>OZ010689.1:11549948-12933628 GCA_963932265.1 Thymelicus lineola
AACTTTCCCATTTCGACCAATAATAAGTTTTAATTGCAGCAAACCAATAAAGGAATTATCTGTAGTGGCTTGAATATTGTGAATGTCTGTGCCCGCATTAAGTTTCAATATCAGCAATTTATGCGTTTGAGTGGTTACGTAGGTCTGGTGGTCCATAAATTATGCAGTTGAATTAATAAGTGCACAATAGAGGTTCTTAACGAGCGATGTCGGTGGCACAGCGGGACACAACGGAAAATAATTTGCATGCAACCCCATGGACGAATTGTGGACCGCCTTCCGTAAATCGCTTTTTGAGGGTCCGGTCGCGACTACCTACTACAAAATCTATGTATATAAAAGGCAAAATATGTAAGATAAAGCTGATAAAATTTAGTAAATAATAATTATTAGAATGTTCTCTTTTATAAATAAAAGGTTTTTGTTTCATAGTTTCAATATTTATTCATTGTTAAAATACTACAATATGTATATGTTACTGGAAATCTGTATAATCCCGTATTCTCTTCAATACCTAGGCAATTTATAGAATACCTAAAATGTTCAGGTAACGTATGGAATATTATTCATGTCAAACTATGCCTAAGCATTCTATACAATACCCGATGTGTAGCTGATAATGTGTGGAAAAGATAAAATAAATAAGAAAATGTTGGAGTTTCTCAGGGGTCCGTTCTCTCCACCACTATGTTCTTGCAAGTCTATCTCACTAGTCCTGTTGAGTTTTTCGGTGACGGGACAACTAGCACATCTGAGTCTCAAATGTCCCGTGGGGCTAGTGAGACTCATATTTTTATTATTTTTAGTGCCAGTAGTCCCTTCCCGTTGTCAAAATCTCAGACCTCGTCAACACCACGAAAATAATGGGATGGAACAAATTATTTTCCTTTTAGGGCAGTTAAAAAAACAAAACTAGTCGTTAAGAAATATTTACAAGCTGTTTTATAGGTTGTATAACAGTAATAAGCGTACTTAGTAAGATTTAATAGGAAAACCTCATACTGTTATAAGCTCATGTAACCCAAATGATTCACCAACAGTAGAGGGGATCTGGTGAATGCAAGCAAGCATGCAACGTGCAGGAAGCATGGTTTCTGTCACGGCTTCGGTGCTGCGGGACTCCGGTGGTCCCACGCGAGCTTATCGTTGCAGATGCTTTTAATGCTCATCACCGCAGACTCGGCTTACTGGCCGGCTTTGCGTTAAAATCACCTATTTCTCAGCTCGCAGGCCGCGTAGCCCCTCTGCACCTACGCGGGGTTACATTACACTCCAAGGGTAGAGTAGGGCTGATAAGACTACGTGGAGTCGGTTTTACAGCGATTCATTTCTGTCACTAATGTTAACATGTTACCGCGTAATGTAAACTGCCGAACTGATTATAGAACCGCCAATTCCATAATTTTTACCGCTGATTCAATTATTTCACAGCATGGGTGAATTTTGAACTGATTGAAATAACTGGCCAGCTTTCTATTTATTACTTTTCGTGTTTTACTGAAACACTGAACCGCCGAAAATTAATTCATTCATCATTTTAAAGATAGATCTCTATTGATGACAAGGTGAATAATTTCACGACAGCATTGCTTAATCTGTATGACAAGCATGCACCACTGCGACGTATAAAAATCAAACGGAACCCTGCGCCGTGGATCAACGATGATATAAAACGTGCCATGGCACTTCGTGACAAAGCCAAGAGAAGGTATAAGCGATGTCCATCTGACCGCAACTTTACGGCTTTTAAGGTGCTGCGTAATCGCTGCAGTCGGATGTGTAGGGACGCAAAGAGACGCCACTTTCATGAATCTCTTGTTGATCGAAGCCCTGCTGAAGCTTGGAAATTCCTAAGGTCCATAGGTATAGGCAAATCCCATCAGACTGTATGTGGGGGAATTAATGCTAGTGATCTTAACAAGCATTTTTCTCTCTCTCCCGTAGTACTGGATCCTAACATTAAGTCCCGCACACTGCTTGCTCTATCCAACGGACCAAAATTAAATCACTCTTCCTTCAACTTTACTTCCGTGACTGAGGATAGCGTAAAAAAATCCCTTTTTGCTATAGCTTCAACATCTGTTGGTGTTGACAACTTATGTTCAAGAATGATAAAGCTAGTCCTTCCTGTTGTCCTTCCTGTTCTTTCACATATATTTAACTTCTCCTTGTCCTCTTGTTCATTTCCATCAACGTGGAAGGAAGCACACATTGTTCCTATTCCTAAGGTATCCTCTCCTTCTGTTCCCTCTCACTTTCGTCCCATCTCTATTTTACCTTACCTAGCCAAAGTTCTTGAACATATTGTCCACACTCAGCTATCTTCATTCCTCGCGGCTAATTCCCTATTTAATACCTTTCAATCAGGTTTCCGGCCCAGTCATAGTACTGTAACAGCTCTTATTAAAGTAACTGATGACATTCGATGGGCCATGGAAAATAAGCAGCTGACTATTTTGGTCCTGCTCGATTTCAGTTCCGCCTTTACATCTGTGGACCACGACATCCTTATTGGAATTTTAAAATCAATAAATATTTCTTCCGATACCATTAATTGGTTTGAGTCATATCTTCGAGGCCGTTCGCAGCGTGTCCGTACTGATGGTACCCTCTCTCAGTCTTGCGACTTAGTTGCGGGCGTGCCTCAGGGTGGCGTTCTATCTCCTCTACTTTTCTCGATCTTTATAAACTCTGTCACTTCTGTTATTTCCTCTAACTTTCACCTCTACGCAGACGACCTGCAGCTTTACCATCACTTTAGTCCTGCTCAAATTGATTCCGCCATTTCTGCTGTTAATGATGACTTACGCCGCATCAATGATTGGTCTAGGTCATTTGGCCTGCTGATCAATCCCAGTAAGTCGCAGGCTATTATTATTGGCAGCAGATATGTGCGCAATAAAATTGATATTACCTCAGTCTCACCTATTGTCTTGGATCGTATACCTATACCTTTCACTGAGACAGTAAAGGATTTGGGGGTCATTTTTGCTTTTTTGCTTTATTGACTCCAATCTCTCTTGGCTTCCTCACATCAATGATATTAGTCGCAGGGTTCATTATACATTCCACTTGCTGAAATGCCTCCAAGGATTCTTGCCCTTGAAAACTAAAATTTCTTTATCCCAAACTCTTATCCGACCGCTTATTGATTACGCCGATGCCTGCTACTTGGATGCTACGGAGGAGCTACTTAACAAACTTGAGCGGCTGCAAAATCTATGTATTCGTTTTATTTTTGGTATCGGCAAATTCGACCATGTTTCTCATCTTCGCAAAAGTCTCAAGTGGCTCCCCATCCGTTTTCGCAGGAACACCAGGACTTTATGTTTGCTATTTAATATCCTTCGCTGTCCAACGTCTCCTTCCTATCTACGTGAGCGTTTTTCATTCGCTCGTCCATCTATCGCTCCCTGTAGAACCCATCGGAAAACGATCCTTCATTTCCCTCCTCATAAAAGTTGCACCTATTCCAATTCCTTCACTGTTCATGCAGTTAGGTTATGGAACTCGCTTCCGCCCAACATACGAGACTCGAAAACAGTTTCAATTTTCAAGAAAAGAGTCAGAGAATATTACTTATCCTTGACAATGTAAATATTAGATATTATTTATGTAGGTATATATTTATATTTTGTAATATATGTATGTGTATATATAAATTATATGTATGTATTTAGTAGTATTGTATAGATATTTGTATTTGATATTGTGATGAGGTTTTCCTCTACTCGAGTATTAACTCGGTGTACTGAGCGCCCGCCCCGAGACCCTCAGGGAAAGGGTGGCTCAGTTCCCCCCGTGAGAAACACGGAATCTCCTAACACCTTAGATAATATGGTTACTGTGTGTATGGCTGCTTGTTTTTGTATGATGTGTGTGTTTATATTGGAGTTGAGTTTTTGACAATATCGGTGAAGACTTTTAGCTACTATTCCCGTTGCACCTATTACTATTGGGATAACTTCAGTAGGTATTTTCCATAGTCGTGCTATTTCTATTTTAAGTGGATGATATTTACTAAGTTTTTCTATTTCTTTGGGTCCTATATTATAGTCTGATGGTACTGTCGCGTCTATTAAATATGTTTTATTTTCTATCTTGTTAATATATATTATATCTGGTCTATTGTGTACTATTGTGATATCTGTTTGTACGGATATTTCCCACATTATTTTTGCAGTTTCATTCTCTATTACCCGTGGTTGCGTGAGCTGTTCTTGCCACCACAGATTAGAGACCTGAAACTTGTGCTTTTTAGCTAGGGTCCAAAAGATGTATTGTACGATGTTGTTGTGTCGTTTGGTGTAGTATGTGCCAGCTAGCTTTTCACATCCGGAAATAATGTGCTGTATGGTTTCATCTTTTGATAAGCAGAGGCGGCATTTACCATCTGCAGTTGTTTTCAAAATGTCTCTTTGGTGTTGTTTTGTGAGTATTGCTTGATCCTGAATTGCAAATATTGATGATTCTAGAGTTGCTGATACTGGTTGCTTTTTAAGCCAAAGAAATGAATGTACTTTATCAATATTTTCTTTTTCTAAAACTGCTTTGTAGAATTGTCCGTGTAATGGTTTTGCCTTAATCTTATCTATTCTGGTTTTCACTACTGCATTTTTTAATTCTTTGTCTGTATATACTTTATTGCTATCTAATCCTATTTCTGTTAATATTGATCTTGTTTCTTTTATTATTGAGTATTTATCTTTATTCCTATCATGTTCAGCTATTGCACTAAGTATATGGTCTTTTTCAGTTTCTATGTATGTTTTAAATTTAATTATTTGAGTTTTATGTAGGGTTTCTAAATTTATTAAGCCTCGTCCTCCTTGGTTTATAGGTAAATATAATCTTTCTATGTCTGCTTTCTGTCGGTGTGCTTTGTTCATTGCTAATATTTTCCTTGTTTTAACGTCTATTTTTTTCAAATCTGTAGTTTTGTAGTTTATTATCCCAAAAGTGTATAGTAGGACTGGTACAGCATAGATATTTATTGCACGCAATAAATTTCTTGCATTAAGATGTGATGTTGTGAGTACTTTTATTCGTCGGTAGTATTCTTTTTGCATTTGTTGGCTAATTTCATTATGATCTATTTTTCCTGCTTCATTTATTCCTAAGTATTTATATTTCTCTTCCATTTGTAGGTGTTTAAATTCATCACCGCTCAACAAGACATGCCCGTTACCTTGATGTTCTTTCCTCCTTCCAGAAACGAGATGTAAAACGTTACATTTATCGAGTCCAAACTGCATACCTATGTCCCTTGTAAATATTTCTGTGCTGTCTATTAATACTTTAAGGTTACTTTTGTTATTTGCATATATTTTTAAATCATCCATATATAACAAGTGGTTAATAGTGCTGTCATCTTTTAATTTGTATCCTTTAAACTGATATTTATTGAGTATTTGTGAAATGGGATTAATACTTAAGCAAAATAAAAGGGGTGATAAGGAATCGCCCTGGAATATTCCACGACGTATATATATTGGCCTAGTAGTGACACATGTATTTGCTCCATGCGTTGTCATGATCACATTCCACGTCGGCATGATCAACCTTAGAAAGTTCGTGATAACAGGTGGACATTTGTATAATTCTAATACTTTAAGCAGCCATTCGTGTGAAATGCTATCAAAGGCCTTCCTATAGTCGACCCAAGCTAGACTAAGATTCTTCTGACATTTATGTGCATCTTCAAGGATAGCTTTATTGATCATGAGATGGTCTTTACATCCACGAGCACCTCGTCTGCAACCTCTTTGTTCGGGAGCTATAATGTTATTTTTGTCACAATGTTTATAAAGTTCGTTGGCTATTATAGAAGTTAATATTTTATACATTGTAGGGAGGCATGCAATGGGGCGCCAGTTTTTTGGGTCTGCTGTATTTTCATTTTTAGGGGTTAAAATTACTTGACCAGTTGTAAACCAATTTTCTATGGGTTCTACTCCTTTTATTATTTTATTAAATAGTTTTGCTATGTATTGGTGGGTACTTGTTAGATATTTAAGATAGTAGTTATGTACTTTGTCTATCCCGGGTGTCTTCCAATTATGAGTTTTATTTACCGCATGTTTTACTTTTTCTACATCTATTTCTTCAAAGCTGTGTTCTTCTATTTGTTCATTTAATTCTTCTATTTCTGATATCCAGTTTGCATTTTTATTATATGTTATTGGATTCGATAATAAAGTGCTCCAGAACTGTTCTATTGTTTCTTGTGATGGGATTTGAGTAGGGTTTTGTTGTGTATTGTTAAGTGATCTAAAGAATTTGTGTTGATTTTCTGTGAATAGTTTGTTATGAAGTTTCCTTTTATTTATGTCATCGTATCTGTGTAATCTACCTGCTACTGCTTTAACTTTCTGTTTTAATATTTCTATGGTTTTGTGTAGATCGTCTTCGTTATTTATTTCGTATTTGTTGTATAACTTTTGTTTTATTTTATTCATCTTTTTACTGTTAGATCCTGCTCTTATTTCTATAAATCTCCCTAATTCTTTCCTTAAGTCTTCTATTTTTCGTTTGAGTCTTATTTTCCACGGCGGGTCTTTTTTAACTTTTTTTATTGTTGGTGGTAAAAAAGGTATTTGCTTGTTACTTGTGATTAACGTTTTCGCTGATGCGTAAATTATGTCATTTATTTCGCGTAGCGATTGGTTAGTGGCTAGTAAATTTGGTAGATATTTATTTATTTTATTTAAGTTTGTAATGAATTGTTTATTGAACTGAGGCTTGGGTAAAAATGATCTGTTTTCTATTGGTGTTTCTCTAACTTCCGCCAATGATTGTAATAAGTCTAGGATAATTTTTTCTTGGTCTTCGTTTACTTGAATGTCGTGTACTTCAGTTTCATTGGGTAGTGTGGTATTTGTGTCTATGTGTGTTTGAGTGACTAATTGATTATTTTCATTTTCGGATGTCGATGGGGACTGCACAGGAATTGTTGATACTGGCAATAGATTATTGTGTGTTGTTTGTGTGTCGTTTGTTTCTACAAGTGTAGTTAGTTGTGCGTGTGTTGTCACTGATGTATCTAATGTTTCTTCCGCGTTTCTTTTAATTTCCTCTAAAACTTCTGTTGAAATGCATCTGCGGGACAATATGCTGCGTACTTGGTTAGATAATGTATTTCCTGTAAATTTCCTAGACTTTGGGTTTTGTGGGTTTCTGTTTTTGAAAAGACTTTCAAGTCTTTTCATATAGCCAGGTCCACCGGCTTTAGCTCTGTAATAGCAAAACATGAGTTCTTGGTGTTCTGAGTTGGACCACTTTCTTCTAGCGTCATCCCTTGAAGGTGAAGATCCTGTGGTCGATCCCAGTGTACCGGCAGAGCTTGCGGGAGGAACATCCCTGCTCTGCAAAGTATCACCGGTACTTTCATCGGCTGTAGCATCTGGAGACCTTTCCCTAACCCCCCTGTCCCCGACTCCCGACCAGCCGGCGCGTCGAGAGCCACTGGCTAGCATGCTGAGACGTCCGACGCCAGCTACAGACGTGCCCCGGCGATCGCCCCCGGGCAGCGGCCCTATACGTGTACTATTGAATCTACTCTCCATATTGAATGGGTTACCTTCCTTGTTAGCCGTGTAAGTTCTAATCTGACACGTTGCCCGCCCCCCACGTGGTCTGGTGTTCGACTCGGACGTAAGGAAGGATTTGGGGGGCTATTTGTATTATTATTACCTAATTTATAACATATTATAATATTATTTATTCTTATATTTTTGCTTTTATATTTGTGTGCGCGCTGAACCTACCTCTCGACATTATTTCTCCAGTCGCAGGTCTGCTGGAAGAAATTTCTTAAGAAATAAGCAGTGCCTTTGTACATAATTACCTATATGTTGTGTCCTCATTGTATATCCACTGTGTGTACATAAATAAATAAATAAATAAATAGATGGATAATAAGATAACGTTGACCAAAACTATTAACTTCATACATTGCCTATACATTACCTAGGTAAATTATGTAATGGAGCAATATATTCATATTATTTCATACATTGCCAAAATGACCCAGGTATACATTGCCTAGGGATTGTATAGAATACCACAAATATACAGATTGCCGGTGACTTAAATGTATATTATTTTCAAATTTCAGCATTTAACATTGAAAACAATCAAGAGAGAGTGAGTACATTTTCAATCAAGAGCAGTAAAAGTGAAAACAGTTTTAGTCAGTTCTTAGTTATAGTTGTGTACTTTTAAACTTTAAAATTGCAAGTTTGTATTATGCAAATGAAAGGGCAGCATCAAGATTTACCTGGAGGCAATTTTTATGAAGCTGGACAGTGTAATAATTTATTTATTTTTATATTTATTTGTAGTAACTCAAGATACAGGGCAAATTACCTAATTGTTTCCTCTCTAAAATGTTGTCATACTCATCCTAAAATTTGAACCTTAAAGTTTTAAGCAAATAAAAAAATAGTGTAACCTGAATTTAGAATGCTCTAGTAATTTTTATCAGTCATCAAATAAACATGTTTACCCTCAGGTGCGTGATAGCTTTTTAGGGGTTAATTTATAATGTTCTTTAAATTAGATAAATGTTTTATTTTACTGTTGAAAATTTGAATAATATTTCTGGGATTCTGTTGTGTGCTAGGAATTATATTGTTCCATTAAATCCAGATGCGCAGAATTACTAGAATATGCCACTAATTCTCAAATAATTTAGCTAAATTGCTATTAGATACCGTGTGGTTTTCCAAGTATTTTAGTATTTAATATACTTTTTATTAGGATTTAAGTTTTTATATTTAGTTATTTTTATGTATCAATGAATATTTTATATAATTTTATGTTTTTTCTAATAACAGCTTATTTATTAACATTTAACTTACTAATCGTCAGGATTATACTTTCTATATTTTTCCACTTAACACTTAAATTTAATGTTACGAGTTAAATTTAACAATTTATAACTTTATTGTTTTCTTTTTACTTGTTATTTTTAATGCTTGACTATAAATTCCACCTGACAGATGGTTCATATGAGTCGTCGGACTCATTAATTTACAATCCTCTGTTTTATAATATGAATGAGTATAAATTAATTTTTATTTTCAGTGCTTAAAACTTATGCTCTTTCATTGTATTGAAAATCATAAATTGCCACTTTCTAATACTTTTCTGAGAATAGATAAATATGTACTGCCATACCTGACACCATAATCATGATGATAAATAAAATAATTTATTTTATTTACATTAAACATACTTTGTAATGTACAATTTTAAAGTCATATAGGCAACTATTTATGCATTTAGAGATGCATTTAAATGAACATTGCTATGGTCAATATGTTACACATTAATATGCATGAACGGTCGCGGCGTGCATCAGAATATCAATTAATATAAGCTTCCATAAATGTTGAGATAAACGAAGCTCCGTGAGCTGGTGTCTTTAAAGTATGTTTAGATATATGGTCAACTAAATATAACCGACCGAAAAAGAATAGTTTAGAACTTGTCATTGAGAATGTGAAAAGTCAACATATTAATTTTATTAAATACGTTTATTATTGTTCACAAGCTGCTTATTTCTTATGCCCTAATAGGTTATGGGCCCAGGTCTTCCAAAAAAAGGCCAGAGGATAATAAAGGTACAAATTGATTTCATATATTTTTTGAATAATTTTTATAGTGAAAAACTATAATGACAGCGGAAAATTCATTCCATTGAAAAAGTGGACTCGCCCGAATTTTTACATTTATTTTATTTTTGAAGAAACAATTATTTGTTACTATGGCTGCTTCTATCAAAATTGACCAGCTAACTGTGAATAATTATGATACGTGGAAAATCCACATGCGAGCGATTTTGAAGAAAAATGACTTGTGGGACTACGTATCGGGTACTATTTCTAAACCGAGTTGTACCGATCCTAAATATGCAGACTGGACAAGAATGGACGGGAAGGCAGAATCTGATATTTTGTTGGCTGTCAGTCCTAGTGAGCTTGCAGCGTTAGATGGTTTGGAAACGTCTAAGGAGATATGGGACAAATTGAAATCAATGTATCAATCCAGTGGACCTGCGCGAAAAGCCTCGCTATTGAAGAAGCTTGTATTGACATGCATGCAGGAAGAAGATGATCTGCATAAGCATATTACAGATTTTTTTGAAGTTGTGAAAAAACTCAAAGAAATCGGGTTAGTGGTAATTGATGAACTATTGGCAATTTTACTGTTATATAGCCTACCAAATTCGTTTGCTATGTTTCGAACTGCTATGGAATCCCGAGACGATTTACCTTCAACAGAAATACTAAAAGTAAAAATCGTTGAAGATTATGAAGGCAGAAAAGGTACTGTTATAGACCAAAGAGCTATGTTCGCCAGACGACCACATAATAAACCGCAAATGAAGAATTTTACGTATGAGCACACAATGCATAACAATAAAAACAACATAGAATGTTATCGTTGTGGACGTCGAGGGCATATGGCAAAAGAATGCAGGACAAAATTTGTGAACAAGCCTAAACAGAGCACGCAGCAAGCAAAGCGCTGCGATTCTGAACGGCGGGAATATTCAACAATGTTGACTATGACCGAAGAGGTTATGTTGGGTGAAAACAAGAATGCTATTTGGTGTATCGACAGTGGATGCACTGGACATATGTGCAATGACAAGCGCATGATACAAGGATTTAAGCAAATGGAAAATGAACTAAATTTGGCAAATAATGAGAGTACGCATATAACCGGAATAGGCAAAGTAAGCATTTTGGTTGATACAGGACGTAAAGAACGCCAAATAGATTTACAGAAAGTATTCTACGTGCCTGACTTAAGAACAAGTCTTCTATCAGTAGCTAAAATTACTGATCATGGATACGAGGTTCGTTTTACAAAACATGACGCTATAGTAATTGATGAAAACCAAAAGGTTCATATGCGAGCAGATCGTGTTGGTAATTTATATCATGTCAAATTAAGTCAGGAGAATGCTTATAATGTTAAGGCGGTGAAAAAACCGATTGATATGTGGCATGAGCGCTTGGGACATATCAATGAACGTGATTTAAAAGCTATGGCTAAAAATAATCTTGTACATGGTTTGACATTTGATGACAATGAAAAATTGTCAGAATGTGAGATATGCCTAAGTCAAAAACAAACATGCAAACCATTTCCCAAAGGAATTGAAAATCGAACAAATGATTTGTTGGACATCGTACACACAGATGTGTGTGGCCCGATGAGGAATGAGTCGTTTGGGAAGAAAAAATATTTTGTCACTTTCATCGATGACAAATCTCGCTGGTGTGAAGTATATTTTATAGCGAACAAGAATGATGTATTAAATGTTTTTAAAGAATATAAAGCGTACGTGGAGAAGTTCACGGGAAATAAAATAAAGAATTTACAGTCGGATAACGGAACAGAATATGTAAATAAAGAGTTTGATGTTTTTCTGAAAAAAGAAGGCATTAGAAGGAGATTGACTGTACCATACACACCTCAACAGAATGGTGTAGCTGAAAGGAAAAATAGAACATTGATTGAGATGGCGCGATGTATGATGCGTCAAGCTGGAAGTCCTCCAGGATTTTGGGCTGAAGCTGTGAATACAGCTAATTACATAAGAAATCGATGTCCTACTACTGCATTGAAGGGTGAAATACCATATACGATGTGGACAGGAAGAAAACCTACAGTAATTTACATGAATGTATTTGGAGCAAAGGTTTACTATAAAGAAAAAGGGACACAGAAAGGAAAGTTTGAATCTCATTCAGAAGTTGGAATTTTTATGGGATATGATAAAGAATCCAAAGCATATAGAGTTCATAACCCTAGAACCAAGAAGATTATAATAACAAGAGATGTTAATTTCATGAAGGAGAGTGCATTTGGTCATGAATACAAAGAAATTCTTGATAGTGAAAATGATGAAGGTAAAAAGATAGTAATAGATTTGAATGCAAAAGAAGATAAGGTTGATAAAGAGAAATTTATTCAAGAAGAAAGAGTTGATTCTAAAGGGAGAAAATCGCTTGTAAATGTATGTGATGATACAGAAACTGAAACAGATGACGGAATATTACCTGGACAGGGAAGTTCATCAGTAGCATGGAATATTCCGATCGAACCGAAAAGAGGAAAAGGTAGACCGAGAATAATTCGCTCTGGTTTGAAAGGAAGACCTAGGAAAGAATTTAGACCTTGTCTTAATAAAGATGACAGACAAATTATAGAAAATGATTCAGAAGATGAAAATTCGGCAGAGCAAATTATAGTAGGAGTCGCGACAGTTGAGCCAATGACTTGGCAAGAAGCTGAAATGACGGATGATGTGGCAAATTGGAGAAAAGCTTTAGAAGATGAATACATAGCACAAATAAAAAATGGAACTTGGGATATAGTCTCACGACCTCGTGATCGCAGGGTGATTGGCAACAGATTGGTATTTACTACTAAAACTACTGGGAAGAAAGTTCGTCTTGTTGCTAAAGGTTGCTCTCAGCGGCCAGGGGAGGATTTTCATGAGACGTCATCCCCTGTTGTAAGATCTTCATCTGTAAGACTGGTTGCAGCATTGTCAGCAGAATTGGGACTAGAGATCCATCAAATGGATGTAGTCACTGCTTACCTGAATGGTACATTAGATGAAGAAGTATATATGAAGATACCAGACCAATTAGATGATGTATTAGATAAAATATTAACTAAGAGAAAGATTGGATTGCGTGGAATAATAGTAGAAGATAAATCTATTTTAGAAAGAGCTAAGTCATGGAAGGTAAAGATGAATGAATGTGATGATGTAGTATGTTTGTTAAAGAAGTCTTTGTATGGTTTACGTCAGTCAGGATTGCAGTGGCATAAAGAGTTAGTAGGTAAGTTGAAGAATATAGGTTTTAAAGCAATGGTGAATAAAGATCCTTGTTTGTTTGTCTCACGAAAAGGGGAAAGAATTATGTTGATTGCTATTTATGTAGATGATATAATATTAGCGACGAATGATAATAGATGGTTGCTTGATGTGAAAGAACAATTGAAAAATGCATTTGATATGAAAGATCTTGGTAAAATTGGTACTTGTTTAGGTATTGAGTTTGAACGAGATGATGAAAATAGAGTATATATGCGTCAAAGGTCCTATATAGAGAAGGTTTTAGATAGATATGGTATGAGTGAGTGTAAGCCTGTAAGAACTCCGATGGAGAGTAAAATAAAATTAGAAAAGCCTGAATGTGTGAATGATGATATTATGAGGAAGTTTCCTTATCAAAGTTTGATTGGTGCATTAATGTATCTAGCGGTTTCCACTAGGCCTGATATTGCCTATGCTGTAAACTACCTCAGCCAATTCAATACTAATTATGATATTCAGCATTGGAAAGCAGCGAAGCGTGTGTTAAGATATCTGAAAGGTACTTCTGATTACGGTTTGATGTACGAGAAAACTAATCAACCGTTATTTGGTGTGGTTGATGCTGATTGGGGTACGAATGCAATTGATTGTAGATCCTACTCCGGGTTTGCTTTTATTTTGGCTGGTTCTCCAATAAGTTGGGAAGCACGAAAGCAGAGGACTATCGCCCTCTCCAGCACCGAAGCTGAATACACGGCCCTTTCTGATGCAACTAAGGAGGCTGTGTATTTACAGGAGTTATTAAGAAATATAGGCATGGAATGTGTGGTTGTGACGTTGTTCAATGATAATCAAGGTGCAATTAAGCTTGCTCAGACTAGGAATTATCATTCGAGAACAAAACATATAGACATTAGGCATCATTTTATTCGTGATATGTGTGAAAAAGGTATTGTTTGTTTGAAGTATTTGTGTACTGAGAAAATGCCAGCAGATGTTTTAACAAAAGGTTTGAGTGCGATAAAACATCATGAATGTTTGCGTAATCTTGGTATGACGTCTATATAAAAGTTTAGTATGTAGATACGCTCACAGCTTCGAGGGGAGGTGTTGAGATAAACGAAGCTCCGTGAGCTGGTGTCTTTAAAGTATGTTTAGATATATGGTCAACTAAATATAACCGACCGAAAAAGAATAGTTTAGAACTTGTCATTGAGAATGTGAAAAGTCAACATATTAATTTTATTAAATACGTTTATTATTGTTCACAAGCTGCTTATTTCTTATGCCCTAATAATAAAGCTTTTGTATGCGGCTTGCTAGTTGCTTGGAAATTGCGCTTGTAGAAGCAATTACGGCAGTAATCATAGTATATTTCTTTACTAATAACTTTACTATCCTACGAGTTATTATTTTTTTTATATATTTTAGCAGTCCATATGAGCAAGAATGCGAAAAACCTTATAAATATTATTATTATTTCTACATTGATATATAAAATTCTAAAAGGAAACTTTATACAGCAAAATACTTTATACTTTACAAATAATATTAATATGAATAGAAAATAAAAAATATTGATACTTCCTGCTGGTAATTATATACTTTTTTCCCGACGTGCGTTGTTACACTTGTATTTCAACGTTTTACGCTACGCCGATCGCGCGGTAGCTCACACATAGCGTGATTTCGTACACTCGTGTAATATATCATAATTGCGGTTGTTTAAATGACGTTAATTATATATACCTACTAGTATAATATCTGAATCCGCCGTTGTGCTAAATCGGGCAAATAAATACGAGTAGGTTTACGTCGCAGTGCTATTGAGGCTACGGTGCGTAGCATTGCTACGAAATAAGGGATAGGTTTTGTTATTGACATATTTACCTTCTCAATTCTCTTGGAGTTATTATGATATTAATTCTAATTAATGTTATACTCAGTTGACAAATTTTGTGTAGAAAATTAGAAAGTGTCTCAAATCGGTGCACAAATTGTTCAGAATACATGAAATTATTAACATAAGTTTTATCTTACCGTTCGCTGAATATTAACAATAAAAAAAATTGATTACAGCAATTTTGAGTATTAAATTGTTACTGGAAACTTACTTCACCATAACATAACATTAAATTGGCATAAAAACTATATCCAAGATAATTTTATACCTAAACTTTCCCTTAAAAATGTTAAATATAAAGAAAGACGATTCATAACGCTCCTGAAATATAAGGTGCTCATCACTCAGATAATAAAAAGCTAAGAAAATACGGGCCAATATTATCTAGACAACATTTTTCATAGATAACAGCTACCATTTTACGCGAGAGCACTCTACGTAGACGCTTTCATACATTAGGGAGTCAATCTTGCTATACATTGGCAAATAAGGGAGGGCGGAGTTAAATTATAAAATATAACAACAGCGTTTCTCCCTTTTGTTTTTTAAATATCTGTGAAAAAGGGCGCAAGCAGCCTGTGCGGTATTCAAATTTGTAATTTTGCAGGGGCGACTAATTCGATTTAAATTACGTTACGATATTACGTTCGAGAAAATATAGCCAATATAAATAAGAGAGGGTTCAAAGTGCTGTGTTTTATTGCTGTAGCGGCATTACCCTGTAATTATTCAATAAAATACACTAGTAATTACAATAAATAACATGAAATAGGTACACGTTAGTACATATAATACTTTATTAACTCATAGATATATTAAATTATGTTTGGAAATTAAATAAATTCTAACAATCATTATTAAATTGTTTTACAATAATATGTTAATAAATGAACTGTTGACTGAAGCATAGAAAATAATATACTAAATAGTACCTAAATATGTCTTGTTTCCGGTCACAAATATTTTACGATGCATGGTGAGAGCGATAATGTGTTTATCGCTACTCTTTCGCGATTCTTTAGTAAACAGGTGGATATTTTATTAGCTTTCAAACATAAAACAACACATAAATGCTATTTAACCAAACGAGTCTCCAAAGTCTTAACAATAAACGGGTCGAAACGAAACGAATGTTAATAAAGATATAGTAATAAATATAGGAAAACCTTTTGGGATACGAATGAAGCGGAGGGTAGGAAAATTGCGAGAATCCCCAAGGAGGTGTAGGAGCGACAGCTGTGTAGCCTAATGGCATTTCTATTTATCTACGTCGAGATGTGCTATAGGTATAGAATCCGTCATAACTTTCATACTTAAATCAATTCCCAATGAGACTCCGAAACCTTTATCCACTCACGAAATGTATTATCTTCATGCCCGCAATTTTTCTGTTCAATAAGAAAGAACTGAAATTGGTCGCAAGAGAACGAAGATGTATAAAGAAGATGTATTTCGAAAATCGGTTATCGAAAAGCGGTTATCGCTTTTTTATCGTGTAAAATTATATGTATAACTTTTTTGAAGTAGGTAATGTCGGATCCTACACAATGGATCGGTAGAATATTGAATTGAGCCAAAAAAAATCCTCGTCATTTATGTGTGACAAACGCGAAAGAAGTATTGTTTGATTATATGTATTTATATCTAAGTTGCAAGATTTATTTATAACTTGAGCGATCTGTGCTTTACATTTATCTACCATGATATTTTGTATGCATATTATCTGCAGAATTTGAAGAGTTTATGACATCGTCGCTCCGATTCGTGCCAAAGCCATAGCAACTACCAAGGACTTTTCTACGAGTATTCATCCGAACGAAATACATCCGGCGTATTTTATGATTTATAAGCAATAAAACTATCCAACAAGCCCAAGACAAATTAATGCCGTACTATTCGATTGCCTACAGACATTGCTATTTCGTAAGCGACGACAATCTACAATCTCTGTTTTATGATGGAGACCTCGTAAATGTCTATTAATATGAATGGGCTCCAATTACTTTTATTATTCGCGTTTTGTCGAGAGAAGTTCTAAAAAAGTTTACGATCTTCTGCGCCCCTGGTCTCTTTGATTTTATATCATTGGGATAGGGTGTGAGCCGTTGAATATCAAGCGTGGACAATTGGACCAAACAGCAGATGGTACATGAATTGACTTATCATACAACACTTTTGTACAGATTTATCCTCGTAGTATGCATACCATACCACTCATGAGTTCTTAATGCCGATGATGTCAACATTCGCGTAAGTCCTCATTACTTATTTATGGCTATAGAGCTAAATATAATCACATAGCGCCGAACATATTTCGCAATTTCTTGTCACCACCAGTCATTGTGTACGTATGAACAAGTTAATAAATTTCATTTAAGGTCGAGTAAGATAAAGTCCTTTGTCAGATCAGTGCGATAATCCAAGAATGAAATTAAACAGGATTCATTTAAAATGGTCTGCCGACTGAGGGAAATTAACGTAAATGCGGCTTCAATAAATATATTCATTTCTCGAAACATCACGTTAAAGTAATTATGGCATAAAGTTCTTTGTGAGTTGGCGGGAGATTTATGTTTGTGTAATACTTTTTATATTCCGTATTAATGTTAAAAATATTATTGCAACATGTTATTACTACTGGGTAAGTAAGTACTAAATTCGTAGTAGCGAGTGCTCTAATAACATGCTACGATCTCACAAACAGCTTGTAGTTAATAATGCTTGAATTATTCCCAATAGTAGCGTCAGAAATAAGCTCTCAAGCGCATAAAACAAACAAAATCGACGTCGGAACATCTGAAACGTACAATAATACCCATTGAGTGAATCAGAATGCGTCGATCTGAACGGCTATGTCCAATAACGAGTGCCTCTTCCCGTAGTGAGTGCCAACACTGCCAACAGGCCGGTGAGTCTATCACTTTGTGTGGCTCTTTGAATGCGACTTACTCTACTTTTATCAGTGGTATCACTCATAAAATGCTAATAAACGACCGTTTTAGTCCAAACATTAGTTTCAAAGATTTAAATGACGATGTAAAACGTAACCACGTATCTAACAAAGTGTCTAATACAACCGTCTATGCGTTTTTAAAACATCGCGACCGTGTGAGAACGTGCTTAGATAATCCGGTGTTTTAAAAGCTCTTTTATTGTAAGGCCTCAGTCATTTTTATCATAGGTACGATATCGGACATAAAAATACACGTTTTCCTGTTTTCTTGGATTTTCAACACTCCCTCAAAAAGGTAACCCGGAAAGTAATTCACTTTGATTAAATTAACCTGTGATTTTACCGAGTGTGAAAGTTATATGAATTAAGCAATTTCACAGCGAAATAAATTTTCAGAGATGGCTTATCCAAGTTATTTATAATATAAACCTGCATGCATTCATATTTTACAAGAATATTGCGTGTTTGTCTTTGATTAGTTATTTTCATGGATGGATGTATGAAATGATGATAATACTGCTGTTGACATAGGTTACAACGCACGTCTCAACAAAAGATACAATAATGTTTATTATTGAAATAGCTTTCATAAAAACGGTGATAATACCAGAGGCCTGGGACACTGCACTTTTGGTATGATGTTACAAGTACGTGCCGCGTTCGACGTGTCGGATCAATTTCAGAAGGGCTGCCACACGACGACGCGCCGCGTCAGCCGTGTCATACACTCCTTAATCTATCACACATGTCATCACACAAAAAAAGACAACCCTGGCTTTGTCAGAAAGGATAAGAGTTATGATTAGAAAGAAAAGCAACGTCTACATGTCAAAGTCTGTTCACGATTAGCGCTGTGCGACCTGAATTATCTACACTTCATTGTTTCGGAACAAGAGTTGCTATTTACTTTAATGATTTTACGAAGTGAATCTTTTGTACCAATAGGTAGGTACTATTAAGTATTCAGTGATAATACTTATAGAAATAGGCTTAATGGCTACTACATTAACCGAGTATTCTTGGCAATGAATTACCTATTTTTTATAACTTTATGCAAGGCTTCGACTGCTAGATCCCAACCGGTTTCTAAGGTCACTAACACACTTAAATTTTTAATCCGACCGGTATGGTATATTTTACTTCTACAGTTATAGAAACTTATGGTCATTAAATAAATAATAAAACTAATTTTTAGTAGCGGCTCGTTCAGTTATTTAATTTAAATATGAATTAAGTTTTAATAAATTGATTGTCGAAAAATTTTTTTAGTTCCTAATAGGTACTCGTATTGTAAAACGAGTGACGCCATATGATGTTAATGACTTACGTCCGTTTTAGTTGTATTTAAAATGCAGTGTTATAATATTATTTTAGTCCCCTTGTTATTATAACGCTTAAAACCTATCGTATAATATAAATCTGTAAGTTACATCATTATAAATTAAAAATCCTCTACACCCGCGCTGTAACAGGCCATAAAGCCTGTAAAATATCCATCAAAGTCATTTGAAGAATATTTAGTTACTTCGAAACGGTACGCGTCACATAATACTGAGTGTAACTTTTTTTCTGACGCTCCGAGCGTTATCGGTGACTGATGGAGTCATTTTCAAAAATAAAACGGATCTCGGTCTCCTCGTCTGACGAGAACGTACGACCATTTCACATTAATATATTATCAGAATAATGCTTTCTTAGCTGAAGATACTCACGTAGCCGTGTATACGTTGTGTAGGTGCGCTTATCTCGAACGCGGATACTCACAAAATAAATAATGTCTAATAGGAATGAAGAGTACACTTAACGCGTCGTAATTTGAAGTTTTAAACATCCTGTTATAGTATTAACAATCGTTTCTTTAACGGACCGACTCACCTGAGATTTCGTTCTGAGAAATATTTTGGCTGGGAATCAAATAAGGCATTGTAAGCTTTCCTGCTTTGATAATAGACGTGTTTATAATCAAAGCTTTCCTGTATAGGAAGCCTGAATAGTAAAGCAATCTAAGTTTGAAAATCAGTAGTTTATTTATACAAGTACTTATTATAGTATAAGTATTATGTAACTAAGTATAACAAAACTATTATTATAAAACGAAATACTTTACGGGCCAAGAATAGTTTACAAAATCCATTATGTATGTTCAAAATTACACCTAAAATTTTTACATTCTCGGCGGTACTAACCTATTATACTAATGAACAAAACAAATAACAAAAGGTTAATTGACTAGCAACATTGCTATGTTTTACATAAATATAGCTATTTTTGTAAAACTAAAAGAAATTACGCCGAAAGAGACGCATTTAATTAAAACATCAGAAAGCTAAATTAATTATTCTCGGCGTGCAGTGGGCGGCGGTGGATGCAGTTGTTTATTTGTGCCTAACGTATGTATTTCAGGACGTAGCTTGAGAGGGTAATCCACGCTCGAAATCTACTAATATAAACGCTTTTGTCAATTAAAATATCAACCTTACGCGTGTGGAATTCAGAACAATTTTGTGTGTATGCTATTCTGTGGGGACTTGTGACGTTTTCCTAGGTTCTGTGGATGAACATCCTGTGCAAACTTTGTATAATTACAGTCTGGGATTTGGCGTTTGCCGCTGTTTAATTATAACTGGCACTGAGATGCAAATGTCTGTGGCCATTCCGCTCGGCCACGCTCGGCTGTACTCCTACTAGGTTGAGCTGTTTGTTTGTAGGCGACGCCTTACTATATTTGTTTTAATTATACTCTCCTATTTGGATTTGAATTAACTTGGACACCGAGTATACAATACTGCGTTTATAGATAACTAGTTTCTGTTGAGAATGACAGATCAGTGTTTTTGTGTTGACGTTGACGTTTATGAGTTGACAAATTGTTGTATGGGAAAAGTGAAAATCGGCTATCAATGGACCGAATGTGCCTAATATATTGCTTTAGTGGTCTCAAACCACCTTCGGATTATATCCTTTCAAATAAAAACCATTTTGAGGCATATTCGTTAAATGGTTTCAGAGTCTATAAAAGGACATCCGTACAAACATTTTTTGTGTTTTATATATATAGATTAACCAAAACCAACAGCGTGTATGCATTTCGAAACGGTACTTATTATATTAAAATATAATAAAAACAACCTAATAGAAGCTAACTGAGCAGTTTCTAAGTATATCAAGCATCTCAATCTTACAAGTACCTAATGGTTAATCTATCAACATTTCCATTATTATGACACAACTATGAACGGGCAACAGAACTATGAAAGCTCAGATCAAAATCGCAATTTTGCGTCAAGGCTAAATAATCCTCTAAATCACACGATGCGTTTTATTTTCTGCGTATTCTGGCTTCATTGGCCATTCCAAACACATTACGTGATTCTACTGTGCATGCAAAGATATACCATCACTACCTGCAAACCCGTTCGTCGGCTACTGAGAACGGCTTTATGGCCAAGACAGTGATCTACGCCTTTTAGAGACACATCGTGAGGTAAACGTGCTCGACGATTCTGTTTAAACGAAAGTAGTCACGGCACACAGATCACTCGAACCTTATATAAATACCTATAAGTGCATTTCGAATATACAATATATTCGTTTAAGATATACTGTTGTTTTTGTCATTCAATTCCATTAAAACGCTTTTAAAGTATCGCGGCAGACGTCTGTAGTGGTCATTAAGAATGTACTATTTATAATGTCTTCTGTGAGAATAGTCGTAATTTTGACCGAAGTTGTGTGAAAAACTTTATTTAGACTTTAATATGATACATTTAAGGTTGATTTCAATTTTAACCGTTATTTTCAGTAAACTATTTGGGTGAACTTCCTTTTAGCCCATATCTCCGTTTGATCTGAATTTTGGTATGACCTATGACCTATCTATGTATTTCGACACGCTGATAACGAATATCATAGGCAAAATACCCGCATATTTCATTTTCAAGGTCACCTTGAAAAAACGTTATTTTTAATTTTTGACGTTTATTTGGCAAAATATTGACTTGACAGAAAAATTACATACTGTGAAGATGGCAGATTCTTATTTGGAATATTTTATTAGGCATATTACCATTTGTATACAGTTAAAATAGCATTTAAAGTAACTTAAATTAAAAAAATCAATATGCTGTACTATACCATACATACAATACAATAATTAGTACAATACAATAGTTAGTGAAAGATACTAATCGCTGCAAAACCGACTCCACGTATTCGTGTTTGCCCTACCCCTAGAGTGCAATGTAAACCCGCGTAGGCGCGGAGGGTCGAGACTGCCCACGAGCTGAAGAGCAGGGGGGTTGAAACGCTGGCCGTAGCAGCTGCTGGCGGGTAAGGCGGCCAGCAAGCCTAAGCTGTGACAGAGCTGTGACATTCAAAGAAGAAATGCCGTCTTACTAAACTGAATTATCGTGTGTGTGTGTGTGTGCGTGTGTGTGTGTGTGTGTGTGTGTTTAGTTTTGTGTGCTATAATCAAGTCAGAACTACATTACGGTACTTTTAATAAATTATTTTAATAATCGGCTGACTATCTATTGCTTTCGTTTAACTCTAGACTTACTTGCATACCACACAATTGACTTCCTTATTCAATGGTTATTCCGAGACTGGCTTCTGATTAATATGTCGCCATTGTTATTTAGCCAGTTATGTATTTACTTGCAAGTATCTAGTGCCAGCACGAAGTGTGCATATCAAACAAATAATGCATCAGACTACATTACGACGTTCCTCTATGTATATTGTACCATGAGAGAAACCTTAATATAATAGTATTAAATTGCATAATTCAATTGATTGTTTTATGAAACTTCGAGTAACTATGACTTAGAATAAATCTATAATTGCAAGTTATAGGTACCAATATACCTATGTAAAACGTTTGTAATTAAAATATTCTTAACTTATTATCAGCTCAGCTTATGTTCCATAAAGGTTAAATAATGAAACTGATCAATGTTGTGTAATGCAAATTTACCCTTTTATGTTCAGTCGTAATTAACTATAAACGTTGTATAAGTATTACAAAATAACAACACATTGGATGTGGAAGTTCCTAATTGAAACGTAACTCAATGTTTAGTTTAGATATAAATTTTATTGTATGTAGTTAGTTTATCTATATTCGATATAAATGAGCAAATAAACAAGGCACACCATCAGTGATAAAATTTAAGATAGGTAGGTATATGTATTTTTAACCGTCTCCAAAAAAACACAAGTTTCTCAATTTAGTTGTATTTATGATAAATTGAGGGAATTCCTCAAATATAATATAATATAGCGATTTTGATAAGTATACGTTTAGCGATAATTTTAGTGGTCCTTGTCGAACGCTATTTCGTTGAAGTCTATTATTTTAGAGTCTTAATAATTTAATTGAGATTTGAGACATACGATAGAAAAAAATCTGTTAGTCAACAAAATTATAGTTAACTTTTTGACGGAATGACATTTATATTTTATAATATGTCCAACAGTAGAGCTTGTAGGTACACCTGGCAGGTATTTTAAATGATATCAAAACCTTTGTATATTCTCTGTGTCAGTCCAATAACAATTTACTAACGCGAAATACGTAACACAAGTAGGTAGGTACAATTTATGCCGTAATGGAAACATTCATGCTAATTAAATCGAATATAATGTGTCATTCGAGATAATGGGTGACCCCTCTATCTCGGATAAAGTCATCAATTTCAATATTAGTTGTCATAATACACAATGTATAATGATCGTATAATAAATAGCGTTTATGGCCAATATAAATGTGCAGTGATCGACATTCAGTGCCCCACTGTTTCTGGATAAATGCCGATTATAAAATTACACTCGGCCATTGTATAATATTAAGTTTTTATCAAGCTCGATAACGTTTTATTTATGTAACAACTTACACGATAATCAAAACAAAGTCTCTTTAATTTGGTGTGGTAATTACATCAATAAATAATTAATTACTCATTAATAAATTAGTAGTTATTTAGACTCAATAACTTACATAATTCAGGTTCGCTAGGTGGAAATAAAGCTAAATGTAAAATATGATTTGACTGGAAAAGTATAATATTATCAGCTTTTTTTCTATCGTAGTTTGGTTGATAAGATGACCAGAGAACTTAATAATTAACACGACGTCATGTTTAAAAAATAAAAAAAAATTGTAATAAAAAAGGTTTTTTAAGTGATGTATTGATATAAAATAAACAATGGATGATAAATAACTCGTTCTTTTTTAGTAATAATATTCATATGAGTTTCGTACTTAAGTTTTATTTTTATTAGTTTAAAAAACACTTATTATGAATTTAGGTTACCCACTTATATAAATAATTTGCATATGTAATAAGTTATAATAATATGTCATGTAAATAAATAAGACCAAGGTATGTATATTAATTTCAACCTTAGTACGCAAATGCAACTAATTTTATTTACTTTGTTTTAAATTTTCAAAGTTACCTACTTTTAAAAAACGATTATCTTATTAATTATTACATTATTTATTTGCTGGACCAAAATAAAAATGAATTACCTACTACAAGTTCATAAAAAGTTGCAATCAGCAAAGTTGGTCCTAGGTTCGATTCCCGGAGCAGACTTATATTATGTAACGGAAAAAAAATATTGTTTTTTCTTGGATTGGATCTTAATGGCTCGTTTGTATACTTACATACTACCGGCAATATTGGGAAACCATGTATGTGAGTTTTAATCAGTTTTTATTTTTATATAATACCTAAATGCAAGAAAGCGTTTAATTAATGATGATGTTTCTCAAATTAATTATAAAATTCATTATTTACTGGAATTTAAATTAAAATGCTCATATGGGTACTTAACATTAATTCTGAGCAGGATCACTAGCCATTTTTGACACAAAACCAGTTTATTAAATTAAATTGCAACTAAAATGTGTTATATGGTGAACATATTTCATAAGATGACGCTACTATTGCACACCTCAGTGGGAAAAGAAAAGTATGAGTGTAAGAATTCAAGAAGTTTTAAATATAACAAGTTGGTTATTTTCTTATCACAGTTTTAATCTTACGTGCTTTATAAATTATAATTATCAGCACAAGATGTGAACATTCAAAAGTTCTATTGGGTGTGGCCATACCTGTCAATGGTCTTCAACTAACATGCAAGTCACCCTATTTGTGGTCAGCACTAAGCACACCCGTAGCATCAACTTGGTACTCTTTGCTGCTAACTAGCGAGGAAGCCTCTTATTAACTAGATTTCCTACGATTATAATCTATACATCTATACAAATAAATAAAATTGGAGTGTTGTAATATTAAAATAACCTTTAACATTTTTTACAATTTTTGTCTGGCTGTTTGTTTCGGCTAATCTCTAAAATGGCTGGACCGGTTTTGACGGGACTTTCACTGGCAGATAGCTGATGTAACAAACAGTAAGTTAAACTACTTTTATTTTAGAAAAATAATAGTTTTAGAAAAATACTCGATACGAAGTTCGTCGGGTCAGCTAGTAATAACCTTATAATTTCAACAAGATGACTCAGCGAACTAAGCTTCTGACCGCCCATGACTGTAATCTTTGTAGTTTTTTCCGAATGTACATATAAATCACAAGTAATCGCAAGTAAAAATTTTTCACGGCTGAAAGTCGAACGCACTCCGCAATGTAAAGGTCCCTACCATCATGTAAGACTACCATCGGGAATAGGCAAAGCCTAGCGAAAACTGGACGCACCTGCCTGACAGTACCTAGTAGTAGTATCACATCCATGCATTACGATTAGGAAAGGTTGGCTTCAAATGTCAAACTCAAATAAATCCCTGGATTCACTATAGCACAGTCCACTAAAGAAAATAGGGAAAAAGCTTTACATTGTTATTTTTGCTAAGCTTATTGTATTTATTATTGAAATAAAAGAAAGCCTCTTCTTTATGCCTACATTAAGAAGCGCTTCTTGGTACGCAAATGTAGGTTTGCAGCATGATTACTATGTAGTAAAATTGGGCGTTATTCGCATGAGGTAGGGAACATGTAGGCAAGACGAAGGGGCGTTGACCCGTAGTGCTCTAAATCAGGTTGTCTGAGGTCGTTACTTCGTTTGCGCGTCCGCTTGCAACTCGCAAGTGCATTGTGGGATCACTCATAGCTTCACATGTACAGAAACAATACCAAGCGAAGTGAAACTAAATAATATGGATTTTAGTTCACTCGTAAATAGAAGAGAGCGTAGCTCCTCAATGGAATAAAAATATTTGTAAACGGAAAAACGGTCGGTTACATTTTAGATAAAAAATTTAGTGCAATTTGATTGAACTACATGTATGTAACATAGACTGTTAAAATATCTCTGTTTTATTTTTAAATTGCTTCAAGTTTTGAAATATTGTAGGTACATTATAATACAAATATTTTCACCTAGTTCAAATGTACTGAATATAATCAGAGAATATTAAGCCTGGCACGTCTGCGGTCTGAGATACGTCATTGACGCACGTTGCTGATAATAGCAATGTTGTTTTTACATACCGTAGCGAAACAGCAAAGATAATATCTAGTATTCTACTAACAATAAGTCTTTGTTGTCAAAGTCCGGAAAGTTTTCTCCTTTTTAAGTTATCATTAGGGCTAAGGGATGATACTGTGCGTTCCTCCAATAAATATTGTAATTCATTTGTTATATGAACTGAACAATTACATACATAAATTCCATATTATGTATTAGAAAGTAGGTATTCCCACAATCTGTCTGTATTCCATATTCACGACGAATAAATAGTGACGTCATTGAGGGATCAAAGATATCTAGTAATGATACAATTTGCCTCTGTTCATGTTGAATACCAGTTTTAGGGTTGTCACTTGACTATACTTGAGAAAAATTATGAAAAAAAAACATTTTTATGAAACGGTCAAATTAATTTAGGTACTAACACGACACTATTTACAGATAAATTCGATCTAATATATTGACTGACGACAACAAATGAAGCTATTCGTCATGTTATTTTATTAATTTAGTCCATTTCGATAATTTTCAATTAATAGGTTTACAACTTTGTAACGAATATAATAATTGTTGTTTATTAAGCTATGTGATAACCCTGTCCAAGGCAATGTCCTAGCCGACTGGAGTACAGCACAACATTGTGATGATTTAACGGGCAACACGACAAGCAAAAATAGTCTTTTCCGACTCCACTACTTGAAATATTAGCTTCGGACTCAAATAGAATTTCATCTCAGTTTAGAGTTTTAGAGTTATTTTCCTGTTCCCATTATTAAGCAAATAGCAACTTAATGTATGCTAATTATGTTGATAACATTTTTAGTATCAGTTTTGGATGCAGCTTTATGAAGTCGTAAATTAAAAATAAGGTGGGTGGACCATGGAAGGCCATGCTCCTTGTAAGGCCAATTATTTAAAAGTCGTATTTATTGCCATCCAATGACAATTTCCTTCCACTTACACTAACATCCATCGAATTCAAGTACACAGACGTGGCGGCGAGTCCCTCGCACCGTTATTTTATCAATGCGGGCCCTCTCTTTGTTGACTTCGGTCATCGATGTTAAAATTGTAATATTTGCTCTTAGTAAAATTTAAATTTTCAAGTAAATAAACTATTGTTTTCTTTATTTTTTTACTCTAAATTGATAATATAAGGATTTGCTACGGCACTGAAGAAAAAAATATTACTTTAATTCCAATACAATTAAAATATTGGTAGTTTTCCTAGGAAAGCCAATGGTTCCTTGTAAGGCCGATCAAAAAGTTGACAGTTGGCCTTGCTAGGGCACAAGGTTCTTCCTAGGAACATCTAGAAACTATGAAAATATTAATACTTTGTTTTCACTTGTAAATACATATCTGGAAATTTAAACCAATGTGCAAGTTAATATATTGCTACCACTTAGTTAAAGGCCCCCAATTCCGAGGTGTTCTAACATTTTGGCCTTACAAGGAACAGACCCTTAAGAAGGCCATTTTAATCAGTTTTATATTTTTATCATTTTACTATAAAGGTTATTGGCAACTTATTTGATTTCGATTTATTACTCATTTATATTATTTTTAAAACAATTACACAAATACATTCTTAGTTTTACGATAGAGTTCTAGTAATGTTCGTTGATTATTTTTTATCTGAATATGTGATGGTAGGCATTTAATATTCCGTTTTAATGAAAGATCTTTTTATGTAGTTTAAGTATAAGTAGATATTTTAATGTTCACAATGTTAGTTTTAAGTTAAACGACTGATTTATTATATTGGCCTTGTATGGAGCCTTGTTCCTTGCAAGGCCATTTGGCAGAGGTTATTTAAACTTAAGTTTATTAAATAATGGTTAAACCTTTTATAAAAAAAAATGTTTTATATGATACATAATAAGACAAAGCGTTACTTAATGATTTGTTTGATTCATTTAACCAGTAAATAACGAAGTAGTGACTGTTTAATCGTTAGAGTGGCCTTCCATGGTCCACCCACCTTAGTATGCCTAGGGAGTTAGGGAACATACCAAAACCACGTGCCTCATTTAGGGGGGGAGGGGGGTCTTCAAAACACCACGATTGGTCACAGAGGGGAGGGGGGGGGGTTTAGGTTTTTGTCACGTAGTCAATATTTTAGCAACCATTGCGCCACAAAGTCGTCAAATATAAGCAAAATTATTATTTTTTAACTCTGTTTTTGCAAAAAAGTATTGAAAACCGTATTTATCAATTACCACGTGAAAACTAGGGGGGAGGGGGGGGGTCTTCTCATATACTACGGATGGTCACGAAGGGGGGGGGGAGGGGGGTAAAAAGTTGGAAAAAATGGGTTACGTGGTTTTGGTATGTTCCCTTATATGTGAAATATTAAGACACGATCTGCATAATTAGGTATAGGTGTAGTGTAGGTATAGTCTTGATTTTAATTCGTAGCGTCAAACATATATATATAGGTTACATATAGGCCTTAAAAGTATTTGTTTTCCCTATCTACTTTATGTACTCAGGCAAAGTATCCCATCTAGTCTAATCCGCTTCACAATGACAAGACCTTTTTTGTTATCGGATTACAATCTTCAAAATGATAGCCGGTCCTTGAGCGAGGTTCCGGGTTGCTTGGCTCTCTACTAGTTATTCACACTCCACCATCACCATCAATTATTTGATACCGACTAGATTACCAGTTAAACCCAACCACGCTTTCCTGTGATCCTTGCAGCGATTACCTTAGCAACGAAAGAACCAACTATGCCAAATCTTAAGTCAATGCAAAACGCTCGAAATAGCGGAAAAAATGTATACGTTATATCTTATTATTGCACATTTAATATAACTGAATTACATACATAGGTAGTTATTTAGATAATTTGATTAATATAGTGATTGACTCTAGTAAAATCCAAATTACCTCATTTAACGAACCACTGGTAAAATTAATGTAAAGTTCTAAACCATTAAGAAGCGGCTCTATTCATATTAGATGGATTTATAGTCTTAAACAACCATACTTAATGATAACAATAATTACAGATAAATTAATGGTTAAGTACTGAATCTGTTAGAATTCGTTATTGTAATGCGTTGTAAATAATTAGTTTTTTTATTGTAATAAGTATAGGTATATCACTAGCATTGTAACATATAATCACCCCTCTTTCCCGTAGGGGTAGGCAGAGACCACTTCTTTCCACTTGCTACGATTGTAACAGTAATTATATTAAGCTTTAGGTTCGTTTTTTAGTACTTTTGCTCACCATTAACTTTTTATAACCATACCTCCGACACTAGAACAGTCTTAGATTCGTTCCAAAGACACCCGTCGGTCTTTGTTGTAAGATACAAAAAAATTGTATTGAATTGTTTATCAATACGTGAATCTTAAAACTCTTTTTAAATAAAAACTAAAAGTCTGAACAAGTTCAATAATACAGGCAATAACCATTCATCGCTACCATAGAAGCTGCACTGAACATGCAATCAATTTGATCAACCCGTCTCCTGCTGAGTCACTTTGTACGGCTTGTACTACGAGTATATAGGACCTACCATTCATACTTAGATTTTATAAACAACAGCCAACTCATTTTACATGATTGAGTTAGTGTAAAACAACTGACTTTCTAATTTATACTTAGGTCTTAAACAAGACCGCTTCGACACGAGTTTGATATACCACAGCCATAAAAGTATTAGTTTTATCTTTAACAGCGAGTAGGAAAAGAAATCTACCTAGAAGTTAGAGATTTGTGGAAACGATAGCGTACATTTCAAAAAGTTTTTTTTTAATCTTTCAAAAAGTTCATTGAAAACTTGAAATTTTATATATTCACTAGCTGTTGCCCGCAGCTTCGCATACGAAAATTGTGTTATTTGTACCTCTTGCAGATGAAAATTTAAAAAACGGTCAATTTATATACATCAATAAATTGTTTATGAAATGTTACATTTCAGCAATTTCGCGTTAATTGATATATCTTGGAATGTAGAGAAAGTGAATCAATCAATTTGAAATTAGAACATATTTCTACGAACAATCTTACGTTCATTAGCTTTACTTTAAATTATTTTATAACTAATTATGTTCAATTTTTCAATAGTACTTAACAGTTATATTAAATAGCTATTTTACTGCATTTGTATAATTTTATGACAGAAAATAACTATTAGTGTTCTAGATATACAGATAAAGTTACTACGATGGTAACCTAGTATTAAAATTAATATTACTGATCGAGCAATTAAGTGAGTATTAAAACCACTACTAAAATGTCCCTTAGGTATGTCATACATTATACTGTACATTGTAGCGCTAAGCCTCTACCGGATCAAGATAACTTGTTTTAATAACTATGAATTTCTGCGTGACAGATTAAAAAATTTACTTATCCTTATCTATGGATTTATAATCTCTATTGACCAACAGCATCTAAAAACTAAATTGAATTACTCGTTCTATAAATAACCATCTTACCGAGTAACTTATTCTTATAATTCACGCTGGACCCTTAATATTCCAATCCGACGGAGGTACATTAATCAAATGCGTTGAAACTGGTTTGGTAAAAATGTGGCCAGGTTTATACAAAGTTAAACAAAATAATAAACAAGCAAGAACATTATGTGAGATTTATTTCGAAGAAAAAAGCGACGTAAGAGCCAGGTCTTGTCGCAGTATGTTTATAGTCGCCCCGGTGTCGGCCCACAATATACGGCTCTAAACTCCAATTAATGCTACGCCTTCGTTCTCTGAGATATATTATTGTGCGGCTGGGTTCTTTTAACATCCTTTTGTAACTTTGAGATTAGAAATAAATAATTGCTGCCTACCCCGCCTTTTATCTCGTGACTTATCTCGATTCAAAACATTAAACCACTTTGAAGAAATACCTACACCACTTCTTAATTAAATAAAGGAAGATATAACAAAAACAATGCAAATGATTCTGAATCTTGTACCTACACAGTGCAGGTTAAAATTTGACTATTTATATGGTTTATTTTGTAAAGTTCCAAACAGGTAAATGCACCGTAGTCTAGCTCAGGCACTAGCAGAGAATCTCCCCGTGTCTACAATACGGAGAGAATAATGGAACCCAGCTGACGGGAGGTGCCATTACGTTCGTTGTCATGGCGACGGTGCGAAGGGTGGCCAACCTGCCTCGCTAACGTGTTCCGTCCGTGCACTAACAATAGCACCAATGATATCACCCCTCGTCTGGCAGATTTAGACTTTATGTTATCGATAAGAGAGATTATTTTCCAATAAAACACGCGGCAGTTACGATCTTTTGTTAATTTACATGAGCTATCGAGCCGCGTGTATTGTATTTTGGGTTCCATCTTTACTTTTTAAAATTAGATGTCTATCCTTGTCTCCTTCCCGCGCATCACGAGTTCTAACCGCGTTATTTTAATTTTATTCCTCTGTATATTTACGTCATTTTAAACACTTTTTAGTTAGTTGTAATAAGTATGGGCCATAAATGTTGGCGTGGCCATAAAAATGCAGTTTTGTAAATTTATGAGTCGTATAAAAATGTATCCATCTTTTTGGTGAATCATATGTATCGCACTCAATAAAATTTTTCGGAAAAACGCTTTTTAAACGTTTTTGGGTTCAGCGTAACTTGGTTAATATTTTAATTACCAGGATGTTGTTTGTACTAAAGCCGTTCTTTGTTCTTCAATTAAGTGAGTAATTAAACTAACTACCTGTCAGCAATAAATTAAAATAACAAATGTTCAAGCTACTTACTTGCATTGGTTTAATTAAAATACAAATGAATTGGTTTTAATTTTGTTTGCCTTAATATTCAGGCATACTTACAATGGCGCAGTGCCTGTGCATTTTACATTAGTTTTCAGCATGAATTAGGTACTTACTAAATCAATTTTCATTCAGAAACTTATTTTTATAGTCAGCATACTTTGAACTCACTATGATGACTAATAATTAAGGTGGTATAATTTTATTTTGTCATTTGCTATGTCAGCCTATATCTTCCTAATTTTATTACAAATCATAATATAGAAATTATTTTGCCTTTATCATAGCTATGATTTACATTTCTATGTTATTTCCTTATTACAACAATAAATAATGTCTTTGTGAATAAATAGTCATCTCCTGCAGAAAATGTCCGTGAAAACACGCAGTATACAGAATTTCCGAATTCCATACCAAACCAAAGCAAATTTTTTTAAATGAAATGAAATGTGTTTTTTTATGCGTACCTAATGTAGTACCTACCTATGTCATTCTCGTAGAAGATTGTAAGTTGCTTTAACATCTTCACTATACTGAATTTCATAGCAAGGAAATGAGTGTTATTGTTGACAATTTTATTATAACATAATTTGAATTATGAATCTTATATTCAGTACAGTAAAACGAAAATCCGTATACCAAAACCTGAGATTTTTTTATAAATTTATTAGTCATCCGTATGAGTAAGCAATGTATCACCAATCGCTTCATTGAATAAAGATCTTTATCACCACAATAATTAAAATATAATAATAGCAGTTTAGTAAGAACAAAATGTTTATCAAGAATCATTATTTACTTGTTTTATAAACAAATTATTCGGTTGAAGGCAATTTAAATGGAATTGTAGAAATAAGCTGACGACACTAGGTATCCATCCATCCTTCCATCCATCAGCCTTTGGAAGTCAACTTCTGGACGTAGGCCTAGCATAACAAGCGCCACTCTGACCGGTCCTGAGCCTTCTGAATCCAGCGGATACTCGCTATCTTCTTCGTCAGTCCACCTGAAGCGTCCTGTGCTCCTTTTTCCGAGGCGTGGTGTTCATCCGAGGACCTTTCTTCCCCAACGGTTATCGGTCCTTCGAACTATGGCCAGCCCATTGCCACTTCAGCCGGCTAATTCTCTGCATTATTTCGGTCAGCTTCGTTCGTCTACGAGTTGACACTAAACGGTAGATACCTATGTGGTGGTTGGTGGCATTGAATACCTTTATAATTAAGTAACAAATAAGAGTAGGTAAATTTTAAAATAGATAAGTTTAGCCGTCTTAAGATAAATTTTACTTTTTCATACTAAACTTTGATTTAAAATAATAAAATTATACCTTTAAATGTAATCGTTGAAAATATTCACGCCTTGATCGATTAGTCTTCAAAAGAACGATTGCTTGTAAGTATGGAAATAATCTAGAAAACTCGTTCTAGAGCTTAAATCTTGTCTGATGGGTTTAAGACATAAAACGGATTTAGATGTGATTATGTTATTTTCCTACTCTTTTACACAGTTGGAAATTACTATTTATGGGAATGTGTAAACGAAAACAAATGCAGTGTCATAATCCTAAGCACATAAGTAATAGATTTATTCGTAACCTCGATAAAAGCAACTGGGTCGAAATATCTTCGTAACTACAAAGTATGTTTTTAGCTGAATGTAATCAGGTATCAATTTTAGTAAAAGAAAAAAAGTAGTAGGTACCTACCTGATAGATAAACTTAAAAGTAACTATACAATGATAAATAGGTACTTATTGTGTATTAAGCACACTGCACACCTATTATTTATTTATTTATTAACACTTATTATACCCTTTTAACTAGGTGGTACAAAAGGTGGCCTTAATGATATAAGCATTAAGTATATAATTCTTATTATTATTTTATTATTCTACTACCTACTGACAGTATTACAAATAGTGTAAAAGTTATTATTCGCCTGTTAGTTACTCTCATGTGGTTAAATTCTCGAAGGTATAGTTTACACGGTCGAACATTCCAGTCGACTCGGTTGGTCCACTATCAATTTTATACACGTTGGGAGCCTATTTATCTTGTCTTATTTATTGGCTGACTCAAAAACCTGTTTGAGACTCAATCTCCGCCCGCCATTTACCCGACTATGTAGAACTGGCTTTATAGGTTTATAGTATGGGATTTTGAAATAATTAGACTTTAACGTTTGTTTTAGATTGCTCTATCTACAATCGTCTTCAGTATACCAAATTCTACTATCGTTTTATAAATGTTTCTGTACAACTCCTATTCATCTTGTCTCTTTGGAAAAAGTTTTTGCGTTTGAAATTAATTCTATGAAAGTTCAACGGAGTGTTATTACTTACTTAGTATTAATAATTATATCAAAATATGGAATAGTACTTACAGTGTGTAAACGGTATGCTTTCTAAAGTTTCATACCTCAATAAAAATGTATTGACACTTATGATCAATCAGGCAATACTATTGATATGTTCAATGTCAACAATCGTTTATTACATAAATATCTATAATAAGTTTATATCCGTTCTGTGTGTTTGACGATCAACGGCTATAAAGGGTTGAAACTTTCACAGGTTCTAAGAAGCGGTCTTTATGGCTCCGCGCTGAAAAACGCATCTCACAAAGCATTAGAAAGTTGCGCAACCCTTCTTTACTCAACCCTGAGTTTTTGTTAAGATTACGTTTTAGAAAGCGTTCTATTGTTACGATCCCAGTCCTTTAACTATTAACCCTTTCCGTTACTTTTTTAGTAGGTAGGTATGACTTTTTTATGGTGAGGGTTAAACAACTTGCTTGTTCACGATAATCTTCGAAACGCCACATCGTTACCCAATTTTTCACCCTCAATTCTATAACTATAAAATTCGGTATTTGATCTACTTTGAGACTCGCTCTCAGTAGCGAATGACTCTGAAATTAACTTTAGTGCTGTAATAAAATATTAATGAGCTATTAAAATCTAAGATGGTATAAAAGTGAAATTTAGTGGGTTGTTCGAAGCCTTCGCGACGCAAAAACAACCATGAGACACGGCTCAGTGATATATGGCGGCAATAAATCGATTTTACGATCATTTATTTGCATTTTCGTGTTTTTCTTTTATAGTGACCCATTATCGTTAATCACCAAAATCTTTATATAAATGAAATATGATAAATTTTTTATTTTTCTTTTTTTCAGGTCCTAACGGATGTCCACGGCGGCGAGGGCGGCAGACTTACACGAGGTTCCAAACACTAGAACTAGAGAAGGAGTTTCACTTCAATCATTACCTGACGCGCCGGCGTAGGATAGAGATAGCGCACGCCCTTTGTCTCACAGAACGACAGATCAAAATCTGGTTTCAGAATCGACGCATGAAGTTAAAGAAGGAATTGCGCGCCGTCAAAGAAATAAACGAACAAGCGCGCAGAGAACGAGAGGAGCAGGACAGAATGAAACAGCAGCAGCAAGAGAAACAGGCCAAGCTGGAGGGCCAGCACCATGGCCACCATGTTACCCATCACCACGACCCCATGAAAATGCCCATCGACAAGGGCGACATCCTCAAAGTGAATAAGGTGCCCACGTAAATCCCATGCACGTCGCAGGGAATTCTGACTGATTCTGTACCATATAGTGTGAATTCATGAATGGAAGTGTTGCGTCCAAACGGACCACGGGCAGCGTTCTCGCGATAGTCGTCTCGTATCCACTAGTTTTATGTTTTGCGGCTGATTTAGTAGAAGTGTCGCCTCGTTGTGGAGGTGTTCTGTGACTTTTATTGTATTAATGTTCCTTTAGTGCGAAGGACTTGCCTCGTCGTTCGCTAGTGGACAGGCTGGTGATGTGCTTTAAGCATTTATTTTGTTGCCATAACCACAACATGTATTGCAATAATATTTTACTAAACTTTACAAAAGCGTTAGTATCGCTCTAAGATTTACATGGAATCCCGAGTGAATTTCGGTATTGTTAGTTAAGATTTTAAATCTGTGAATCTCATAGTATTTATTGCTACCACTTACTCTAATCCATTATGTTATATTTTTATCAATAGATATTATATTATGTACATTTTGATGTATATTTTATTATTTGTCCGCTGTTAGCGGGCTGGTTATGTTTTTAGGGTCACATTTTTTTATGATTATAAAATTTGTTGTATTTTATCGGTTGGTTTCAAAAGAGTTACTTTTATTATTTGACCAGATTGTGATTCACTTCCGTAGTTAGTTCTTGGCATTGTTGTTTCATTTAAATCTTTAATTTTGATAGCGTAATATTATGAACAAAATATTATAATGTAACTATTTCATACATGAGTAATTCCATAAGAACGTTAAACGTATGCCTGTAACAAAATACGTATCGAAGTACAATTGCGAATAGATCTTTGTCTTAATGAGAGTTGATTTTGTACTGTCTTCACAAGTACTAATTATATTGTGAAGTATTTTTTGATATAATTCTTAAATTGATTAGAGTCAAAAATCGAAAATAGATTGAAGGAGAGAGTGACCATAATTGATTGGATTGGATCGAAACTGCATTCGGCAAAATGTCCATATTATAACTCCCGAGTCATAATGTTCAAAATTATATACGTAACGATGATACATATAATAACAATAATGTGACTAAAATAATTTTTACATGTAATTTTAAAGTTGCGTAGCTTAAGTGTAATATACATAGATAATGTTATGGATAGTTTTTACTTTATAATGGAGTATTGCTAAGGAACTAAGTAGTTACACAAGCTTCGTGGTATGACGGTGGAAAGACAGTGGTCGCGCCATTTTTCCCACCTGATTTACAATTGTTCTGCCTTCACGCCTGGAGACAATCAAATAAACCTGCAAGAAAACCTTCGGTTAATTGTACATCAATGAAAAAAAAATATGGAAAAATTGGTCTCAATTTTACATAATGAACAAAATATTTGATCGAAGGTTGCTAGCGGGCATTTCATTCTGGCTCCATATTTCATTTGCTTACAATTACATATTGTGCCAAAATATAATAAAATGATAATTTAGCATCGTATTTAAATTTGTTTATGTAATTAATTGCATTGCCGCCATAGATGTATGATTGCCGCCTATACAATAACTTCATTCGCTCCCAATGCTTTTTCACTTGCACTGTTCAATGATTGAAACAAAATTAGAACGTTTAAAATTAGTGTTGATAGTCACCATTATACGTAAATTAATGTCAGGGTAGAATTAATAAAAGTAATAAATTAATGTGTGTGAGAATTCTAAGTCTTCGCTTAATTTTGATAAATCATCTCGCAATAGGTATCTGTCCACTGTATTCAGTCGAATATTATTAATGTATATCCGTAGTGAAAGTTAATGGTATTAAATTAATGTCGTGATATCATTAGCACAACATAAAGTCCTGTATAGGTGTAAGAGTTTCACAAGTACATTTCATCGAATATTAATATGATGTAGATGCAATTTCATATCTACATTACTTCAAATATTAAAAAGCCATACTATTAAACATATATTTTTTAAATATTTTTTTCTTTGAAATAACTTAGTAATTTTAAACATCGAACTATCTCGAAACTAAAAAAAATTTTTGATGTGTCCGCGAAATTAATTTAGAATCGTAATCATCAAATAATTTATAGTAAAATATGCCTGATAATCATAAAGGTCATAGTTATTATTCGTTTTAAAAACGTTTTACAAAAATTTTACTGCTTGTAGTCGATTCTCGAAAACGTTTTCTATGAACGCGAATTTCGTGTGACAAAATTCTAGGTGGAAGTATGCGGATCATAAGTATCATAACCCCTTCTTTTAACTGTTAAATCGAGGTTTTAAATCAAACAAAATGTACTTAAGTAACTTCGGTAAATGTAGGCTTTATAAAATATAATGCATTAGTTAATGAATATCTTAGACACGATACATTAAGCGGCAAACAAACCTGATGGTGAAGTATTTGATAAAAACGCTTAATACCTATTTAGTAACGTAATTATTGTATCGTGATTAAATATATCGCTTGTTCACAAAGGGACGTACTACATACGAAATCCGATAGGAAATTAAGGTTTTGTTGTGTTATGAAAGTAGGAAAAACCTCGTTTGTAGTATAAACAAAACATACGCTAGACAGCTAGGCGGAGTGGCAGAGGAAGTTACGAAGAAAGATTTTTCAATACATAACGAAACCCTTTCAGATTTTTAAAACTAAAATCATATAGTAAAATCAGTTTTATTTGAAAGCTTTTTCATAAATCGTAAAAATCCTCTCCCGTTTAATTTTATGATAATTATGATAAAACTTGTAAATTATACATATATGGTTATCGATAGTTTTGCTTTAATGGTTTGTTCCTGTCGTTTTATGGGAATGTGCAAAATTAGTTTTCGTTTTGATATTCAGTAGTTTGGCCAATCGCTACTCAATTTGTTAAGTTTTGTTCGGAACAATAGTTGAGTTACAATACAGGTAATATTGGTGAGTACGTACGTCCAATGATTTATGACAAGTTTATTTATTGTTTCTGCCTCGTAAAGAACTGTAGATAATTCACGTGAAACAATGAGCAATTTGCTAAATAGATTACCTACCTATATCCTCCATCCGTAATGCTGTCTTGCCATATTGCTAGTGTTTCGTAGACTATAGGTATTATCGTACGAATACCTAGCAGACATTAAGATTTCTATATTTATTTAATTTTACATAATTTACCCAATATTCAAAACAATTCCTTTTATACTTCCTTTATTTTTGTTTTATCTTAACTCACTTGTTTCAAAAACAAATTGTTTAATTTTTAATTACTCATTGTTACGTTATTTTATATTTACGACTTTTTATATTTACAAGACTTCCGTTCTGTTAGGTTATAATTTTAGACGATCAATATATCTCTTAATATTAATGTAGCCATATATGTATGTACCTATATCTATATTTTTGAAAATAGTAATTAAATCGTCTTAAAATTAAGTAACTGTACATAGTTGTGAAAGTTTATGTGGCGAATTATTTTTTGTTCATATTTCTGTTTTATTTTACGTATTTATGTAATGAGAGATCGTACTGTCTCACTTGACCGTGTTCATAAAAGACCTTTACTTTGTGCGTTGCAAAGGGCATATAAACTTTTTTCTCTAATATTGTTTAACGAGGATAATTGTGTAACATACGCAATATTGTAGTGAAGTTATTTTTAAATCACTGAAACAATTACAGAGAAGAAAAGTAGGTTGTAAGGACTTATCAATAGCATATGAAAAAAATCATTGGTTTTGTAATTATAATTACAAATTGGTATAATTTATATTGTAATTATATTTCCAGAACTTGATCTTTTTCTCTCAACTGAACGGGAAAACTAAGCGATGTCGATACTATAGTACCTAGTTGTTATAGTTGGACAGATTTGCGGTTAACCCGAAGGTCTTCAATGTGGTCTAGTGCACAAGTACGATACATCCTGACTGTGTCGTGGTAAAATAAAATAAGCAAAATAGTTGGGTGATTGTATATGGAGCCCGCATTCAATATTGTACTATTAATTTCGAAAATTCAAAAGAATAAAGAGTTAATAAAAATACTGCCTATTTATTATTTTTATTTTGCATTTCCTGTGATTTTATCACGTACCTACAATTATTAAGATCATTGAAAACAAAATAAGATGATGACATGATGTACAGATTACAGTTGATTTTGAGATAAATTTAATAAAATAATATTATTTTATTATAATATGTTCAAGTGACAATGAAATGTCCACTCATTCTGTATCTGTATAGAGATCTGATGCATAAAATAAATAGAGCTTTAATTTTACACCTTGTTTTCCTATGCTCTACATACAAAATCCGGGACATAGATACATAGACTACTTAGACCTAACCTTACCCTTACCTTACTCTTAGAGGGAAGTGATCCATTGGAAATTGGTTATTTATTTATTATTATTTATAAACTGAACTATGAAGAGATTTGTAGTTACCTTCTATTTTTTTCAATAAATCCCTACATGTCCAAGGCTAAAGCACGCCTATTTCATGACATAACAATAATTAACATTTAGGTACACAAAGGGACATAAAAACTAAATTATTGATTAGACAAACCATTATAGCCTCATTTAATACGTGTAACAGTTGAAATAATCACCAAATAATCAATCTATAGTATATTTTAGGCAGTATTGGTTGGTGGTGGTAAGAGTAGTAGGTACGAATCATTTAAGCGTTTGGCAAAAATTAGTCAGCATTGTTGTTACTGCCTCTTAAACCATCAATTTGGCTGTAAATATAGATTATATTTTACAAAAAAAAAACTTAGGTTAGTATTGCAAATTTTGTCCAATGTCGTACCTTTTTGAATTAAATGATTTTTCTAAAACGTAAAGATAACAGAGTTCAGCTGTCTTGTTATACCACACATCTCTCTAATCGACCTTGTTATACCACTCACTTCTGTAATCGGTCTTGTTTGTTTACCTACAAAAATGCCACAGTCTCAAGGAATGATAAACAGGTCAAACTAGTTGAGAAAAATGTAGCTATTATTGAAATTCTAGCTATTCTTGCCATTCTTCAAAACTATGTCACTACGATTATAAAGCTACATTTAAATACATAATTATACATTATGACAGAGCTAAAATATCGATGTAGTACCTATATACCTAGTTATTATTATTATACAATCCGCAGAGGAGTAGAATAATAGGGTACCTAGGTAGGGCTCTAGCTTTCGCAATTACGAGGAGTTAATTAAAAACAATTATCCGTGTCATGTACCTACTTAATGGCCCATCAATGGGTTGAAGTCACCTGTAGATAATACGATTTGGTGCCAATTTAATAACTAAATGCACAATAGAGCTTTTTTATGAAGTAAATTGGTTATAGGTACATGTAAAAGATACGGTTGAAAGTGATACAAATAAAGGTTCAAGTTAGTAAAGTTAAAGATGGGTTGTTTTTCCCAATATTTGTAGTACGGATGTTGCGGCTACGGACAATATCGGACACACTGTCAAAGGATTAATCACAACATCTCGGGCCTCGGCGCTCCGATATACAAGATCTTAAAAGTCCGCATCCGCATCCACATCCGCATTCGCATCATCCCCAATTTGTAGGTACGATTAATGAATTATGTTGGCACATAATGTCCTAAAAAGTGCTTTATCGCCTTCATACAAACCAGGGTAAAATGATGGAATCAATTTCTTCTTTGAACAACGAATTCCATTATCTACGTAGTATATTCCGGCCTTTAAAAGTAGGTATGTAGTACACTGCTAGATTGCCCTTAATTTGGCCCACTGAGCGATCACGAGCCATTCTATCCAAAAATTACCTACCCGCTGTCTTCAGCGCGTTAATACCAGGTGGGAGGGTTTGCTATGCTCGTTACACTACAGAGTGATCGCCATTCGAAGGACTTCTTCCTTAGCCCATTTTGACCGCTTTAATTATTATCTAAATCATTAAGCTATGGCTATGTATACAGAAAAATATCAATCATAGTTGGTTCAAAAAGCCTGCAATAACAACGTGCTTTGGTGAGCGACATTCTACTTATACCTACTATAAATATGAAAGTTTCATTCAAAAACTACCGAAGGAATTTTCTTGAAATTGAAATTTAGCACATAAATTCACAACACAAAGGACGATGATCTGGAATAAGACAGGGTTCTTATACTTAAATTAACCCTTCAGCAACGACCTTCTTTAATTTTTTTGCATTGCGCTAATGAGAACTCACCGCTTCTATGTGACAATAGAGCATCGTTCAGTTATCTTAACATATAATTTTTTTTTGTGAATAACCAATAAACGTGCGAACGAGCCTCAGGATAATAATTTATCACCTATGTCCATGGACATCGGTAACACCAATGCAGATCAAGAAGGAAGAGAGAGAAAGAAAGAATGTTTAGCATAGTCTAGCAGGTTGACCTCCGTTACTGGGAACGTACTAGAAATTTGTCATTAAATAACTTCTTAGCTGACAATGAATTCAAAATTCAGATTTTAACTATTTATAAAGATAATAGTAAGTACCTAACCTACATAGCTACTTTAAATCACTATTTAGTGGTATCTCACGTATTACAAAGAATGAAACAAATAAAAAGCTTCTGATAACGCTTAACGACTGTTATGTAATGATTACTTTAATCTTGACGTGTTTTAGAGAGCTAGTAAACCACCTATTTTATTTATTTAATAATAAATAAAAATATAAAATTTAAAAGTGCCACTCTCTGAACTGTAGGCAACATGTCGCTGATATCTTTAGGATTATGACATGGGCCATATTGACTTACTATACGGTGGCTAGCTTACTCCTTTATCAACTTTTGACCTGAAAAATCTGACGCGTTATATTACACCAAATACTTAAAACACATAATAATCGAATTTATCGCTGGGTAGATAAAGTAACTGGGAAACCTTATTTTTTCATTGCAAGATAAAAGTTTTTACCTATTTCTGTGTAATGAGGTATGAATTATGACCAATAGCAGATTCACAGGGGATCAAATTTCACCACTTGAAGAAGCTCTTACTTGGTTTTTACATCACTTTAGTTAAAAAATACTTAAAATAATATTAATTACCAGCAAACCTAATATTCACACTGTTGGCGAGTTGTTCTTGTAGCAGTCACTGTCTCATAACTCATGATAAAAAAGAAAAGCCATTGCCCCGAATAGTTAAAAGCCCCTAAATGCCAATAACGTTTGTCGGAGCCCCGCCAAAAACAAACCATGACTTATATCCATAATGTAATGTATTCTACCATTCCGCCATTTTCCATTCTCCACAGACACTGGTGCTGTCAAATAAATTTCAGACCTACGGATTTCACAATAGGTGGGATCGTTCTGTATTGGACTGAGAATCGCGTAACAATCCACTCCCTTTTTAAAGTAAAAGCTACGCGAAACGACGTCAAGCCTCGAGCGATTTTGCACTTAAATCAATAAAGAATTTTTTGCTCCGACCTTTCGTCTGCTACTTTAGCCTTATAGTTTTTTGCTGCTAGTTTTTTCGAGTGCCCTATCTTTTGACATTACATTTATGGCGCCTGATATCTTTTGGTGTAATCGTAACAAATTCTAATGACACTTAATAAGTATTAAAAACGACCGTTATTACCAAAACAAATCCATCGCAAATCTAAGCGAGGTACTTTAGATGTCTATTAAGTAAAGTTGGTTACTTTAAAATTTCTTTCGTACCGTACATGTTCAAACTTTTGTTTGATTGATTCGTTTAATATAGCAGTAGATAGGTACAATAAACATTTAGAAGGATGTATGTTAAAGGAATTGCTAAATTGAAAAGCGAACCTTCTTAACATCAAATAACTTTCAAATCAGATAATCAGCCCTCAATGTGCTTACTGCCCTTCCCTAATATTTAATTTGATTTCAGATTAGATAATCAGTTACTGAGTATTAGTGTGCTTACCCAATATTTAATTCGAATATGAAGAGGTGAAAGAACTGAAAATTTGGGGATAGATATAGGTATGAAGTTAGAATTTTAATCCTATTTGCTGGGAGACTATTAAGCGGCTATAGGTAGCTCTGATGGCCCAGACTGGACCAATTTCATGGTCTAACGCTCCCTCTCTGCAGTTCAACTGCCTATTACGTATAGTAGACAAATCGAATCGCTATGGTAAAATATATCTACGCAAGGTATGGAACTATCGAGTATGCTGGAGAATATTAATTTGCTTATAGCAGTAGATATACTCTAAATTTATTATTACTTGCTTGATAAAGAAAATAATTGTGAAAATCCATAGTTTTTCATACTTTCATCTTACCATACCATGGAAAATAATAATGAAAATCCATAGTTTTTCATATTTTCATGATAACAGCCCATAATCGCCAAGAACTCACCTTCACCATGTTTCACACGCATTTACTCTTCACCCAAAGATCAAAATACAACAGTCTAGTCAGTTGTGATAATTATGAAAATAATTTGGATGTTTCTGATACCTTACAACGAAAGTTCCGTAAAACAATAAAAATCCTTAAAAGAAAAAAAGAACACCAATTAAATAAATTTTAGGTATTTATTTCAAAGACAGTAGTGACACGTAATCCAACCCAGTCTGAATTGAACATGGCGACTGCGATCCGCTTGCAAACTATTCCGGATACGATAGAAAACTCCATTCTTTTATTTTATTCCGCTTTTGTTTTTATTCGATCGGGAAAATTGTTTCGATTCAGTATGTAAAGTTTTGATTGGGAGATCGCTAGTGAACGATATGTCGAGTAATTTTTCAAAGGGTGACCTGTTTCTCGTTCTCGTAGATATATTTGTATGAGTTCAGAAAATTACTGAACAGCGTGTATTTTTTTAGTAAAATCTTGTACCTGGTTACAAAATCAGGCGTTTATATCTAATAATGAAGAAATAATAGACACGAGAATGTGTATATTGGAAAAACCTGCGGCTCACGGACCTCTTTTACATTGACTAACATATCTATCCAATGATATTATATATTAAAAAGAGGCAGATATGTCATAAGCGCGCGCGTTGTGATGACTCAAAAAGTTCCCAGTTGGGAACTCATATTCAGGTGAAGAAAGAGATAGCGATGTAGTTTTGACGCGAGAGCGATAAAGACGTGCGATAAAGCGATAAAGCGTACCTACCTTGCGGACATCGGAACAGATTTTTCGGTTGATTTGTAAGGGCATAACGTTTTATATTTATTTAAACATCATTGTATCTATCTAAAAGAATAACTAGATTCACAATAAAATTAGCGTCAAAAAATTATGTTTTAATTTAAAATTATACTGCAATTATATTACAATAATGTTCATATTTTTAAACGAGGCAGCTAGGTATATACACTATTTTTATGTTTAAATATAAAAGTAGTGTTAAGACAAGCGAATACATCGATAACAGAATTATACTTAAGCGTTACATCATTGAAGTAAATAACAGTCTAACAAAGCCTTTACAAAGTAACGTTAATGAATTATTGTGAAGTTTATTTAAAGAGAGCCTACACAAAAGTATAATGACGTGAAATTTAACTAGTTATCTCCTTTTATGTCTTACCGATGAGTAGGATAGGAACCTATAAGAAATTAGTTACGAGTAGTGAACTTGTATCCGAAAAGAGCATCCGTTGATCGTAGTTCGTTAACTACGATAGTTTGTTGTCAATAAAAATTCTCATTGGAGCATCGATAAAATTTTATCTGTAAAATAACCTGACGTTCAAAAATCTCTAGTTCATAATACCGTCAGTCTAGAACTTCGTACTAACGTATCCGTTTATGAGCTCAAAGTACCAACTTAACAACACTAGCCTGTAGTTGAGAACGAAATGTTTTGAGCCTGAATTTCGCTGAAAATTTCATATCCTGTAATGGTAGTGAGTGTGGCTTTTCTATCGTTGGTAGAATATTTAGAATCTCTTGCGATGCACTGGAGAAGTAAGATTCTAAATATAAGTAGCTGCCGCTCAAATGTTATGCAACTGACATAATTATCTCCTTTTTAGGGTTTCCAAGAAAAATCGGAACCCTTATAGTTTCTTCGTGTCTGTCCTTCTGTCCGTCTGTCCGAAGCATAGCGTCTAGACCCTTAGTGCTAATAAGCTGTAATTTGGCAGGAATATTAAATATTTTTTTTCAGGGTATCTATCTACCTCCCATACAGGTAACATGGGGATGATTTTTTTTTCGTCGCGCACCCCATAATGTGGGGTGTCGTATGTGGGGTATGGTCTTTCAAAAATATTATAGGTTTGATAAACCGTTTTTCAATTCAGGGGCCCGTTTATGAAATATTCGGCTTTAAAGTGCCAATTTTGCTTAGAGTCAAGTGTCCCCTTTCCTGCCAAAAAATCACAAAAATATGTTTATGATAAATTTTCAAGGAAAACTTTTACTGCTAGGTTAGCTTATGTAGTTAATGAGTAATAGTATATAAAACAAAAAAAAATACGGATGTCCTTTATAGACTCTGAGACCATCCAACCGATGTGCCTCAAAATGCTTTCATTTGAAAGGCAATAATCCGAAGATAGTTCGAGACTCCTAATATCTTTATCTTCCTATTCAGGTATCTACTCTCTTTCCACGTCGCATAGTTTGTAAGTACCTAGGTTTTTAATCTAGTGTAGGTATACACTGCGATTTCACATATTATAGTTATAACATACGATATGACATATTTAATAACTTTTAGCTATTTTATATTTATTAACAAGACAAGTAAGATGTTGGTTATGTAACGACCGGGTAATAAAATATTACAACATAGGTATTATTGCAATTTTATAAAATCGATTAAATAAATAGATGATCGTAAAATACTCATGTGTTTTAATGAGTTTTTATTGTGCTCTTTGACTTGTAACGATTCTTTAAAATCACTATTATTTTCAAGTAGATTTGAATAAAAGAATATTATTCGATTTTTAACTATTAATCGCAAATATAATGAAAAGGAAGCTTACGATTAGACTAATTTCTAAATAAATAGAAAACACACGTCTTATCCAATTTATTAATCCAGTAACCTCCAGAATTTTATTCAGTGAAAGTTTTTATTTTTTCAATGCCACTTTATCTTTAGGATTGTTTCCCTTTTCACATGCCATATACCTACCTAAAGCTATTTTAATCTTACGTAAATAAATAGAACTTCTTACACACCTACTAACAAAAATAGTACTAAAATCTAAATTCCATACAATTTCCACCATAACACTCATACATATTTTTATTGCATTTGCAGATCTGGATTGAGACCAAAACAATAGTATTAAATTGATGTGAATCTGTGACCTCGTCCCGAAACTTCATGGCTGCGCTACTGCAGTGGGTAGTAGGTACTTATCGATTGAACCAACTTGTCTTGATAGCCACCCTTCGCGGGAAATTCTTACTAGAATTCGTTCATTTCATTCTCTTCACTTTAATGACTAATGAGGAACTAAAACCTGTGACGTCGAATGTATGTTACTACTTACCTATTATTGATCAGAAGATGTTTGACTGTATAAATTATCAATGTGCCTATTTGTGGTCTGTTCCTTTATAATATACGTATTACTCACATATTATTTATTAGATATTTATGGTATAGGTACGTATTAATCACATTTAATCTTATTATGTTAAGCCCGCGGCCGTCTAATAAATATCTTATCCTCCATAACTATATCTTATTACAGATGACCCGTGTGCTTTTCATGATAATCCATTCTCACCATTCCACCTTTCTCGTTAATAATATTAGTAGGATGTATTTTGTAATAATTACCAATATTCGTGTAACCTATTCATAATTGTTTTAACTGCATGGTAACCAATAGCAATCAAAACAAATACAAAATAGAAATAAATATAAAATTCTGTCTTATACAATGCAAACCTGCACAGGAAATACAGATAGTACAACTCCTGACTGGTACGATCGCTTTGCGACTGCGCGAAAACTTGCTAATAGTCACATTGATTTTGGAGATAGCAGCCAGGTTGAAATCCGCCTCCCTAACTACATCAGCAATCCGGAGTTATAACGCGCCAATGCAATCGACGCTTTTCCACAGAACGATAACGTTTTTCATATTTTAGATACCAACTAATTATGATAATTTCGTTATTAGACCAAGTATACCTAATTTATCGGAATGTAATGTGTGCACAATATCGTCAAAAAATTAAGACTTGTTAAATGGACTATTTATTATGGTTGATATAATAAAAAAATGTCTTAATGAAAAATGTAATCCTTATATGTATTTAAAAATGCATTTGCATCCCTATTGGAAATAAATTTAAACAATATATCAATGTTACTTACATTCTTCCAATAGGATTCTAAAGAGACCGCAAAATTCATGGGATGAAATCTGTGGATGAAATAGAATCGCAGAAGTCGCGGTAGAGAAGGTAATTTAAAAGTACGAAGTAACTAGATAACTATGGAAAATATAGTAGAATGATTTATTGTTCTTTAGCGTCACAGTTCCAGTTTCGACGTCGACGAAAAATATCATATGAAAAGAAAAGTCATATATATGACTAGACTGTATTCATGCATTAACCTATAATTATAAAAAGTATGAATATACACTACGTAGGTAACATCCTTCACTTTTGATAGCGTAAGGTTTAAAGTTTCGACACCTATCTTAACGAAGACATTTCTTGTACACGACACTCGGCGTCCATTACAAGAAAAGTGTCACTACCATCCATTAAAGTAAACACGACTCGACGTCAGAACACTCAAATATCAATATCAACACAACTATGTATGTTACAACTGGACATCAACTACACGAACATAATTGGACACATAAATTGTAACCAATTTAATTGAACGGATGGGTTGACTTGGAGAAATATTAGAACTGATCGTACGAGTAACTATTCTTGCAGTTCGTGCAAGTTGACACTGGTTCTTTTGTATTAGATGATACGTAAGTAGAGTAAAAATTAATTTGTGTGATTACCTAAAAAACATAACATATAAAAACAAAAAAATAACATATAAAAAAAACATGCCGTGGGGCTATGAGTGCGAAGCGTTATCCTAGTGTGGACTAGGATTCCCTGTATCGTAGGTGCCATGGGGCATGGACAACATGCAAAAACAGCAGATAACCGCCCAGATAGAGAACAGAAATTCAAACTCATTATTCAAATCTCCGCATCGCTGGGAATTCAACTCAGGACCCTTGGCGCGGCGATCCGGCATGGTAACCATTGCGCCACACAAGTCGTTAATTTATTTATATTATGATTATTGGTAATTTATTTATATTGACCACGACAAAGCACCTTTCGAAAAACCAAAAAAAATGACGTGCATAAGTGCATCAATGATACCTATATGAATAAAATATTTTGACTTTGACTTTGACTATTAATTATCAACGACCATAAATATATAATGTGTAATAAACTGTTAATGACTGACTTAATTGAAACGTGGAGACAATTTAGCAACATTAGTTAACTGTACTAAATAAGAGAAAGTAATGTAAACGAGGCATATAAGAAAACTTCCAGTCAGAACTGAACTATGGTAGAATATCGCTTTCCCCTTTAATGTTCTTCTTGGCGTACAGTCGAACACGACGGGGCAGGTCTTGTTAGACTGGTCGCAATGTACAGTAGTGTGATGAGGGATGCGAGCGTAGTACAGGTAAACTATGAATGTGTTGAGCTTAACAACCGCCGTATTCTACTATAGTACTATACTGTGGAACAGTTAAACAGAAAATTAAAAAGAAAATGTTGTTATTCAATAATCTGTACTAATATTATAAAGAGGAAAGATTTGATTGTTTGCATAGAATTGGCTCCGAAACTACCGAACCGATTTGAAAAATTCTTTCACTGTTGGGAAGCTACACTATCCCCGGGTGACATAGGCTATATTTTTTAATATTTTTCCTGAAGCGAAGCGAGGGTGATTTCCTAGTTTAAAATAAAACGTGTATTGGTCTACTAGGAATTATTATACGAATAGAAAAGTGTTTTAATTTTAATCCTAAATCAATAGATTAGTCAGATGACTGGCAAAGCCCATGGAGATCAGAAACACCGAGTGGGCATTACAGACTCATTGGTGGTCAGCAAAGAAACGAAAGAACTGCTCTCCTATCCTTCCAGCGAATTTCATTAGTAAACATTGAAAGCCATTTCCTCGTCCGTTCTAAAGCATGGTGCATGTTACTAAGTATAGGTTTAAAATTATCATTAGGTATGTCTGTACGTAAGTGCCTAATGTCTACTGGTCATCAAATATAGTAAGTATCCTACAAGGGATGTCATTAATTTTAGTTTCTCAACTTATTAAATTAATATTGCCATCAATTTTCATTGAAGTATTATTACTAGCGTATAGAACCGACACCGCGAACACCATGTATGTCCCAATGCATTGGCGCCACGTGGCTTCAATTTTCAAAGGATTCGTTCGATTTTGAAAGGAGAACCGGGGCTCAATTTTGAAAATCGAACCTCCCGGTCGGGACACACATTTTATTCGAGATGTCTGTTCTATGACATTATACTTCAATGTCAATTTTGCTTTTTGTGTAGGCTAGGCTTGCATCAAAAACAATTCAATATTTTTTTTCTATTTTTTTATATTCTTTTTCATTTAGTTACAATTAAAATATTACCTAGCTGGGTACCTTTATTGATATTTAAGATAATTATGACATTCATGGTAGGTATCTTGTGTATTTATCTTAAATTTCAAAAGCGAATTAATTTATTATTCTACAAAGTTTTTATACCTGAGAAAACAGCATATTTAATCAATAGCATTGAGTAACTTAAACTATAACTTTTTGAGGCGATTGTACAGAATGAGGGTCCGTTCATCGAACGAGTTCATAACATGAAACCAGAAAGTCGTAACTCGATCCCTGTGTATAGGAGCGAGCCACTTCGCCGTACGAAATATATCTGAATTCACTTTCCCGCCCTTCCACCTTGCGATCTTCTACTTTTCAGTTTACACAAAGCGCTACGTCTCAAAACCGGAACGCAGCAAGTCTCTCAATTGCGCGTTCTTATACGACTTTTAAACACGAACAGTAAACAGTCTTATCTCGCCTGTAGCAAGGTGATTTACTATAATTACAAAGATAGCGGTAGATGCCTTTTGTTATAATTTTCCAGGCTGGCTCACGAGCGTTTTCCCGCGCAAACTCATGAAAATGGAGGCCATTTTGTAATGTGCCTTGTTTTTTGATAAGGGTATTAAAATAACGGTGTATTCGGACGGCTCTTTACTCTATACAATGTGGGTATTAGGTAGGTATTCCTATCTACGTAAGCTCCCATTTTGAATGCTAATTTAGCTGATGTTAATTAATTTTTATTTGTATACGAAACCGCTGTTGTACCTTAATATATAACAGATATACATTTAGCATATTTATTTTTAATTATCGTTACTTAAACAATGTAAATGTCATACTAGGTATGTTATGTCAAATACCTGACATGACACCTACGTAGTCTCAACTGTGGGACAAAGGGATAGCAATTTAGAATTTGTTTCAATGTAGGTACAGGTAAATATTAATACCTACATACAATCATTTAATCTAATATAATCTCTAGTTTAATTGGTACTTTGCTAAAAAGCAGTTTTCCCTTTGTAAGATGCCTATCACAAATAAAAGAGAATAATCCTTACTCTTAAAATCGCGTACAAACCATACAGGAAATTTTTGGAGCCATTCTGTCAGCGGAACCGTATACGAATTCTCCGCAAAGGCAACGAGCTTTTGTGTTGCCCTAGTATTAATATCGCGATAATGCAAATTCCGCCGGTTTATGGCTGCCAGGCCCGTTTCAGACGCCATTACTGAAAATTCGGCAACGCTCCTGCTCTGGAGAACTTAACATGTATTTTTACAGGGCACGAAGCTCTTTTTAATTTTCTCCAAAATTTGCTTCCTTATTTCGAGTAGGTATGTATAGGAATGAGATTTGGAAACATCACTTCCATACCTACCTAATTAAAATTGATGAGGACTGTTTTTTGAGAAAGAAATATGGTTTTAATATTATATTACAGTGCTACATTAAATGTCAGATTTGTCGTACAAGAATTAGATACCTACAATTACACACTATTTACCTTACTAAGCTTTTAAGTGTTAACAATATCAGGTCATCTTCTGTTGTTATTTGATAATCAAATAATAAACTGTTACAAGATATCTAATACTGAGCGAATCCGTTTTAAAATAACACCTATCTACGAATAAGTAGTAGATATTATGTACTATTAAGAAACTAGATCATAACGTTGTTACTAACTCTACAACTTCTAACTCACGACAGCTATTGATAAGCAGCTATTGATTTTAATAAGTACCTAGTTATAATATGAAGAAGATAGAAAGATATTGATAGAGATGGAGAAATTATCTTAATTTTTACAATATTTTTCAAAGAAACAACGCAGCACTAGTAAATTTAAAATTTTACTTTTGTGGCGTCAACACACCATAACGTATTTTATTCAATTGCACGGAAAATCTGTGAGATTTCAGCGAACAACCCTTCTTTTGCATAATCCATCCTTTTCCCACATTCGGGGATACGGCAAGCGTGAGTGAAAGGGATGATAAAGTTAAAGTAATTGCGGGTAATATTAGAATAGTTTCAGTCTAGACGGGGAAAGTTGTAAGTTGCAAATTACAGGCGTTACACTGCGCTGGTTAAAATATATTGTAATGGTACTTTAGCTCACACTTACTTAAATTTATGTGGCCTGGGATTGTGTGGGGACATTTCTGTTTCAGCAATTTGTGAACATACCATGGAGAAGGTACTTGTTCGAGATCACGTATCCCGGATTCCTTGAGAATTGTTGGGAAACTTCCAGTACAATTTATATAGGTATAATTACTATGTGTAATATTTTGTAAAGGGACGCCATTATCAAATTGCCTGAATAAGATACAAATTGCTGTCAGTTACTTTATCTTCATGTTACAAGTGAAAGTAAGTACCTACAGTAGACGCGCGAGTTGAATGCAGGCATGATCTGAGGTGAGGGGCAGGAGCGTGTGTCAAAATAGTGTTTTCTTTCTTTGATAATTATCGCGCGAATTCGTTAATATCGGTACAGAAATATTTAGTGTGCTTGAAAATAAAGCTTAAAAACTTATGTTTTAAACAATGCTAGCTTTGCCCCGTATCCTCTGTGGTATTTCAGGGCTTACTTTACCTACGTACCGAACATCAGATCAATCAGTTCAGCTCATTTTAGTCAGATTTTATTTTTTATCAAAATCAATTTAGTAGTTACGAGGACATTTACGTGGTAACAAACATTCACTTTTATGATTATATTATGTTAAATTTCTAATAATAATTTATCGACGTAATCAATAATTAATTACCAATTAAGTCACAACACTAGCCGCATTTCTAAGCCCTGCATTGAACTCGCGCGGCTACTGTATCTCCATGGTACGAATAGTTACGTAGACCAAAAATTTTACATAATATACATACGTTATAGATTTGCAAATTTTCACACGAACCTTTTCATAATTCTCTACAAAAAGCAGTTTTTAAACATGAAGCAATAAATCGACATTTTCAAAGAGAAGTAAACTTAATAAAATTCAGTTCGCGTGCGAAACAAAATACATAAAATGTAAGCACCTTCTCTGTAAACGCAGTGCGGGACCTACGAGCTACGTGAAAACGCCTCGATTTCCTACTGGAATTCTTATGTAACCAAAATTTGATGACTTCTGCTTGATAATGTACGGAATAACGGAAGTCATAAAATAATATTGCAGTGAGCCAAATAAGTAGCCCATCAGCAATTGTATTTTAGGGATAGGGAATAGGTACCTACCAATAATATTACCTATTTAACTTTTATAGTAATGGTAATAATGTTGGTGACAAGTTGTCATCTACCGATCTACTTAGTTGTTAAAATAAATGTTTGCTATGGAGACATTAATTATGAAACAAAAAGAGAGACAAGGATTTTTTTGCAAATTGTGGGAAGAAAACAAAACGTTCAGGTGTATAAAACCTTAGCATTGTTTATAATTATAATACAGAATAAACTGTTATTTTTATGATAAAAAGCAACTGTGCAATATTACTCACAAATTGTAAATTTATTGTTTATTTATGTTTATTAGCTATCACTTAAAAATCTAAGACCTTATTGGCGGAATCTATAATTGAAAGATTTATGACCACCTTAAAACAAATAGGGACAGTGACAGGTTGTCTGCGTTCACCTGGTTAACATTTATGCCCCTATAAACCGTCACAAGCACCCATAAAGGCATTATTGCCTATTAATTTCACACCACATTAGCGAAACCCACAATAAAACTTTAACATTTCTTCATGCGACAGTGATTCGTGTTTTGTGTTAAGCGCCATCTTTCAGCGACCAGCGGAATCTAAGGCAGAAAAAGATTATGGCATCTATATAGCCGAGTTTTACGACGTCGTAAAAGTATGCCGTAAAACCTAAGGGCACGCACGCCCTCTGTTAATCGTTCAGAAACCGATATTGTGGCGAGGCCTCCAGATAGATTGGTTAAACGTTGAATAACTTCCCGACGTTTGTCTATTTATGGCCCTGTATCGAATTGCGTGAGCAATAATGGACACATGTCGTACTCGTATTTTTGAGGCCATGTAAATGTTGTTACTTTTTCGACTTAACTAATCAGTAAAATGTGTTTTTAAGGAATCACTTAGATATACTTAAGTCACAATTTCTAACAATACCAACGTATTTTTTCTAGCAATACCAACGTATTTTATGAGTCAATAACCTTCTTACTAAGAAGTTATTTTCACGAGATGTTCACAATTTTTTGTTAGCAGCAAAATTAACAAAATATACTAATGTAATTTTTGGTCTTAAAGCAACCGGTCGAGTTTCGAGGTCATTTATCTATGCGTCAAAAATAAGATATAGATAGGTACATTTACTTCGTTGTTTTTAAAAAGCATGAATTAATAAGTAGGTAATTTTTTTCATTGGACACTAAATTTTCGAATCAGGTTCTTAACTATGGTAGCAATTCAACCCATTAATGGCCCACTACTGGGCACAGGTCTCTCCCCTTGAGAAGGCTTAAAGCATACTCCACCATGCTGCACCAGTGAGGATTGGTGGCGGAAAAGTCCCTTAGGAAATAGATTTCCTAATTTGTGATGACACCATTTTTTTATGAATAGCTACATATTTCCATACCGACATAGCTCAAAGAATTAGCCGGCTGAAGTGGCAATGGGCTGGCCACATAGTGCGAAGGACCGATAACCGTTGGGGAAGAAAGGTCCTCGAATGGCGCCCACGTCTCGGAAAAAGGAGCATAGGACGCCCCTCGACCAGGTGGACTGACGACCTGAAGAAAACAGCGGGCATTCGCTGGATTCAGAAGGCTCAGGACCGGTCAGAGTGGCGCAGGTTAGGGGAGGCCTATGTCCAGCAATGGACCTCCAAGGGCTGATGGATGGATGGATGGATGGATGGATGGATGACCTACTTCCATTGCTATTCTACAAGTACCTTAATTAAAGGAGAAATAATAGTGCCTGATAAGTAAAATAGAGTCACTGAGTCAAGGGGCACCTTCCTAGAATTATTTATAGGTACTAGTGAGAAAAAAATTCTCACTAGTTCTACGATAGGACTAACGAGTAGAAATAGTGAGAACAAAGCATAAATTATAATTACAACATAAGCAAATGCCATCTAGACTTCTAAAGATTTAACAGATAAGTCTATAACGAAAATGTATAACCTAAAAAATACCTTAAACCTAAATAAGCTTCTTTAAAACCAACTATAAAAAAATTGTCCTTTTTCCTACAGAGTTTTATTTTCCGCACAGCGCATGTTCAAATTTTTCCTGCGTAAAAAGAATAAACAAGAAGTACCGTAAAACATGTAACGATTTTATTTCAGCACCTTCAGAATCGTTAAGTTTTTATTGACTCCAAACTGCGTGACTTAAAAATATACAAATTTATGGTCACTCGAACTGGAAACGATTATTCAACACGTCGTAACTATTTTATTGCTCCAATGTAGGTAAACAAAGCATCAATTTGGACACATTGGACCCCTTTTTTCTCTTACCATCATTGAACACAATATTACGTGAATGGACAATAAAACAGTGTAGCATTGGTTTATTATGACCCTATTAAGTAGCTATCAGTTCATTGTAGATCGTAAGTGTGAATTTACTTTACACCAGAAGCTATAAAAATGTAATAAAGTTGGAAAGTGAAAATTATGAGTTGTTAATCGTTATGTAATACAGTCGTGATTAAAAAAAAAGGAATCAAAAATTGAGCTCTATTCTAATGTTAGTACAATCAGATAAATTAACTAATAAATGGTATATTTCTTTCATTTTAATGAATTATTTTATATGTAGTTTTTAATTTCTTCTTTAAAAGCAGGAAATATTAACTTTTCCTTTATAAAATCAAAATCAGCATTTATTTAATCTTTTGTTTCAGACTAAACTCTACCTGAGCTCTACCAACCGATGATACTGGTTCATTTTTGATTTTATAGACACTATTTATTAAATCAGAAAAACAATTTATTATTGATCTTTCAGGAATCAATACGAAATATGAAATATAGTAATGCTAATTATTGGTACGTGTAATCCGGGTTCCTTTAAATGACATACATCACCATCCATCATAATTTGACGGATTGAGAAATCACAATCATTTGATTGTAGGTATGTAGGTGTAACTTTCGTCAATAATCTTTGACTGTTTAGTATATCAGTTCATTGTATGGCGTATTAAGTTCCATCTATAAACTCGACTCCAGACGACTAGTGTTGTAGAATAAAAGCACTGGGATATTTTCACTCATTTATTCTTTTGTGCTTAAATCGCCATTTCACAAAGGTGTCTCATTCAAGAGGAGAAGAAATAGCGAAAGAAACTCCTCTACACATCTTTTAAAATAAGGTATTTTACAATTATTTCTTGCTTAAACTATTTTTGACTTAAACTATTTCTACAATTTAGAATGATTACAAAACACCCGTATTACTCGTTTCCCAGTCTAAGATAGAATGCCCCTGGGCCGCAGGGCCGCTCTCCAGACCGACCAACATCAATCCCTTGTTCATTGTTCTTTCTCACAGTAATATTTCACCCGAAACCCGAAACCAGCCAACTAAGGTGTGTTGACTGATGCTGGCGCCATGGAGTTCGGCGAATTACAAAAAATAATGGCGTCTTTGTTCCTAGTATTAATCAAATAGTTTATTGTTAATTCTAAACCCTAACAATCGACCATCCTGACAACGTATGCGTCCCCGCATACGACACCAGGTGGTAACCCTAACAATCGGCATGTTGGTCGGTAATACCTGTAACAACTACTTCAATACTACAACTTGTCAAAACAATTATACTTACAGCAAGATTTCAAAATCATTAATTGAGTCTTTTTTTACATTATGATACCTACTTATTGCTTATATGTCTATATTCCAATACATTGTTTTTATATCGTAACCAAACAAAAACAAACATTATTATGTTCGAAATAGGTAGTCAAGCTAAATAAAGAATTTTGCAAATTGTTTACAATTCAGGTACAGTAAATAATAGAAAACCAATAGACAATTTGACTAGACACTTGACTTCATTGACTAAGCAATTGTTTTTACTAGACAGTTAACAATATTTCGTAAGGTAGGTACTCAAATATAAATCTTTTATCACCACTGACCGACAGGCGGTGTGGAGCTTCCTAAGCAAACCTTCGCCACTAACCGACACAAACGGTGTGGAGCTTCTATGAAAAGTCTCTTGATCGAATTAGTACTTATATACATTTACTTCTTATCAATATGAAAAATTATTAAAATATAAAACTTAAATATTTGTGCCTATTGAAATTCTTTTTAACATAAAACATAAAATCAATGTAAATGTCAACATCAATAACAATATCCTTCATCTTTTACTAATGATACTGAGGTATTAACTGTTGCATTATACTCGCCACGAACCAAGAAGCCATATTTATCGTTTGTCATCGCAGTGACACTAGAGATGAACAAAAAAAATCGGTTCACGAAAGAACCATTTTTTTGCAACAAATCAATTCAAAAATGTAAGACTTTCTAAACGATTCAATAATTAAATTGTAAATTCTAAAAACCGAAACATTTAGATATTCACAAGTAACTGGAATGATACTGCCTCCATTGATCTAATTACTTACTTAGCATACCTATACGCTCAATAATTATGTATTTACGAATATAATAAAATATTTTTTTCTAAAATCTCACTGCTAATTCGTCCGCGCCGCATCCAGCGTATAAAATTTGGGTTTCGGTTGAATAATGAATATTTTAACCCTATTCTAATTAGTTCAAATGGCTGCAATTAGAGATTATCGTAATAAACACTTTTGGTCATGTTCATAAAGAAGAGAAGAAATTAATTTGTTTAATTGTTAAACACAAAGAAAGAAATAAAATAATGTATCGATTATGATCGGTTTTATAAGTGGTTTCAAGCCGACACATCACTTAACGTCAGTGTAGATTTTGGCATCTTCATATAACATTGATTCGACGCCTCATTGTTTTATTCAATTTTGCATAAATTATGATGTGATGGGATTTTTACTAGATTATAACGTTAATATTATTTATAAATAACGTCAATGAAAACGAATAGGGAATTTAAACAAATTTTGGCAAAATAAAAATAAGTATCCAACTGTTCATGTCAATTAAATGATTATTCCATTTTGTACAAGGTTTGTTCATATTAATAAATGGCAGCTATCATTAATGGCTTCTTAGATAATTTTGAGTATAGTTGTTGTATGATATTAGTTAAGCATTCCAGCTGTTATACATTAAAGTTCGAACGATCGAGTCGACATTCAATCAGCAAATCACTAACTTAACAAAGCACACTACTGGCCGATGGTATGCAGTAGGGCTATGTTGCTGGGCTTTGATGTATCAGCATGGGCCATAAGCACCAAGTTCAATCATCTCAACGAGTTGATACCACTGGCCACCATAAGACGATCGATTACTTATGGCATACGGCACTGTGTCATCCGCACTAGCATCCGACGTATCAAGAAAAGCACCGATTGATTCGGTACAATGCGTGACCGACGAGATACTATTGCGAAACTTCGATTAATAATTTCCTTCACTGTCCAACATAAGACGATCGATTACTTATGTCGGAGCATTATCCACACTATCTGAACTGGCGCATCGATATATCGATTCGATGTACAATACTTGCTGATGGAAAAGAATGAAACATTAAGATTATACTAATATCATACAAATAAAAACTGAGTGACTACTGTTAAATATACTGAAGTAGGTTCTACTGTTGAATAAATTGTGTTCAATCATGTGTTTTCATCGATCTCATTAATTTAACAATAAATTATATAAGTTACATTAAATAAAATCGAAACTGTTTAATGAACATAAGAAGCAAACCAGTAACAATAATTTACCTCTAGATCTCATAGAATAATTATTATAGTATGTGAATTTTTCACATAAGTTCTCAAAGAATTAATCTCTATCACAGAAAACATGTTCATCAATCATCATCCTATTCTTACTATATGATATAAATGTGAAGGTTTGTACGGACTTTTGTTAATCTTTCATACAGAACTTACAGAACGGATGTACTTATTATCCTGGAAAATGCAGGCAAAGCCGCGTGCACAGCGCTAGTGTACTTCTAAAGCAATTACATACGTCGTACGCATCCATGGTCTCATTCGATCAAAACAAAACTGACTCGTAATCTGAAAATTAATCAGAAATATCTCTATAGTTACATGTTAACAGTGCATGACACCCAGGTATACAATGTGGTTACATCATGTTTATCTCAACTGACAAATAAGTATCTAGTTAAGTCGGTACACTTTCAAACTTTTCAAAGCGATTCTCTGAACACGATTTAATTGCTTTAACTATACAAAGTTGTCAACCTTTTGCTTTGCCCATCGCTGGCTTAACTAATCAACATTATTTTATTTTATTTAATATCTCATTAAAAATGTTTGTTAATTATAAATCTGCTAGTCCCTCCACACAAAGACGAGGGATTCTCTAAGATTAAAATTCTACTATTGTCCTGCTGTTAAAGTAGGCCTTAATTTAATATAAGCTTAACTCTTACTTGTGACTAAGTCTAACTTGTAAGTAACTGTTATTTATTGTGTTGTTTAAAATGTTGATTGCACACATCAAAACAGAAATTTATAAAATTTACACTATTAATCGATAATCACAATACAACGGGCAGCCTTGTCGCTTACCTAAATCTATACATTGCTTTTATTTTAAGTAAATGAAACCCTTCTGCGGTCAAAACTCGAGTTTAACTGTACGCGGTACGTGTCAAATTCAACTCGAATTGAGGCTGATAATCAACTGATAATGAATTTAACTGTGCCAAACTTCACACTTCTCCGTCCACGTAATTGGGACTGATTACGACAAAAGGATAATATTATAGGTTTTTGAATTTTTCCCTTAATACTTTTAAACATCAATTTAAATTAATTTTTAGTAAGTGTCAACATTCCTATTTAATTGTCGTAAAGGATTTCCGCTCTGTGACTGACGTGGTAGTCCAGAATGTGAAATACTTATTTGAATTATCAAACTATTTCTGGTGTATTTATCAGTTCAATAAAGTTCATAATAATTACGAAATTATTTTATGGTATACTTTTTTGTGTATATTTTGTAGATATCAAAATAGGTCGTAAAATATATTTCATACCAATAGGTAATCACGGTAGCTAAGAGTGACTTAAACTTACTTTTATTTCAGTTGGATCACAGTTAAGGAATCTCGTTTAAACATTATTTTCTGGTATAGATGCTGGCTTTCCCGAAACGAATGACGGCGGATTTAAGTAGAGCAATAACTTAGTACGAAAATATTATTGTATTTGACCTTGAATCAAGCAGTAACATCGAATGGGTACGTGTCCGAGATTCATTATAATAATTTACAAAGAGTAATTTAACTCCTCTCTCAGAGTTGTCAATTTAGCCCTTTCGGGACTAGATCTAGCCCTTTTTACGATTTTTCAGCCCTTCAAATAAAAAAGGATAAATTCAAGTTTTCCACGAACCTTTTCATGCAATCGATCGAAAAAACCAATTTAGGTAGTGAAAGATATCGAAATAATGACCATTATCATACTTGTAGAGCGTCTTAAGACCCTTTTTTTTTACGCTCACCTCTATTAATTAAACAATAGCCCCTATTTCCAATGTATTGGACGAATCTAGCCCTTTTTAAAACTCTGTTTAGCCCGAGAACTTGATACCGAGTTGGCAACTTTGCTCTCTATAAATCATCAAACAGAAAATAAGCAATCGGTGCTTGATAGGTATATCATATAAATAGATGACCACTTACTGCAAGCTTGTACGATAGGATAATCGTGCACAATTTTGCCACCACCAGTACCAACGCTATCATGAAAATATTTCCTCATTCAACCATCAAACATCGAACTTTATCAGCTTTATTACAAATTCCTAATATAAAATGAGCAAATGTTGCTGAATTATTTCTTTCTATTTACCTACGAGTATAAGTCAGTTTATTGAGTTATAAAGAATTTAAAATAATTGTTCACCACCTTTTCTGTTCTAAAATTCGTAGGAAAAACATATATAACTCTTTTTTATTATTATTAAATTAACTAACCCACTAAGTACACGAGTCTCTCCGGAAAAAACTACTAGAGTTTATATTTTTGTACAGTCGGTACATACGTTCATTAAAATAAGTCTAAGTTATTTATATCCACTTACAAGCTTACATGTCACATAAACAAAATAAATTATTGCCCTATTATGTTCGATTCGAAAGTTTTGAATTTCGCTCGCAGTCACTCATTCAAACCACTTGACAAATAAATGCAGTGTTTAGAATTCCTGCATGCTCTTTTAGTGTAGTTCATAGTTAAGTTTAATATTTAAAACTAGTTGACCCGATGGACGTTGTCTTCTTTTGTTTTATTCTTCTTCAGTATGTACATAATTAACTATTATGATCATAAATAACATCGAACCTATGACAACAATCCAAAAGCGCCAGTCACCTCATCTTAACACTATTTTATTAAAAGTCAATATATCAAGTCATTATTTGAAAAAAATAGCAGAATAATCGGCGTCGAAATTTCAAAATGGGTCATTTGACCCCTGTCCGTTTTTCTAGTGTTAAATGAGTCATTTTTTTAGTTTTACGTACGAAAATACAACAAAACGACGAAACCCTAATAGTCGTGCGTCTGTTCGTCTTTTCCTCTGCCGCAGCCAATTTGCTGCGAAACTACTGAGGCTAAAATTTAAAAAGAAATAATAATACTTTACTTAAATAGTACAGGTAAACTCATATGAAGTGTACGGTCTTAAAAGAAAAGGTAATTTATCCCTCGATCGGAGATGATCAACGTGCGGAAACAACTCCACTCGAGTTTAACTCAAACTTTTGCGGTTTGCTCGTTAGTTTGTTAGCATGTATCTAAAATATTCTATGAGTCGAATCTGTCAAACTTAATTAGACTTATTTCATGTTATCCTAAGCAGATATACTCGTAATTTCAGATAATATTTTAGTTCTGGATGCAATGCTCTTTTTTGTAATAAGCATGACGTCATACTAGACTCAGGCTTGGCTCCAGAAAAAGTAACTTTTTCACGATCAACAGCTCAGTCACTAATCTTTGCTTGCATTCATTTAAAATGGAGAGAATTACATGACCTTGTTAATATTGTCCAGCGTAGATTTTGCAACTCTCAATATTAGTCCAATAGTCCGGTCAACTGCGTTCTGCGCTGATTGCTGGTGCTCATTGTTCCTTGGCGTGTACGTCAGCTAGTTCTTCACGTTGAACTCAGTCTCTTCTGCATAACGAAATACTGGGACCAGAATTATCTCGCTCTTTGGTGACCTGGTCCCAGATCTGTCGATCTGCTTCGAACATTAGCTGGAACGTTTGCATTAAGAGGCAAACAGAAAAACAAATGGCATTAGTGATCTGATATATGTATGTACATAATTGTGAATGTTATGTTTCAAAAATAACGAACTTTCGAACAGAAATAAACAGAACTACGCAAGGAATGCCCTTAATATCTACTCAGTCATGTAAATATTTTCTAGAAGCCGCTTATGTAAATAAATAAAAAATATCATCGCTGCTTATATTGCCCAAAACTTAAAAACAAAAACAAGAAACAAGAAGAAAATCTTTCTTTGATTTACAAACTGTAAATATCTCTACTTTAAAAAATAGTCATCTCCTTAAGTGAGGGCTTTTTTTTCCAACTGACTCAATTGTCTAATAAACAAGCACTAAGTTTTACCTGTGTCGCAGGTGGCATGGCAACACATATAACACATCACAATAACACCTTGCACTCGAGTAAAAATATTTATGTGTCACATAAATATCTGCCCCGGCCGGGAATCGAACCCGGGATCCATCACTTCGCAGGCAAGGTCGCTAACACAGAACATCTCTGTGGTCGCTACCAACAAGGCTACAGAATTAGATGTTAGTGTACATAAACGCTGTCCAATGATAAATATTCATTAAATAATTTTAATGTTTTGTTTAATAGTCTGTATTGTTTGTATCTGTGTTTGTAACAAAATAACAAAATTACTACAGACATTTTGATTTCATCTACAACTCGTATGACCATCACAATCTATACACAAATCATACACGTTTTAAAAAAACATTTTCTTGTTTTTTTTTATATATTTAAATATGATTAAGTGGGCTTTACTTACGTTTTTCTTGGTTCTTGCACTTCTGAGATATAAACTCGACTCCAGACGACTAGTGTTGTAGAATAAAAGCACTGGGATATTTTCACTCATTTATTCTTTTGTGCTTAAATCGCCATTTCACAAAGGTGTCTCATTCAAGAGGAGAAGAAATAGCGAAAGAAACTCCTCTACACATCTTTTAAAATAAGGTATTTTACAATTATTTCTTGCTTAAACTATTTTTGACTTAAACTATTTCTACAATTTAGAATGATTACAAAACACCCGTATTACTCGTTTCCCAGTCTAAGATAGAATGCCCCTGGGCCGCAGGGCCGCTCTCCAGACCGACCAACATCAATCCCTTGTTCATTGTTCTTTCTCACAGTAATATTTCACCCGAAACCCGAAACCAGCCAACTAAGGTGTGTTGACTGATGCTGGCGCCATGGAGTTCGGCGAATTACAAAAAATAATGGCGTCTTTGTTCCTAGTATTAATCAAATAGTTTATTGTTAATTCTAAACCCTAACACATCCATCAGCCCTTGGAGGTCCACTGCTGGACTTAGGCCTCCCCTAACTTGCGCGACTCTGACCGGTCCTGAGCCTTCTGAATCCAGCGGATGCCCGCTGTCTTCTTCAGGTCGTCGGTCCATCTGGTCGGGGGGCGTCCTGTAGGTACTCCGCTTCCCGAGACGTGGGCGCCATTCGCAGACCTTTCTTCCCCAACGGTTATCGGTCCTACTCGTATTAAGTTAAGAAATTTAATACACTGTCATTTTGGAATTCAGAAATCAAGCAAACCTGGCATAAAAATTATCAATCGTCAATCAGTTAGGCAACATGTGCAATCATTATGAAAAAAATTCATAATGATTGTTGAATGTTTATTGACAATCATGCTATGTACATGTGCCCTTCGCCATTCGTCTACTAAATAAGTGTCAAAAGAACAATGCCCAAAAATTATTTTTTATTTTTGTTAGCGTCTTAAAACGTCAGTTATACCGAAGCAATTCAATTATTTTTTTACGTATTTTAAAATTAATACCTGTACCCGTATTACCCAGTGTAAAATAATTTTATTAATAAGTGATGAATTGACTATAATAACAATGATGTCAACAATGTCCATTTTCATTCGGGCACTCACTTCGATACATAGCTTGTATCAAGCAAGATATAGGGAGACTTCTGGCCAATATTACAGACTGAATTTCGTTATAAATGTTGGTATGACAAATGTAATGATGTCAAATTTCCATTTCCGGTTGTCAATCAAAAAAAAGTCAGAATAAAATAATGGTAAAAATTACAGGCAGCCGTAAGTCTCCCCTACTCTATGACTCAATGGTTATAAGAATTCAATCTCAAAATACTTTGGTTCTGGGGTGTCTCTGCTGAAAATTCTTATATATCTAAGCTCAGAAATTAAAGCGGCGATTTTTAGAATTTTTTTTATTTTAAGACGCTAAAGTTGAAAATGAAATAAAACGATGTATGGCAGTTGGGCATTGTTCTTTCTAAAAGATAATAATAAAATTTACACTGAACACAAAACCCCAACCATAAGTACTAGCAGCCTCTAGCGATAAGGTCTGTAACCATTTAGTCAGTTGGCACCCAACCGTCACATAAACTGCATTTAGTGCGCGCGCAGGATTATAGATGGCACTGTAATACCCTCGTGCATAGGTACTACCTACGTAGCACGCACCAAGCCCGTGCGGCAAGCAAGCACAGAGATAGCATTTTAATTTAATATATTTCTGATAGATGGTGCTGTTATTAATATTGGTCTCTTTTTATAATGATTTGTTAAATTATCTAGTATAGGGTAAAGTAATGATTGACACCCTAAGGGTTTATCTAGAATTTTTGTCATTTATATGTAGTCCAGTTTAAAACTGCAACATATTTCTTTTTGTTTAAAATATAATGTTTATAATTTAGGTTCATGTTTAGGAGAACATTAATATGAATTTTAGTGCAGTTTAAATAATTTAAACGAGAAAAATATTTTTTTTAAATAAAAACGCCCAAAACTGTAATCATTGACATCTGAATGCAATTTGAACAAAATGACTGTCTGTCTGAGATGTGAGCAGCTGGCTGGTTTCAGCAAATGAATGGACCATTATTGAGCACGGGCCTCTTGAGGAGGCCTGTAGCATACTCCACCACGCTTCTCCAGTGCGGATTGGTAGAGGGGTTAGTGGCCAACCCAAGTGTCAGAAGTTTTCATGCCGCCCGAGGGCCTCCGACATGGCTTAGATAACGACTGTTATCTTAAGATAACAACCGGGACCGACACTTTACGTACCCTCTGAAGCACGGAAGTGCTCAAGATTTTTTTTATCACTAGCAGTCACCAATTCAACTATCGACCGCACCCGCTGTTGCTTAATTTTGTCGATCGCATACAATCGACGCAAGCCGCCGGGCTATGAGCGCTTCACTAAGCCAATTCTACTAAGCAAAATGAGTGAAATCGTAAAAAACTTATTTTAATGTTATGATTTTACAACCAATACATCAAACCTTTAAATTTAATTTTATCTTTTCATGAGCTAACAAAAAGCATCAGACGAAATGAGAGCCTCGAGCTTTCTATGCTTCAAAGTAACGTAAATCCGTGATTGTAGTAGTGGGTCATTGTTGGATTAAACCCTATATTATTACATTATAAATCATAATTATCATATAGTCATATCACATTATTATAGTTATTATACTAGCTGACCCGACAGATCTTGTTCTGCAATATAAACGTTTTTGGTCGCAGATAAGTTACTAACGCGAAAAATTCATTAAAACCATCCATGATCCTTTTAGTGTACCTATTGCCATGATCCTTTTAGTGTACCTATTGCGTCAAATTCTGAACTAAAATGAATGAGTTAGCGGATTAACGATCGAAGATTGAATGAACAAATGGATGAATGGCTGACTGAACGAATGATTAAATAAATAAAATAAAAATGGAAAAAAATAAAAATAATAAACGCTACACATTCATAGCCCCACACTAGGATTCCCTGTGTCGTGGGTGCCATGGACAACACACAAGACAAGGACACTCACACACAGACCAAGAACAGAAATTCAAACTCATCATTCAAATTTTCGCCTCGCTAGGAATCGAACTCAGGATTGGCGCGGCGATCCAGCATGATAATTATCGCACCACACAGTCATAAAGAGACAGGTAATGAGAGAGGCAGAAGGGGAGGGAGAGGGCGAGGGGGAGGGAGATGGAGAGGCAGAAGAAGAAGAAAAATATTGTGCCAATTCAACATACAAATCGAAAAAAACAATACTTTCAGATGTACTTATATAAAAAAAAATAAAAAGTGTTAATTACAGTACACGGAACGTATACCGTATGTATACTGTATACAATGCCATATAGTTAGCTTTTCAATACAAAAATAATGTGCCTACTAGGTGTCAATCGTTGCATTTGGGTGTCAATTAATATAGCTTTGTACCTTTTTATTTTAGAACATATTTTTTCTTGATTAAATAGTTTAAACTGAACTAAAATTTTGTATTAATCTTCTCCTTGATAACAATATATTTTTAACAAAAAAAATGTACTTTTAAAGCAAACTACATTAAAATGACAAAAATCTAGATTAAACGCGTAGGATGTCAATCGTTGGGTACTTTACCCTAACTAAAATTAAAGTTAGCAAACATTACAAAAATAATTCATGTTTAGTTTAGATTTGCGTAATTTCCCTTGAAAGCTTCAAATAATAATCTCAACTTTGACATATTTTTTACTCTTATTAAAAAATAAATAAAATTTTCCTGCCAGTTCCTGGCTGAGGCCTGAGTGGCAGCTTATATTGATGCCAGTCTCACCTGCTGCGGTGATTTTTCTTGCCTGGGGATGGTCGAAGGAGATCGTCAAGATGAGCACTTTGGTTTTGGCTTTAACAGTCACGCATTGGCTTTTAACAGTTTGGGCAGCTTTGGGATTAAAGCTTTTTTTGTTATAAAAAACTTTCTTCAGGGTATAAGTTACTACCAAAATCTTCAAATCCGCGGTATTCGGAAAATTTGAATAAACATTCTGTTTAACTAGGTAGAGATCGTCTGATTTAAAAATGAACGTGCCCCCACTGAATATTATTGTTACAACCTGTTAGTGATTTTTTTAAAAGTAAAATTGGAACCCTTAGTTAACTGTTAATCCTTGTATGGTGTATTTGTTCAGTATTACTTTTAACAACATTCTAAAATACTGGGCTTGTTTTTTTCTTTTTTTTTACGCAGTCAGGTGTTTTGTTTTTTATTTATTATTTTTTTAAAGTAGACGATCTCTACCTACCTTACTGAACAAAGGACGACGGAACCCGTTCGTTCTTTCAAGATCCCGTTGGAGAACCCTGAGCTCTGTACCATGGACTCGTAGCGTATAGGTAGGTAGCTACACTCTAACTATTTATGTTTAATATTGATTAGGTACTATATTGTTATACTAAGTATTACACTATTGATAAGACAGATAACTTACCTAATAAATATTATCTGCATTGTCCCAATGTCCCGAACAGTAATTATCTGCTGAAGTCTACTGAGTTTTTAGTTGTTACAAGTTTGAAATTTTATAGCTTTTTTATATTTGACACCACAAATGCACTTACACTTTAATTGTAGTTGCCACACTTAGGTATCATTCAGTTATATATAGGTACTTATTTAAAATTATTTTCACTACACACTCCTAACATCTTAAACACGATTCTAAAACTGATCAATTTTAATATTTTGTACAAGTACGACGTAGAAAATATTTTAACGGTAAATTGTAAACAATTGAAGGGTTTATTTTATTACGCAATTTACTTTTATTATCTAGCCAGAGTTTCCTTTGGAAATGCCGCTGTACAACCCGAGTAATGGTCAATACTATTGCCCACAATTAACATAAATACTTACCAACTTTTTTTTATTGTTTCAGATGCGGTTCAACGGCTATTACGAGGAAAGGTGAGGAAATAAAATTCAATTAGACGAAGTGTGAAATGTTTATTTGATTGTGGTTCTTCAGATAGATAATTACATACACATACCTACATACTTAAGACAAACCATTTTTACAAGATCTGGAGGGAAATTTTCCATCTCTTTTAGGACAGGAACAGGAATTAGGTATTATGTTACATTCTCGTGTCATGAAAATTCTTTGAAAAGGGTTTCTCTGTCCTTAAAGCGTAGATACTCGTACCACGTGGATTCTTCAGAGCGTAGTTCAAATTTGACTCCTAAAACGACTTAACTCTATGTAAGAAGTAAAAACCTAATTTACTTATCCACCTGTACTTACACTTAAAACATATATGTATATTGTTATTACTTATTAGGTATGTTATCTATCCAAAACCATCACTTCATTATTAAAGAGGTAGGTAAGAACTCTGTCCGCATGAATCTTTAAAGACCGATAGAACCAACAGCATTTGGACCTATCTAATTTCCAAAAAAAAACTGTCAAATAAACTTATAGTTAATGCTTTCACTGTAAAAAAATTATCTGATAAAGGTACCTAGTTAAAATATTTTGATAAAGAGCCAAGCACTTAACTCTACACAACAATCCCTGAATCTTGCTTTGCTACAAGTCAAAGAGGCAACATTTTAAAACATTAATTTTTGTTTAAAGTTTAGCTACTTATTTCGTTTCCTTGTCACAAAAAACATGATCAGAATTGAGTTATATAGCCTGTGTATACCTAGGCACATTTTGCGATTAAAGTACCCAGTAAACAAGGACCAGTCCGATTGCCGGCGACACGATAAACTCAGCGGCCAATACCAATAAACCAAATCCGTTTAATTGGCTCCCCGATATAGATTTTAATTGGTCGTAAATCCCACTGTACACGCATTAATGGCGGATGCTGGGCACTGACGCTTGCGGCTGCAGCATGCGACTGCGGCATGCGATTGCATTTCATATATTAGTGTTATACCTATGTATATGTAGGTATAAAAATATTTTTTAATAGCCGGCAAACGAGCTGACGATCCACCTGATGGTAAGTGGCTATCGTCGCCTATGGACATCAGCAACACCAAATTCATCACTGATGCGTTGCCGGCAAAGAAAGAGAGAAGGAAAAGAAAGAAAGAACTGGCTCTCAAGACCCCAGCCGGAACATGAATAACATGATGAGTCGTTTGGCGGGTGACTCAAGCAAGTGGGTGGTAGCTATCCAGGGGATCCCATGGTAGCTTTATTCAAGATATTTTCCTACATTGAAGCCACCAAAAACATACCTACATAAAGGGGCTTGATCTGGATTCAGGCGCTCTCGTTTGAAAGACCGTTGTCAAACCGCTAGGCTATATCTACTACAACACTGGAAAATGAGGTAGGCAATACAAAAAATTGCCTGAAAACCACATGATGTAAGGTAATCTCTTTCAAGCCCGATGGCTTCCCCAACTAATAAAGGATGAGGCTATGGCAAACGGTCTCTCTATAGTCTATAGTATCATGTCGCTAGAGTTTCTAGAGTTTTTTATCGGACTAACTTGTTTCCTCTCTAAAATCTACCGCAAAATGTATCATTTTGACCTGTACCTAACCTATCAGCAGCCTGTATTATTTCTAATTTATGCAATCAGGGACGATGACCATTCACCATCAGGTTGTCAGCTCATTTGTTGGCAAATTACATAAAAAAGTTCTTTATTAGATAATTATCTCTATTACAAAAAGAAATTAATTTAACTAAGTACATATTATTATGGATATTATTACCTATGGAGCCCCTAATCAAAAGCCCACATTCTGTAGTTCTGCGTCGTGGGAATTGTTGTAATTTTCAAATGCAATCCTCATTAATTTCAAACATATTAAAAATTACACTAACAGGAACATTCCGTAAGCGATAAACGCTATCATACCAAATTAACGACACGTAAACTTTTCGATGCAAACCATTAGCTCAGGAGAAGCAAACAACTGATTATATTTTATAACATAAAATTATGTTTTAGGTAATCAAAAGCAAAGTAACATTGCCTAGACATACCTAGGTACTATAGATTTATAGTCAAAGTCAAAGTCAAAATATTTTATTCATATAGGTATCATTGATACACTTATGCACGTCATTTTCTGGCTTTTCGGAAGGTAGTAGCATATTAAGTATTCGTAGATATGTTTTGTGTCCTTAGTATTTTTTAAACTTCTATTTTAATCATCGTTCTAGTTTTTATCATTAGGTAGGAACCTACGAGTGTTATGAAAGTATGCATATATGTTTATTTTTCCTTTTTCTATAAAATATATTTCATTTCATTAAAACAAACTCGTATTTTCGGTAAAATACTTGAAATAAAATAATAGCAGGTATACCATATACTTCACTATCCATGTTATGTTTTTAACCTTTGAATTACAACACAATAATTTTATTTCATTAGGTATATTTTTATCGATGTTATTAAAAATGTTCACAAATTCAGGTGTATTGTTGCTCTAGATCTAATCTGAGCTGATTTCAATAAATTAAATCGCATGGCTGTATCATCTGCTTAGTGCTGACTAGTTTTCCTAGACCTTGAACACAGAAGTACAAAAAATACTTTTTTATCTTTCATTCCTTTTATATTAGGTATACTAGGAAATCGCCCTCGCTTCGCTTCAGGAAAAATAGTAAAAAAATATAATATAGCCTATGTCACCCGGGGATAGTGTAGCTTCCCAACAGTGAAAGAATTTTTCAAATCGGTTCGGTAGTTCCGGAGTCTATTCTATGCAAACAATCAAATCTTTCCTCTTTATAATATTAGTATAGATAATATATTAAATATTACAAGCGCTCTGCCCGCGGCTTTGCCCACGTTTTCAGGGAAATCAGTACCCTATATCTTATACAGAATTTGTATCTGTATTACAGATCACGGTCTACGTGTAAGTATGCAAAATTCATCCATCCATCCATATCAGCCTTTGAAGGTCCACTGCTGGACATAGGCCTCCCCTAACTTGCGCCCCTTACCGGTCCTGAGCCTTTTGAATCCAGCAGATGCCCGCTGTCTTCTTCAGATCGTCTGTCCACCTGGTCGGGAGGCGTCCTATGCTCCTTTTTCCAAGACGTGGGCGCCATTCGAGGACCTTTCTTCATTAGTAGGATTAGATATTTATTACTTCAAACGACAAATCTGGACATGAGAAGCATTAGGTCGGATGTGTAAAATGCTAACTTTTCAGGAGAGCAAAAACAAAATTGACAAACATTTTTTCTTCAGCATTATTGAACTATAAGTATTTCAGTCAGTATTCTTTTTTTAATATTTTGTAGGCAATAGTACCTTTTAATTTTTATTACAAGTATCACCCTAACTGTTAAAATGAGTTTAATACAATTTTTAATCTATAAAATTTTTGTACATCAGACTTTATGCCTGAAATATATTCATACAAAACATTATTATTACAACAATAAAATCCTATATTAAGAACAGACTTTATGCCTTTGTAGCGATAAGCAAATTTTTTTCAAGCATAATACTATATTTGAAGATACGTACTAAAATTTGAAGTAAACTTTACAGGCATAAATGCATATCTGCTGATGCTACCAGCGTATTAGGCCAAACATTTTTGATTCATAATAGCTTAAGTTGAAATACGGATCATAAAACTATTAATAATTTGGTGCATAAAGATTTAAGTAAATATAAATGCTTATGGCTCTCGGGTATTTGAAAAAGTCTGTACTTATAACCGACATTATGCATGAGTGTATCTTTACAACGGTAAGAGATAGAGATACCACGGTCAGATCGTTGGGTAGAGAAACAAAAACTTAATATCGGTATACTAAAAAGTCATTTTCGTCGTATGTGCACATCCGACCTAATGATTCTCATGTCCAGAAATATCCTATTTAAGACGAAAGACCTAACGCATAATCTTTCAGCTGCAAATTGTAATGCAAAATTTATAAAATCACAGAAAAAAACGCAAGACAAGGGGTCGACGGTCTACCGTTTGTCGCATCGCTCAGCAGCAAGACACTGCGTACAAAATAACCTGTTAACTTCTTAGTGAATTAAGACTTCATCGTATAAAAAGAAAGATACGGAGAAATACGATAGCGATACGAAATACCACTCCGACTGGAATTCTTAATCAAGTTGGTTTGTGTTGTAGGTAGGTAATTAAAAAAATTATAGATACGTAGGTATCGGGTAGGTATTAGGTAGGTACATTTACCAATTATGTTTGGGAAAATATTTCATAATAAACTGTAACACAATATCGTTCTTATTGGATACTTATGTATCCCCTATTTGACTTGACCTACCCTCAACATGATGTCTGCAGTAGCCTCAAAATCACAGCTCAAAATACATTTTATTGTTGCAATTTAAAGAAATAATCTTAAGGATAAATTATTTTATATTTTAAAGTAAAAGGGGCTCTCCGTTTAGCTCTAAAATATAAGATAGGTATACCTATTTTTGACATCCTAGGATTAAGTAATAATTAAGTGACTCGATTGCTTCTTGTCAGCTATTTTCAAAAGAACATTACTATTCCGTAATATTTTCTTGTAAAATTCTTATTAAAAATAATATTTTTATATTCTACTCTCTCGGGCACCTTCCTTTTGGTATAATTCATGTAAGATTCGACTTCAGCCACAATCCAATCAGAAAGTTATGACACCAAACGAAAAAAAAAAACATTTTCATACAGAAACTAAAATAACATAACAGATGTAACAAACAGATAAAGTAGTGCAAAACACCTACTATACTATCTCCGTAATTCCGAAAACAAGAAGAAATATTCACATTGCAATAAAGGGGTAGCTAGCAACGATTTAATCATCCGATAAAAATTGTCGGGGATTCACTAGATGTCGCTTCCAGATAAGTCCCCCAGCCTTTCGTATCGGCCTGTTTGTGTTATCAGGTACATCTTAAGTAATTGGTAAGTACGAGTATAAATAGGTATGAGTATTACCAGGTATATCTATTTATTAGTAACCGCCTTCGCTTTCCTTCGTATATGTCCCTATTTTTTTTAATAAAATATAGCCTATGATACCTACTCGGAAACAATATGCTGTATTGTTTCCTATTAGTGAAAGAATCACATTGAAAAAATGAATGTAATTTGTCCAGTAAAATTTGAAATTGGTCCAGTAGTTTTTAAGTTTATCTATTATAAACAAATAAACAAACAAAAAAAAGAAAAGGTAGGTACTCCCGGAGTGCCAACAAATGTGGAAACTTGAAAAATTACGTGTGTATTTTTTGAATCGTCAGGAAATATTTTATTGTGCAGGAAATACTTTTAAATGAAGTGTTTTTTATTCATAACATTATTAGTTAATGGAATCTAAACTAAAATTTTGATATTAAAACGAGCTGTAAATTAAGTAACTATAGTTCTGTACTTCTCTCAGAGATGGTGCCACAGGTAGGTGTCGACTAAAATCCCACCTCAAAAATGCCTCAATAGGTACGCCTAAAGAAGTTTTCACTTAAAAAAAAACAAAAGTTTCTTCTTTATACCTGATACTAGTTTTGATTACGATATGAAATAAAAAAAACTAAGAACATAAAACTTTATTTAGACTTTACCGTAGCAGAAATTCATAATGTAAGTAGGTACTGTAGGTAATCACCATCTCACATCACACATACATAATTACATTTTCCTCTCTGGCATTCATGTTACTGCAATTTTGTCTTGGAATGAGAGAGATTTTGACAGTAGGTTATTTATTTAGTTGATAAAACTTACGTTGGTACAGGATTTTCTACACAGCAACATGTAGACTACCTATGGGTTCGTTTACCAAAACAAGTGATAAATAAATCCAACTCAGAGTGGATTTAACTAAATACCTGAATGAAAATGTACGCCAACTAAAAATAAAATAAATGTTTATGAAACCCAAGTGAATATTTTATGAGCACTTATTTTTTCTGGATCACTACCTAACAATAGTAACAATTATATTGTAGTGACAGTAACAGGCTCTACTAAGTTAATACGTTTTACTTTTTAAGTCTACATTAGCTACATTACCATCAGGCGAAAATGTGTCAATCGTTAACTTATGATTCAAAAAATGTTGACTCTCAAACGAAGGATTATGACAATAATTTTATTGCAAGTACCTAAGTTTGGTCAAATTTATAACAAGAAATTGAACATAACAAACTGTTTTCTGATGCAGTAGTTAACGTTATTGTTGACGATAAGAAGAATAATTTTAAAAGAGCAATAATTTTGTACTTTGATTTCATTGATTCTATGTCAAAACGTCAGATTTTATCTCCACATACTACAATATTTTAAGTCCTTATTTGCCTCATCGAATATTATTACGCTTACAAATCAAAGTTAGTTCATGTATGTACCTACCTATTTGACTGCTAATTATTTTATTGTTATTAATGAGGTAAGAAATAAAAGTCATTTTGCTTAATTTGTTAATAATTACAATGAAAAATTATTAGTATAAAATTATTATATTATAATAGAATATTATGAAATACGGTCTTCGTAACCTTAATTTATGGGGAATTAAATCCTAAATAATTGAACGGAAACCAACCTCTGATTTTATAAATAAGACACAGGAAAATGAGAAGACTTCTAATAAACTAATTCGCCTTCTTTTTAATGCCACCTGAATATTCCAAAGAAAGCGTCAAATAAAGAACAATAATTATCAATAATTATTATTACCTGTCCCACTGATTTATACATCACTTAATTTACTTACTCAGCTACGGATTTTACAACTAACCAACATTTTAAACATTGGCGAAAAAAGATGAATGGCGAAGGGGATCACTATCACGTGACTGGGGGGGCGGGGGGCAGCGAGGGCGAAGCCACAATATAAGGAAGGGCTCGGGGGGCGAAGCCACCCGTATCTAATGAAAAAAGCTATAGGAATCCAAAACGGAATAGGTTAGGTTAGGCTCGTATAATTTCTTTTTTACGCGGAAAATGTTTCGTTGGAAACCCTAAAAATCACCATTATTATCACCATAATATTAGTTCATTGACCGTAGGCATAACTTCTTACATACACAGGTAGATAGGCAAAGGTACCGACACATGGTATTTTTCTAATTCATTACAATCAAAATAGGACTACAAGGTTGATATTTTTGGAAATTTTAAAATCTTTCAAATGTTTACGTTGAATTAAATCTAGGTATTGGTACCTACATATCGTGTAAAATCTGATCATTTTCCAATGGGTAAAATTAAATTTTCTGTAGCACTTTTAATAGTTCAGTACCTACGAGTATATTAAAAGTAATATAAACTTAATTATAAGTTATAAAGCTGTGTTTTAATTTCGTAACAATACCCGAAGCGGGCGAAGTTAATTAAATTAATCGTTGAAACATTCCAATCTCCATCCATAGGCCGTTCAGGGTCAATACAACAAATTTTCAATTACCCTTACTGCTCGCAAATTTAGCTTCAATGTAAATTATTTGAGCGTGTGCATTATAAATATAATTGTAGGTGTTGGAAGGCGGAGTGCGCGCGGCCAATGGGAGGCTTTAGCGCGCCGGGGGCGGGGTTCGCTGCGAGACGAATGTTTTACCCGCGAAGCCTCCGCCGAGATAACACACCGCCACTTCATCCGTATTTGGCTTTTTAAATATTTCCTAATGTTGATGATAAAATTAGATTATAGGTACATCTTAGGTTCATGCAACCCTTGAGCATTGGTTCTTTCTATGTCTCTACAACTGACCTTTATACATTACGTTTCTACATTAACAAAAGTAAAATGAATTTCTGATAAATTTGCCTCTTTTAGAATTTTATCTCAGATATTATTTCGGGAGTAACCTGACAATTTATTTATTTACTTATTTAAATTCCCATTAGAACGGTTTCGCCAATTATACTAATGGATACAAATTACAAATAGAAATTATATAATACAAAAAAGAACAACAAACAATAATAATTGTTAAGTCAGTAACTCGTAGGTATCTACATACATCACGCGTTCATTTCACAGTATTGCAGGCATTGTACAATGTAGGTACCTATTATGTCTCATTTATAGATAGGTACGATAGAGGATAGTAAATATAAAAGGTTGTATTAGTTTTTGGATTTATTTTGTATTTGTATATTTTTTCTTTGTAATAAACAAATTACACATACTTTTTTAAAAATAATAACATGTCGTTAACTCCAATTAAGTCCTTTAAGTACTTTCTTCTTCAATCTTCAGTTTGCTTTAATCTGAAAAAGATAAAGATAAAAATTAAAACAGAACCTCTTTTCCGATGAAATCCAATAGAAGATAAACAAGTGACCATAATAAAGTATTTTAAGGACAGAATGCCTAAACCATTTCTTGTTTTAAAATCCATTAAAACGTTTTTTAACGTTTAATAGTTACTGTATTTTAATGTTAAATCTGTCAGATTCTAAAGTTTTTATTATTCGTATTAAAACAGTTAAAAAAATTGTAAGCCTAATTTAACAGTAAAAAACTTTACCCCACACTGCACTCCAAGCAACCAGTGTGTCAAAGTTCATATTATCTACATACAAAAGTGGTGAAGGTATAGCTCTAGTATATATACTATGTAGTTACTCATTTAAACATTTAGTTATATATAAGGGAAACACAAAATATTCAATAAATATAAGGGAACTAGATACACGCTTGAAGTCTTATAGTAATGACCTAATGAATCACGAAATTGCCCAAATATGCCCAACAGAAGATTTTATAGCTCTAAATGTCATTCAAGTCATAAACGCGTCGAGTGCGGTGATTCCCTCAGACCGCCAGGCGACAAACTCTCTCATGTCAATCATTTACGTCAAACAAAATATAAAAACCAATTTACAACGACATTCAAACCATTATGCGGTAGTATAGATCGCTTCATTACCACTCACAGTGGCAATAAGAGGACTCGTATAGCGTATACATTTAAATGATTTAATGTGCGTACCTATATGTCTCAATAGGTAATAATACTTTGTTCGTTGTTAATACGTACCATTCCAAACCTCGGAACAATAAATTTTCGATTAGATTTAAAGCGTAAATGTGTCTAGCATTATTTATTACCAGGGCAGCCATTTTAAGTTCCCTTGCTATTTACCTGAAGTGGCGCATTGTGTAAAGAGTTCGAAGTCATTAAAATTCGACCACACTGCAAAAAATATTCGCATTGTATCATAGGTATGCGTAGACTCTTTTGTTGTCACCGACCATAGAAATAACTTGACATTTACTCTTTATGTGTACATCACAATTTTTTACAAGTACGTAAAAGCATCTAATGACGTTCACGGTAAAAGAATTATTAATAATATCGTTTACAAATATTTTTATTACACAATTGCTTTAGCTGTCGATTTCCTCAGAATGCTACTATTTTGTATCTAAAAATACATTAAGCGTTTTACTGCAATTATAATTGCTGATTAAAACTACACGAATCTTAATTCACTATCGACGTTCATTTGCTCAATTGATTCGTCATTAAGCAATTATTTTGTTAAATAATAATCCGAATAGACATTAATTGCTAGTAGGCAATCACTAATGTCAAATAAATAGAACTTTCGGCCTAAACAAAGAGTTTCCTCTACAGCTTCTCTGATCATTTTATTACAACTAAACGACCATAGGCCTGTGCTTGAATTTCAACGTACACTTTATGGGGCAATTAATATTTTTTTCCATGTCATATTTATGGAGTCCCAAAAAAGCGGACCCAGGCAGGTGGTCTCTACTTAATCAAGACGTTACCGAAAGAAAAAACCTGTAGCTATAATTCGTGTTGCCTGAATTATAGTTTTATTCATCTTAAGTTATGGGTCGGGCTAGGGTATGTTATTCTTAGTTATTTATATAAGATATTTTAATGCGATGGGAAAGACGTATGACGCAATGAATACATTAGCAATAAACTACTGATATCTGCTGGAACCAGTCCTATGCAATAAAATATTCCCCCGACATATTAATAATGGATACAAATTTAATAGATACGTACCGGGAATGAAGTTAAATGGACACGAAATGAAATCCTGGTAAGTACAGTGATGTTGACAATGGCTATTTGTGAATTGTGTTTATAAATTTCTTAATTTATAAATATGCAAATGAATAATACGTATATGATCATAGGTATAAGAAAATTTCTAACATTTTGTGACCTGGCTATTTGGGTATCTAGATAATTATAAAAACATTTTTGTTCCCAAGTCATAAATAACGTACAAGAAAATTGAATCCAAAAAATAGTTTAAAATTAAGTAAGTATTTAATTTAACGTTAAAATTATACTTTTTAGTGTTCAAGCTGAAACTAATAAAGCTATAGACAAACTACTAAACATATAATATACCTTAAAGTATACGAACAGTGCTGTTCGTCTGTACTTAATAAAGGAATAAGCTGTAAACATTTCAGAGAGATCGCAACACGGATACGGCTTGATTTAGTCATCCAGTCTTCGAGATTTGTTAGCACGAACAACTTGTTTACGAAACTACCTACGTACCTACTTAACATGCCAGCGCTAGGACTGAGGGACGTATTTTCTGACCGAGACGCGAGATACAGTTCTCTTACGTTAAGTAGGAATTTGCATTTAGGAAATCTTAAAGGCAAGGGTATGGTGACGTACGTAATATAACTTAGTTAAAAATTAGTCTTTTCTATTTTTTGTATTGTATCGTGTATTAGAAGATATGTTAGTAGGGAATAAATAATTATTTAGTCATTTATATTCACCTATTGGGTATAAATGTTATTTTTTACCTGAAATATTTTGAAGTTGGTAAATGTTTGTAAAACAAATATCTGCTTAGAATTCAACTAAATTCAAATAATGGCTTATTAGAAAGCAGCTCATAAGTTGTAACACTATTAAAACAACTATATAACGGTATTATTATAATTAAAATAAGTTCAATTTAATGACATTATGATAACTCTGGCAACATCTAATCCTTTGAAACCACCGTCCTTAATTTCCACAAGCGATTTAAAAAGCAATCGCTGTCCACCTCGCCCGAGCGTAATCTACTCGACTACGATCCGAAACAAAAAAGTCCCTCCGTTGGAAGTTATCCGCGGAGGACAAAGGGGCGAGGGCTAACAAAAGATAAAAGAGATATATAAGTGGCCCTCGCAGCGCCATCAAGTCGTTACAACAGCAGTAAAATATTTCAAATTGTGCCCAATGCTGCGGAAAACGGAAGTTACGCGTTTTACCCGCAGCGGCTCGCGGACGTTGCCGTTTGCGAATGATTACTATTCTTTACTTTCAATCCTGTCATTTTTGGTATTCTTCTTAATAGTTGTGAAAAATTACGTAAAGAAATATAGTAATCATACTGACTAGGAATTATAATAACAGTACGACCACTCAATTAGCAAGTACATAAGTAAGTATTTCAAAGTCAAAAACCAGAAATTGTGGAAATATTCCAGATTAAACTGTCGCAATATTTATGATTATAATTCTCGCAGATTTACCTGTATCATTTTATCTATCTTAATTTTACAAAATATATCCAAAGGCTTTAAAATAATTAATGTTATTAATGAACTATTTAATATGTATTGTTGTAACCACAGAACATCTAATAATTAGTTAGAAAGGAATTGTGGGCAAGGTAGGCGCGCCAATACTGTGATCAAATGCGCACATCGCACAAAAACACGCGATTGCGCTGTTTAGTGACTCGCAAACTCCAACGGAGAAAAGTACTGCAAAATACTGCGACTTAATTACGTAAAAATGCCTTCAAGTGCGGTAATTGGAAAAAACTTTGTTTCGGAGGCCATAATGAAATATGAGTCTGTCGACGCAGTTAGTAATTTCAATCAAAAAGTATAAAAGTATATAATGAATAAGTATACCTTGCGAAAATAAATACCGATAAAAATTTATCGACAATCAATCCCTAGCTACAGAGTCACGCCTACTTCATGCACACATAACAATCCTCGTGCTTATTTGTTCATTTTCGATAGTAGTGTTTATTGAAACGGCGACAGCGGTTCCCATACAAATTACGTGCTATGCCCCTTCTAACTAATTATTAGATGTTCTGTGGTTGTAACCTATGTCAAAAATGCTATTTACATAACTATAAACGTAAAATAATGAATCATAAACGCAATAAAAGTTATCTGTAACTGAAGCAACAAGATCTATGAAATATTTAAAAAATATTAACTTCGTCATTAACAATTCTGCTAAATAAATTAAATAGGCAATAACGTGACCGGTAGCATAAACATATCAAGATTTGAATAAAATATGATTATCATAAACTTTAGTTTTAAAATAATTATGTAAATAAGTATGAGAAGTAAAGAGGCACGGATCCACGCAACGTGCATAAGTGATTATAAAAAAGTGCAAAAGAAACCTCATAATTAACAGACCTGTTAAATACTTTGGTCGCGAGAAGAAAATAATTATAGAATTTTGGTAATATGTTCTAAGGACCAATTCATTATATTTTAAATAAGTAGGACCTTTACTGTAAAAAAAAAATTTTCGAGTGCATACAAATATCTGTTATGTCTATATTAAATTCCATGTTGTACTGCACAGACATTGTACTGTAACTTATTGCTGACTACATTTTTTGTTATTCAACGAACATTACTGACTGAACATTATTGACTGAATAATAGAAATTTTGTAATGCACATTTGGATACATACATAAGAGCTATCTTGATAACAATAGATATATAAAATTTTACCTCATTCATTTACACCATCATAAATGCGTACGGATGAATTCAAATTTCATTTCCCGATGACCGTTCCCATGACAAACAATGCATTACAATTAGATGCAAATATCATTTGAATGGGTGCCATTAACAGCCAAGGGTCCTGTCGAGGGTCAGCGATGCAAATATGGTAAGTTGTAAAATTTCCCCAGTGACCATCCCGTATGAAGCCATAACTTGCAAGCTTATATATTTACGGATAAAGCTCTGATAGTAGGAGTGTATCAAATATAGAGATATTCGTGTTTAACGGGGCGGCGGTAGTTTCACGCATGGCCGCGCGTGGACGATGGCCCGTGCGCCATTTCATGTATCCTATATATTTGTTTCGGTCTGTCTCGTACTGCTCTAAAATGTTTGTAGGTATTCCAATTTACCTTCGAGTAAAACTTGTTACCCTAAACGAATTTGGCCAAGTATCACGTTGTCAGATTACTTAACTAATATTACTTAAAGACTTCTTTGACGATGAACATGTAACTCATTTAAAAATAAGTACAAAATAACTAAAGCTAAAAATTTATAGGCAGTTAATTTGTTAATTTATAACGATATCAATGGTCATTATTCCTAAGATAATACTAACCTATACAAGCTTCATCGAATCAATCATTACCTATAGGTATAGTTTGTTTACGAATCATGTTGTTACTAGCGTCAGATTTGTTTCCATATAGTATTGTTATGTTTTGTTCGATTGTAATAATCTCAATAAACAATTTCGGACATTTCACTTAATCAAACGGATTGAGACAAGAATCGGTAGGTACATATATTATCATAGGTACATATTTATTTCAATTGTTAAATTATAACAAAGTCACACAGAAGGACAAAAGACTTCTCTTGATTTCTCTATAATCTTATATCTTTATTCTTACGCCAGTATGTTAGTGTAGTTTGTGTGAAAGATAGCTTTCAATGTTTTATGCAACAGTTCTCTAAATAACCTTTGTCCATATAACTCGTATCTCTTCATTTTTCTGGGCATAATTTATGCTCACGATGTCTGCAAAACTGCGCAAAAAGAGGATAAGAATCCCAAGATACTTCTGTGTTGTCTTATAGATGGAGTTACCATCGATAAACCGAGACGCTATCCGTCGAACGACCTACGCCTACCTTATTTCAATAACAATGCCTTTCCGCAAAGGGATCCTAACCATATTTTTTTTACCTGAACCTTTAGGTACTATAAGTACACCTATTGTAGTAGAACCTCACATGAAGTGGAGAACTAATGAGGTAAAGCTGACCATTGAGACTTACCCACTTTCAATAGATATAAGGGATATTAAAATCTAATTATATAAAATATACATTTCTAGCAAATTGAATGTTTCACTGATGTTTTTGTCTTGTTCTGAAAACAATTTAAACATTTTTCTTTTACTTGATTCAATTTTCTTTTCAAGATTTCGGAAAATTTTAGATGATATACTTGTTTTTCACGTAGTTAAATATGAAATTTTTAAAAAGCCCGTCGCTGAATGAATATTTTCAATAAGAACTAATTATAAAAACTTTTACTAAAAATTATTGTGTGAAACATACCTACAGATGATCCTAAAATGTGAAAATACATTGAATTTTATTATTTAACACAATAATATTTCCAATTCTACTAGCGAAAGAAAGGAAGAGATGTAACGAAAATAGATACTCGTGAAAAAACCGTTATGCACTCTCTGCTAATTTATTTGTGTAGGAAAAACTAGGAGGAAAACGTTATTTTTCCATGAACTGTCATATACGTTTTCCTGTATTTTCCTCGAATATTTGATGGTTATCTACCGTATGCGGACCAGTAGTTTCGCCGAAGCTGATGTGTCGATGTTGCGAAAACTCATAAAAATAAAGCATTATTCAACAAGCGAATAAACGTCAAAGGGAACGCCTACTTGGAATAATTTTCGCTTGAACATCCAAGGAACATTTCTATGCATAATGTTGGTAGGAATACGGAATTTATGATAACAAGTTCATGTTCTGAATCCTGTGGCGAATGATAAGTTTTGAAAAGACTCTTGACTAGGAATTGAATAACAGAAACTTATGCTTTATTTTACCAGTTTGTAATGGGGTAAAATGATTATTTTTAAAAGATAAAGATACGCTACGTCTTACGTACACAGTACACACCTACGCTACTAAATACTGTAGGTACCTACGTCATAAGCTTGAAATACCTACTGTATAAATTTATTTATTATTTTATTTAGATGAATGTTACTTATAGCAAAAAATATTTTCCTCAATCTACTGTGTATTTTTTTTTTCACCAAATGAATTATAAGATAATTTTAGTTAATTATTTCATATCAATTTTATAATGCTAATTATTTATGCGTTTTTTCAGACATTATTTATAAAGATATAAATTAAAATATTATTATAACAAATTACGTGAATTTAAAAAATCTATAAAATAAATGACAACATTTTAAATAATTAAAAACCTATTATGTATGTAATTAGTGTTCTCCTTTAAATTTTATTACTATTCAGTATTAAAAAATCTATAATTTGTTAATATTTGTATTAATTGATAGGTATAATAAAATAAGTCATTTGAATAAGAAAAAATTGTATTTTCAAACTCTATGTAACGCTAATGTAGTAACAATATGTATGGTAAAAATCTGCCAAAGGCAAGTGAGACTTGCACTCAAAGATTTCCACAAGATTTAAGATACCACTGTGCAATATTCATGCAGAAAAACACAATGCTTTCTGGATGAGGATCCTCTTTAATTTTCAACACTTGAAAATTTTTAGTATCTGTTGATATGGCGTACCTATCACGGTTCAATTGAAAAAGTACTTTGACCCTGCGACAGACGGACAGACGGATGGACATTGAAGTGTTCTAAATAGGATCCCGTTGGTAACCCTTTGATTACGAAACCATAAATAAACATGTTATTTAAGTCTCTTGTAAAGAAGTAATCTTCTACGAGTATACCTACTTCCGTCTAACCTTAGTCCGGAGATACAAAATTAATCCTTCTGTTAACATAAAAAAACAATGAATAACAGTTTCATTTGTAACACATATTTTAATAATAATAATTTATTTTATATATGACTCAATGTACGTCTACACGACTTACTTAAATGTTTTGCCAGTAAAGAAGTAAAACAAAAACAAATTCCTAATTACACAAAGTATGCAAGAACAACAATTAAATACCTAATCGTTTAATTTCTCCATTCAAATTATATGAAACACGTCGAAACTAGCAAGAAATAGCAATAAACGTTACAATTTACGCCCACGAATACGTAAGTTACATAACGATACGCGAACCAAATACGCTTTTGGCAATAACCGGGCAACATTCTAACAATTTAATGTGGCATAAACAATACAAATACTGGTACTGGCTGGTTGTACGCGCCTCCGGCATATGGAGCCGCGTACACGCCATATTTATTGTGTATGGTATTGTGGTGCGATCGTTACCGTATATCTGGGAGTGGGGGCGTATAGGCACCCCCTATCATGAATCCCGATACGCACCGACCACTGTAGCGAGAGCTCCGCGACAATGATAATATATCTCACGTTGATATATCACGGTGAGGTTCAGTTGTTTTTGGTATCGTCGTAAAAGGGTTCGTTGATTGGACGGGCATACTCTCGTGGGCCTTTCTGACCCGTGCGCCTTGTTAATGGATTTAATCGTCCCCGTAGTCCGTCTCGCAAATTTATGTTTCATTTTCGATCTCGTTATGCAAGCCGGATTATGCGCACATGAGACCCTCTTTGAAACGTAATGGTGATGATGTTATATGTTATGTTATTTTACCTCGGTAATTTACTTTGACTTATGATTAGCTTATCTAGTCGGGATGTAAGTCGTGAACTTTGAAGTATAAGTCTATATTATTATATTATTACAGGATACTTCTTTATCCTCAAAGCTTTATATTTTGTTTGTAATATTACGCAAAATAATAAGCCTTAAACGCTTATACCTCTTAAAATATCCAGCATTTAAAAGTATCTAAGCTAACTGACAAGAACTCGATTCAAAGGGTTTTCGTTTGTAATCGAAGTTCAAAAGTGTAATAAAACGTTACTTCGTTGTAGCAAAAACAAACCTGAGGGTTCATTTAATACAGGTGCGGCTTTTATCAGAATTTAAAATAGGGATTAACACTTAGCTAGGCGTATCGTATCGTACCACGAGCCGGTCGGATTTCACCGGATCCGACCGGATTTAACCGGATTAATCTGGCTCGGCATTGCCTGCGCTTTGTAGCGATATCGAATTGTTTATTTCACGTTTTAATTACCGTCGCATATACGCGTATATTTTCGTTACGATGTGTGTTTAGATGTGTGTTTACCTGGACCGCAAAAAGAACCAACGTGTCCATTCTGAAGCAATTAAAGATCAAGACTAGGCTGTCATCCACCTGTCTTCACCGTACCCTCGAATACTTCGGACACATCGCACGGAAAAATCCTGATAATCTGGAAAGACTTATAGTCACTGGCAAGATCCAAGGGAAGAGACCGCGCGGTCGCAGCCCGACACGTTGGTCTGATCAGATCCGCACCACTCTCGGTACCCAGATGCACGAAGCTCTCCACATCGCTACGGATCGCACGATATGGAAGGACAAACTAAGATCTGTCCAATTTACATGATTGCCACATCATAGACCAGAGGTCACGACCCTCAGCATTGAGGAAACGACGCGAGGAGGTGTGTTTAGATATTTTTATTTCGGTTCTAAACTTTGCATATATTAAAGTTAATAGGTTAGGTAGGTTAAGTTATGTATATAACGTTCAAGAGAATTAAAGACATTTTAAATGCTCATAACTTCATGAAAATATGAATAAAAATAAAAATTGTAGAAAATGTAAAATTAAACCCCTATACATCAAAATTACCTGTCAGTGCCGTACGGAATAATATATTTCATCATAAGGTCCTTGATAAAGTATTTATTTAAAATGAGCAAAATAAATAAAAGTTACATATAGCTTAATAAAACTTCGGCACACAATCTCCTGAATCCGGCCCCCGCTGCGACGTAGACCCGCTACGGCGTAGCACTAACATATAATCCTTTTCGCTACAATAGCAATTTCAAACTTCCTTAGGGGCTTCGGATAATCTTTCTTTATATCGAGCTACAAGGGGAGCTACGAATGTATTCTGCCCTCTTCTAACACATTAGAAACAAACATGTAGAACAAAGACAAAAATTCTACTGAAGAAAGCGCTCTACTTCTCAATAAAAAGGGGAGAGCGGTAATGTGTATTTAAATTTTGGTTCAAGTGTAATAATTCTGTTTTTTAATTTAATTTTTGATGGCGTTTAGGGTGAGAGGGAAATAAATCACGCTGCAGGTAATCTTGAATAAGTATTTTATTGTTGTTTCCGAATGAGATTTTAATAACACGCCATTTTATTTTATAACTCACTTAACATTTTTGGTAACTTTAACAATTGTTATTAGAATTTATTTTGTAACAATAATAAACGTGCAAATATTCCCTAATGTTTTTAACAAAAATAAACAATCAGTTATAGCAACTGTTATGTATTTTGTCATTATACCTAATCTTAGTAAAAACAAACAACCCAAAATGTACTAAATGTTACCAAAATACATAAGTTAAACTACATCTAAATCGGTGAAGCCATATCTGAGCTTTAGCTGGAACAAACGGATTAATACAAATGGACAGACAGAAAAGAATTCTAAAAACCTATGTTATATGATCTTTTAAGTTAATAAATACCTGTAATAATAGTTTGTCGCAAATAACTTCCATTTATAAACATCGATCATTTACAATTTTATTATATAGATGACATAATAATACATTATTACACAAGATTTATTACAATTATATCTGGTAACTAGTGAATCAAAAGCATTACTAGCAACAAAAACATTATGAACTTATAATCCAGTGTTAAAATATATAAAGTAATCGCGCCGCACAAAACCCTAAGAGCTCCTAAAATAATCTATATCAATTCTCTTATTAATTCGGGAGTGGAAAAGCGTTACTTTCATAGCTATTTTAATGGGTAATTTTCATAAACAAACTTGGGAATCCGGGCGAGAGCGGAGAGCGCGGGGAGGGTTGGCGCGGGTTCCTTTTCCAAGATAGAAAACAGCTCCAGCGCTCGTATAATGGGTTTTTGGAATGGCGTCGTCCGTCTTGGCCCCCCTTCCCCCTTTCTCCCCTCGGCGAGAAAGGATGAATTCTTATTTCCTCATCTCAGGCGTCCGGTGCGAACCCTCCATGTAGATTGCCTTTTTCTCCTAGAACCTCCGTATAACATAACAATGGCTTGTTTTCAATTTTGTTTCTTTTCTTTCGGTTTGTTAATGCAATATGGAAGGCCGGGTCGTTGTTGGTGTTTATTTGAGGGCCCGTCACGTATTTATTGTTCGACGGATATTCCGAATTTTCTTACTGTTGTCTACTTGATGACCTGTAATGAAAAAGTCATAAATAATTATACGCATATTCAAATCATACTTTTTATCTGTACTCATTTACGAGTATACGAGTTTATTAAAGAAGTGTATATTCAGTGATAAAATCTAAACTGTACGAGGATTTTTTGAAAAGATAATCAAAGCAACCCATAATCGTCCCACTGCTGGGCTCGGGGTCTAATCTCATAATGCGAGGGGAACAGGTCGTAGTCTACCACGCTGGCCAAGTACGGATTGGTAGACTTCACACACCTTTGAGAACTTTATGGAGAACTCTCCGGTGTCAGGTTTCCTCACGATGTTTTCCTTCACAGAAGCAAGTGAAATAACCTTGTAATACGTACATAATGTTTGGAAATTAGAGGTGCGTGCCAGGATTTGAACTCATGCCCCCGCGTTCGGGAGACCAACGTCCTAACTTGCTATTTAAAAAATATATAAAACGATAATGAATTATGAAACCCGTTAGTTAACTTTATACTGAATATATCGTATTTCCTAATTAATATATTGTAGATCATAAATGATATGAACAAATCGCTATGCAGGACAGCGATAATAATATATTTTAGATGCACTAGCGACTGTATTCATGAAGTGCAATGCGAGCCAAAAATACTTTGAAACTCTGCCAAAACATGCAAAACATACGCGTAAACCATACCAATGTGATAGTTTTTAATATAATTTACGAAAAATATAAAAAATATATTTCCTTAATACATTACTATTTTTAAATACCTAATCTTTAATTGTAGCTGAAGAAATTATCTATACCTACGTATTTAAAATAATTAATCAATTAGTGCAAATTTTTTATTTAAGATTAAAATTTATGTAGGATATTACATTAATTGATTCCTTGACGTAATTCATGTAGGTACATTATTACATATATATAAGATACTAATAAAAATATATAAGTAAAAAGTAATTCCTTTTTTACGCATAGCCACGAAAATAATAAAGTTCATACTGATTAGGTACAATAACGAAAAATCAATCTCTATTTATTATTAGATTATTTAGTAACATTTTTTTTAATATTATACAAAAATCTGAGTGTAATTTTCGTGCGTGTTTGAAGCTAATACTTAATGATACAACAAATGTAATTTGACCTGAGCCTCCCTAATGCGTCGCTTTCGTCGTCTTTGGTAAATTGTAAGGGGCGGTGGGGAATGTTCTATAGCGATTATCCAGCAATCATAGCAGTTGTCTGCTTTCCCTTAGGATAAACAAGTAACGTGTGTACAGAACTACCGACCGACGCTGTTTCATAAGAAAGAAAATCATACCTATACCTAATAATAACGGTTCTTCTTTGATCTTGGTTTGCAACTCACAAGTCACACTCTTGCTGATCACAAGTCTTTTCTTTATTAAGATGACTTCTTACCATTGGAAGAGAGTTAGTGGTAAATCCGCAAGTTTTACCACTAACCCTCTTCCAATGGTAAGAATTTTTAAGAAAGAAGGTGTCCAACATGACTTACGGCTGAAATTAATATTCAATTTTCAATTCTATTCAACAATTCAATTCAATTCAACAATTTAATTCTATGGAAAAAATTGCAACCTATGGTTTAACGTGGCCTTCGAAGTACAAGAGTCTCAATCGTCGAATTTAATTCATTGCAGCTACTTCTTATAAAAATCATTTCGAATATGGGCAAATATATTAAGCGTAGTTAGATAGCGTAATGTACAACTCAATATTGTTAAATTATGCTCAATATACAAACAAAGCGTTCAAGAAACAAAGGTTCTTCCCCCTAGTTATTAATATTCTGAAACGTTCATAGCAACATTTCACAATCTACAATGGTTCGTGTAATATCTTGTATAAATGTTTAAAATATTTCAGCAAGCATGTGTTTTATAGCTTTTATGGTTTGCTATTTGAATCTTTAGCGTTTTCTTTTCTTCCTTGTTTTTCTTCAGCTTTGTTTTTTTTATCGAAAAAGCTATGTTTAAGAATACGTAAAATATTATTCAAATACATCACTTAATTATTCTAAAAAAACTCCTACTTTGAAGAATTATGTAGAAATAAACAAAATGATATTACTTCATTTAAAAAAGTAACTATATACAGTTTATCTTTTTGTATAATTTGGGATTGGGACCTCATAAATACTCTGAACGGTGTAACAATAGAGTGGGACGTAGATAGTTTGTACACTGTGGGCCGCCTGCCATCGGATTTATGCTTATCTCGGCTATAAACTGGTGTTAATGCCTATAAACATATCAAGGAAGAGATAGCAGAGCTTTAGATATTAGATCATAAGGATTTGAACATAATGTAAGACTGTAGCAATAACCGTTGTTTTCCTGTCCGTCCTGTTTCAATAGAGAATTTAGTTAGGCTATAATTCACATTATAATAAAAATTCATAGACAATACTGATATGAATTATAATTTACTACTATTCACAGTTTGACATTAAAAAAATCTTTTTCATTACTAATTATTCAAAATAGAGAAGTAGATGCGAATAAAAATCAGTAATATATGTAATAAAAATTTAAAATTGTAAAAATTAAAAAATTTGTTTAAAAATCAGTACCTAATTGTAAAAAAATTGATGAAACTTGGATCTTATACCGAATTTATAATTTATACAGAATACTTAAACTTTCACTACCGCACCTACTACTGTAATACCATACCAAGATACTGTTACGTATTCTATGACCATACATAATATAGTATCACACCAAAAACAATCAACAAAGCAATTTCTTCTACCAACCGCAACATTGACTCAACCCTCGTAATGAAGAACGCACGAAATAACACAGTACAGGCTATCGTAATAACCACGAACCTCTCCCATTCCGCAATTAACATCGGCGACGTCTTATCCAGTTTATCCGAAAATACGTGCCCCGGATCATTATTAGCTGTAAATGGCATTTATAGACCTGTTTGTTTTCTTACACCGATCACGCACATATCATTTATTAAGTTGTGTAAAATAATGAAATCGTTACAAATACTTATGTAAGCTATGTCTATGTAAAACTCAATAAGGATTTATTATTTGTTATTTTAATTTTCTTTTGTATTTTTACGTAACCAGCCATTATTGTTTATGTTTGAAATAACATTAAACCAATATCGTTATTTCAATTAATTCAATTGTTATTACTTATTACGAGTATAGAGTAACCATAAAAGCTGTTTAATAGGTAAATATATACCGGTTTATGTTTGGAATTTTGAATATTTTATTCGTAAAAATATATATATGTATTACAAATAATTTTATAATTTTATCTTATTAATCAAATCCTTATAAATCATTGCAAAAAAGTAGCAACATATTATGTTTCTATTCAAATGAAAAGAAAATTAAAGTAGAAGTAACAAACCCATTTCTTTTTTAAAAGTTAACAAGTAGAATTCAGATGACATCGTGAGTACCTTATAAGGGGCGTAGAGGCTCCGGTCCGGCACGTCGGCTTTATGGCCCGTTAGTACTACTGAAATCAATAAAAGTACCAGAATGTACTGCACATGCGCAAAGGAGTAGTCCACAGTACCAACCTCGTACTGAGTCAGCTACATTCATTTTATAGCCACTTGTATTTGTGTCTATCGCCACTTTACTCTTTACTGTTGACGGAGTAAAAGAGGGAAAAAATTAATTTGCGGGACTCTAAATACCGTCTAAAGGACCGGAGGGTGGTTAAGAGTCAATAATTGTAAACTGTTGCGCTTAAGAGGCCACGGTTAATTTTATTTACGCCTTTAGAATGTTATAATAATTTTTATAATATTTACACAGGATAAAAACATTTAGATTATAATTTAATGCTTACTTCCAAATTGGTAATTATAATACTTTTATCTGATACAGGATGTATTAGTTTTACTTTTAAATAAGCAATATAATATAATTCAAAAGAACAATAACGCAGCAAAAGCGTAAGTGTACCTGTAATGATAATTTCTTGAATTAAAATGTATCGATCTTTTCACTTCTAAGCTATCTTTATTTTAACATAATCTTACTTAAATACAAAAGAAACAATTTGCCTGTAGGACTACCTATAGGTAAAAAATATTATCCAAGTATTCTGAAGTACAATTACAGCAGATAATGCTTTAAAGATAACAAAACGTAATAACAATACTTCAATGTCGACAACAGTTACTATGTAAAGCTTATTTTTATATCGTTATCTACGAAAAGAGTATTGAGAACCGATTAAAATAACCATTTTATTTATCCATACAAATTGTAATAAAACGTAGTGTGGTCTCACGCTGTGACTAATAGTTGGAGCTCTCACACAACTGTATAACTTATCATTATTTTAAATTTATATTACAATGAAGATATTCTGGCCCCTCCCACCGAAAGCGGTCTCAGCTTCTTAGCATTAACGCGTATATGTTTAAATTTACCGATTAAGATATTTATACGATCATTATTTAAACAGATAACATTTTTTAAGAGTTTAATTAAGTTCGGATTCTTTTTGATCTGAAATGAGTCCAACTTAAGAAAAACACCACATACCTAATTATTTTAGGTCTGTCAACATCCGCCAAATTTTGATAACAGAAGAATTAACTTAGGTACTTTTGTAAATTAAATTACCTAATTTAGTAAAAAGATTTTAGTAAAAAGTACCTATCTACTTCTTTTTATTTATTTATTTATAATCTTTATTGTAAAACCTACAAGCTAGGCTTACAAAGGGCGGACTTAATGCCACGGGGCATTCTCTCCCAGTCAACCCATGGTGTAGGTGAGAAGGTGTGGTAGGCGGTAACAATAATTAATTTAATAAAAAACATTTTAACATATTAATACGAAATAACAAGAATTAGAAACCGTAAGAAGTTATAAAAAATATTCATGGGTACGAGTAGAATAGAAATAAGTTATTAATAATTTAATTTTAATAGCATTTAATGTCACTGACTTTTCTTGTAGAAAATAACAACAAAAACGTCACTATACTCTCAATGTTTTTATAACGATTCTGAATTGCCCTTATCACGACTTATACCCACAATAGATTAAAATATTTGCATTTATATATATACTTATTAATTGCGAATAACATACGGATAATATACATAAGTACATGCATACAAAATATAAAGATAAAACTACATATTCAAGTAATAAAATCTTAGAAATAAAACTACAGCTGACATTTTATTGACAGTGACACTGAAGATCTCAAAGGTATTTAAGTTGACATTTACGATACTTTTATGAAGTGGCAGCCCATCAAATATTCGTTTTATTGAATCACAACAGTTACCAATTTTCCGGCCATCACGATCGCGACGACAAAGCTGATATGGCGTTTAACGACAATACAATTAATTAAAAAGGCATAAACGCCAGTTTTATATACAGGGAGACTATAAAGACTAACTTTTATATGTCGTAAACGCGATTGTCTGACGACCCAGGGACTTCGATACTGTACTGCGCGGGCTGCCGGGTGTCACACGACTCTTGGATGAGCGATTAAAACGATAATATAATATAAATAATTACAACTCAGGACTACTATAAATGATTATTAATAAACTAATTATTACATCAAAGTCCCATATAATTTGCATTCTATTAAGATGACTTTTATAAGGTACATAGGTATATGCCGCGCCATTAAAGAAACGAATCTAAAATGGCGGAAATTATCTTTCCCCTCACTCGCACGTTATTATTGTCTTTAGCGTGTTACCAATTCATTCGTTACAAATTCATTTTCACACTTTATCTTTAGTCAGTTGAAGTCAAATTAAATTACCCTCATATTTTCCAATCAATATCGTTATAATATTTATAATGTTCAGCAATTGTGTCCTGTGGGAGTGTTATAAACCTTTATTCCGTCAATATTTTTATAGATTTTTTTTGCATTTAATTATTTACTTTCTGTCCAAATAAATATCTGCAGGGTCAGACACATCCTTCAGAGGGAAAACCGGTGTTCTTACAACAAAAGCACTTAAGGGAATATAAAAAGTCGAAAAGGTTTAAGCAGACCTTTATTAGACAATCTTATATAGTATTTTTTAAATTTCTTAACCCAAAGTTAGCTACACTATTTCAAAGAACAGAAAGTGCTTTAATAAGTTATTGATTGATCTTGTAAAAATTTACATTATAGTATTTTCGATATTATTAAGTACAGTGGTACTTACCTAAAAGTTAAAATAGAAGATATTGCTAGTAAAATTTTTAGTGAGTAGATGTGTAATTTTATATATTTAGCGATTCTTATATGTGTTTTATATTTATTAAGTATCTAATTGAGTACTTACGTCATTTAATTCTTAAATACAAAGCGAAATTCAGTCTTTTCATATCATGGACAAGTTATGTAGAAAAAAAAAATTGTTATAATACCAGGTTTCAACGTACCAAAAACATTTTTGATTCATACCAGATACAAAAGATATTATAAAAGTTTCTATGAACTTGCTTATTGTATTAGTTTTGATAGCCATTCAATATTTTAGGTAAGAAACTTTGTTATCTTGGGCAAGAGAAAATAATTGTAGTCGCGTTCAAAACATAATACTAAATCACACAAGTACAGACGAACAACGCAAACATCGCATTAAAGATCAGGACTAGATGTCTCGGGAGGGGAATAAAGAAGATTTATTCGTTCTAAAGGAAAGCTTTGAATGAAAATAGTGAGATTTTTAAATAAAGCATTAGAGAAAAAGTTCCGGGCCATTTAAGGCGGGTTATTGTACCAGGATCGCACGCCATTGTTGGATGCAGCGGGGTCTGTGGCTGATATACTTAATACCTCCTACACTGGAGTGACTTTTTGTAATAAATTACTGTTCATATTGTTTTATTTCATATAGATTAGCTGATATTTAAAGGCGAGCTATGATATAGCGTTGCTCAATCTCAATCTGAGTTAACTCTGTTACCATAACGGTTCATTACAAAAAAACTTTATAACTATCCTTTTAGAAAGTATCTAATAACATACATAATCATCAATTATAAATTCCGAAATATTATGTTTTATTTTTATACATATAAAAGAGTTAAGTGAAGAGTTGAAGTATTCCCATTGTTCCACACGTAACAATAAAATAGCTTTCTTTCCGAATAAAGTAAATTTATTACTGCCCATGTTATACTTACTTCTTTGTAGAAGCAACAGTACATCACAACCCCTACTTCCCCTGAGTAGCTCGGGGTAACACAGAAAGCGGAGCGTAGTTTCCTGTCGAACTGGGGGAAATCGGGTGTTTATATAGGGGACGATTAATTTATAAGAATGCCTGGATGTCAATAGAATGGTTAAAGAAGATATTCAAAGAATTAATATCTTTCCATTATGAAGTAAAAAGTAATTATCAAAGAACAATGCCCAAAAATTATTTTTTATTTTTGTTAGCGTCTTAAAACGTCAGTTATACCGAAGCAATTCAATTATTTTTTACGTATTTTAAAATTAATACCTGTACTCGTATTACCCAGCGTAAAATAATTTTATTAATAAGTGATGAATTGACTATAATAACAATGATGTCAACAATGTCAATTTTCATTCGGGCACTCACTTCAATACATAGCTTGTATCAAGCAACATAAAGGGAGACTTCTGGCCAATATTACAGACAGAATTTCGTCATAAATGTTGGTATGACAAATGTAATGATGTCAAATTTCCATATCCGGTCGTCAATCAAAAAAAAGTCAGAATAAAATAATTGTAAAAGAACAATGCCCAAAAATTATTTTTTATTTTTGTTAGCGTTTTAAAACGTTAGTTATACCGAAGCAATTCAATTATTTTTTTACGTATTTTAAAATTAATACCTGTACTCGTATTACCCAGCGTAAAATAATTTTATTAATAAGTGATGAATTGACTATAATAACAATGATGTCAACAATGTCAATTTTCATTCGGGCACTCACTTCAATACATAGCTTGTATCAAGCAACATAAAGGGAGACTTCTGGCCAATATTACAGACAGAATTTCGTCATAAATGTTGGTATGACAAATGTAATGATGTCAAATTTCCATATCCGGTCGTCAATCAAAAAAAAGTCAGAATAAAATAATTGTAAAAATTACAGGCAGCCGTAAGTCTCCCCTACCCTATGACTCAATGGTTATAAGAATTCAATCTCAAAATACTTTGGTTCTGGGGTGTGTCTGCAGAAAATTCTTATATATCTAAGCTCAGAAATTAAAGCGGCGATTTCTAGAATTTTTTTTATTTTTAGACGCTAAAGTTGAAAATGAAATAAAACGATGTATGGCAGTTGGGCATTGTTCTTTCTTTCCTAATTCTATATGTAGCTACTTACACATAATTTATTCTGTACTAATATTATAAAGCTGAAGAGTTTCTTTATTTGTTTGTTTGGTTAAACGCGCTAATCTCAGGAAGTACTGGTTCGAATTGAAAAATTATTTTTGTGTTTGATAGTCCATTTATCGAGGAAGGCTATAGTCTAACGTATTTTTGTAAATTCATTCCCTAACTCGACTTAAAACTCACTTGAAGAAGGTTACATACGTTGTTCATGTTCAATGTTATATTTCTATTTCATTTGTTTTCATCCTTTTTTTAAGACCATAGACTTCTTATAGGTTTTCCTGTAATATACAGGTTGTGCCAGGGCGAAGTGCCTGCCCGGCGTCTATTGATTATTTGGACAAAACTATCGACAAATACTATTAAACCTCAGGTCTTATTGTGTTTGGCCAATTTTCGTCTTCAGTTTTCGTTCTTTCTTGAATAAATTTTAAACTATGCGTTGTAGACAATATAACAAAATATATTTGAGATCCTTACAATAAGTTCTTTCATTTGATATATATCACACGGTACGGTTTGCAAAACAGTTCTTTTTTAATTTTGAATTCGTTAATATTTTTTTCAAAATTCATTTGTTTTCTAGCTTCGTCTTTGAGTCACAAAATAGCACATGAGTACCAAATTTCAACTCATTTGGTCCAGTAGTTTCGGAGAAAATTGGGTGTGAATGGCGGTCGCCCAGACGTACAAGTGATCCTATAAGGGTTCCGTTTTTTGTTTTTTCGTTCGGAACCGTAAAAATAACGAAACTTTGCTGCTTTGGTATTATAAATACTTTTCAAAGCAGAAATTGTCAGCCCTATTCACATAATAATACTGGAACGTAATACAAAAAGAACATTAGTGGGTGTTCTGCAATATCGACGCGCGACGGCTGCGAGCTGCTATTGCGGCGTTTATTAAAACTAAATTTGGTGCCACAAAATATCCACATTCTTGCTACTATTCCACGGATCTTGCAAAATTCGAACCACGCTGTCTTTTCAGTGAAATGTTCTTTCATTTCGGAAATGAAGCCCTCACATTATACGCAGTACAATTATATTTATTGGCACGGATAATGGATATGCCTATACAAATAAGAAAGATTGTAGAACGCTAACTCCTTGAATAAACGTTAATTTTTCATTTAAATGCTGTGTATAAATGTATACGAATTCAGTCAAAAGGATGATCTAATTATTTCCTTTGTCGTGTTTAGTGCACTATGAATTATTGTGCTTTCTAGAGACACAAATACAAGGAAGCATAAGATAGAAATACTCGTAAATATAATAAAAGAATGCTTTATAGTGGTACTTAAAAACCAATAGGTACTCACTATCAAACTTCTCGTCTATTACCCTCTCTTCTTATTATCTCTCTCTTCTATTTACCTAGCAGTTTGAAAAAATTTAGCCAGTAGAAAGGAAGTTCAAATTGAATCAGACTGACAATATCAGTAGGTACAATATGTTGGCGTACACGGCGCGCGGCAGTGAAGCGATGATTTCGGTACATTTGCCTCGACCGTAACGACGCTCGGAATCGTCTTGATGGACGCTATGAATGAGCTCTCACAACATAAAGAAATCCCCTTAAAAAGGGTAGCGTGGGGTGGAATAACACAGGCCACTGTTTCTCAACCTGAGGTTTGAATTGTACCTTCTTAAATTTTTATTTTATGTAATTTTAAATAAAAGTTTGAAACAGAAAATAAAGGACCCCGCAAAATCTCTATGGGAATTGGCTCTCGGCTAAATTAGCTGAAATTTTACACAGAGATAGCTTTCATCATGCTGATTAAAAGTCTCAATGGGCGCAACCCCCCAAAATCAAACCCAGACCCACCACTCCCCTCCCAAATCTCAAAATACTCCCCAAAGTACATTGGATGAAAATCAATGCAAAAGGGATATATTCATATGAAACTTCGCATAAAGGTAGCTTTCATCATGTTGATCAAAAGTCTTAATGGGTGCAACCCCCCAAAATCAAACCTAGACCCACCACTCCCCCCAAACACCACCTGGCGTAAACAGGTCGGGTATCACCCAACACCTTGCCTTCATATGCATATATTAGCCGTATATTTTATTATATTTTAGCCGTATTGGGGCGGCTTAGAATACTAACCCCAATCCCACGCCGGAAGGGTGTCGTAAGAGGCGACTAAATCCGGCCCGCTGGTGGTATTATATGGAGGGATTATATTGGTAGTATTGATTTTAATTGTTAATTAGTACCATTATTACTATTATTATTTCTCCAGGGGTTCGCCTGGATAGCTACCACCCTCGAGCATGAGTCAGACGACTCGTCGTGTTCCGGCTGGGGGCTTAAGAGCCAGTTCTTTCTTTCTTTTTCTTCTTTCTTTCTTGGCTCGCAACGCATCAGTGATGCCTATGGTGCTGATGTTCATGGGCGATGATAGCCACTTACCATCAGGTGGATCGTCAGCTCGTTTGCCGGCTATTTCCATAAAAAAATGTCCCTTATGCATTCCATCTTAATGTGCTTTAGGGAGTATTTTGAGATTTGGGGGGGAGGGAGTGGTTAGTCTGGCGTTTGATTTTGGGGGGTTGCGCCCATTGAGTCTTGATCAGCATGATGAAAGCTACCTCTGTGCGAAGTTTCATATGAATATATTCCTTATGCATTGATTTTTATCCAATGTGCTTTGGGGTGTACTTTGAGATTTTTTGGAGGGTCTGGGTTTGATTTTGGGGGGTTGCGCCCATTCAGAATTTTGATCAGCATGATGAAAACTACCTCTGTGCGAAGTTTCATATGAATATATCCCATAAGCATTGATTTTCATCCAATGTGCTTTGGGGAGTATTTTGAGATTTGGAGGGGAGTGGTGGGTCTGGGTTTGATTTTGGGGGGTTGCGCCCATTGAGACTTTTGATCAGCATGATGAAAGCTAACTCTGTGCAAAATTTCAGCTAATTTAGCCGAGAGCCAATTCCCATAGAGATTTTGCGGGGTCCTTTATTGAAGATAACAGTTTTTGTAAATAAACGATTTTGAAGTACTTAATAATCATAGTTTTATTCCCAAAACCAACATTTAACCGTCATTGGTACCTAAAATTTTGCATGTTCCAAACGCTAATGGAACAAATGTTGTAATGGAATAAATGTTGTGTTAATTGATCATTCTGGATATTTTAAAACATTTATTACAATATTATTAAAGTAACGTTATTTTAAGCATAAAACGTAAAAAAAGATCAGCCTATAACAGAATACTGTGAACTCACTTATGCTTCAAATTCACCTCTTTGACATTGAAATGGCTTTTACCTTAAAAATATTCTGTTTAAAGTAGTCTGTATTGCTCCTTTTTGAAATTGGCATTAAACAAGCAAGTTTTTTTTAATAAATAAGCAACAATTGCCCAGTTCATTTTTCAATCACCAAGCGTCAGAGTTGTAGAAGAAAATCAAAAACAAAAACATCAAAAGTAGATGCTTTTTCTCAGGGTTTCCTAACAGATTGGCATAAAGTTACATAGCGGTATTGTAGAATAACTATCTGAGAGTACTTGCAAAAAAATATCGAAATCTCTACTCATTTGTGGACTCTGCCATAAAAAATAAGGTGAAGGGGCCAAATTTCAGAAATTTTAAACAAAGGTCAAAATCTCGAAAATGGTGACACTTTTACTAAGGTTTTTTTAGACACCTGATAGGTCATCCTCCAATCTATCTCTAGTTTTCGTTTTTCGTACTATTTTTGGAACATCCTGTAGTTATATATAAATTCAGTTAAAATTAGAAGATAAAATATTAGGTACTCGACATGATGAAAGTTGAGGAGCACACTATCATGCCAGTAGTTTGCGATGTCTCGCCGCGCCGAGGCGGCTAAGCTGGGGGTTTCATTACGGCCAGCTAGATACGCCGGATTTTAGCTTAATCATCAAATAAAATAAACGCATCTGCTACTGCAATGTCAACATGGTTTTGAATGTTGCATTTTGAAGGTTCCGAAGTAAAATCGGAACGTTATAGTTAAGTCATGTCCGTTCGTCCGTCCGTTCGTCTGTCCCTCTGTCCGTGTGTCCGAAGCAAAACGCCGAGACCCTTAGTGCTAGAAAGCTGTAATTTGGCATGGATATAATAATATATTTAATAAAACTCTAGAATCGTAGAATAAAATATTGAAAAACATTTTTTTCAGGGTATTTCCCCTATAGGTTACTTGAAGATGAATTTAGTATTCATCGCGTACCATAAAGTGTGGGATCTCGCTGAAAAGGTCTTTCGAAAATATTCTTCCCTAATTCCAAAAATGGTCTTCTAAGATCTTAAATTTAACTTTGGTTAGTCAATTGTCCCCCCCCCTGATGGCTCAACGGTTGGAGTTGGACAAGTGAAAAAATTCTCAAATATAGGTTATATGATGAATTTACGAAGAAAACTATCACGGCTATGTTAGCATAAGTAGTTCATGACTAGGTAATAGTCTATAAACGTACTATTTCGGAACCCTACATTACAGGTGGCCTGCGCGCATTTTTCTTTCCCGTTATAATATTTGAGACAGATTTTTGACAATGTTATCAGAACCTATCTATTTGCCAAATTTGCCTATATTAAAACTTTCTTGAATTCTCGATTGACGATTTTTACCTAAGTAATCCGAACGAAGTATTTCGGTAGGCTACCTAACCTACTATTCAAATCCGAAACAGGAAGATAAAAATAAGCCTTTAATATTATAAACATTACAAACTGAATTTGAAACGTATTTGTTTGTATAAAAATAATACTCACATCATACAAGTAAAGCCACCTTTTTGCATAACTTCTATAAATAACGCCAATAATTGTATCTTCTACTTCTTACTGTTTACACCAGGTAAGCAAACAAACGCTAGATAGTAGTCGGCAGTTTGGTTGATAAACAAGAAACTATCGCCGGGAACATTACCGTTCTTTCCTCTAGATTTACAGAGCCAAAACAAGCAAAAATATATCCTTGGGTTCCGCAGTAAATCGGCACAGTTGCTTTCAGAGCGTATTTCTGACCTCCCCCACACCCTGTTAGGGGAGCAAACAAAACAAGTTTTTCCTACTCGGATGAATAAATAAGACAAGGGTCGCTCGCGAGGGGCTATCCCTTCTTGTAAAATTGGCGTTTGTTTGATTTGAATGTTTTAATCCTTTCGATCCAAACCTCATCTGGTACTTCTGAATAATTGGAATCGTAACGAAGCTGCATCCTCGCCGCCATTAAAAAAGCATTAGCGTTAATTAAGAACTATCTTACAATTCCTATTTTCTTAGGATTTCAGCTTTATTTTAAAGTAGACCTTTATAAGGCCTTGTATTTAACTTGAAACACTTCGTTAGAGATAAAGAGAAACAGTATCTATCCTTTTAATGACCTATCTGCGTTCAAAGCAAAGCAACCAGACTTAATAACAAAAGATTTATTGTAAAAGATAATTTTAATGCAAAATATGTTTTGAAAGAATATCGTTTAAATGCTAATTGTAATGAAATTATTACTTAAACAAAACGTTGCAATAAGTATTACTTAGAATATTTATAAAAGTATGTTCTTGGAAAATCATATTTTCATTTATATACGAGTAGATAAACTTTTTATAAATATAAATGTGTAATGTTGGACCGGACGGATCAGGTTCTGTAGTCCCGGTGACCCCGGCGATGAAACTAACGAGCCGGGGATCAACAAAAGAGCAATAGGATATGCTCGGAAAACTAGTGTGTGACCCCCCAGGGGCCCGTCCGAGCCAAGTCCTGTTCAGCCTTGCGGGACTCAAGGAAATAGGGTTTGCGATTCGCTCAGATATCTAGTGTAGTCTCTGTGTACATAACAAAAATTTTACCCTAAATATTATAGAAAGTATACCAACATATTACTGATTTGGCGCAATATTTCGAATAACTAAAAGTTCAATTGAATTACGCATTTCTGACATTGAAAAATAGACAATGTAATTACTGGTAATTGTTTTTAATTGTAATTAGTTGGATAACCATAATAATTATTTTTATTCAACTTTTTCATTTTCTAATGATTCAAAATTCATTGATGAAAAATTCAAAAATTATATTAATATAATATAACCTTGAAGGGAAATACCTGTTAAGTAATTCCACGCACCGGTGCATTCATACTATTAAATTGCCAGGGGAAAAAATCTTATATTTTGAGGACTGAGAATCTTACTTTTCCAAGAATCTTACTCCCAGATTAAGTGGAGGCTTTTTTAGTCCGCGAAAGGCAGTATACAATACAACAGTCATTGCAAGCTAACGTGCACAGCAATACAAAAGTTTTAAAACAACAAAATGCAAACCTTTTTTGTTTATTTTCTAATTTCAGTACAGGTGACATGTATTCCAACAAAGGTAGAGCTTTCAGCGTGTGTGCACGCCGTGTATAATTGTCGGAAACAAACAACACGTCACCGGGATAGCCGCGCATATCCCGGTAATTGAACGCTCCCCGGGATTCAACTTTATTGCGAATAAACTACTCTGCCGTAGCTGCTGTACTTCTGAGCTGGTGCAATTTCTAAGCATTTTCCGTTCTATTAGATAAAATACATATTACCCCACATATGTATAATTTGACTATATCTGGTCTAATAAGAGCGTAAGAATGAACGCGTACCTCATATTACAGTATGATATCATCATAATCCTGTTTTCATAAATTTTCCATCTGAAATTAAAATAGAAAATAAAACCAGTAGCCATTTCATTGCAGTTAATTATAATCATTCAGGTATGATCACACTTAATTCACCTTGGTGCATAGGTGAAGAGTCTACTAAAAATAGTAGTCAAGACACTTGGGTGAATTAAGGCAGGTAAATAAAGTCGACGGCCCAAATATTTTATAACCCATTTCGATTATTTATTTACCATACTATAGGTATGCAACGCAAGTAAACAAAATAACTGAAAAAAGAACATAGTACCTATTCCAAACGTAAGAGAAAAATAGCGACGCCCGTGGAACTCAGCAGACTGAATAATTGGCTGCACTAGCTTCCCCTTCCTTTGTTTGATTTTCATACAATTTCCTTTGTCATCATTTTATTTTTTGTTTATATTGTCTCTAAAGCTTTCAAAGAATTTTAAAATTTTAAGCCAGCCATTAAGCTAGCCCCTAAGTTTATATTTTTATAGGTGTTGTGTAAATATTGATATTTAAAGTTCCAATACAATATGAAATATTTTAACAAACTGTATGAAAGAATAAGGTTTCCGTATTTAAGTTTTTTAGATAACAATGGAAAAGCTAGTAATGTCAAATCTAAATTAATCAAAATAAGATGCCATTCAACTTTAGGTTTTTTTTTTACAACAATTCAAAGACGAAGGACAATGTTGAATATGCATTAAAAAGTAAAAGTAAGTTGAAATTTATTCCTAATGGCCGCTACACAACCAGACCACCTGATAAATGATAATACAAGAAAATACACTCCGCATCAGAAATTCTCGAACGTATCTTATTTTCGAAACACTCTTGGAACGATCGGTAAGGGATTTTTATACGGAGCTTTCTCGTATAGAGTTGTCAAGGGCGGGGACTCGTGATGAATTGGAAACATTCTAAGCGGGAGGGGGGAAGGGGGACTTTTTTGAGGGGGGCTTTGTTCGGGGGCTTCGGCGCGGGGTACCAGAGGGGGTTGATTAATGGTTCCCGACAGAGGGAGCCATGTTCATTATACCGGCGGAACGATGTGTTACTTGCCTACTAATATATTTTGCTTTCGGTGGCTTGGCCCTAACGCACGCGGTATGTTATTTGATCATTATTTAAGACATTTTTATGTCTTCCGGGGATGAAAAATAACAACTAATTATGGATAGTCCATGAGAATAGTTTAATTTTGTTATTGTTATATTAGGTTAGCGGCATGACTGATTTAGTAATATGGCTCTATTTGGCTATGTTTCATTGATATCAAACTGGCAGGTAGGTATTAATTAAATGATGGTCGCCGTCCATGGAATATGGACATCGATATTTTTAATTAACTTCTAGGCTTAAACTTGTTTATGTAATGTATGTATAAGTATAGTAGGGGAAGGCCGGGCATAGTGAACAGCCTAGGCAAAGCGGATACCCCCTTTTATTTTAAAATGGCGGGCCCGAACGGGCTACCATCTTACCAAGAGGTGCTCCCCGCACCTCTCAGTCGTATACAAATAGAGCTAACGCATAGTCACGCGTCATTTGCGAAATAATTAACAAAAATCAAAAAGTGAACACTGCTTACGACTTTTCAATGTACGTAATTTTGTAATTACTTATATTTATATAGTATTAATGTATTGGCTTGATTCTCTCTTCAAAGTGCACGTTTCCTTGCAGAAATACTGCTAGTTTTATTGAGATTCTGTTTCTGGATTTCATTTTAGGTTAGGTTAAATTAAACAAGTATCCGTTGGGCAAAATGAACACGGGCAAAGTGGACACTGTATCCACTTTGCCCAACAGTGTTCATTTAAATAATCACTTTTCTTGATTCCACTTTACCCACAAATATATCTAAACCTGACAAAGAAGATCCATTCAGATATAACGCCACTCAAAAATCTTCCACTAGTACGCCTACATCTTATTTAAGTCCAAAAAATATAAGTGCACTCCCAACTGCTCATGTTCTTGTGGGTAGCCGCAAAAGAAAATTTCAAAAGTCTGATTGTCAAAAGTGTGCTTACTAGCACTCCTGTAAAGGACGAACAAAAAACTAAATTTGTTTTAAAACAAGTACCAAATTATTGAGAAACATTGAGAAAGAGTTAGATCAGGGATGTTGCGGATGCGAATGTGGATGCTGGATGTTTAACATCTTATAAGTCGGATCGCCGAGGCCCGAGACGTTGTGATTAATTCTTTGACAGTGTATCCGACATTGTGACATAAAACCAAACAATGTCGGACACACTGTCAAAGGATTAATCGCAACATCTCGGGCCTCGGCGATCCGACATACTCGTATAAGATCTTAAACATCCGTATCCGCATCCACATTCGCATCTGCAACATCCCTAATTTCGATACTTAAACAAAAACCACGCGAAAGAAAAATGCTGAATTTACTAAAATTACTAAAGCGACCAAAAGAACCAAAACAACTGAAATTGAAAAAACGAACAAAAATATTAAAGCCAAAGGATCTAAGGACAAAGAAAACGATGAAAAGTTTATGTGCTATTTTTTTTAAAAATATTTTACATATAGAAATTAACGAACAGGCGGTTGACGATTGGATCCAATGCAATTCCTGCAAGCAATGGATGACTTCCACGAGAAATGCATGGCTTACCAGGGAAATGGCATATTTCTTTGTGACAACTGCTAGATAACTGATTAGTTGTATTCTTTATTAATGTTTCCTTTAATTGCATATATTTTCTTTTACGTTCTTAGGTAATCATTCCTTAATTAACCATGTGTTCACTTTACCCTATGAGCCTATCCACTTTACCCGGTGGATTGGGCAAAGCGGATAGCGGTACCAAGTTAAACGTTATTAAAAATTTTAAGTTAAGTACTGATGTTACAATATTTTAGTTAAATATATTAAAAAGTTTAATAAATACTGTTTCAAACTCAGTCATTATTTTGTATATGTCTGTATCGACTCCCTTCTTATAGCCCGCCAAAGCTTAAGGTGTCCATTTTGCCCGGCCTTCCCCTAAGTATGACACTACAACGCGTTTCTAATGTTTAAAGTATTAGGCCTCTAAATACTATTACAAACTCATATTTACCTATTGAATACTTGATGGCCAGTAGGTTGAGTGAGTTGAGTTAAGAATTGTGTCATGAATATTTAAAATGGTAAACCTTTCAAGGGATTTTAAAAGCTTTTTCACTTTATCCATATTTTGTTTGGTTGGACTTCTAGCGTTAACTTATCTATTTTATTATTAATGGTTTTCTTGATTAATCAATGCTATCATTTCATTTTATTTGAGGAAATTATGTTTCTGTTTTCCTTCATCAAATTTAATAAACCGTCATACGCATATATTCCTTTAGCAATATTAAAATTCTAGTTCTATCACCTACCTATTATATTCAATGATTTAAATTTATTGATTAGGTAATATTAAGAATATTACCTAATCAATAAATAGGTCATACAACCCTAGTTGGTAGTGACTCGGGTCATTGATATTTCGTTTGTTTGTCCGAGCCATCATCAACATAACAAATTCATGAGATTGTGTGAGTATACTTATACGATAGGGTAATATCTACCTACAATGAATCACGAGATCTGTCTGGATTCTGGCCCTATTTACAATGTTCTATTAAAATTAATGGTAGTAAACAGAAGTCGTCATGAACATCTGGAGTTCAGTTCCAGCGTTATCTCGACTGGATATTAAGTGTAAATGTTACTGTACCACATTATGCACGCACACACCACAATAACGCTCGGCAAACAACAAGAGCGAACCGACTTGAGTATTCCATTCGCACGCGGCGCTTAAAATAGAAACAATGACGCCATTAAAAATCCGCTCAAGGATATTTTCCGAGCGTATCCCGTAGCTCGCATAAATCGCCAGCTTTCCGCCGAAGCTATTTCCAAAGAAGCGTTTTCTATTCCGAGCCGTGCACCCGTTTTTCTTAGACTCCCATTATAAGGGGGGTACCGGGGTACCTCCTTGGCACACCCCACGCCCAAAAGTAGAGGTTAAGTCGACGTATAGGCCGTTATGAAAGTTTATAAGTAGAATGGATGATAATTATAAGGCTTTATGTATGGGGCGTGCTTTTTAAACGATATCACCTGCTAGAGAAGATTCTCAACGCCTGAGTCGCAAATCCGGAGACTGTATTAAGGTTTAATTTGCCAAGTGGAACTGAACTGATATTACCATTGAGGTTTTTTGACGCATTAGCGGCTTAACTTCAATGGTAATTGTGGAGTAAATAGCAGATTAGATTTTCGAAGAATTATCTGCTAAAGTATCTTAAACTTGGAACATTAATAGGAGTAATAGGTGTATTATTATTATTATTATTTAAACTACCAGCTGGTTTAAAATTTCAGTGAATGAAATAGATATCTGTATTGCCTATTACTTAAATTTAATTTCTGATGAAGTAAAGTTTACAGATATCTAAGTACTCTGATAGAAGGTATATTTTCTTTCCTTTAATTTTTTTTCGTTAGTAACCATTTAAAACAAAGCAGGTTCTGTACTTATCAGTACGAATGCATCGCTACAAAGCACCACAAAGTATACACGTTCGAAATACGCCGACTCTATTTACATGTAAATACTTTGAAAAAGTAATTTGCGCGCGGCGTCTCTCCGCCCTCGAGATTGCGAAAACGCGCATTAAGCTTCTTCCAGGTGATGCATGATAACTGTTATAGCCGAATATAATTTTCTGAGGCCCGCAGCGCCCCCTTAATCCCCGCAAAAGCCTTCCGAATTATTCCTACAGATATTTACGATTTCGTGAATAAATAAAATTATGGCCTGTAGCCCTGTATACAGGGATCTAACTAAGTCGACTTCTTGTTTATTATTATGCCTATATTAAGTTGTTTATCTTTTTAATGGTCGACCAGAGTTATATGGGTTGAGGCGATTTATGCCGTGCAGGATAAGACGTGGATAAAAAGGAAGAATGCCGGGACTCAGTGATGCCACGCTGAGATTGGATTTTTAAATTTAGATGTGATATGGTTCTCTTATTTCTTTTCGCTTTACAACGGACTCGGGAAATAATCACGTGAATAATGTACTTGTTTTATTGTGTTCTTTTGGAGAATAATTCGAAGCCGTTTCATGATTCATTATTGTATGTTTGTTTATTTTCATCTCGCTCAATCTTGACACAATGTTATTGACAAATAATCCCTTATTACCTACCTTACGCACAAACCCCTAAGTTCTGCGAATAATGTTTTAAATGTTTCAAATACATTCTTAAATTTAAGCACAAAATGGCGGCATTCATTATATCGATGCTATCCAAGGAGTATTTACTCTGCAGATTTGTTTTATTTTTATTATCCATATAAAATCATAGTCAAAATTGTTTTTATACCCTTGACTTATCTCCTCAGACAGCAGTACCTATAAGCCGTGACCAGTTAACTTGGTTAACAGGATTTAAAAAAATAGTTTCCGCTCAAAATCTTTAACAATGGCGTAACAAACAATACGACAGTTTGCGCAATGTATTGTTTCTGAAGAACAATAGACAAAGGCGTAGACTAAACCCTTTTATTGTCTAAAGGAAACAAGTGAAACAACCCTTCTATTCAAACGCAATCTTTTGTAAGCGATCCGTTATTTTGCACAAATCTTTTAATTTTTCTAAGAATTTTTAACAAAGGGGTGAATTGGACCATGGAACACAGGTTTACTTTTATGGAATGTAGGTACCGTTTGAGAAGTTAAATTCCTTAACTCATAATTGATTTATTATCAATTTTTTATATTGATTATAATAAAACATCGAATTAAAATCTAATTCATTCTTCTTTGAAATATTTAAGAATATAATTAATTATCCTAATTTTTAACCGATTAAAATTGAACTAACCCAAATTGTATTTGTCGAGAATTAACTTCTAGTAACCCTTAGCAATATTACGAGATTATTCATGATATCGACTATCTTACCTCAATAAAAAACCTAATTTTGACGCTATTGAATTTTGTTGACCATTCAGTCTCCAATTAAGACCACGCTAATTTCAATTAACTCGCTTAACGCCTCAACTTCCAACAACAACAACAAGCGTAAAAAATTCCAACGTCAATAATCCGTCAAACAGTCGGGAAGTGTGGAAGTCATAAAGTGGAGTGCAACGACCTCATTGCAGACCCTTCCCAAGGTCGTGCTAGTAAAATGTTTATGGTCTATAAAAGCTCGTCTGAACTGTGTCTGTATGTCAAGGACTCGAGACAAATACTATTGACCGTTTATTACTAAATATAAACAGCGTTTTACGTTGTTGATAAAATACTTACTGATTGTGTTAAGTTTTAACCATACTATTAATAGGTAATTTGCATTATTAAACAATTTTAACCAGCTTATCTTGTTTGTGTGAGTCTTCAAATTCTTGCAAGCTTAAGTTGAACTACCTACTTCCTCTTGTCCTAAGGAGTTGAAATTCTATGTACCTATTGAGTTAGTTCTAATGACAATAAGTACATTTTTGTAATAAGCATGACCTAATACAACACAGGTGTGGCTCCAACGATTAACAACACCGTATTTGTTTTTCCTCTATAAGCATTTGTTAGTTCTTAAATTAATAATTGTTTTAAGTATTGTTTTGCTATTTGAACGTTTAAAAAATAGTTTCAATGCCAACATAATAACGCCGCAAGAATTCCGAACTCTGACATACTACAACTTTATGGTAGGAAATAAGAATTATTAAAGCATAATAAGAACTCGCCCTCGTGAAGAAAAGGGCCCTGAAACATTCTAGAATCACAGCAGTTCGCAAAGAAAAGCAATATTGAATACGCAAGTGTCTAATGACAATTTGATGCCGACGGAGTGGCGCACTCGTAAAAAATCACTAGAAATGATCCAATTTTGATTAAAAAATCACGCGACACCACCCTAAGCGCGTACAGACGGAAACTTCGGAATGATTTAAAAGTTTTAATAACGGAATTCTAGTGAAATGACATTATACTTTCAAATTAGGAGTGAAAATTTAATTTAAAAGAGAGACAACTCGCGGCTCGAGGGGCGAATGGGATCCGGTATCGTAAAAATGTACATGCTCTTCTTTCACAGAGTTTCTTTTCAGCTTGCAAAATTTATGCCGCTTAAATCTCTCCGAGGAAAATTAGAAGGGGCCTGTATTTATTAAAGGAGATGGTTCGCACTCGTTAGAGGAATTTTAATCGGCGAACTTTTCCTTATGAATGCGACATTCGGCCAGAGTTTCGAGTTATCTTTTATTAGATTTTAGGGCTTCTAATTAGGGTCGTTGAATGTGGGAAAATAAAATCTTAAAGGCCGTCCTAATCCGTTTTGTCGTCAAGGAGTTTTATAACACTGACATGGTTTCAGGAACGTCTGTCACAAATGCCCTCTTTAAATATTTCCTAACGTAGGTCCTAAAACTTAAATGAAAAGACCAAACGTAGTTTAAAAGTCTCGTATTTTTATAGTTTTCTTAGTAGGTACCTAATGTTTATTTTGTATCACACTATTCTTTCTGGTAACATAATTGTGACATGACAAACTAACAGAATAAAACAATGGCACCAGTAAGTTGGACGTACAAACAGCTGTGCACACAATATAAAGCACAAAAAATTATACCAAACCAGAATCAAAATTCTATTAACTACAGCTTCCTAATTAGATGGCGGGACAAATACTCAAAACAAAGTAGGTAAGAGGGAATATATGATGCGAAATGGCATTATAACTTCACATTAAACGCGAGCCCGCACAAGCCCGACGGCGTTTCAAAGCATTTTCATGTATCGCTAATTAAAATACGCTGTCACCACCGTAACGAGACCGCGGTCGCTTTATACACTCACAATTATTATATTCCACCTTATGAAATTTAAATTTTGTCTACCCATCATTTTCAATATTTAATCCCGGAGTGCAAAGCAAACATGGGCTTAGGTTGTTTTAATATGCCGTTAAGAGGTAATTAACACGTCCTTTTTTACAAATATTGGTGTAAGACATTAAATAATTAGGTGCATATTGTAAAACTTGGTTTCAAATTTAAAAGTTTATATACGCTGCTTTGCGATAGCCAGCGAAATATTATAATTTTTTATTACGATTACAGGGCGTGCTAAGAAATGTAGAGCCATTGGTTTTATTTATATTACGTTTTACCTACATTTAATTAAGTTGTGAAAAATAAAGTACGTATATGCTTGCATGGAGCAGAATGTTATCAACCTTTTAACATTTATTTGTCATAAAGTTACATAAACATCTGCGAATACTAGAAATAAGTACAATGTTAAAGAAAACAATATGCGATAAAAATAATATTATTGAAAAAAGATAAACTGGTTGATCATTAGGTGAGTAATTTAGTCTTACTTTAATTTTTATATGTTATAATGTAATGTTTTTTTTTTTGACAAAATTAATATTTACTTAATAACGGGAAAAAGACGAAGACGAGACTAATATTATTTTATATGTATGACATTAACTTGTAATGATACGAAATCAGTCCCATTTCTTTGTTGGTCAGGAACGGCTAAAAACAAATTAAATTAAATTTACGTTACAGTACTTGGAAAAAAATAGCGCACTTCGGTATTTCTCCTCGGTATCTGCTTTCGGTATCTGCTCCTTTGGACTCTGGACTTTGGACAGTAAAAAGTAGGATGAAGGAGCCAAATTTTAGGACAGTTAAATAAAGGTCAAAATCTCGAAACCGTGACACTTTTACTAACGTAATTTTTTGACATCTCGTAGCCACAAGCTAATTCCCATTTCAGTTTTTTGTACTACTTTTGTTACACCCTGTATATATTACTGACTGCTGAACAACTGTTAACTGAAATATGTAGGTACCTGTTGTATTGCAGACCTGAGTAGGTATTAGATATTAATTTCAACTTCACGTATTTCTTATTAACAAGTACCTATTCGTATAATCCTTATTATCACGTATTATTCCTCACAAAAATTGTGTTGACAGACGGACGGAAGGACAAACGGCAACGAATGAATCCTACTTATAAAGGTTTCCTTTTTATAATATATTTGAGGTAGGTAACCCTAAAAATATTATAATAATTCACATTGTTGCTTAGAATACAATGAGACTGTTATGTGTAGCAACTTAATACAAAAGTGCTATTAATTGATTTCAAAACGAACCACTTTACAATCATTAATCTTTATACAGAGGTGAACTTTTATATTAACAAGGCAACTCATAGGATATTTACTATGCAATCAAAAAGTTAATAGCTCACTCATAGTGAAGGATCTCAGCTTTATAGCCTTGTTAGCTCATAAAATTGACAGGCCAACCCGTAAAACTTATTTACAGGTATTTAACGCACATTAGTTATTTATTACTCGGTAGCTTTGCTTTTTATGGGAATTTTATTAAAAAAATATTACATATTATTTAGACAATTTTATTTTCGTATTGTATGAATAAACTCTCTAATTAAAAATAAATGTGGGATTCTTGAATAAAAATTTCTTGTAAATCGGTTTCACTGTTTATTTCGCCTCTTCCTTCTTTTTATTTTATACTTAATTAAACGTCTTCCCATTCACACCGTTCTATCTAACCTCTTGTACTCCTCATACGTCACTCGTCTCTCACTCATCTGTCATCCGTTCTGCCAACCATCCAGTCATCCGTCATTCACATATTACGTTCCATTCCTACATATATATTAAGAAGTTAATTTACTATTCATTTTAATTAAATATATCGAAATAAATTTTTTTAGTACAAGTTCGAGGCAATAGATATAGGTACCTATGCATAAAATTAAGGAATGGGATTAGTTTCTAATGTGTGTGTGTGTGTGTGTGTGTTTTTGCACGGAATTTGAATACTTATTAAGCCATATTAGAACACATAATTTAATGGTATGTTTATGTCATACCCTTCTTAATTTCCAAAACAAGATTCTCAATACTAAACATAACGGACCCAAATTCCGTTAATTGGCAATAAAATAAATGATTAGCACTTTGAGATGATTTTGATATAGTATTTACTGTCATTTTATTCCCTATAGCTACCAATTCTATGTAAAACAGTCGTTAAAATGACGATTAATTTATAACGATTAGGTACGTAAAATTAGTAAGATGATAAGGAAAACTAAAATGTTTAATAGGTACGTTGAACTACTGGATAGCTATTGATGATATTTATTAAACTAGGAATCTAACATATATTTTTAAATATTTATCAGCTAATTTACATCTCTAAAAATAAAATCTACTTGAATGTCTCGCATCCGTTTGTTTGTCCGTCTGTTAGTTAGGTATTAAAAAGAAAAACAAAGAAATAAAAAACAAGCGAAACATGTCGAGGAGTTTGACGGCTAATTCAGGGAAGAGGTAGCTATCCAGTCGGACTCCACGCCATCATACTACAACTAATACTACTATTAAATTACCCTTAAGCCTCTCCCACACAGCTTATTATGGCAACACTTACTTATGATAATCTATCGAAAATCCCATTGTCATTAGAAAACATGTGCATGCAATGAAAATCCCAATATCAATAGTTCTTAAGGAAACGGAAAATCCCAATTTCATTAGAATAACTGGAACGTTCACGCAGACGTACGAATACCTAAGTCTTACACTCAACTGTTTATTTTTCAATAACAATAAAAATTACAAGCATCGTTGCAATTAAATAAACCACCGATACATTTATACAACTGTTATTGTAGACATAGCTCGAGTATAGCGGCCTCAGAATTACGGGCGGGCGGCCCCACAACGAATGGGAATGACCCCATTAGGGCACCTTTTAACGTATTAAATCGAAACTTATCGGCGGACCTGTCGACGGTCTGACCCAGGGGTTAGGCTTATCATGGATACCACTCACTTCGGGGAACGGAGAACTACGAGGGATAGATGGCCTTCCACAGTTATTTTTGAAATACACCCATAATACCCTAATGGAGAATTAACTGATACTGGAGATTGCCCTGACTTTGTCGTGAGTATCTACTTAATATATTTATTTTGTGTATTAAACCTTAAACACTGAAATGAGTAAATATTACCTAAGTAATATGTAGGTACTTTGTTTTCCTTGGTCGCATTTGATGTCGGTTATGTGTTCAGTTTTACTGATATCTTTGCAACGGCCACTACTTACTATTAGATACATTAGCCCATTTGTCACTTATCAACTCAAAATTACTATTTTATTTTCTTTCTTTTAAATTTAGATTTCGCAATATTTTTTTTATACAAATGGAACTCTGATAAAGGTTTAATTTTTTAAAGTAGGTGTAAAAATAATTTTAACCCGTCATATTTACTTTTTTATTTAAACAGACAGAAAGTTTTAGAAGACACTATAGTATATACTTTACGGAATAACTTCAGCTATCAGTGACGTTGTTGATAAAATAATACTTGAAACCTTAAAATAAAGTAGGTATAAGGTCAAACTCGGTTCATTTTATGATTTTAGATTTACATAATTTACCATTAGTACCTATAAGGTAAAGCTCTTCCTTTTCATCATTATTTTCTGCTCATTCATTATTTAATTATTAGGTAAAGCCGCTGTAATGATAAGTAGAGAGATAAAATAGAATCCCAATGTTAAAATTATGAAAAGAGCGTAGATATTAAACTTATAAAGATTATAACTTAGGTCGTTATAATCTTTATAAATTTAAACACAGATACACAGCTAAAGATTATTTAAACACAGTAATGGAATATACTGACCATATATTATCATCTCAAATATAAAAAAACCAGATGAATATTTAATGTAAAAACACAAACCTATCAACTTTATAATTAATAGCCTACCAAAGATACTACAAAATTTTATAACATAAACGAATTCCAACTTTAACACAATATAAAATTTACAGGTAACCTTAAAAGCCTTCAAGGGTTCATATCTAAATAGGTTGAACAGCGTAGAAGCCTGCCTGACCACGTAGTTCTATCGTCCACCGCAAGATGGAGCTACCTAACACTAACTGAGAATTATAAAGTTGTTCAATTATTTGCTTTTTAATCACTAATTTGAAATTTAGCTTCAATCCATTAGCAGCTCACTAAGTACGGGTCTCTCCTCTTGAGGAGGCCAAGAGCTTACTTCACCACGCTACTCCAGTGCGAATTGGTAGAGATTTGTTGCTGATTAACATAAAATTACTTAGAAAGATACAGTTACTACTTAATAATAATATTCAAAGTAATAAAACAACTCTACAAACTCATTGAATTTTTTTGTCATTTTCGTGTCATTCATGAATTAAAAATAGACCATATTTTTGGATGGGTAATTAATATACATAGGTAATAAATATTATTACAATTTTCTGGCGCTCTCCCGTGGCTTTATCCGCGATTTCTGGGCCATATCCGGCTTATTCCGACATCTTATTCCAAATTATGTTCTAGCTGTGCGCTAATTTCATGATAATTCAATCAGTAGTTTTTGCGTGAAAATTAATTATCATCCTAACATCCTCACAGAATTTCACATTTTAGTATAACATTAGTAGGGTAAATCATTTAATTTTTTTTCGCTTCAACCGAGATTTTTCTCAGTGATAAAACGTTGTGAAAACAAGACAGGCACAATGCACTCGTTCATTCCACTTAACACCGTCGTCGATCACACACCGCCCCTATCTCATTGCCATTCCACATCACTGCTAAATTGGCACCACATAAATCCTACTGTTTAATTTAATCAACGCCCGCGTAATTCGTTCGTATGTCCGTACGACCAATCATATGTGACCCCTGAAATTTCATACTTTTAACCCTCACGAGACACAAAATAAAAGCGGTTTGTAAAAAGAGGATGCTCATTTTAGAGTGGCTAAAGGTCACCATATAATTATTAAATAATGTGAGAACATCACTGCTTCGTTAATGTTGCACTTGGGTCATTTAATTTGATAAAATATTAAGGGTGATAATTGAAGAATTTAAAATTGTTTTAGTTGATGTCATTGATCTCAATTAAACTAAATAATTAGGTACTTATGTGGAATAAATCGCGTTATCAATGACCATTACATACCTTTAATTAACAAAAGTTATTATAAAAACAAGACACGGAAGTACGTATTCATAAAAATTATCCTATGTTTTCAAAAAATAAAAAGTTATCAAAACTAAAATAATTCATTAAAAATTTTACTGATTAAATCCTTCTAAATATCTAATAAATCACTTCATAACTAAACACAAATTATACAAATCTGCATAGTCATTTATTAAGGCATTATTTTAAATACTATTTAAAACCTAGGATATACCTAGGTTCTTTGTATTTTTAGGAGAAACTGTTTTGTCCTAACAAAATAATAATAGTTACTTATTTTGCAATAAAAATAAATTTAGGTTTTAACCATTTTAAAGATAGAAGGTACCTATGAAAGTCGCATAAGGATTTAACATTATTCAATGTCTCAATAGGTATATTTTGACCTTAATTATTTCTTTAAAATATAAATACAGAACAATATTCCATGAAATATCATAAAAAGATAGAAATTCAAAATGGAATCTATTCCAGAATACAAGGGTGACTCCCTCTCCCGTCGGATACGTTATTTATAATCCGCGAGAGTTATTATTCCTCTTCCATTATGGATGACAAGATAATGTTTATGTTATTGCGGAATATACTCATACAATTTATTGCTACGTTTGTTTACTTTAACACTGTGGCGAAATTTATTTTTATGTATGTAATTATGACGTTTAACCGTAAATTTAGTTTTGTTCTTTGATGACGTTTTTTATAATAAGTAATTTGTCTCAATGTGCTCATTGTTTTGAAAGCTATTATAAGAAGTTTTTAAGAATAGATTTGGTTGTAACGAGGAAATCTAGTTAAGAACATGAAATAGGTTAGATAGTTAGGAAAACTTCAGATATTACCTACTTATATCTAAACATAAAAAAGTACGATCCATAAGTATGAGGAAATTTTAGGATAGTTAAGATTAATATGTAGTTTTTTAAATTTTGTATTTGTTTTTATCTTGTAAGTAATTCAACAGCTAGTTAGATAATAAGAACATAAGTTTCCGGCAATTTATTTTACTATTACATTCTTAATACCCACAAACATACTATAGAGTATTTATGTAATGTAAATAAAGCCACTAAAGTAATAAAGGAACGTTCGAACGTAGTAATGAGCGCGGGCAGTGAAGAGGAAAGCTATGTCTGAGAGGTTGATACTTCCGCGCCATTTGCCTCTTTATACAACCCCGCAGTCTTGCACGGCGCGCGGGGGTTACAAGATGAAGTGCCTAAAATAGGTATATTTTGGTTAGAATATAGGTATGTAAGGTAAGTAAATGTTTTGGATTTTTTATTGATGACTTTGCATGGTTGTAGGGTGTCATTTGTCTAGCTAGCCGTATGGGGGCGGCTTAGAATACTAACCTCAATCTCACGCCGGATGGGTGTCGTAAGAGGCGACTAAATCCGGCCCGCTGGTGGTAAGGCCCTTAGGTGGTAAGGATTTTAATTTTTAATTAATACCATTACCAAGCTAGCTAGTTCATAGCTGCCAATATTCCTTCCTAAATCGCCACAATGTATTCTATTCCTGTAATATTTGAGGAGATGACAACCTTTTTTTTGAAGTCGGTTAAAAAACTCAATAGATATGGATACAATACACAAAACAATACGCCATTGCATTACAGTTATAACTAAGATTGTCTATTTGTGGGCGTAACAAATAACCAATCTACTCCGACTAGACTCCAGGAGTTTTATCTATACCTATTGGTATCTATTTTAGTCCTCGGTTCAATAGCAGTAATTCTAGCCGATGCCAGGCCCGTGCAGCTAAACGCACAGCGAAGCGAATCTCCGTTTATTTATCACCGCGATATCTGACGCAGTAAAAATGTCAACGTGGTCGATCGCTCAACTATCGCGCCACTATCGCCGCCAGTACAACCTCGCCTTTATCGTGAGTTAGCATAGATGATTTGAACCATTTTACTCACTTATTGCTCTTATTTGGTTAGTAACTGACTTATGCAGGTTGTAGATATGGCCGTTTCCTCGTCATTGAAATTATAACCTAAATATCTTACATTATATACCAGTAATGATTTAGGTACTTACCTAATAATTTACCTAATTAGTAAGACGTACCTACCTTAGTTTAGTTAGTATATTACATTACATAAGAGTGAGAGAGTGTGAGGCGTTATTTATTTATTTATTACATTACATCGCACAGTTCTAACATTTTTGACATAGCTGTGGCGATACTCCACTTTACCTGGCATGTTAACGTTCTTACACACGAGTAGCATGTCGTCAGCCACAGAGGTAACTGCAACCGACGACAGCAGCCAACTGCAGCCGACTGCACGTGTCGACGGCCGCAGTCAGCTGCTGTCGACATTTCAACTGCAAAGGTCGACTGCAAACAGTACAAGAGAGCGCTAGCGTGGCGAGTTCATAAAATAAGTTCTAGTGACGATATTGATGTTGAATTGCTAATTGAGCCATTAAAGAAATATGATTGTATTTCGAATTATAAATTGCACGAATACAATAGTAAAATGATAAAAAACAAAAGCAATAACTTTGTTTCTTCGTCGGAATCCAATTTGCAACTGGCTCCTATAATAAGAGCGCGGACGACAGTTGCCGCTGAACTTTGCAGTTGGAATGTCGACAGCAGCCGACTGTGGCTGTTGACACGTGCAGTCGGCCGCAGTTGACTACTGTCGACGGACTCGACGGTTGCAGTTAAGTACCTCTGCCGCCGACGACGTGCTGCTCGTGTGTAAGAACGCTTAAAGGCGCGTCAGAAGTGTTAGAACCTGAAGCAACCGCCGGTCACTTGCCTAGGTACTTACATACGTAGTAAATTGTAAGGTGTATTTTGAACACAAAAAAACATATTTTACACGTACCTAAATACCTTGAACTTACCTAAGTGTGACTCACAGGGAATAAATTATTTAATGATTAGTAGAGTAGTTAGTTCCTTAAAGGTGACTGACCTTAAAACATGTATTAATGTTACTCGGTACACGTAGGTTCTTACCACGCGAGCTTTTACGCAGAAAAACACCTTGGATAATGAATGAATTAAAGACTTAATAGACTTTAATAAATAAAACAGGTATATACCTACCTACATATGTAATGTCATTGAAAAAAAGTATAGATAAGCCAGCCATGTTATTAATTAAGTCGATGATAACAAAAACGTTATCATCAATTAATCAAATATTCATGAAAAGCAATGAAACGTTAAACGAGCTATTAGCATTGTCAAAGCATTCGCATCTTCAATGCGATTCACTGAACGCCTACAAAATGAACTTCGATTAAAATTCATAAACTAATTAGTGTTGGGTGTGTGAGGAATGGTATAAACCAATTAAGGTGGAAACCCTCAACCAATTACAGTTGCTGATTTATCAGGGTTGGCAGATCAAATAATTAAAAATGCCACGGTAGATGGCGGGGCGATAAATTAAAATCGAGAACACGTGGAATTTATGAGAGAAATTCAAATACGGATACTTTCTTTATAATAATTATGTAGTTACAAGAACCGTGGTATATTACTGTAAATTCAGAAAGGTACCTACCATCTACTTATTACAATAGCAGAACACTTTAAGGTATGTATGTATACTTAGGTACATAGATGCCTTCAACCTATTAATGGTCTTCTACAGGGCATAGATCTCTCCTCCTTTTGAGGAAGGCTTTGGTGGAGAGGTAAACTGTGGGCAAACCAATTAAAGTAAAATGGATGCATTCCATGATGCATCTATTGATATAATTGTCTTTTGAGCAAGTGGAGATTTTTGAACATCATAAATATTGCAGTAGAAGCAAAAAGTAAAATACATAATCGTTGATACATAATATCACTGATACCTCCTCATATTTGACCTCCCGGAGGAGAGTTATAGTCATTTACTATTACGTACCTATTTCTCATCAGTAACTGTGATAAAAAGTGACGGAAATATTATTGCGTACTGAAATTCACAACTCACAACATAAATATCACGTATTCATCGCCAAATAGTCTTTATAGCAAACCAAGTGTTACAAGTACAGTTATACTATTGTCGACATATCAATGTAGATCGTAAAAGTGAGACGCTCAGGCCACCTTCCGTTTATTCCATTATTCCGATGGGATGAAGAGTTAGATGTTAGCATGCAATGCATTTTCCTAAGGCCACCCGAAGTCCTCCGATATGGCTAAATAACTTTTTTATGTTCTCAATGAAGTTGTTGAATCAGGGTTCTGAACGAGCACTGCAAAGCAATATGGGTGAATTTCCCAAGTGCATTATTGAGACGGCGAGGTTGAAAATTAATGTGTGGAGGTAAACTAAAATTATGCATAATTTTATATAGGTAGTTTAAGTAGTGATCTACATGATAGTGAAGTATTCAGAGGTATTTAATACATAGATTCTTAATAAAAAAATATCTAAGACCTAAAATCTAATTCCGGTGTACTGTCCAAACTGCGTTTATTTACATATTTTATTAATTTAATTTTTTTTGGTAAATAAATTTCATTGAAAGGGAATGTTTTTTAGAAATACATTAAATAACACAACTAATATATATTTATGGAGTAATTTAAGATTAAACAACAGCTCTTAAAACATCTTTTAAAAATGTCCTACAAAAAAAAGCAATACCGGTGGCGCATTTTGTATACTTCATTACTTGTTACTTCACGATTTGGAAGACACCTTACTGGCTCTCCCCGCACCGTTCAGTTGTGCTCTTGCAAACTGCGTGTTAGGATGACCGACTGGTTGCGTAATTTTCCTGCCAAACACGTAAGTACTAACTGCGGTGGCGCAGGAATACAAAATCATCCAATTCCGATGTCATGTATATTAGTAAAAGTACAAAGCAGATTATCTAGAAATTTTATGGAGGGTTCCATTAACGGTTTTCAGCTACAATTGTGAAATAAAAGTTAACCTGTCACTAAAACTTTTCTTTAAAATTGAAGTTTTGTCTCTGATTCTAAGTCCGGTGGCGCAATCTCGGTGGCTCCGGTGGCAAATCAAAGCGTATAGGGAAGTATAGGCCATAGAAATACAAGCGTGTCTCCATCTATCCATCAGCCCTTGGAGGTCCACTGTTGGACATAGGCTTCCCCTAACTTGCGCCACTCTGACCGGTCCTGAGCCTTCTGAATCCAGCGGATGCCCGCTGTCTTCTTCAGGTCGTCAGTCCACCTGATCGAGGGGCGTCCTATCATCCTATGCTCCTTTTTCCGAGACGTGGGCGCCATTCGAGGACCTTTCTTACCCAACGGTTATCGGTCCTTCGCACTATGTGGCCCGCCCATTGCCACTTCAGCCGGCTAATTCTTCGAGCTATGTCGGTTACCCTTGTTCGTCTACGGATCTCCTCATTTCTGATGCGATCATGTAGAGAAATACCAAGCATAGATTTCTCCATAGCCCGCTGCGCTTCTCTAAGCTTGTGGATTAGGCCAATACTAAAGCACCACGTCTCGGATTCGTATGTGATCACCGGCAACACAAACTGCTCGAACACCTTAAACTTCAGGCACTGAGGTAGTGTTTTGGACGACAATATATGACGGAGTTTCCCGAACGCAGCTCATCCGAGTTGGATTCTACAAGTGACTTCTTTCTCGAAGTTGGACTTACCCATCTGGATAACTTGTCCCAGGTAATTGTATTCGTCTAGAACTTCGAGAGCAACGCCGTCAACAACAACCGATACGGGTGTGACATAGACATTCGACATGATTTAAGACCCACCCGTTGTGAGGCGCTGTTCAAGTCCCCCGAGCATTGTTTCAAGTTCTTCCAGGGAACCCACCAGGATGACTATATCATCGGCATATCGTAGGTGTGTGATGTATTCGCCATTGATGTTAATGCCATGTTGTTTCCACTCCATCAGCTTGAACACGTCTACCAACACAGCGGTGAACAGTTTTGGGGATATGACATCCTTGTCTGACACTTCTCTGCAGTTGGATGGGGTTCGTTGCTGTGTCGTGTACTCTGACGGACATGATGGCGGATGAGTACAAACACTTCAACACCTCGATATACCGGTAGTCGATCCGTCACCGCTGGAGAGAATCTAGTACCACCCAGATCTCGATAGAATCAAAGGCCTTCTCATAGTCCACATAGGCTATACATAACGGCAAGTTATAGTCCTCGGTCTTTTGTATAATCTGTCGCAATGTGTGTATATGGTCTATGGTGCTGTAGCCTTTCCGGAATCCTGCTTGTTCGGCAGGCTGGAAGTCGTCAAGCCTGCGTGCAATGCGATTTGTGAGGACCCTTGAAAAAAGCTTATAAACGTGGCCGCTAAAAGGAGTCCGTTCATCTAGACTCCTATTCTTCAAAATATACATAATATTTTTTAAATTTAAGTATTAAATGATCCTGCCTGATTCTGCGATGATTTCTCATGGGCATAAATCAATTTCGGTGGATCAAATTCTAATTCCAGTGGTCCTAATTTCGGTGGCATTTGATAGTGTAATTTGATAATATCTCCGGAATAAATATTTTTTTTTTCAATCTCTACTATATGACTAATTATCACTACTATTTACATATTATTTATGCCAAATAAAGTGTGTTAGAAACATCAAGTTTAAATTTAATCAATTTCGGTGGCTTGGATTTTAATTCCGGTGGTGCTTTAATAATTTCGGTGGCATTTGATAATTTCAAATGGAAATATCTCATGAACTCATCATTTTTTTTCGATCTCTAGTATATGATTAATTAGTACTACTCTTTATCTATTATTTAGGCCAAAAAAATTTATCAGAAACAGCAAATTTAAATTCGCCACTGTAATTAGGCAAAATTCGAGTTTGTTGAAATTCACCCATATACAGAACCATATCGCGTCAATCGGCAGATTTATACGGGAATAGGTCTTACTCGTAAATCTATTATTCATTTTTAATCAACGTTTACTGTACTTTTTTATTTAAAACCATATTGACAGATGCAAAAGGATACTAAGGATACTTAGTTGTATTAACAAGCTTTTTTATATTATCAAGTAATTGCAACATCGAAAAAATAAAAAAATAAACCAATAAATGACGTGATGTCAGTGAATTGTGAACGTTCGTTCATACGTTATGTATTCAATTTGTAGAATGAAACGAACGGGCATCAATACAAACTGCAATACGTGATTTTTACAGCTGCAGTGAAAAACTTTAGATACAGCTGATTCGTGACGTTCCATTAAATTCGCCAACGTTTTCAATAAAACCTGCCTGTATCGTATTGAATAAAAAACTGATACGTAGATATTACTTTGAATTGAAAAATACTGGAGCCCATGTGTTTAATATCTGTAATGTTACTAGTTTAATATTTCAGTTTTATTTTATACTATAGTACGTCTTGAAGGCAAATGAAAAAATAATAATTATGTCATTATATCGAAGGGAAAAGACCTCGAGGAAGAAGCCCAATCCGCTGGACAGACCAAATCCGCACTACATTAGGTAGTAAAGTTTATGAGGCCTTATACGCAGCCGATAACAGAAACCGATGGCGCAACGTCGTCAAAGAAAAGGTGATCCGTGGAGGGGGTCACGACCCTCAGCAGTGAGGACAACGACGCGAGGAGGAGGAGGATGTCATTGTAATCTAACAAAAAACGTAAAATTATGGGATTAAACAAATACCATCTAACAAGTGATCGTCACCCATGGACACCAGGAACACCAATCAAATTACATCCATGGAGCCTGCCTGGGTAGCTAACACCCTCTTGCTTGAGACAACTGTAAAATACTGGTCATCATAATCCTATTACATAATATTATAAATGTGAACGTTTGTGAAGGTGTTTGGAAGTTTGTTCCTCAATCACGCCACAACCACTAAACCGATTTAGCTGAAATTTAAAATGAAGATAGCCTGTACCCTGGATTAACATATAGGCTACTTTTTATTCCTGAAAAGTGCAGGGTCCCGCGGGATTTGTAAGATATCTATATGCACGCGCGTGAAGCCACGGGTATATAAATCTAAATTAATTAATTAAAATTTTCGTTTCAATACCACTCTAACGCGGGCGAAGCCGCGGGCAAAAGCTAGTTTAATATAAATAATGATGATTGCCAAAACATTGTACCTACCTAATTTAAATTCAATTCTCAGTCCTAATTATCGGCACCCACGGTCATTCAATATGCATTTTCATAAGTTATTGCATACAACATATACGATACATTCACACAATATGTTTACGAGTTGATACTAATTGACGTCACAGCAAGAGATCAGATGAATGCTGATGTGTTCAGCAATGTGCTGTGGTTATGTGCATATGTAAATGTACTTATGTGCATGAGAATAAATGGAAATGCATAACTCACGCATAGTTAATTTAAAAAACACTACTGCAATTTTTCCTAAGTTATGAGGGTCTGAATAGCTTGTTTTGTACATAGGTTTACACCTGAGCTGTGCGAATGACGTGAAAAGGTCACGGTGTTATTTTAGTGGCAGTAAATTTTAGCTTTTATTTCGTAGTTTTTATAATAACAATGACTAAAAGATGCAATGGCTCTCGATTGCGTTAATTACGGATTATCGAAAATTTTCATTTAAATGTCGTACAACGATAAAATACTTCGATTTATGTACTACATGTAGTTTTATTAACACGCTTCAATTTATTTGTGGGTTGTTATAGATAAGTACGTTTATTTATTTATTTATTTACGTTGGTATCAATTTCATGTTTGGGCAGGTAAAAATTTACTTTTATTACTTCAGTAGCAGTTACAGATGTTTTTTTAACATCTTATCACGAAAAGCGGAAAATATTTATTAATTACTAGCGTTGCTCGCAGCTTCGCACACGGAAATTATGCTTATCATATTTACTCCCTATTGCACCTCTTTGGGGGTTGAATTTTGAAAAATCCTTCCTTAGTAGATGCCTACGTCATAACAGAAAAATGTGTGCGAAATTTTAAGTTTTAAGCCCTAAGGATTTGGCCTGTGCGTTGATACATCAGTCAATCACTTCTGCCTTTTATATATACAAATAGAATATTTGTGAACACCCTCGGAAATGAGGCGATAAACGATCACATAAATACGTCTGCACCTAGGTTATCGCGCTGAGCTGTGTAATTCAATCCACAAGAATGCAATTCCAAGGTTCATTATTTATTAGGCATTTCATTTCGGAAAATCTATAAAGTAGAGTTGTTTGTTTACAGCGATAGATAAAATTACTAGTACATACATACATTTTTTTAACTGTAGCTATAGTTACGTTTCTTGTTATTAGTTATTGATGTTGTATGGAGTACCTATAATTTGAAAATCAAGTTTCGCTAAAGCTCTCTGAGAGGTGTAAGTACAGACTTTAGACTCACTTAGCACACTTTTTTACAGACTATAATGCCAAGACAAAGGTAATTAAAACGTAAAGCTTAGCTCGTAAAGTCGTAACGTGTAACTTGCAGGAGAAAAGTTACTATTTACAAGAAAATGTTAATTTCAAGTCTAGTGAGCCACTTAGAATGCAATTACAATATATAATTGTTTTAATAGTTACATCTATGTCTGTGGTTACATCCTATTCTTCTTTGTTTATTATTCATAACAAAAAAATTTGCTACAAATATTTCACGATTGAGCTTATTTTCTCGCAATTGACAGTGAGCTAATATTATTTGTGCTTTAAATAATCGCGACTTCCTCCGACATTGATATTTAAAAAAACTTGCGTAACCACATACATACCTCAAACAAGACTTATTGGCAACACCGATCAGCTTGACGTAACGTTACCATATCCGTCGAACAAAAATAATGCTCACACCTTGACAAATTAATGTCAATTATCTTTATCATTACAAGTCACCTTACCGCAAGTTACGAGCGTAATAAGCCGCCAGGAGTTTTAAAAATATACCATCGTTTTTCTTTCACTTGCATAAGGTCATACCATATGCCAAACAACTCGTCGTGTTCCGACTGGAGGCTTGAGTGCCAGTTCTTTCTTTCTTTTTCTTCTCCTTTTCTTGGCCGGAAACGCATCAGTGATGCCTTTAGTGTTGCTGATGTCCATGGGCGACGATAGCCGCTTACCATCAGGTGGATCGTCAGCTCGTTTGCCGGCTATTTCCATAAAAAAAAGAAAAGTTTTTCATTCATATGAATGAAATACGTTACGCAAACGTACATAAAATGGGATAATGAATCTTTCAAGTCTCCTCGACTCGATAACAATCTTGAAAGCATTACCTGTGTAATTCTGTAATGATCAATAAGGTTTTCGATCGGTATCACGTCTTACACGTTTCGTCTTACACAACACATTGAAGTTTTAAAGCAATTCATACTTTAACTGTACATGGAAAGCGGACAGCTAACTGTAAGTTGGGTCGTATATTTTTGAGCCCATAAATGTTTCAAGTCGGGAACTGTAGACTGTGGTTGGCAAACTTGTGCGTTGCGGTGGAACTCTCGGGACGTCCGCAATAAGCTAAACCGACGTTCCGAAACTCCACACCTCGCCAACTTCCAAAGCATAATGTGCTGCATTGTGACGAATATACAGAAAAGATTTAAACTAATTATATTAATTACCTTCCGCAATATAAACTACTGAATAGACGATAAATGAAGATGAACTGTGTGTATTTTGTAAAAAGATACATCGCCATCTTTTTGTTTCATACATAAGGTAGATAGGTACCTAACATAGGAAGGAATGAAGAAAACCCAGCAGACATTGTTACGAAGGTAAATATATTTTTGCAACCTCGAAAACCTCTTCCTTTCTCTCTCCTCTCGTAGACATGTTAAAGATAACCTTTCGTTTCCGCAGAAGTATCAGATTGAACAGTGGCGAGTAGGTACTTCTGTGGTGAGTGCGTATTGTGCCACAAAGGCAAGATGCGAGCCATAGCCCATAACTAAAGCACTCCGAAGTACCAAACAGACGTAAGAACCACAAACGCGAATCCTCGAACGGCCCATCTGCTCTATAGAGATGTGAACACAGTACATGTATTTGGGAATTTGGAAAACGTTCGCAGTGGCCGGCATAAACAACGCGGGTGTTCCAAACTTATTTGCATTTACACGGGCCGAGTAACTGCACTGCGCTTCAGGGAGAACTTTAATTAAACTTAAGTGTCTTACGCGAGTTGGTATAGACACAAGTAGCTAATAAGAAAAGTTTAAACTTATAATAGGTATAACGTACTAGAAGTTTCGAGAGTGGAGGACAGCTGTGGTTTCATATTAACTTCATGAGACATACGTTCCGACCAGCCTTTTTCTGTCTTTATCGAGGGTGTAATTTTCAACTCCTAAGGTAAAGAAAATAATTCATGATATAGCATATCACCCACCTAGCTCATATTCTGTACTTTAAATATTGATATTGGGCACTGACAGGTGACGTGATTGATTGCGATGCGTAATCCTGTACAGTTTCCGTAAAAGTATTTATATATTAGATTGAACCTTTAAAACCTTTAAAAACCAGCATGGATTGACCAAATTTGATGTAAACCAATCCAGGATATTTGTTATTGTCTTTCTATCTTAAACTTTAGTGGGACCTAAATTCATTCAGAGTTTATTTTCATCTATTTCTCAAAGGTTCCACAGCAATATATAGTAATTAATGAAACAGTAATAAATATACACATTAGCCGTGAAAACATTATATTTAATTATTTCAGAGATGCACAAGTTTGTTGCATGAATGCTTACCTAATTTCATTTAAGAGTAAGCCTTGTAATAAATACCAGGTCATATTTTAGATTCCCTAGTTTAATTCAGTTCGTGATTCTGATTCACCCGTATAACGCTGATGTATGCTGACATATTTGCGAGGGACGTAGACACAAATTGAAAGTTATGAGTTGACGCTTAGCTGTGTAACGAGAAAACTTAGGTACTTTTGTGCACACAGTACATACTGTAACCACAGTAAATATATTTATGAATAATAATCTATGATTATAATAAATACCCGATGTTTATCAAGCTCTTTATAAGAATTAAGAAATTCGTTTTATGATAGTAGTGAAAACTTCAGTATCTAAAGAAGTCCACTGTGAAATATAGTCCGTTAGAAAGCATCTTACCTACATTCCAAAAGTGACATTTAAAAATGTTATCTAAAAAAGTCAGTCATATAATAATTTTACCGTATTAGTATTATAATATTTAAAATAGAATGAGGCCACACGATGGCAGCTAGAATTTTCTCACGTTTCCTAGTGCTACCTCAAGGTTAGATGGAAATGATAAGCATACACGTTGATATTAAATGTAGACGTTCATACAACTTGTCCACTTAGGTCATGACTTTTGTACGTGGTTTTCATCATAACAACCCACTTAATAGGTAAACAAGAGATACCACTGGTTTCTGAGTCTCGTAGGGAAAATATTAAATAGCTGTCCCTTTACGAATAACTTGTTTGGCTGCTACCGCAGAAGAATAAACAATATCTACGCCTACTAATGTATTCGTGTAATTTTATATTTAAATTTTATTTTTACATGTCTAAGTCACCGCCGACGACATTTTCGTAATTTATGAATGAGAGAAAGGTATGTATGTAAAAACATGTACGACATAAAATAATGTCTATGGTTTTAAAATAAAAGCTTTGTGGATTTTCTAAGATATAAGTACTCACGATATTCATATTTTATATGATGTAAAAAAACTATAACTCTTATTGAGAGAGCAGACACGAGACCAGAAGTGGTATGCATAGTTTCAAAATGAAGAGAAAGATATATTTATTTAACAATACAGTACAATATTTTTTTTGTATTAAAAGGAATACCCTAAAAAGAAGACATGTAAAACCTCTTACAAGAAGTATTGTAGAGTCAATGTGGCGCTGCATAGCGGAAGTGATAACTTAATTTTGTGAGGTTTTGATAATTGGGCAATCATAGTTAAAATATAAGTGTATGAATATAAACAATTAGTTCAAGAAATATTATACAAAATAACTGTTGACAAAATGTTTTTCATAGAATAAAATTCTAGAAAGATAAAAAAATCGCTATGATCGTCTTACGAACAGTTTTCAAATGAATTATATGGTATAACACAAATTGAATTACAGCGAACGCCAATAAAAAAAGGCAGCACTCAGCTTACATCGCGGTTTTGAACCAACGGCCATCGATCATCAGTGGTTTTTAGTGCACTAGTTGTGCATTAGGTATTTTCGCACTAGTGCATTATATTAATGAACACATACTTTCTTCTATTAGTAAGTTATACCTTAACTTTATACATAATTATCTGCTAATTAAATTTTTCCCAATATCCCACTACCGCTCGTAACATACTCCACCATACATAGCAGCTTCCACGCATATCTACTCCTGACTCATGACGTGGCTTGCATTCTGCACTTCATAATTGTACAAGGGACAGATCAAAGTGAAAATTTGCATAAATACAAGACGAAATAACAAAGGACAGTTCAATGAAACTCAAACGATGTGAGGTGAAGAAATAACCAATTACATTACAAGACTGTGTGTGGAGAAAGGATTAAAACTAAACGACTTTGGTTATTATTGAATGACTTCAGTGTCACTGAACTTAAATTGAATGCGTTGCGTTTTTAAATTATACCTATTAATATATTTAATTAAATTAGGTAATTCTCCTAGTTATAGATATAATATAATCACCAGTGTTTTTTCGAGTAAGTAACAATAAATGCTGTTCTAAATGACAATGTACAGACAGCAAAAGTTATAAGAAATTGTTATTAGTGTTCTGTGTGTACTTATAACTTTTGCTGTCTGTAAACTCTGTAACTCCCGGCAATACAACAATTCTGACACTAAAATCATGGACTTAAAGTATATAGGTACATATTTATAGGTCTATGACGAAAATAGAAAAAGTCAGTATGTAAATATTAAAACGTAGAAATATCTTACTTCATCGCTAATAGGTATTCGAATGTTATTGTTTAAAAATTAATTTGATTATAAAATAAAATAAAAATTTGATCTCAGTAAATGAAAGATCCATGTCCATTATTTATGAACATGAAGTCCACCTCACATTTTTCTGCTTACATTTTTCAATGGTTCTTTTACGACTACATTATCGACATCATTCATTGAGGCCGAGTATACGAAACCTGTTATGCCGAAAAGATTAAGGTAATTTGAACTTGAATTGGCTTTTTACGTGTAGTTTTTTAGTGAGCGTCTTGTAATTTCGTAATTAACTCCTTGGAAAACTGAATTCAAAATCTGAATTATACTCACATTAAGTTTAAGTGAACTATGTGTGTGTATATGTGGTATTACAGATATAAGCGACAATAACTTCTATACGTATAACTCTACAATCTACATAACGGCGTATGGTGTTTTTTGATTGTTTACGAAGTTTGACTTTGTTTGAGTACTTAAACAGAGTTAAGAGTTTAACAATGAGTTAAGAGGATCCGGTTAACATTGCCGTTCATTGAAAATTCAACTTTGAAATATTTTACTTTAAATTATACAAAAGTGCTACGCATGAATAATAAATAACGTCAGTGACTTGATAACACCAAAGCCATAAAAACAACCCAAAGATTTACAGCAATACACAGACAGCTTATGCAGATAGCAATAAAGTAGCTGTAAGCAGGGAAGCTTGCAACATTGCATTCTCTAGTGGCTTATCACAACAATGCACAATTAGATATACGTAGAGCTGGCTTCTACGGAGTCCGTAAAGGCTATTTCTGCGTGGGCAAACATCAAGGTAGTTCTTCATAAGTTTTGCTAACAAACCCCTTTGTGCGATCAGAGTAATGGCCGACGCGACGCTAAAGCATGTCCGTACGCACTATATTTACAACGGAACGAGTTATATCCGTGAGTAATGGAAGTTATGTAGTCAGCTACAATATTCTCTACTAAATATCCCGTTGTGTCGCGTTTACTATTTAACCCTTATGTGAGTGACAAATAAAATACCGCAATTGGGTGACGAGGTACCCGGGTACCTACTTAATCTATTTGAGTTTTTGAAGAGAAATTCACACTATAGTTCTTTAATTTATGACCCACTTTACTGCGACGAAGTATGTATGTGTATAAGTTAAGTTTTAAGCGGTTAACAATTAAGATAAAGTTAAAGGTAAACAAACATATTTCTATTATACTTAGTTTGGTACAGACAGTTACAAAGAGCTTACGTCGTGTTATGTTTGTATTAATACTAATTATTTTAAACATGGATAACGAAACAATACATTCCAACGTAATATTGTGCATCAGTAGGTATAATTCTGAAGAAATTAGAAAAATATTGTGTACTTTCTGATAATGAAGAACATCATATCTGCTCAGATGATGCTCCGATGCTGAGCTGAAGTTCAACATGATACAGAGCTCCCTGATTCAGGTAAAAGCATTGCAGAGACGATAAGATAGAATAAACGGCTAAACAGAAGACAAATCGATGGCCTTTAGTGCTTTTCTTCAATTGCTGCTCTGGCGGCGTATATTATTCATATGGAGAATAATCCTACACTTTCATCGACTGACAGAAGAAGAAAGTTTCTGAAGGAGTCAAGTCTTCAATTATATCAAACTAACATAGAGGAAAGAGATAAAATTTTACAAAAATATCGTAATTACTCGTGAGATCAGCAATACGAGACGTACCTGGACATGAATTACAATCGCAACGACCTGAGTCAGCTCCAGAACCTTCAAATTTACCGACACGAAGGTCTAGTCGTACCTTTATGTTATAGGTATTTGATTCATTTGCAGAGAACTCAATAAAAAGCAAAAAAAAAATCGAAAATATTGTGTCAGACATCATTTCAGGCCAGTTTGTTATGAACCTTCAATAACTAAATCTAATGCCATCAATGGGCATAAAATTAACTGTAAATCATGTTTTTTTTAGTTACACATAATAAATATAATATTCAGTAACAATTACATTTTACTGATTTAATTATTTATGAAAAACTATGTTAAATATTAATTAAATATTATAAGGTACCCAGGTACCTCGTCACTCGGTTACGTGGGTAAGAAATAGTTTTGTCAATATCAGAAACTTCAAAAAGTTAAGAAAGTTTAAACCTACAAAAACAATAATTTTAATGCTAGTTAGGAGCTCTCAGGAAGTTACAACCACGTGGCACACCTATTATAAATTTTATAAACGATTGAATTTGCAAAAGGTACCCAGGTACCTCGTCACTCACATAAGGGTTAAATGTATTCATCCCGGAGTTTATCCGGGCGTCATGTGGCGTGCGTCTTTTGCGCGGCAAGACATGTATGAATTGAATAATATTCGTATAAGCCATTCCTATAGCGCGATCTAGGCATTTGGTAGACGCATGCTAGTAACATATTGATGAAATTGAAAAGTTGCTGCCCTTTACAGTAATTGCATTATGTATATTTATGCAGAAGGTAGGCCATTATATGAGTAGTTGAGTATACAAGCTTTCTTTCGTAATGTGATATTGAATTTTTCCAACTAGTCGATGTTTACTTAGAATTCATTTGCAATTGAACCATTGAAGTTTACCTATAAGTATGAAGAAATATGTAATCTCTGTCGACGTGAAGTTTTAAAGGCAGATAGAGCCAACATTTGAAAATACCTACCTATTAAGTAGACTTATGACGCATTAAAATTCGAATAAACTACATCCCAAATTCCTTAGGTAATTTATTTATTAGGTAAATCAAGTAAGAAAAGAACATTATATAATTGTAAATTTATGTACCTAAATATCGAGTTTTTATACATATATTTTAAATAAAAAATTAGATGTTATAATAAACGAAGAATTAAAAAAAAATTACAACAGTCCGGTAATACCGGTTACAAAGAATCTCTGCAATTTATTATACTTTATACCTATAGTGTCTCAATCTCATTATTTATTTTATATCAAGTCTGAGAGGATCAAAAGGCTAAGTTAACTTACAAACACATAAAAAAAATTCAAAGCTGTTATCAAAATTCTTCACAATAAAAAGTATTGCCCTCATCAAAACAGAAAGTTATCGAAATGTAAATTACTTAATTGTGAAGCTTTAAATTCAACAAAGATAGCTACCGTTTCGGCAATGTTTACAGTTTCTGAGCCATGGTATGAGAGTTATATTTAGGTAGCACCGTTTTGTCCCCAGACGTATCGAATGCGCTGAATAATGTAAATGGTTGGTTGCATTTTACAGACGATTAGCATACCTATCTACAAAAGTGGAATGCTACATTAGCATTAGGGATTAATTAGTCACTGATTAATGTTTTATTTGCCTTTCGCGTACTTTGCACTGCGGGAAGTAGGGCAAATAAGTTAGAGCTTGTAAAGATTAGTAAAATACGTTTCCTTTTAATGAAATTGATTGATCCATAAAATCAGATCCTGAAATCTAATCTAAGGGTTAAGTTTACAGAAATTCTATAGTTTCAAAACTGAGAAATCGGGAATTTAAGTGTCGGTTCTAACCATCAGTAGATTGACACCAAGTCTCCTTAAATTAAATGAATGTGCCTGTTGTAGTAGAGTAAAAACCTAACTAATTATTTGCAATCTTAAGTTATAGGTACCTACACTACCTTACAAAAAATATTTAAAGCGTTTTCCGTAAATCAAAGTAAAATACATTAGGTTATCACTTTGGAAAAAATATATAAAAACGTCATTTTTTATTCATCATTGCTACATAATGGTCCATGACATTTAAAAAAGACGTGTAGACTTAAAAACATCGTACCTACTTATGTGAAAACCAGTTGGACCGATTAATGAAAGCATTTATGCATAATGGGGGTATCAGTTAATGGTCAATCACGTGCTCGGTGCTACTTTTATTAACGTACCAACAGAGGGTCTTATTTCGTTGCTTTTTTGGTGTCATAAAAACGGTATTGACAAAAAACAATTTTGCACTCGATGCTTGGGTTCCGTATCGTAACTTTCTACATATCCAGCTAAGGACTTGTATCTATCCATGTAAATGATCGATTAGGTTAACTTCGAACGTTATCGGAAGGTTCCTTTATGTGAATAGCAGATACGACAGCATCAACGTTAAATACTCTGCGTTATTTTGGGGACTGTTTAACCTCGTCCATCGTTGTTTGAGCACAAGCTAATCTTAAGCTAATCTAAGTCTAGTGGACTTCGTGGAGCCTGTTGGAAATGGTCTCTAGTATTACACTATTTACTACTATTAGGTATAAGTCCCTGGGTTCTGTGTCAAGCAGTATAATCTCCTATACCTTGCTACCACTCTTCTTCTAGAAAAAACTATGTCTTATACGTATTTCTCGAAGGTATTCTTACGTATTTCTCGTATTTCTCGTAAGTTCTCGAAGGTGTGTGAAGTCTACCAATCCGCATTTGGCCAGCTTGGTAGACTATGGCCTATACCCCTCACATTGTGAGAGGAGACCCCGAGCCCAGCAGTGGGACAATTATGGGTTGTTGCTTTGCTTTTATACGTACTTATTTAGATTGCTACACCGCAGGGCCGTTTTCTTGGACCGCAACGCAATGGTGCAGCTTTTAGTGTTGCTGACGTCCATAGGTAACAACGTACCCCAGATGGTTCGTTTGTTTATTTGTCAGCTTACAAAACAAGTTACAAAATACGAGTAAACAAGGTTTTATCGTTTAATTACGGAACCCTGACTGTTGATTTAATGCCGCAAGGTTGGACATGATTCCTGTTAAGTCCGTCTGAAACTTGAAGCGGTTGACTTAAAAGGAGTCAAAATCTCTCAGAAACGTCTTTGACGTGTCAAACCTTTTATTCACAGGGAAACCTTCAGGACTCGTATTTTATTCAAGGTTAATTGATATAACATACAGTCGTATCCTTTGTTTTTAAATTAATCTACATATTTTTTAGTTAGTAGGTTCTATTGATATCGATCATATCAGCTACTATTTACAAGAACTATTTACAAGATACAAAACTGTGACTGAAAAGTGTTTAAAATTATTTCTATAAAAAGGTATATACGATTATGGTATATAATTATACATCTTTGAAGTAATCATAGAGATGAATTTTTCTACGAGTTGGAACTTTGGCATTAAATAATGAAACAAAACAAAATATTATTAAAAGGCTCACAATGTTGCATACGGCCTTCAAACCGTCAACGTTATAAATTACTTTTTGCGTCTCAGTAGACTTACAGGTGCACGAAATTCCACATCTTCAATAAATGGGAGTATTATTCAAGAATTGAGACACCTCTCGCAAAAAAACGAGCATTTATAATTACTTGACCAAACCATAGACGGAATTATCGGCCCGTGTAGTTATTCCATTGATTTGCACATAAATTTGACCAGTGGAACCATTATTTTATCCCTACTTCCATAGGCAATGATCACTAGCCCTTTGTGCCTTTAGATTTAATTATATCTACATAGAGTATTGTAAAGGAAACTATTGCGTTCTCTGAATATTTTGCTTTTGAAATAATTTTATTTATCGACTTGCTTGAAACATTGATTTCATATTAAATAATCCATTACCTAGTAGTTCAAAACTTGCCCTTTGTTTCTCATTTTTTAATCCGAGGAGTTTTTAAGGAAATATGTAATCCACATGTCAACGATACACTGTAGTACTTTGTTCATAAAAACTAAACTTGGAAAATATCATTTATTTTATAGAATGGTTGTGAATGTTGATGAATTTGAAATTGGTGCAGGGCGGTGATAGATTCATACTCTTACCTATCTCAAGCCAAATTCACGATTGCTACCAAAATCCGCAGAATTAATCTCAATTCAAAAAACCGATAACCGTTGAGCAACTCTTCCAATTTTAATCTCACATGCCTTCTCAAAACCCAAAACAATTGGGCTGGTGATCCCTTTAAGAAAATGCTGTATCCGCTGATTGCAAAATGCTCCAAGGTTGATCTACTCAAGGTGCATTACGTATTTGTTAGTGTGCGCCATTGATATTCGTTGTATTTATTACGTGATCTGAAAATGGTGGAACCAACAATATTACCTATACCTACAATTTCTTATATACCCAATTGAAGATGCGTTCCCAATTCCCAATACCTAATATGTTACAGTCATTTTGCCTGGACAAAAACGTTTTATTTATTGCCTTGAATATGTATAAAGCAATAACTTAGCTTTTTGTTAAAACAGTTCATTATATTCGGATATTATGTTAATTTTTTTCGCAATAATTCTTCTTATACAAGAGACTTAAAATATTCATTTTATTCATACATTTTCAATACGATACCACTTAACTAAAATGTAATTTTCTCGATACACTCTTGTTTCTCAGGTAAATCATCTAGTATTAATAGCTACCTACGTTTTTAATGGATATATTCTTAAAGATATATGTATAATAAAATTGGCGCCAAGTCATTAGTAGCCGCTTTATTGCGGTTATTTCTTTATTTGATAAATTATTAAATTCAAACCTTTACGTTATCAAACTAACGTAAAGATCAAGTGCAGGATGCTTCAGTACTGAATTTCATAATCTTGCAACTGTCTTATTGCTTACAAAGACAACTACGCCAGTAAAACAAGTTCATCATTCAAGCACAAATATTCAAAACGCAGCTGAACTTGTAAGTATAATAAAATTAACTTCAGAATAAAGTTTAAAGTTTTAAAAGAGCGAACTTGGCGCGTTGTCAGAGGCTGGTACAGTGTTGTGCCATAAAGCAGGCGCCCGGTGTTATTTAGGGCCGCACCAACTTCGGCCCAACGAGCACTGCTTGCGCGGGAGAAATTAAGGCTTTTTAATAAATGCTTGCGCTGTCGCACTCATTATAGACATAACACTTTAAAGCATGTTCATTTTCTGGAGCAGTTTATGTTTATTAATTGAGTAAGTAGCAAAAAGTATCCATTAAACAGATACAGAGAAACCTCCATTGAGTGCAAGCTCACCTCCCCTGCTTTGCGTGCGCCCTATTAGTGTTGAACTACGAACGACGTCTCTTTTGTTGTGATTCGTTAGGCTTTGTACTGGTTAAATGCCGTATTAGGGTTTTTGTCTTTTTGGTCTAAGTATCACTGTCCATCCGTGGCCGAAATGGTACTTATTTTGCACCGGATGGAACACATAAGTGGCGAGTTGGGCTTGAAGATTAATAAGGAGAAAACCAAAATGATGGTGGTCGACCGAAAAAGTAAATTGGAGCTCACTGAGACATTACATCTTGAAATAGTGAATCAATTTATATACCTGGGCTCCAGTATGTGGCTCGTGTTGGAATGGCCAAAAGCGCCATAGGCCAACTGAAGGGAATATATAAATATCAGAAATCGTACCAAAATGAAACTTGTCCGAACATTGGTATTCTCCATATTTCTTTACGGGGCAGAAACATGGACGCTTAGAGCAAATGACACCTTCGAGATGTAGTGCTGGAGAAGAATGCTGCGCATCCCCTGGACAGCTAGAAGAACTAATGTGTCCATACGCGAAGAACTCAAGATCACCAACAGGCTTTCAACCATCTGCCTTCAACGAGTACTGGAGTATTTCAGCCATATCGCGCGGAAATACAGTGACAATCTTAAGAAGTTAGTCATCACTGGCAAAGTCCAGGGGACCAGACTAAAGCAAAGCAAAAAGCAAAGTAACAACCCATAATTGTCCCACTGCTCGGCACAGGGTCTCCGCTCACAATGTGAGGGGTACAGGCCATAGTCTACCACGCTGGCCAAGTGCGGATTGGTAGACTTCACGCACCTTTGAGAACTTTATGGAGAACTCTCCGGTGTGCAGGTTTCCTCACGATGTTTTCCTTCACCGAAGCAAGTGATAATTAACTAGTAATACGCACATAATTTGAACCAGTGCCCCCGCGTTCGGGAGACCAACGTTACACTACACTAACCGCTAGGCTATCACTACTGGGACCAGACTGCGAGGTCGCAATCCAATGCGCTGATTGGACCAAATCCGCACCACTCTCGACAGCAAGATGCACGAGGCCATCCACGCTGCAAAAAACCGGAACCGCTGGCGCCAGATATTCCAGAATAAAGTGATATGTGGAGGGGGTCACGAGTCACGACTCTCAGCAATGAGGATATCGACGCAAGGAGGAGAGGATCACTGTCCATCGATATATAGTGGTATAGAATCCTCGAAAAGATTTTTATTTGTTTTAATTGCAGAGTTGAATTGACAGTCAGTCAGAAACAAGTAAGAGGAGTCCTCTAAAGGCAACATTTTCGTGATGCTTTGGTGGATGTGGGTGACTAAAATTAACACACATCTGTGATTACATAACATGGTGCTTGATTCGAAAAACAACGTTGAGACGTGTTATGCATCTTGTAACGCGCAGGATTTTCCTAGAAAATATTTTAATAATAAAAATAAAACTAAAATAAAATGAAAATAAAATCGTATACCTGCCGTCTTCGTATAGTCATTTGTTTTATTTTAGCCATTCGTTTCAAAAGAATTTCCGACTGCTTATTTTATTTATTAGCTGATTTTATTTCTTCACTTTGCTTACCCCGGGAGCTTAGGTACTATCAGGTATGATCGTTTACCGATCAAATATCCCCTTGAAGGCCACGGTAACTTATGTGAACGAAGATGAACCTCAGCTGCTTTATACCCTTACCCTAGCTATGGGCTAGTTTTGGATAAATGTTAAAAAAAAACCTTATTTTGCCTTGCCTACTAGCCTTAGATGCTTATAGTAGGTAATACTAAGACAGGTAGTGTTACCGATATCGTAAAATCTTAATCAGTTTGTATGAACGCAGCAATTTCGATTCCCATCTTATTTAACCCATCAGTATATCTGGTAACGTTAGATATACTGATGGTTAAATTCATAAAACCATTAAGTAACACCTGTCTCCAACCAAGTAAATCTAATCTACAACAAGTTTAATAGATACTCGTAGATATGTAAGTCGTGAACCAGGTAACATTTTTTATTCTCAGAAAACAAAACTGTCGACCATTATAACGCCTACCACTCGCAAAAAAACTTCTGAAATCTTTTTGCAAGATGACTGGTTTGCCAACACCAAGGAAGAGGCAATGCAATTCGTCATTTTTTGTCCTACTCACACTTATTAAAACTGCCTTTGAGCGTAAGAGATAAAAAAGAGGACCCATAAAACCGGTGACGCAAGTTTTGCTTAATTTATTTCTTAACTTGTTGTGGCCACATAAAGCATTTTCGATAAAACGTGTGCAGTTTAAACTGTAATTGCTTTGCCGTCGTACTTGAGTGATTATACTGCCAAGAGCTTTAAATTAATGCGATGCATCTAACACTGTTCATAAAATTGGATCCATTAACTGTACACTTATCAAGTACTTATAATTGTAAGCTTGACAGTTAAAATGTATTTTAAGTTTCTAAGCTTCATTACATTATTACGAGTACCTTCTTAATAATATCTATGTACAAAATGCCTAAATGATATGTAGACAAACCCGGACCAATATGCCTGGTATTTAGTTAAAAATTAGAAAATCATATGAATTCTATTTTGTAACACAGGCACATTATATTTAGATCTGTCTACATTTAATTGAGAAATATTAACTATCTCTACCTCCCTAAAATTACTAAATTGATAAAAACTAATCTAACTAAATAAAAATAAGATTAACTCAACAAACATTGTAGTAAATACTAAAACCCGCATCTTATAAATCGCGCATCAGATTCCAAGGCAGCTAGCTACAAATCATGCCAATACCAGATACAGTGCACGTTATCAATTAGGACTACTTAGCCACGATAGCTTTACCTTTGATCGTGATTCTACAAACGAACTTGGTCTGTTTTTAGTACAATTTAAGATTCATAATTAACTGGGGTGTATTTCTGAAGTAGCAAAGGTTAGTGGCGGATGGTTTGGCCGCTTGGAGCACGTAGTGTGTAATAAATAAGGATAGAAACTTAGTACGCGCCGTGAGCAAAGCTGAACCTTATCTCTTAAAAGCGTGCTCTAGGCCGAGTAACTCTACACCAAGTTTTTATACCACAGTGGAGCCAAACCCTAAAACCTTGAGGAAAGTATTCAGTAACAGTCCTACGTAACTTTCTGTAGGAAATTAATGGAAATACTTTTATGACATATGATCAGGAAAATTAATGGACATACTTTTATGACATATGAATAGGGAAGTTTCGATGTTAATTATGTTATGTTAATCTTGATAAAACTTGGTTCATCTTGTTTTGGTCGAATATGTGTAGTTCGGATAATTTTTGAACACAAAAAATGATGTTTTTGAGTACTTTGTATGAAATTTCTCCAATTTTTTTATAGTCTGAAGGGCTAATGAGAAAGCTGACGTAGGTAACACCGTCACCTACGGACGAAGGAAAGTCCTGACTGTTTAACAGAAAATAGTTTTTCAGTAGTTCTTTTTTTCAAGCACGTTAGTAAAAATGGCAATTTGAAGTCAAATAAGTAAAAGAAGAAAAAGATAAGATACTTCGTAATAAAATTAAGTTCCCCAGGATAGCGTTAAATATTACGAATAATTTGTTTACTTCCCCAACTAACAACATGGCAGTTTACAAACGCGGTATTCTACAAAAATGTCTTAGAAAACTTATAGATGGGTGCTGGCATTATTTTTAATGGGTTCGCGACCATTCTTATTCTGGATGGCGTTCTGAAATATATTTTCTGTGTACAGTGTATGGTTGAAATTCGTATAGCGGGTAGTTTGGCAAGCACTAGGGCGACGGGTTGGGGCTGATTTATATTGGAGCAATGCAGTGGAGTAGTGTGCAGTTAGTATTGATTTCCATTCGTGATGCCCCTCCCCTTGTGCATCTCGCCTCACGCACTGTACAATGGCATAAGGCCAAGTGGACTGTACGATTACACTAAAAATTGTTTGATTGGAGCATCGGGTTCTTTATGAATTTATTACAAATTTAAATGACTCTTTGGTTCATGTCCTTACTAATGTTTATTTCCTTAGCACTGAGACAAACGGTGCTTTTTCGTTGATCTCAAACAAGACTGTTGTCTATAAGACATAGTCTCGGAATTGGTTTAAGGTCCATAGCTATTGATGAGAAAGTTGAAAGTTGACTCATTTGAAAGTTCCGTATAAACTCCTTTTTTAAATTATCGTAATACTAAATAAATTGTTGAAATCGATGCCATTTTATATTAATTAACATCTGTGTAATTAATAAGTAAATGAAGCAATGAAAAAGGTCAATATTAGTTATGTATGGATACTTTGTTTTCATTAGTGGCGTTGTCTATCAATACGTAAAGTAAGCTGTAATAAGCTGTAGTAATCAATACGTAATGTAAGCTTTAAAGACGTAAATAAAAAAAAATGCAAACTTGATATAGTAGAACTAAACTAAATACTTACAGTCGGTAATATTTTGCCAAATTTATTTCCAAATTATAAGACTTCTTATCAAATACAAAAACCGATAATAACTATCTAAATACCTGGTAGGATGTTAGCATCAATAAAATTAAATAAAAAGCACCTATTTTTGTTCAAATTAAAAAGAACTTAAGTCGTATGAGAGTTAAATGATAAACGAGCTTTTAATAGGTTCAAGGTTAATTTCCTTAGCCTCACCCTGACATACAATTGCGCCAGCAATTAATTCAGTGTCAAGTTCTATTTTAAATATGTAATTAAATATCAGTTATCATGATTGTTTATTTCATTATTCATAAACGTCAGGAAAGTGATTGCTATTTATATTATGTAGATATTTGATACTCAAATGATAATTTGAATAGCTGAAAGAACGTTAAAAGTTTAAGTTAAGTTCAGGGTGTCGTAACAGTTCTTTATCGCAGTTTTATCTAGAAGAGTTTTAACTAAGAATAGGATAAAAATTACAATTTTTGTAGGTTTATGTTTATTTTCTCTAGAAATAAAGTTTGTACTAAGGTATTCTTAAGCTATTTGCAATACCTATGCATTTTATATTTAATTATTAAATCACCTAAAACTGTTCATGGTCCTCACTCCACATGGCGATGACAAATGTGAAGCGCGGCCTCGACCAACCGACACACTCCGCCCCGGGGTCAATAGCCGCCATTTCGGTTATGAAACGATTGTACAGGGGCACTGTCAATACTGGTTTAGTAGGCATTATCTAGGTTGTAGATACCTACGTTACATAAACATATAAATTTTCAACTGCATAGCTCTTATACTTTAGATTTTATTGATATCTAAAAATCACCGATTTCGTCAGTCACTGAAAATTATCAAAATTGTTTACTACATTTTACTACTTTCTGAAGTCGTAGAGAGCTGAAATTTGGTATGTGAGCTAATTATTAGCATACAAACAATACAAAAATTCTAAAACTTGGAACTTTTAGTGCCTAACCCCTTAAACTAGGGGATAGAAGTTTTTATGGGTTTTCAATATATTATCATACTTCCAAAAAGAAGTGAAATCCCACCAAACACATTTTCATGTCAAATGACATAATACTTACGCAAAATATAAATATTTAAACTCAGAATATTTTGATAAAATACAATATTATTGATGAAGCATTATTGTCTTCCAAGTTCATGTGCCAATGTATTATTTTCGTGCAATAAATCCGCCCTGCAAGTACTAAAAGTAACTCATGATAAAGCAAATTTATGTAAGGCGAAGCAAGTGATAATTTTACGTACTATAAATTGAAGGCTCCTTCAATTTGTTTTTGCGCACTCAAGTGACTTACGAGTACGTATATGCGTTTCTCAGTATCTCCACTTTTGACGTGCGCATTATGCGAGAAACTTGAATCATATCGTGGAAAACATCGACAACAACCGAAACAGTACCCATTTTTTACACAAGAGAAAGTTTTGAGGCTTCTCCGTTGCCTTCCGGGTTGTTTAACTTAGGTATATAGGTGAGGAGGTAAATAAATAAATACATTGCGTGAGACATCGAATTCTTATCGTGTATTCGAGAGATTTATTAGGAGCTTTCGAGGCAGGATTTATGGCGCTACAAGGAACCCGTTCCGTGCCTACCTACTTGCCTCAGTAAATAATGTTCCACCAAAATTAATGGCGTTCTTTCTTTAAATAGATGACTAAATAGCGCGGCTCACGTTATCTCAGTTAGTCTGTTGTTTATATTGGATGGCTTACGTAATCTAAGCTTTTGGCTCCATTAAGACGCGCGCCCCTACTAGTAAAACGCTCCAAGCATGATATTTCTACAATTCGTCGAGCATAAATCCGAATGACTGCGCAATAAATGCTTTTTGATAATCTTTATTTATAACGTCATCTAAATATGACATCCACAAAGTTAATTATAATTATGTAATTATTTGTATTTACAAATACTTAGATATGTAGGTATATGAATATCAAAACATTTTGTTGGATGCGCACATTGGATTTAATTTTTAAATTTATTTCATTACATACTGATGGCTGAATAAATAGAGAAATGAAAACACAATTTGATTCATTTTACAAAATGTCATTAGAGACTTATAATCTCAGAATCTGAGCCTATAATGTTCTACGGGAAATCATTCAGCTTGTTACCTTGGTAGTACCTAAACGTCGCTTTAGTTTAAGAAATATTCACATTAATAAGTAAATATAAAACAATTTACTAACGGCGCGAACTTATTATGGTAGGTATTATTCAATAAAATTAAGTTTTTAAAATTTTGTAAAAAGGATTTCAATACTTCAATATTGTATCAGTCATACTTACTGCCGTCTTTATGATAGCACAAAACAAATTATTAACTCTTTATGAATAACTTTTATGAAAATAGCCGGCAAACGAGTTGACGATCCACCTGATGGTAAATGGCTAACATTTCCCATGGGCATCAGCAACACCAAAAGCATGACTGATGTGTTGCCGGCCAAGAAAGAGAAAAGAAAAAGAAAGAAAGAACTGGCTTTCAAGCTCCCAGCTGGAACACAACGTCTTTTTTCTGCTGACTCATGCTCCAGGGTGGTAGCTATCCAGGCCAACCCCATGGAGAAATAATAATATCAATAATGGTAGGTATAACAATTAAAATCAATATTACAAATATAATCCTTCGAGGGGCATTACCACCAGCGGGCCAGATTAAGTCGCCTCTTATGACACCCATCCGGCGTGGGATTAGGGTTAATATTCTAAGCCGCCCCAATACAGCTAAAGTATGCTAAAGCTCGTATCTAATTATAATTCGTAACCCGTTACAGTACCTATGAAACAGTAGTAGGGGCTCGTGATAGCATTCTGCTTTTTAGTTTTGTGTAGTGTAAAGTCAATGTCAAAACATTAAACAGAAAGCACCGATTCTAACAATATTAATGGCAGTCGAAATTAAACAGCCTTGAATACCACTCCGCTTTTCCAAATGATTCAATGAAATCACGCGTCAACATGTTCTTATGAAAAGTTATTTGTGGTTCGAAATATAAATATCGAAGAAAACCCATAAGTTTTACGAAGATGAAAGATATTATTTATTGAACACTAACGTTAACAATTTGCTGAGTTGAATGATCAATGGCATTTTCTTAGTGTGAAAATATTAATTATTGACGCGTCATTTTTTTCATCTTTTTCATTCTGAAACTGAAGTATGATGCTTAGCCAAGTATTACTTAATAATTCTTTTGCAACTTATCTACGTATGTACCTTTCAAAATTTGACGAATAGGCAATCTACATACCTAAGTTAAATAATTTGAAAAAGATTCTGTTGGTACATCTAATTAAGATGAGTACTAATTACGAGATTGAACAATCCCTACCGGTCTAAATTACCTGAAGCTCAGTATAGTTTTTGTAATCCCGTAAGCCTAAAGATATAAACATTGCAATACAGATAATGTAGAACGTAGAGATGTAGTACGACACCGAAATCCACTTACCCCTTGCCGTGGGCCTACGGTATCACGCTAGGTGTTTACAAGAAGGGCTCAATTTATTCGTTCATTACCGCCAAGCGGGGGATCGTACGCAATTTTAGGATAATGGCTGAATACCACTCATAGACATAGTTAAATAAACGTTAAGGGCCTGCGGTCACATCTATAACTGGGTACTTGGGTGGTTTGTCATTTATTTTATTATTTAGGTACTGGCCTTAAAGTTGAATTAAACCATGAGTATGAAACAAATTTTGTGGTTTGTACTATCGCAAGTATAAAAGACCTAATTTAATCTTAGTGAAAATAAGTTTGTACCTCTCTTTCAACCATAATTTATGACGGGATGGCTGAGGATTCTTAAGAAATTCGGTTTAGTAAAATGTTACGAAATCTACTAAACTATAAATCTTATAATTCACACGTAACAAAATATTTTTTACTAAAGGCCTCTCAAGTTTCTGGTATAAATATAATTTCGATTGACCACAGAAATAAGCAAAACTTCTGATATTAAATTTCTACAATCGTAAAACGAATCGACGGCGAATCGATTAATCCGGCAAAACGCGAACACGAAAGGTTAACGAAACAAAAACGTGAGAAACACGACGATTTGATCCGGTACAATCAACGGCTAGTTAAAAATGAATCGCTTCTCGCAACAACTGTTATAAAACAAATCGTATGAGAAATAACGTTCACTTCAATCTTCACACCGTTACAGTGTAAAAGAAGTGCGTGTAAAAATAAGCAGTTGTCTACATCTTGGTATGGGACTAGCTTTTACTGTGGTCATTAACGAATCGCCGGCTATAAACTTCTACGCAATCATAAGAGCCTCTCACACCGAGCCTCTAACATCATTGTGGCGTGTAATTCAATAATAGCCTTCAAAGACCGGCGGCACTAACAGTCCGGCTACAACTATTATATGTATGTAATCATCAATTGGTCACAGAGAGATTGACCTTTTATCGAAAAATCGCGATGTCGCAGTGATTCTGCTTAGTAGACCAATGCTAAAATTTATTCAATTTTAAAATTATAACGATTTCATACTAAGTTGGTGAATATATTGATTTAAAGCCTTCTGTAAATACAATTTGATATTTATGCAAAAAAATTAAAAAATATACGTAACAGATAAATTACTTTTTAATTTTTTTAAGACTTAGTTCATGTAGTCATGTTCATGTAGCAGGAGCTTACTTAGAGCAAATAATATATTCTATCGTAACATAAGTAAAGACTTAAAAAGCTAAAAGTACTTGCACAGTGTTTGCGTGGCACTTACCTACGGTTAGGAACGCTTTCAAAGAATTTGTTAGTAAAGACATCCCTTTTACGATAATGTTCGATTTTCTATTAAACTTGAAAGCGTTCCACGTCCCACATTCTTATCTGGAATGTTCTACGACATATTTTTCCAAAGTTTCCCGGCGCGAGCTTTCAGGCAGCCGCGTATAAAGCTCTATTCACACATGGCGAGAGATAAGGCAGCTTTCACACCATTAAGCCGCGCACTGGAGCTCGGGGCTTTTCCAGATTAGATTATACACTCGATTTATGACGTCATTAAAGCTTTGATAATTACTCGGGACAGGCTGCGTAGGCGAGACGCGGGAAGGGCGGTGAGGGGTGGTAGCAGAGAGGGGGGGGGATGCTTGTACTGTTTGATTGGATTCCTGGTACTGCGAGGGTTAAGGGATTAAAGTTATGGAGATTAGTTCGCCGCCCGCGGCCTCGCGCACTTCGTTTATGTTAAAAGGTCTATAGAGATGTGTGCGGATAAGAGATTGCTTATTGCCAATTGTGATAGCGAGGCAGGTTTTAATTTCGTTCCGCGCACGATCCTACATGCGTATGTAAATAAAACTCTGATTGGGTACGAGAGCAATTAGAATAGCCGGTGTATCTGTATATTGCTCTGTATTCATACGATGGTTGCTGATTTATCTTCATACAATCACTTGTATAGCATCAAGTATCTAAAGTGATTAGTACTTTTGATATACCTACCTACCTTTTGTATATATTAGATAGGGTTACGAATTATGATATTATATTTAAACCCAGTTTTCTCAAAATAAAGAAAATCTGCAAACTACTTAGGTACATATTTTAAAAGCTTTATAGGTTACCGAATTTTAGTAGATTCTTAGGAAAATATTGTAATACAGGTATCTATCCTATCTAGAGCTCCAAAGTGTTCGCCAGAGATCTGTCTATTGGGCAAAGTCAGCTTACGAGGTTGAAGACCGAGTCCGGCACCATAGTTACGTCGAAACCTGAAGTTCTGAAAGAAACTGAGAGATACTAAGGATGGTTGTATACCTCCTCTCAAGCTCCACCTCCAAGTGAGGAGAGTGACAAGAGAGCTAAATTAACCCAACACTACACAGAGGATATCCCGGACGTCAGCCTGTATGAGATTAGAGAGGCTCTCAAACAGCTTAAAAACAACAAGGCACCGGGAGATGACGGTATCACCGCCGAGCTGCTAAGAGCTGGGGGGAAACCCCTCCTAGTGGCGCTCCAAAAACTGTTTGATACCGTCATCCATACTGAAACTACCCCGTAAGCGTGGAGCAGAAGGGTGGTGACTCTGTTTTTCAAAAAGGGCGATAAAGCCTTTTTGAAGAACTACAGGCCAATCGCACTTCTGAGCCACGTTTATAAGCTGTTTTCGAGGGTGCTCACAAATCGCATTGTACGCAAGCTTGATGACTTCCAGCCTCCCGAACAAGCAGGATTCCGGAAAGGCTACAGCACCATAGACCACACACAAACACTGCGGCAGATTATACAGAAGACCGAGCAGTATAATCTGCCGTTATGTGTCGCCTATGTGGACTATGAGAAAGCCTTTGATTCTATCGAGACCTGGGCAGTACTAAATTGTCTTCAGCGGTGTCGGATCGACTACCGGTATATCGAGGTGTTGAAGTATTTGTACTCATCAGCCACCATGTCCGTCAAAGTACAAGACACAGCCACGAACCCCATCCAACTGCAGAGAGGTGTCAGGCAAGGGGACGTTATATCCTCAAAACAGTTCACCGCTGCGTTGGAAGATGTGTTCAAGCTGATGGAGTGGAAACGACGTGGCATTAACATCACACACCTGCGATATGCCGATGATATAGTCATCCTGGCAGGTTCCCTGGAGGAACTAGGTACAACTGCTCGGGGACTTGAACAGCGCCTCACAACGGGTGAGTCTTAAGATGAAAATGGACGAGACGAAAATCATGTCGAATGTCCATGTTACACCCGTACCGGTTGTTGTTGACGGCGCTGCTCTGGAAGTTGTAGACGAATACAATTACCTGGGACAAGAAATCCAGATGGGTAAGTCCAACTTCGAGAAAGAAGTCACTCGTAGAATCAAAGTCAGAGTGACACAAGTTAGGGGAGGCCTATGTCCAGCAGTGGACTTCCAAGGGCTGATGGATGAATGGATGGATGGAGGTATCTATCATTATATTATTAGTGATAATATTCACAAAATTCTTCTCATTTGGTTAATATCTCTTAGGGTCTGAGACAATTGTTTTGAAATAAACCAAGTGCCTTTGATACTTATGAAGAAATTAATAATTCATAGAATACGATCATTATACTTAAAGATCTTATAGGTTCGCTCCCAGAAAATTGATGCGGGTACCCAAACATAACGTTACTTTAACTATGTAGGGGAAACGCAAGTTCATCTTAATGTTCTTTTGCCCTGTAAATTACCTATAATATGTCGTGTTAACAGGGATCAATTCTACCTCTTTCCCTAACGTAACTTAAGCAATTATAATCCTTAAAGGGTCCCTTAAACATAATTTTCCACCGTTAAGCTTGGTATGAAAAGTGTGTATTTTCTCGCAAACAAAAGCCGTTAAGATGAGTTCCAGTAAAGCCTTATCTATGACACCTGCATATTTCCCTTGTCGCTTAGCGCAAAGTAAGCGGGAAATTGTTTTCCATACATAATACCATTTCAAAAAGTAATATTGTTCTTTAGTTTAGTGTGTGTTTATATTGAGTAGCTGGACGACCTGCTATAGGTAGGTACACTATTAAGCAAGTTTAAAAAGCAACTTATGTAAAGTTATTGAAATTTTTAAATATGTAAACTAGACACGCTTTATTTAAGCAATGGCTACAACTATATCTTAGATAAAACTTACAAATTGCTTAATACCAAGTTCTAACTTTTAACACACTACTTTAGATTTACGGTACGTTTCAGGCAGTACCGCTACCACGGCTAAGCGAACGTCCGCGAATGGCCATTCTATTAAGTGTAATGAGCCGTCCCTAGCTACTATAATACATACCTACCTACGTTACGTACGGTCTTATAATAGTAAATACTTAGCTACAGTACAAATTAAACATGTACGGGATTTTTAGTATTTGGTTTTGCTAACACTATTTGATGGATAAACAGCTGGGTAATACCATATTTTTATTATTAAGTATAATATTTAATCTAGCGTTTTACAGCGGGATAATAAGGACTCTACGTCTTATTACATGGTCTACCTGTGTGCTAAATTTTATAAAAATCTGTTCAGTTCAGTAGTTTTTGTGTGAAAGAGTAAATAATTATGGATGTAGTGGCATTTCAATAAATAGATGATAAGATATGAAAAACGCCTGAAAATCTTAATATAATTCTAAAAGCACCTATGTCCATAATATAAAGTAGACAAATATGTTACCTATCAACAATGAGCGCACGGATAATTTTCTTTTATACAAAAGTAGCCTTTATTGCGCTCACAATAAATACGAACTTAAAAGTTATTTTCCAGCAATGGTCCTTAGATCTACATATTCGAGTTTATTGTGAACAGCACAATCGTACTTAGTTTATGCCCTATTGTATGCGACTAGGTGAAGATAGCCCGGTTTTCGTGTTCGTATGAAGTGACTTACGCTTTGAAGTATTTTATGGGATTATCGTATGGAAATGAGAAGAAACAATGGAGTTAGCTAAAATTATTCCTATATAAAGTGCAATTGTAACTTCTTAAGTGATTTGTACACTTACTTTCATGATTTACTTACTTACTTACACCAAACAAAATTATTGTAATTTACACAAATATACAATTGCTGCTCAAACGCCGTGAATCTGATAGCACATACAAATTATACTAATAATTAAATAAGACGTGTTTCGGCAGCATAAACCTACCAACAATAGATTCGCACGTTACCGCACGTAACAAATAATGACATAGTGAATATAAATAGGGAACGCGGAAGCGACATAGTGTGATAATTCGTCCAAGTCGGAGCTCGTTACACAATTACCGACCTAAAGGGCTTAAAGGATTCAAATCGTATTTCATTAGAGAGGGCTATTTGGCTCGATTAGCGTTCATAAACGGCGCATTAAAAGTGACGCGGTCGTAAGTCCCATCGCATTTGGCAACTGTATTGTGATCCCGATACGTCGAACAAACGCGCGATGATGAGGTTTGGGTGGCACTTCCAGTTACCGGAGCCACATTCGGTATTATATCGGTGTGTATATTATAACACTAGGAAATCGCCCTCGCTTCGCTTCGGACAAAATAGTAAAAAAAAAATAATATAATTATAGCCTATGTCACCCGAGGATAGTGTAGCTTCCCAGCAGTGAAAGAATTTTTCAAATCGATTCGGTAGTTTCGGAGCCTATTCAATGCAAACAATGAAATGTTTCTTCTTTATAATATTAGTATAGATATAAGTATAGTTAAAAATACGTAAATTATTAACAAGATTGTATAACATTACAAGCATCTAATTTCTGATGTCACTTCATAAATAGGTACACTGCATCTGAATCTACGCTACAAATAATCCATTTTGCTAGATAATATTTAATAGCATCGAAATCAGCGTGCATACATCGCTAAGCCCCGGGCTTTCGATAGCGGCCGGTCAAAATAGGCGATAATTATGAAATGTGGTGCCCATTGTCGCCCATTAGCCGGCTTGTGGCTTTGCTAGATATGCAAATGTTTAAGTGCGTGTTAATTTACTAAACTTTGTACCTATTTTTATTTTTCATTACTATGATAAAGAGACTAACAATGGCAGTAGCAATTTTTATATGCAACAAAAATTTTTTTACACATTTTAAATTGGTAGCGTTCAAGGGTAGACGTAACACAATACATATTGTATAATATGTTCTTCTTCAATTTATAAAAATCACAAAATTATAAAACAGACGGATAAACTCACCACGAGACAACGAAGCTGCATCGCCTGCATCGAATACCAGGTATTCAAAATACTAACTTTTTATTAACTATCTCATAATCAGAATTAAGTAGAAAATTTTCAAATTTAACTTTGATAAAATCCAGTATCGCAGGTAATACATAATGATCTGTTCACGCCGGACAAAATTACCACACTGACAACGTACCAAGCACAATAGTTATTAAACTATCTCACAAAAATAACAGCTTTTGTGCAATAACAGACCCATAATTTACCTGCAGAAATATTTGTGACAAAACGTTTATAACCTAAATTAAAACTATTAAAGCAAGACGATCTCAAACAATAGGAGAAAGACTTTCTTTATGCAACGCTTAAGGTGTGATTATTTTCAATGCTTTGTTTTTTAAAAGGCCTAATGGCCCAGAACACCTTTCTTCCTTGTAGAGTTCTCCCTGAGGTACTTTTTAGTGGTTTACGGTGCAATAAAATTTCTCGGACAAGGGCAAACATTGCGGGATTGCCATTATATTCGCAAGACATAACAGAAAGGTGCCATTGAACGTTTACGAAAAAATACCTTTTTATGGCATTTCGTCTTTCAAGGACATTATTTTCGTTGCGCAACTTAACCCATTTGAAAAATTTTAAACAACGGTCTTCTTTGTGCGGCGGACCCGTAAGGGTTATTTAAATGTGTTTTGAAAAAAAATGGTTTTTTACATTTTTATCGCGTTGCTAACAATCTTCTCCGAACGCGGGCCCCAAAACAAAAGCTTAACGTTTTGTTTTCATTCTTTGTTTTGTTTTACTAAACTTAAATATACGTTTTGAGACTATTGTGTTAGCCAGTCTGTTGAGAAGATTTCAGTCTTTAAAAAATCCTTCTAGTGTACACTTGCCTTAGAATATGTTGAACGTGTGAAGTTTATAATAAAATTAAATAGGTCAATAGTAAAAATGTGCTAGGTACCTGCGTCCAGTGATCAAACAGTGAGGTAAGTCCGACAACATTACAGTTATACGTTAAAAATGGATTTGTAAAAACCTCGCCTAAAAGTATTATAAAACATAATATAAACCTAAAACACGAATAGTTTACATTAACTTTTGTTAAGTTTACAAAAAACTTTTTGTAAAAATTACAGCCACTTTACTAACAATAATTAAAAATTAAAAAAAAAACCCGCTTGCTGTCAAAAAACCTATCATGATTATACCTTTTTGAAATCCTTATGGTGAGCTCATACCCATATCGCATTATTCCATTTATTTTTATTTTGTGATACTTCAAACAATGTCATAACCCTTCCTGGCAGTCGGGTAAAAACAAACTACAAAGTGACTGAGGATATCTGTGAGGTAATGGAGAGTAAAAATGGTCACAATGGTATGGTAGATTTTAGTTCTAATAGACTTCTCAAATGCTTTTAATTTGATTGACCACGACATTCTCCTAGCTCTTTTTGCGAGACTGCGGCTCTCTTCAATGACTCAGGATTGGTTCTCCACTTACCCGTTAAGCTCTGGCGTACCACAGGGTGGTATTTTATCGCCTCTCCTCTTTTCTATCTTTATTAACTCACTTACGCCTCTTCTTGGTTGCTCTTACCATATATATGAGGATAATCTGCTAAGGCAAATAAATAAATAAGTTTGGACCAATATTTTACGCATTACCTATAGTAAATTATTTTATCCTGCTTCTTTTTTCTCTTTATTTTTGTATATTCAAGTGTAAAACCTTTATCTTTTTCAAAAATGTTTATCATTAAGTACTTACTTACCTACCTATTAGACACGGTTACTTTTATTTGGTCAAATAGGTACAGAAGTTGTCTAAATTTCGGTATTGTAATAAACTGTGTTTTTAAATCGAAACACGTATTGTAAATAACCTGTTTTTTCATACCAAATTAGACAAACACATTACTAATTTTACAAACCGTCTGAAAATTTAAATTTGGTATATCACCTGTTAAAAAACACAAGATGGCTGCATTCCAAAGTTGTCAGGTAAAGCTCTACTATTAAATGAACCTTACAGATAATGATATAAAGTGCACAATCGCTTAAAAAGTAGTTAGTCTAAACATTAAAAAATAAATTCAAACTTTTTTACCTTATGCTGTCAGCAATAAAGTTCATAATGTTTTGTACGTGCAGCAGTACAGTCGCTCGCGGTATCTTGCCTGTTGTAAGTCAGACTCGTGTCCGCAGATAGGAGGCCCAACGCCCACCTAAACTTAATACCACATAACTCACAGTCGAATAAATTATTGCTAGCTTATTCTTGTTTGCCCAGCTCCTTTTTCTCTGGTAGATATCTATTTAAAGCCAGAGGAATAATGGCGACACCGGTCTCGAACTATCGAAGATCGATAGCCTATGGAGTAGTTATTTTATTTTTCTTAGGAACATTGGTCTAACAGAGGTCCGGTCCGATTACACATTTTGGGGTCAAGTAGTCGAACAAGCCAGGAAATTCTGAGAGATGTACTAAAGTTAAAATTTAAATAGATACCTACCTATCAATCACCATCTTTTCAATAAGAAAGCCATAGCAATAAACAAACCCGTATGTCACATTATGTAATTGTTCAAAGTGTATCTTTAAAGTTAGTTAATGAAATAGCATAGCCAATCAAAAGAAAAACACAAAGCATTAAAAGTAAATAAATGATGATCTGACAGAATGTAAACACTTTAAAGTCACAGCTTAAAAAGAAAAAAGCAGAGAACTCAATATCAGGATTCGAAAAAGGACAAAACATTTATTTGCATGATGATTGAAAAATACAACAGCACGTTACAATGATCCAGAGAGAGTGCTTATCATTCAATCAGACGCATCCGACCTAAGTGCTAAAGAGACTCGAAGTTTTTTTTCAATCGTGAGTGGGCACTGCCAACGATACCAAGGGCTTTTATCTCAACGTGATATATACTCTGTCACGACATCGAACGTGACCGAAATACAAGGCGATTTATTTCAGACCTTAAATAACTGCAGAGTTCCGATTCACTGGAATTTTTTATTTTTAAAATTATGCTGGCCGGTATTAAAATATCTCTCACATCACCGGTATACCTTACGTGCCTATGTATCATACTTTATTGTTGGTTAGTTATCCTGTTATCCATCGGGGTATCCACAGGCTTGGCTAGTCGCCAGTATAAGCACTTCTGGTCCAGTTTGAAGGACAAGACACTAGTTTTATTCATTCGGACTCATTCAGACACAACTTCAGTTCTAAATCTGTCAGTGCGACTGTACCGATTTCAATTATCAGTTTTTTGTTTTAAACGAGAATAAGGTCACAAAAATTATATTAATCAACAGGAAGTTGTTCACGACAATTTTGCAATTTACGTAGTTAAGGATCTTCCGTCATTTTCACTGCAGATATTACCTGTACAAAATGTCTGTTGTCCAATTAATCAAGATCTTTAAGATTTAAGATTCGATACATATTTAATATAATAATACATATTATGAAATGTGAACTAAAATAGTTAAAGGTAAAAACAACTTAAATAAAAATATTATACAAACCTACAATCCATTAGTTATGAAAATAACAAATAATAAAAAATCCCAACTGCGTAAAAAAAACACAAAAAAATAAGCACAGTAGTTTAGAATTAAAGAAGAAAATCGAAAAGAAAACCTTCAGAACTGAATGTAAAACAAGCAGTCAACCTACAATGGTAGGTGCTGTAGCAAGTAAACTACCTAATTGTATCTAATCTCATGAAGCTGTATCTTAGTAGATACCTAGTCTTGGTAGTTCTAATATATTTCCCGACGTTGTAAACAGACCTGATTCTGAACGTATAGGCACAACGCAGAAAGTATCGACGACAAGCGACGATAAAGCAGAAAGGCGTGAACTTCAACACGGAAACTGGATTTGTTCGCGTGTAGATAACTATCGCGATCAGAAAGCCTTGTAAGGAACTTAGGTACTTACTTAGGTATTGGACGGACTATATAGAAATAGACTGCATTACTAAAACGGTCACAAACATTAGGAAGTTCTGAATGAAATTGAATGAATTTTACACGTGTAGTGGTGTGTTGTAGTGCCTATCTGATTATAAGGTTATTATTTATATTTCGTATATAATTTACATTTTAACGTTTGTATGTTAATTATATTGTAAAATATGCGCGTGTATTTTACGAAGACTTTCGTCTATATTCTCATTAGATAGGTATATTTTGCCAACTTAATGCCTGGAGAACAATATAATTTATCTTTCTAGGAACTAATAATAACTTACAAGCTGACATTTCATTTACCAATAACAACAGCACTGATAATAAAGCTTATGAATAGTTTCAAATAACTCACTCACTCGCGTCAAGTAATAACAAGGCAAATGCAATGCAATCACATGCGCCGGCGCAGTTGATTCAACGACATTTAAGATACTGTTCAATGCACTCAGCTATCTCCACACATTTACCGTTCAAAAACAAAGCTAGAGCTGTAGAGATTACAGTCGAAATTCAGTTGAAAACTTTCCGATCATATGTCTTATCAGTCGAGATAAAACTAACAGATTTATACGACACTGAACGATGTGTAGAATATTGTTTTCGATCCTGACATTGGTGCTTAATGTCTTTGTTGCGGCGAGATTCCTCAGCAAAAGTTATTGTATCAATGTTGCACGACCCCTAATACCACATTCACCTAAAGTTATCCAATTGTTTATTGTAATGACCGTTTGTTAGATATCTTACGACATATTTCTCCTAAGATACCCTCTAGGTACTTCCACTGTATCAAAGATTAATGCAGGACGGTAAAGAGCGCTATGAAAAATAAATTAGCATTGTTCGACATAAAAACGAAGAAAATTAGTTTATAACACCAGCTGTACATAAAACTAAGGCGTTAAATGATTAACGATTAAATAATAAGCCACCGCGCACTCGTAAAAGAAAGATTAACATACAGTTACGGGTGTAAATAGCCTATAACTTTGATTTTTACGACTAAATAATCGTAAAGGAACCCTGGCTACGCGGCCAAGTTGTGAAGCCGCTTGTTTTTGTGGAGATACTAAAAGAAGGGGACGTTCAAAATTTGGTTGGATTTTAATCGCGGACAATGCAAACGGGAGACCCGGTCTGATGCACTTTTATTTTACGACGCACTCGTAACATAAAACGCGGAACGTCTCAACAACGGTTAAGAGGCCATTTGAAGGAAAGAGACGCCAACAACTCACAACGGTCTGTCTTTTTCGTGTCGTGCCAGTGTCTTTTTTACATGTGTTTTTTATACATCGTGTAGGAAATTTATATCAGATGCTTTTGAAAAAAACATTGTAGATCAATGCTGATGCTCTCACGTCGCCTTTGCCTATTTTAGATGTTCTTTAAAATTTTAGATTCAGGTCTTAATTTAATTTTTTCTTTGAAGGTAAACGAAAAACTAAGAACCTATACTAAAGTATAGGTAATTCAATATTTAATATGTATTAATTAATTAAGTATATTGTATAACATAAACATAATATGTAACCTATAGATATAAAGAAATACAAATCTAGAGAACGCCTCTATTGCGGATGTAAGTCGAAAAGACCCTTGCCATTAGCGGTGGCCCTGGCCAGAACCGAGTAATTAAACAGCTGAAATTTTAACTGCATCTAGTGTTGTACCTATAAATTTAATAAGATGGGCAATTACGAACGCCGGGTGCTTGTTTAGGTTTGGCCAAAAACCAAAATGAGGTCTGTGAATCATGGCCGGATTTAGAGGTCTGGAAGCCTCAGGGCAACAAAAGAGTGGAGGCCCCTGGCCCCAAATAATCGTATTTTCCAAATAAAATGAACAATTTTTGAAACAGTTTTTCAATAAATATAATAAATTTATTTTGAAACCAAGTAGATTCTTTTAGTATTTAACATATAAATATATTCGGAAACAAGAATTATCCGAAATTCGACCTTCCGAGCTTTGTCTCCAAAAAATCGTTGATGATTTCGCAAGAAAAAATATCAAAAAAAGTTGTTTACTAGTGTTTATTGTCTTAGTCGGATTTTTTTTTCTGAAGTCTCTACATATTGTGGGGGCCCCTCTTTGGTTGAGGCCACGAGGCTTTAGCCCCAGTCACCATCCCCTAAATCCGGCCCTGTGCGAAGATACATTGTCCTATATGTATTCGTAGAGGCTCGTTGTTAGTTTCCAAGCGGTTTCGGTCGACTATTGTGGTCGGTAGCTGGACGGCTGTGAATACTGGATACCACACAAGACACTTACAAGTACTTTCGAACATCAATGGATCACTATTTAAATGTTTCCTTAGTTTGTAGGTATGGTATGGCCTTAGCTATGCTATGGCGTTCTTTTCAGCCAGCTATTTAAAATTGTATTTTTTGTGTTATTATACTACCTATCCTATAATTTTTAGATAACAAATGTTTAGTTAATTAGTCAAGTTATACTTAAGGTACCGTATGCCCCAATTTGGGCGGGATTGTCCCGCTTTCAGGTTGTCTGTCCCACTGTACCCCACAAACAAAAAAGTGCCGCTTTGTACCAAATGTATTGTAAGTATATAGGTACCTACTTACTTGTGTAGTGTGTACATCCAATTCATTTAAACTTGGTCGTGTTACATTGTTTCTATTCCTTATGGGTAGACGCCTGAATCCTGATGACCTTTGTTTTTAGTCTGAGCGCTGAACATACAAAATTCCGTATGCATCCCGCTTTGACACGAAAAAAAGTCACTTTAGTTATAGGTACTACTAAAAGCTAAAGGTACAAAGTATACCTACCTAAGGTACACACTAAACTCCAGGTAACTAAGCAGTTGCAAATACTGGATAAGAAGCCTTATGGCTTAAATTAGACACGGAGGTTGGTATACCGCTTAAGTCTGACAGCGACTTAAATAACGAGCACGTACAATCACGACACAGAAGAAATAGAGTTATTGCTGATTAATCCGACCGTAGACATACTAGACATGAATAAGTGCGAATCGTGCTTTAGTGCTGCGAATTTATTCTATAGAACCATTGAAGTATTATTACTAGCGTATAGAACCGACACCGCGAACACCATGTATGTTCTATTGGCGCCACGTGGCTTCAATCTTCAATAGATTCGTTCCATTTTAAAAGGAGAACAGGGGCTCAATTTTGAAAATCTAACCTCCCGGGCGGGACAATAATTTTGTTCGAGATGTCTGTTCTACCTATGACATTATACTTCAATGTATAGAACCTAGGTTTTTAGGTAGTACCTAGGTAGGTACTACAGTACCTACCTAATGTAGGTAAGTACATAAAACATTATTCCTTATTTTTACCAACAAGCAAATGTTTTAAATGTCAAAAGTTAAACAATGTGTTATAGGTAATGTCAATGTCTTATAGATAAGTGTTAGAACTAATGTAAAGCTCTAGAAAGTAAATCGCACTAAAACTCTAAGTAGGTAGGTATCCACATCACATTAAAATTATTTATTTTATTTCAATCCCACAAAAAACATTTCAAGTAGGTAGATAATTATCTAAAAGTCACTTTGAAAAATATAGATTTTATACATACCTACAGATAGCCAAGTTAACTCTACAAACCCTGACTGTTGCTAACTCTACAAATCTAATCTCTAAACCTAATCTCATATTGTTAGCATTTAAATAAATGTCTTTTATCTCTCAAAAAACATTTTGTGGACCTAATTAGTGTTCATCAAGTTCATCAAAGGTACCTTATAATGTTATATTACACATACCATATATTACGAGATAATATAATTAAATATATAATATAACATTTTTTTTATTTTTTTTTGAAATATAAAAGACACATTTCGGTACTACCAACATTACGCCCAAATACGTATGTAACTAAGTACAAGCTTTAGCTCTACAAACTCTACATCTTGATGAAAATCTATGGCTCCCTGTAAATAAAACATTTAGGTAATTTTACCTGTTTAGGTAATGGTACCTATGTATTTTTATAACAGGTAATTTAATTGATGAATTTCATTAAATTAATTACATAAATCGTCACTGGAATGGCAATAATACTAACAGTCAACAGAGGCGTCTTGGCGTGTTAGTATTATTGCCTTTCCAGTGACGAAATGTCTTTTATTGTAACCTACCTGTAGTAACAAGTAGTTATTTGTTGTACAGATATAATTATTTATTACATATTATATCATTGTATCATACTATTATAGAGATAATTTATTCATGTGGTAAGTTTCTTACTAAACAAGCTAAAAAAGTAACAGAAAATAACAATCGCCTACATTTTAATTGAACGACGGAACCGAGATTCCGTCGAATGGCGGGTAAACGTCGTGAATCGCCCGATAATAATGAAAGTGATGGCAGTGACGCCATCAGTGTATGAAGCGCCCGTTTCGGCTACATAAACAGCCCGTACACCACATAACCATATTAAATGCAACTATTATTACATCCTTATTACAACGTCATACGGATCAAATTTCAATGTCGCAAGTGTCACTTAAATAGGTCATTCTCTATAGATCCCCTCTTCTAGTGGCGGGAGGAGCGCACGCGGACGGCTTACATGCACGAAAACAAAATGGCCGACTTTTTCTCACAGCTGATTCGATCGCTCCTTTACATTCTTTGTTTGGATTGCGATAAGTTCGGACGTATTGATGCCGGGGTAAAGTGTAATAATAATTTTATTGTTTGATTGAAAGGAATGTGATTTTAATACTATGTCAAGATATTATAAATTATTATTTATAATATAAGATGTTATGTTAAATAATGTGACATTATTTAGGTATTGTGAAATAATAATGGAGAACCCCAGTTTCCATAGAAACTCAGGCCTAAGTAGACAAGACTGGAAATTGGCTGTTAATTAGATTATTGCAAAAAGTTCAATTTCTCCAATTTTCACGACTGCCAGCAATGGCCAACTAAGGAAATCCTAGAATGAATCACCTTAATTATAGGTTATGATTATGTCATACTCGTGTCACAGTGCTATTTAATATGTATGTTACACTTACGTTGGCGGGTGTCTATTATAATATCTACTACTTCAATGGTTTTCACCCAAAACGAATGTCATAAAAAGGTTGTATAATAAAAGCTATTGCATATTTCAAGAGATTTTATTAGTTATCATTATAATATATTAATATTTCGTGTAGTTGTGCAGGAGGCGTTATATTTCGTTAGTACCTTTCCCAATCAAGATACCATAATACACTCATTGTAAGTATGGCCACAGCAACTTCCTGATCTTCTAAAGATGTATAGGGTACGTTATCCAGTGTTCAGGACTTATTCTGAACCTTTGTCAGTCACAAAACAGGCGATTAAGGAGTCCATATTCATATAGTATTGGTTTGCAAGAAATTGTAGCGAAACTGCGAAACACATTCACCAAAACAAAAGTACGAAAGCGAATACAATAGAAAATTAAAATCACTGTGTACGTGTCGATGAGTTTCAATAGTAAATAGGACTCCAAATACGCTGAAAATATTTGATAGTAAAAATATACAAGAACACGCGTAGAAAGATGAAAGATCGATGACAAATATGACAATACAGTGGTGTTATTTATAAATACTATGGTTACCAAAATGACATTATTAGGGATTACATCATCATTGTTGTCAATCGATTAATCGATGTCAAAATATTCGAAATGTAATTTAATAAAATTACCGTAACTATTGAATGGTAATTATAATATATTACATAGTTTTGATTTATATGGAATACAAAAATATGTAAAAAATAAATTAATATTATAATTATAATCACTAAATAATACATAAAATATATTATTATGTTCCATCAATCGATAATTATCAATCGATTCAATCGATTATAAAGTCGTATGTAATGAGGTAAATACTGTGAAAACTTTTTTGCATTATTTTGTTCATTTGGCAAGAGCAGCTGAAGCTAAGATTTAAATATGTTTATCTTATAAATAAGACGAATTTTTTGGTATATAGTTTACTCTTGTCTAGTCCGATGTTCTAGCACAGATTACATATGGTTCGAGGCCGAAAATTGGGGATCTCCACGGTGATCACGTATGGACGAAACTAACTTAAGAACGCAAAATTATAACGTTTTCTATTATGTAGAGCTATGCATATTTCTATGGAGTGCGTTTTGTATTATACAAAAGGATACCCCTAGGATCTAATGAATATGATGAGTAGGTATCTAAGTAAATACCAGCTTACGTGTAACACTGTATGTATTTTTTAAAAATATATTTTTTAAAACAATAAAAAAAATGTTAGGATGTGTAAAATGTTCAGAAAGAAATGATGCAGTTTTAGTTTTCATCAATATCAGCCCCTAGATTTCTTTGACCATTTTTCGCTATTCCTCATAGTTTAGAATTTGGCCATCCACGCACACTTGAAAAATTCACCCTGTAGGTATATTAACTTTTTACATTATGAAAATAAAGAATTTGATTAATACATAATTCTCTATTTACTTAATAGATAATATCTGGCCCAATATTTACAATCCCAGGATTAGGTACCAATTTTTTATTCTTAACATAAGTATTATACATAATGTATTAAAACATAAGTACTTTTCCATAAAACGCGAGTTCTTTCTTTCTTCATTTTCTTTCATTTTCCTTTATTGGCCAGCAACGCATCGATTATGGAGGCCATACACGATCATGTGTAAGTACTTGATCAAACGTCAACCGGACTTGACGCGGCATCCAGTATACTTGATCGTGTATGGCCACGGTAAGCTATCTGGCCATATAGTTATCTCATGCACACTGGATGGCGAGTCAAGTCAAACTGCTAATTTGACAAGGCAAACGGCAGACTTGATCAAGTACACTTGATCGTGTATTAGGTACTCGTTTGTCAGCTATTTACCTACATTACAAACCTAGGTACGCACTGGTACGCTTGGAGTTATTTATTGAAAAAAAGCAATTTAATCTCATAGAAATTTTTAAGAATCTCCATTAAGACTCCTGTAATGTAAGCTAATTAAAGCTTTCAAGAGTTTTGAGAATTTGGTCGATAATTGGTATGACAGTCAGTCAGGATTTCTCCTTGTGCGAGTAGATAAATAGGACAAGCAACTATCATGGTTTCACTCGTATTTGGAAGTTACTGAAATTGCTACCGAAAAAAACAATTTAATAGTTAAATAAATTATCCTCTTTATTCCCTTGTCTAGTAAGAATTTTAAAAATTTAACCTTATTTTGCATACTTTTAAACCTACGATGAGAAAAGAGGGTTGTTATAAGTTTAACGTGTCTGTGTATCTGTATGTCTGTCTGTGGCATCGTAGCTTCCAAACGGATGAATCAATTTTGAATTAGTTTTGTTAGTTATGTTTAGTTTAAATAAAAATGCCAGGGTTTTTTTTTTTTAATTTTGAGCTTAAGATTATTGTTCTAAAGGAAATTTGTATATTTCTTCAATTAATCTTTTAGCTTTCTAGCACTGTGGCCCAGGCGTTGTTTATGTTAGTTCAAAATATAGGTACCTACAACAAATAGGTATAAAAGCAGTAATTAATACTTATACGTACAAACTTTCAATTACAGATTACTTTTATAATCACTTACGCCCCAACTCCTCTGAGTTGGTAAGTGACTAATGGTTATTTATTATAAATCGCTCCTTAGTACAGAATTTGTATGGTGATTCTTTACTAAGGAGCGATTAAAGTAACCGTTAGTGACTCTAACGCCCCATGTTAGAGGTTAAATTCCTCAAAATCCTTTCCTTTTGTCTAGACCAATAAAGAAACCTACTATCTAAGCTTCTTAGTTCTAGCATCTGCAGTTTCAATTTTGCTTTAATTAATCACGCACGTGAAAACAGTCTTCCTCTATTTATTATTTATTAGTAAAAATTTCATATTATTAGACTAAGATATAGCATTTAATTAAAAAAATGAAAACTAATCTAACACTTTTAATGCATTACCTAATCCTCAACATTCTTTACATAAATAAGAATAATATTTTATACCTACTTACGTTACAACAAGTTAGGTTGTTAAGTTTTATCAAACAGCTGTTAGTTTGGTACCTATTTGACTTTTTTCATAGACGCTGTTTAAAAGAAAATTATTATTAATAAGAAAATTATAAATGCCCTTACATACGAATAGCTTATATTAAGCTTCAGCTTTCTAAAACCTTAGTGGTTAAGATAAGTGAGTAGGTGAAATGGGGGCAAAATACGGTGGCTAAAAGCTAGATAAATAACACTTAAAATGTTCTACGCACTTATTTATGGTTTAATATTATATAATACATACATCACAATCAGATAGTTACAACTTTCTGAACTTATTATATTATTAAAACGACATTTTATAAATACGACTCAACATTTCGAGAAAAAATACGCAGTGCTGGTAGGATTATTGTAGTGCCCTGAAATTTTATTAATCTTGTTTAAGATACAAGGTTTATTACTCAAGTATGTCGCATTAAATCCTAGAACTATTGCACCATATCGGTAAGTAATTAGTTGTACAAGGATAAGATAGGTCAATAAAATGAAACATTAAATAGAAATAAAATAACAAGATATTTGTAAACACTTTTCATAACTCGGGCAAATGCACTAAATTCAGTCTCATAAAATAATAGATGGCTGGTTGATTTTTGAAGATAGGTAGATTTTTTGTGCTCCTGTTTAATGACCTCGCACAGTATTTTTCCGCTTTTTTTTCGCCTAGCGCCATGTAAACCGCTCTTATAACCCGGTGACGATACTCGGATATTTTCAGCCCATGTCGCTGCGTCGACCGGCGCCGACTCGCTTCTTTTTCCCTTTTCTACGTTCGCCTTTATACAAATAACTAACTAGTCGTGTTGTTTATGTAGCTACAATAGAAAACTTTGACAATTTCGTCAATTTTTTCATGTTTGTATTCGCTGGAGTTGTAAAACGCGTGTTAGATTCAGTTAAAATACGAATGGGGATGTTTATGATTTTATGAGTTTGGTATCTGCTTATAAAGTTACAAGTTATAACAGTCATAAGTAGGTATAAAAAAATTGTAGGTAAAAACCATCTATGAATATTCTACCATACCTAATGGTAAATTAGCTCAGACAGCTAAACAACCGAGCTAGGTCTACTTTAAGGAATATTTTTTATTGGTAAATAAAATAAATAGTTTTGAGGCAGATCTAGGATAACATAATTTTCAGTTGTTACAAAAACCAACGATGATTTGAGTAACTACTAAGTAGTTTTGAGTACGAAGTAGTAACGAGAACTAATAGGTCATTTTGCTATCGCACTTATTCCAAGGGATTAGAAAATTAACATAGTTTTTCGTTCTAGTTATTCCTCTTAATTGAAATTCAGTTAGTTAAAGCTTTTGGTAACTTTCATAATGGCGTGTTAAAAAAATACATAAAGTCACCAATTCAAATCATCAATTTATCTTCGTATTTTTACTCCAACTTTTAGACATTATCAATTTCATAAAAAAGTAGATGTTTATAGCATAGATATTTGTAGCATACATACATAACATACAATATGAAGAAAAGAAATGAAGAAAATAAGAAAAGCCTACCTACGTACCTAATTGACGTTTAAATCCTTACCACCTTTTATACATTTTATATACCTACCCCATACCCCATAGTTAATGTAACAGTGTATTTGTATAAGAATTGTAAGATCCTATAAATCTGAAAATGATAAAATCATACTTTTATCTAAGCATCACATCTTCCAAGCCAAATGGTGGAACCTGAAGCATGAATTCAGACAATACATGCAATATCCCGAAGAAACTGGGCACATTATTAATTTCCACTGAATACAAACGCGCTTGGCCGTCGGCATACTAAACCACCACAGACAATGGCGGTGGTCTCCAAATCACATACACTGGATGTTGCATCTTCGGTTGCGTTTCTAAGTGTTCCTAATTCAACTTGATTCTATTCCCATGCTGTATGTAATACACATTTAAATAAGTGTAAGGTTCTACTTGCGTACTGTATCGACTCGAAATGCATGGATGGATAAAAGAAGACTACGAAAAGTTGTTTACCATTTCATGGATAAAATAAACTAATAACTAAGATCAGATTCATAAATCGTTTGCGGATGGATAACAAAATATTTGTGATTACTTTTTCGACTAAGCATAGGTAACAATCACAGAACATCTAATAATTAGATGTTCTGTGGTAAAAATCATTCAACTAGGTACTTGTGATAAAGAAATATACAAAAGTCGATTCAGTTCATTTAAATCCCCTCTAAATATAGCGTTTCAATTCAATTAATTACCCACATCTAAGCAGTCCATTGCTAGCTATCTATAGTTGATGTAAATTGTCTATTATATAACGCGTATAGAGGCACTCAATAAAACGATCACGTGACTGGCCTCAAAGCGTTGGTGTTAAAACAAACAATGCGCGGGAGTTGAATGCTAACACGCATCGGCGCCTGCGCACTGCACGTGCCGTGTCTGTATGTGTGCGTCGATACATTTATTTTTATTTACAATTTATGTCCGGGGTACGTGGCAAACCGACGCTGATGATGGATACACGATCCTCAACATCGCTGCTGAATGATTAGTAGATGTTTGTTTTTATTTTTTGCTTCAGTGGCAGGCACCAATCTGGATTATTACACGAGGAAAGACCCTCTTTAAATAAAAGACGCACTGAAAGAATTATTTGGGTTCTACTGCACCACAAATTATTTTATACATGTACCTAGAGGTGGATTTTTCATGATTTCAAGGGGACCTATTAATAACTTTAGAGGGAGTAAAGGTAGGATGACCAAAATTGCTTGTATACTACATACTTAGGCAGAATATGTGACTATTGATATTAACATAATAATATGTATAGTATCTACGTAGGTACCTATACAAAGTTTTTACAAAACAATCAAACAATTTATCAAAGTTTTTCGTTTTTTATGCGACTGCCGAGCAAAAGGAACAAAAGATAAAGAAATATAAAGAAAGATAAAGAAAGGATGAATGGTTGACAGGCAAAGGATTGGGATTTACAGTTTTCCTATTGTTTCTCGTCTTACACAATTTGCACAATGAAGTAAAGAGTGGTAAACATTCTTCAGAAGACAATAGAAGACTGTTATACCTCCTGCTAGAGGTTACCGTTATACCGATGAGTTTAACTATTGCAACATTTTTTTCTAAGTCTCTAAAGAATGAGTTTACTATTTAAATTCGCATTGCAGCCCTCTTTCACAAGTTAATTATGATAGGATATATTTTACATTATATTATTTCATATCATAAATATTTTTTTACTACTAAAGCTACTAAATAATCTATTAGTTATTAATCTCTGAAAATTTTATTATAATTAACTGCTTAGGTACGTCATTATTTCCTAAATTTTTCATTACCTAGTCTTGTAGTTGTACAAATTACCTACATATATCTACACAAAATTGCTAAATTAAAGAACTAATGAATATTTAGAAATAATTATAATATTTAGAAATCTACAAATTAAAATTATTTGTTCTCTAGCTGTACCTACCTTACCCATTAATTAGACATAGTTAATGACATGGTACAGTAAGCGCCTAATGTAAAAAAATAATTATGAATTAGGAAAAATAATTATGGATAGGTAGGTAGATATTCATATAATCGAATCATCTGCATTACATAATAAATTTTTTTACTGTTTAGATCATAGAATCAAATCCGAAATAACGCTAACATCGCTCAAAATTAAGAGGTTCATGAGAATGATATAAATCATTTTATACGTGTGTAAGTACTTAGATAAAATTCTTATAAAATAGTTTTATACTTAGTTTATAATGTCACTTATTGGTAGTTATTGTATGTGAGGGACATTATCCCAAACGCTAGCATTGAAGATGAAATAACACCCATGCTTGGCTGAATTTTAATCAGTTTGTTTAGGTCCATGTAGAATAAGCGGTTGTGTGTACATACTGCTTCGGTAATTACTGTTATAGGACCTTTGGGTTAAGTGCGAATGACATATTTTACTTTATAGGCTCTATGTAAGTGCCAAATAAACAGTAGGTAAAATGCGAACAATATTCGGTATTTGAAATCAGTTAACTTATTTTGCAGATAGAGTAAAATCCTTGATGATGTTATTATAAAAGCTACTACAAACTTTCAATCATCTACCACTAATGTTCCACCGTGTAACTTTTAGTAGCAATGAATTTTCCTAAAGAACAGCTCATACAATTACAAAACTCTAAGTTTTCCAATTTAATATTTTTCTACTGTAGTATTTTAAGTATTTTTGCTAACGAATAAACATTACCTATAAAAAATTGAATCTCTGAAAATTGAGCACATGCTCAATCATTTTTCTATAATAATTTATTTTTATATGAACGGGAAAGGTTTTGAAATGTGTAACGCAAACGTGTTTGTTTAGTTTTACACAAGTTAAAAAAATTAAATAGATAAAATATACAAAGAGAAAGTCATTAGAAATCATAGACGGGTTGAAACCAACAAACGAGACAATAACAGTTAGTAAACAACCTTTATTAGAGCAATTGATCAAAAGGTCAATAGGACAATTGTAACATGCGTTCAAAACATAAATCAAAAACTAATTTATCGCTGATTACAGCTTCTAGGTGCCAGATACAATGAGTGGTAGATGTAATTGTAGTGAGTAACATCAGTGTGAACTCGACAATTCTTGACAACATTAGCGATAGCGACTGATAGTTATCTGGATCTAAGTACTTCTCGTTATCACTTTTTACAGAGAGTACACCTACCTTTTCAATGAATGTTAGCCAAATTCTCAAATTGTGTGACTATTAAAAACTAATTTTCACTTGTTTTGGTGAAAGAAATAACATAGGTATAAATACATACCTTAAAGGATAAATGCACAAATTCCTTATTTAATGTATATTTTTGTCTAGCTGCCCAAAGGGTGTTAGTCTCTCTCATTGTAGAAGAAGATCCGAATGTAGCATTGATTGCACCTCATCAAACTTGTAGATTCTTACTTCGTTATTTTCGCGTTTTGCCGTATTGGGTAGGTAACAGGGAAATGCAAACATTGCCTAGAGATAAAACAAATTATTATTTATATCACTCATGCTCTATCTCGGTACAGAGTGGTGCCGCCAAGCAAGACTTATGAGACACACGATACACGCTTCTATAATAAATTCTTTTTAACCTCTGTCCCCAACTCTTATCTCTTTGATAAGTTTGCTTACACTTATAGTACTTAGCTAGATTCTTGTATTTTATGCTATAATTGTTGCTACGTAGATCTTTCCTTTATTTAAAATGAAAAATAATTATTTTTCTGTGAGTTAAAAATATAGTAATGTGTAAATCATTAGCCAATCGGTTATTAGACTATTTTGCAATCATTTCTTGATTAGTTACTTAGAAAACTTGCAACCATTCATATGCAAATTTATACCACCTAGGTATGTACAATATCTAAATGACAAGTTTTTCAGGCCTGAAATTATACTTTCTTCTCTAATGGTTTTTCTTTCTCATTCCAAGCTTCAATTATTATTATAAAACTTAAAAAAATTCTCCGTATACCTATAATTTTTAAAAATATTTTTTTTGTGTTTAAAATTTGTAGTTTTTGATATTTAATAAGTAGGTACCTGTATGTTTAGATATCTATTAATTGTTTAGTTTCTATTAAGTAGGTAGATATTTGATTTATATGTTTTGTCTTTTTTTGATTGCTCTTTATATTCCATTTCAATTGTGGTATAACTATTGTGGAGATAAGACTATTATCTATACTAATATTATAAAAAAGAAAGATTTGATTGTTTGTTTGCATTGAGTAGGCTCCGAAACTACCAAACCGATTTGAAAAATTCCTTCACTTTTTGGAAGCTACACTATCCCCGAGTGACATAGGCTATAGGTATTATATTTTTTTACTATTTTTCCCGAAGTGTTTTTACTATTTTTCCCGAAGCGAAGCGAGGGCGATTTCCTAGTTGTTAATATTTTTCACTGAGCCTGTCTTTATCATACATAAACATACTGGAACATAATGATGTAGGTATGTAGGTACTCGTTTCTTTTATTTACCTATGTTTGGTATTCAAATAGGTATAAGAGTTTTTTATAGTTTATCAGGGTTTATTGTATCTTTATGTAAAGTTAGTTACTTTTTAAGACTTAGGTAGGTAGGATATTATAAGCCTTTATTCGAACGTTAGGAGTATGGACACAAAAAATCGGAATCTCATCTCCTAGGCAGGATAAAATAACAACGTGGAATAATATTTCCAACTAAATACCTAATTACCTAACTATAATATAATAGTAGATCTATCGGTATGTGGCGACGAATTCAGATATGGCTTTAAATATACCTCCTAGTAAAAAAAATGTTATTAAGAACTAATTCTGAGTAACAATTTTGAGTGGTGAGAGGTCATTTTAAAATGGTTATTGACCGTGGATTAAATTAACCTACCTACACCGTCGGTCAGGAAGCCAAGCACGTGATTCTGAATTTAAATTGCCCAATCATTTTTTAATTTTGCTGCAGGCTTCAATTTTGCTGAGGTTTCGGCTTAAAATCTTTCGAAATAATGATGAACTTTACTCATAAACTTAACATTATAACTTCAGAAAAATAAGTAGGTTATTATTTCGTATTAAGGAATTGTGATAGGTAGGAATTGGACTACCTAGGTATATAGGTACGTATGTTTACAATTTTTCTTTCAAGGCCACTACCAAACTATTTCCCTGTTTTAAAAAAAATCACCTATTTTCATGTCTCATTCTCATTAACCAGGTAGGCTAACTCGTTGTTGTTCCGTATCACAAAAGGAAATAACGGAACCCTTATATTATCACTTTGTTCTCAAATCTGTGCGTCTTTATGTGTATCTGTTGACCCTCTTTTCTCAGGAACACGTGGAGGTACCTAGTTGAAATTAAAAATCCAATTTATAAGTCAACTAAATCAAAAGATACGGCCATTTATGTGGTATTTTATTTGTTATTTTCGCACTTACAAGGGAATCTAGTCTTGATTATTAACAAAAAGTAATCTCTTATAAACACAAGTACTTAAAGGAAAAATCCGAAAACCTGTAATTTTATTTGCATCACTAAATAGATACTTAGGTATCTAGTACAAAGCTCTACAAAACCATCCGATACCAGAATCCATCGAAACTCTACATTACATATACCGATACCGATATGACAAGCTACTTATGTTGGCCAATAAAAGTAAAAAGTACCTACTAGGTAGGTAAAAAGAGGAATTAGCCTAAATCTAATCTTATCTAAATTGTTTGCAGGTCTAAATCGTTCATCCCAATAACACCTTAATAGAAGGAAACAATATAGAGCCTATCAATCAATCTTAGGAATTAAAAGATATGAAAACTAATATATTAAAAAAACCTATTTTAATTAATCAGCTAAAACTAGTTTTAAGGAGGTTATTGCGAGTAAGTAAGTATAGGTAAGTAGTTATAATATAAGTAGTTCCTCAATCTTTTTGGGAAAAATGTAACACCAGAGTCACTGGACCAAGCACTAGGCTAGGTATCTACTGAAACCTACCTAGATAATTAGATTATAAAAAACGTCGGTGTAAGTTTCATAACAAACTAGATTAGTTACTTCTCTACTGACCAGCAGAAGTAGGTTACCTACTTAGTACCTACTTGATTTCGTTGATTAGATACGATGTGTTAAATCAGGCAACCGCTCTTAAAACTATAGTTCAGTGGGCGATGTAATGTAGATGTAAGTGTCCAATGACGTAATTGAAATAACATTTCATATTCATTATGGCAACAAATTCAACATTATAGGAAACTCAAAATAATATTTTGTATCAAAACTCAAACATTCCACTTACTCGCCGATTCGTCTTTTACAGTAGGTGTAAAAGAGATAAACATATACAAATCGTCGTTGGTTGGACACGATGCATCGTAATGGCGGCGCTCAATGCCGTTTACAATACATTTAATCGATTTTCGTAAATATTGCACTCTGTACTTAACACAAATATATCTAAACGTAAGTAATTTACACTTATATCTGTATTTTAAGTGAAAAACAATAAAACAACGTTTTAAAACCAACAAAATCACATTAGCTGTTCGTCACACAACAAAGCTATCGGTCGCCATTATCCATTCTGGGATCCAGGGTCGCACTCGACATTCAATTTTATTAATGCTAGTGTGACTGAACATTGTGGCATAATTTATAATATTAAGTAAACAAATGTTTCATATGCAAATATTTTCCTTTTATGGTTTAGTTGAAAAAGTTAAAAAAAAATACGTAAAAAAGAAATGTTATTGATTCTTTATTATTATTGTAGGCAGACTACATTAATAATAAAAGTAAAAAAATAGGTTCAAAAATCTATAAATATTTTTAAATGTAGGCATGTATAAAATATAGCAATATTGAGACTGCCTTGAGATGTGTTATTTTAACCGGTATAATTATATAGGTATAATTGTCAGTAATTATGTTTTATTTTATCCTCTATTTATAGGTATTTAAACACTATTTAATAAAGATTAATAAAATATATCGGCGGTTCATTCAAAAGCAAATTGTTTTTAATGCTTTTATTTTTGGTCTCTCATGAATTATGACAGAACAGAAAAACATAAATGTGAATCTCAATGTTATCAATCTTATCAACGAAACCAAAATTTAGACAAAATCAATAAAAATCAACCAAGATGGAAAATTGCTGTTAAAACCCTGAATAAAGTTCAAACCATGAAACTATTATAGATGGCGCTATACAGAATTCGGATTTATTGAAATAGCCGGCGAAATCTTAGTAATTGTTAAATACAAAAGGAATTATTTCGCTTTTACGTATTAGATATGATTTGACTACAGATAAGACTACGAATCGAGAAGTTAAAAACATTAAAAAACAAATAAACATAATTGTGATGTTTACTCATTAAATAGAATGATCTGTGTGTAATCTGCGAGAGTGCCATTCAAGGATGCGAACAAATAGGTCGTAGTTAAATAAGTGAACTTGATGGACTTATTTGTTGTACAAAAAAAATTATTTACCTTTCAAATACATTATATTGGGATACCGAGCTCAGCGTGTAAGTAGTGCTTACTTAATTAAATAGGTACATAACTAAGTATTATTCCAGATAGTACAAACTCAGGTGGCGTTCATTCAAGAATTGAACTATTGACAAGCGTAAAGTTACGAATATTATTTTAAAAAAATTGTAAAATTAAATAATATTCATAACTTTCAATGATAACGAACTAAATCAAATTCCTTAATTATTTGCGTTAAAGGTAACTACTCTAAGCATTATACCTTTTTTAACTACATATATGAAGCAGATTGTTTTTGGAAATGAAACTCTGAAAAAATCCTTGACCTAAAAAACCCTAATTTGCAGTTTGCAAGAAACTGATTTCAGCAATATACAAGAATTGCTCGTTTAGTGGATAAACAGAACTATTTTAGTAGGTACCTACTCGATGTTATCATAATTATTGTATTCTCTTAGTAATTAATCTTTAATATATTTTAATATTATTTATTTATTCATTTTTTTACAATACCGCAAAACCAATTTATAATTTAAAAAACCCAATCAACCTAAGACCTAATTTTACAAGACGTTACTTAAATAAAATAAACTAGGAAGTAATTAGCAAGTACGTTTTAATTAATTATTTTAAGTCGAGAGTTTAAATTTAAATAATTAGTTTTAGTACACAAACATGTAATAAAATATTTATGAGACACCAATTACGTCTCTGAGCATGCACGCTCCGCCCATTACCAGCAACAAAAGTTGGCGCGGCGTTCCTTCAAAACATCTCGTTGGAGGCCATTTTGACGATCGTGTGAAACAGAGATAGCAATATGCGGTTAACATGCGATTAAGTGAGATAGTTATGCAATGTTAGTCTAGTTTTAATGTGTAGGGAAAGTGTGTGGAGACGGTATTATTTTCTACGAAGTGTGCATTGAGCGGTTGATCCCTAGAGCTTCTAGTGAGTGAGTCAGTCAGGTGAATCTAAACGAATTAGTTAAATTATACTGTTTGATACACAAATATAAATTTTTATAAATATTATATACTTAAGGCTGCATGCTTTAACTGAGGTTTTTATGATAAGTTGTTTTAGTCATTTTTAAGTTAGGTGTTACCTAGTTTATTTCTAGTGTTTTTTTTACCAAATTCTGTAGTCCATTAATTTTATTATTTCTGTTTTCAATTTCAATAACTAAAACATTTTTGTCTAATAAACTCTTACAACTAATATTTTGTTCTATAAATTAATATAGTTAATAAAAAAATATACCATTACCTAATCTGTTGTTACTCTACCTTACTATTATCTATAAAAATAATGAATTGTTTACTAAAATTCAATAGGTGCTGATTAAAAAACAAGCTTACTTTAAAAATATCGATTCAAGTATATAGCTACCTACCTAGTATCAATAATTTTTCTGGTAGAGACTAGCTCTACCTACCAGTAACTTGCAGTATTAGGTATCTACTTAGTACATAATTATACTTAGTGCTTACCTATTAAATTTAAATAAGTTGATTATAATCTCGTTATTTATTGATTATGTAAATTTATTATTACTTTTTATCTAAAATAACTAACCTAGCTGGTATTTTATGCAAACTTAAAAAACCATAAAAGTTGAATTTCAAATCTTTATAAAACACTAAGTCTCTACATAAATCTTTCAACTACTTAAATCTTTTATCTCAAACACCTAAATATTTTACTATGTTTATTCATAAAAGCTTCTGTGATTCATAAAAACTTACTTTCGTCCGTTTGTAGATCGTAAAACCTCGAGTCACCTCATCTGACGTCTCTCGTAACATTGACAACGTAGTTCACAGTACTACCGCAAGATGGGGCTGTTTTCAATGGCGCGATGGCGCTACACTAGGATCATAAAAATAAATTTTATTGTTATGGCGAAAATAAAACGCCTGTCGTCAATTTAAACATCATTTCACTGCGTAATAAGATTTATTTTATGATTAACAAGTGTCTTGATGAATTTATACAGTCGAATGATGAATAAGGCAATAAAATTCGCTTTTACGACCCGGTTACGGCGCTTCTATGAGGAGCCCAGATTTTCAAGATGGTTTTGAATGTGAATGTAACTTGTTTAATATTAAAATGAGGTCGTATAACATTTTATTATACTCAATGTTTTGCTGCTTTGTAGATAACTTATCCTAATTACTAATTAGGTTACACTTTGTGTTAGTTGAATGTGACATTTTTATAGGTCACATTATTATGCTTTTATATTATTATCTCGTCGTTTGTTTGATTTTTATTGAAGCGTGCCAAGTCTTCTCAGTTGATGACTAATGCAGTTGTGAATGAAAATAGTACCAACTACGTATGTTAGATGGCGCTCCGACTTGTACGACATGTTAGTTTTAGGTCGACTCAGGTTATTAATTCTTTATAACTTGCAATAATAATTACGTGCTGATTGGTAAATTATTATTATAATTCATGATTATGAATCTATCTCGACTAACATTAACAAAATCTTACTACAGCTATTAGCTAATGTATGCAAATATTCAACAACAGATGGAGTTTTGGTTCAAAAGTTCTCTTGAACTTGGCTCCGACTGAAAATATGTATCTAATAAGAGTGGCATGAAAACAAAAAGAGGGAGAAAAAGTTGCAATTCATATATTGTAGTTATATCAAAATAAAATGATTCCTCAATACATTCATATTGTTCCAAGTTGTTGCTGTAAGCCACTTAAGGGGACACTTATGGGCACTTATACCCTACTTACTTGATAAATGGATAGAGCGGTAACCATACACCCAGGGCGAGGCACAAGGAAATATTAAACATTCAGAGTAGATTGCTTAAACCAATATGTTTCTTCAGATCCAAACATCCAATATACAACATTGATCCACAGTGGAGCAGCGTGGTGGAGTATGCCCTAGGCTTCCTCAAGAAAAGAGACTTGTGTTCAGTAGTGGACCCTTAATAGGTTGCAGCCAATAGTTAAAATGTATTTTTTATTCTACAAAGGAAAGGAACTCACGAATTTCCTTTCTCTACATAGAGTTCTACGATTGGTATGAAGTTGTTTATTTGCTTTATTTTTAAGCCTATAAAATATACCTACCTAAGACAAATTTTACCTTTTTCATCAACAATAGGTAAGTATTGAATAAAAAACATAATGCCCAAGTTAGTTAGTGAATTCATAGAATAAAAAATAAAAAGTAAGTAAAATCCATTGAAGTACTATTACTAGCGTATAGAACAGACACCCCGAACACCATGTACACACGGTCCAATACATTGACGCTATGTGGCTTCAATCTTCAATGGATTCGTTCGATTTTGAAAGGAGAACCAGGGCTCAATTTTGAAATTCGAACCTCCCGGGTGGGACACACATTTTGTTCGAGATGTCTGTTCTATGACATTATACTTTAATGGTAAAATCACGTTTATTTCCTCTGATACCTACTCAACAGTTTTGTGACCATGTTCAGAATACATAGTCACTATTTTGTAAGGGTAATGTCACGCAAGAAATACTGAACGAATTGTCATGAAATTACACACAAGTAGACTATTTTCATGATGATCAAAATGCTGTTAGATAGATGGACTGTGATCTAGAATAATATGTAGGGCACTTAGTATCCCAGAAAATGCAGGGAAAGCCGTGGTCAGATCTCTAGTAAAAATATTAAACGGATGATTTTAAAAGGAGGTTACCCAACCACCAGGGTAAACAATCCCTACCGCCATATTTGGTTATCGCCGGTATAAAGCTGGTACCTAATCGAATGGTTTAGAGACCCAGAGCCCATAAATTCCAATATGGTGGACCTGACCAGTGGAGTACCTAGGGCTTCAGAACAAGCCCAGTTGTGTCGTACAACCCAGGATCTCGGGATCTTTGGCCCGATGACACAGAACACTCCATTTAATACGTATAATATTTACCAACAAATAATATGAGTTTTAACAGCTGCAGAGTGATAATAGTAAGCTGGGCTTTTTAACCGACTTCAAAAAAAGGAGGAGGTTCTCAATTCGACTGTATTTTTTTATGTTTGTTACCTCAGAACTTTGGACTGGGTGAACCGATTTAGATGATTATTGTTTTAATCGAAAGCTGGTGCTTGTCGTGTGGTCCCACATGAATTTGAACGCAATTTGACAATGGCATCCATGTCAAAAGTACAATGTACTTCATTTGAAGTCGGTTAATTTTTTGTTAAAATGTTAGATTATTGGCTTGTATGGCTGTATCGCCTTTGGAGGTCAGGCCTCTTAACTCCTTTGGCCACACACTTGATGCTCGCTGTTGTGTCAGTAAGTATCTACTATAGGTACCTCCTACCTACTTATTTGTAAAATAGGCAAGGTTCCAATTTATGGCAAGAGTTTTTCTTGGATGAAGTTGTAGCGATGAGAGGGAACCATTTCAAATAGGTATTTAGTAAATATTCAAATGTTTAATAAACCTCTTTTGTCAGTTTCCCACTTGCCTACTGCCACTATCGATTTGTTTTTCAAGTAGGGTACACATACTAATAAGGGTTTTAATTAATAGGTAATAAAGCCAACATTTCATAAATGCAAGTAAAAAATATTTTAATATTCTGTTTTGAAATTGGCTTGATCGGATAACGTAGCTTCGAATTCATGCTGATCCGAATAAATTCATAACCGTACCTAGTTACCTAACAATGCCTTAATTGAAATGTCGTTGATTTGCAACTTCCCTTATAGTTAATTAAAAAGATTTAAACATCATAGTAAATAATACTAGGTAAGTTTTAATTTAAACTGTTTGGTCAATAATTTCAAAATGAAGAATAGACCTAATGGAATATTTCACACAAAACATCCTGATGAGAGATAATGAAAAATGAAAAAAAAACCGACTTCAAAATTAGGGATACCTAACTCAAAAACTAGGTACTCCTCAGATCTCGCACAAATTTAAGTGAGACCACATGACAAGCACCAGCTTTTGATTAAAAAAGAATCATCAAAATTGGTTCACCCAGTCGAAACTTCTGAGGTACCTAACAAACATAAAAAAAATACCGTCGAACTGAGAACCTCCTCATTTTTTTGAAGTCGGTTAAAAACAAATGTTTCCTAGCTGACAGCTGGTTAGTAAAACAATAAAATATCAAAGTTACTATGATTTGTTTTTCATTTAACTAGCCGAATATGAAAAGACGATCTATCTGATGTTAACTAGTTGCCGTCTCCCATGGACATCAGTAAAACCACAGGTATCGGGAATCATTCCGTAAGAATCAATGTAGATAATGTACCTACCTGTACCATATATTGTTACCAAGATCTATAGCAGAGGATGGTGTTAGTATTATGGTAATGAGCTCTGCTGAACACCCAATTAGCATATTTAAAACGAAGGCATTAGGTATCCATAATGCATTCGCAATTTGTCTCACAGCGGGATCTGTAGTAGGAGTTTGATCGATAAGATTAAAGGTATGAGCTTGTGACCTAGTTGGTGCCTTGGTGGATGGACCCTGCAAACCGCGGGACCTGGGTTCAATCCTAGCTGTCATTTATGTGACATAGAGTTACTACTTTAAAAATTAATGTGCCCAAATATTATTGTTATAACATGTAGGTAAGTGAAAATATTTATTTCTATTTAAATTTATTTAATAGAACATTGAAGTGGAAATGTTTGTTTGTATACCTAAATAGTAAATTGCTAAATAAGGTAGGTATATCTAACAATGATAATTGATATAGGTACCTATCGCTTCCCCACGTTCATTTTTAAATTTGTAGTGACCACATATTCATGAACTTGCTCCAGACGTTAGAATAGAATCTACTTCAGCGGCTGATATCACAGCGGTCCATTATAAACACATTGATTGATATGAATCACATAGTCGGCAATAAACCCATGAGGCTCGATAAAAAGGAAAATTACAGTCATAAAACCGCAGTAATCGAGTCGGCGCAGACATCTTGACGCGGCCGCACACACGGCCAACATTGTTATATCCTCTTACGATGAAGACATAAACTATCAACTACTCCTTTATCTCTATTAAGCGGGTGATACTTTAAACAAGTCAATAATGGTTCAATAAACGTCTAAGGAACGGCATAATAACAAACCGCGTTCGTCGGCCGCGCCGGTGCCTCCATAAAGTTTCGAATTTATATCGAGGTTTAGCCCCGGAGGCGTATACGAAATAATCTGAGCGGTGTTTACTGAGAGTTCTACAAACGGCGCAATTCACGTGACGTTTACGAGCATTCGAGTGGTAGTAAAAATCGTGTTTACGAGGAGGGCACGTGCCTGCGCCCGCGCCGCGAATATGCCGCCATCTGTCGCCTGAATGCGAATGAGATGTTTTTAGCGTTACAGTTGATAAGATAATAACGCGAATGGTATCAATGAGATGTTTTGCTTCAATGTTAATGATCATTGAATGTGCCTTGAATTGAATTGTGCCTCATTAATTTTAAGTGGCAATGGGCTGGCCACATAGTGCGAAGGACCGATAACCGTTGGGGAAGAAAGGTCCTTGAATGGCGCCCACGTCTCGGAAAAAGGAGCATAGGACGCCCCCCGACCAGGTGGACTGACGACCTGAAGAAGACAGCGGGTATCCGCTGGATTCAGAAGGCTCAGGACCGGTCAGAGTGGCGCAAATTAGGGGAGGCCTACGTCCAGCAGTGGACCTCCAAAGGCTGATGGATGGATGGATGGATGGAATTTTAAGTGTTGAGGTGAAATGTAAATTACTAAATAGATAGGTACGTACGTACCTAGTTAAACGGGTATCTAAATAACATGTCTAAGCAAAGAATACACAGTAATATAGTTTCTTCTCTCCAAATTTATTCAAAGTCCTTCTTAAGTGATAACAGTGATAACCGAGTTCTATCCACTATGGGGTGAACTGGTTGCTCTGGGTTCAAATCTCGCGACATAAGGCACATATTGTGATGAGTAGCTGTATTGTAGCTTAAAAAACAAATTGTAGGATATGTGAAGTTTACTAAACGGTCACAAGGTGGATAGATGGACTAAACGGTCACAAGTTCAGAGTGTACCTACCTATTAAAAAAATCTTCTATAATAGAACTACCTTAAAATACTGCAGCCAAAGTTATCTGCTCTTAGTCCATACTGTATCAACAGCGGACGTGGTCGGTAGTTGGATGGGTGTCCGCGAGAGGCAAACAAGTCTTCGGCGCTTTCGTGCTTTGGAGGGTTCATAAAGCCGTGGCTCCCAGTTGTTATCGTAAGGTAACAGTTATTAAGTCATGTCGGAGGTCCTCGGCATGAACACTTCCGATACTTGGGTTGTTCACAAACCCCTCATCCATTCTGCACTGGAGTACCTACGTAGCGTGGTGGTATATGCTCTAGGCCTCTTCAATAGGGGATACCCATGCTCAGTAATGGGTTATCAGTATGGTTAGGTCGAAGCCAGCCAGCTAGCCTGCTGAGCAAGGCACGAGGCTGTGGAGTTTAGTCCCTTTAGTTAAGGCTCGCTGGGCGCTACATAGCCTCGCTCGGTCCTAAAGGTAGTGCAATATTTTTTACCATGAAATGCCTCAAATGAAATGACAGTAAAACGGTGCTCAAATGCATATCCTAGTTTGCTATTTTACTAGTGCCTTTAATTACTATTTTATTTTGCCTTGAGTTTATCGGAAACCTTCGTCTATTATATTTTCCCAAATAGCTACTATAGCTATTAACTATATAATATAATAACTACTTATTACCATTGGCTTATGTCCAGTAGTGGACTTCCAAAGGCTGATGGATGAATGGATGGATTACCAGTGTAGGTACCTCGATTGTATTATAGTTTGATACATTTATAAATTTTTGTAAAGAATTGAGCTACATTCTTATTGGAGTCAGTCATTTAAAGCTGAGCTTTAAAAAATTTAAAATCGATGCATCTTATTAGTTTAGCGTATCAATGTGGTACCTATTTCCAATAAGATATCTGCTCCTAGGTACATATTCTAATAATTGGTGGGTACCAATTTGAATCATAGGTACCTACAATAGACGAATAGTGCAAAGACGTAGAGTAGTACCTAGAGATCGGTAATTTTATGTACCTAGGTATCTATGTACTAGGTTTATGTCCCATTATTTATTTTATGGCCAATTATGATACTCCGTTTTGTTTTAGATATGTTTCTATGAAATAAGTAAAACAAATTTAACGTAAGTAGGTACAATCGTATAAACACTGCGAAAAAAAAATTCCAATGCTTCATGTCATACCTAAATAAAATTTATTAGATATTTAATTGTTTAATGTTAGTATTATGACACTCTTGGACTTGTATTTTTGTTTCAGGTTACTCCAACAGTCTGGGATTTAGCAGGTAATGAAGTTTCATCTTTTACCATCTCTATAGGTAGGTAGTATAACCTTCCAAGTTCGTAGTGCATCCTAAACAAACAAGATTTTTATAAGAAACAAGATATGCCAGATTCTTAGTAATTTTTCCTTTGGTGGCCTTAAAGTGAAGACTACGAGGTATGAAAAATGTTGACACATGTAAAGCAAGATGATACCTAGATTTTTTTAAGGAAATAGCTGGCAAACGAGCTGACGATCCACCTGATGGTAAGTGGCTATCGTCGCCCATGGACATCAGCAACACCAAAGGCATCACAGGCCAAGAAAGAGGGAAGAAAAGTAAGAAAGAACTGGCTCTCAAGCCCCCAGCCGGAGCACGACATATCGTTTGGCGGCTGACTCATGCTCAAGGGTGGTAGCTATCGAGACGAACCCCATGGAGAAATAATAATAGTAATAATGGCATTCATTAACAATTAAAATCAATATTACCAATATAGATTCTCTCGAGGGGCCCTACCACCAGCGGGCCGGATTTAGTCGCCTCTTACCGGTGTGGGATTGGGGTTAGTATTCTAAGTCGCCCCAAAACGGCTAAAATGGGTAGAAAACCTTTTTAGTCCAATACGACACAGATGTAGATAATCACATCTTAAACTACTTAAACTGTCTTGCGGATATCCAAAAGCATAACTTAGGTTGATACGTAACCTGATGATTCAGGTAGCCTATTTGAATAGTTTTATGTATACCTAAATAATTAATCTTTGATTTCCATCTATCCACTAAACATTCTTAACTAAATTGCCTATGATCTGCAGGAAAATGGGCACAAAAGGACTCTACCAATCTCTACAATCTATCAACTGAATGAAACCTTGGATTTTAAAATTATTTATTACGAATTACCCAATTACCACTCGAATTTCTGCTTGATTAAAATCATCGAATATAACATAGAGTCGAACATGACGTGTAGGTGATAAAGTAATATAAATTAAATGCTATTAAATAAAAGTTGCGCACACCTGCAATTTCAGGAGAAAAATAAAAGGCGAATTTTTATTTAGGAATGTTTTAAGTTAAAAGTCTCTTGTTACTTTTGATTTAAAAACCTAAATACAAAAAGATCTACAACAAGCGTAGGTCTAGGTAGGTTTACCAGGTAGGTCTAGGTAGGTACAAAGGTAAAGACCTGAGCTGCACTCCGACTCAGACTAATTTGGTAGGTAAGCTTGTTTAATTTTAAAGTGGAAAATTGTTTTTGATGTGTTATTTTTCTTAGTTGGTCTAGGTATATAGTTAACTATGTAGGTAATTTTAAGTAAAAAAATACCTAGATACCTAATAGCGTTAATTATACCTAATTAATTTTTTTCATAAAATTTCATTAATTAAGACATTAAAAATTCTGATACGCAATTAAAAGTACATAATTACTCTGGCAATTTTAGACAAAAATGTTCAGCAAAAACTACTTCAGAAATGACATCTAGTCTTAAATTTTAATTGCCCAATCACGTGCCATAAAATCACACAACCCGCTATCCGTAAATATTTGTTTAAAGAGCGTGCAATAAAAATACAAGCTTGTCTCCCGGTAGGCTCTCGCCATTCATTCGTTTGATGACTTCATTTGGACGCAACTGCTATTGCGATAATGCGCCATTGTTTACCCTTCGATAGTGTGGCTTTCCTTGCACGCGCCAAACTGCGAACGACAGAGACAGCTATACATCACCCCGCACCGTCCATCCTACACGCGTTCCTCAAATAGTTCACCGTCCCACTTCAAACATCGGCTCTATAATTAGCGCAAGCGAGATAGACAACGCCACTCGTAAAAACAGGTAGTAGAAGAAATAATAATCATCTTTACGACTTCTCACTCTATTCAGCACCTTGTTACGATACTGCGCGCTCATTGTAGCCCGACCGAGGAGTGGTTGTAAAATCTTTTCTTTACTGGCCCGTTTCACTAATTGTACGTTTATGAGTTTACGACCTTTGCGGCTTAACTTTTCAGTGGCAACATCATTATTGAGCTTTTGTTGATGTTTTTTGCTTATTGCTTGAGTGGAGGATGTCGAGTAGAAGAAAACTATTATATTGTGACACGACATTAAAACTTTTAAGTATCTTGAAAATAATCTCATACCAATTATATTGAGTATGTAGAGAGTCTACAAAACTGGTAGAGACCGTACGACTTAGGAACACTGATAATAGCAATCATATCTAGCTCCAACCACGTGTTCCAAGAGGAGTGATAAGCGAGGGAAAAGCGAGCGTAACTGATAATATTTATAGTGATTAGCGAAAAGGGGACGGAACGTAGTGGTTTTCGGTGGCAGGCGGGCGCGGGGCGGCGCGCGTATCGCGGACCGGGCCCGGCGCTCAGTAGACTGCGTGAGCCGAGCCGCGCCGGCCGTGGACCCAGCGCTCTGCCCCGCACGACACGCGAACAAACTTCGCTCGCGAGTCGCGACACATGCCCACTGAAAACTGAAACAGATCCGCACGCGACCACACAACTCCGCAGACGGGCCGACGCCGCTCGACCGCTCAAAAACTCGTAAAACCGCGGCACGCGCTCGCACTCGTAAAATAATCGTAAAAAGTAAACACACGTCCACCGGCCTTTATCGCCGACGAAGCCCATTATGACGCTCGAGTGACGTTTAATAGCCAATAAAATTAATAAAGTTAATATTCAGCTGACGGCGGAGGTCGCGTTATCAGGGCGCGGGGGGCCGCGATGACATAAGTGTCTGACTGAGTGACGTTCGTGAGTGACTACACGATGAACTCCTACTTCGAGCAGGGCGGCTTCTACGGGGCCCATGGGGTGCACCAGGGGGGCGGCGGGAGCGACCAGTACCGGGGGTTCCCTCTGGGGCTGACGTACGCGCAGCCGCACGCGCTGCACCAGCCGCGGCCGCAGGACTCGCCGTACGATGCGTCGGTCGCCGCGGCGTGCAAGCTGTACGCGGGAGAGCAGCAGTACGCTAAGGCGGACTGCTCCAAGGCCGGCTCCGACCAACAGAACGGGTACGGCGGCAAGGAGGCCTGGGGGTCCAGCCTGGGGGCGCTGGTGAGGCCCGCGGCGTGCACGCCCGAAGCGCGGTACAGCGAGTCCTCGAGTCCCGGACGAGCTCTTCCCTGGGGGAACCAGTGCGCGCTGCCCGGGGCGGCGGCTGCGGCGCAACCGGTCCAGCATCAACCCACCAACCACACCTTCTACCCTTGGATGGCCATAGCAGGTAAGTCACACGATCCTTTTTCATACCTCTACCGACTGTTACATGAAGTAGGGAGCTTCACCTACTGAACTCCTAGAGCTTAAGTAATAAATTATTACCGATTAATAAATTAACAAACTGAATGATTTTCTTGATGTAGGTAAAAATTATTCAAATTTTTGATCGAAGATAGGAAAAAAGCAATTAACAGTATACAACCAAAAACAACCGTAGAAATACTTTCCTATAGCCGCAGCCCTAAAATGTTGCTTCGACCAATTAGAGAAACCCATGAGTTGAAATGGGAATTTATTTTGAACCAGAAAAGTCTTATTTGATTTTAGTTTGGGAATTTTATTGGGATTTTTTTATTGTGTTTACAATGGACCTAGCATATGAATATCTATTAAAATCAATATTATTAACCATGCCAAGAACTTAACAAAAATTTGTATTTTATGAAACACATTAAATCATTGCATTCTTTAATATAATTTATGGGTAGACAAACTAAGTTATAATTTTATGTATCACTTTTATCACTCTGAAGACTTTTATTACCGGTGCTTTAATGGAAAATATTCCTTGACGTCTGACGAGGAATGATAAGTAGATATCGTTAAATTATTATAATAATTATAGCTTCCACTTTATTTGATTAATGACCATTTTTTATCGTTGAGAAATAATAAATAATGACCATTATAACTGCAATTAGGGAAATATATAATAAGTATAATAGTAAATATTTCAATTTATGTTGGTACGCCGTCTGTAAGATATAGTTAATATTTTTCCACAAGGTGTGATTATTTTTACATTTATCTTAAACCTTGAGTTGACTGACATACGAACTCTGATAACTTGGTATATAGTCAATATAAATAAATTCTACTGTGACTATATGAATATGAACTAAGTTGTATTAGCATAATTTAATCATATGCACGTATAATACCTTATATCTTTATATCTATAGTGATTGAGTTCAATATACATATTTTGGTGATGTTTTTAAAACATAATGGATAAACATATGGTTGAACTTTTTTAGACCAATAAAATATCGTAAATTCGGGGTTATCAGCTTAGTTAATTGAAATGTTATATTATTTTCATATCAATTATTTTAATACCTGCTTCTTGCTTTAATTGTTTATACATTTTATAATAATATACGAGTTCATTCAGACTTGGTTGCTAAGGTGGTTGTGAAGACAATTGATATCCGGTGCACATAAATAATGTATGTTTGTATCGTTGAAGCAGCAGGTTAAGAAAATTATGTAGGGACTTAGATATATTCAAACGTTTAAGACAATTTACCTCTAACTAGTCCTGGAGCCAGCACGATTTGAACCTTATTAGAAAAAAGAGTAAATTTTCTACCTCTATATCAAATATATACATATTTGTAAATAAATCTAATAAATGTAATAATATTAAATCAAATACTTGCACATAATTACTTAAATATACAAAGTAAACTTTATTTATTAAATGTAAATAGAACACAATTTGTTAAATAACAATTGTACCTAATTTAAAATGTTACCTACGAGCATATTTTATCATAATGCAATTTTACACTGATTTAATGAAATATCAATGATAAAAATATAAAAAAATATAATTGTCTTGCTTAAATTAAACACTCGAATCTACATTGTTGTCCTTATATTGTACATTAAAGAGTCTTATAAGAAGCTTGGAGAACAAATACATATTGAACTTAAGTCAAAGTCTGTCAAAGTCATGCATCTGTAAAAGTGAAGAGCAACATTTTAGCGGCCCGGCGCCCGCGCCGCTCCCGCCCGGGTCAACGGCCCGATCTAGTTTGGGCGCATTATTATTATCTTGAGCCTTAACAACCAACCAACCATCCAACCAACCAACCAACCAACCAGCCAACCATTTTGCAACCAATTAAACATTACTGACACTATTTTTTTTATTTAGCATGCCCAGTGTCACAGGTCTGTGCATGAACACTATTAGGTATAACAAAGTATAATATCTACCAGAAAACAAATGTACTATATCAGTATCTGTCCCAGCCACAGAATACATAGTACCTAGTGCCTTCGCTATAGGTACACTAATATTGGCCATACACGATCAAGTATATCTACTTGTCAAGTTTGCAGCGGTATAGCTATCTCGTGCAAACTGGATGCCACATCAAGTCTAACTGCAAACTTGACAAGTACCTACACTTGATCGTATATGGCCAGCTAATGTTCACACTCATACCCAATAGAGACAATCAAAAAATCATGAAGAATAAAATTTTATAATAAAAAAAATTATAATGAAAAATAAAGGGAATTGGCTTTAATAAGTTACTTTATAACAATAATGCTTTTATCATAAGTTAGAAACGAGGCGGATTGATGTCGATCATTAATCATTATCTTATAAGAAAATAAATCATGACCTCAAAAGGAAAGTTAGGCCTGTCAAAACATGTCTTACAAATGTTCTTCATACGAGCCAAATTTAGGGTCTCACTTATAGCAATACGCCGCATTGAATTGGTCCAATTGAACCAATTTAAGTGCCACGTTTTAAGCGCATGTTGGCCCTGTCTTTGCTCAGTAATATATAGGGAAGTCAACGAAAATATAAACAAACAAACAAATCAATAATTTAATTTAATTTTCTATGGTTCCGGCGGAAACCAACCCGCGAATATAGCTCTACAAGCTCTATCAATTCAGCTATCTATCAGTTCTATCTATCTTCTCTATCAGTTCCTTGTATTAAAATAACTGAAAAATATGTCACATTGTTACATACAAAAATTATTAAATGTTATCCTAATTCCTATAGGTACCTAATATGTTGCTTTTTGTGTTATATTTATTCAGTATCATAGGAGTACCAAACAGAATTGTGGGACAGATATGGGCTGTGTATTATCATAAAACAGGTAGGTACAATATTTAAGAATTTAAATTAGAGATGTGATGGAAGAGTATTGAAAAATAGAGAAGTGTACCTATCTATTGAAAAATACCCACATGATGTTAGAAGTTGAATTTACTATAGTTTATAGGTCAATAAAAACATAATATAATACAATTATGTACAATTATGTATTTTTGCCTATAAGTACGTCTAAGTATAAAACACTATTAGCATTAAACGCATTGAATCAGATTCCTATAAGAGATTAAAATGTATACCTGAACGCCTGTCTATCTACCTTAGAATATGTAGGTATGTGCAGATCACACAAACATAATTAATATGTCAAGATAACTTAAGTTATTGGATAATAAACAAAGTAATTAATTTTAATTATAATTATATTGTCTTCATCATAACTACCTATCATAACTAGTCGGCACCTACAGTATAAGAAATTTTATTCAATTATGAAATTATCTCTGTAGTCTGTACCTACTACCTACCTATTAGGTCCATAAATGTAATATTTTTTCAATAAATGTACAGCCCTTAAAACTTAATTATTGCTTTATGTACCAACCGATATAAAATCTCATATTTGAAACTCTACCAAAAGCTAGGTAGAGTTTTAGATTTACTACAACATTAACTACCTATGACTTGGTCTACTACTGAAAACGGGTTTCTCCCCTTGAGGAGGTATTATGTGATGTATATTATTCATTCTTGTTAAAATCCTTAGATACTGCTTGTTCTATTATTTTGTTAATGATCAGGTACCTATCCTACAGCTTTTTATCCGAAAAGATAGTCAGTGTAGCCAACCTGGCTTGACTGGGAGAAAATGCCTTTGGGGATTAAGTTCACCCTTTATAATAAATAAATATTGGTTATAATTTGTAAATTTTTCCCCACCAAAAACCCACTGGCCTTCTGAACTTCACGGAAGAACCCAGTACATGCAAGAACCTCTCAATAGTTACCTTCAAAACTATCTACTATTGGGTTGTAATTAACGCGACGCGCGTGTGGTCCCAGTCCCATAACTCATGCAACTTGATAAAATTAAGTAACTCGACTCGAAAAATAAAACTAACTAAAATAAGTAGTCGAACTGTCGGCCATATTTCACTCGGTTCACGCAACGCCCGCGAAAACAATACAAGGCCGTCGTGGGCTGTCGCTGCCCGCTGGTTGACCGCCGAACCCATGGACCCCGTATCCGTATCTGAAAGGCGATTATCACGATAATATCCGAAACTTTAGTCTCGGTAATTGATGTTAATGACATTTCTACCTGTTACTGTGTAGCTAGGTATAGGTAATATTTGTTGATGTAACATTGCATTTAAACCCCGTATTTAAGTCTACTTGACTTACGCCCCAACTCAGAGTCACTAACGCTTATTAATTTGCTCCTTAGTACAGAATTTTTATGGTGATTCCTTACTAAAGAGCGATTAAAGCAACCGTCTTTTTTTTTTTTTTTTTGTAAAGAAGCAAACAAAATTAGATTTATATATGCGGAAACTCATAAATGGTGTAAAAGATAATTATATTGTGTTAGTATTGTAGATATAAGACACTGTATGTTTCCCAAATAAAGAAAAATAAAATAAAATAAAATAAAATTAATGACTTTGACACTTGACACTTGACTTACTTAGTATAATTTTTAATGCACGAATAGTGAGAGATCTATGCGAATTTCAGTGAATGGTGGGACGCTTAGTACCTACACTAAGTAACAGAACCGAAATGCACAACACTAGTTTGTACGATTCGGTCCACACCTACTCAACATCGCTTTGAAGAATAGTCTTAAAGAAATAATAAGACAATAACTAAGTAATTATTATCATTCATATTAAGTTTGAACCTCAAAAATTATTTCGCAACATGGCTATTTTATTTATGATTTTATTATTTATTACACAAGTAAGTAATAACGTAGCAATGTGCTTGCTATTCGCATTTTTAATTCAAACACGGAAGCTAATTTAAATATTTCAATAACTCATAGTTGCACAAGTCTTAGGTTATATACCTAACAAGTTGAGAAAAAAGAAATCGAAATATTTGAAAATTTGAAATCACAAAGTCCACATCCACACCTTGTGACTGGTTTGGGCTCTCCCATTCGATATAAACAGTAAAATTTTACTATATATTCATCTTAATATAAAAAAGCTAGGTATCTAATTTAGACCTAATAATTATAATAGGTACATAATTATTATAAGTACATATAACTTATATTTAAGGTTCCGTAGGAAAAAACAAAAACGGGAACCCTTGCGATCGCTCGTGCGTCTGAGCGACTGCCCTTCACAGCCAATTTGCTCCGAAACTACTGGACCAAATTAGTTGAAATTTGTACTCATATACTTTTTTGTGACCCAAAGACAAAGGTATAAAGTAAACACCTGAAGTTTGAAAAATAAATCAACGAAATCAAAATTAAACAAAACCTGTTTTGCAAACCCTAACGTGTGGTATTTCAAATGAAAGGGCTTATTGTGAGTACCTACACAAAAAAAAACTATAAGTACAGTGAAAACCTACCAGTTTGTACGTTGATCTCCCGAACACAGAGGCCTGAGTTCAAATCCTGACAGGTACCTACCTCTAATTTTCAGAAAGATATGCGTATTACAAGTTAATTATCGCTTGCTTCGGTGAAGGAAAACATCGTGAGAAAACCTGCACACTGGATAGTTCTTCATAAATTCTCAAAGGAGTGTGAGGTCTACCAATCCGTACTTGGCCAGCGTGGTAGAATATGGGCTGTACCCCTCACATTGTGAGAGGAGATTCCGAGCCCAGCAGTGGCTGGCCTCTCCACGCGAGTTGAACTCGCACTTGACCGGTTTATTTTAATTCACTGAATCAAATGGGTACAACGTCCATCAATTTGTAAATAATGTGAGAGAACGAAGCACAAAGGAAGCAAACAAAATTTTGTATCCAGAATATTTTTTATTTATTACACACACTTCTAGGGTTCCTTAGAAACTATAAAAAATAAGTTCGAAAGAAATAAAAAATTGTTTTTTTTGTTTCAAGATGTTTTCTTATCCATCCATCCTATTAATTTTGTTGTTCCTATAATTCTAACTTGCATCAGTCATTATATTTATGGCGTAGGTATATTATAATGAATGCCATTAAAGGTATGATATTACCTTTAAGCGTATCTACTGGCGGACCTATGACTTGAATAATTCAAGGGGACTTTTATATGTCTAAAAAGTATTATAACTGTCTATTAACAAAACAAGATTATGTAAAGTAAAAGTTCGTAAAATTAAGCACATGTAATTTATTCTACTACTTACCCCTATCTATTGTTCCAAATTAGTTCAGCTAAAAATGCAACGCTGGATTTGTAGTTCAAGGCTTTATTTCTTTAGTATTACATTCATTTATTTTTAAATCGCACTTTCGGGAATATCGCGGAACCCTCAAGCGTTGAGTTACGGCGTAACCGGTCTTATACTTTTTTTCTATCGAGCATGCGCGCTTTGAATAACTAAGTAGAAAGATAAATCTCAAAACATAGATAAGACAGATTTAATTAATTTAAGGATCGAGTTATAGATAATTAACAGAAAAAATCATAGTATTTTTAGAATTTACATAATTTTTAACAAAAAATAACCGATTTCAAAATTAGGAACAACTCAAAAACTGCTCGTCTGATCTCACTGAAATTTAATTGAGACCACATGACAGGCACCAGCTTTCGATTAAAAAAAAATCATCAATATCGGTTCGCCCAGTCGAAAGTTCTGAAGAAACATAAAAAATACAGTCGAATTGAATACCTCCTCATTTTTTTGAAGTCGGTTAAAAAAGTATACCTACATGATGCTAAAATGTTTTGCCGACAATTATCTCAGAGAAAATAATAAAGCTCATTCAAGTATCTAAATATTAGTCTAATAAAGTTATTGTCAACTGAGTGTAGGTAGATATATTCCGGATAAGTTCTTGTATTAACATACCTTTGCTTGAATTAAAAAACTGTTATAAAATTTTATTATATTTATTTATTTAATGCATTGGCGCCACGTGGCTTCAATCATCAATGGATTCGTTCGATTTTGAAAGGAGAACGGGAGTTCAATTTTGAAAATCGAACCTCCTGGGCGGGACGCACATTTTGTTCGAGATGTCTGTTCTATGACATTACACTTTACCTAATGAGTTCAGTAGGAAAAATACGTAACCAACACTAGAATATCGTGACTTTTTATCAGTTTTCAGGCAACAGAGTTGAGGATGATGGGTAGACAGATTATTGAATATGGGCGTTAATTTATAATATTTCAAATAATTCTGTAGGTAATTGAACTCAAATGTTTTTTGACTTACCTCACTGGTTGTAGCAAACTAACTTTCTAGTCGACCATACTTTAACGTAAACATACGTTCGATACAGGACTTTAACATGTTGTGTTAAGATCCATATGGGTTTACGTTTATTCCACACTAAACTTTCGTACTGGTCCAGTACTACTGCATTTAAGATGATAGTCTGTTGGAGCCATGGGCCCTTAGGGGCTAGGGCAAAAAACTAATAATTATGGAGACTAGCAGAATCTCTTGTAATGAACGTAAAGGGCATTGCGCTAGAGATGGTCGTTCAAATTCCGGAAAACTTTTTATACCAATATATCTACCCGAAGTCTGACAAGTGGAAAAAAATTCCCAGTACAGAATAAATGAGGGAAAGTTCTACTAGTTATTAGAAATATGTACTTTCAATATTATCTTATTGTACGCCAGTTCATGACTAAATAATTCCGCTTCTTTCAACCCAGCGTCTAACTTGACCCTATAATTTCTAAACAGGTTCCCAAATTGGCGACTGAATTTCGCTTGAGGCTGAATATTTTAAATGCTCGTTTATTAAAGGGAAATGAGATATTGTAATCACTACCTAGTTGCTTACTTGAACATATTCCGTACACTTTCATTTCGCTTGTGTTATTATCTTGGAGTAACAAAAATATCCGATTTCATTCTGTCGAATCCTGCGTTGCAAACAGAGGATTAAATAACTCAAGTTTGAATAACGTTTAAATAATAATTTATTTTGCGGTTAAACTACCGCTTCAATTGATCTGTACCTAAATGTAAGCTGGGTATCATTATATTAATTTAATACATGCAGCGGAGAACTGGTTGATAATTTATAGCTTGGAATTTGTAGATACTTAACGATTCGCGATCTTCGTATAAGCAACATAATGACGGCGAAGATGAGTCGAATTATTGAAAACGTGCGATAATGTGGATGAGCCTTAATCGAAATTTACTTGATTTAACCTGTCTTATAAAGTCAGTTGAAACTTGAAAGCATTACATTGATGAAAAATACAGGCACATAGCTGTTTATCGTTTTACATAACCTTTCTAAATAATTAGGCACACAAAACAACTGGTTAACAAATATTTATATTTGTAATTTCACTATCTTGAGACAGTAATTCCTAATTAATTAGACACCATTTACACATTAATGTTATAAAATATTTTTAAATATAAATCATAAAATTGATTTTACGTATCCTTTTAAATACTTTTTTACCTAATGCTTATAGTGAAGCACATGACTGTATTGTTCATTTTATACTTCAAATAAAAATGTCCATCCTTATAGCTTATACCAAAAGATTATTCTCCATAAGATATATTTACTTAAATAGATTCTGTTGGCAGAAGCCATAGCTTCTTTCAAGTGCAACATCCGCGTAGAATACAGCCTTCGAACTGCCAAGAAGGTTGCTCTACTTTGCACTTTATAATGAGACTTGTACGATTTGTGAATGCTAATTACAATTATTTTATCACGACTTTTGTTTAAGATTAAAAGAAGAAAGAAGGGTTTTATAGAGGTTATAAGGAGAAGAGTTAAATATTAAAAAAATAGATGTTGTATTTAATGTATATATTTGAACTTGAATAATTAAATAGGTATATAATATGTCAGTTTGTACCAAAATATTTAAACGCGACATAAAATCTGACCGTAGAGAATGTGGGCGCATCCGTGACTCATTTCATTAGCGCCCATCGCTAAGGAATATGCTCTACTTAGCCATTGTATTAAATCATTGACTGTATCTTATAAAATAATGTATTATTTGTTTAAACAAAAATATGATATAAGTCGGTTATTATTAATACCTATAAGAAAAATGGTGCATTTGTATTGTTTTACAAATTTTTGTTTATTATTATATTAATGTAGTTTATGAAGATTACGTATAAGTAGCTACATTGTTGTAGGCATATTTAAAAACTTAAAGATGCAGATATAAAATGCAATGTTTTCCAAAATATTTGTTTTAAAAAGTTAAGATCTCTATCTATATACCTACTTGTTAAGACAAATTAATTAAAAAAACTATCTATCACGTAAAGTCTATATAGGATAGGATCTAATGCAAGATATTTGAGTTAGGGAATGCGAACGCGTTCGCGAGCGACGTGTCTGCCAACTAGTTTGCTCTCCTGTTCAGTTTGCGTGGACAGAATCACGATGCAGCAGCAGTCAATGTGAGAATTATTACACGGTACATGGGAAATAATAGCACTCCTAGAATTTTACTAACGATAACCTACTAGAATGTACCAATGTTTTTATATACCTACCTAAATAATGATATATAGATAATAAATCATTATTTAATAATTGTACGAGTAACTCAGATTTTAAGCATACAGTATCGTCCTAATAACTAGTTTAAATTAGTTAAGATAATAGGTAGGTACCTCCTTTCTACAACTTATTAAAACCCAATATCCAATAGTAGATAAGTAAGTAGGTACCTAGATAGCTACCTATTTTTTTTCTACTACTCAGCCAATTACTTACTACCTATCTACCTCTTAGGTATTTACTTAGGTAGGTACCTACATGAGTATGCGTTTGAAAATATTTCTTCTATCAATAATGCAATCTAATTCAACTAGAGCGCGTAGTAGAGTAGGTAAGTTATCGCATGTGCAATACAAGGATACTCTATGACGGATAATAGTTTTTTTATACTTGTGGAGAACTCATTGCATAAAATAAATAAAAAATAGCAACAATCGCTAGACCTTGCATTACTAATCATAAATAAAGAATAATCTACCTGCATTTTTCTTGCGTATGACCTTGAATAAGAACAGTTTAGTTAATAATAGACTGTACCCGAACTCAATAGAAACGTAATGGTTCCCCAAATTGGTTCGTCCGTCCACCGCACACAATCAAAACAAACACCCGATACACACAAAAATAACATAATGGCCCTGTAACAGTCGCAGCCCATAAACTAATAATGGGGGAGATATGTTTTATGGCTTTCAAGTTTGAATACGCTAAGTTTTTTAACTTTTAGTTAAGCGAATATCTCGTACGAGTGAGCACGTTCGTTTCGTAACGTAAATATTTAAACTTTAAACAGTGAAAAATCTAATTAAAACTTGTTCCAAAATTAAAGTTGTGAAGATTGACGGGTCGGTTGCATTATGGCGGAGATGCGCGTACGCATGTTTCCCGCCTGTTCGAGGCGCGCCGCCGGCGGCCATCTTGGATAAGGATCGATCATAGGTGTACAGCTGTGAAGTGATAAATATGATTCCCGCCCGACACAAACGTGTGCGTGTACTTTCTTTTTGTGTGCATCCTTTTCCGTCGCTCGACGAATCTTCAAGACATTCTTGCTGCCGTCATCTGAATCTGAAACGTAATTCAAAAATGTTTTATTAGATTTTAATTTTCTTTTTGAATCTATTATGTACTCCTACCCAAAATTATGTAATAAATAATACCTAAGTTACATTTATTTGTAAACAAATCATTGTAATTGTTTGTTGTTCACTATATAAATACATATTGTCATCGATATGTAACCTATAGTTAATGCTCATTTATATTGTATTTACTAAATTAAACTTCCGAATTGAGGTATCTACCTATCTATTCATAAATTCGTGTATCTACCTCCGTGTTTACAAAGTTGCCGTAATTTATGGATACTGATTTTATCTTGACATAGATTTTATTTAAATGACGCAATAGAATAAATTTCGATATCGATTTAATTTATCATGATTAAAACTTCATTTATGTCAAAATATCATAACATTCCTGAGTTATGGAAATTATTTGATTTGATGTTCTCTCTTGCAACGAATAGTGGCAACATTTGGTCATGTTGCCAATTTAAAAAGAATGAAAATATGTATTATAATTATTAATTAATTGATTATTTAATTGGCTAAATTACCTTGGTATTCTGTAACGAATCAAACATAAATAAGTTTAACTACAGTTATAAAAACATTAAAGGTTAATCATAGTTCTCATACTTGATGTTTAAACCTCTTGTAATTTAAAACCAAACAAGAAGTACGTATGTGCTAGAGCGAAATCTCAAATGAATGCTACCTCGTTTTAGGTACCCATAGTTTTGATCCGAGCGATGTTATTACGCGTTGCATTGAAAATCATCGGTTCCATCCACTCGTGACTTTCCATCGAGATCTACAATTGTTTCCCGTGTTTGCTGAGAACTTCAACTTTTTTATTTGACTCCACACACTGTTTTTACACTACGTTATTTCATGTCACTTTTGTTTTATTTCACAAATTACTAGTTAAATCATTAATTAACTTGTAAAATACACTTTATCCAAAACCAGAACCAATGCATTAATGGACATCTTTATAACATGTTCTTTATAAAGTATTGTAGCTACTTAAACTTTCATTAAGTAAGTAGCAGGCTACGTACCCACCTAACCTACCTACCCAATACCTACTTACTACAAAGGAAATACCGCCATCATTTACGTTAAATTGCCATCGAATTACAAAAACTGTCTTCAAACGGACATATTATAATCTCATATAGGTAGGCACTGGTATCGTATTATGCATCTTTTTAATAAGGGGGAGTATAGGTAAAAAGTATTATTACACGGTTCATGTTGGTTGCTCAGACGCTTGTAAGGATGTGTAACCATACCAGGTGTTACTTGAGCTATGCTATATATTAAAATATAGTTCTGCATTTCATCACTGTAGTTGTAATAGGTGAAACAATGGCAATTGAAATTAGATAAAAAATATTTACATTATGTTCTGAACAGATATTTTTACTAAACTCAGTTTAAATATTCTATACCACAGGTATGAATAATACCTACTTTAAATCTCATTTGTTACAATAAAAACATAACTAGAGACAAATGGATAATAAAGACAAATTATAGAGTCGATTTACAAAATCTAGAGTCGATATAAAAATAAAACGTACCGTAAACTACTTCAGTGTTCTCCTGAGGTCTCAATTATGTAGAGTCACACTAAAGGGCAGTTGAAACAATCTAGACGGGTAATAACACAGAACAATTGTAGTTAATTAACCTATCGCTCGTGATTATAAATACCTACTCGTTTTTGAATATAGATTATTAAAATGCTTATTACAAAATTGTAGATTTATTTATTGATTGATTTATTTATTGCTTTAAATCTCATTTGTTACACTAAAAAATATAACTAGAGACAAATAGATAATAAAGACAAATTATAGAGTCGTTTTACAAAATCTAGAGTCGATATAAAAATAAAACACAGCGTGAAGTACTTCAATGTTCTCCTGAGGTCTCAATTATGTAGAGTCACACTAAAGGGCAGTTGAAACAATCTAGACGGGTAATAACACAGAAAAATTGTAGTAAATTAACCTATCGCTCGTGATTATAAATACCTACTGGTTTTTGAATATAGATCATTGAAATGCTTATTACAAAATTGTAGATTTATTTATTGATTGATTTATTTATTGCTTTAAATCTCATTTGTTACACTAAAAAATATAACTATAGACAAATGGACAATGAAGAAAAAGTATAGATTTGTTTTACAAAATCTAGAGTCGATATAAAAATAAAACGCATAATAAAGTACTTCAATGTTCTCTTGAGGTCTCAATTAAGTAGAGTCACACTAAAGGGCAGTTGAAACAATCTAGACGGGTAATAAAACTGAAAAATTATGGTTAATTAAACTATCCTTCGTGATTATACATACTGGTTTTTGAATATAGATTATTAAAATGCTTATTACAAAATTGTAGATTTATTCAATGTAATATTGCTACTGCATATTTTAAATACTATAATGGCATTGCAATAATATGATTGTTGAATCTACAACTAGCTTTAGCCCGCGGCTTCACCCGCGGTAAGGATCGATTTCTTACAAATCCCGCGGGAACCCTGAACTTTTCCGAGAAAAAAGTAACCTATATGTTAATCCAGGCTATCTTCATTCTAAATTTCAGCCAAATCGGTTAAGTAGTTATGGCGTGATTGAGGAACAAACATCCAAACATTCATTTCATATATGTATTCACAAACTTTCACATTTAAAACATTAATAGGGTAAATCACTTTTGATCGTAAGTCATAAAGGAATTTTATTACAAATAACGTCACAATCGATTCACAATAATATAAAAATTCAACTTTACAATGTTAAATAAAAATTATCGGCAATCCTACTTAAAACAGCATTGTTTGACCGGTGAAGATCTAGTCGGTCTAACGGGTCGAAACTCGAACTAGTTACAGCAAATAGTTACTAAGCCCAGTTTATTTCAATAAGTCGCACCTTCGGTGCAACAAAGGCACAACAGCTTTTTTTGTAATTTTACATGAGAGGACTTTAAGATTTTTTCACATTCGCATTTATTTTCACATTACTGGATTACTATCTGTAATAGGTTAAAAATATACATACTTACTATTAATTGTTTATAGTTTTTGCTACAGTTTCACGTAAAATGCTTGTTTTATAGACAATTTGGCATACTAACTCAATTTTACAATTTTGGCTATTTGTGACTTTGTTGCACCGAAGGTGCGAAGTATAGCAGCAACATAAAAAAGAACAGAAATATTCTCCAATATGACATTAAATTTCACCTTCATTTATAGACTTTTTTTCTATTTTTAATTTAAATCTACGTTTTCACTGAAATGCATTATTTTGTGCCATGTATTTCAAAATTAAATTTTCTTTGTACAAAAACCGCTTCGCTATATCTTCGCTCGCGATCCGTGCTAGTCCTTATTTCCGAAGTCTGCTCGGTGATTAATAATTTTGCACGATTCTCCGCTCACCACTGTACTGTCGAAAATAAAAGCAAAATATTAAGAATACTTCAGACACTTACAGAATACTCCTGTCTAATTATCTGCTTATTTGCATAAAGGCTATTTAATAACTGTGTATGTACTAGGTAACTCAAATAAGAATTCTTTAATTTAATTTAATTTGGTAATGCTAGAACGTTGGTTTTACTTAACTTTAGATACATAAAATTTTGGTAACGTAGGTAAATTAATTTTAAATTCATGAAGAGAAACTTAAAACTAATTGATTGAGATTTAGGTTCTTGTATATTTTTAAAAGCTGATACCAATTTGCGATCAGATCTTTTTATGATTACAAAATTCAATCTCCGATAGGGTACTTAAGTAATAAGGGAAAATAGTCGACGTTCTACTAAACCACATTCTTTTGAAAAAATTGCATCAGCTAATTTTGCGGGCGCTAACCCGTTCTTAGTAAACTATTAAACCATATTTAATTCCACATAAACAGTGCACGGTAACATACACTTCGAATAAATAACTCTGGCACACTAGCCTTTCAAACGTTGCAAAAATCCCTTTTTTGCAAACAAATTTAATTTTTATTCCCACGACATTAAGGATAACTTTCATAAACACGTATCGGTGGAGTGTGCTTTATGAAAAATTTCTTGAACCGTCTGGTATGGAAATAAGGATAGTTATTGCGGGGCAAAGTTTAGGATATTTCGATATTATTTCACTGATATAGGGTGCTTCGTGCCGAAACTAGCATTCTACGGAACAATGTGTCTTCTTTTAAACTAAGTCGGTTAATGGTGTTGGTCTCAGCGAGTCTCGTATATCTAAAACGAAGCTTTTCGCGTCATCTCCATTGTTTCCATAGTAAATCGTGCTGATCTTTGATTATCTCTAATTAAGTGCTATTTTAATGGTTGTGTTTTTCCTGACAGATTGCTTAATCGGTGGCATTTCATTGCATATTCATAAGATATCGGTGTTATTTCCTGTATTTTTATCACGAAAAAGAAAACTATAGCGTAGTTATAAGGTAGTAATTAGTGTGTTTTTTGTAGTAAACATTTATTTATCGTTGCTATTTACGGTAAGACCATGATGTTAACTAAGCGTAAAGTTACAATCCAAATTATCCATCTACATATTTCCTTTGCGTTCGTGTCTTCCAATGAGCGGGCAAAGTTTTATATTATTACCTTATGTAAATCCTAATTATCTCACAACTTTTTGAACTTTTACGAATTATAATTGTATGTATCTAATATTCGAACCCAGACCACTTACCTACGCGAGCTGTTGAATTCTAAACCAGTAGACAACAAGATTCAACCGTTACACGTGTAAAGTGGGATACCTCTCCGCGGTTAAATTCAAGCAAGCGCTGAGAAACATTTTTTACTAGCTGGCTACTTTTTAATTATTCTTAGTCAATCACAAACTGTTTTACAGTCCGTATCAAATTTCTTCAATCCGTCACGGCACTCAAAATTTTGTTTCGGCACTCGTATAACGATCAATAAAATTTATCACACCATTTCGGTAGGAATCTTGATACATTATCCCACTATAAAATTTTATAGACGCGGCATTTGTAGTCTAGCGCGGGTGAAAGTCTAACTAATAACTTAATGATATCTATGGCAAATTTTAAAATGTTTTGTAATTCTGTGTAACTAAAATAATGGCTCATTTGGAGTGTATTTTAAAACTGTTGGGAATATTATAGAATTGAAATATTCACGGCGGGGATCGAACAGACCGCTGTGCCGGCGCCAATGGCCGATGATGTATAGCGCCCCTCCACATACTCCACTAATATTGGTGCCCTTCCATTTTGTAAGACTGTGTGAATGTAGACTTTCCTTTGAAGCCAATTTGATCAATTTTTAAAACCTGTTAGATAACTCGTAAATTCTTCATTCGATTATAATATTTATAATAATATTACCTATTTATAATCAGTACAGGATGGTGAAATTTAAATTGAATTGAAATATTCTGTAAAATACTTATCTAAATATAATAATCATTTCATAATATTTGAAGATATATTGGGCATTTTAAATAAGTATTAACTATACTATCTTAAGCTTTATTTTTTAACAAAAAGAGAACAGGACAACAATATCAATTAAAAAGCTAATGCTTAAAAGCTACAGGAAACATCTTATAATTGGTCGAAAGCCTGCTTCGTTGCACGATGTATGCGGGACAAAAAAACAGACGTTTCTATTAGAGATAGCCTCTTTTTCACCACGGACCGGGCAGGAACACAATCGTAAATTATAATTTATTAACCCACAGGACTACGAAATTGAGTTATCCATGGCGTATCTACGTCGGCGTCCTTTACCATTGTAATTTCGTGGGCTTAGTGCCCTCATGGTATTCGATCGTAACGGACGGCTAGGTGCAAAGTCCAGTGCCATACATCTGCATCGCAGTGAGAGGAATTGCCAATCGTTATGCATATGGCGTAAGAATTGTTTAAGCGTGACATACCACAGTTGAATTTGATGGCGGCGCATTCTCAAAGTGTTCCAGCGAGTGATGCGATGCACGTACTATCAATTTGCTCACCGTAATCAGTGTTGTCACCAGTCGACGAAGAAAGGTTAACAACGGTACTCCTGTGTTCTGGACCGCTATCCCCCAAGTACGTCAAGATAGTTCCAGTAACGTCTATACGGATATCACGCTGCGCCGTGTCATGTTTGGTACAAAAATAGACGATTTGCTTTTACTTTTTCACACGCATCACGGGAGATGTGTTTGGCTGTCCGCGCACGATTGTTAGAATCATCGGCGCTCATGCAGAATCGTAATGAGAATTTCCTCCTGCTGCACTTGCGATACATAAAACATTATGCGGATCGCCGTCATGTTTACAACGGAAAATACGGTCGCGGATTGTGTGTTAAGCGTAGTTTTATTATGTGTTAGATTACCTATGTGAAAATATAAATCTTCGCGTATTGTTATTGCTACTTGTGAGAAGTGATATTTTAAAGATGACCACAGACGTGATAGTTTAAGTAATATGTAGCGTGTACCTATTGTTTTGGTGGATAAGATTTTGTGAGTTAAAATGTGTCAGTAATTTCAAAAGGTCAAAGCCCGAAAAGATTATGAATGCGAGCGCACGGAGTCGACGCGCCGCGAAAATAATATGTCTCCACAAACAAGTAAAACCAAACAGTCTTCAGCACTTTGAGTTAGGAGGGAAGCAAGAATCCGCTCGTGCATATTAATACTAAACGGTAAAAATAGCTCCTATAATAATGGGAATTATTTATGCTTTTAAAATGCACTTCACGCATATTTTTCATGTACAAATTATGTTCTACGTGTGGAAAAATGTTAATAAGTTATAAGTGATCAATTATCTTCTGTAGTCTTTATGTTGTAGTCACGATATGTCCATGTGTTTCTGTAATTTTAAGGTGAAAGGTTTCTTGATAAAGCGTTTAAGTACTTTCTAGGCCGGCGATGCACTTGAAATTCCTCTTTTATTTCTCATATCCATGGACGATAAGCGCTTATAACATCACGTGGCTCATGGCCTATTTGTTGTCTCATCAGCCCTTCAGGCCTTAGGGTTTTTATTATGAAAAGTTATGTTATACCCACCTCTCTGTTTATTCATTGTCCGTGTGTACACTTCAATACGTCCACAATAGTGGTCTACTAAGTGTAATAATGGAGCGAGTATGATTTACACTGAAACATGGCATTACTTGATTTCTATCTCTCTGTCATTTAGTCTATAATACCATTACTCGACGTTTGATACAGTGTTATAAATAATTACCTACATAGGTACAAAGGCAGAATTGTAATTTCTGTGATCAGTTAAAAGATATCTTACTATCAATTTCTGTTCTGATATTGTGGTTATATCTCAGGTATGTACTTATATTAATTTAGTCCAATTTATTTATTTTTAATGTAGGTTCTATACAAAATGTACCTGAGTAAGAACGCAATATTTCTACAAAACATTTACAAATGTGTTAGTATAGAACAAACAATTACCTATAATATAAAATGTCGATATTAAATAATTCCTAGTAGGTCAATAATTTCTCTAGTTCCTAGTTTTCTACGGCTAGGCAAATAGCTCGCCCTCCGTCCTTCCGGTTGCTTGACCTCACTTGACCTGTACCTAACTTAGATTTAGTTGTGGGACTTGTGGGCCAAGCGAGCCCCACTCTAGCTTTACTACTTTTACTTGTTAAATAACTAGTTCAAACTTCATAGTTAAATCGATACTTTCAATAAAAGGTATCTACCATTAAAATTTGGTTAACCAGAGGACTTTCTTTAGTAGTTCAGTGGATAGAGGTAATGATTTAGGGGGATGATTTAGGGAGTGCAGAATATTTTTCATTTTTTAGTAGGTATAATTTAGCTATACTTATTATAATAAAGAGCTAGTCATTGTTTCCAAAAATAAAGTAGAATTTCCAAAATTATATTTTTTCTCTTTTAATGAACCATTGAACTATTTTTACATAGCTTTTTACGTCATGATATAGATTTTAAAGATACATTTAACCGCCTATTTCAAGTTGACCTTTAGTTTTAATTTTCACTTTCAGTGACAATAAAATAGGTAGGTACATACTGTAAGACAAACCGTAAGAACTGAAAAGATTCCAATATATTTTAAATTTTTATTATATTGCGTAGGAAATAATCGATGTACCTTAACATAACTACAAATTAATAAGTCTATGGAATGTCGTTAAATTAAAAAGACGAAGTGAATTCTTGTTGCGTATAAATTCTAAAAACAATAAAAGCAGAAATTGTACCTATACATATTCTACTCTAACATTCAAAACACCTGGAATAACTGCTTCCCTGCCAATTTTAGTGAATTAATGACAGAGGGTAATTTAAATAACCTCGTTCTTCGTTTAATCGGTTAAAGGCAAGCATCCATTTAACGTCTGAAAACGAATTTATTCATTAACTCACTACTTGTAGCGCAGCAAAGGAAGATTTACTTATATTGTCTATTTCAATTGTTTTACTAAACATTATTTTACATAAAAGGAAATTACTTCCCAAATCGGGTTTTTAAAAACAAACATTGATCGCATATAGAAAATTCGTAGACCACTAACTTACTTAACTAAAATCTAAAGGTTACTTTAAACAAATTGTTGAAGTTGATAACAATTTCCAGTGCAATCCTTGCAACTCCAAATTGCGAGTAAAATCGATTTAAAATAAATACATTTACATGTTTGCCGTAATATTTTACAGCAAATATCTGCGGGTGATCCGCAAAGGCGTTAATTCGCGTATTAAAGTGCAAAGCAAAGCGGATCGGTTCGGTAGCTGAATTAAGATAATGTTCACACCTGCCGAGTACGTTTACACGTCACAATGTGGGTTCAGTGCAGTTAAGAGGAACAGTTTACGACTTAGCTACAGCGGCCACTGGCATCGGCCGATATCGCGACGTTTGTGACAAATTTTTTATTAATTTTACGAGAGCTCAACCGATTAATGTAATTCGAGTAAGATACAAGGAGGATTATTATGTTTGTGAGAATAAATTGAGGCCTTCAATGATTTTATGTTATGCAATTTTAAAATCGAAATAAAATATCTTAAAAATGACACTGCAAGGAATTCTGTTGGAATTTTACAATAGGGAAAACTGGTTCCATTATACAGAAGTATATTATCTTGTTATTTTTCTTGCTAGGGTGACGATCAATCTTTTTATAATCATTTTGTTTCTACTTTGACTAATAAAAGTCATACCTATCGTGTCTTAATTAATAAAGGTTAGTCTAATGGGAGAACATTAAATAGAGATTAAAATCCATTTTGATATGAGAATATGGTAATTACTGGATATTCCCATCATACGTTATTCATATTTAACGCTAAATTAATAGATAAGTAAAAAATTAAATAACCTTCAACTTTTTAAACATCGTGCCAAAATATAGGTATCTTAGATTTAGTTAGATTGTCCATTTTACATGGTATTTTAAAGAGGATATTTTTGAACATTAAACAGAAAATAATAAATAATTCTTCTAGTGTAATAGTCCTTCAAATGACTTTAGGTATGTGTCATAAAAGTGATATGAAAGGAATGATATTTCCTTGTACCGCACATCGAGGATGGAAAATTCTGTAGCTACATGACACACATCCTTTTCATTTATGTATTTTTTGTAAAAAAATATAAGGCAGTTCATCCTTAGAGAGTTCATTCGTAGGTAATATATTAATATTTATTATTTTCCATTTTAAAAGTTGATTTACTCTTCAAATGAAAGTTTTGCAAGAATAGGTTCTGCTATGATTATTGCAGAAATGCTAGGAGTTGCAATAAAATTAGTCCTAGGTATTTCCGTCAGAAATCTGTAGGAATAGGTACCTAATCATAGCAATAATACTAGGAATACCTAGCAGTAAAATAAGTCCTATTCCCGTAGTAGATAGGTAGTCGCAGTGTGCGCGCTGCCGAAATCGCGCCCGCGGTCCCGTCTTTTTATTGCGGCTGTGTTTACAACATATTATTTTATAGGATCAGCTGCTCGATTACGTCACTTTGTTACAATCGGTATTTTGGGAAGATCGTAAACAAATGAACTCGAATTCCACATAAAGTTCCACCTGACTACTTTTCTAGATATGTTTTTTGAATCGTTGATCAAATTTGTTTTAACTGAAATTTCAATTAAAATATTAAAAAGCTTAGTTAGGTATCTAATAAGTTTAACGATAGACGTAGGTACAGTTTGTGTACAGAAACTGAAAAGGAACAACCCATTATACTAGTTTTTGAGGTAGGTACGTATGTACAACGCTATCTTTGAGCATATTCAATCATGCATGGTATGCTTTTCACGACAAATTGACAGCCTTCCTTTGGCTGTAACAGTAGCTCTTTTTCAGCAGCTGTACGGTGACTAACAAGTCTCAAAGAACCATAGGTACCTACGTAGAGTCTCAACAGTCCCTTACTTTTGCTATTCCTTTACAGTTAAAAATATTACTGAGGCTATTCTTTACTATTTTTAACTACAAATTAGTCACACGTTTTGCAAATTTAAAACTTAACAAATTGCATAATGAAGATGTAAAATAAAAGAACTCTTTCTTTTCAAACTATGCGGTCAATGCCAATAAAGAATTCTGTTCTCAGGTAAATAAATCTATTGTTCACGGGTACCGTTGAAAGCAGAACTGTTTTATGGGTGATAAAAAAATTGCATAATTTACCGTAGATACAAGTTCATTGTCATCCTCCATGGATATTTTAAAGAAGACAAAACGTTCTTTATCCTTACTATTTCAAACCCTTAAACCTACACTAGGCAAAAAAGAAATAGGATCTCGGACTATATACAATAAATAGATAATATGTTTATGTAACTACTGAAATAATTCTTGACAAAAAATAACCAATTTCAAAATTCGGGATAACTCAAAAACTACTCGTCAGATCTTGTTCAAATTTAAGTGAAACCACATGACAAGCATCAGCTTTCAATTAAAAATAGAATCATCAAAATCGATTCACCCAGTCGAAAGTTTTGAGGTAAAAAATATAAAAAAATACAGGCGAATTGAACACTTCCTCCTTTTTTGAAGTCGGTTAATAAAATAAATGTTCACGCTTGCATAAAATTAAACGCTGAAAACTTTACATACTATAATTACATAAAAAGCTATTTATAGTTCTAATAACTCTCAAACACCTATAAATGAAGTTGTGTCTCGTTGTGACACTTAACATGCGATAAATTTTGCCTCCGAATAAATTCTGCAAATAATTTCACCCGCATTCGTTAACGATAACGACAACGTATTATGTTATTGTAAATCGATAATTGTTTTTATAGCGCATACTATTGCTATGACAGTTATCGTCAATAAATATCCTTGGTATGGTATGTTAATAAATTCATTTAATCATGACATTATGAATGAGTGCGACAGGTGCATTTAGGCTATACTCGAACTTCTAACCTAATTTGGATTTTCAAATGATAATGAATTTATATTCATGCCTTAAAACTCGTCAATAAATAAAAGTTAATAAATTTATAGCGGTATAAAGTTTTATATTTTTATTTTATAGTAGGTAAATGTAATTAGGTTTATGTATTTTGAGTATTTTATAATCAACTATTGGAATTGCCCTGTACTACTTTGGTTTTAATTTTTATATCAGATTATAAGTGTAACCAATCTGATTGTTTCTTGTTTTCTTGCTTCAAGTCAGCACAGTCCTGACAGTGACACTTGTACTTTTAAATTTCATTGTACCTGCATTTTAAACGAGGCATAAATAAATCTGACATAGGTATGTAAATAGACTCTACGAAAAAACACATTTCATGATCTCATGAAATCATTATGTGAAGCATTATTTTATTATGTCAAACAAAAAAATATCCTTCGTAAATACAGAACTACGTAATCAATACCAATTAAAATGCAGCCAATAATTGTATTACTCATTGTATTTTGTAATACAATTTAGATTAGATATAGGTAGTAGTAAGTTGGAGACAAAGGTCTTATTATAAACTAGGAAATCACCCTCGCTTTGGAAAAAATTGTAAAAAAATATAATATAGCCTATGTCACCCGGGGATAGTGTAGCTTCCCAACAGTGAAATAATTTTTCAAATCGGTTCGGTAGTTTCGGAGCCTATTCAATGCAAACAAACAATCAAATCTTTCCTCTTTATAATATTAGTATAGATAAGGAAATAGATAAGGAAATATGTATATCTAACCTCGTAGATGGATGAAAGTTGTATTATAATCAGATTATTGAGAAAAACATGATCATATTTGTTACCGATTTAGAATTAACGACAATTTAAAAACATTTTCATGTAAAATGTTGCTAAGACGAGCCCATAATTATGGCTGGTAATATCAAAAATATATCAGTTTAAGCTCCATACGCCCTAACTCTACAAGCCCTAACTTCACAAACTTATTACCTTACTGATATTATAAAATTGAAAGTTTGCATAGATATTTCTTACTCTTTTACAAAAAAACTACTGAACAGATTTTTATTAATAGGATATAGATTACGTATTTTCCCGGAAAACACGGGCTAATCAACAAGCAGAGCGCTATCAGGTGCAATACTCGTAAATATATTAAAATCAAGGACACAGATTGGATACCCACGATGCAGATTCTTCGCTTCTCGTTAGACAACTAAGTACTAATATCGTAGTGGTGAATCCTCGCATATTTGTTTATAATGAGCGACTAGCCTAAAATGATACGCTGCCATCCAAGCACGTGGGCCGCGAGTGCCGCGACTCTGTCGATTGTCGGGTGCGTGCATATTGTAACCAAATACCGGAGAATTACCGGAGAATAATATCGAACAATGCAATATTAAAAATACATAAATCCTTTAGAGTAGCTTCCTTGATTGGCTGATATTTTAGCCAATCGTTACAAATAGCTTAATAAGGTTAAAGTAATTACTGTCAAATCAAATCAAATCAATTGTATTCTTAAAAGCATGTAGTTATATATACATTATATATAATTTAAACATTATTAAAAATATAACCTGTTATTATTCATATATTATTAATATTATTAATTCTCATCCCATGAGTGTATGGCTTAATAAACTATTCGTATTTTCGTACTTAGGTACAGACGACATAATAGTAGGTACATAATACTTAGGTATACAACTTATACGTATTAACATTATCTAAGTAACTAAAATCACATTATAAGATTTTTGTTTGCACTAGGCAACTATTGCTTTATTTTTTGTGAGCACCAAAATAACTTCCATCATTAAGCGCACTTGGCATACAATCGGTATAAAATCGGCATAGCACCGGTGACTTGTCCCCAACGGAAGAACACTGCACGTCATAAATCTCATGTCGCCATTGTTCCGCCAATGTCAAAGATCAGCAATTTGCCATTGTGAGGCCGGAGGCGACATTTTACCTTTAAATTGGCGTTCTACAATTAAAATAAGTAATATTTTTTTATCTCAACCGGGTAGAGAACGATTTGAGTATTCGAAACGGTAATAAAGTTTTAATTATTTGAACGTTACTTAATAATAGTCTAGAGCCAAAAAAAAATAGGTGCTATAAATTATAAGGTATGTTTTTTTAGCTTGTGAAATATCATAATTAATAAATTTAAATATTTTTAATTTCATCGTGAGTAGGTACTTACCTACTAAGGCTACTGCAATGTAACAGTAGGAAGTAGGTGGTTTCTATGAATACAAATAAAGTACTGGCCATGATTAATGTGGATATGTGGGATCAAGCCGTTTTCATTTGACGTAGAGTGATGGATGTTGCTTATTGAATTACATATTACGTATTTATTGAAATATGTACCTACCAACCAGTGTTGCTGTGGCAATTTTAGTACCTACTTTGTAATAGAAAACCTACTGAAAAATTACAACATTGTTTCATATTATCTGTAGCGTCATTGCTAGTATCTACTTTACGTATGATAGAAAGTTTAAGCTATAACCTTTAGCTATTATAGGAAGTTTTCCAATGCGTTCGATTTCTTGTTTATTTCAACATGCGTTTAAAATTATTAATATTAAAACCTGGTGCAAACTTGTGGTAAATACCAGTTTCTTACCTACATCAAATCGGAGGATCCTAGCCGTAGGGTAAAATTTTGCAGCGCAAACCAGAAAAGCGTAAACCCACGAATTCATTAGTATCAGAAATCTAAGTGATGTAAGGTAATTGTTTTATTCTATTATATAATCAATTATTTTCTTCGTCAAAATATAGTAATGTGTAAATATAGCTCTATTGTAAATTATATACTTAATACTTGGTAGGCAACTATCTTTTCCGTGATTAAAAGGCGCTGTTATTTCCGAAGAATTCAGTTACAATTACGCGAATAGAAGTCGTGAGTCATTCAAAGACCAAACTTCAATAAATATTCTGTATACTATTATGTAACACAACCGTAACATGTACGAAACACACGAAACAACAACACAACATGTATTTATTATAGTTAGATATGTATATATGTATTTATATATGTATTTTGTGTACTTTTTTATGTACGTATTAATATGTATGTTTATGTGTATCAGCTTACCTTCCCTAACCGCCTTTCGTGCATTTCTGTTTTGGCCAATGGTTAGCTGGTAGAGAATGCACTAAGCATTAAGCTCGCCATTTGTACCGAGATATTTTATTGTGGTCAATAAAGGTTAAATAAATAAATAAAAGCAACATCAATAATAAACCCATCTATAGTGATGTTTACAAGTGACAAAATGTAACTTTACGTGAAGTTGTCCATAAATAGATCGTTAACAATACCGAGTGGCCATTACGTATGACATCACACTCGAATGAGTCTCATAGTGTCCGCGTCTGAATTATCGACCGCCCAAATTGTTTCAAGTTCAAGGACCCAATAAAAAGTGTAGGTAATACATATACCCACGTGGATACGCACATAATAGCACTCGCTAAGAGTTATGCATGATTATATCTCGTTAACACTACCTACTTTTATTATTGCACGATTTTAAAAACGAGTGCGTTGCGCGTTCATGACTGAATTTTCATTTCTGTATTCAATTCATAAAAAAACAGCAGACGTAATGAATGAGTTTCGTTATTATTGTTTAGATAGGTACTTACTTATTTAATTTTTTTTAATTAAATCAAATTTACCCTTAATTGTTTTTTAAGTTCTATTAAGTTTCAATAAAGTAGTATTTTTTTAACAAATTTAAATATTAATGTGATATTTTGACTCTACATCTATTCTAGGTTTGGTTGCCTGATGATAACAATCTGTTTCTTACCGCATCAAGTCACCTTAATAATACGGCAATAAAATTAATTATTCATTTAGGCACTTAATTGAGTTGTTCTTAGGCATTAATGCCGTAATAAAATTAGACGTTGAAGGTAAATTATATTATTGTTGCATGTATAATTATCAACGATAATTCGACTAAAATAATTGTCTGTAAAAAAATGTAATGTGGGTATAATTGTTTGTAAATTTTCAGTATCAAATTCAATTCGGTAGGTAGATATAATATATTTTTATTATTTATTAAGAATCTATCTAATAGGTACCTAAGCTAATAGATGAAAAGTGAAAACAAAAAAAATATCTACTCCAAAACATAGAAAACAATACCAAGTCAAATGTACAAAGTTACAAACAGTACAGCAAATTAATACAGTTACAGTCAAATAAATAGATAAATAAATAAATAGATAATTAGATAAATAAATTTATCTAACACCGATCTAGTCAAGATAAACAATTTAACAATCGAAATATATAACTCCTTTAATAATATTACGATTTGCGTGAACTTATTTACGCTTAAATAAAATAATCACTTAAAGTTTGATATTCCAAAACGAGGTATTAAATAACTATTTAACAAAGTACCTCGTATTTATAATAAGCAAGATGTACTGTGAAGTATGTGAACTGTTTTTTCAAAACGCTTAGCTTTAAATTTATCTAGTGCTGTGTATATGCCGTATGCAGTACTTAGTTCTAGTTCATTTGAATAACGAGCTGCTGCGATCTAGCTCACTGTTTACATCTACTATTCATTGCAGAAGCTAAGCTAACTAATCTTTATTTGTTTGACTCCATTCTACTGAACAACTCTCGATAACATAAGAAAATTGTGTGAAAATTTAAAACGTTCGATAACGATTCATTCATGAAAGTAGGATAAACAATTAAATACATTTAATTTTGGCTTATTTACTTTGAGTCTGATAAGAACTTCTCTACTTTTTTAATATTTTGTGTGTTTGTGTATGTGTTTGTGCGAGAACAAAAAATTACACAAACTGCTGTACCTATCCGGAATGATGTTGATCGAAACTGATAAAAATCTTGATGTAATCAGTCATGATTTTTTACACAATATAATTTAGGGTTAATTTATGATAACTTTGTAATTGTGATAAGATTCCAAGTAAATACATGCAATAAAGGTATATCGCTGGATTTATCTGTAAGCATTAGCAGTTGTTTAGTTTCCCAGCATTCCAGCAAGACGAGACGATACCTTCACGGTTCACACCCCGTAGACATTGTAAATCTTTTATGAATCTTGCTTGTATTTCTTTTTGGTATTTTATCATATTCCCTGACATTGTGAAAGAAGTTCTAAGGACCAGTAGGTAGGAGGATAGTGATAGTTTGCGGTGATGATGACAAAAATGTTCATTTAAAAAAAATACTTTTTGAGTGTAGACTAAAAATTATTATTTATTTAGTTTTAAATGTCTCTATATAAATTTTTTGGATGTATCTACTAATTGGTTTTGTATCAATCACTGATTTGTTTTACCTTTTATGTAACGTTGCCTACAAAAACAAATTGTATCGTTATGTATTGTTACTACTTATGTTAAATGACATGATATTTCAATAAACTTGTTAACCCTTTCGTGTTTTATTTAAAACCCCACTTTAAAATTTCCTCACAATTACCAATAAATCCGATAACTGAGAGTAAACAAAGCAAAAATAATTCAATATTGATTCCCTCGGAATTACCCTAAAGGAATAGATTAATCGGACAATACGTTTTTAATGTTGAGCCCAAATGAAAGAGCGGGCTTTTCGGGAGAAAGGTGCACGAACAGGCACTTGAGGATAACAATATAATAATTCATGTGAATAAAGGGTTTTCAGGCTGGAGCGAGGTGGTCGGCAAATTGTACCGCGCCTCTATACCTCACTGTCTGATACTGTCGTAGCGCACGCTATGTGATCCATAGGTTTGGCTATGATATGTGCTCTTGCCAAAATCTAATATTAGACGAGAAAAATGACTCACTACGATATTTATTGTGGCTCAACTACGGACTTTGGTTTAGTCGTAATCTTAGTTTTATAGTCACTTATTAACAGCGAACTAAGTCTTAGTGGCGTATTATTTTCCATTTTGCTTTCATTTCAGTGGTTTTGCTATCATAATATACGTTTGTTAGCTGTTTGTTTTGGAATATGGACGTGTGTGATTTATTGCAATATTATTGTACTTATCTGCCTTAAATCATTAATTGGATAAACTGATTGTCTAACATCAGTCTTAAGACACTGACGTTGAAGATATGAAATTATTGTGATACCCACAGACATGTATATTCTTGATATGTCTGTGGTTATACCTGTATTACACGCAATCGGCGTTATTCATACGTAAACAATTACTTACTCTAGTCATTCATACTGTTTAGTAGCAGTCCATACTACAATAGTAGGTATACAATTTTTACGATAGGTAGATATAGGTGTTTGAAAATAAAAAAATGTTAAACACCAAATAGTAAAATTAAAATTATGCAGTGGGATTTTTGGGTATGACTTAAAATACTATTAGGATAGGTGTTTTAATGTATTAATATCTATAATATTATCTACTTAGAAATTAAATAAAATACCTTTTTAGAATGTTAGTAATAGAATCTTTTGTAAATTTTATTAATAGATACATCAATGAAATGAAAGTAATATGACGGTGACGTAGGACATATTGGCCTCTATTACAGTAACGCACGCGATCTGTGCGGTATAAAGACGTAAACATTACGGGGCGCGATCCGATGCTCTATACCAGTGGTACTCAACCTTTTTTCAACCAAGCGCCACTAACTCGTGTTAGCTACGAGTATGGTGTCGTGGGCGTGTGTTGCTATGTTGACTTATAGATCCAAGACGTGGTATTTTACTAGTGGCCTCATTCAAAGCCTCAAAGTCACAAAACGCAGTATGGAACGAGCTATGCTTATGCTACGAGATAAGATTCGGAACGATGAAGTCCGTAGGTGAACTAAAGTTACCGACATATCTCATAGAGTCAGCCGGCTGAAGTAGCAATGGGCAGGCCACATCGGGAGGAGGCCTGATAAATGATGGGATCAAGGTCTTCGAATGGCTGCCACGTCTCGGAAAAAGGAGTACTGGTCGCCCCCCGGCCAGGTGGACTAATGACCTAAAGAAGACAGTGGGAAACCGTTGGATTCAGAGGGCCCAGGACCGGACAGAGTAGCACCAATTAGGGGATGCCTATGTCCAGCAGTGGACTCTAAAAGGCTGATAGATAGATATAATTAAATATCAAATATTTCACGCATCGGAAGGGGAAGCATAGGCAGGCCACTTACAAGGTAAACCAATCGACGATATGAGGACGCATGAGGACTGCGGATGCGAGGCTAGTAAAAAATAGACTAATCAACTTTTAGCGAACTCAAAAGCAATTTATTAAGTAATTTTGTAATTTATTAAAAGTAATTTTAGCAATTCAACTTTTGCGAATTCAAAATTTTGGGATTTAGGTAACATTTTTCCAATTCAACGCGATAAAAATTCTGCTAATTCAATATTGTGGTCCTAAAAGTTTACCTACTTAAATACTAAAATGACGTGTTGCCGTGATAATGATAATAAATGAATAAATTTCCTTACATTACCTACTTCAAATTACCGTATCATAATAGCACTGCACACCCGGTGTGGTAGCGATATGTAGGGCTTATTTATTCAAGGCGCTCTAAATTTTTGTAATGGCCGCGAAATTCAAAATGGTTCAAAATATTGTAAACCACATGTACCAACCACAAAAGCAGGGCAGGCCGCACACAAAAGCTCGGCGGGCCGCATGCAGCCCGCGGGCCGCAGGTTGAGTATAGCTGTTCTATACGTTACTAGTCGGTAATAGGCTATAGGAGTAATAACTCTTGTAGATAAAGATTGTGGCACACTTATTCGAAGTTAAAAAATTTGTAAGGTTAAACTTGTCGTGTTACTGAATAATAAACCGATTATAGTTAGTCTAATCGCAGAATCATTCGATTACTGTGATATAATGGGATTCTTGAAATCTGGTTATCAAAATTATTGACGATATTAGGACTTAGGTACACGCTTTGCTACCGTAGCTAAAGCTATCGTAAAATAAACGTTATGATTTAGATTTATTGCCAAGAAACACTCGACTAAAATTTGAGGTTACGTGTATGTTTCACTCGATGGTAAGAAATATCTTGGGTGGTGAAGTGCATTGACTCGAAAAGCATATGAGTGAACTCTTGACTTGAAGAATTTTGAAAATTTATAGTTTGCCTAAACCGAAGCGATAAATTTAGTTTTCAAATGTTTAAAACAAAGCGAACTCGGGATACTAGTCTCTTAACAGATGTGGTAACTATTACTTTTAAATTTTCGACGAGCACGACGTTACAAAAGCCCAGCTCCAATCGATCGCTCGGTAATTGTAGTGGTATTTCCCGTGGGTCAGAGAGTAGTCGGCCATCGTGTAATTACAGATGTAGTACGTTTAAATTTTATAATTTTAAACCAAGACCTGTCATGTGAACACTGCCTTACTTCCGCGTAAGATATGTCTATAGGTACCTAGGGGAAGATATTTCCAAACATTAACTACTTATGTCAAATTTAATACTGTAAAATTTAGAATATAAATCAAAATATAAAAACTTGAAATATTACGAGCCATGTCTATTTTTAGTCTATTTTTATGACAACCAATGCAGGTAAACAACAACAAGTAAATAGTGCAAGTAAATAGAGTGAATATAGTTTCTGTTTCATATTTATTAATTTTATCAGCTGCTGTTTACCGTTTTTATTAACATCGATGACACCCAAGGTGCTAAGTAGGAAGTAGAATATTATTATAGAGCATAATGGAATTACATATATGTACCTAGTGTATATGTAGACGTGTCTATTAACTTTTATACATACATACTTTTGTATATAAAACTTACTTTGGTATATAAAACTGTAGCTGGTTATATTTTAAAACCAAACATATACATTTAAAATTAAACATATACATTCGAGAATACTCATGATATGACGGATATAAGGTATCAGGTAATTTTATAGGACAAAGCTTGAAATAAAAAGAATGAGTTTTCTCGTTTTTTCCTAACCGTAATATTTGCGTAACAATATGCAATTCTTATGAATCTAACTCGGGCTTGATCGATTTTTCTTTAAACCTAAGTTCAGTATTGAAATCTAACGATGTCTTCACCCCATTCTAGTCAAAGTCAAAGTCAAAGTCAAAATATTTTATTCATATAGGTATCATTGATACACTTATGCACGTCATTTTTTGGCTTTTCGGAAGGTGCTTTGTCATGGAGATCTGGATCTGGAGGTCAGGAAAAAGAGCCTATTAAATATGTATTATATTTTCTTTATGAATTATAGACAATGGATTTAAAATAACTTTAGTTAACATTGCGTACAAGACAATACGACTGTGCTTTAACCGACCTTGTTATTGCAATAAATTCCGGCGTTGTGACACGCAAATCTCCACTAACTGCTGGTGATTTATATCTTCACCAATGAATACGGAGCGAATAGTTTACTTACATTTACTTTAAGTTGTCTGACTGCTAAATGGTAAGCGATAAACGATTAACTGGACTATAATACAAAAGTTTTATTTATTTTTGTTGAGTAAAAGTAACACGAAAAAAATGAATTGTGTAAGGTTTTTCTTAGGCTTGGATTTGAATACACGCAATGTCTCAATTAAACATAAAAGTATGTACAAGAAGGCTCCATTGGTAAACAGCCTAGTGCCTAGTAGGTGACTCTACCTATCTAGACACAGAGGCAGAGATGGTATCAACATACGCCTTACAGATAAAGAACATTTCCTTTGACAGTAGTTATTGTCTTTCAGTTTTCTTTTTAAATATTGTTAACCCGATTTTGAGCACTTTTACCTAAAAGGAAACTTTTTTGAATTCACTCGCAAATCGTTTCTCGCTTGCGCTAATCTACGTGCCTCATACTTTGGATCATTCGCTAGTGTGTTTCGCAATAGAATAGCTGCAAACGTAAATTGTTTTGCTTGTTTTTGATAATGGAATCCGAATCGTTCTGCTCATTTGACGTTACATTCCGTGGAACGAGCTTTTCTCTCCACTATTGAAGGAAAAAGTGAATAGTTCACTCACTGGTAAAGACTGCATTGCGTTCATGTTTCGCAAGTTTTCGTTTGCCTTACATGAGTATGTTACAAAGTATTTTTATTAAGAGAAGGTATGAGAAAATTTTCAGGTTCTGATAGGTAGGGTAAATAAACAATGTCGTCAAGCACTTATGAAAAACACATTCTTAGAATACATTCAAATGGTTCGATCATAATATTAAAATACTCTTTGGTATGCCCTTTACATTACTACATGCATTAATGCGTTTTTGCTTAACACAGATATTTGCGCTTTAGAGTTACCTTAGTAATTTAAGTTTACGATGTAACGGAATAACTATTTCTTTAATTATTTTCAATTCTCCATCTCTATAATAATAAAAAATTTGTAAAACTTAACTCTCAAAACTCAAACCACTCTTTCGCGCTAGGAATGCCTGCATTTCGGACGGCATGGACATAATTCAAATAAGATATATTATTATGTTTGGAGAGATCATCAATAAATACCCACAATCTGAAAAGAAAATTCAATTCTGGTTCAAAAATGTAGTTATGTGATGTTTCTCACTCATGTTTTCGAACCCAGGGCCTCTACGGTGTACCTCAGCGTTACTTGCTACAAAATTAGTATCTATAATAGGTACATATGTATAGGTATTAAATGTATATTAGGTACCGGTAAAGAAATATATTTGACCTCAAATGGTCACTGAACTATAAAATACTTATATCTTTTTTATATTATCTACTTATTATTCTAGCCTAACATATAAAGTTATTTACTTTAAGCGTATAATTAACGATCGGAAACGACAGTGTTAATATTAGGTAGGTATTTAGGCGATTTTATAATTGGGTAGGTGATTAATTAAATTTTTTTAATAAATTAATTTCCTCTTAGTGAATTAATTATTTTTTATTTCATAGATTACAGTTCCTTGTTCGTTTTCTTATGTTGTTTGCACTGTTCAGCTCAGCGGGCGATCGTGCGCAGGCGCCTCTTTACAACGTTCCTATTGGCCCTCCGGCGACAGGGCTGCCAATCTACAAATAACAAGCCGAGACCAGAACGCTATTATAATTTAATTGGTGCCTTTCAATTATTCTTCGCTACTTTTAAAGAATGAAGTAGTATTCTATGTGTTCACATTTTTCTCTTTATTTACGTTTCTACTTGGGGTCTCTACGTAAAAAAATTATAAAATGTGCTAAAAGTAAATAATTCTATTTTTAATGTCTACAAAACATTTTATACTAACATTACCAGACAATGACGATGGGTTGTTTTGCTAAGAAATAGACGAAATGTATGTTTTTGTAGAAGCTCGTGGTATGTCGGTCGTAGAGAAGTTTTACAGCGTAGCACATCCAGTATTTGTAGTAGATACTCCGACTTTTCTGTGTTATCTGAAAGTATAAGAATTTGTATGAATGTGTTCATGTATGCTAAAAATGGAGCATTTATCAATACAACCAGCGCAAAGCAAGTAGTTTATTCGCATTAAATCATACCAGTCATAAATCGCGCAAACCCGTTCTGCAGCTTATCAAAACAATACGCAGACACACTTCTAGTTGCATGTAGAAAAACGTCTTCTGAACGACCTTCACCAAGACATACTTAAACGTATCACGTAAAGCACAAGGTCCCATTTCCATCGTCACTCACGCGACAGGTAATACCTTTTAGAAACGCGTCCGGATCATTTCAAAATTAAGCCTCAAGAGTATGATAAATTTTCATAAATCAGATGTTATTTATTGGAGTATAGACTTTAAGGTGTTGCCAATTGGTTTATATCGGTTTTATAGGATTTGCTTACTTAAGACATTTCTTAGGTGTGGATTCTACGAAATAATGGAACCCTCGGGTTTCGTAATGATACAGCAGGATGTAGAAATAAAAGAAATATTGTGTTATTATAGATGCCGGTGGATAATGGACCTCGAATTTAATTTGGGCTGTAAATCGTGTCTTGTAGTCTGCTACGATAATGTATAGCTTATTCCGGGCTAGTCTACAACTAGCTACTTATTACTCATACTGTTTTGAAACACATTCTTGGTTTGCGGTATCGACAACGCCAGCGCCTACTTGGACCGTTTATTTATATTAGCGGTCACCAACACGCGAACACGTACTGTCCTGTATTACCGCTGTTACCGGTGATAAGAGATAACCGGTGTTGTTTTCACACAATTAGTTTTCAATAAATAACGATATAAAATAAGTTGCAGTCGTCGACGCCCCGTGTGGCGTGCGCATCGCGTCGTCTCATCGGACCCACCGCGAATACTCCGATACTCGACTCTTTGACATGTTCTGCCGTAAAGTTAAAAAAATGATGTACGACCTTCGTACCTTTTTTAATTCGTTCGACTGAACTACAACACGCTTACTGCTTATTAAACCGTTTAATGTTGTATCGCAAATGCCAGGTTGTGGCGGTAAAAACACGATAAACGCAACAAAGTGGACATTATTTCAATTAGTTACACGAGATAGTTTCATAGATAGTGATATTAGACGATTTATGCTTTGTATCTATTTAGATAAGCAGCTATTATTGCACTTATGCGATTTATAGCGAAAATAGATTGTTGGCGTTTAGCCACTTCACTAAGCGTGTGTTCTAGTTGATTGAATAATGTGGAGATGAGTAATTATTAAACGAGTTGCGGGTAGTGATGTGATGGAGAAACCAGATCGGGGCGGCCACAGACTATAGTAATAGAATAAAATGTCGTTGAGAGAGTAATAAGTTCAATTAAAACCTACCATATTATTACACGTGTAATCTTGAATGCATAGCAGGCTACGTCAAGGTATGCATGCGAGCCTTATATCTGTAACGTGGGAGATAACGATCTACATAATTGTGCAAAATATTGCCGTCCGTCCGTCTGTCTTCTTGCATGTAGATTTCAGAGATAGTGCACCTTTGTTTTGAGCGCTTGAATTTCTTTGTTTATAATTTTGGTGTTTCCGATCATGAAAATCAATGGAGTTCTAGATTATGACATCAACCCATTAAATGGCCCACTACTGCACAGGTTTTTCTTCTTGAGGAGTCTAGGTCCCCTATTCCACCACGTACTCTTGCGCAGATTAGTGTCGGAAGTTTTATGCCCCTCGAAGGTCTTCGACATGACTTAACGACGGTTATTTTATGGTAACAACTGGGACCGACCGCTTTACGTGCCCTCCAAAGCACGGAAGCGCTCAAGAATTTTTTGCATCTATGTAACGGTCACCTACTACCGATTGTTGTTAACTTGACTGTTGAGTGTTGCTTAACTTTGTCAATCACTTAGGATCGACAGAAGCCGCCAGACGCTTCGCATAAAAACTCAAACAACTACCTATAAGTAAATGGTGGATAATTGAACTCATCAAGTTATTTATATCCGCTGCACATTTAACGGGATCGCTTGAATTACCATAACTTACATACAATTTGTTAATCAGCCGCAGTTTATATTTTAATATAATATTAGGTAAACGTACCTACCTATTTCGATAATGATAAGCGTTAATCCTTGCTATTCTTATGTTTGTATGTATAAAGTTATTAATGTTTTAATAATACCGTAATAATACCCATAAGTGTTTGATGCAATTATCTTAATAGACAGACTATTTTAATAAGCATTAAAAAACACGATATCCACTTTATAGTCTAGTTAAAAATAACAAACAACTTAATTAACACATAAAGACATCTTAAACAAAATATAAGATCTACCGAATTAATCTCTATCATTAATAAAATTAATGTTGGCTTCAATCCATCAATGGCCCACTACTGGGCACGGGTCTCTCCTCTTGAGGATCAGTGTCGTATAAATGAGCTACGACCTTTAGAGTATACTCCACTACGCTGCTCCAGTGTGGATTGGTACAGGAAATCTTTGGTCCTAGTAAAGAACTTATATCTAGTAAACAAGTATAGAGTGTTAAATGTCGAGTCTTTAAAGTCGCTTTAAACATAGGTAAGTATCTATATCTCCACCATAAATTAAAATAGTAAAAACCAGTCGTTTTTCTTGTCAGATTAAGCTAAAGTATTCAGTATGCGTTCAGTAGAACGTATAACACATTATAGAACACACACTACATACTTACATACATACATAGGTACGTGCATACATACGTGCATACTTCATGATGTATTGCACGGCGTAGAAGAGGTAACATATAAGGCGACCTCTAATTAGACCACCGCGGTGGTCTAAACCGACTGGGAGTACCTGGGTACTGGGACCCTCCAGTAAGCGAACACATAAAGAAGACAAGCGTTAACGGTAATTAGATAGTTTCTTGCAAAAACTTAATATGGCTCTATGCACTAAGACCTTTTTATTCTAATGGTTCACACTTTCTATTGCATTTGCTTGTTTTTTATAAAGCTCATTAAATAATTGCTGAAAGCTATGAAGCGGCAAATAAGGAAGCTTTATCATTTATCTATCAGAAACTAGTAGTTATGGCATTTACATATAATAAGTATTATTATCATTCTTTAGATTATAATAATGACTAAGAAGGAGGCATTAGGTACCTACTCGTCATCACTGATATCGGTCTTTATAGAACATGCAGGGCTTGGCTTGAAATGAAAGTACCCGAAGTGGGAGCTTCAGATAGCCAATTTTCTATACAAAATAAAAATGTTTCATATCTTATAAACCACTTATGTACATACATACGTAAGTCCGTAAGTCCGCATCCCGTGCACGAGTTGGCGTAGCGGTAGAGCTCGGACTCGTTCGATGGTCGTGGGTTCGATTCCCCGTGTGTAGGCTTTTTTTCTTTTTTTCAATTTTTATATTATTCGTTTTCCATTTATGCAAAGAAGTTAATGATTTATTTATTCATATGCAAAAGGAAGTCATGTTTTAATAATAGCATTTTTTAATAATTGTATTTTTAATTGTTTTAAAATGTCCAAATTTTTTACAATAAAAATTTAGTACCTACAATAAATTAAAAATGCGAGCTCTTACCGCTACGCCAACTCGTGCTTGTGATGCGTACTAACGTATGTAAGTGGTATGAAACATTTTTATTTTCGTATAGAAAATTGACCATCTGGAGCTCCCACTTCGGGTAGTTTCATTTCTAGCCAAGTCCTGCATGTTCTATAAAGTTGGCCGAAATTGAATCGAAAAAAGGGAATACCTCTTGTAAAGTAGAATGGTAAACATTCTACAGCTTGTTAGATAACGACAAATTTTTAATATGAACCTCCAAAATAAAATTACTTTTTGCTGCATTTTTGTAATAAACTGACAATACGATCAAATCACTAATACTTAATACTGAGTTGCAATAATATCAATAAGTACTAAAGCAAACCTTGCTCTACGAAAGGAAAAATGTTTCGTTAAGTAGAGCAAGCTTCAATACGATCCCTCAGTACAAGAGCGAGAGGCTGGTATAGCTCTTCTCGCTCCCTCAGTCTTTAAACACTAAAAAGCTTCATAGATGGCAGCAAAATCGCTGCAACAGCTTCAAGCGGCCCCTAGTGTCGCCATCTAGCGTCGAATAACCGAACTTTTATGGCACGTTTATCGAAGAGGGCTCTTCGGCAGCTCGTAAACGATTTTATGAACGCAACTCTAGTCTCGATATTACCCGACCGAGTACGGTTGGGAATGCAATATTCCGGTGCTCCTGTTGAGCGGTGGAGTATTCAATTCAACCGGTGTTCATGGGCTTTTATGTGCGATTCAAGGTGCGATTGGATGGCGTGCTCGAGCGTTTATTTGGCTTTATTGTTGGGGTTTGTTTATGTGATTGCTGTTTAACCAACTACGGGGTTTTACATGCTTTTGTTATGATTATTATGTTGTTGCGAATAATGAAGAGGATCGTTCACTACCTGTTATTTGCGGGAAGCACTTAGCGACTCAGCATTGTACTCCCACACCCACGTTGCTTATTGGAAAGTTATAATTTGTTTCCTAACGTAGTAGGCGAAGTTTGAATTTGATAGGAAACCGAACTCAATAAGCATTTATCAGTGATTTATGTTTGAATTTTCCCCAAAACGTAGCCGTGAAAAAGGCAAATCATAAATAAGATCCGATTCAAATTTGTAGAAGATGCTATCGGTATGATTTGTAGGCTCGCACCCGAGAGCGTTGTCTAGTGAGGCGCTAATTGCTTTTTGGTTTATCGATAAATTCATTATTTACGAAAATGTAATTAATTACTTGCTGATATTTAATTGGTGAACTAAAAAGTGTAATGAAATTAGTTTACACCGTTTATAAAATATTTATACATAAGTTACATCACTTACCTACTTCATATTTAAAACTAAAATAATTTTCCTTATACAATAGTTTCCTGCTGTTTTATAATAAAATTACAGAAGGTTTTAGAAACATGCCTTGTATACCTAATTCTTTTGCCGACTGCATCTATGTAGCGGAAAATACTTATTGATACATCGAATTTGCTTGTTTGTGGTCGCATCACTAGATATTATATTTTGTTGCTTTGTTAGCTTTTATTATTTTATTGGGCTCTCCCACAAACAAAGTTGGAAATTTAATATGTACCTACAGTTTAAAATTACCTTATATGTACTAACCTATATTTGTTGTTAATTCATGAAATACATACAAATAAATTTTAATAAAGAAGGAATTAATCCAATGTAGCAGTCTAACGAAATTACCTGTCTGACACTTAATGAAATCACTATTGACTAATGATTGAGTAGATTAATAGGTAGTTAAGTATAAGTAAATTAAGGCTGAAGGCAATGAATATCTGAAATAAGTTTCTTCAAACATTCTATAAGAGTTTCTACTCTTATTAGCAGTGAGAAATAACGTGTCCAATAGTGTCCATATCAGAATTTGCTTTTGTTATTATTTATGTTTATTGTAAGAGAAAGGAAAAATAAAAATGTAAAATAGAAACAGTGCGTAAATGTTTTTGTTTATTTAATTATTATGATGATTTTATTACGAATCCTTATCGTACGTATACTAGGCATGACACAAGTCTAAGCCCTAGGTACTAATGCTTATTCAGCAAAATGCTGAACATCTTTAGATATCTGGATAATAAATAGGAATTTTCGCAGCCAGTTACTCGCTAGATAGAGGCTGTTACGAATTTAAATGAGCCGAATAAACATAGGCGCTTCTATAAAATAGATAACCGGAAACTGCCGAAAATGGCCCGGGCTGGCACGACGCAACGTAGCGATGACCGAAACACGAACTATAAATAATGATTCATTTAAATTCGATACTCACACAGGCACCGATACGTTAATGATTTATGGACAAAATATTTGTCATGCCTAATTCAAATAGTGTATAGAAATTACACACATCCTTGCTAATATTTACGAGTACTCTTTACAAGTATTTAGATTCTTGTTACCAAATTCTTATTGGGGACACGTCTTCAAATAAAATTTAGTTGTATCTAATTATGAAGAAAAAAAATTGAATACCTATTTATTTTATGATTCATAAATGGTATCTGAAACCTACGGTAAGGTTTAACTTAAAATGTGGTTTTGAGTTCTTAAGCCTCCATACCTGCTTGGATATCTACTCGATCTGTGTGTCACATAATATATTAAACACCCAATGACATTACGTGCCACCCTGAAGGTAACAAATTATAACTGATTTGACCGACAAACATTTTTTGTTTGGACCACATACCCTTAACAATGGTTTATCTGTCCTAAATGTGATTTAACAGGTAATTTTTAGAATAGATTACTTTCAAACACGGCTAGATTTATGTCTGAACATAATGTAAATAGGTAGGTGAGCATCCGAATGAGGAACTACATTTATTTTCATTTACCTCCATTTGTATCGCGGCTCCACGTGGAGATTACGTGATTTAACAAAGGGAGTGCTATAAATCTTTGAGCCCTGTCTTAGTAGGCTTTGTGGGCATTTTTGATATGTGCCTTTAAAAGCTTTTTTCTGTATTTAGATGAGAGTTCATTGTGTAATTCATTAGAGTGAGGGTAGGTCGCCGCGTGGAGCAGTGCCGCCCGCGGTCGATACCGAGAGATAACGGACTATTTATTGCCAACCAATGAGATGGCCAACAAGAACGTGATATTTAAAACGATTCACGAATTAGCTGGTACAAATAACAGTGCAATATAACGATACCAATGACTCTATAATTTGTAAACAATACACAGTACAACATCTCTTTTTCAAAGGAGCTCCATAGTATTTTCGGTAAATTATGCAAGAATTTAAATGTAAAAAATATTTAGGCGACATCGACTTGTAAGTAGAATATATCAGCAACTGCGTCAGGTCACGTCCAATTCACGCGATAAATATAAACATTAATTTTAAATAGTTCCTGGGATTCTACCCACTGCCATCGAAAATAGCTAAGCGAACAAAAAGTGATACGTGTGGTACATCGTCCGTGTATTTATCACGGCACTCATCATTTTAATTCATTAGCAGTCTGATCACGTGTGGCCCATCATTTGCTTTTACAAATGACTAGATAGCGCTGTGGTAATGCTGAGGTGTGATTTTGATTGCATACCAGCTTACTGATAGATTGATTGTTTGTTGTTTTAGGATTTTAATGCCAATTCGACGAGTTTGAAACGGAAATTTATCATTCTTCATATGGACTATTATTAAAATACGCAAAATATAGAATATCGATAAATATTTTTATTACTAAATTATTAATGGAGTGTGATCCAAACATTTCAAATCTTGAGCAGCTAACATAGAAAAAAAATTAAGGTGAACATTGTAATAGCATTTTTCTGCTTCTTAAAAACTAGTGGGTGGTCCTATAAACTCGTTGTCCCATTGTCTATTCTTGAATCGAACTTGCGATTTGCATCGACAACCTACTCAGCATACATATTCGCCAAGATAGGCAAGTAATTAGCACTGATGTCGATATCGATATTCGCGTCAGGAGCTTCATTAGTAACACTTACAACTTCCGTTTATTTATAACAAAACGACTGTTGTATTTCATTTCGATTATTTTATTTCGTTGTTAAAAAGCAAAACTTTTGAATTGAATTTAATAAAGTAACAGGGCAATATTTTAGTTCGCGGAGAACGTACTGTTCTGACCGACCGCCAGCCGAGTAATACGTCACGGCTAGACAGTTTCCCCCTCCCCTACTCCCATGGCTCCAGCTCGGTGTTAGACGGAGATGTCCGCATAACAACTAATACTGGAGCGATAAAGATGGCATGCGATCGTGAAACATGGCGCATAACGCCCCTTGATTTATTGTGGAGTGTTCCAAAGTTCGAATTTTATGTGTGCGTGACGGTCTGTCCAATTTTATATTCTGTAAATCTTTAATAAGGAAGGAATCAAAAATATTTACATCCGATTTATTCCTGTATATGAATGGAGTTCAAAATTATTCAGCGTAAATTTGAACACGAATGGTAATAAATATTTGACCCGGTTTCATAACTTTGCACTCGTATAAATTTAAATTGATCTCATGCATTAATTTCGACTGCCATAGCCATCTATTGTCTGTCTATACTGACTGTAACAGAGAACAAAGCGCTATGTTCGTGTATTATGTAGCCATAGTTGGAACCGAACTAGCCTATGCGTAGATACTTAGGTTATAAGTACACTAGGTACTGTTGGTTGACTAAATCTATCTAATAATAATGGTCTAGAGGGAAGTGGGAATAGACGAAATATTGATAGCATTGAACTAAACATGCTGGTTCGCGATAATAATAAAGCTTGTATCTAATTTTAATATGACTAAAATGAAGATATGAGCATTGAGCATATGATCAGAACATGAAAGAATTAAATAGGTAGGTAGGTATGAGATAAATTATGCATTTTTTTCTTTGATTTAATTACCTATGTGTACGTTCCGATTTTGAATAAGTATTTCTTGTACTAAATTCTCACTGATTAATCATCCGGTTGCTTGTATTATAAATTTTAAGAATCACAGAAGTAATGGTTTTAAGTTTTTGAATGGTTGCTGAGTCGCATCGCGTGTTTTCGGATTTCATTTGCGTTGCATTAAATATGCTTTATGACTATTAGCTACGGCTAAAACTGTTAGAAGTAGAGCTCTGTGTAAAAAGTGATTTACGAACACTGTTCGCAACCGCAGGACTTGAAGTTTTTGTTCAATGTTTCTGTGTTCATACTCAATAATGAAAGTCGAAGTCATTAATGAAATACATACTTATTACTGACTTCGAGATATTTTCTCTATGTCGTTATTATAATAATTGATTGATGATGATTGATGTGATTTGATTTTTACATTGATGTGATTTTTGCATTGATGTGATTTTTACTTTCACGCGTAAAAGACATATATTGTAATTATAAAGCCTCTTGTGTTGTTCCAAGATTTTATTGAGTGAAATGCAGTGTTGAATTAGGTACACAATTAAGATGGTCATGATTTATAAAAAGTAATGATTATTAACCTTCTTATTAGTGAGCATTTGGTTGTTAAAATATTACATCTTTTGATAAATAAATCACGTTCAAATGTCTACATTAAAAACAAATGTATAGTAGTAGTCAATTCTCTAACACTATATTGAACCAGATCCAAACTGCGTTACACTGAGCGTCCAAACAACGCTCCGTAGCGTTGCGTAACACGAACTTTATTGCTTGATATAAAATATGAAAAGTCGTCTTCATTAAGTGGTTGGAAGACGGGAGCAAAATGAGCAATTTGCTAAGTAAAATGTACGACGTAGGTACAGTACTGTGGTGTCGTAAAGTTCTCTGTTCCTCGCTAGGTGGTCCTAACTCATAGTGGTGTTATTTATTGGCCGACCTCGCAGTCCTCGTACGGTACCTCGCACAGATTCGGTAACATCTGTCAGGATTTTAAACCGATTCAGTTATGTAACGGAACATTTTGTGCATTACAACTCAACTAGACTATCGGGTAGTGACGTCAGAACTGTCTGGTATTTTATAATCACGATTGAACTTCGTGAGTGTTAAGATCGCCTGTGGCAAACCGGCTGGCTCGAAAATTAAATGTTTGTAATCTGTTGATATGTTTTGTTTTTTTTTCGTTCGATAAATTTTGTTGGACAACAATTTTTTGCTACGAATAAAGTAAAATAAATGATCGTGCCTTTATTGTTTCTAATTTCGTTGCATTTGATTTTAATTTCGGTGGTCCTTTAATCATTTTGGTGGCATGTGATAATTTCAAATAGAAATATCTCATGATCTAATATTTTTTTTTCGATTTCTACTATATGACTAATTCCTACCTATTGACTACCTATTATTTAGGCTAAAAAAATTATTTAGAAACAACAAGTTTCAATTTTATCAATTTCGGTGGATCGGTTTTTAATTCTGGTGGTCCATTAATTTAATTTCGGTGGCTTTTGATAATTTCAAATAGAAAAATTTCATGAACTAATATTTTTTTTCGATCTCTACTATATGACTAATTACTACTACCTACTATTTAGGTACCTATTATTCAGGCAAAAAATTATTATTAGAAACAGCAAGTTTAAATTCGCCACCGTAATTAGACAAAATTCGTGTTTGTTGAAATTCACCACTAAAGTAAACTAAACACTATTAATTCTTAATAATTCAGGTTAAACGACTAAAAAATAGGCATTACTCATATCTAAAAAACACTTGTATAAATTCGCACAACACTATGAAAATCTGGAAATAGACCAGTGACAAACAACAAAAATACGGGAGCCGAATTTCGCAGTATAATTTTTTGATCGCACCATAATTATAATTGGTGACAAATTGAGCGTGATAGTAGGTGTGTTACGAGCGGGCATTGTTCATCCGATGACAAATAATGGCAGATAATACCACACTATCGGGTGTTCGCCGCGAATTTAGCACTATGTAGCGAGCCAATATTCCACTTGATAATAAACACGACTCATAAACCTATACGTATCACACAATTGTAACTCTGGGCGGTTATTTTTAATACTGTAATTGTATTTGGTATGCTAATGCTGTTTTAAGTACCTAATCGGATGTAAGTTTTATTATTGCTGTTTTAGCTGAGTTATTAGGTACCAAGTTTATATATAGGTATTTAAACGGAAAGGCTTATGCGTTTTAAAGTTTAAATATAAAACATATTTAAAATTTAATTATTTCCTATACCTATCTACCTTTTCTTCATCATCGTTTAACATTGCAGTTTACTCAATAAAAATAAGAGTGAAGTTTTAATAACACACTTCATCACTCCTTACCATCGCATGTGATTAAAAAATATATCTTAGATTCCTACCTCTGTACCAACAAGCCAAGCCACAGTGAATTAATAATGCACTCCGAAAGTTTCCTGAACTTTAGCCTAGAATTTAAATAACTGATAATGTCTATATTACTTGGCACAGAGCCTACAGCTGTCATTGAGTGAATTAACTAATTCGATATTGAACTCGCCACGCCATTTATTTTCAATAGAAATGTAGTGGCGTTATTAAGCAATACCTACCTACCTACCGCCAATAAATATATGGCCGGCAATGTTCGGAGTAATTTCAAAGCGATATTGGAAATACAGTACGGAAAGTTATATTAAAATTTTACGGTTCATGTGTTTTTGATTGAATAGATCTTTTGTTTGAAACATGTTTATCATAGATGTATAGGTAGCATCTAGCTACATAGACAGCTTTATACATAGAGTGAAAAACATCAAAAAAATTTTTGTAACCTTCTTTGTAAAACTATAAATATGTATAGAGAAATGTCAAAGTTAAGTGCCTAAGTTTTAAATTTACGCAAGTTGCACAATTAAATATACCTAACTGTTCCCTACGTAGCCACAATACTTTATATCTAAATAATTAATTAAAAAACAATGGCAGTTGAAAACCTTAAACAGTCACTCTTAATAGTTACGCAAGAAAGCATCAAACGCTTATGTTATTCAGATAAATTGCGTTATATTTAACTAAGTATGATACATAGATTTACCAAAGAGTAAAATTTTGAGCGTCACGTTAAATGCCGCTCACGGTAAGTCGTGACTCTCGTGACTTAAGTCGAGTGAAGTAGAACTGACGAACTAGATGATTGAGCAAGACATCCGAGACTTTATCTTAGTACGTTTGTATCATCTGAATTAAGTTTATTAACAGCCAGTTACTATAACTATCAGTCCTTTACTTCGTTAGCGATCCGTTTCTTTTCTGGACTTGGTTATCAGCCGACTTTGAATAAGAGTGTTCTTCTATTTAATGTGTTTGGTTTTTATGTAGAGCTTCGTTAATTGTTACTCGATTAAATGATGTTATTTTATAAAGGACGAGTAGATTTGTACCTATGTCTTATTTTGTTTAATCAAAAGAAGAAAATTGAGTATTTAAAAATTTATAGGAAATGAATAAAACCAACCTTTTAGCTTAGATACGAAAGGGGTATAATAAAGTTTATTTATATAAATAAAACATAACGATCCTATTACGATAACATCAAACATATTTTGATGTAACATCAAAGAAAAGTATTTATATAAAATAAACATGTAACTTCAAAACAAAATTGCGCTCCAGAATCTGCGTAAAATAATACGCATCAATCTCCTATATTAGTTCGGAGCTCGACGGAAGAACATAAAAACTTCCTCAACTTTCCTATACGCGATCGTAAATCTCACGTTTTTTAATAGATAAATAGGACCTCACACAAACGAGCAATATCACATTATTTGGCCCTCCCTCAGGAAAGGCCCTCTTGATAAAACCTCCTTACCTCACACCCTTCATGTTAATGTACTTCGCCAGACGGTGACAACCATTTTTTGGCCCACTTGGTTACATTATGGGTGCTATAAAGAGTATTTCAAATTATATTTTCCGCGTCCATTAAAAGGAGATGTGCCCATCTCTGTGTATTTTAAATGTAACTTTTGTAAACGTTGCGTATTGTTTATTGTTGTTGTTGAATTGTTACGTAATTTTATTAGGTTCACTGTAAGTATTGTAATTGGCAATTGTAAGGCGACCCTAAAACAACGACCTAACTTTAGTGATTACAATCAGGTATCACATTGGAATTGGAAATCATCAGTGTACATTTGTGCAATTCACAATAGAATTATAACAAATACAATGTATCGAACATGTAAGTTACCTAAAATAGATGTAAAATTTATGCCACTTTTTGTATACGCTAAAACAGGTAGCCGTGTTGATTTAAAAAAGTAGTTTACGCAATAACAATTGTCCGCCGTTGTCGGTCTTTAGGCACAAAAGCTAGCACCGTGCAAGGTAATAAAATGTTCAAAACTTCGAAAAATATGCCGTCATAAACAAAAAGCTTCGGATGCAAAGTTAGATAAAGAACATCTCACACACCTGAGTTAGAAAATTGCTTTTTTCTAAGCGCCTCCAGTTATTTACGCAACTTTCTCCAAGAATAAAAGAAGTTTCGTGGAAGAACTTTCTTTTTTTTCTAAACGGGACGTCGGGGTATAAATCATATCTGTATCCGTATGATATGACGGCTTGAATGAAAGAAATGTAACAATAAAAATATTGTGACTCGTGTTTAGAAAACAATTGTTCCGTGTTTTTGTGGAAGCTTTTAAGAACAAAGACTAAAATTGTGAGCGAGCGTGAAATTTCACGAATTTGCGAGGTCAATTCATCCTTATTTTACTGCATAAAATAGACCCTTATCACAACTAGTTAAAAACTAATTACTGGGGTGACACCACCTTTCCATAAATCCTCCTGGCTCCGCCGAATTGCCCTGACAAGTTATTTTTAAGAAAAAATCCCTTGTGGCCCCACCTCACTCCCCCTCCCCCTCGCCTCCAGAGGAATTCATCACGATTTATATTCATGGCATAACAACGTGAGCAAGTTTAGGGCGATACCGTTTAAATTACAAACTGCTAAATAAAACTTGTCTAGCTGTACAAATATTTATGTGTCGAAACTTCTACATCATCTGTTTTGTAAGTCGGGCACGAATCTTTAATTCAAATGGTTTTTAGTTAACATTGAATTTTTTGTTGAACTTTTAGAGCCAGTTAGAAACGGATCACTGAATCAAGCGGATTACTTTTTTGAACGGCAACGGGTCGGTGATGTCTTTTATTGTTTACTAGTGTCTTACCACAGTTTCGCCTGCAGTAGAGTGGTTCCATAAAACTAAATCACATAAACGTTCAAACTTCAAATGATCCCAGCGGAACACACAACCGGGATTATATCCTATATTCAAATCCCGTACATAGCCTGTCTGTATGATAAGTTTCATCTTAATCAGTACAACGGTTAGCGCGTGATGGAAATACAAACTTCCGAACATCTTTACAAACTCTCACATTTATATTATAGAATGAATTGAATGTATTGACCATGCACCAGTACTTCGCATCTGCTCTCAATCGACATTGGTGTTAAAAACCTATGGCAACTGCAGCCTGCAAATATTTTTTACTAGCAATAGATAAAATCTTTAAAATCAATCACAAATATAAGTATTCTTACTGACATGGAATTCTTCATTCATGTCACCAAATTCTTTCAATACTTATGATAATCCTCAGATGATCAGATCTTCCTTCATACTCACGCTTATAGCGTTGTGATAACATTTAGCTAGTTTCAAAAGAAATAAGTACCTACCTTTGAACCTTCAAAATATACGCAACCATTTCGTGCGTTCCCTACGGTACACCTTAAATTGCATTATATACATATATTAATTAAGTAAGGGGCCCATTAATCAAGGATCCTTTATCGTTTGCCGCATGGTGTTCACGTAAATCGTGCACCATGTGGTTCCAAATGTTGGAATGTTTCAAACAGCGACGGTAACTCTTGGACGGAACTACAAATCAAATTTGGTTTAGCGGCGGAAGCGTTTAGTGCCGTTTCGGCGACTGTTTAAGGACCATTACTTATTGGGACGGGACCTGGTTTTATTTGAGGATACTGTGATTTTGAACTGTCTTCAAGGAATGGAATAGATGTAGAAATGGAGATTTTAAAGCCTAGGCTTTTTATTCAAATAAGTTATAGTCTCTTAAAATTAAGACTAAAACAAATTGGTAAATTTAACATTGTGTGTGTAAAATCAAATCCTATAATTTTATTATGTGTAGGTATCTATACCTAAGTGTATTGAGTTGGATTGAAATACTATAATTTCAATCCTTTTCCAATAGATTTTGTTTAATGCCTGCTTATCGAAATACAATATTTTTCAAGGCTTCGAAACATCAACATTCAACATCAAGTGTATTGAAAAGATCTTAGCCACTGGTTCTGAAGGGGTGTGCTAGCTCAGGGCTCCGTTGGGGGTGGTTCCACCATAATTGATGACGTTCTTAGCTCAGCAGGGCGGCGTGGAATTATCATTGCGCCACGACACTCCGGTACAAGCCTTCATTAATTTGTGATTAGCCCGCAGTTAAAAGACTTGTAGGAGCTTTCTTCTAATTAGATACATTATCAGTTCCTTTAGGAGGTTCGAGGAAAGTGGCATTGTTGCATGATTTAGTTCCACTATATTTAGTTTATATGAGTATGTAACCTCACATCAGTAAGTTCTTGCCTTTATTACGGTTATTCGTTCTTTGCAATAGGTTACCTCGTATGATCGTAATTTCGGAAAGGTGCTTTGTCATGGAGAAGAAACGGGAAATTCTTCAGCAATATTTAAATTATTTCCAAGCGATCTTGTCATTTGTATAATTGATTTTACTGTAGGTACTGTAGCCTTTTTAGGGTTCCGAAGTAAAATCGGAACCTTTATATTATACTTTCGTCATGTTCGTCCGTCTGTCCGAAGAAAGCGTCGAGACCCTTTAGTGCTAGAAAGCTGTAATTTGGCATGGATATACATTTTATTAAAACTTCAGAATCGTAGAATAAAATATTGAAAAATATTTTTTTCGGGGTACTTCCCCTACAGGTAACATGATGATGAATTTTTTATTCGTCGCGTACCTTATAGTATGGGGTATCGTAGAAAAAGTCTTTCAAAAATATCATGGGTCTTCTATGACCATTTTTGGAGTTTTTGGTTCATTTGCGAAATATTTGGCTTTAAAGTGTTAATTTTGGTTAGAGTCAAGTATCCCCCCCATGTCGGTTAAACGGTTGGATTTGGACAACTGAAAAAATTCTCCAAAATAGGTTATATGATTACAAGGAAAACTATCACGGCTATATTGGCATAAGTAGTCAATGAGTAATAGTCGATAAACTTACTATTTCGGAACTGTACATCGCGCGTGTCCTGACACTCACTTGCAGGTACTGTAACCTTCTTACTGTCATTTACAAGTATTATGTTGTGGTTAGCTTTGCTATTTAACAGGCAAGGTCACTAATTTATTCTGGGTAACGCATTGATGACACCTTTGTTGTAATCAGATCGCCCATCTATTTGTAGGTAAGCTGTAGATATAACGTAGAAAAAATATGCTAGCAACAAATTTTACTTAATTTTGCACAGTTTGTTGTATACGTAGCATCAAAAAATGAGTGTAATATCTTAAAACTCATCCCCCTAATAAATATCTTAAGCATCGTTTACTCGTAATGCGGCAAAAACGTTATCCCCCATACTGTTTATTTAAAGGTGGATTTGTACGATATTTATTTTGGCATGCACATGCTTGGGGGAAATCCCTTCTTATCAAAGGGAAGTTTAAAATCTTGTATTCTACGATATGCATTGAATATTGCATTAAAACATTTTAAGTAAAAAAATAAGCAGCCTAGTAATTATTATGATAAATGTTTTTCATTTCATAAACAAGGAAGAGGAAGATTCTCATCAATTTCGGAAACAGTTTCATCACAAATTACATGATTTTTTTTTTCTATTTAATAAGAAAAATTTTAGTCAATGAATGTAAGGGATATAATTTGATATTCGAAATTCGTTTACAGTAGTTACTCCCTAGCGACATCTATATTTCCCAAGCTAAGTGGTCTCGCTAAGAAAGCCTACATAGGTATAAGATTAATTCGGTTAGAGGGGCCTCGTAGCCAATTTGTCTGATTGCTACCGATATACCGATGTCAATTTGTTTGAGTTACCTACATCTTACTACGCCTTACAATAAATTTAGACCCTATCTGTGCGTCCCTATCAATAAATATTTGTGCATGATCAGTCCAATAAACTTGCACTGTTGAATTATTTTTTATTTATTTAGACTTTGTAAATGGATTGTTTTAGGGTAGAGCGACGTAGCAGATGAATACCACTGTTGTATCTGTGTATATTGGTTGAAATAATATTGAACTATAATAAAATAACATCTTACTTAAATTACTTAATTCATTTCGAGGCAAAGAAACTTCCATAAAGAATAGATTGTCTTTAATATTTTATTGATTTTGTTCAGTTCGGGTTTCATCTTCAATTTGATTTGTTATTGATATTTTTGTATAACCCCAAAGAGCAGTCATTCATTATACATATTTTGTAACGCGAAAAACGTGAGATCTCGTAAAATAATCAAGTAGCACCTTTATAGACTGTAGGGCAAATTGTTAATTAGAAAGGTTACGTATCCGACCCCACCGACCATTACCATCAACCGGTACACGCCTCTTTCGGGTAAACGCACCAAATCTCGACGCGAGGGGAAAAATCAAACAGTAAATATCGGAAAGCAATCCGAGGTGATTCTATTACGTTGAGTTAAGTAAAGCAGGCTTTAAGGCCTTTAGGCTTAGTTTGTGGACTTTGAAATTTATATATCGACGCGTAAAAAGTTTTTAAACTACTTAGATTTTGACATGTAACTTTGGTCCTTTGTTTCAGTTTATTATTCTGTATAGAATTATAGGTATTTAGGGCTACTTTAAAATAAGATGCGTAGTTATATAAGAATGCGTAGATGAAAAAAGTATCTTGCATGTTAAGTTATGTATATGTTTCCGGAAATCTGTATAATGCAGGTATTCAATACAATCCCTAGGAAATGTGTACCTATAATACTTGGGTCGTTCAGGCATAGATAACAGGCATGTGCGGTTCATTTATACCCATGTCTAAAGAAGAGAGTGATGGAGACTGCGGAGACATTGAAACCCTTTCTAGGGGTTTCTGCTCCTGTAAATGTCGGAGTTATAATAGATCCCGGAAAGAATACGTCTTCCCCCTCTCCCATTTTGTCTTTTACACACATTGCCGGCCACGCATTGCGTATGGTATAGAATCCCTAGGCGAAGTATGAAATAAATAATATTCCATACAACACCTGGCTCATTTGGGTATTTTATACATTGCCTAGGTATTATATAGAGTACACATATACACATATACTTGCCAAAATGTTTGTGTGAGTTAATGGATTTATTAAAGAACAATAAGTAACTTATAAATTGAACTTACCGAAGTCAATAAACCAGTAGTATAATTGAAATACTTAATTGAAGAAAAGTTTTCAGTTCGCGTGCCTAAGACATATCTACGCCTGCGAGGATTGTGAGCTTCTTGAAGTGTCTCTATCTAAATAGATCTCGTGTAATGACACCCTCGCCTTTTCACACTTCGTAGGGACTCTTAATTGGCACTATTGGCACAAATATTTTACAGTTCTCCGTTTGTTATTTTATTGTTTAGCATTCAAGAATGAAAAGGTCTCTGAGTAAATTGTTACTCAAATTTTATAAATATAATTTACGAAACAAAATCATTCGTGTGCCAGTTTAAATATATCTCAAACTCTAGACTGTAATTTTATGCTTAGTTTCAAAAAAATATATATTTATTGGTAAAAGAATAAAACATTAATTTAAAACAACTCCGTCTCTGTTTTATAAAGTTCTTTTTACGAGTGAAAGTACTTAAATAAAAGCGCTACTGTGGATCCGAACGGGGTTGGAAGTATACCTTCGATCGAGATAAAGCGTCACATTCAAGATATTTAAATCGATTTTCCCCAATTTTACGCGGGTAGGCGCCCGTGAGTCCCAAACAGAATTACTACGGTATCAATCTGCGAGATTTCCCGATTGAGGTGGTATAGTTAGTGAAGTATAAATCTTACAACAATGGAATTGTATTTTAATTAGGTATCGACAGGTACATTATTATTAATAGTTCAACTTATTCAAATAAGTCTGGGATCGCAAACGGCTCTGACCATCACAGTGGTATTTACCTTGTTTATGAATTTAAATAAATCTATAAAAACGTACATTCTATATTTTACCTGTGTACTAAACAAATTTTGACTTCTTAATTTGCAACTATTTTCCATGAAATTATCCGTAAAAGTCACACAATCCATTTGCCAGTACCGAATTTCTGATAACGCTTCACCCGACAGCCCAACTCAATTTATCCCGTGTCGCGGCGGGACCGGAGCTATTGTTCGCCAAATGAACTGCCGATGTAGGTACAGTCTGAACACCATGCTTACAATCTGTTCGGGACACGAATACCACTCGAACTTGCTGACTATTTGTTGATGAGCTGTATAATTCACCAGTACAGTTGCATTTCACAATACAAGATCATTAGAGGGTTAATGTGGGGCTATTTAATTGTTCTTGTTAACTTCTCTACATATGTATATAAAACACAAAACATGTTTGTACTGATATCCTTTATAAACTCTCAAACGAAACCATCCAACCGATAGGTATGCTTCAAAACAGTTTCATTTGAAAGGCATATTATGCGAAGATGGTTTGAGACCACTAAAATAATGCATTAGGCACATTTGATCCATTGATAAAGTCGATTTTCCACTTTTCCCATACAAAAATTTTAAGATAATAATAATAATAAGTGAAGATTGCGCTTAATACAGACTGTCAACGTAGTAAAACACGCTGGGTATCCAACAGTTTAAATTTTAAGTTATATTTGCATGCGTATCTAGGAGTTTTAAGAAAGCAGTTATTTATGTTTATGGACATAGGTCTGTGAATGAGCGCTCTTTAATTGTAACGAGCATTTATACAGTAGCGACTTTAAGGTGAAGTTTTTCTTAATGTATCTCTAAGAAATTCTGTGTAAAATAAGGAATTCAGGATAAATTTAGGTCTATCCACATATTACATAATAGTTGATCTAACCAAAGTAACACAAATACCGAAATTCCGAAGCGATGTTTTATTATTCAAAATTATATCCAACAACTGAAGGGCCGTTGTATCAAAAAGTCAATGGTACTTGTATCGACCCTCTGGAGCCTTTAAATACTGTTTCATTAAACAGTTTCGCGTATTTCTCCCAACCGGAACCTATTTGTTGGGCCGCTATTTAAAACATTCGCCTTCTGTTTACATAGATCAGATACGTTCAACAAAGGCTTTTGTAATTAAGAAAGATATTTTAAGTTGCCGCCGGCTTGCCTTTATACGCGGAATGAATCTGCTGGATTAAGTACGTTTCAAGTTTTGTTAGATGGTTGTTGGTAAATGTATTATCTTTTAACTCATAAATATGTACTTTAAATGAGTGTATTAGTAGAAAATGGGAGTGAGTTATATGAATAAGGAAAAACTCATTTAAAATTCACGTCACCTCCCTGTCACATAACTTCGTAAACATGTAGAGAGTAATAACACCCATAAATTTTCACCTTTTTGTATTAAACCATGGGAATATACTCTACATTCGACCAATATCCAAAAGATGAATGGAACACGCAACGCAGTATATTCGAACGGCTCACAAAAATAAATTTCCCGCTCCAACCCCAATTTAGGAGTGCATTATTTTCGCTTTCACAGACATCCGATACAATTAAAATCTTCTTTAATTAAGGGACAGCAATGAATCATTCGCACATGGTGCACAGTTTTCCACTTCTGTGCGTGTTTGCGTGGAACAGAGTGGCTAAGCCAAATGTCTGATTAAAGCAAAATCGCTCATGTCACATGTCCGTAAGGCTCTATTTCGATATTACTTGAACATGTTTAAGACGTTCGGTGTAAGTAGTTTTCCGGTATCTCTTTTCACTTTGTCGCCATTTCGTTATTTACTCGTACGAGTCGGTACGTGAGGGATGCGGGCTATAAATTCGGACGCACAAACATATTTGACGTTTACAAATACCACCAAAATTGGTTTCCTCAGTGTAACTGGCTGTTATTATAGCCTTTGTTTATTTAATACTTCATTGATAGAATAGCCCGACTTATTACCTTGCCGTTTTATGAATTGCAGATGTTTTTCTGATTGTCGTAGAATGAGGTCGATTTCGGGAAAAATATGGCTTTTTTGCATACAAAAAAGCCATATTTTTACACATATGTAAAAGCTATTTTAGTAAGTTGCCATAATTTCTTCAAATGGGTTTAGAGATAGAAAGCAATAAAGTTTTTAAATGTATCGAAGCCAATAAACGTAATGTTTACAATACTTCGAGCTGAAATATATTGCACTCAACACACGATTTATAATTTCCTTGTCCGTATATTCGAGGTTATTTTACTAAGCGCTTTAGTCTGTGATTCAAGTCATCGCAGCCGTTTATAAATATAATTTTTAAATTTAGATTTACTTCTAATATTTCGTGATAATTCACCCACGCATACGGCGTGTTTGATACTCGTAATATGACGCAAAATAAAGTTGATGTATAACGTTGTAAAAATATCAAAAGGTAAATATTGTGATGTTGAATATTTATTTTCTTTTAAAGAACAAACGGACACTTAATCAACCGATTTGAATAGATCACTCCTCTGATTGTATGATATTTTTTCAAACCTTACACCCAATTCCCCATTGGAAGCAAACGATTCATTCGTCTTCAAACGATCTAATAATTTAGAGTTATAAATATGAAATTTTTTATGCAAATTTATAGTTAAGAACAAAAGTTAACTTTGATACATTTCTTTAGAAAATCATCCCTTAAAGGGTAGCTAGTTACGAAAAATGGTTAAGAAAACGGAACAAGTGGAAAATTTACATATTAGCTCAAAATTAGAAATAAAATGTAACAGTAGATAATGTGTTTTTAGTGAAAATCACCCCCTGAAGGGTTAATTAAATGGGTGCAAGTTAGTATGGCAACTTCGTCAGTTTTGGAGTATAAAGGGTGAAAATTTGTATTTAAGTTTATAATTAGACACGAAAAATAACTGTATTACGGTTTTCTCGAAATTCGTCCCCTAAGCGGTAAAATTTAGAGGTTGTAAATTCGTACAATACTTCGTCATTTTTTAACTTAGAAATGTGAAAATTAATATGTAAGTTTATACCTAGATCCATCCATCCATCCATCCATCAGCCCTTGAAGGTCCACTGCTGGACATAGGCCTCCCCTAACTTGCGCCACTCTGACCGGTCCTGAGCCTTCTGAATCCAGCGGATGCCCGCTGTCTTCTTCAGGTCGTCGGTCCATCTTGTCGGGGGGCGTCCTGTACTTCGCTTTCCGAGACGCGGGCGCCATTCGAGGACCTTTCTTCCCCAACGGTTATCGGTCCTTCGCACTATGTGGCCAGCCCATTGCCACTTCAGCCGGCTAATTCTTTGAGCTATGTCGGTCACCCTTGTTCGTCTACGGATCTCCTCGTTTCTGATACGATCACGTAGAGAAATACCGAGCATAGCCCTCTCCATAGCCCGCTGTGCTACCCTGAGCTTGTGGATTAGGCCAATAGTGAAGCACCACGTCTCGGATCCGTATGTCATCACTGGCAACACACACTGCTCGAACACCTTCGACTTCAGGCACTGAGGTAGTGTTTTGGACGACAAGATATGACGCAGTTTCCCGAACGCAGCCCATCCGAGTTGGATTCTACGAGTGACTTCTTTCTCGAAGTTGGACTTACCCATCTGGATCACTTGTCCCAGGTAATTGTATTCGTCTACAACTTCGAGAGCAGCGCCGTCAACAACAACCGGTACGGGTGTGACATGGACATTCGACATGATTTTCGTCTTGTCCATGTTCATCTTAAGACCCACCCGTTGTGAGGCGCTGTTTAAGTCCCCGAGCATTGTACCTAGTTCCTCCAGGGATCCTGCCAGGATGACTATATCATCGGCATATCGCAGGTGTGTGATGTATTCGCCATTGATGTTAATGCCACGTCGTTTCCACTCCATCAGCTTGAACACATCTTCCAATGCAGCGGTGAACAGTTTTGGGGATATAACGTCCCCTTGCCTGACACCTCTCTGCAATTGGATGGGGTTCGTGGCTGTGTCGTGTACTTTGACGGACATGGTGGCTGATGAGTACAAATACTTCAACACCTCGATATACCGGTAGTCGATCCGGCACCGCTGAAGAGAATTTAGTACTGCCCAGGTCTCGATAGAATCAAAGGCTTTCTCATAGTCCACATAGGCGACACATAACGGCAGATTATACTCCTCGGTCTTCTGTATAATCTGCCGCAGTGTGTGTATGTGGTCTATGGTGCTGTAGCCTTTCCGGAATCCTGCTTGTTCGGGAGGCTGGAAGTCGTCAAGCCTGCGTGCAATGCGATTTGTGAGCACCCTCGAAAACAGCTTATAAACGTGGCTCAGAAGTGCGATTGGCCTGTAGTTCTTCAAAAGGGCTTTATCGCCCTTTTTGAAAAACAGAGTCACCACACTTCTGCTCCACGCTTCCGGGGTAGTTCCAGTATGGATGACGGTATCAAACAGTTTTTGGAGCGCCACTAGGAGGGGTTTCCCCCCAGCTCTTAGCAGCTCGGCGGTGATACCGTCATCTCCCGGTGCCTTGTTGTTTTTAAGCTGTTTGAGGGCCTCTCTAATCTCATACAGGCTGACGTCCGGGATATCCTCTGTGTAGTGCCGGGTTAATTTAGCTCTCTTGTCGCTCTCCTCACTGGGAGGTGGAGCTTGAGAGGAGGTATACAACCGTCCGTAGTATCTCTCAGTTTCTCTCAGAACTTCAGGTTTCGACGTAACTATGGTGCCGGACTCGGTCTTCAACCTCGTAAGCTGACTTTGCCCAATAGACAGATCTCTGGCGAACACTTTGGAGCCCTGGTTTCGCTCTATTGTGTTTTTTACACGATTTGCGTTGTGTTTGCGCAAATCGCGTCGCCTGCCCTTGGAGATCTGTTCATTGAGCCGTCGGTATTCCGCCATAGAGGTTGGAGATTGCACACATAGTTCTCGTCGATCCCTCATAAGACCGAGAGTTTGTTCTGAGAGAACTTGAGATCTACCACTGGAGTGGGTCTTGAAATACTTCGACCCTACCTCGTGGACAGTTGCTACCATCCTGGTGTTAAACTCGTCCACCGACGTGCATGATTCTAGGCACGCAAAACGATTTTGCAGCTCAAGTTGAAAGTTTTCGGATCCCTGGATTTGGACAGGTGTTGGGCGAAGCGTAGACTTCATCAGGCGTGACCGTTCCAGCTTCACGTTAATATTTAATGTGCCTCTTACAAGACGGTGATCGCTTCCGGTTTTGAACCTGCTGATCACAGAGACATCATTAAATATGTGCCGTTTGTCCGCCAGGATGAAGTCTATCTCGCTTTTTGTGGAACCATCAGGACTTATCCAAGTCCACCTGCGTTGAGGCTTCTTTCTGAAGAAGGAGTTCATCATAAAGAGATCTTCCTTCTCCAAAAAGTTGGCCAGCAAGTGTCCTCGGTGGTTCCGTCGTCCAATTCCGAAGGGACCCACTTTCCTCTCGGCGCCATTTTGCGCGCCCAGTCTCGCGTTAAAGTCCCCCATCACAACTGTGAAATGAGCTTTAGAGGTATGTATGGCTCTACTGATATCCTCATACATAACCTCTACCTCATCGTCGGGATGTGTCGAAGTCGGCGCATATACCTGTACAACCTTCAACGAATATCGTTTGGATATTCTGAGTGTAAGGTACGCTACCCTGGCCGACACGCTCCCGACTTGCACAATGTTGTTGACGAGGGACTTGTGGACGAGAAACCCGACACCACCTTGGGATAGGTGTTCGCCCTCCCGGTGATAGAACAAGTTTCCGGATTTGAGTATTATCGTGTCCTCCCCCTGTCTTCGGACTTCAGATAAACCCACAATACTCCAGTTTAACTTGTCTATCTCTTCTTCCAGCTCTTTCACCTTGTCGTCGGTCCTCAGTGTCCTGGTGTTATATGTTGCCAGCAGTCGTGCAGAAGTCGTTGTTTAGATTGGTAGCCCGATCTCTGCCGGCGATTCTTAGCACCCCCTGCCCCGCCGTTACCATGGCCGCTACCGTAGCCAGGAATAGCGGAGCTGCCGGGGACTGGGGGCCGAGGCTTGGTTTTGGCTGTCATAGGGGGGTTAAGCCAATAGTCACCGCGCTTGGCCAGTGCGTGTTGGTGACCGCAGTAGATGTTAATACTACACAGGAAGACGCTGCTGCCCATCTCCTGGAATATCCCATTAGTCGCCTTTTACGACATCCCAGGAAGAGGTAGGAGTGGTGCTATTCTACTAAGTGGACCCGGCACCACACGGGGAGACTTCATCCCCTAAGGGGTAAACCTAAGAAGTAGTCCTAAGGGGTTATAATTTGTTCGTGACTTTCGTACTCAGAATTGTGAAAATTAATCTCTAACTAAGCTTATACTATTCTTACGTACACTACAAGTTAGGAACATAATATAATTGTAGCACGGGAAGGGGAGGGAGAGGGAGATACGCACACACAAACTATAACGGCTAAGAACGGCTGTACCGATTCTAATAATCTCTGATTTGTTAAAACAACACAAACTATCAAAACGTTATTAGACGATACGAAGTTCTCCGGGTCAGCTAGTTAGTAATAAATGTTTGAGTGTCGTGGCCGAAAATTGGCGGCAGAAAAATAGATCATGGTGTAAACGAGGTGCGATTCGCAATCCGGGCGTGCCGGGTGTCCGGTTTGTCCGGTCGTCCGGGGTCCGCCGGGGGTTGTAATTCAAGTGACAAATATCGAAGGCCACAATTCATATTTCTGCTATCTCCGCGCTTGTGTCGCCATCTGTGCCGCAGGGACGTTCGCCATTGGTTCTCCATCAACTGGCGGCGTGATCTATTTTGTTGGGAGCAAAACATTGTTTTTTCCTTCGGGAAATGTTTTATAAGTATTTTAGGGTCGGTACGTGATGTATTTTAGGAGTTCGCGGTTAAGGGTGATTTGGAATGATCAGTAAACTGCATTAGAAATGAATGGAATAGTGCGTGGGTATAGTGCCCTAGTGTGACTTAACAGGAAAAATATCGTCATTCGAGATCGAATTTTTTGATATTCCCGTAGTTTATCTCTCTGTGATTTACATTTTATTGTCTGTAACTGTAAAATAGTCGGAAAATAGTATTGTGTTCAGAGCGCATGCATTATCGAGATCGAATTTCACGTGCCCATATAATTTTAAGCTCGTAAAGCCCGAACAATAATTCACTGGGAGCATTTGCGGAAAATGCATTTTATTGTTAAAACGTGAATTTTATTTATCGTCGACAACCCGTGGTGGGGTTGCAGTGGGCTGGAGGGGGTTGATTTGCAGTAGCTGCGCATCGAAGCCACCCTTTGGCACGGATTATTTATACTAAAGGTAATTTCCCCGGTTCATTATTGGGAAATGCAACATTTGTGCATTTCACGGGCTGTCATTTGCAGTTCATTAAAAATAAACTTGGACCGCAATGTATTCTGCCAATATATTCTCGATTTTATGACGTTCTGCCGAACGATTTTATTATCTGTGATGCTGACAAAATATATGCAAATTGCTGTTCAGACGTATGTTTATATTACCTCTTTACGAGACGCATATACAAGCCCTTCTTTATTTCTTCCTCATGACCACTTCTATTAGTATAATTTATATCTGGAACGATCAACTTTGCGCACGTGGAGAGCTGTAGCGTGGATCTGAAACAGAAAAACGCACGTCATAAATCCTCACGTTAGCGAGGGTCTTGTATTATCGCGGGAATTTAAATTGTTTACTTAGCAGTACATGAGTCATGCAAAAACAGTCGTTCTTCATCTTATAGCTAGCAGCTAGCAGCACGCACTAAGGGCCTTCCGGCGCGATAGTATCGAGAGGCGTACCGCGTTGCCAGTGATCGCAACGCCTCAACATTACGCCATTTAATTGTAAATTGCTACTGGTTTATTGCCTGTACGCGCCTGTAATACATTAACCCTTTGAAAGTAGGTAAACGCACTAATCAACATTTGTTTTCTAATCGTTTACTTATCGGTAGATAATTAGATGTTAAGAAAGTTTATCGAATTAGGAAGCAACAAAATACTTATCTGTCTGAAAACTTTTGAAAATAAGACATATCTACCTAATATAAACTTCGGTCTCTGGTTTACAACAACACCCTGTGATCTTAAAATCCGTTCAATGAAATAAAATGAGAAATAAAAACTATACTAAATTAAAATTAAAATTAAAAAAGAATATAAATTTTTGTTTAAACTCGACAATTCAAATTTAACCGGTATTTTTATCAGGTATTATTACATTATATGATCAATAGTCAATACCTTATAATTACTCCTGTGTATACCTTTGTTATAATTGTAAAAGTCCTTAATAACCTGTAAATTTGGTATACGCAAGATGAACTTTGCGTACCAACTACGCATCATAAAGAGGGGTCAGGGTAAGTCCGAATCATTTTATGACTCGTATATATATTAAATTTTATCTCGAAACATTAGAACTGTTTCAACAATGTTCAATACTTTTCCTTAGTTCCTGGTACACTTAGATAAGTTCATTTTAAACAATCGAACAACTAAACTAAAAAAATTGGCCATACTTTTATTAGTAGCATTTCATGATGAAAGATTCGGATATAAAGTTAGGTATGCTTACTCGTTGTAGTGTATCTCTTCATCCACCGCTATTTAGTACAAGCGGAAGAAAGCGAATCGAATAAAAAGCAAACTGAACAAGAAATAAAAAGGGGGAGCTCTTTTAAAAGCTATTTAGCTCCAATCCCTAGATAGCGTCTACCGCAACGGCTGGACCGTTTTTTCCGCTGAAAGCCAATTTGGAATGAATCACAGTAAAAGTGGCGAGCATCTGTGCTAATTTACCTACGGACCGACAGTCTAATGCGAGTCGTTCGCTCGTAAATATCGAATCGCGACCGAGCGCCGAATATCGAAAGCCGGCATTAGTCGGATACAGCTAATACACACGGGGCTATGTGCGATAAATTATCGCATGTTCATTTGGCCTCCGATGTTTAATCTGTCCAGCGATACTGTATTGCCCCCGGGTATTTTGAATTTTGAATAGACCCGAAATTTTAAGATTACGCAAGGATATTTTCACTGCTTACTAGCTCGTAGTACGACCATTTTAAGTTGACTGTTTTGTGACAAATCTGTTTTTATGAATAGTTTTTTTTTTAACTATGGTTAAGTTTAATTATAAATAAATAAATAAGCGCTGTATAATTTATTCATAATTTTACGTAACATTGAATCTGTCTTGTGTTCTATAGTTGTGTTATACCACTCATATCTTCATGGATTCATCTATAAGGAAACACAAATACAAAACCTCTTGAAGTTCCTACTATCAAGTTACTTCTTCTTCATCTACTTAAATTTATTAATACCAAAAATTATTTGGTGAATTCTCTCACGAAAAGTATTGTTTAACAAAAACAGAACTTAACAAGTTTTGCTAAAGCTGTATTTATTAATTCTAGAGTTCGACTTCGCGGTTTCAGTTCGGAAATGTTTTGGTGTCGCTATAAATATTAGGAAAGAACACGAATGTGTTTAGTAAATTGAACTGTGACAATCGTATCTGTCTCTACGATCAACAACGACTGTACGTCGGCCCTAGAGGCATGGCGATATTAGCATCAGCTACCGTTCGATATGCGTAATGTAGAGTCGCGTTCAATGTTTGTTATTTCGGTAGTGAATTCAGACTTTGCGTTGGAATAATTTGATTATGGAAATACCTATATTAAGATTTGGGGTAATGTTTTTTTGTAACTGTTTATATTGTTGTGCTCATAATAATTAACAGTTTAATTGTGCAGCAATCTTACTATAAAATTATATTATACTTATATAGAAGTATCCATTATGAATGTTACAATTGAATAACATAAAATTGTTTCAAAAACAGGGTGGTATAAAAGTAAATGTATAAAATTAATAAAACTAATAAAAACTTTTTTATTTCAGGTACGTACCTATATGTAAGCTGTGGAACGTCAAAATACTGTAAGTTATCCCTTGAAAAATTTCACACTTAATCACGCGGGCCTTATCAAAGGTCTTTGATATGCAATAATGGGGACAATGTATCAAACTAGCTATCTAACTTAACGCAGTTTGAAGTATGGCGGCTCTTAAGACGGGACCACCCCCCAAAAAGAGAGGGTGGGGGAAGGGGAACCTTATCGCAGAAATGCAGCCACTTCCCCGTTTACCTTAAGATCTTTAATATTAAATAATATACTACAGTTAAATCCGCCTAAAATATATTGCCGGACTGTAGTTTATTGTTCGAGCCCTTTATTTATATTAAGGATATACCTGCGTAATAACTTATAAAGTTATTTTTTATTCAGCCTTATTTAAAGAGTTTTATTGGGAATCATTTCATAATGGAAGTAGTTAGAGATACAAGGTACTTCACCGACTTCAAGTCATAGTCATGATGGTACGTAAGAAAATTAAACTGAATTTTTTTATTGCCTAATAGAAATAATTATTATACCCCGAGATTGACCCCGAGGCTAAAAGAGGGAGAAAGAAATAGTAAGAAACAGGGTGATTACGCTTTTTTGGTTATACATATTTTTCCACAAGAAGCAGTATAAATAAAACACATGCAGTGCGTATTAAATGTAACTGTGTGTGTGTGTGTATTTCTATGTGTATGTGCGAAAACCTGTACGTCAATCTTAATAGATGTGAGTGTATGCAAATATAAAGTATTAAGTTATACGTTTTGTTAATGTAACATAGGTGTGTCTTTGCCTGTGTGCGTACACGTATGTAACATAGACACACAGTGTGTTAATTAAAAGCGTGAGTGAGTGCATTCCGAGGTTGCAGCATACGTGCATAAAGCAAGGGCCATCTAACTAAATTATTTAACGTCTTCATTCCCCGCGGTGAACAGTCGCATGCGATGCGGATGCTAAGATACATGGACTTTGCATAGAAGTTCCTGTACAACCCACCTACATAAATAAATCTCCATGCGGCCGTTTTATTATGCTAACTGATGTTTTAGATTATTCTTTGGTTGTTTGGTAATATGGATTTAAAAATAAGATTATGACAGAATATTATTCTAATTATGAAATATCATGATTATAAGATGCGTGTAGTTAAATTGTTAACAATTAAATATAATAATTGGTCTTTACCTATGAAATTGGCTATTTTATGACCAGCATTTTCAGATTTAATTGTCTGTGGATTGGCGCGCAATTCTAAATTCAAATAAATTTTATTCGAAAGCCGTGTTAATTTAATTTGAAATTCAGTGATTTGTTTTTAGATGGTGTTTTATTTTTGGGAAATTGTGGTAGTTTTTGGCGTCATGGGTAAACTAAAAATTCGTACAATTTTCGAATATGAATTCCTACGAAGGAATACCGCTGCGCAAACAACACGAAACATTAACGATGTTAACCCTAACACTACTTGCATAAACACGGTGCGTAAAAAAAATATTACTCATTGGAATATGATGGTGACTGTCTGGTGGACCAGTGCCTAACTTGTACCTATATCACAACTTCTTACCGAATGGCACAACAGGACAACAGTGACGTCAGATGTCTAATGCCAAGAATTGAAAACAATGATGGAGAAGCTCGCAATTCAACAACCAAGACTGGTCGATCAATCGCTCTTCCTAATTGCTTCTTCACGACAACGCACACCAGACCATCGCAACAATACAAAAGTTACAGTCAAGGTAGCTCTTCGTCACCCACCGTACGGTAGATTCACCGGACCTTGCCCCAACAGATTTCTACTTTTTTCAAAATTTAGACAATTATGTAGTTAATAATATCTTAATAGTATCAGGCGTTGCGTTGCGGAAATCCATTGTTATTAAGTTAGTATTAGTCTACTTTGCAACAATCCGCGGTTAACATGTATGATGGTATACCTATACTTTAAGACATGCGCGGTACTTCCCTCCTTACAACGGAAACATGCACTACAATAATTGAAAGTATATACCAACATATGTACATACCAGCACCAACACGTGTTTCGTCCCTAAACGGAGCATCATCAGGGTAAGTTGACTCTACGATGGTACGACTTTGCGACTAACCATCGTAGAGTCAAGTTACCCTGATGATAATGCTCCATTTCATTTCCATCGATTAAATTTTCTTCATGAATTCCTAAACTTGCAGTAATATTTATTTGTTGAGTACACGCACTTAACAAACATATCTAACTACTGGATATAAGTAGATCATATCACTAGTATGTACTGCTAGGATTCTGCTTACTTTTTGTGGGAATTTATCTTGATTGTTGTTTTGTTTAGTTGCTATGCAATCAATATATAAAACACCACTCATAACTATAACTCATTTACAACTTAACACAACAAAGCAATGATACATTAGAATGCAAGTATCTATTACCAAATCATTACTCTTGTTGTCCATTACTCTATTAACGCTGTCTCCTAGCTCATTTAAATGAGAGTACTAATGAATAGGCGCACAAGCTCATTACATCAAAAGTTCGGCACATAACATTACTATTACCAGTATTATTTTGTAGTCTGTAGGGTCCCCATAAACAACCTTGGCTTGCGGTGACGGCGCGTAGGCGCCTGATCTACGACGCGGTCGCCATATTGTTTTCTAATGACTCAATGCACATTGCATAGTACTTCATTATGTTTTAAATGTGTTCACTAACTTTGACGTTTAAATGTTTGTGGAGTAAAATCGATTAAAGACTTCTTTATTCTCGATTTTGTTTCTCTTAAAATTCTTATGAAACCCTGATCTTTCTTAATTATGAACAAAGATAATTCAGGTAATAAATTAAATAATAATATGAATATTATAATTGTAAGAAATTGTATAATGTAATTTGCATTTTTATTTAAACTCATTCTTCTATATACATAAATTAATCGGCATTAAAATTTTCAACTGAGTTACATCAAGTTAAGTAGCATAAGTGCATCATGAAACTAACTCAAAAAATCACTGCAAAAATCACGTCTTAATTACATTTCAGCCGCCATACGGAATTATTGCTCTGATTGTCTGCACCATGTCACACGTTGCTCAAATTAAAATGAATGGCCCACACAATGAAGTTTCATTGCTCAGCTCTAAGTAGCTTCAGTAGATCCCCGATGTACATGACAAATAACTTGCCAAGATAGGGGAAATTTTGCTTAATTTAACTAATGGACTAATATACTGCCATTTGTAATATGGGCCGTATTTTGCGGTATAACTTGATTTGTGATATTTGTTCTGAGTACGCACAATCCTCTTTGGTCTAATAAAAGTTGTTAAATTATAGTTCCTCTTCGGTTACGATGGATTTTAGCAAATCTTAATAATATACAATTTGTATAATTTAATATAAAATATTGGATGTGTGTAGTTTATATTTTGTCTATCTATCTATTTACAAAGCAAACTGAAATATAAATAACACAAAACTATAAAAAATACCGTAGGTAAAATAAAAATAAAATGTGCTTGTTAATATTACCGTGCCAATTACCATATTAATCAATTTATTTAGATAAATATCGATTTCGAATCAATTAATTATTTATTTAAGTAGGTATACCTACCTATATTCTGTACCTATAAGATGCACGTCCAATTTGCCCCAACACCTGTAATACTGTAACACAAGGTTCATTTGCTTGAAGCAATTTGCATCATGATAAAACCAGCATGTAAGCAGATGTAAAAAAATACATTACATGTAGGTCATAAATATTCGTTAGGTTATAAGGAAGGTTATAACTTAGTTTCTTGTGAAAACGGATCCTCAAATTAAATACGCCATCGATGCATTACCTCCTCAGTAGCTGAACAGTTTTGTCTATATCCCCAGGCCGATAGCAGAGAGATTTCATAAGTTACAGTCTGAGACGTTCAAGTTTCGCCGCTCCAACAAAACGTGCTCCGATACAGCTATATCCGAAGTTATTGCCAGTGTATTCATTTGTAAACCACTCAAGATTCTCATGGTACATGAAAACAAGATGCTCTCTGTGCTAATTAAACTCAAGTGGATTTATTTTACAGACCACCAGTGGGTAATTTTATCTTTATCGAAGCATTGAATCACAAACGGTCTTCAAGCCATTAGTGGCCAAAAGAAAAGAGCGGGTTAAGCATTGAGGATCTGGATCCTGGATCCTTCACTACGCTGCTCCGCTCCGCCGCCCTAAGACCTACGTCATGATCTGGTTTTTAACACATGAAAGCGATAATATTGGAACCGGTCACCTATTCCAATACTGACCCTGACATAATTAGCTACTTTACATTTTTAACCAACTTTAAAAAAGGAGGTGGTTCTAAAATCAACTGTATTTTTTTGTTGGTTTCTTAGACTATGGTTTCTGTATTTCAAAGATGTAGTTAAAATTAGGTAAATATTTGCAGCTAGTAAAATCATTATTTGCGTATTCTAATGTATTATTTCACAATTATTTTCCACAACTCCCTTTGCAAATGCATAATGAATTCCATTCTTCTCTGTAGATAAGATAAACTTTATCTTTAGATAGAGCGAAGTGTATTATTTTTCTTTCTTCCCTTTCTTTTAAGGGGACGCCTGTAATTTACAATTTAATAATTAACCACGGGGAAGCTTGGAAACGATTTTTAATATGTTTATAACATGCTCCATGCGCATTTTTTGAAAATTTTATGTATTTTACATACAGAATTAGGAAAAGATTTTGAACTTGGATTCTATTAAATTATTATGACAAACTTCACATATTTTGACCGAAATCAATGGTGCTTACTTTTTGCACCTCCTTACTATTTTGCGTATATTTATGAGTAGGTAATTAATTACATTAGATGAGTAATTAGAAGGTACGAGTACGTTCGCCAATCGGTAATGCCCCATATCGGTCATAAAAAAGATGGTAGATACATTTTTTATGATAAAATAGTCCTTCAACCTTATAAAGCAATTGTGTTTAAAAATTGACATTGCAGTATTTGCAGTCATTTAAAACTTCATTACACGGAGGTTATTGATAACAATTTTTGCTGAGTAAACAGAGCATCGTATTGTACAGATCGGACGATTCGCTCGCGGGCGGCGAGGGGGTTGCCACCCTCCACAAAATTATGTACGACGAACTGGGACTAATATATCACGGGGAGGACGTGCCAGACTAAGGAGACGGGGTATTATAGGGTGGGCCGGCGGAATACTTAAGAACCCCGGTGACACCCCATTAAAACACACGTACTGCATTTTTGGGTAGACGGTTTAATTTGCGGCTATAACTTGGTAGTGCAAAGGGTTGCTCGGAAGAGAATTTTTTTTCTATAGGTAAGCTTCTTTATGCTAGGTTGCAGACTCATTGTAATTATCATGTTGGTAGTTTTAAGTTAATATTTTTTATTTTTTTACAATTTGTGTTACCTACTAATTTAATTTAATAACCTATTAATACATCGAACTTTATTTTTATGGATTGTTTTTATACATATACTACTTTTTTGTTGTTTTATATAATTTTGATCACTGCGTGCTCTACATCTAAATGTAGAGGTGCAACTAGTTAGATCTATAAAACTTATGAAGGAATACACATTGTATTAAAATTTTGTTGAACACATCAACGTAAACATTATGCGTTCAAAGACATGTTTACTATTCAGTTCTAAATTTATTTATTTAATGTAGGTATGTGTTTAGTATATTAACATAAATATACCAACAAACCCATAAAAGCGTCTAATAACGTCACAGAAACTACTAAAGTCATTGAAACTTTTTAGCTATCAAGTGTAATTATTAACTTAGTGTCAAAACCATCAATTGGTTACATTATAAATGTCACACCACCATACATATTTTGAATCCATTATTATTTAATACAATGTCTACAAGAAATCACGTATTTTATAGGCCAATACTCATCGGCAACCCGCGGCTACTAGGGCTGAGTGCATAAATATTTCACAGTGAATATGATATTGCTCGAATGCAGCTTAAACGGTTGCAAGCGTCTGATATTACGATGAAACGAGGCGTGAAACACACGCTGCTCTCACGACGCATCCGGAATCATAATTCCAAAATAACTTCCATCCGTTCCCCACCTTACGCCCTCTCAGCCCCTCTTTACTTTTTTGGATAAACTGGAATCCCCGTCCCAACGTTAATTCCCAAGATAGACATAATTTGGAATTGGATCCATCTATCCTGCGTACCTACGGACAAAAATAAGTTAGCGCGGAGTACAAGATTTATGTGGGCAAAAACAAAGTGGCAACAGTATTGGATAAGTTCCGTACCGCGCGCGGGCGGTTTATCTCTTGTTAACGAATTTAGAAAATGTGGGTTAGAATATTCATACAACACAAGTTCCGTTTATTTATTCGTGTGATACAAGCAAAAAATACCGCGTTTGGCTTTACCTGCTGATTGTATCAAATTGTAGGATATTTCTTCTCATAAACTGTTTATTATTAACTCTGCCTTAGTTATAATTAAGTTTTAACAAGTAGTTGTACATCCCTGCTCTTTTAAAAGTGTGTAGATATCTTTATTTTATCTGTAATTTATTTAAGCTCTACATTTAACAATGATCACTCCATCAGGCAAAATTGTTATTAATATGAGAATCACTCATCATTTTGAAGATAATTTTTCTTGACACTCAATAACTTTTACGATGTAAACAATTCACCCAATATGACGTTTGTGACAAAACAAGCGGTATTACGAGCGGTCCTTACGTTTACAGCTCGTAAAATGATCGTAAACTGCGCGGCCATTCATAAAACGATTGACTGTGTATTTACTTACTTAGCGGAAGATCTAAAGTCGTCCATAGGACAGGTAAAATGCTATTCATTTTCTTTATTCTCGTAGCATAAAATTGTAATTTTTAATATATATGCACAGGAAAAGCACCTACTTGATTTTAGTCTATTCTCTCTCTCGTCTTCGTCTCTACATCTTCACAACTTCGTTAAACAAAAACTGAATAGAAGCTACAGTCATTGAAGTACGCTACTAGCGTATAGAACCGACACCGCGGACACCGTGTATGTCCCAATGCCCACGTGGCTTCAATCTTCAATGGATTCGTTCGATTTTGAAAGGAAATCGGGGGCTCAATATTCAAAATCGAACCTCCTGCGGGACACACATTTTGTTCGAGATGTCTGTTCTATCACATTATACTCCAATGACTACAGGTAATAAATTTTACTGAATAGGGGTAGATACTATGTCTTAATTTTATGCAGAAAGATAAATTTTATCTACATAAAAACATCTGAAGTTACGCAGACATTGCAAAACAACGAGAATTGAAGCAATAAAAATATAATTTTTTATTTCACCTTTGACACTTTAATCCAATTTCTTCCTGGTATGCTACCCTCGGGAGAGGGGAAGAATTTGTCGTTATAATTGCTATTTTGAATTTACACTTTCCTTCTTATTTACGCACCTGTCTCGTGAACTAATGGCACCTGTTTCGACGAATTTTAATTATTCAGCATTCAATTAATATTTAAGTAAAGGCAGAACAAATTATGCTAATTCATTAATTTAAGGTAAAATAAATAAAAGGTAATAAATTTATTATTAGCTCCTTGTAAGAAGTTTTTTATTATTTTATTTATAAGGAGCAAAAAATTTAATTAACGAATTAACACAGTAGAAGTAGGTAAGTACATATATAATAGTAGGAATAATTGTTCCATTTTTTATAATAAACCGTGGCTTCAACCCATTAATAGCCCACTACTAGGCACGGGTCTCTCCTCTTGAGGAAGCCTAGAGCTTACTCCACCACGCTGCTCCAGTGCGGATTGGTGGAGGTTTTAGCGGCCAACCCGAGTGTCAGAAGTTTTCAACCCGTTCGAAGGCCTCTGACATAGCCTAACGACTGTTACGTTGTGATAACAACCGGTACCGACAACTTTACGTGCCCTCCGAAGCACCGAAAACGCTCAAGAATTTTTTGCCACTAGCGTTCACCCATCCAACTACCGACCGCGCCCGCTGTTGCTTAACTTTGTCGATCATTTATATCCGCCGGGCTATGAGCGCTTTAATAAACCATATCTAAATAATAAAACAAAAAAGCAATTGTGTGGTTTTATACCACGGTAGGTATAAGTGAAACTTTTTTTCGTATTGTAGACATTTAACAAAAAATTTTTGGATAAATATTCGATTTAGGGTATTAAAAGATTTAGGGTATTGCGCCGCCATATTGGCCTCGGCTGCTCTGTCGAGCGCCTTTCACTTTACCCCCACTCCGCGGCCGACCGTCACGCGACATGCGACACACAGACCAAAAAGTTTGAGATGATGTAATAAAAGTTTCACTTTAAAACCTACCTATTGGTATCTACCTATATGTAATACGTTACGGTTATTTTACTAACTACCTTATTAGGGTAGTTTTATTTTTCAACTTGGCAGCCGTAGATCGTCTGAATAGTAAAAGCTTATGAAAAAGAAATGTATATCCCACTAACCCATTGTAGTCTTTATAGCTTTAGTAAATATAGCTACCTACCTATATATTTTGAATTTGACCCGCAACTGCCATGGAGGTCGTCCTAGCGATTCTTTTTATAGCCAACTAAGAAAATTGCCTCATTAATCTTTAAGATAAATGGCAGACCGTATTAGGACATCTTATCAGTACGAAACGAATGGTATGTACCTACTCTTTATCAATGTTCGCAATCTATGTATCAATAAATCGCTCTAATAAAACAATTTAATGGTCTGTTTTGACAGATTATATTAATAGGCGTTACTTTACAAAAATATTTGTACCTATTTAAATATGAAGTTTGTTTGCCTGAGATACTTGATTGTTACTGTGTTTTAATTGGGTAGATGTAATTAAAGATATAAAAATTTCCTGTATGCAAATTTTTAAAATAGCAACTTAAAATATGATTATATTATAGTTATATAGGATGGTGCTGGATAGGTACTTCTAACTCTACGATCTCTACCACCATCTATCATCGTCACACGAGCATCACTCAAATTATCACGTGATACCAAATACGTCTAGACTACCGCTGTCTGAAATCTTACTGTAGGTACCTACCTACCTATATCGTATAATAAATGTAGCAGTGCATTATTATCTACATTTATCATACCTACTTATCAAGTATAAAAAGGGTTATAAAATAATAATATAATAAAATATTGTAAATATTAACATTTATACCTACCATTAATCATCAGACCGTTGCATGCGTCTTATGTGAAACAAAACCTGTTATTACTTATATATACATTTATGAATGCGGTAGTTATTAATTATACCTACTTGAATTTGATTTTATTATTGCTTATATACAGTGGAATCCGTTTATAATGACATCGAAGGGAATTGACAAACACGTCATACTAAGCGGACGTCATACAAAGCATTTTTGTGAAAAAAAACCAACCTTATTTTTTTTAGGTAAATAAATACTTATTTTAATAATGAAACATAGCATATTAAATAAAAATTAAAATTGCACGTAATAAATGCACGTATTTTCATTTTTTGAGATTCAAAACAAATACAAGCCACGTGCCGAACGTCGTCGGGAGTCTACGAACATTGCTGAAGGTGTAAAAAATCATGTCGGTCACTATAAACGGGCAAAATTTATTAAAAATGGGTCATAATAAGCAACATGTCACTGTAAGCGAAGTCATTATATCCGACTTTGTTAAAAGAATTTTATATGAAAACCAAATTCGTTGTGTAATTACGTCATAATAAGCGGTTGGTCAATATATGCGGAGTCATAATAAACGGATTCTACTGTAACTTTAATGATAGAATAATGTTCTGAGAATTTAAATTTGTAACTTAAAGTGCACTAGCAGTCTCTTATAAGAGTATGCAACGGATATGAAAAAGTACAAAATAAATCTTCGTGTCACAACTCACAAGTGTTAGTCAACGGAAATACTTGCGTCTTGTATGGATGACGAATGCATTTATATTAAGGTAAGTATACTTTGATCTTGAAATCTTTTGTAAGTACATTTAGGATTTTAGACGATCGAAAGTAATTTTCATTATATTCTTGGTAAATAAAGTGTCCTCAAAAAGGTGTAGACCAAAATAAAATTGAATGATTACATGTACATAATTTTACGGTATTGAATTTATATCCTCAAGAGTGCCTACTTGTACGCAGTACCTACTTAGTGGGCCAAGAATAGGTTTAAGCTATGTAACGTAAATGTAAATGAAGACAAAATAATACAGGTAGTTTAGTAAACTAGTTTTGGCTCCATTCACAATATTAATTTATCTAACATTCATTTGTTTAAGAGTAGTTTGTATTTAATGGAGTTCGTACAACCATACAATACCGGAATCGCCGTTCAGTGTTCAATCATTTGGGTTGTTCGAAATTTATCCGTTGGGAAAATACAAATGAGTGGTTGGCTAGTGAGGCGATAAATCGTGTCGATGTCTCAGCGTGTCGCGCGTCGGGTTAAAAGCTCGATAACCGAACGCACACACCTCCGCGCCAACAATAACTCCGCTCTTTGTTTTATTTCAAGACCCGTCGGTCCCGACCAGATATCCGCCAAGTATTTTATGCATAAAAATATCGATATATAATTGCTTCATTACGTCCCTGTGTTGGTGAGTAAAATATGTGGGAGTCACACACAGGTGGCTCTTTTAATATGTTACCATAAAACTTAATTGGGATTTTATCGAACTAATTGGGGCAAGATTAACATAACGTAATTAATTTTGCCCAAGAAAGTATTTTTTATATTTTGATATTACCGTCCGTAGCGTGTACCTACCTTATCATTAGATCAATAAATAGATTTTTCATTATATTCTTGGTAAATAAAGTGTCCTCAAAAAGGTGTAGACCAAAATCAAATTGATTCTTTTCATTCATTCAAAATTCATTCTTTTATTTGAATATAATTACGGAATAATAAATAATAAAGCTATGTAAACTATGTAAACCAGTTACCAAATAAGTGAAAACCATGATTTAATATGGCTTGAGATAATTAACTAATGATTCTAAAAACTCAACTTAGGTACTTAGGGTAAGTTGAGTTATATCGGGATATTGAGTAGAGATGAGTAATATGAATATGAGATATTGGGTATATCTGTGTTCAGTTTATTTTACAAATATTGTTTATAAATGATTCTGAAGGAACATAACATAATGCAATCGACAACGTACCTATCTAATTTATAGCAGCTACATTATAAATCGTCATATTTCCAATTTTATTTTCCTTATTTACTTAATGACTCAATTAATTACTCAATTAATTTGCAAAAACTCAATGGATGGTTTGATTTTTTTTTATTTATTATTTTATCATTAAATAAAATGTTTAGAGCATCCTGTATCCGATGTTCTGAATGCAGTCGCGTTCTGGTGTCTGTCGGGTCTGCAGTGTCGCTATCGTTGTATCGCCTGTGCCACGCCGTTTGCTTTATGGTGCCAGCTTCGGTGTAATATTTCATGGGGATCTCACGCCATGATTCATTCCGAGCCACTTTTTAACTCCTCGAACCGGCCTTTAATGAAGGAACGCAGTTAATAGAATTTAACGACGATGAGGATATTTTACTCGATAGTTATAACGTTATAACATAATAACGCCTTATCTAAGAATGAACTTAATTTGTTCTCGATATGGAAGTTTGTTTTAGTCGTTTAAATGTTGCGACAAACCTTGGCTCGGAATTGCCTCGCCTCGCCCGTGCCTCTCGTCAGTTATAATTGGCTGAACTTGTCGACCGGCTCGTTGCCATTTTTTTTCGTTTTTCTCCCTACTCCGACATTACTCTTCGTCTCCCACGAGAGACGTAAATTGCGTGCATAGGCCGTGGAAACAAGCATTGATGTGACGTATGAATACACGAACATGTTATGTATTAATAAATTTTTAATTAGAAATAGAATTTCATAACAGGAAGCTGTGGAAAAGTTTCAATTAGGTACACGTTTAGATTTTTATATACTTACATGGCAATCAAATTCAAAACTCCTAGTATCATGGGTAATTGGGTACTATACAAACTACGTGATTTAAACATGAGTGCAAGCTATTAGATTGGTAGGGGGTTATTAGGTTAGGCTATTCTTGTATACCTATTTTGTATATAATCTTAAATAAGTTGGCCCCTGAACAAGCCTTAATCAGCCACGTGCCGGTGATTGGTTTAATTGGGTAATAAGAGATTGGGTGGGTAATAGGTGATTGGACTATGGTTATTGACCACGGCGCCTCTGCTAAGTCTTTTACTACTGGCATTATAAATACAAACATGTTACCTATTTCTGCATATTTAATAATAATAATAATAATGCATAACATACCATTACATTTGTATAAACTAAACACGCTTTAAAAATGGTTTTGGTTTCAAGTTAAAGAAAATGCAGCATAAATAAATATTTTTCATAAAAACCTTTGTGCTGAGTTTCTGAGCTATCCGGTGTTCATTGTCCAGGAACTGAGCCGGGCGCGAGAATCTTTACATAATTCATATCGATTTATGCATATCGATACCATTGACACGTGTTACACTTTGTTCACTAAACGATTTCTGTTTTTATGTTTATTACTTAGTTTGTTTTTGTTCGTGATAATATGTTGTAGATAGAGTCGATATTTTATAGTGTTTTTGTTTTTATAGTGTTTTAATTTGTTGTAGTGTTATTCTTACAAGCGTTCTTTTATTTATGAACGAAATATTGTAGTCTTTTGTCATAATAGAAAGTGTGAGAAAATTACAATTGTAAGAACATTTAAAAATATTAAGCATCTTAATATGCTAGCAAAGCCATTATTTTCCTAAAAACGGCTTACCTTAAGCCATAAAAATAGTTTCTTACTTGCGAGTTAAGCCTAAAAATTGCAACTTGGTCCTGGAATAGTATGCAAAGAAGCCACAGATGTACGCTCAGATTTTTCCTGGCTTACGTATCCACAATTTTATTTGTTGTGTTAATTATTTTAATTAAGGTTCGTTAAAATCAAGCAAACACAAAACATTTTACATTCATATCTTAAACATAATTTACTTTAGAGTTGAAACAATTGCATACATATTCAGGTGGTAAAAGTTCACGCGGCACTTTTTCTATTAACTTTGCAAACTTTAAAATTTAGTTCCAAGTTGATATGCTACCTAATTAGTTAGATACCCGCCGCTTTTCTTTTATAAGAATTGCTTTGTTTTGTTATATTCGCTTTGCATTTGAAACGGCTACTAAAATTTTGTGTTTAAAATAGTAATTTTTGTTTAAAATGGTAAAGAATTTAAGCATTAAGTTCGCCAATTGTACCGTAACTTTGTGGTCAGTAAAGGTTAAATATATAAGTAAATAATAAATCAGCGCATGCAACTTCCATTAAGGCCTAAAAACTCAACTCTCAACTCAACCATCAACTCTCTATTATTACGCGTATTTCAATGGATGATTCTTCCAATGTTTATGTATTTAAGTACCAAACATCGAAGCCCGTAGTTTAAAACACAACAAAGTTCATACCGGTACAGTCTATAGTATATAGTCTTATCCACTCGGATACAAAGATAATAACTTCATAAATATAGCACAGTTGTCAACGCATGGAGGCTTATCACATCACACAGTTGACCTCGGCTCACCTCTCTGATTTGCAGAGTGATACCACCACCAGTACATGAGACCCCATCTAACATTCTAAAGCTCTAGAAAGTTTCTTATTTTCGTAGTTCGAAGTAAAGTGGACGATCTCTAATAAGGAGTTTGTAGAAATTGTGACAGATCGCTACTAACGACGGCCGCAATCACTTACAGATTGACATTTAATTGTTAACTTGTACCTAATTATTGCGATGATAAGTCTTATTAGTATTTCTGAGTTATTTATAATAATAATGTTAAATTAAAACATCAAATTAATAATAGTATTACCTACATCTTATTTGCTTTAATTCAACATAAACTACATAATCCATTTTATATGCATATAAAAACTATAGGTAATATAAATTCCTTATAAATAAGTATAAACAAGTAGATACTATCATTCTGTACTTATTTCCATTTTAAATCATAGACATTAAACATTTAACACTCAAATTTTTTTACATGTTATTAAAAATACTGATTTCCATTGTATATTAAAAATATCTGCACAAATTGTTGAAATAGGCTTAAACACAACATACAGGCAAGTTGATACAGTTTATCCCCAAACCTGATTGTGTTAGCAGTTAGATACTAAAAAATCCAATTTAAATTCAGGATCAAGATATCTTTAGAGTTTCCTGATCCGTCATGCTCACCGATAATAAATCCGCGTGCTTCCCTCCCTAGCATAAATAAAGTCGGATCTTGTTAAAAGTTGTGGCAAGAAAAAGTGGTCGATTTTCCGGTATTTTTAAACCAAGACGCGCCCCTTAAGGAGGCTTCCGTTTCATAAATATGTAGATATGCGTTCAGGTGGGCTGAGCGACCAAATTTAGCGCACCAATTTATCGTAATAGAAACATTGTAAATATAGCAGCATCTTTGCGTGAGCTTAAATAGATTTGTGGTCTGACGTGCTTTAGCATAAGTAGCTTAAAACGTTCGGTGTATATCTGTTGGACCTATAAGCGCTTTTACGTGATCGAGTTACAGGAATCTTATTACATTTAATTTTGAATCATGGTGTAGAGAATATTTAGTAAAATTAAGCCTTATTTATTCCATAAAACCCCTACACTACAATAAAATTAGGATATTTTTTAAGTTCAAAAGTTTAGTGTGACATACTTATAATAATTAAAAACCTGATTTTAATCCCGACCGTATTTTTAAAATAAGCAAATTCAAACAATTTCGCATTCATTTACACAAAATAAAGATTAGCATGCATTATTCTATTGTTGCCTATGGACATTTAGACGCAATTACATTACTTAATACAAGTTGCTTTATGATGAACTCCTTCTTCAGAAAGAAGCCACAACGCAAGTGGACTTGGATAAGCCCGGATGGTTCCACAAAAAGCGACATAGACTTCATTCTGGAAGACAAACGGCACATATTTTATCAAGACCTGGGCGGTACTAAATTTTACTTCAGCAGTGCCGGATCGACTACCGGTATTGAGGTGTTGAAGTGTTTGTACTCATCAGCTGCCATGTCCGTCAGAGTACACGACACAGCAACGAACCCAATCCAACTACAGAGAGGTGTCAGGCATGGGGACGTCATATCCCCAAAAATATTTACCGTTGCGTTGGAAGACGTGTTCAAGCTGATAGAGTGGAAACGACGTGGCATTAACATCAATGGCGAATACATCACACACCTACGATAACCCGATGCAATGATGTAGTCATTCTAGCAGGTGCCCTGGAGGAATTTGGTACAATGCTCGGGGGCTTGAACAGCGCCTCACCACGGATGGCTCTTAAGATGAACACGGCCAAGACAAAAATCATATCCAATATCCATGTCACACCCGTATCGGTTGTTGTTGATGGCCCTGTTAGATATCGAAGTTATAGACTACATACACATACAACACATACATTTACCCATACGTTGTTATACATTTACCTGGGACAAGTGATCTAATTTGGTAAGTCCAACTTTGAGAAAGAAGTCACCTGTAGAATCCAACTCGGGCTGCGTTCGGGAAACTGCGTCATATCTTGTCATCCAGAACACTGCCTCAATGCCTGAAGTCGGAGGTGTTCGAGCAGTCTGTGTTGCCAGTAATGAATGACATACGGCTCCAAGACGTGGTCCTCTACTAATGGCTTAATCTACAAGCTCAAAGTCTCACACCGAGCTATGGAGAGAGCTATACTCGGTATTACGTACCGAACGTGATCGCATCAGAAGTGACGAAATCTGTAGACAAACCAGGATAACCGACATAGCTCATTGAATAAACCGGCTGAAGTGGCAATGGGCTGGCCACATAGTTCGAAGGACCGATAATCGTTGAGGGAGAAAGGTCCTCGAATGGCACCACGTCTCAGAAAAAGGAGTATAGGATGCCCCCCGACCAGGTGGACTGATGACCTGAAGAAGACAGCAGGCATACGCTGATTTCAGAAGACTCAGGTATAGACTGACTGGCTCAAATTAGGTGAGGCCTATGTCCAAGGGCTGATGGATGGATGGATGAATACGAGTTGCTTTACTCATATATCTATCTTCAAAGATAAGCGGAGTAGTAGCAATCTCATTAGAAGCAAAACAGATAATGCAATTATCTCATTACTCATTAATTACTCAATGCATATGATGTCTGTTATCACACGCTCTCTTTAGCATAAATTGTAATTTATGCACTTGCCACTATAATTGTGTATAAATTATGGAGCTCAAAATACAAGCCATTTATAATTAGAACACAATTCTGTGAAATAGTAACTAGTCATTGGAGACTATTTCCTGCATTTTGTATCAGTTATCACAATGCGTTCTTGTTTTTATAGGTAGTAAACAAGCAAATAGACTTATTCAATGGGAAGTGATACGCAGTTCTTGTTTATCTTTTTTATGTAATGAGGGTAACCATCGAGCTTGCAGTGGCTCTGACTATATGCATCAAAATAGCCAATGTAGCCAAACGAACCAAATACCTACTTCAGCCAAATTTTGCCAATCCTTGATATGTTACGGTGCAGATGAGTCTTTTCTCAGACAATGAGTCTTTTCTCAGAATGCGAATAGGTATAATGGCCTTGTGGCCATGCCTGTGCTGGTCAAATGGTCAAATATTTGGGCAAATATATTTTTCATGTTTTCAAAAAATCCTTATATACCTAATATTATTAATATGAAAGTTTGGATGTTTGTTACTCCATCACGCAAAAACAGTTAAACGGATATGGATGAAATTTGGCATAGGGGAAGTAAGCCCAAGACGGGTACCCAGCCTAAAAAGGGTAGGCAATGCGACATCGTCAGATTGAACGCTGGACTCGCTGCGAACAGTGCAACAGTCGCTCCGCACCCCGCTCCATCTGAGGCAGTCCCTAAAAATCGAAGCTAGTAGAAACACGTGCGTAGTGACCAAAAATATTTTTTCGTCTGTTTCGATAAAAAATTGCAAGGTAAATTCAGATTGATTTTTGCTTTGGCTTAAATGTCTGTCTAATAGTGTTGATTCAGTATCAAAATAAACTTATTCAAGTATATTTTCATACTCAACACACGGATTTAGAGTTAATATTTAAAGGTTATTTTTCGAATAATGCAAACTTCTAGCTAAAAGGCAAAATGGGTAGGGCAAAATGAGTACCTACTCGTTTTGCCCCTTTTTTACGTGGGGAAATCCTCATGGATGCCATGAATACTATTGGCTATGCCGGGGTCCTACCGGCTAAAACCACCACGGGTGTACTCCTCTACACCTAGGTCAGTATCACGGGTACGCTCTCGCATTCTTCCGCGAGCCTGACAGCGCTGGTCCTTTTTGAGATCCCTTTCTCAACATGGATCTGGAGTTTAACCATCCCTTTTTCACTACAAGGCACACGGCTCATACACCGCGCGCCCCTTCTCGAGGCTTTATTTTACTGACGGCTGGCACCGTGTCCACCGTCAAGACATCAATTCATGGAGGACGGAGAAGGGCCTGGTAGGCCCTCTTCCGACGTCCTACTCTCCGGCTGCAGATTTGGAGGTTAGATGATATCTCCCTCTCCCTTTCCGCAGCTTCTTTCTGCGACATAACCTCCTCGCAGAAGGAAAGTCCCACATCCCAAGACCTCTCAGTTCTGACCATTGCTCTTATTATGGTCGAAAGCGAGAGATCGTCCCCCATTTCTGCGACGAGTTCACGGCGCTCATCCTCCCAGGCTGGGCACACTAACAATGTGTGTTGCGCCGTATCCTTGACGCAGCTGCAATGGTGGCACCTGGTGGTCGGTTCCCCTCCAACTATACGTCACAAGTACTTTCCGAAAAAACCATGTCCGGTGAGCACCTGTATGAGCCGGAAGGTAAACAACCCATGCCGCCTGTCCAACCAATCCTCCAGGATCGGACGGACAGCCTCGACAGTCCAGCATCCGGCTCTGAGTTCAGCCAGCTGCTTTTTCCACCTTTTAGTCATCGACTGTTGAGCGTGGAACTTCCACTCTTCCATTTCTCTTGGCGAGGGTACAATACACCGGGCCCGGATCTGATTGCCAATCATATAACGAAGCTTGAGCATCCCGCCAAGACGCACGCTGCCTCGAAGGAGATGGTGCGATATCCTCGAATGACTCCGATAGCCATCACCCTCTGAAGTTTTCTTAAAAGGGCGATGGTTCTATCAGTCAGCTCTTCTTCCCATACGAGAGCTCCGTATAAGGCCATAGACCGCAACACTCCTAAATAGAGGCGTTTGCTACTTTCTTTAGGCCCCCCGAGGTGTGAATAGAAAAGAATAAAAATAGAAGCAAATAGAAGAAGTACATTTAAGTTGCTTATTTTTAGACTGATTATGATGTAGCTAACTTAGAAATGTTCTAGAGATTTATTTTACTGTTAAAACATTTTGAGTAAGTCAATTTTGTTATAGTCCTGAACAATTTGAATACTGTGATTAATTTTTTTGCAAATATTTATTGTTCTATTTAATATAAACACATAATCTTTCAATTCTGCTAGCTTCTTTCAATTTCCTATCCATCTTAGGCCGGCCTTCCGTTTTGCCCGAGGCCAGTACCCATTTTAGGCCCCCCCTACGGGCAAAATGAGTTTTTCGAAGGTTTACGTTATTTGCTCATAATAATTTTGCTGGTGTAGTTTTAAGTAATATGACTTAATTTTATCAAACTATACTAAACTCCCTTACACGCATCAACTTAAGTCTTTAGAAATTATGTTATTAACATGCTCAAACTTTAATTTTGCCTTAAGGTACCCTTCTTGGGCTTACTTCCCCTACATTTATAGTTCTTGACCTAACTTACCGGATAGGATACTTTTAACCCCGGAAAATAGACCTATTCTCGCGGGATAAGAGGTAAAATTTAATTTTCGTTCATAGATACGTTTTTTATGAAGCAACTTTGATGATTCTCCTTTTATAAAGTTAGAAATTTTGCGTTGATTCTACTCAAATTCATTTGAGGATCTGATGATGGGTTCTGGGGATACAGAGTGGAACTTCTCAGCGGTAGGGTATAACGAACCGAACGAAAGATTATTATCATTTGAAACATTTTTTTTATAACATTATAAAACCAGTACATCATTTAACAAATAAGGACCTTAGGTATCGTGTATAATTTGGAGTTAAATTTTTAATTCCTGAACGGGTGGCAATAACGGAACCGTTTTTTAAAATATTTGTTGTTACTAACGTTAATATTGCAAAGTCAGTAAATTCTACCCAAAGGTTGTCTGGTAGAGATCGCTGTGTAGCGATAAGACCGCCTTTTGTGTTTTATAATTTTAAATTATTTTTCTTTATCACCTAGTGTGTGCACAATAAAGAGTATTTGTTTGTTTGTTTGTCAGTATATCAAAAATTAATAAACGCTTCACAATCATTGCCCCACACTACGATACCCTGTGTTTTGGGTGCCATAGACAACACACAAAGACAAGAACACACACCCAGACCGACAACAGAAACTTACACTCATCATTCAAATTTCCGCCTCGCTGGGAATCGAATCCAGGAATTCGGCGATTTGGCGTGGTAACCACTTAAAGCCTGATGGTGTATTTCGGAGACAAAATATTATATATATACCTTAGCAGTTTTATGTACAAAGCGCGTACAAACTACAAACTCATACCCCCGCAGTAGATTTCCCTGAATCGCGGGTGGCATGGACAACACAAATAAAACATCATACACCCAAGACCCGAGTACAAATTACTCCTATGAGTTGTGTGTTATTTTATTTTGCTATACTTAAATAAAACATCATGTAGGTATTCATTAGGTAGGTATATAACCGAACAACTTAGTAGGTAATTCAGTAGGTAACCTACATATAGTTCAGTAAATAAATATCGCATACTCATATCGGGTTCCGCGTACCTTACGTTCAATTTAATCTATTTCTACTCACAGTACGCACGGAGTCGAATCGCATTTCTTTCACCACTCCATCCAAAACCACATTATGTCTTTCACACGTTACATGATTCTAAAACGCAGGTGTTAAGCGCATTATGACTAACAAACAAGCTTAGTCGACTCTCAAAATGGTCCTAAAACTGAACAAACTATCCAATATAAGGTGGGTGGACCATGGAAGGCCATGCTCCTTGTAAGGCCAATTATTTAAAAGTCGTATTTATTGCCATCCAATGACAATTTCCTTCCACTTACACTAACATCCATCGAATTCAAGTACACAGACGTGGCGGTGAGTCCTTCGCACCGCTATTTTATCAATGCGGGCCCTCTCTTTGTTGACTTCGGTCATCGATGTTAAAATTGTAATATGTGCTCTTAGTAAAATGTGAGTTTTCAAGTAAATAAACTATTGTTTCCTCATTTTTTTACTCTAAATTGATAATATAAGGATTTGCTGCGGCACTGAAGAAAAAAATATTACTTTATTTCCAATACGATTAAAATATTGGTAGTTTTCCTAGGAAAGCCAATGGTTCCTTGTAAGGCCGAACAAAAAGTTGACAGTTGGCCTTGCTAGGGCACAAGGGTCTTCCTAGGAACATCTAGAAACTACGAAAATATTAATACTTAATTTTTACATGTAAATACATAACTGAAAATTTAAAACAATGTGCAGGTTAATATAATTGCTACCACTTAGGTAAGGGCCCCCAATTCCGAGGTGTTCTAACATTTTGGCCTTACAAGAAACAGACCCTTAAGAAGGGCATTTTAATCAGTTCTATATTTTTATTATTTTACTATAAAGGTTATTGGCAACTTATTTGATTTCGATTTAGTACTCATTTATATTATTTTTAAAACAATTACACAAATAGGTACATTCTTAGTTTTACGATAGAGTTCTAGTAATGTTCGTTGATTATTTTTTATCTGAATATGTTATGGTAGGCATTTAATATTCCGTTTTAATGAAAGATCTTTTTATGTAGCTTAAGTATATGTAGATATTTTATTTGTCACAATGTTAGTTTTAAGTTAAACGACAGATTTATAATATTGGCCTTGTATAGAGCCCTGTTCCTTGCAAGGCCATTTGGCAGAGGTTATTTAAACTTAAGTTTATTAAATAATGGTTAAACCTTTTATAAAACAAAATGTTTTATATGACACATAATAAAACAAAGCGTTACTTAATGATTTGTTTGGTTCATTTGACCAGAAAATAACCAAGTAGTGACTGTTTAATCGTTAGAGTGGCCTTCCATGGTCCACCCACCTTATGATAACTATTACTAGAAGGCAATTAGGTTATTAACCGACTTCAAAAAAAGGAGGAGGTTCTCAAACTGTATTTTTTTTTGTTTGTTACCTCAGAACTTTGGACTGGGTGAACCGATTTTGATGATTCTTGTTTTAATCGAAAGCTGGTGCTTGTCGTTTTGTCCCACATAAAGACCGAGATCTGACAATAGAATCCATGTAAAAATCATATAAGTCTTAAATTTGCATTAAGTATGTGCGTGTAAAATGGACGAACAACTCAATATCCAACCGATTTCGACGATTTTTTTTATTGGATTGTCGCTTTCCTATTAATTTAGTTTATCTTTCAGTGTAATTTTTCTCACTTAATACAGGTAATATTATTTAGATTCTTGGCAAGAATCCAAAAACTAATTTTATCTGTTTGGAAAACATAGATTTAATTTTTTATTTATTCGGCTAACTCTTAAACGCAGGTGTTAAAAGCATATTACAGGTAACAAACAGGCGCTAAGCTGCGGCCGCGGCGTAAAATGGTCGAAGATTACCCGCTCAACGGACTTTATGGAATTAATGCCCCATTTCAGAATATGCCTTTATTCCTTTAATAGGCTTCTTAGGTACTCTCACTCTCCATATAATTGCGTTACAGACAACTAGGCTGAAAACTAAACCTACTAAAGGTTAGTAATAAAGATTGAGCTCATTTTTCAATGGAGTCGTTTTAAGACGCTTTTATGTTTAATTGCCATACTAAGAGCCGCCGTCTATATAGACGCTCACGCTCACTTTATAGAAGTACACATTATATGTGTATACTTCAATTAATCTATTTTTTTTATTTTTTTTTACATAAAATAAGTTAATGCTTGACCATAAGGGTTAGTGCGCTCACTAAGTTAATAATTATCTATAATATAATTATATTATAGATATAATTACATATATTATATTATTATATTATATTATTATAATTATCTATTTATTGATCAGTTATTGATTTTGTTTCTGCAAGCAATGGTTATCACCATACCATACCTAGTTATTACCTATACCAATTTTCCATCTTTTACCTTTGTTACAATATCATTTTTGCGCCAAAATTTCCATTGCTATAGGTACAGAGTATAGTATAATAGCAAACACACATAAATTTCACATAAAATCCACAATCTGCCATAGCGGGACTTACGACAAAGTGTGGATGTGAGTTGTGCCAAGTTTTTCTTGAAACCTAATCAATAATGTGGAGAGGTATTGAAAACCGACCAAGTGGTAACAGCTTCTACACACGGCACCGTTTGTTTCTTTATCGCTGTTGGGAAAGTATGTTTTACAATCGTTTTACGTCTAATTTCGCAAAAAAATGATTTCTGAGTTCAATGCAGTCTTTACTTGTTTACTTTTAATAACTAAACTTTCATAATTTACTTTACATAAATTAACTTTTGATTTTCATTGAATATTTGATCATTTAAAAGGAAATTATGTATTATATTTTAACAGATTTTTAATAAAAAAAATATTTTGTCTGTGGATCACTTTAATTGTTCTCCCATGCAATTATGTAGTCGTATCGTTATAATATTTCGGTAGCCGGTAATCCTGTTTAGGTTAGTAACGCGAAGTTTGACAATATCCGTGACGCACCGTCCGGTTAACGTTTGCGTTAAATCTGCGTAGGTACACCCGGACCGTTCGAATTTGCATTTTGCACGCGTGATAAGTGGGCCGGATTACACGGGATTCCCACCTACAGCCTCTGTTTGTTCTGAAATAAAGGGCTGTTAGCCTGTTAAACTTTTTTCATGGTAATTTGGGTCACCTTCACAAGTAACGATCGCTGTAAATTTGTTTAAGTAGGCTTAGGTCCGGCCCCTTCTGTGTGAATTAATACGATGTTTAGCTAATTTCCTAGCCTTTTTCTTGTGGAAGCTAATGCGGAAGCATCGCAAACGTAAGTCTAGTTTATGGTCGTGCTTCATTATTAATTCCGTAAGGCGCTGTCATAAGAAGTTATGTCTACATAAAATGCTAGGAGATATGATGTCCAGTCTGCGGAAACGTCGGAAGTGGGTGGTATTTTTCCATTGCGTGATTAATGCAAGCTACCAAGAATCCCGGCTGACTTCCAAAATTTTCGCGGTAAATCTCTGCTTTTTCGTTTCGCTTCTTTTGCCCGAGGAGGACTTGGCAACGTATTTTATCTCCATAATGCAAGCTTTGCCCTGTGAGTAAATAGCAAATGTAAAGATACTTTAAATATATCTCAGTGCTTAATAACTTTTAATGTTAGACTTTAACACAGTTTTAATTAAATATACGGTGATTATGAAATATTTCCAGTTTTTATTATTAATATAGGTAGGAACTGTAAATTATGTATAGAGTTTATCTACTTATACTTCGTATTAAACATGTAATTATTAAAGCCTATACACATTAAGACTATATTTGATGCTAGAGACAGGAGGCGTTGCTACTCCTAAAAACTTTAAGTAGGTAAGCATGGGTAGGTACATAAATAATTTAGTTTGTAAAAGCCCCATAATTTTTAATTGTCTTTACATTAATTAATATGCAGGTGTGCTTTTGGTAAATAAAATTATAGAATAGAATTAGAAGTTGATAAGCTGACACCTGTAACTTTACTTGCTTAAATATTCAGTGTGAGTCAGCTGATACATTTTTCTAAATGTTTTGTATAAAAATAAAATGTAATCGAATCCATACATTGTATCCAAAAAAGTTTGCAATTATTTGCAATGCAATGCAACATTTTGCAATTAGTAGCAAACATGCTTGACCTAGAGAAGAAACCACTGTTTATTTAATTATATCAACTTCGATGAAAAATACCTAATACAAGTTTTGTCAACTTGTTAATTTAAAATTTGATAATTCTGATAATCTTCGTTATATCAGTGATTGGTAGGTACTTATTAGAAGTCAATCAGACTCTACCTATTCTATTTATCTGCCTATTACCTACCTTTTTCATTAAAAACTAGCTATTCTGCAACTTGAAAATAAAATATTTAAAAATATTATACTTATGTAACTTAGATAATAGGGTTTCACAAACGAATCATAACCTAAACCTGTCAGCAGTTTTGCGCATGCGTAACTCCCGTCGGAACCGTGTTAGCCCTTGTTTTGTTTTAGGTTAAAAACATAGGCAATATAAATGTCCAAAATATGAATATAAATAAATCTATAGTGTTTTCATTATTTCGCTGAATGTTATTAATAAATAAAGTCATGCTTGTATATAATTGTCAAATAATAACATTTAAAAATCAAGTCATACTAGTATAAGTACATTTACTAGTCTAACTAGTTTTAGGATTGCGATTAGGTAATAGCTAGTTACACTGATATATTCTTTACAACATTCAAAAAATGCTTTTAAATGTATTAATTTTGATATAAATTAATATAAAACAGCTGCCAAAAAAGATTAATTATGTCATACCATTAACTATCATAATAACCAATTATTTATTACCTTTTATAAATTTCTCCGATAAAGGTAAATGCACCGCAGATTTTATCATCAATTTCATAAATTAATTGTGCGAAAAAAATGTTTTATTGTAGGTCAATTAATGCAGGAACCTAGACTATAAAGAATCTACGTAATATTCAGTTTTCCGTGATGGTAAAGTCACAGAATTGTCCCAAAATAATACCAAGGTATTTCGTCACATTTAATAAAGAAAATTCTGATTGTCAATTGGTTTCTTTGGAAACAGTTTACAAACAAAGCACAACACTGGCTGAACATAGCCATGAGATGTTTGGATTGGTAGCGTCCCTAAAATCTGAGTTGTTTTGACACAAACTTGACTAAAAATTTCAATATTACTTTAAAAAATTACGAACCACATAATAATCACTACTTTCACCACACATTTCAACGGTTAGATAAAGAAATAATAGGAAAATCTCACAAAAACAATACGGAAAACGCTGAGCGCGTCTTTTACGTTAGTTCGGACAGAGGGCAGCACGCGTGCGTCATTCAACATGGCGATGGCTCGCTGCACGCTGATTGGTCGGCGCTCACAACGGCATGAAGTTGGCTCGGGCGAGAGAGCGAGTTAGATTTATGTGATGTTTTGGCGCCGATGAAAGACGGAAAATGTATTGGAAGGACAGTACATTTGTATGCCGGCGACGTTTCAGACCGGTTTTGTCAGAGGCGTTTACGAAGTGTGCGTATATGCGGCTATGTGTCGGGGCAGGTAGAGCGCTACCTACCTATTTATAATGACGGATTGAAGCGCCGAGAGCTCTTCTCTCAAAGAATTAAAAACTAAATCATTAATGATCTTTTCTTTCTTTGCAGGTAAGGAGATGAGGTACCGACGTTCGCGTAAAGTAGAGTCACGTAGGTGAAATGATTAGGTGTAAGTATTTAATGAGACATTTAATGTTCTTAAATGTGTAAACCCAAAAAAATATCTTGGAATATTTTTTTACGAAATATTAATAGGCCTTGTAGTGAAGTAACTTTAAATATTTAAATATTCATTAGCATACATTATAATATCTATAGCTAATATAGTATCTACATTCTACATATCTACATACTGAGATAACTTGGCCTTTTGATTTATTACTTAATGTAATTTGTATGATTGTCTACTTATTGTGAAATTTATTGATGTCAACCTTATGTTAATGCTCACTTATAACGTAGGTACGCTGTGTAGAGGTTAAGGTTCCAAAGGTTAAGGTTAAATTCAAGGTGGAAAAAATATTGAAATTGGCAGTACTATAATTTTGAAGCCACTCCCAAGATTCTGACGCAGATCCCGGCAGAAAAGGAAAATAATTATGTCCCAAAGTCTACGGCTTTAGATAAATTTATTTAGTCGCGTAACTACCTATAAATATGCTAATTTAACACTATAACGTCCGTATGTCGCCTCTACTCTCCGCCATTGAAAGAGTGAAAAAGATATCACAAAATTGCACTGCGCATTGCTCTTTTCATAGAGCCTTCGAGTGATATCATGGGAAAGGTTACACTGTTTCTTTTACATGAGGGTTGTATATTTTTCTCCCCGATTTATAGAGTTACGACGTTTTGACGTCGGTTCGTAGTTTTATCGACCTACGGCAACTACTAACCCAATAAATTTTGGTGTTTCGCTCAGTGAATCCATTCGGTGAACGAATGCATCGTCCCAGATACGAATGGGTAGGTAGGATTTGGCAGAATCGTTTTCTCCGCATTGTGTTTTAAACGTGCGTAAAATTACTTAATTGATTTGAAATTATAAAAAAATTAAAAAAAAATGCTTTAAGTGCATTATATGTTTTTTGGGATTTAAAGAAGTACATCCATCCTTGGATAAAAAGTAACTTTTCTTACGCGTGGTGCTGCATTCTGCTGAATAATGTATGAAACAATGCAAGGTTCCTCCGTCAGTTGATATCTAAGCTGGATTCTCTAGCGCGTTTGGCCAACAACGCGTTGACAGAGCGGTGCCTTCAATTTTATTCACTACTTTTTGTTGAGGATGCCTATATAGCAGTTGCGACTACTCATCACTAGATGGCCTGTCTGTCGTTCGTTAGCTATTTATATAAAAATCATATCAAAAATCGGTGATTGTCACATTTTTTCATTAATCATAATTGCAAATTATTGCAAATTATTGCAACATTGCTAGAGTTTTTATTTATTAATTTTCTACAAATTCTTGCAAGGTCCTCATAATTTAAAAGTTAATGTGTGGGTTGTCAGAGCTATATGTTCCTGAATTGCACCACGTCACGATAAATAATCCGTTTTTGGCGATGCGGCTATGATATCGTGGTTATTATCAAAACAGTTGAGCTTCAAGTGAGTTTCGTAGCAATAGCGTTCGTATCAATTTCGTAGCGATTTCATATAGATACATTCGAGTCATATTGTCCATTTTCATTTCTTTTCTGCTCTTCTTCTTTTCTCACTTCGTAGTTTATTTCAAGACTGTTCAAAATCGTTACACACATTTTTACACAAGTCTCAATTTCAACTATTAAATTTGAATCAGCGTTTCAACTTAATTAAAATATAAATCAAAGATAGGTACAACTTCATTGGCAAAATGAAAGCAATCAGAGGCAATATTTAATTGATGGACAAACCTTAATTAACTTGTAGTTCCAGAGCGGCTCCAATACTTCTCAGATAAAATAAGCCATCTGCATTTCGGTATTCAAATTATTTTCCAAACGTGTTTTGGGTTTCATCTAACGACCTAATAATAAAATCGTTGCATCACGCTCACTCCCGCGCACATGTGACTTGCGAGAGCAGAAAGACCCTTCATCTCGGAATTCTTACCACCGAAAGGATAATATAGCATTCGAACTCATATGGACCCGAATAAAACGATACAAAACGATAACATCACAAAAGTTTGCCTAAACTAACCTCGTTAAGAGATTTCTGGATAAAAGAATACCGATTTTCAGTATCGTCACGATTGTGCGGCAGATCGGATAGCTCGATCGCTGGTACAAAATCTACTGACAGTTTTAAAATGTTTATCAATAGCAACATTGTATTGAAGTAAGGGTGCATTGTATAGGTGCAGGGAGAAAGCCCGTTTTGTAAGAGCGACAAACAAAAGGTATGGTTTTTTAAAATCCTTGCGCAAGAGAAAGTAGCTTTTGTTGTAATAAAAAGCTTTTGTATTCAAAGGAACGACCCAGTCAACGGCTTAAAGTTTTTTTAGTGTTGGAATAACTTTGTCGTAGAATGCATGTGCGGAGTGAAAATTCAGTCAGATGTAGTTTAAAGTGCTATTTTATCCATATTTCGGAGACTAACGGTGCATTGGCTCCACGAAGTTTTTCGATTAAGGTAATACATCTGTTTGTTATTAAAAGATATGGAAATCTGATCAAATATTTTAGTCACATTCACAAGTACCTACCTAACTTCTTACTAAGGGATGACAAATGAATTTTATTGACTGAGGCAGTTAATTTGGTCCATTCATTCCAGCTTGATTCTAATATTTGAATGTTGAGCATTAATGACGGACACGGTGAAATATACAGAACAAAACGAAACAGGAGTGGAAGCGGTTGAAAATTTAATCTCACTGCCATGTACGAGGGAGTTCATGTTACCGTAGGAATTAGATACGATGTACGACGTATGTGAATGTTTTTTGTTGTTTTATATTACGCCACAATACGTAACAGTGTTAGACAGTTTAGACGCAAAAACATAAAACGCTTTTACGCGCCGCTGTTGCGGTATTGTGAATTTTTTGTTTGTGAGAAGTGCGCTATGATACCTTTCGTTTCTAAATTATGTGACAATTTTAATGACGGATTGACAATAATGAACTTCTCAGTATAAAAAAGTATTTAATTCACGCATGCAATGACGTGTAGGTACAAATATTAATTTGGTATTAATATGCCAATAATACTTAAAGAATATCCGAACGATTCAAGATGATTACTTTTCTGACTTGTGTCTCTAATATTTTCAACGTTTTTTAAGATCTTTCGTACGCATACATTGTATACCAAGTGGCCGCTAAAACGAGCGGGAACGTGTTGAGTCTCTACGCACATGCAGACAAAAGGAGGAGACGCTTAATTAAACTAGCGGAGCGGGGGCAAGCGAAACGTAAGCATTTAATTTATATCCCTGCAGTAAACTCCGCGGGCTCTTCCTCACTACTGTAAGTCTATGAGCGGAGCGGAATGGGTTATGCGTAGCAGTTGCCCGGCAGGTAGATAACTGGCTATTAAATAATCACCATAGTTTCTGGTTTATTTTGAACTGTTGAAAGAGACCTTTTAGGAAATTAGTGAATTTGATACAGTTAATTACAGTTAATTATTGTATCAACATTAGTTATTGTGTAATAAAAATTTAAGAAAAGATGCTACTTAGGGTCCATTCATTAATTACGTAAGAAAACTTTTAGCATTTTTTAACCCCCCCTACCCTCATGTAAGGACACGTAAAATTTCGCGGATCCCTCCTCCCCCTTCTTACGTAAGATTCTACCTATCTAGTTTTAGAAAAAAATCAATTGCACTAAAACTTATTAATTTGACGTAAATCAAAGATCAATAATAATTTATTTGTATTTCAACTTGTAAAAGATTACCAAAAGATAAGGACGTGTAGAGATTTTGAGGACCCCCTCCCCCTCGAGACCCTTACGTAAATGTAATGAATGGCCCTTACAGTACTAAAATTGGATTTATAGCTTGTTAAACGATTATGAAATAAGACTTATCCTGACTTATTAACAAAAATGTAGATATGTTTGTTTAAAAAAAATTGAGAAAATTTATATTATAGTAATTTTAGTTATGCGAGTCACATTGAATACCTAATAACATACTAGCACAATCAATATTTACTCTCTCACAGCGTCGTCGAACATACGTGAATAAACCCTATTCGGAAGCTCAAAAATGTTACAATTATCGCTAAAGTTTATCACTCGAACGGTGCTAATTCTGTTGTATCTCGCAAAGGAAAAACGCGCCTTAGCTGAACTACGACTAGAATAAACTATTTTAATTACGAGTTACGGTCGCCATTGACTCAGTAAACAATTAAATGTACGTAATTGATTGTATAAAGGGATATTCGCCGCCTACTTTAAAATTTCTGGTTCATTTCTTTTACTGAATAATTTATTACTTGCTTACCACCTTTTCTTTTTCATGCGTAACTAAACGCCACATTAAATTTTGAAACTAACATTCTTAACAAGCCGTGGTTAAGTGACTTATTTATTCAATGCGATAAATATACGTAAGTTTGTCTTCAAAAAACATTCCACGCCAACTAAATTATGAACTTTTTCATTATGAATTGATTTTCTTCATCTTTTGATTACTGCTATTTCCTTAAATTTAGAAAATATATATTTATTACTTGCCTGTGTTAGGTACTTGCATGTTTTTAATGAAAAGAATCTACTTGAAGTATCTCCAGTGAAATAAACAGACATAAAACCGTTAAGCAAACTTTTTAAATTAATTACTTTATTGTTTTGCGTTGTGAAAATTGTTTTTTAAATCGACTGCTTAGTATAAAAAAATCAACAAATTACTGTACACATTGTCGATAACAGTTTTTCGTAGGTAAAGTAGGTACCTAGGTAGGTAGTAATTTCAAACTGAACGGTTGCAATGCAATATATGTACAATAATTGGCTCTACATAATCAAATTGTTAGTTGTTTAATAGCTCCCATGTCGTTTCTACGTGACCTCTTCACGGCATAGTTATCATTTAATTTAACATTTGGATTTCCCTAAAGACAAATTTCAAAGTTAAGATATGGAAATTGAATCAACCTTTCAAGGTACATTCATCCTCTCTACCGATGATAGTCCATATCTTCAGCGACCGTTCCCACAGTAAAGGAGCAATTAAAACGTATACAGGTAAAGCATAATTATGATATTATGTTTGATTTTATAGCCTTATGTAAGTAAGTACCTAATTATCGGGCACTTTATTCAAACACATAACTAATAATTATTGATATTCAAATTAAACTTTTTTTTATTCTAATTACCTGATTAAGATATGAATCGTGAACACACGTATGCTTTTATTTATTCACTTTATTTATAAATATATATCTAAGTTGATTTTTTAATAAATGAAGTAAATTATTAATTAATTAATAAACAGAAATTGTACAGAGAATATTTGCTATTAAACCACTCCAATATTTTTTAACTTAGGTAGGTATCTACTTTAAATCAAACTATATCTAAACCTATCTAATATTCTATCTGATATCGATCCAACAAAAACAAAATAACACCTAAACGAAGCATCCGAGTATCACCTATTAAATTTCTCTAACGAGTCAACCCTACTGGGTCTGGTATCTGAATACCTGTGGATCCTACCTATCCGCCTCTTCTTAATTAAGTCCATACTAGGCACACAACAATGGCGGTTGCCGATGCGCTGCGAGATATTCAAATATGTCTAAGGCATTATATGGCCATTTATAGCGATACCTCGTAGGGATTGAATTCGACTGAACGTACTGCTAAACTGTTCATTGGGAAATAAACACTTCGGAGGTTACCTTTTCTGCTGCAGTTATTACAGGCATGTAGGCTTGTTTCCTTTGCGTGAGAGCTATTATTTCCTTCACTTACAGGTACATAATTATAGTTTATTTAAAGTTACAGAACGGCTATTTGATATCGACGCTTGAAAGAAAAAATTGACTAAGCGACATTGAGCTAACTTTACAGGAGAGCAGTTTAAAGTTGAATTTTAAGAAAAAAATCATATACCTATGTTTTTGTTATCCTCCTACCGACGTTATTCTTACTGTTTTAAAATCCTTATTTTATCATCTATATTGTGGTATATAGGTACAACAACTTTTGTAAAAATTCATCTTTAAACTTCTCTCCTGTAAAGTAAGCTCAATGTCGCTTAGTCAATTTTTCCTTTCAAGCGTCGATATGATTTTTAGTTGTTTTTGAAGGAAAAGGATAATTATTTACTTTGCTAGTTCATCTTTCGAATTGCATATATTGGACGGTCTTAGTTAAGTGACGATCAAATCTGAGGCTTCTTCAGGTACACGAATAAAGTTCTGCAACCACTATCATCGCTAGACGCACATTCATACGTTTCTTTGATTTTCTTTGTCGCTAAATAACAGGAAACCTACGTTACTTTGTAACTACTTATAGGCGTACTGAAACCGTATAAAAATCTAGTAAATGCATCCAACTTGTTTTTCCTGCGCTCAACTTTACTCCCTATTGGGACATCGATCCCGTTTCCTAGCCAGTCTGGCGCGGGATGCAGTCACATATTACCTGTTTTGTAACTAGTATACATTTAAAAATAAAAAAACCCCGCCTGCTATCAAAAAAAGCTCATCATGATATACCTTTTTGACATCCTTATGATGAGCTGTACTTAAATACACATATTACATTATTCTAATTATTTATATTTTTTGATACTTTTTGTTTTTTTTTTACACAAATAAGTTAATACTTCCACAAGTAAGGCAATCCCACCTGATGGTAAGTGGAGATGTGGTCCAAGGTTACTTGAAACAATGGCATCTCACATCCACCATATTTGTTTTTTGCATTTTACTTATTTAATAACACTTGGGTTATCAAAACGAATGTAACGATATTTTAACTATATAAATCCGTTCAGTGGTTTGGAAAATACGAGGTTACAATATTACTCGCGTACATACATACTTACAAGATACGCGCGAAAAACAACCCTTCCTAGCAGTGGGGTAAAATCTTCAAGCGAGTACTTGTAGATGTGTGTTTATGTACTGGTAAAGAAACATTCTTCTTTGTGAAGTAATAAAGCGTTGTTGAGGTTGTCATAGCTTGCTTGTTGATCTCTTCTTCTAATTCGAATAAAAATCCGTAAAGTTGCTAATTGGTTGGAGGTACAGAAGTTGAAGCCAATGTTTGAACAAACTTGATATGGGTTTGTTTCATTTAAACTTTGAGGTAAAGTGAGATCTGAATCAGATACATACGACGAAGTTATAGCTCTACGGGTTATAATGGTAGATATAGAGCACGCACTTCAAATCTGCAGGGATTCGGCCATCACTCGAAACTATATCGAAGAAAGTTTAGCTTGCGAGTAACTAATTTTCTTTTACTTCACTTCACTTCAAGATTTGTATTCTAAAACATTTTAAAAAAGAAACAAGACTATTAATTTGTTCAAATTGTATAAAAATACATATATAAAATCCAAAATGCAAATCCAAAATTTATAATATAAAAATACTAGTCATAGCAAAAGTCTACATTTGTCTATTATTTTGAGTTTAGCTAGTTTTCTAGTTTTCTAGCCAAGTCAAATGTAGAGCTTGAATTACATGTTCTTGTGAATAAAATTTTAGGCTTTTCTACACAGAATTTGGCATCCATTTAGATCACAATTCTTTTTTTTACATGGCTCTTATTTCACATTTATGTTTTTGATGAGATATTAATTAATTTGGAATGTTTCTGATGAGCTAATAAAACATATCCATTTTCCAATTGCAACAGAATTGTTTAGTATACATTGGTAATAAAAACACTTGCCTAATTTGTTTATGCTCTGAACACTCTGAAAAGCATATATTGGTGCTGCATATTTTGCTATTCAATTTATGCAGTACGTGTGTTAGTGTTCAACTAAACTATCAATGTTCCTGCATATCGTATACAAATGGCGATGACTGGTGCAGATATATATGTTTTATTTTTTTTAGTTATTTCCTTTTGTACATCGCTTTAATGCTAAAAAACAAACAGATAACTAGTGCTCCATTATACGCTGTTCACGTTTTGTTCAGAAAAACTATTTTTAATGAATAAAAAGCCCAGCAATGCTATAACTTTTAAGCCAATACAGGTGCATTTGCAAGGTGACTTAGTTTGATTGATATGTAGTTAAAAAAGTTCTTGTTTAATGGATTAAGCGTTAAACGTTTTTTCACCTGTCGCTTTAAGAATAACATTATTTTAATGTTATTTTTAGTTAGTTCGTGAAAATGAAAGGCTGAAATAAATAATGGGTACTTTCCTCGAAGCGAAAAACAATCTTCGTAAATGAATAGTTCACACGAGCAAGCGATTGCTGGCAGGGTTATACTTTGAATCGTAAACCGTTTACTAGTGCAGCATTATGGGCCGCTTCGTGCTCCCAACATCTAATCTGTTCTGTGATACACCGATCGGGGGTCATGTGGCATCGCTACGAACTCTGAGAGGATGGCGGGGATAAGAACTGAGATTAGACAGCTATCTTTAAAACTGATTACGTACCTATTATCATATTTTTGTACATGCATTTGGTGATTTGATACCAATGATATCTAATGTAGTTAGTTATGTTTAACGCTTCAATCTATCTGTCACCTACTTATTTTTCCACCTATTTTTTTGCCATCCCTCCATCCATCAGCCTTTGGAAGTCCACTGCTGGAAGGCCTCTCCTAACAAGCACCACTCTGACCGGTACTGAACTCCTGAGCCTTCTGAATCCAGCTGATACTCGCTGTCTTCTTCAGGTCGTCAGTTCATGTGGTCGGGGAGCGTACTGTGCTCCTTTTTCCGAGACGTGGTCTCCATTCGAGGACCTTTCTTCCCCAATGGTTATCAGTCCTTCGAAGTATTATATATGGCCAGCCCATTGCCACTTCAGCCGGCTTATTCTCCGTGTTATGTCGGTCAGCTTCGTTCGTCTACGGATTCCCTCATTTCTAATTCTATCGCATAAAGAGATACCGAGCACAGTTCCATAGCCCTCTGGGTGACTTTGAGTATATGCATTAGTCCAATAGTGAAGCTCCACGTCTCGGATCCTTATATCATCACTGGCAACACACACTGCTCGAATACCTTCGACTTCAGGCACTGAGATAGTGTTTTGAACGACAAGATATGACACAATTTCCCGAATGCAGCCCATCCGAGTTGGATTCTACCAGTGACTCCTTTATTGAAGTTGAACCTTTGTTGAACCGTTGTCCTTTGTTTTTCATTTGGATCACTTTTCCCAGTAAAATTTATTCGTCTACCTATTTATTTAATTGTGTTTATTTATTTTCATTTTAACTTCCTATAAATGTTATAAAATTATATTATATTGCTACGAATGTTGTTAGTTGTAGCTTAATCGGTGAAAAGTCTCTTATTAGTATACGATAAAACTTTACTAACTTCTGATAAATAAGGTTTTATAATCATTAACTCTCTCCACCCTTACAATATTTTCTTAACTATCTCGTAAAGCCCGGTGGTCATTTAGATTGTAAAGCAACTCCGTCTCGTTGTCAGTTTCGACTTTAATAAATGCTGAATATAGCAGAAAATCTTCACGAACATTCACTTCTATATCAGTTAAAGTTTCCGAACAAGCATCATACTCACGTTTTAGTTTCCAATTTAGATCGTTCTCAATTCCAGCGAGCACAGAAATCAATTCCACCTGGAGAGTAAAGGCATTTGAATTTTCAAGCGAGCCACGAAACGAGGTCTTCAAGCCGTACGTTAAAAGGAATAAATTTAATGGACGGTCTCAGTTTACCAGGTGACAATCTGATCGCGAAAGAAATAGTCCAGTTTTACATATGGCCGAGGTAAAAGTACGATACTCTCAGGACCTGCCGCATAAATTGGCCCGTTCGTGATGCAGTGCCTCGTTGAATATGTATAGATGCGCTCCCTTCCGTGCTTCTCATTTTACTAATAGATTTCTCTTTGATTAAATTTGTATACGTTTTATTCATACGGCTGAAGCTACTATTGTTGGTAGCCGGCCACTTAAATCACTGAGGCCGCCCTCTAGCTTATGTTTCAAAAATATTGCATGAAGTTTTTTCGATAACTTATTATATCATTATCCTTTGTTTTCATGAAATACATAGATCGTAAAGTATAATTTGTATAGAATTATTTATTTACACTGTAAATAAAGAAGTATTACGTTGATATTTTGGCCGTAACCCTTTGGTATTTAGTGGCGATGCGAGCCATACGTCGAGAATCAGATATTTATAATGTCTTTATTAAGACAAGCTGTCGGATGAGCTCACGCCCGCTTATTATTATAATTTAGACGATTGCCCAAAGCTCCACCGGCCGAATGAAGTCATCTTGAAATGTATGCACAGTTTGCTGCCAATATTAATATATCGAGACACTTCTTTACGACACAACAGAGTAAATTGATGAAATATGTCGTTGCATATAATTATCGTGTAGTATTTAAACGGAAATTGTTGTGTTTATTATTAAATTAAAGGCTATAACTTATCTTACTGATGCATGTCATTAAATTCGGCGATTATATCCTTAATGTATTAGTTATGCAAGAATTCCGGCAGAGATTTCGTGACGCCAAGCCATGACTGTAGCCACTTCATGTTTATAAAATGTTTGGACTTTTTGCTGCCGGCGTTTTAATGTTTCCCCAAGCAGAAAAATAAGAAACAAGATATAAAATGGGAACGACTCGAATCTATCGTCTGACCTCAACAAAAATTAAAATTTCCTACATGTGTTGAGATAAAATATAAAATCCTGACGCGTAAATGCTTATTATATATTCAAACTTAATTAACAGTAGGTACGCCGCGATGATACGCGTTACTCGACTTCCGTAAAAAGCCACTAATCTTACGGATAGAAATATTTATGAACGCCCTACCTCATTAGCGACATTAAAAGTTTCCAAGCCATAACGGCGGCAACTCTTACCTACCTACCGAGGCTCATTGTTCATTCAAAGTGCGTATATTGTTCGAGTTGAAATTTGTAGGCAGCGCTGAAAAAGTGTCAATTCATCATAGTAAAGCCCCGAGCTCGAGGTCGGAGTCCCCCCTATAAATCTCACTTCCATACTTTCGCGCGCGGAACGACTGCTTTATGAGATCCTTAAGGCTGTATGGATTTGGGAAAATATTTCCTCTGCGTGCTAGCCCTCGACAAATGAAGGAGCATTGAGCACATTAGAATGTGTGAAAGGGCCCATAGACGCTTTTATTGTTATACCGAGCGATTCGTTTAAAAGCGAGTGCTAGTAACGCTAGTACATACCGAATGCCTTTTTACTAATATTTATTGCAACCTCTTTCGTTTCGGGAAAAATTTAGTAGCGATTGAGTTAGTGCTAAGTGAATTACATTTCGTGGTTGCAAGTAACACAAGTTTTTCTGCTGCTTAGCAGATTATTAGAATGATTTGATTGGGACGCATTTGTAAATTCTGAGAAAATTTGTAAAGTCCAAAAGCATGTGCTTCTTAAACTGACAACCCTAAGAATATCTCGGAGACGCGATGCCGAGATTCTGAAAGCATTTATTTTTATTTGTAGTATAGCTCTCCTCTCCGTATTGTATTTCATTTACTACAAATGGTAGGTGTCGTAAATGGACTCAAAGGGCCTCCGGCAAATTGGTTTAAGCGCAATCTTAATTCGCCAGCAGTTAGATACATAATTGTAATTGAAATGGGCGTAGGTATTCATTTATATTCGTACCTATGCACATAAAGTGCATGCGTGAGGGCAGCGGCCGCGCCTCATTAGACCATGCCCTTCACCCCTCCACCCGCGCCGCCAAGAAACTTGCGCTTGCGCCATGTGAGTAAATCGTATACACGCGAACAAAAATCGATGTTTGGTATACATTGATGTTTAAAAATTTTGAAGAGTTATTCATTTAGATAATAGACGAGCAATATGCAGCAAGGACTACAAATACTACAATCATTTTTCAAGAAATCCTATTGCATTTCTATTGCCGAGGATGGGATGGAATGGAATAACTTGTCTATTTAAAAGTGTCGTTGGCAACCACATCCACTTGAAACGCGTACATACGTTCACACAATACATGAAGTATCGAGGAAATAGCATGTGGAGATACTGATTCTGATACAAAAAATTGAAACTTACCGAAGGATGTCTATCGAACTTTCAAAAGCTCGCAATATTTAAGGGTAGTTTACAGTTTTAAGTTTGCTCCAACTATACGTTTATCATTTGGTATTTTACATACATTTTTAGAGTAACTTCCATTTTAAGATGCAATTCCATAGTGAGTTCGCGCGTGCTAATTTTTGAGCTGTAAAGAACTAAAGACATTGAACCAAAAACGCTTCTTAGTAAATGCGGTGAAGATAGGGCAAGATGCCGCAAATATTATACGCAATCCGAGATGGTACTCAGCGCAAGTTACTTATGTGCACGCGCATCTACCAGACTCGAGGACATTTCCATTGTGAGCGCGAAAAACAGACATTTTTAAAAGACCCTGCTACATGGAGATCCTTGTGCGATATACTTTATTGTGTGGTAATAACGATTCGACCAACGTATTACGTGTTACCTTTAAAACATGTTACATGAGCGGCTATATATATTATTTTATATAAACGATTTGTAGATAATAATATAACATTTATAAAAACATTATTCGTCCGTAGGCTTACAACATCTACAATCGTTTACCGTATAAGGCGATGCACCAGTTCCAGATAAATTGGAGGGCTCGTGGGCGATGTGATTTGAATTGAATTAATTATGAGCCCAAGCACTCCCTCACAAACTCCTACAGGAAATTCAAACGAAGTAGAAAAATTACGATATTAAAGCATGTTTTCACCGCTATTCTATAGAGTACGCGCCTTATCTCGATCCAGGGTTCAATAAACTAAGGGACGACACTGCCCCGTGGGTGAATCGTGGTCGAGGGAATTTATGCGACACAATAACGCATACAGGTGTCGCGCAACCCAGCCGACTTGGCACCCCTTCAATAAGACGATACCAACCAAGTACGTTGGATCCTTATATTCCAATATTGAAGTGTTAGATAACAAATATGGTCGCAATTCTATTCCGTGAGCATGCGATAGTTTCGATCACAATTTATATTGCCTATAAATGGAAATCGATAATGACATAGACACCATAAAATCACCATTGCGGCACAATCGAAATCCAATTATTTCTAAAAGTTCGTTGTCACCAAGATAACGATTGCAACGGAACAAGAGATGGAGTAGAGCAGCTCGTAAATCAGCGCTGGATATTTGCAGCGCGTTCGGAATATGAATTATTCTCGGTGATTGTTCTTGCGACCGCGTCATGGTTCATACATGAAGCGCGAACTAGTTTTTTCGAAGCTCCACAACGATCGTAAATAAAGGCGATTTCGTAAAAATGTCGGATTTTTGCACCGTGCAGCCGTTTTGTTTTTGTTTTACATCTCGAAAATTCTTTCGCCGCTTCTGAAAGTTATCCGTAATATTTATGTTTTAGTTAATTAACATTATCGGGAGTAAGCGGGTTTTGTCGGAATTGGTCGGGAAAGCGAGGGTCGCTCGCTTACTGCCTGCGGTTCTTCGGTTGGAGATAACCAGAATTTGTTTGGCGAGTTTTCGAAGCCCTTTTTTATCAATCAGTGGGCTGGTTGGAAGGTAATTGGCAGGACAGGCCGCGAGGCGGGCGTAATTGACGGTGCTCTCATTTTGGACTACTCTGTCCGGACATTCGGGGAAACTCTTAATTGGTCAACGTTCTTGACGTCCAATATCGGCGCTCCGATACTCCATACACCAGTTATTAGCAGCTCGTTGTTTTAATTAGCTGTTGGCTGCTTTTGATCATTCTACCGCTTTATTCAAGATCACTGCGTTCTGAGAAAAGTAGAGTTGATGGAAAATGTGTTTTCTTTATTTATAACAGTTAAAAGAGATTTTGTCAGTATTTAATTCTCAATAATTGTACCCTAAGAGTTTTGTGGTAGGTATTTTGTTTCTCCTAAACCTACATACCTATTGCTTTTAATTTATTTACTCAACTATTGATGTCTTCAATTTTTTTGTCTCCCATCGGCTCAAATACTATTATATAAGTAAATTCTATACTTATTAAGTGGAGATAGTGAATTAATCTGGCCTAATAAGGTATTGGCGGGAACCTGTCCTAAGGCACTAGAAGAACGAAATTTCTTATTGGTTCACAATTAAAGCATTCTGAAGGTGACCGTCCATCCCTATAGACAGATAAAAACGTCGCATTCGCCAAATGCTAACGAAAGCTGCTTCACTGAATTGAGCAACGAAAAACTTACCGAGCGATACTTATCAAGTGTTTGAAATGACACAACCGGATTCCATTCTTTTCAACATGTACTTTTTCCGTGCGCGAAATAAAACTGACGAATTTCTCAATAAAAGGGAGATGACCGTCGAGTCGTCACGTACTGGGGGTTGAGTGGGTATTTGGAGCGATGCAGTAAAAACTATTCAGGGGCCATTATTATGGCATTTTTGTCGTCTGACGGGGCTGCGAGTGGTCGCGGCCATTACGATGCGGTGCGGGGGGAAGCGAGGGGGGGAGGTATGTGCCGCTCTCCCCGCGCCTTACCCCGGCCCCGCGCCCCGCGCCATCCATCTTCGATATGCACATAAAGCGAACCGGACCCGTAACGGCAGACCCACATTCTCACTCTTAAATTTATTTATCTCTCTATTAATTCTTAATTTGAATTTTATTCGTTGCGTCTAAATTCGCCTAATGTTTTACTTTTCATTGTTTATGCGCTCGAAAGATTAGTTTCATTGATTTAGAGATATTAACCTTGAGGGGAATAAACTGAAGAGCGTCCTTACAATCGATAACCCTTATCTTTGTAAGAGATAAAACTTTCTTGAATTGTTTCATTTGAAAAATGGAATGTTGAGATGAGACAGTCCTTGGTAGCACCCAACCACCCATGTGTAATATAAATGCCTGGACTGTTATATATTTACGTCGACATATATATACTTAGTTGTCTTATAAGTGCAAACAGGTGTCCTGTGCAGAAGTGGTCGCCACAAAAAGAGTCAGTAGCAAATACCTGCCATCCTTAGACGTAGCAAATTGAAACGACCGTGCCTCGTTCGTTTATTACAGTCAAGTGTCATTTATTGATTATTTATTAAATAGAGTCGTTTGTTTTAATCACTTAATAAACTTGAGTTATGACTTGAAGTTTGCTTATTAAAGACTTAGTATAAAAACACTTATTTATTGAATTGTATAGATATATAATGATGTTTAAGATTTAATAGAATCATCGGTAATAAAGGTATCATATCGTTTAACCTTTTCTTATAGTTCCTATGTAAATTAAAAAGCTTTTACTGAGACAATTAACCTGACGAAAATATAGTTTCAATTGAAGCTAATCATTACTAATATCTTACCATTATTATAAAATAACAATATCATCGATCGAAATGACATTAATTCATCAAGAAAATATACAACAAATCACCTGTACCATTACAGTTGCTTGATCCTTGATAGGCTTACCTATCCCATAAAACATGGGCGACTCCGGCGAGGTCGCGTAGAATGTTCCTTATAATGAAGTGAGTGCAACCGACGATAGCGGAGTGGACACTTCGCAGCGACCTTAATTAAATGCGTAGGGATGGCCGCTTCCGAAGTAATTTGTATTCTTCATTGCAAATATCTTCCCTATTTTATTACAGACATATTTACGTTTCTGGTAAATGAATTTATTTGGTTTGGGTACATAGGTAATTCTCTACGTACCTACCTGCTTATTTAAATGTTCCTTTTTGAAGTGCATGCAACTTACTCGATAGCGGAGTAGACACATCGTAGCAACCTTAATTAAGGGCGTATGGATGGCCGCTTCCGAAGTAATTTGTATTTTTCATTGCGAATGTCTTCCCTATTTTATTATAAACATTTTTACGTTTTTGGCCTAGGAATTTATTTGTATACCTATGTACTATTTAAATACGTAGCTGTACAGACACGCATTTTAATAAGACATGCCGTGCTGTAAATCGATACTTGAACCTTTATACCCAAAATCTGAGTTCATCAAACCTTTAGTATGATAAACGGATTTTAGTTAAACAATTAATCACACAAAGTCATGCGATAATCGACTACTTATAACCGTGAACTCTTACGTGTAGTTCATTGAAGGCCAAATATCGACTATTTAGTAATCTGAAGTAGCTCGATATACATAACATTACAACCAAAATAGTTCAATTAAATAACTTTACCACATGTGATAAGAAATTTTCCTATATGGTCGGCGTTGCATTGGCGACTCCTGAAATGTGGACATATTATTATGTAGTACCCGGATGACCGAGCTTAGCTCGGTTTAGTATTGCTTAACAACGCCATCTGCTTTAGCTTTAGTGTAGCTACTCGCCAATAGATGCCAGGAAGAGTCTATTGTAGCCGTTTTTCATTGCCTGAAAACACGGATAAAACGACATTTTTTTAAAAAGGAACCCTAGCTAGATCGATTTATTGCCCCCCAAACCCCCTGCATACTAAATTTCATGAAAATCGTTGGAGCCCTTTCCGAGATTCAGAATATATATATATATATATATATATATATATATATATATACAAAAATTGCCCGTTTAAAGGTATTAGATTAGATATGTGACGGCAACCCCTGACCAATTAAGACCAGCCTAGAATTTCACTTCAGGTTATTAATCATCAATGTACAATAAACAAAAAAATCTGCTGTTGTTATGAACTCACTAACTCAAACTCAACTCCTCGCAGTGGTTAGAGAGATAAGTGGATTCTGGTTATGCTCGCAAAATGATCCTTTTAATTAAGTCTGTAGTCAACTCGATAGTGTAGACGCCATTCGTAGTGCCCTTACTTACCGCCTAGGGATGACTGTGCTGAAAGTATTCAGTAACATTGGAAGTAGTAGAACGAACCAGATAGTTCAATCACAATGTCCATATCATTTTATTTATTGCTCCAAGCATGATTAACATATTTTTTCACAGCTACGAGAAGCAATAATATTTATGTTAAAATTTTTTAGGCAATAGTTTACATGGGCATTCGAAGTACACTTATAAATAAAACTTTTTTGAAAAATAGCGACCATTAAAAATAAGTATACTTACTTACATCTTTATCGTATCCTTTTGACAATGTTAAAAATAAAATAGGTACGTAATATGTTTTGTTACGTCAAGCCCACTATTTTACTATGCTAACATGTGCAAGGTTTCCTCGTGTTTCATAAATATTTTTTAGAAAATAGAAAAATAGAAATAAAAAATATTTTATTTTTCAGTAAACAAGTGTTAATAAACAAACAATATGACAATTTCTAAGTCAGCTTTAACAGAGCTTACATTTTAGTGCATCACATAATATATTTTGAGCGTCCATGAGTCACAGAACGCGTCAAGTTGTCGTCCGGTATTGTCGTGATAAAATGCAGTTACGAGCTAAAGTTTTCTTTGATATTATTATGCTAACTTAAATGATAATTAAGCACGACAGTCAGTGCATTTCATATCAAGATTTTTCTGTTAACTTGCACGGTTGAATTGTCGACAAGTGTATCAAAATTTAGGAAATTTGTGGACTTTGACTTTGATTTGTGTGACTCCTTTTCGTGGGCTGAACATATTTTTACTATGATACGGGTCTTCAAGATAGGTATACATATATTTTGTAGATACACCGATATGTCAACCCAGTTGCATGGATCGTGGTCACAGCTAAACTGCCGTAGCGTAGACAAGCTCTTTACGAAAAGCTTTCGATTAAAAAAAGAATCATCATAATCAGTTCACCCAGTCGAAAGTTCTGAGGTAACAAACATAAAAAATACAGTCGAATTGAGAACCTCCTCCTTTTTCGAAGTCGGTTAAAATAGATTTTCTTTAAACTCTAACAAAACATTGTTGCAATTTGCAGTGACGTAAGTAAATAAATGTTGTTAGGTATCTAGGCGATGAATAGCTTTTATAAAAGGAATTTGATTCCTGATTTGGAAAAATAATGTCAAATGCAATGCAGGCAATAAAATATAAGGCTCTTACTTAACTACTTAACTACCGAACTTCAAACAAGCAAATCCCCTGAGCAATTAAACCTACGAGCTATATTTGGGAAGTAACCTACGTTTCCTGTATGGCTAGGGCTTGAGTCCCGGGACATTACCGTCTTGAAAGAGGAAATCTTTTCCGAAATATTTCCGAGTTAATTGAACTCACTTTACTACCATGAGTTTCGTGATATCAGGTTCTCTACTATAAATTGTTCTTTAGTTTTTTTTACTTTAACTTAGGATTGACCTGTGAGCTATGGAGATTTCAAGTAAAGTTTTTATAAATAAGTAGAAAAATTTGGATGTAATTGCAGTACAGAACCTATTTATTTTTCTGTTCGTATTTACTTAGCTAGTTTTATCAAACTAAAGATATCTCACTAATCATTCATCTTTCCAGTAGCTCTAGTGATTCTTTAAACGCGTAATGTTCGCATCGTGTTTAAGTGACAAATTAGCTTCAGGTAATAAATTAAGATTGCGCCCGACTACAATCTCGACCATCTGACATATAGATATCTATCTGTTAGTTAGTTAGTGTAATTTGCAATTGCCTTTGTGTTAATTGATCCCACCGTGGCGTCGGTTACGATAATTGACAATAAATTGTTCCGCACATTAATCTGTACATCAAATTACCTCCCGTAATAATGGCGTATTGAGACCAATATCGGCCGATTGATACATTCGATTCAATACTGAAGATAACATTCGATTTAATTCACAAAGAGACTTGTCATACAACTGAAAGCATAATTCGCCGTAGAATTTATAAACAATTACATATTATTTTCATTAAAATTCTGTACTCAGAATCAATTTTAAAAGAAGCGGGTTTTCTTCTCCTCCATGACAAAGCATGCCTTTCGAAAAGCTGGTAGATTAATAAAATTATGTGCATATTATTGACACCTACATGAATTTTCAGTTTTGAATCTTGAATTTTGAGTACCGAAAGAAAACTATATTTTCAATAGGTCATTAAGGTAGGTTATTAAGTCATTAATATTGTTACTGGTATTATTATCCTTATATGAAACCCGCTTGGTTAGTTGCTATCTCTAGGCAGCCAGTTCATTCTTTCTTTATCTCTTATTCTTTTTTTACTGATGTCCACGAAGTACGTTGGCTACTTAACATCGTCAGCTCGTTTTTCGGCTAGTTACATAAAAAAAGTTTTAATAATACCTAAAATTTAAATACATAAATATTATTATATTTTACTTTATGGTACTACCGAAAGAACAAACTAATGATGAAGTTTGTAATTCCTCACAGATTCATTAAAAGAGATTAGCCCCGATATTTTTTGCGTAAGCACTAAAGTAGTAGGTATTCGCCGGTTCTAACTCAGGAGTTAGAACCGGCAAAATTGGGCAAATTGCTAAGTTGACGACCGTCGCTGCCTACAAGAAAAAAAAGTCGAGTTTGGTGTCAAATTGTATGTTTTCGACCATGCCCGATCGAATGCACTGATCCTTTTTTTGCTAACTAGCGTAGAAACAAAGATAGCTTCAGCGTTGCATTATCCCTACTTCGTTATCTAATGCCCTCATTAGGTCGTTAACTTGACCATTCAATAATTACAATGGGCTTATCGCTTCCTCGTATCCGCTTCGTACTCGACTTAACTATGACGCAGTGATTAAGACTAACGAGGGGCACTGTTTTCATTATAAAACCACGGGATTTATTGTTCATCGTATTTATTATTCGATATTAAAAATTGAATCAAATAAATTACTTAAAATTACATCATTACAAATAGTGTTGTCATCAAAAAGGTTCAGGAAATCATACATTGATTTACCATAATACTTATAATATATGTACATGATGCAATATTCTCCACAAACAGTAGTAAAATCATGTTGGATTCGATTAGTGTTATAATTCCACATCCTAGAATTGTTTTCTAAGTCCTATGATATCCTTGTGGTGGTCTACCATATGAGTCGAAGTACTGGCCAAAGCCATTCCCATCTATATGCATGGCTATCCAGTGTGATCCGGGTTTGCTGTCTGTATCTAAATTACTTATGACGTACATAGGCGTATGAACGTATATTGGTAAGCGGTTAGCTGCATAGACATTACATGCAATGCTTTCATCAATTTTACTTAAGTATTGTTTTATTTGTATGGTATCCATGTTTTAAGCTGTTAACACATCTTTTCAGTACCCCAGACTTGTTAACAATGTGGAACTGATTATGGGTACTATATTTTTAAATACATGAGGGTTGGATAAGATGTAAGGAAAGAAAACAAAAAATATTTTGGATAGTTTTATTTATTGAATATCAAAAAATACATCTTAGCTACTATAGTCTACTGATATATTACGATGCTTATCTATTTCTATCACATTATCAAATTCCGCATAAACAATACAGTTAATAGTTTGCGTGAGAGCTGACTCAAAACGTACTTCTAGTCTTACACTACCATGTTTTATAAGATTCCAGTGACTCGATGAATTCGCTGATAAGTCAGGAGTTAAATCAAATGCGAGCAAACAATAACCATCGGCATATTCGTCTCTAGATATCCCATTACCTTCATTAAGAAAATGTATACCTGTTCCTGAGAACAATGTATGATATGCACTAGCAAACACATTACTATCAAACGATGGCTGTAATGATTTCGAGGGGATTTGGTTTCCATCGATATATAAACAAAATGTATTGATACCATAATTTTCAAAATTGAATGGATTCTTATTGAGAGTTCCGTTGAATGCAGCATTATTAACAAATCCGACTATACACCTTTTCGGTACTTGTCCTAGGAATATATTATCAAGGGTTTTTCCTTGAACACCTGATGGAATTGTTAAAACTTTAACTTCAGCTCGCGTAATAGGATATTTAGCTGTGGTAGATGCTAAAACTTTTTGGTGTGCAAGTAATACGCTTGGATTGATCCGTGCTCTACGAACAATCAAAGTTGCATCTGTAATACATACTTTAAATTTTAAATCTACTGACCCTGCCATTAGGTTGAAATTTTCTCTTGATCGAACTAACTTAACACACATGTCAACACCATTAATTAAAAATTTTTCTTGATTAAATAAATCGCCATGAAGATGCCCAATCATTTCAATTTCTTTACTCTCTCGTGCCATGAACTCCCTCTTAACAAAACCCTCATTTTTTACGTCAGTCTCATTCATTTTTCCTGCTGTATCTCCATACCAAAGACCACAAGTTAGATAAGATGACAAATTTTTGGTGATTAATACATAAGAATGCTACTGACACAACAATATTAACGAGAAAATAATGACATTCCATTACTGATTACATTTTACTTATCGATCACTAATGCCCCCGTCGCTTAGACTTTGGAATGCTGAACTCGTACCATTATGTTTAATGAGTAAACTAGATACGTTATCAAGGTTTCAAGATTTCTCGTCGTATATAAGTTCGAGTCCCATTTACCAAAACTCATAGTCGTCCTCTCTTCTTTATTGTGTCTTAACTGTTTTGTGTGTAGTGTTCTGTGTGCAGTGTTCTACGTTACAATGGAGGTGAGTTTGTTAATAATTATTTAAGTGGTAGAATATTATTGCATTTCAATTATTTTTTATTTCACTTCATCGTTGTATTTGTTGTAATTTTTACTTATACATTGTTTTCTTGTTTCTACAGAACTCGTGTAGTATTCTTGAAGAAAATACATTCAAAAATTATTATTATGACTATTCAAACGAAGAAGAAGACACTAGAGATTTGATCATAACATCCTCACCAAATCTGAAAAGAACTAAAAGCATTGATAATTTAGATAGTTTTTTTCAACCATCTAAAATAAAGAGAAGAAAACAATTATCTTCAACAGTATCGCGAAACTGCAAAAATTCCGGCAATACAATATGCATATCAACAAATGCCGACGATGGAAACCAAAAGACTCATCTTATAAAAATAGATATTTACGATATGAAAACGATATCAAAAATATCACCACAAGACCAATGGAAGCATGCAGCATACCGAGTCAAATATTACTCGAACGATAATCATAAAAATTTCGTTAACATAAAAAAAATCATATGCAACATTACTAAAGAAATTGCAGAAACTGAAAATTCGAGGAAGTTTCATTTTGACAATAAAAATTGATGTTACCTCCCAATATTTTTTTTAAACATATTTTCAACAATAATTAAGGAGCATTGTTTGTAATTATTATTACCATCATGCAGAGGATGGAAACGTAAAGACTCATCTTATAAAAATAGATATTTACGATATGAAAACGATATCAAAAATATTATCACAAGATCAATGGAAAACATGCAGAATACCGTGTCCAATGTTATTTAAACGATGAATCATAAAAATCGTTAAGGTAAAAAAAATACATGCAATATTACGAAGACTTAAAAACTTCCAAGTTTTATCTAACCAGAATGGTAACGAAGAAACTTTATCTAATGATGGCGATTAAGGAGTATTGTTTCTAAATTATGTTGGGTTAATGAACCATTATAAAGGTTTACCAACGTTTTTCAACACGGCATACACCCCCAAAACTTGAAACAGTATAAATCAAAGGATGGAGACATACTTGAATGGAATCAACATTGATGAAGAGCTGTGTAAAGTTTGTGAAGAGATAGAGACAAGTATGGTGTTTGACGATAGATATGACGAAGAACTTTTAAATATATTTAACCAAATGGAGTTTAACCAAAACGTCACGTAAGTTAAATAACTTTTTTTTTATTCAGTTTTGATATTGTTAAGAAAAAAAAACATATTTTCAATAATTACTGTTTCTTATTGCAGCCAGCAAGTTGGTGGATCTCGAAAGAGAATTGCGGAGTTTAAACATAACTCCAACAGTGCGAAGAGACCAAAAACGGGGCCAGCTACTTCATCATCTAACCCCAACAATGCGTTAGATAAAGTTAATTGTGAAACTTGTAACATTTTGGTAAGTAAGAAGTACTTCACAAATCACCTTCAGAGTAATCGTCATAAAAATAATGTTTCCAAAACACATGAATCTTTACAAAACGTATGCGTTATCGAGTCTGCTTTTGGACAAAGAATCCTATCATATAAAATTAAAAATAAAAGTAACGAAACTATTTTTGAAACTCCTGAATTATTTTTACAGTCAATTCAAACTGATTTACTTCAATTAATAAAAGATTCAATACGCAAATATACAGTTTTTAAAGTTAATTTTGTGCTACATGCTGATTTCACTCAACAAACAAAAAGTATTTCAAACTCTTTTGATTTTCAAACATGCAACTATATTATATTTGAAGGTGATGACCTAAATATATTTTTTTCATCTTTACGTGACACTTTTGTTAATAAAATTAATACATTTGAAAAAAAAGATAGCGGTTGGGCTCTAACTTTTATTAAGTCGTTAGACATGAATATTAACAAATTTAATCCTTTACGCGGCTCTTCATATATAGAATTACCTAGGGACATTATTACAAAAAGGGCTATCATAAATGTTAGAAATGCCGATGTTTTATGTTTTAAATGGGCTTTACTTTCTGCTTTATACCCAGTAAATAAAAATCCAGATCGTGTTTCATCTTACAGCATGCATTCCAATAAATTAAAATTTGACGGCATTTCTTTTCCCGTCAAGTTAACCGATATCTCAAAAGTTGAAAAGTTAAATAATATTAGTATCAACGTTTTCGGTTTAGAATTTAATAAAATTAATAAAAATCATAGTATCGTAGGTCCTTTGTACTTTACTAAATGTCGTAAGAATATTCATATTAATTTATTATTACTTTCAAGTGGAACAAATAATCACTATTGTTATATAAAAAATATGTCACGTTTAGTTAGTAACCAAATTTCAAGTCATGAGCATGCCATTTATATTTGTGATGGGTGTTTAATACATTTTCCTAGTCGAATAAAGTTGACAGAACATCAACAGAATGACTGCTTTCATATTAAAACAGAACTTCCTAATTCTCAAAAGTCATCAAAAAATTGGTTCGGACAGGCAGTTGCTAATGATAAGTTAAAATTTGATAAGTTCAATAAAAAACTTAAAATACCATTTGTTGTATATGCAGATTTTGAAGCTTTTCTAACACCAATTAAATCGTGTTCTAACGATCCATTAAAATCTCACACGCATAATATTCAAAAACATGAAGTATATAGTTTTGGATACTACATAAAATGTTCATATGATGAAAATTTATCAAAATATGAAACATATAGTGGTCCAAACACTGCACAAGAATTTATGTCTCGTTTGTATGCAGACTTAAAATTGATATGCACCAAAAATAGTACTGAGGTAGCACCTAAATCATTAACACACGATGATTATATTAGAATTTCAAAATCGGAGACTTGTTTTGTATGTGAAACAGGTTTAAATGGTGAAAGTGACATTAATTACGATCCACAAACTGGTAATTTTCGAGGCGTTGTGCACAAAATATGTAATACTAAGTTTATTATTCCTAATTACGTTCCAGTCATATTACATAATCTTAGTCATTATGACGCACACTTTATAGTTCACGCTCTTAATTTTGTTGATGGGGATGTTGAAGTTATACCTCAAACGAAGGAAAAATATATTTCATTTTCAAAAAAAGTAAAAATAAATAATAAAATAATTCAATTAAGGTTTATAGATTCCATAAAATTTTTACCATGTAGTCTTAGTCAATTGGCGAACAATTTAGTCGATGAAGAATTTGTTTCTTTAAAACTTAACTTTCCCAATAAAGACGATTTCAATCTTATGAGGAAAAAGGGAATTTATCCTTATGAATTTATGACATCTTACAACTGTTTAAATCTAACATCTCTTCCTGACAAAGATAAATTTTACAGTTCACTCACAGATTCTCATATTTCAGATATCGATTATAATCATGCTAAAAATGTTTGGCAAAATTTTAACTGCAAAAATATGTCCGATTATTCCAATTTATATCTTAAAACTGATGTATTACTACTAACTGACATATTTGAGAACTTCAGAAATTTATGTTTAGAAACTTATGGTTTAGATCCAACTCACTATTACACTGCTCCAGGATTAAGTTGGGATGCAATGCTTAAAATGACTAAAGTTGAACTAGAATTGCTTACTGATATAGAAAAAATAGCATTTATTACAAAGGGAATAAGGGGAGGAATATCTCAATGTAGCAAACGGTATGCAAAGGCTAATAATCCATATATGCAAGATTATGATAAAACTAAAGCTACTTCATATCTCATGTACTTTGATGCGAATAATCTTTACGGGTGGGCAATGTCACAATATTTACCTTCAGGGGGTTTTGAGTGGGTTAGTATAGAAACAGATTACAATACATCAAATAATACGGAAAATGGGTATATTCTAGAAGTAGATTTAGAGTATCCCACAGAAATTCACGACTTACATTCTGACTTGCCCTTATGTCCTGAAAAAATTTCTGTAGGGAATTCTAAAGATATTAAACTCGTTCCAAATTTGTATAATAAAACTAAGTATATCATTCATTACAAAAATTTACAGCAATGTATTAAACTAGGTATGAAGTTAAAAAAGATTCATAGAATATTGAAATTCAAACAGAGTTTATGGTTAAAGCAATACATAAATTTGAATACAAATTTACGAATGCAAGCTAAAACAGATTTTGAAAAAGATTTTTATAAATTAATGAATAATTCTGTATTTGGAAAAACAATGGAGAATGTAGAAAAACGTGTAAATGTAAAATTGTTGACCCACTGGGAAAATCGAGGTAAAAGTCTTGGTGCTCAGGATTTTATTGCAAAACCAGAGTTTCATAGTTTATCAGTATTTTCAGAAAACTTAGTAGCAATTCAACTAAAAAGAACAAAAGCCCTTCATAACAAGCCCATATACTTAGGTTTTTGTATATTAGATATTTCTAAAACCCTTATGTATGATTTTCATTATAACTACATGCTAAGTAAGTTCCCGAACAAAATTAAGTTACTTTACACTGATACTGACAGTTTAGTTTATGAAATTTTTACTAACAACTTTTATGAAGACATTAAGCCCGATTTACCGGAACGATTTGATACATCCGATTACCCAATAAATAATGTATATGAATATCAAAATATAAATAAAAAAAAATTAGGAGTCTTTAAAGATGAAAATGCAGGTAAAATATTAAGAGAATTTGTAGGATTGCGATCTAAAATGTATGCTTTGGACATTGAAAAAAATTTTTTAGCAAAAGCTAAAGGTGTTAATAAAAGTGTCACGAAAAGTTTTAAGATGGAAGATTATAAGTCTTGTCTGTTTAATCAAAATGTTGAATATCGTAGTATGTTAAGGTTTAGATCTATCAAACATAATATTTTTACACAGCAAATTAATAAAAAGTGTCTTTCCCACAACGACACCAAACGATATATAGCACCTAATAATATTGATACATTCGCTTGGGGTCACTTCAAAATATGTAACGACTCATCTGACTGAGTAAACTGGTCTTTATGTACCTATTAAGGAATAAATTGTAAGATTTTGTAATGTAAGAATATTGTAATTTTTTATATTTTAAGCAGATATTGTAAATGATATGTCAAAAAATTATCATAGTGTAATAATATTTATTTGTAATTAGAATTGTAAGTTAAATTATGTCAGTGGTATGCAAAAATGTTATAAATTATGGTTAAGATTTCGTTTTTACTTTTTCTTCATATTATTTTGTAAATATTTAAATTTGAAATATATTTTTATCATTCCAATAAAAAGTTTTAGTCTTTTCCTAAACCTTATACCAAACACACGTCAAGTTACAATGATTCATTTAACACATCCATTTACTGCAATAGTCGCCGGTCCGAGTGGATGCGGTAAATCTATTTTTGTTACAAATTTCATTAAATATGCAAAAGAAATATGTGACACACATTTTAATCACATAACTTGGTGCTATGATGAAATACAACCTTTGTATAATTTAAAAAGCGTTAACTACTATCAAGGAATACCAGATCTTAGTATGTTTGATGGAAAAGATCCTCATCTTATAATTATTGATGATTTAATGAGAGAATCAGATGGACGCATTGTTGATATCTTTACGAAAGGTAGCCATCATAGAAATTTAAGTGTATTTTATATAACACAAAATTTATTTCATCAAGGAAAAGGGCAAAGAGATATATCTTTGAATTCATCTTATATAATATATTTCAAAAATCCACGAGATAAGACACAAATAAAATATTTAGCACGACAAGTGTCACCAGAAAATCCAAAGTTCATAGAAGATTCCTACAAAGATGCAACAAATGAACCACATGGATATTTATTGATAGACTTGAAACAGGACACAAATGATATGTGTCGTTTTAAAACTAAAATATTTCCGTCTGATGGATACTGTATAGTTTACATTCCGATGAAGGGCTTTAAGTATGCTAGAAGTCAACAAATTACTGTCATTCATAAATGATGCATCGACGACTAAAGACGCATAAAGATCTACTAACTGCTTTACATGCACTTAAGCCGAAATATCAAAGAGCTCTTTTAAAATCGTGTAATGAAAAAGAAATTAACTGTATTTGCGAATGTATCCATAACGTTCTCCAAGGCAAAATTACGTTGAAGGAGAAAGAAAAAAATAAATTGAGTAAATACAAAAATATACTTCGGAAATTGGTGCGAAAGGGCGCCACAAATTTGTTTCGGAAAAATCTTATAATACAAAAAGGTTGTGGTTTTTTACCTATTATATTAGGTTCAGTTCTTAGTGGATTAGTAAGTTCCATTATTAAAAATGCAGAATGCTAAAAAAATGTTGCTCGTTGAACCAGATATGATAGAAAAACTAAAACAGGCAAGTGCGAGTGATACTCCCTTGTCTCGACTAGATACTGATATGAATAATATTTTAAAAAGCAATATTGATGATCGTGAAAAGTGTATTTTATATTTACAAACACTCCGAAGATATCTTAACATAACCAAGGAAGACCGTCAACCTTTCCATATACCAATTATTTCCGACAATACGAATACATTTGATGATTTAATAATGAGTTACAAAAACAAAAACTTGGACAATAAAAGTGCAGTATCAATTGATACATCAGACAAAGAACTACTTCTTAATCAAGATAATACTTCGGAAAAAAATCTGTATACAACCACTCAAATTCTCGATCTTATCCCGAAAACATATGCAAAAAAGGCCATCTTGTTAATGAAATTGTTGTCTTCCAATGAAAATAAAATTAAGTGGGATACTGATGGTACTGTGATTATAGATGATAAAAAAATTGATGGAAGTAACATTTTAGATTTGGTAAATGATTCATTGAGACCTTTAAAAAAAAGTGATCCAGTTGGATGGGAATCTTTTGCTAAGGCTTTAAAAGATATTCGAGTTCCTTTAACATATATTGGCAATCCGAAACGATGTGAGTTTATTAGTAGCATGCAATCACCATCAGATATTTCAACACCCAATGAAGATTTCTCAACACCAACGGGTGACACAAAGTATAAAAGGAAGTTGAAGAATAAACTGGAATGGGAAAAATGGGAACCTTACTAGAAATACATAACCTGTATTATGATCCATCACACCCTGCAAGTTATAGTAGTATCGACAAACTGGCAAAAGCTATGAAAGGAAAAATGAGCAGAGAAGAGGTAAAGAAATGGTTACAAGCACAAGAAACTTACACTGTACACAAACCGGTACAGAGAAAATTTCCTAGAAATAAATATATACTATCAAATCTCAATGAATTGTGGCAAGCTGACTTGAGTGATATGAGAACCTACTCAAAATACAATGATGGTTATAATTATATATTGTGTGTTATTGATGTATTCAGCAAATATGCCTATGTTAGACCTATGAAAAGGAAAAATTCAACAACTGTTAAGGATTGTCTTGAAAGTATATTTCTTGAATCCAAGGTAACCCCGACGCACATACAATCAGACAAAGGCACAGAATTCATATCAAAGGAAGTACAAAAATACATTAAATCTAAAAATATTAATTATTATACGACAAATAATCCAGATATTAAAGCAAGTATTGTTGAAAGATTTCAAAGAACACTTAAGATGAAAATGTGGCGTTACTTTACTCATAAAAATACATACAAATATATAGATGTTTTACAAGATTTAGTTTATTCTTATAACCACAGTTTTCACTCAAGCATTAAGATGTGTCCTTGTGATGTTAATTCAAATAATATTATGACAGTATGGAGAAATTTGTATGACACTAAAAATAATGGGCTTTCAGCAAGTATCATTCTACCGAAGTTGCATGTTGGTGATTACGTTAGGATTACTAAAAGCAAACATATTTTTCAAAAAGGATACGAATCTAACTGGAGTGATGAAATATTTATAGTATCTTCCATAATTGATAGAAGCCCTTGGCCTGTGTACACCCTTAAAGATTTAAAAGGTGAAAACATAGAAGGTACGTTTTATGAAAAAGAATTACAGAAAATATATTATGACCCCACTCTTCATTATAAAATAGATAAAATAATACGTTCTCGCAATACTGGTAACAGAAAGGAAGTGTTAGTGAAGTGGAAAGGTTATCCTAATAAATTTAATAGTTGGATTCCATCTTCTTATTTGAAAGAAATATGAATAAAGAAAGTTTTTATTTAACTCTACTTAGTAATAGTTCAATGGAATACTTCCCTGATAACAAGACTACAATTTTTTCAACTAAATTACCTAAACCTATAATTTTGGAAGGAGAATGGTCAGTTGGAGTGGTCGAATTTCAATATCCCTGCACCATGTTTACTGTTCAAGAACATGAAAATGTTGTTTATATTACGAAATGGATGCAAATGCCTGGTGAACCAAAACCATCACTTACTTATTACAAGACACATATCCCTGCAACTAACTATGACAATATCAATCATATTTTGAAGGCTTTAAACAATATCAAAGAAAAAGTTAGATTTCGTTACGATGAAATTTCAAAGTTTGTGTCAGTTTCAGTATTAGATGAGACGATCAAATCAATAACATTGTCTCCTAAGTTATGTTTGCAGTTGGGCTTTGAGCCCAATAGAAATCTCAGAGAAAGGAATATTGGAAAATGTCCTGCTAATCTGCATTTAGGTTTACCTTCGCAACTATTCGTTTATTCTGATATTGTAGAACCACAAATTGTAGGAGATGTCATGACCCCTCTTCTGAGAATCATACCATTAGATCCTTCAAAATATATATATGGAGCAAATAAAATGCATGTTTTCTCTCCACCCCATTATATATCTGTAATGCGAAGGGAATTTGATACTATTGAAATAGATATAAGAACAAGCACTGGTCAAAAGATACCATTTCAGTTCGGAACAGTGTGCATAAAACTACACTTCAAAAAAATATATAATGTATTTGAAACATAATTATAATATGAAATGTCCATACGAAGATTATTATTCTCATCAAGCTGGATCCGGTATTGGAGTAATTTACAAAGGGACACCGTATCAAAGAGGACATGGAATTGGGAGTTTTCTAGGAGGGTTGTTCCGATCTGTTTTACCATTACTTTCTAGTGGTGCAAGAGCTATCGGTAAAGAAGCCTTGAGTACTGGAGTAGGAGTTTTGTCGGATATGTTTAATGCACAACCCATAGATGATTCAATTAAAACACGTTTGAAGGAAGCTACTACTAACTTAAAACGAAAAGTAGATAGTAGAATAGATAGAATCAACATGTCTGGCTCAGGGTATAAAATGAAGCGAAAACGTTTATCTTCTTCCATTCCAGCGGTAACCACGAAAGTGAATACTCCAACAAAAACAAAAAATAAGAACAGGAATATTAACGATATATTTTCTAATTAATTGATTATGTCTTTTTTACATAATCATTCTTGTGAATGTATAAAATCAGAGTTAGATTTGTTTGCACTGCCATCCACACAGACGAGCATAGAAAATGGCGTATGGATTCATTACAAACCTATTTCATCACTAGCTGATGATGGACCATTAGAATTTCAAGTTCCTGGCGCCGGAGATGACTACATAGATTTATCCCATACTCTGATTCATATAAAAGCGAAAATACTGAATCAAGACAACACAAAATTAGCAGCTGCTACAGTCGTGGCTCCGGTTAATAATTGGTTACATTCAATATTCAGTCAACTTGATGTTTACTTGAATCAGAAACTAGTGTCACCACCAAATAACACATACGCATATCGTGCGTATATCGAAAACTTGTTGAACTATGGTCCAGCAGCCAAAAAATCTCATCTAACTTGTGGTCTTTGGTATGGAGATACAGCAGGAAAAATGAATGAGACTGACGTAAAAAATGAGGGTTTTGTTAAGAGGGAGTTCATGGCACGAGAGAGTAAAGAAATTGAAATGATTGGGCATCTTCATGGCGATTTATTTAATCAAGAAAAATTTTTAATTAATGGTGTTGACATGTGTGTTAAGTTAGTTCGATCAAGAGAAAATTTCAACCTAATGGCAGGGTCAGTAGATTTAAAATTTAAAGTATGTATTACAGATGCAACTTTGATTGTTCGTAGAGCACGGATCAATCCAAGCGTATTACTTGCACACCAAAAAGTTTTAGCATCTACCACAGCTAAATATCCTATTACGCGAGCTGAAGTTAAAGTTTTAACAATTCCATCAGGTGTTCAAGGAAAAACCCTTGATAATATATTCCTAGGACAAGTACCGAAAAGGTGTATAGTCGGATTTGTTAATAATGCTGCATTCAACGGAACTCTCAATAAGAATCCATTCAATTTTGAAAATTATGGTATCAATACATTTTGTTTATATATCGATGGAAACCAAATCCCCTCGAAATCATTACAGCCATCGTTTGATAGTAATGTGTTTGCTAGTGCATATCATACATTGTTCTCAGGAACAGGTATACATTTTCTTAATGAAGGTAATGGGATATCTAGAGACGAATATGCCGATGGTTATTGTTTGCTCGCATTTGATTTAACTCCTGACTTATCAGCGAATTCATCGAGTCACTGGAATCTTATAAAACATGGTAGTGTAAGACTAGAAGTACGTTTTGAGTCAGCTCTCACGCAAACTATTAACTGTATTGTTTATGCGGAATTTGATAATGTGATAGAAATAGATAAGCATCGTAATATATCAGTAGACTATAGTAGCTAAGATGTATTTTTTGATATTCAATAAATAAAACTATCCAAAATATTTTTTGTTTTCTTTCCTTACATCTTATCCAACCCTCATGTATTTAAAAATATAGTACCCATAATCAGTTCCACATTGTTAACAAGTCTGGGGTACTGAAAAGATGTGTTAACAGCTTAAAACATGGATACCATACAAATAAAACAATACTTAAGTAAAATTGATGAAAGCATTGCATGTAATGTCTATGCAGCTAACCGCTTACCAATATACGTTCATACGCCTATGTACGTCATAAGTAATTTAGATACAGACAGCAAACCCGGATCACACTGGATAGCCATGCATATAGATGGGAATGGCTTTGGCCAGTACTTCGACTCATATGGTAGACCACCACAAGGATATCATAGGACTTAGAAAACAATTCTAGGATGTGGAATTATAACACTAATCGAATCCAACATGATTTTACTACTGTTTGTGGAGAATATTGCATCATGTACATATATTATAAGTATTATGGTAAATCAATGTATGATTTCCTGAACCTTTTTGATGACAACACTATTTGTAATGATGTAATTTTAAGTAATTTATTTGATTCAATTTTTAATATCGAATAATAAATACGATGAACAATAAATCCCGTGGTTTTATAATGAAAACAGTGCCCCTCGTTAGTCTTAATCACTGCGTCATAGTTAAGTCGAGTACGAAGCGGATACGAGGAAGCGATAAGCCCATTGTAATTATTGAATGGTCAAGTTAACGACCTAATGAGGGCATTAGATAACGAAGTAGGGCTAATACAACGCTGAAGCTATCTTTGTTTCTACGCTAGTTAGCAAAAAACGGATCAGTGCATTCGATCGGGCATGGTCGAAAACATACAATTTGACACCAAACTCGATTTTTTTTTCTTGTAGGCAGCGACGGTCGTCAACTTAGCAATTTGCCCAATTTTGCCGGTTCTAACTCCTGAGTTAGAACCGGCGAATACCTACTACTCACTAAGCAGTCGTGGCAATTTAGCTATAGAAGTACAACTCTTAAACTTAATTGACGAAGACGATGTCACACGTTCTCATCTTTTTTTATTTTAATTCATTACCTATTTATCTAAATAGTGATCTCGCAAACACACATCTAAACACGTCTTAGAACGTGAGGCACGCACTAATTAACGTTTAAGGTGAAACTTCGCCGTGTAGCCTCACCAATCAACTAAGATCTGCGGTAATTCATACATCCACCCCTTTTGTGTCCTCGACTCTTAGTTCAGGAAGGGAATGGTGGGTCTTAGTAGATTGGTTACCTCATAATTGCGTGTCTAACGTTCTACACGTAACATGGCCTTTTATTAGGTGGAAATTCTGTATACGGTACTACATTCAAGCTTCTGTTGGAGAGTTATGAAGTACCAGGGGCCTATTTATGACTCCAAATTTTGTGCATTTTGTTTGATTTATAACTTTCCTACGCTTATAAAAAGCGTACTAAGCACGTGTGGGCTATCTTCTCTTTAATGAAATTTGCGGCATGAAAAGCAGGGGGAAATTTATGGTTGAATACGTATTACCTTAAGTTTCAATGTTGTAAAATACACCTACATAAAAAGTGGAGTATAATGTAGGTCTTTATAATATTTGCAGTTTTTATTTGCCTATACGCTTGTACTTAAATGAAGGTAGGTAGGTACATAGAGTTATTATTAAATTTTCAAAAAAGTGCTACTTGCAATACCTACTTTAGAGTACCTTTGTCTGTAACAGAAAACAAAAATTAAATGTTTTCAATTATAACTTCAGTAAAGTTATGGCTTCTGATTTTAATTGCCTACTAATTCACAATGTAGAGTCAACGTAGAGTGTAGACTTGCATGTAATTGATAATGATTCCATAATATTATAATTTATCTCAACCAAACACGCAATTTTACAACATTACAGACATTAGCAAATACAAAACAGTCTAGACGACGCTATGCTACAAGCTCTACGGTTCCGACTAGCGACATTTCATACCATGCAATACATATTCAGTTTTTTTATTTAAATTCGTTTTATTTCTTATGAATCGATGATTTATGCACTGCGCATCTAACTCAATGAGGCTTGATATGGCTGATGTACTGTCATGATGCAAGACATAGTCATGAATGTCTACATTATGACTCGAGGATTGTTTATGGCCCCGTTTAGCGCCTTTGACACGGCATGAATTTTTAAAAGGCTCAAATGATCAATGAATACGTTTCAGCTTGATGTCCTTTATTGTTTCTTTTTCTATTTAATGCGCTTTTGCATTATAAATTAACATATACTATATGTTAATACAAGTTTAGCATTTTAGAAATACAAATATAAAAATCTTTATTAATTCCTTGATATACAATTTTTTTTTACAAATATTTAAAAAATAAATCAAATAGTATCATAATTAACGTAATACATTTCATATTATTATTATTATTATTATTTGCACTATAGGCTTTTAATATTATTATAATTAGAAATATTTTGTGTTTATATGAAAACATACGATTTCGTGTTTAAGCTCAACTCATGAATTTTAGGAGGCAAATTGCATAAGTTTGTAATTCTATTAAATAAATAAAAAAATGAGGTACAATTTGAGCACTGAGTCAAAAACTAAGTACATAGAAAAAATAACACAAAAGAGTATGAATTGCGCAATTTAACATTAAGTCTGTATCAATTCTTGTTTCGTATCTACATACGCAGTATCTACATAGTTGTTGCCCCGGCATTGTTCGCTAACAAGCCCGTGTAACCGCGCCCTGGCACGACAAGGAAACCTGTGCTAAACAACGCAGAAAGTATTTATAGTATAATAATATAAGTATGTAGCTCAATTTATTGCTAGCTCGGTTTGTGTTAATAAACTTGGTTGGGTTTTAAGCTTCATTGCAATTAATTATTTTTGCATTTTGTCCTCAGACAACTTTTGTTGAAGGAGAAAGAAACATTGTTTAATCTTTGGTAGCACAACTAAAGGCTCCATAAATAGCATTCGATAGTTTAAAATGAAGGTATGTTGCAGTACTTATATAATTGTAGGACGCAGTATAGCTACACTTATGATGTGAATCCCGTTACAGATGAAGTATATAGTGTTTTGGGTATTTGTCGTTATTGTGCTGGTCTTTTTTCTTTATAGCAAATAAAAAAAATTAAAATAACAAAAAATTCGACTGCGGAAAAAAAATTAAAATGAAAAACAAATAAGCCCAGTATTTTAGAATGTTGTTAAAAGTAATACTGAACAACTAAACCATAGAAGGATTAACAGTTGGGACCCATTATTCAACCAATCAAATCTTGTTAGTTTTTTCCCAAACAGCCCTGTAAAATTTAAATGGGTCCCGAGGCCCACTTTTAGATACATTCATAGGTACATATACCTAGTAAAAACTCAAAAAACATAAACCTCCTTCTGACGCAGTCGGGTAAAAATCGGATCCATCAAACTTTATATTTTGTAGTTTTTCGAAAAGAACAAACTTCCCATAACCGAGAAACAGTTTTATCCGAACAATAGACTAACAATATCGAATTTTAGAAAGCTGGCCGTCCATTGCGCAACTTTCTCCCTTTATCCCGAGCACAAAGGTAAGAAAAAGTTTAACGTACACTTGGACACTTTTTATGATTTGCCATAATAATGTGTCGGTCAGAAAACCGTAGTCTTTTAAAGTTGGCAGACTTTCTCTAAACTTTTTTTGAAACGGCTTTGTTTATGGTTAAAAATCGCATTTGAATGGTTTTATGGTGTCATAAATTTAGTTTTGAAAGCATCTCTCTAACCTTTGTTTACCGTTACTACAACACATTAAGTTGTACTTTTTATTACGCATAATAAAAAGTCTATCAATATTTTTATGAGTTGTACCTAATTAACTGTTTTTACAGCTTAACAACAGCTTAACGTTTATGTATTGCTTCAATATCATCAATAAGTTTAGGTAGACATAAAAATATCGAATCATGGGTGTTGACGAATTTAATTATTTTTGCGGTTCTGTAATTATAGCACCCTAGCTGCCTTTAAAAAGCTAGGCGGCTAAAACAATAACAAAGTAATTTCATAAATCTTTAAGACGGGGCAACCTCATATTTTCCTTCATTAACGTTGTGTTATTATTATGTATTTCGAATACGTGAAATGCGCGCGAGATAACCCAAAGTACCAGGAGAGCAGCGTTATGCAGAGACTACTCTCTCAACTCTCTCAATCAACAAATTTTTTGTCATCGAATGCGTATTGATTCGATACATATAACACGTCATAGATTATCCAGATTCGCATCTACGCAGGCGTGTAGTTAGGCGTTAAATCGTACCGAGCGACATTTACGAGCATATTGGCGGCCTGCTGGGTGCAACATGCTAAGGCTATCAGTTACCGTCCACGGCTAATTCACTGTGACAAATTAACAACGGCTAAATTCTGCCCTCCCCAATGAAGGAACAGTTATATGTTGCTAATATGTGTTATTCATAATATTACGATAAGTTAACGAGATCGAGTAATTACTGCCGGAAGAAAATAAGTCTCGCTATTGGTAATGTAAGCAGCAGATAGGCATTACATAGACATCTGTAATAACCTCAAATAAAAGTGTCTACAATAGGACCTCAAATTTAATTGGAATAAAATGCACGTTTTTGTTTATTTAAAGTTCATCGATATTAACGACTGACGAAACAGTGCAATACATAATTCCGTAACTAAACTGTTAAGCTATGTATTTCAATATTTTAGTTATTTCCATTATTCCATAATAACTATTGATTTCCTGTAACACATAGCCCACATGTGATAAGAGACCTTTAGAAATGGCATTTATTTCTTGTACCTGAATAAGTATTGTCATATACGTTAAATCACGTCTCTTCTCTGCTGCATAATTTGTACGTATAGCTTTTATCAATGCATATTTAAAGTGACCGTTCGCATATGGGAGCCAAGCGAGCCAATTAAAACTGGATCGTGACAGTCTAAATAAAAGCAATAATACATACTCGTATAGCGAAGGAATAGGAAGGGTCTTCGTGCTCGAATAAAGCGTTCTAGGAGCATTGTTATTGTCTCTAGATCTTAGGCTGTGTATGCAATGACGATTGATCGAAAGGATGGTAGAGGCAGGTAAAGGCTAACGTAATATTGTGTGTTATTGCTTCCAAAAAAGCCTCTGTGTAATTAATAGCGGAACTTGCATCGGTTGGTATGTAGGTAATGAAGTACGAAAGATATTCTTATCGTATTTAAATATTTTCTTGGAATCTAAGAACTAATTACGGACTTATGTACCCATGGTTATCTTAAATAGTTTGGATGAGGTAAATACAAGTTCTTTAAAGTATGTTAATTTCTAGCGTCCAAAAAATTACTAAAACGAACGCAAGTGGTCGGGAATTATGTCAGTAGGCATTAGTCAGAAAATGGCATGTATTCATTCACTATCGAAGTGAATGCATCGTGTGTCTAAAGCCTAAAACCTATGCATGCCTAGATATCCAGTAGACCTATTGCAGGGCTTAGACAGGAATAGAACAGATACGACACTAGAGATGTAGTGGGGTGGCGTGTTTTGTATTCTAACTGGGCAACTAACTATTGCAGTAGATCTATCTACTGGTGCACTTAATTGGAGAACGGTTTTGTTTTATGTGCTTTTAAATTAATAGCAGTGTAGGGATTTTATTAGCTTTCAGCGTCGGGTAGTTTAATTGGGGAAAACAATTAATTGCCATTTTATTCTTAATAACATTCTTGTGTTTTGCTTAGGGAGCAAACTATTAATTATCTTATTCTTAATTAGATATGTAAACTTAGAAATAAATTAGTCGTTTTTGATTAATGCTGAAGTTATTGTTTTTAGGAACATAGGTTACTCATGTGTTCGACCTAAAGTAAAAGATTATTTACATAGTTTACAGAAAATACATTCTACTGGATTACGGAGGGTGCTTGCAAGTATTAATCTAAAATGTAAGGCACAACTATTTTAAACACGCAATAAATTAAGTAAGGGTTAATTCGAGCCCTCTAGTGGAGTTGATAGTAATTACACTTGTAAATCCAAATTTTCGCAGTTTCGCTTTTCCATAGCTCGATTTATTATATTATTAAGGTTCTTTATTTTTTACGAAAATGCTATGATTCGTGAGTAATATTACAACTCAAATTAATCGACTGTATTCTTTTTTTATTTTTCTTGCAACCCTGTTCAAAGCCAACTGTTTTTTAGTCATCTGCGTCCCAAAGTTCCAAAACTTTTAAAAATTTTCAACTTTGAAACTTTTTTAAATTTTACGCCGAACAGTTTTCAAACTTAAATTCTAGCAAACTTTTCGCCTAAGCTCATACAAATTCATGATGTACATTAAGGTTGTTGATTAACCCATCAGGAAACCCTTTTGGAACGTTGTTAATGTTGTTATACCTATATAAATATTTATTAAAATGTTGACCGTGTCACAGTCATTCTGCATTTATGATGCAGCTGGGCGGTCCGGAGACGTCGTGGAGATGAAATATTATCTTCAAGCGCGCTGTTTGTCTCTGACTTAGCCAGTGTATGTATATTAAATTGATTACATTGGGTATATAACACGCGCCTAGGAATATCTCATAATATAATTGCTATTTTTATTAATCTTTGGAATAATAAGTGACGATCACAAAGCGATGTAATAGTTCTATTTTGTTTAAAAAAAGTGTAAGCGTCATCGATATATATGTTCTACGTAAATATAATTTTACTGTGGCTTTATTTAATAACCTGAGACACTTACTATTAACAGTATTATCCATCACATTTTGTTAGTACAAAATTAATATTTCCAATTTAATAAAAAAATAAAACATAATGAAAAACTAACTATGTAAAAGTACCTCATGGCGTCTGAATTGGCTCCTTCGCGCACAAACAGCCTACTACTACTACTACTCCACTACTGTTCGAATTAAGTAATTTTTATATTAACGTTAGAAACATTTAAATAATATATGGAGATTATAAGTCACGATGGAAAGTAAAGCCCAGTATATCTATTGTGTGGGCCCAAGCGCTGCCGGTCACGCTATCGTCAATCTATGCCCATTGCTGCTGACGTAACGACACAGGCTAGCAAACTTAACTGATCGCAGGGGCCATTGTAAAACGTATGTGGTTAGGTATTCTAATGTCAAAGCAATGTTGATTTATTTAGCATTTACCGGTTGGCCTTGCCTTTGCTGGTTACTCTGCTATACGAAATTGTTTTAATTTAAAATTGTGTACAGTAACCCTTCGATTTCCAAAACTTAGTGTTCTAAAGTTGCCTGTATACATTATATCTTAAATTTAGGTATACCTATAAGTAGATACCTAATGCAGACTCCACATGGTTTATCAATTTGCATTTTCGTACTAAAATGATTTAATTTATAATGTTTGTAGATACCTAATGCAGCCCCCATATTTATGGTTCATCAGTTTGAATTTTCGTACAAGTCTAAAATAATGTTTATACTTTAGAGTGTTAGTAGAGTACTACAATGACATGTTATTTGCATCGCCGAAACAATTCTATACAATTTTCATCAGGAAAAGCTCAATATTTTACTCCCTCGGTTTAATATTTTTGAGCAGATGCAGCGCTGTAAACAAATCAGTCAACAACGCAATCCAGAAGCGAGACATTTGACTGATATAAAGAGTCACAAAACTAAAAAACAGTTGTTGTTTCCACAACAAATTCCGCTTGTTTGGCCGCTTTTCGCTAGCCAGTGTTATTCGCATAAATCGAGCGAAAAAGCCAAATTGCTGCAATAGCTCACCACTCTCAACTAAAAATTGCGATGTTCCGACAAACAAATATCGCATGAGTACTAGTTGTTTAGTTCTGTTTTTATTGTTTTATTACTTCATTTCAGTGACTGGAATGCTAGTAAAGTTAACTGTACATGATTACTTTGGAATTGTTTGTTTTAATGAAATAGGTACCTTGTACCTATCTACATACTCAATGCAATGAGGTTATTTTTAACACCACGTTATCGTCCTTAAACTTAATTACTTAACTTTAAATTGTAGCTTCAATTTTTTTATCTTAATGTAAGGTTTTGCATTGGTTATGTCAGTAACTGTACATGCATTGTCAAATAACATTAAAGTTTTTAAATGTTAATAACTCAGAGATAGTTACGTCATTGCTTATATGTACATACATACATGATATATCAGGAATAGCAATACACTATTAGGTATTTAACTTCGAAAAGCTTTAGAATTAGATCACCAGTTTTTTATAATTTAGTTATTTTGTTGTTTAGTAAACAGCTCTTTATTTCCCGGCTCGTTCATTAGAACTTACGTAAAGACAAAATGAAGAGTTTTATTAAAAGCAATAGTAAGTAAATAGAAAATCACCACTGAAATGGGTTTCCAAACCATTTTGCGCATTGTACAGAGACTCTTTGTTAACTATACAGTTCAATATTGCGCCACCCAAGGTTTGCTATTCCGTATTAATCCCTCAAAGCTGCAGCGAGAACGCTGATAAATTGCGAAACTAATGCCGCGGGATTGCATTACGACATGAACTTTTTCAGTACCAGTGCGGAAATCGAGTGCAAACAAAAAGAACGAAAAATATCGCCTAGTTTTTCAGCGAACGACCATTTTCGAACATCTGATAATGATTTTCGGGATCCGGTTATCTAACGAAATTTATTGCTTATGTTTGTTACCCTCGATTAAGATTGGGCTAATGAATTAGGTTGGTAGATTTATTTACATGGGTTTATCATTGTTTGGAAATTCGAGTACATTGCGCTTCTATTTTATGTACGGGTACAACATCTAAAGCTGGGATGTGTGAACAAACTAAATAGTTTTAAGTATACATATAATGTACTTATATCATTTACATACTTGCCTGACAGTAAGACGAAGCTGTAAGAGAGTCGGTTTAGAAAAGCAATAAAAATTTATGAAAAAAAACACACCTGATACTTTATCAGCTTAAGTGATTTATCGTGTAAAATTACGACTCCATCCATCACTATTCTCATAAACAGTTGTCGTGTGTTTCTCTTTTGTTTACCATTTTAGGCTTTATTACAAACAGAATCACGTAGCAACTGCATAGTTTATATCGCACACGGGATTCTCTTATGATGATTTAGTGGTGCGCGCGACAGAACGATGGATTTACCGCGGCCCGAACGGATTATGTGGGCGAGCGCAAACACGGGGCAGTGACGCCATGTTGTGATTTATAATTTAAAGCGACTTTTGATCCGAAATTCGAATGTGGGTAAAATTTGACTTTTAAACATAGAATTATGAAAAAAATGTAGTGCTGATTAATTTGAGTAGTGGTTTGCAAATGAAGGGTTTATTTAATATTATGAATTGCTTAGTTAAAGACAACGTTGTAGTCAAATTGAAAGTTGTCTCTTGATCGAATAGTCACAAATTATGGAGTCATAAGGAATCCGTTACATAGGGAACTCTAGTGCGGGGCTAGAGAATCGGGTGTCAGACAGAAATATGATCCGAAATTCAATAAACTATGTTAAATATGTACCTGAAAAATATGTATTAATAAATTTAATTTATAATCATAATTAATTAAAGAGATGTGTATTTTTGCGTAATAAAATATAAGTATACCTACTGAATGAATAACGCATAGATACCTACGTTATGGTACCTTAGGTTATGAAACGTTCAAAATACTTCATACAGCGTATAGGTAGATACACGTCTATTTTCTGTCCTAGGTAACTACAATTTAACAAACTTCTGAACAAAAAGCATAACTCAAGTTTATATGTCTCGGAACAGTTTTTTATTTCGCAGTAGCTATACATGTTCAAGATAATAATCAAGTTGCTTCTTTATAAGGTGCGAAACCCTTAGTGGGTGAGTGCAACTGGCCTTACCGGTTTCTTGTCATCACTAGGGTTGCAAGGACAATGATTTTATTCCCTTTAATTGCTTTAATTACATCTTTGGGTTTTGCAATAGGTACACCGTTTACTTTTTTATCTATCTAATGTTAACTTCAGTAGTTACGCTTTAATATGTATGAAGCTGTGAAGGCGTTGACGGTGCGAAGAAAAACGTAATAGGCGCTTAAGTATTTTTCTATTTCTATTTGAGATTTCTTGTTTCTTACGGTACACCGTAAGTAATATTTATGTCGTCTTTTGACCGTTTTTGCTTGATATACATATAACAATATTATAGTTTGCGTGTAGGCACGTGATTCTGCCTAATAAGACTAAGAATGAGGATTCGTTATCGATACTTTTCCGAACTGCTTACGTTAACTCACTCGGTCGCCAGTAGGGAGGGCCAGATAAATAGCAATTACTCTCCCGCAATCTCGGCAGCATATTTGTTAATAAACCTGGCAATGTTTCCAATGCTTCCCCTACAATTTTTCTTTCGTCCGAGATAAATAAGATAAACAATATATCATACACGCCCATTTCCTCGCCGGCTACAAAACAACGGACAAACGGGGGTGGATGGAAAATTATGACAAATCATGCATTAAACATAGGGAATAAATGTTTTCTTATCACGTACCTATTCTGTTTTGATATTAGTTTTCCTTTATCTTTATTGACACAGGTTTTTGGAGGGAACGTTTTATGGGATGTTGCTGTGTGACGGGACGATTGCGGTGTTGTTTATGTTTTGATAGCGCACAAATTATGACTACATCTACTAACGCCTACTGTACATGCTTTACATTATGATTTACAAGTAGTCTTCTAAATAAGAATTTGGTTTAGTACTTTTTTTATGGAAATAGCCGGCAAACGAGCCGACGACGATCCACCTGATGGTAAGTGGCTATCGTCGTCCATGGACATCAGCAACACCAAAGGCATCACTAAAGCGTTGCCGGCCAAGAAAGAGAGAAGAAAAAGAAAGAAAGAACTGGCTCTCAAGCCCCCAGCCGGAACACGACGAATCGTTTGGCGGCTGACTCATATTCAAGGGTGGTAGCTATCCAGGCGAACTGCATGGAGAAACAATAACAGCAATAATGGTATTAATTAACAATTAAAATCAATCTGCTTACTTTATATTATAAGTGACACATAATCAAAGTACATATTTTGACGATTTCTAAGTTGCACATGTAGCTAATTAATATAGCTAGGTATATAAGATATTAGGTACTTACAGTTACAAAATTACAATGGCAATACATTTCTATGCAATGATTACTTGATTATGAACCAAAGAAGGATGCCTTGTACCAAATAAATAGAAAACATGAATTGGATTGCGATGCTAATGTACGATGGGACTTCCTTTTGTTTGTACAGAAATAACTCTTGGATGAAACTCTCGTGTCGTGGTGTAGTGTTCAGACTGCAAATCTTGAATATTTATTTCAAATGCAGACAAAATCTCGGCGCAATCCCTGCCTCAACAGCGTAAGTTGCATTAAGGTCTGGTACACACAGAATTGTTTTGTATGAACTGAGTAGCATTACTATACGTGCATTAACCCCTTTTTGGTTACATATTAGTAACCAAAAGTATGACGGTAAGAAAGACAATTTCAATGGCGATAATGTGGATGAAAGCGATTTTTTTTGGGATAATCTTTATAAGTACCTAGTTGATGAAATTATAAACAACGTAAAAATAAAAGGTTGTATAAAATGTACATAGGTAATGAACATAAATAATGCATTACGTCGAGATTAATCAATATTTTATTTGATGATTTACGATATCAATGGTAATTTAGCGTAAAAAGTACTATTGTTTGAAGTATTATTAGTTTCTAGACTAGTTAAACATAGAAATTCAATGCTATAACACATATAATTTCAATGCTATTTAATTTACAAGAAGCCGCTTCACTCAGTATTGGCTAGCTAAATATTCCACGTTGTAGCATTGTACTCGTTCCCTTAGCCCCGAGATTTAAGCCAGTCGTCAGCCGGTTGCGGTTTCTTTGCTAAACTCTAAACTTATCTTACAGTTACACCCAACTTGAATACCTCCCCACCCAGGTGACTTGGCTAGATCTTTTAACCGTATAAGATTTTCGGCGCATTTATCCCGAGGATTTCAACTTGGAGAATTCTTAATGCCGCCTGCATTTATGGTTAACAGTTCCTTTAATACAATTTCGTATTGTTCGTATGCTTCGGTGTTTATTTACAAGATTAACTATTTAGTTGATGTACTTGTGTGTACGATCATTAGGTATAAAACGTAGAAACTATGGTTATCTAGAACGTATTAGAAATGTCTAAATATGAAGACGATAGTTAAAAATGTTAACGTTTGTGATTTTTTCTTCTCGAATTTTTTTCTGATATTTAATTCAGGTAGTTACTACTACCGAGAACACACATTTGGAATTCTAGTAAGTATTTGTGAAAAGCTGTGTCTATATCCTTATATAAATCCAATAAACGCTACATTTTAATTAAATACCTACCTACTAAAAATAACAAATAATTTTACAACGCATGCAAAATAATCTCATAAAGCACATTTGAAATCAATTGCAGGCAAATAACGCAACATACCTACTTAGATTAGAAGACAATCATCAATTTCTGTATATCTGTTCTAAATAGAGTCGTCACGTGTCAGGAATCATCATTAATATCATCATGATAAAATCAGTTGCAAATAAAAGTAATATCAAATAAAACACCATTATGCTATTGTCTGTGTCAACAGTCTTTTTGTAACGATTCAGTATAAAGGGCTATCAATATAACAACCCACGTCCGAGCATCCAACTCGCAGCTCCAGTATTATTTCAACTGATATTTTATTATATTCATTGCAAGTAGGTACAGTTCGCGGGGTTCCAAGTCACGACTCGTTGAATTAAATTGGCTTAGATGTCCTTATTTTTGTATATGTTACAGGTTTATGTTAGGAGAAATTAATTTAGATGCTCACGTTTTATTTCTATTAAGTATTCTTATGAGGCTTCCTTAGTAATAGTAACGGTCTATGGTATTTATTTTATTGTAAGGTATTATCAACTATCATTACGTAAGTAGTTTTCAGTAATAAGAATATGGTGCAATCATACAATGTCGACTGAAAATTTTCACTGAAACTATCATTTACTTTTAATTTTAATAGGCTTATTTTACAAAAGCTATAAAAACCTAACCAATCCATTTAGAATGTTTAAACAATGTTCGTACATAAGTCATACTTGTTATATGTATATAAAATGTTTTTGGAAAATATCTCTACTTATAAAACAGTAGATAGTTCCCTCGTTTTTGCTACCACTACGTTCCAGATAGTCCAGTAATAACATGAAATGAACTAAGATTATTATCGGGTGTATGATTCGCTTTTATGTAAGTACACAGTAATACGCTAAATCGCAAATTGGCGGTTATCCTGATCGAACACTTTAGTACTTTGCCATCTCCTCGCGTAAGGATATATCTTGTCTTCACGAAGTCTGTTAAACGTTGTTAAAGTTTTAAGGATCTAATATTATTAGAAAGGCTGTAAAAAGAATAATTTTAAAATAACTGTTATAATAATGTAATTTTACCTTTAATGACAAAAATGTGTGTCAGCTCCGATGTACGACTACCTAGACTAGAGTTTACTCCTTACGAACTATGCAGTCGAGAGTAGGTAGGTACTCTGTGGTGGGAGTGCGCAATTTAAGTTGGGCACGAACATAACGCATAACGTAACGTAACGTAACGGAGAAAGTTTAATGTTACTCTCTATAAATTTTCATACCCCGCGCATACATATCGACGCTTGAAAGGAAAAATTGACTAAGCGACATTAAGCTAACTTTACAGGAGAGCAGTTTAAAGTTGGAATTTTTAGAAAAAAGTCATATATTTTTTTATATTCTTACTGTTTTCGAATTGGAATCCTTATTTTATCATCTGTTATATACTGTGGCATATAACAACTTTTTCTTAAAATACAACTTTAAACTGCTCTGCTGTAAAGTTAGCTAAATGTCGCTTAATCAATTTTTCCTTTCAAGCGTCGATATGAAAATCGATTCTTAAGGAGTAAATAACAAAATTATTAAAACAAAAACTGGCTTGTCGAAAAAAGTGTAATACTTGTAATTTTCAAATGTGTTTAAATAGCTATCAATTGTAAGTACGTAGGATACATTACTAATATTATTAACAAGCTGGTATTTAATTCTGTTTGCCTATATTGAAAATACGAAGAGTATCTCCATGTGAAGAAATTGCAATCTAAATTTGAGGTTGGCGGTTAACCTCAGTTGACCCCAGTCTACCTACAGTGAGCCAGGACCTTTCCTAATGAGGTTGCGTGGGTCAAAATCATGATGCAAGTACAAAGCTTTAATCGTGACATCCTTACAAAGACATAAAAATCAGGCTTATAAAATTAAAATTAAGTGACTCCTGTGATTCAATAAATATAAAGAATTAGTTGCTTCTTGTCTCTTGAGAACTACACATATCTGTTCGATTTATTACACCAATAAATTTCAGATTACTATAAAGTAGGATGTTTTGGCTACAAATGTCAAAATATAAATCAATTCCATTATACTCTCATAGTCAGTGAAGCGCTATAATTTTTACACCTTCAGAACAATACAACGATTTATCAAAAGCTGCGTGAAATCGGAAAAATATTTTTTAACTAAAACTACCGCCCAGATATTTTTTAGGGCGGCCATCTCTGCCAGATTCGTACCTATTGTTATGAGATCGCATGATTCGCTTTGCTATTTTAAGACAAGACGTAGACTAATCCAATTGCAGAGAGCGGCGGCATAACTCAAAGTTTGACAGCTACAAGTTTCGAGCAATATGGCGACCGCGCAGTCAATGAGGCACTGCCCCGTCACACGGAGCGTTCCATTTTTAACTTGGAACATTAATCATGGCTGATTTGTTAGGGAAGGTGTGACACATTTTATATTCTATTTTCGAAAACCCGAGTTTTTCAAAATGGAGTCCACATGAGAGATCGCAACAGCTGCGTCTTGTTAGCGTGATTTCAGTGGTTTGCTTTGTGTTTAGATCATTTGCGTCAATGGTTTGGACCGTTACTTCAGTGTTTAAGTTAACAATCGCACGCCTCTGCTTTACGTGAATTCAATTATTACTGTACTGCTGACTGTGAATAGATCAAATTATACGCTGCATTATACTTTAAATTTGATATCTCTATTACATTATTTATTTATTGTACCATTTTGGATTGGATGTAGCCACCATTCATCATTTTATCGACATAGATATTGCATTAATGTGCAACTTCACTTACTCGATTATTGAATTTAGCTTTGAGAGGGCTTCGAAATTGATTTTTAAATATCTTTGAACGGCATCCCTTTCCAATACAAATATGCTGAGGCTTCGCGTGTCACATACGTCAGGGTTTCGTCTAATCCCGGAGGGACATCCAATTTTTATTGCAGCCGGCCCTGATATATGATCTAATATTGAACCAATATAGTGGAAAGCCCATTCCAGTTAAGGGGTTTAAAGAAAATCTTGTTAAAATCGATACGTGGAACATATAAGTTAAGCTATGTTATACCTATTCATTAAACCTTATATAAATATGTAATTGCAGTAGTCGTCATCCTTAATGGATATGTATTATGGAATAAATAAAAATTACGTTGATATTATGCTAAAGGGCAGGAAGGTTATAATTAATAAAAAACCGGGCAAGTCAGGCCACGCGCAATGTAGGGTTCCGAAATAGTAAGTTTATCAACTATTATTCATTAACTACTTACGCTAACATAGCCGTGATAGTTTTCCTTTTAAGCTCATCATATATAACCTATTTACGAGAACTTTTCACTTGTCCAACTCAAAACTTTTAGTCGGCAGGGGGAGACACTTGAGTCTAACCTTTAGCTTTTTAAAGCCAAATATTTAGCAAACGGACCCTTAAATCCAAAAGTTATCTTGAAATATCCATGATATTTTTAAAAGACCTTTTCAACGGTACCCAACGCTATAGTATAGGGTATGCGACGAATAACAAATTCATCCTTCCGTTACTTGTAGGGGAGGCATCCTAAAAAAATGTTTTCAATATTTTAAAATTTTATAAATGTGTAGGTATATCCTATGCCTAATTAAAGCTCTTTAGCACTAAGGGTCTCGACACTTTGCTTCGGACAGATGGACAGACGGACGGACGGACGGACGGATGTGACATGACAAAACTATAAGGGTTCCGATTTTACTACGGAACCTTAAAAATACTCGATTCTGGACAGGTTTTCATCGATTTCGACACGACTATCAAAATGGCGATGTCGGATACCACCATTTAGCAATTTGCATTTACAATAGGGGAAGTAAGCCCAAGACGGGTACCCAGCCTAAAAAGGGTAGGCAATGCGACATCGCCAGATTAAACGCTGGACTAGCTGCGAACAGTGCAACAGTCGCTCCGCACCCCGCTCCATCTGAGGCAGTCACTAAAAAACGAAGCTAGTAGAAACACCTGCGTAGTGACCAAAAATAGTTTTTCGTCTGTTTCGATAAAAAATTGCAAGGTAAATTCAGAATGATTTTTGCTTTGGCTTAAATGTCTGTCTAATAGTGTTGATTCAGTATCGAAATAAACTTATTCAAGTATATTTTCATACTCAACACACGGATTTAGAGTTAATATTTGAAGGTTATTTTTCGAATAATGCAAACTTCTAGCTAAAAGGCAAAATGGGTAGGGCAAAATGAGTACCTACTCGTTTTGCCCCTTTTTTACGTGGGGAAATCCACATGGATGCCATGAATACTATTGGCTATGCCGGACTAGTACTGGCTAACCACCACGGGTGTACTCCTCTACACCGTCGGTCAGGATCACGGGCACGCTCTCGCATTCTTCCGCGAGCCTGACAGCGCTGGTCCTTTTTGAGATCCCTTTCTCAGCATGGATCTGGAGTTTAATCCCATCCCTTTTTCACTACAAGGCACGCGGCTCATACACCGCGCGCACCTTCTCGAGGTTTTATTTTACTGACGGCTGACCGAGTCCACCGACAAGACATCAATTCATGGAGGACGGAGAAGGGCCTGGCAGGCCCTCTTCCGACGTCCTACTCTCCGGCTGCGGATTGGGAGGTTAGATGATATCTCCCTCTCCCTCTCCGCAGCTTCTTTCTGCGACATAACCTCCTCGCAGAAGGAAAGTCCCACGTCCCAAGACCTCTCGGTTCTGACCATTGCTCTTATTATGGTCGAAAGCGAGAGATAGTCCCCCATTTCTGCGACGAGTTCATGGCGCTCGTCCTCCCAGGCTGGGCACACTAACAATGTGTGTTGCGCCATCCTCGACGCAGCTGCAATGGTGGCACCTGGTGTTCGGTTCCCTTCCAGCTATACGGCACAGGTACTTTCCGAAACAACCATGTCCGGTGAGCACCTGTATGAGCCGGAAGGTAAACAACCCATGTTGCCTGCCCAACCAATCCTCCAGGACAGCCTCGACAGTCCAGCATCCGGCTCTTGAGTTCAGCCAGCTGCTTTTTCCACCTTTCAGTCACCGACTGCTGAGCGTGGAACTTCCACTCTTCCATTTCTCTTAGCGAGGGTACAATACACCGGGCCCGGATCTGATCGCCAATCATATAACGAAACTAAAGCATCCCGCCAAGATGCACGCTGCCTCGAAGGAGATGGTGCGATATCCTCGAATGACTCCGATAGCCATCACCCTCTGAGGTTTTCTTAAAAGGGCGATGGTTCTATCAGTCAGCTCTTCTTCCCATACGGGAGCTCCGTATAAGGTCATAGACCGCAACACTCCTAAATAGAGGCGTCTGCTACTTTATTTAGGACCCCCGAGGTTTAAATAGAAAAGAATAAAAATAGAAGTAAAGAAAATAAGTGGTACTGCTTCTTCTTCCAGGGCCCATATGTAGATCCTCCAAGTGAGGATTGCCAAATGTGGGCCCACGAACAATGTGCATCATACACCGGATTCGGGTCATTTTTCGTGATGCATGTCAAAAGATTTGAGTCTGATAGATGATAATTAAAGTAACAGCTGTGATTATTAGTTGTTATTTAAGTTAGTAATTTTTTAATTAGTAGCAATGGTGCCTGGCTACTTACTACATAAAGACTAATTACTACTACTGACTTCAGTATTACTGGACATTGTTATATTCTATTATGTTAAGTTTTTATGCAATTTAGAAGTACATTTAAGTTGCATATTTTTAGACTGATTATGATGTAGCTAACGTAGAAATGTTCGAGAGCTTTATGCACTTTTAAAACATTTTGAGTAAGTCAATTTTGTAAAAGTCCTACACAATTTAAATTGATTAAATTTTTTGCAAATATTTATTGTTCTATTTAATCGTATAAACACATAATCATCTTTCAATTCTACTAGCTTCTTTCAATTTCCTACCCATCTTAGGCCGGCCTTCCGTTTTGCCCGAGGCCAGTACCCATTTTAGGCCCCCCCTACGGGCAAAATGACTTTTTTAAAGGTTTATGTTAATTGCTCATAATAATTTTGCTGGTTTAGTTTTAAGTAATATGACCAAATTTTATCAAACTATACTAAACTCCCTTACACGCATCAACTTAAGTCTTTAGAAATTATGTTATTAACATGCTCAAATTTTAATTTTGCCTTAAGGTACCCTTCTTGGGCTTACTTCCCCTACACTTGAAATTAATTTCTCAAAACCTGAAGAAATCGGGTTGGAGATGCCATTTTTGCGTGCAAAAATGATAATTTTCTGGGTAAAGGCGTTTCCAAGAGTACCCTCGTAATTTTCGTGGCATGCCAGTAATTCTTCGCAATTACTTTAATAGCCATCAACTTAATATAATATGCGGTGGAGGTACGTTCATAGGTCGATTTGGTTGGCTTCAAGGCTGGCAGAATACATGCCGCGAATCCGAAAATACCTAGAAGTATGTCAGGCATATATATTTTTTCATGTTTTTGATGAACTTAAAACAGTAAGTAAATAAGTAATTATACGACCAAGGACAATGTATTGTACCTACCTACATAATTATTGTATTTAATTGTTCATACATTCTTTCATCATTATCATGAATAGTTACTTAACATTTAATATTCAGTTATTATAACATCATCGAAAGTTTTTTTTCTCGATGACACCAGCACTTAATAGTCTGCGGTTTAAATGGATGCCGTTATGAGGTCGGTGGAGATAAGGCAAAAACTTGCCGAGTTCTCCAAGAAGAGGTACGAAGCCTCGTGTTTCATTTCCAATCTTTGAGTCAATTAAGCTTTGCCAATTTAAGAGTGTACCGAGTATGCCGCTGTTGCATTATTCATATTGTGTTTTTGAGATAACAAGCAGCCTCTTAAGTCGATACACATCTAGTGGACTGATTGGAAGGCAGCGAGAGGACAAGATGCGCATATGGCTGTGCACAGATGGTACTGATGGTCTCTAGATACTCTATGGGACTTTACTATAGGATACCTATAAACGATATTAACGAATTACTTCGACAAAATTAAAGTATGAATGGGTTGATGTCAAACCATGTAATAAAATTTTTTGCATCGTAAAAAATAATGCTTGATAAATAAGAAAATTCTTATACTAAAGGCTTTTTAAAATACTACAAAATTCGTTTCAACCTCGATAATTTTGCTAAGTTTTACCCACCGATAAAAAAATCACTCTTGTATTTATTTCCAATGTCATAATAATTAACAATATTAATAAATAAATAATAAATAGACGAAATGTTCGCGTGTTAATAACTCTGAATCATGTAGGTACGTCGCTGGGAGCGGTCAGCGGCCATTATAAATGGACTGTGTTTATATACCTTATAATCGACCGAGTTGATTCTGAGGACCACCCAAGTCGTAGGTACCTTTACCTGTACACTACACGTATAGCACATGTGGAATCCTATACATGTAGGCCATGTAGCGGACGTATGAGACTCTATGTATGTAAGAAAAACTGAACCAGTATTATTTTCATGGTAATTTCGTAATTTTCGATTCGCGTTACCAATTTGACTTATTACTACAGTGTTCTGGTTGGTCCCGAATATGTAATGAACGATTCGGTCCAAAATCCCGGTTTCGGCCCCGCGTCGATTATTTAAAAACTTGTTTCAATCGCGATTCGAAATGAGATGATAATACTCTGTCTCCCTCCGAAATTAAGTTTTAACGCGACTAATAAACGGATGCACTCAATTAGTTTTTATATGTTGTTTTACAACATGTGTTTATTACTGCTAACGTTTAAATTTACGCTTATTTTTAACATAATATCATTTAATAATGAGCACCTATTCCGCTTAAAAATAGATATTAATATAAAATTACTAAATTGAACAAAAGAGACCACTAATAACTAAAACCATTGTTTTTGTCATTAAAATCTTAACGATCCCACAAGTCTAAACAACCGCTTTCCTTGTCCTCGAATTCTCATACCACATGTTTTCTTACCCGAAGAAAAAACAAAAAAATACAATCAAGAGCCACCGATTCTGAAACACAGCAGCTGTAAATCACTAGGCAAAAGTTTTACGAATTAGGAACAATTAAAACATTGAAGCAAACAACAGTTGTTGCAAATGTCCCCCGCAATTGCGGGACCATTGAGAATTACGGACGGTTTACAGGCTATAGATCTTAGTCGAAAATTCTTTACGACTAATATAACTTGCGCAATCCTTTTGTCGGAGGAGGGCAGGGGAAGTTGGACAAGTTTCTTTTGTTTGCGACACGTGTTTCAAAACGGGTTGGGCCTGACACTTGTTCCGAGAGAATCTTGGGAACGACTCGACTCGATTTCCGTGGAACCGTGCCTGATCTTTTTACTTTTGAAGCTGAATATTTCACGACCAGATTACTTGAAGTTCACACGTTGTTATTTGCGGTATGTGACATTTCAGAGATTTCGTTCCTTTTATGTTCTTTGAATAATGTAGAGGTTTTCTTTTTCTGCGACTTCGAAATATGCAACGAGTCAAACGTAATGACTTATTTACTATGGTGAGTATATATCGAGAGTATTCGAGAGCCAACTTATCAACTGCAAACATTCCTCGGAAGCAACCAAACGGGAGGCAAACCAGCCCCGGAACAGATGTACCCGAAATAGCTGGTTCAGATGACGGAGATTTGCGAGCCCCGGAAACATTCAGCGTCATTATATACCTATTAAGAAGAATTCTGTACCATCTACACATCTTTTTTGCTAGTCACAGGCCACGCCTTCCATCCTAATGAAGTCATTTGGTGTCATGTTTATTGCTTTTATGGCGTACTCTGGATTTGAAGTTGAATTTACGAGGTGCGAATCGACACTCAAGTTGGTGGTCTTAATTGGGCACACATGTTTTCGGTTTTATGCAAGTTTTGAAGTAATTATTTGCTGTCCGTACGATCACATTATGATCATAATCTAGAAGGAAATAGAGTTGAAATTCATTTGACTCGGTGCTATTTTGATTTGTATCTACCACCTAAGTATGTGGTGAAGGTTCTTCCAGATTTTAATGTCTACCGTTACGTTGAAGGCTTTCGTAATCTTGTATAACTGTAAGTTCGACTCGTGACTTCAGAGCGATTGTACTGTATAATGAATCGATCGGACCACTTTTTAATTAATTACGTCGAATTTCGATACAGTCCTGTTATACGCTCATTACAAGGAAATGCGTTAAATGAATTTTAAATATTTTTTATAAACTGATTATTGATTTATTTATGGGTTTTAAGAATATATACCTACTGAAGTTTATTGCATTAAATTGTAAATGTGCTTAATTAGTTTCACTAATTAATCGTAATTATATAGACACTGCGATTACAGACGGTTATCATAATCTATAAATCAGTTGAGTTATCTCCTTATTAGTTATCATGTTGTAAACTTAACTATTATAATTCTATGGTAAGAAATTAGTATTCAATAATTTCCTGTTTTTTATGTACAAATGAATTATAAAAGATATTCATTAGAAACGGTACGTCGATTCCATTCCCCTGGAATTGTTTCGGTTACAACATAAATATAATTTGGACGTAATCTCTTAACCACCGTGCAGTACATAAAAGAAAGGTCTCACTGTATTTACGTGGCACCCCCAGAGGCTTTTATGGCTTAGGTAATTAGCGTCACTCAATTAACCACTACTCCGGCTTAAGAATTTTTGTTAATTATTAAAAAGGTTGCACTTAAGTGCCGCCGTACAGAACCTTAAATTACGGATAAGGGGAGAATGTTCTTACAATTAAGTAATCCTTCTTCAGAAGAAATAACTACATGAGCAGATTTCAGCTCTTTCTACCGGTGGGTACTTACTGTCACTTTTTTATGAATCTTGATCTGAAATGAAAGTAACTAATTATGTAAGTTATTTTCAAAAATATTTATTATTCATTTCAGTTGGCAGAAGCATTTTTATTTATATCCTACATATTATTGTTTTCAATGACAATTATTTTTTATATCAGCCTGTAAGTTATGTTATTATCAAATTATTTAACATACTTCATTTTTTATGAATACATAATATTCCTGCCAAATTAATATTATGTTTCATCTTATATTAAAATTCTTCAAGTATTTCCCATGGCTAATATTTTCAAAATAATAACAGATATCTAAACACGAATACCTACTCTGCCCTGAAGTACTCCAGTAGGTACTTGAGATAATTGAGCCATTAAATTGGTTTGTAGCCCTTTCACACTGTCGATACTCTGGTTTAGTTCGAACTCTTTTATTTTTGTATCGACTCAATTCCAGTGCGGGCAATGTGTTGTTTAAGTGTCTATCTTAAGCTGTTCCATTTTGCCACGCAATCACGAAAGGTTTATTTTGAACAGTGTAGGTATATCTAATAAATAAAACGTTGCACCCTCATATTCTCACATTGGACCAATAAAATTGAAACATTAAAACGGCTAAAAACATTTTTAAAACAGAGTTAAATATATCATTAACTCGATTGGATCCTAGGATTCTTATTCAGCAGTAACTCATACGCCCCAACTCAGAGTCACTAACGGTTACTTAAATCGCTCCTTATTACAGAATTAGTATGGCGATTCTTTACTAAGGAGCGATTAAAGTTCTCTTAGTTAGTATCGATACAGAATTATCAAAAATATTAATGTCGTAATGATGATATCTAACATTTAGTTTTAAGTACACGAATGTGTGCTTTTTACTTTAAACGAACTTTACTTCTAATTTAATCGTAAAAAGTTTTATTTTTATAAGTTATGTCTTGAGTTAAGATCTTAGTTGATTGCAGCCGAATTAAATTTTGGAGGCGGTATTTCGGAATCAGATTTGGAGTTACATTCAAACGAACGAACAAAAGTGTTGCCAGTGACAGACTAATGGCTAATGGTATAATTAAGAAAATTTATTTTGATCTTTTTAAAGATACCTTAAATATCTAATCTGAATATTATGTTTGTTTTATTTTCATGTCGTATTTTATACTTACATAGTTTCATTAATGCAATACATAAGGGCTCATGGATATTACAAGTCAAGTTATTCATATTTTAACTGAATATGAATGAATAGCATTGAGACTTCATGACACCATTTATCTGTTTCATGTAAATGTCTGCCCTAGCTTGTAAAACACTTCCATACATAAAAATAAACATGCAGTCTACCTTATAATGAGGAGTGATGACTCTACCTAACCTGCTCATAATTTTGAAGATTGGTATAGATTTATTCATTGAATGTCATTTAAAGACTAAGGAATGCCTAGTTTGTACTTGGTAATGGTTGCTTTTCGTTTTTCCATGTGATATTCCGGCCTTAATAGACCAGATTTTTACATAATCGCAAAGTTAAAAGAATACATTATTACTCGTAATTTCAGTGATAATAGAATGAAATTAAAGTCTAAATTTCATAGTAAGCTAAACCTTAAAACAGCTCTTGTACTGTGATTGTATTTCAGAATGATGTTGTAAAGAGTTTCCTACAAGCTTTCAAGGTTCGATTGGTCCATACTCCGTACCATCTTTATTTTGTGATCCGTTATGTGGTACAAGCGAGGTAGTGTTCTCGTAAAAAATAAACCAGCATCGCAGCATGCGTTCCTCAAGGTATACATTGAGTGCATGCACGCAATAAAAGCGATACATAACCAAACAACGCAAGGAAGCTGGTAGGTATATAGCTGTAGGGTTGACAACTAGGTACTTTCTTTCGGGATGGTTAAATATTTTGAAATGAACTTTTCATCAAGCTACAAAGGCTGTAAAATTAGTATAATTTGCAGTTTTGAATTTTAAGCATTTGCTGAAAAAATATTTTCTTATGAAAATTTCAGTTACAATTATTTAGGTTCTTACATTTACATTAATTCCTCTATTATGATTGATGTTTTCTACCTACCTAATTTAGTGCCTACTCCTTATAGGTATAAAAATAATACAATGTTTAGAAGCAACATTTTTATTCCTATAGCGAAAAAAATCATGTCAGGTATACCCAGGACCAAGAAAAGTAGCGTGTCGTGGCTCAAAAATATAAAAAGCACCAAACTGAGCAACCTTAATTCAAATCAACTTTTCAAACGAGTTTCACTGATGGTCACTTCGCAATACTTCATTTTGCCTCGTATTTTTATCGATGAGTTAATTACCTGCCCGCAATGTTGCAGAAATGCCAACCCTGTAGTGTGGCCGAATTTTCGCAACTCGCGGCCAATGCCTCTTATTCAGTTATCATTCCTCCGGATCGAGTTCCCGGTACCCAATTCAAAAATATTTAGCGTACGAAAGAGGTTCGATAATGATTAATCGCGCCTTGAATTTTTCATACGCCAAATATCGGTAGTGTAGTCACGTTTCAATGGCATGATGAATGCGGCCCTATAATTTCTCTACTGCTCACAGGCCTCACAGCAATTTACATAAAGTAATTTCATTGAGTCCCACGCTTGCCTACGTTTCTTAATCAACTTTGCGACCAGTATTAATTCCGATGCTCTTGCGGCGTATAAAAGGCGAACTGTAGCGCCGTTCATCAATATTGACGGCTGAACGAAATGAAGCTGTCGACGATGCCAATTGTACCGTCGGTTCAACCAGGCCGTGTGCGACAACCATCCCCATTCAACATTCAAACGCTCTGCAGAACTCTCCAAGACGAAGTCACTTAAACTTTTTCTGAACCATAGATCATGTCGCCATTTACATATTACCAATGACATCTGTTTAGAGAGTCCTAGATGAATATTTATGAGACTGTTTCTTACCTACTTTTATTTTGTTTCAGGAGCGAACGGCTTAAGAAGGCGGGGAAGACAAACCTACACCCGATATCAGACGCTAGAGTTAGAAAAAGAGTTCCACACGAATCACTACCTCACGCGGAGGAGACGCATCGAAATGGCACACGCGCTGTGTCTGACGGAGCGGCAGATCAAAATATGGTTCCAGAATCGAAGGATGAAGTTAAAGAAGGAGATTCAAGCGATAAAGGAACTGAATGAGCAGGAGAAGCAAGCGCAAGCGCAGAAAGCTGCAGCGGCGGCGGCCGCAGCCGCGGCGGCCGCGCAGGGCCACCCAGAGCACTAGGCCTCTGAGGCTCCGGGCCCAGAGGCCCCCCAGTGATACTGTCGAAGTCCGCCGAACACTCTCTAGCCTTGTGTTTGTAAATTGTTTGTAATTATTTTTCGTTATATAAGTGTTGTTCGGTTGTTGTGATTATTTTTTTAATTAATATATTAGACACAATACATGTTTTTCAAATTGAAAATGAACATTAAACTGTTAAATGTTAGAATAGAAACGGGTCGTATTATTTTGTGTTTCGGGTTTTGTTTTTGTTGATTTATTGATTTATTTACATATTTTTATTCGCGCTATCGTCGTAGATGTTCGCGTTTGGAAACCAGTGCAATTTGTAGAAATCTCTTCCGTGTAACATAGTGTAGGTGTATCGTAGTGCGTTTGACGGCGCGGTGTGTCCGTGGAGTACTGTGGACAGCCGCAAGCCGTGGAGTGTAACCGTGGAGCGCCGCGGCGCCGTGAACCGACTGGCAGAGTCGGCGTGACGAACTACATAATATTACATTGTACAAATTTAATATGCCTACCAAAGAGACTCGGTCTCGTACCCTTAAAGCTAAGTAAGAGAAAGGTGTAAATTAAATCTAATCCATGCTAACGTTCGCATCGGACTCATGTGAAGTTAACCTTCCGGGCCATCTAATCCTTCAATACTCTCGGATAAGTATAGTGTAATCGTGGTCGTGTTCCTGCAGTTTTAATAGTCGGTGAAGTTAAACAAATTGCCATAAATATAAGTAGATAGTTTAGGCAGTAGCTGTGTAAATAGTTAGGGATACGTTTGCAATGGAAGTGATCGGTTGACGGTTGCGCGGGCGCCGTGGAATGGGCAGAAAAAGCTACAGGGAGAGTGCGGGCGAATGCGAGGCGAGTGCGGGGATCGACGGGGATCGGAGGGTATCAGCGGGGATCGGCGGGGAGGGGCGGCGCCGCCGGCCACCGAACAGGACTAGGTAAGTTTTTGTCAAAGTCCGCGGCATTATTTATCGAGTGGAGACGGTTGCGAAAAACTGACTCGTCGTCACCAGCCGATGCGCGACGCCATTTTTGAAATCGCTCAAGCGAGACTTCTACGGTGTAGCTGTTTTGCAATGTTTTAATTTACTAAGCCAGTTTTGAAAACGGCTTTGATGTTTTCCGACCGTCTCCACCTTGCGATCGCATTGTATACAACTGAACACCGTGTCTCATACCAGAATTAAAAATATCAACATACCTACCTACTTAAACATAAATTTGCCCTTACTTTGTATCACCTTGTTGCCTATATCTTTTGAAATTAAGTAGCCAATCAAATGATAATACCAATATTTGCTATAAATGATTAAAGGCTACCATAATCATAATCCGACGGCTAGGTGTTAAACAAAAAGGAACAAAACGAGGGACGACTTGAAAAGATCTTTATATTTCGTAAGCATGCATAATGACTTCATCGCCTTTACTCGTCGAATGGTCGGTGGGAACGTCTATTAATTAAATTGACTATAGTCTGTTTCATCTCGTTTACCAAATATGGTAACGAAACAGTCAAACAGTCACTAAAAACTGAATTCCTCGAGACAGCCGTACGGTCGGTAAAAGAAAACCACACAAATGCCTCTACGCGTATATGGTCATGTTATTGATGTTAAGAAATGCTGAATAGCTTTAGGCGTATGTGCGAGTCAACTCGTTAAATTAGGATTTAAATCTTATTTCTTAAGACTTCAAATGTATAAAAAACTGGATCACAATTATTGTGTCGGAGACGATTTCAATGATCCATTTCAGTTATGGCAACAAATACTATGCTGAGTGTTTCGCCAATGTTTAAGTACTTATTATGTATTTATACACCAACGAGGTGTTCGTAATCACGAAGAAATCGTTTATGTAGTAAAAAGCAAAGTTACTCATGGAATAACAATTTGGAATAGCATTTTTACTCACAAGAATAAAGATATAAGATTTGTTTTGTGTTTATTTTGCTGTCCGTATTCCGTCCGCCATTTTTCGGTTCTCGGTCTAAATCATTTCGACGATAAGAGGTAATTATTCAGCCCGATACGAAAAATTATTAGTTGGGCCGCGGCGTTTACGTATCGGAGGAGCGAGAATTAAAACGACTCAATTTTAGATGGCGAGTTGTTCAATATTAGTTGTGTTTATTAAAAATCGATTTTATTGTCTTAAAAAGTATACTCGATAAATTATTGTTTTTAATTCAATTAACTAGACTTGAATGAAACATTAATGTTGTCTATAATGAACGAGCAATTGCGAATAACGACTACTTCCGCGCAATGTTTCTCACTTAATTAATACATACCTCGGAAAAAGATGAACGTTATAAAGACAGATGTGTCAACAAAAAGGCAATATATTCGTCGATAATTCGATCATTGCATCCCGCGGGGCTGCAGTCGGCAGAGCACCTTAACGAACGGGTTACGATTTTTTAACCCACCATAGACTTGTTTTTCAGTTACAATTACGCTCGCAGTTTAACTCAATCGTCCTATATAACTTTATGGACCTCCTTGACACTTTTTATTCATCAAAACCTGCTCTTTGCTATAGGTTAATGAGCTTGACTTTGAAGTCCATTTATAAACTTAAATTCTAGCATGAAAATACTATTTTTTTTTTTTTTTTTTTACTTAAAATAAGTTAATGCTTGACCACAATCCCACCTGATGGTAAGTGGAGAAGTGGTCCAGGGTGGTGAGCGCACTAACTTAATAGAAGCCTATTCACTCTTTTTTTGAATCCATAACATACCTACAGCATTTTTATTTTAAAAGCCGCCCCAGCTATTAATATAATTCGTTTGATTGGACAAAATTTCATGCAATGGCGGTAATAGGATCGCATAACTGCATTCGAGTCGACTCAATTATTTGCACACTTCATGATTAATTTATATGTGGCTTTTTATTTGAAGGTTTAATTGATATTCAGCGGCGGTTCCTTATTAAAATATAGCAATTTTATAAGGAGTTGGACCTGTTTGATGGAAATAAAAAGAGTTGTGCGGGTCGCGGGCGGACCGTGCATGTATCATTATGTACGATAGCTGGCCCGGCAGCTGTGTGAGATGAAAGATCTCCTTTCTTATGTGGCGACTCGACGCGCGCCAAGCAACGTAGCGTTCGGCTCACTTTTATTTATTGCAAACCACTACATGCAGCTAATGATAAATTTTAGCGCTCGTTGATTTATTCAAGTTTGATTGAGATTGTTATGCATTATTTTATTATTGAATAATGAATAATTAAAAGACTATTCATAATGCTAGCTGCTAGATCGAAACAGAGAATAATAACTTTAAGTGGAAATAAATAATTACGTATAATTTATAACAGTGCTGGAGAGTCTGTAGATACTGTTCTGACTACATAGTACTACTACTACTACTATCTGGGGGCACGGTCGTGCCCCCGCCGAGACGAGGGCACCTTTTCTGGAAGTGCTTCATCGTTTTTTTGAACCCTCATAACTTGGATTTGGATGATACTATCATACATAATCAAAATTCATGGGATACGATGTCAATAGTGGACTTATTAAACTTATAAAGTTTCAGTTGCTTAGCTCTTATACTTAAGATTTTATCGATATCTAAAAAAGCTCGATTTCGTCACTCACTGATGATCATCAAATCGTTCGTACCTACTTCCGGAAGTCCTAGAAAGCTGGCATTTGGTATGTGAGCTAATATTAGTCCACAAACTACAAAAACGTTCTAAAAGTTGGAACTTATACCCCCCAACCCCTTAAACTAGGGGATGGAAGTTTGTATGTGTTTTCCATATATGTATTGCAACTTACAAAAATAAGTGAAATCCAATCAAAAACATTTCCATGTATACTAAAATATTGCCAAGACGAGACCATATGGTTCGCACAATCAAAAAGTTATCACATCTCATGCAGAGGCAAGCTTCTAACTCTACACGCCCTAACTCTACAAGCCCTAAATCTACACCTTAGTCAAAATATGTAGCTTGGTAGTTTCGCTACTGTGAAAAATGTTCTGTTATACAATAGTTCTTGTAATGAGAAGAGTTAGTGAAGTTAGGGTTTTTAGAGTAAGGGCGTGTAGAGTTAGAAGCTTGCCTTTGCATGAGTTCTGATAACTTTGACAGTGCGAGCCATATGGTCTGGTCTTGGTAACATTTAACATGGAAATGTTTTTGGTTGGATATATTTTACGTGAATCTGTTACGTTGAATGTCTGATATAAATGAATAGCGAGATTCATCGGTGTACTCAGATGTTGACAATCAAAAATTTTCATGTTCCTTAATTCGGTCTTACACCGGTGAATGTTAAAATATACCAAAAAATTATGAAGTTAATTACAATTATGAAGTTAATTACAAGGTGAATACACGTAATGAGTTTGTAATACCGATTTTAGCAAAACGCAACCACGTCCTTATATGAATAAGTTTGCTCAGTGAAATCTGGTTTCCAATACATAAATCGCACAAACACAGCCAGTGGTACATAGGTCTCGAACCCGGTACATTCGTGCACGATAGGATCGCGTCCCCTACCCTGCTTGTACACGACTTTAGTGCACTTCCTAGTAGGTAGGTACATCACTAGCTATCTACTGAATTCCTTTATAATATAGTAGCTCCTCAATGAGACAAAAAAGAGTGGTTAGGATTTGGTTGGTATTTTATTTACGGTTACTATAAGAACAATAAGTAAAGCAATATACAACAAGGAAGCATTATATAGGAATATGACATCAAAAGTTCATAATTATTTGATTTAACTTCTTGTATAGCTAACAAGTAATAAATATTTAGTATGTAATCTAGTTGCCCTGTCTGTTTATTCTACGTCCCAGGTTCGTTCTAAGGTTGTAGATGTTTGAAAATCTGTCAGACTCGATTCTACCCACAACATTGAAAGTATTTTTGTTTGTGTGTGAGTATTTTTTTTATGGAAATAGCCGGCAAACGAGCTGACGATCCACCTGATGGTAAGTGGCTATCGCCGCCCATGAACATCAGCAACACCAAAGGCATCACTGATGCATTGCCGGCCAAGAAAGAAAGAAGAAAAAGAAAGAAAGAACTGGCTCTCAAGCCCCCAGCCGGAACACGACGAGTCGTTTGGCGGCTGACTCATGCTCGAGGGTGGTAGCTATCCAGGCGAACCCCTGGAGAAATAATATTTGTTTTATTATATTATATTTATTTATTTTAAAGCTTCAGTGGACCAACTTGTGTATAAAGGGCCAAATATCTGTAACTAAAGCGTTTATCTAAAGATCCTCGTACAACGATCCTTTTCGAGAATTCTTTCTTAATTGTTATTGGTATGATTTTCTGAAGTTATGTGAATTAGAAATTAATTTTCACTTGCTTTCGAACAGGAAAACATCGTTTATTATTCAGTAGCATAGCGAAGCACCGAGCATAATTCTCCATAGCGCACTGAGTGATCAACTTATGTACCAGGCTGACATGATTGTATAGCACTACGTCCCGGATTCATTATGTAATCTCTGTACACGTTAGCTGAACAATTTGGGCTTTAGTTGTTATAGAAAATTATATGAGAACACACTAAAATGAAAATATGCAACTTTATAGTAATATTATTTATTAAATAATTAATGTTCATTGCTTTCAATTACATAGGTATTAAATTCAATAAAACAAACTTTAACTTACTTATTTTATCAATTATTGAATTACTAAAAAATTTGTTAATGTTCACATATTTTTGTTGACATATTTTATATTTTGAATTTTTAAAATTCACTAGGTTTTTTAAATATTGTAACCTATATTTTAAAACAAATGTATCAAATTGAATTTTTATTGTTATTGTTTTTGTTGTTATTGTTATAATCAAGGAATGCATGGAATAAAAGGCTTTTTTATTTTTATTTATTTATTTATAACAATATTCAATATAAATCGTAAGTTTTCCAGTTTTTCTGTTCGACCACACAGGTCATCCAGTACATATAAACAGCCGTGTGTGTAACATATGTGTGTAATGGGAATGCGAGTGTGTAGTGGCCAGATAGTATCGGTCACCCGGCACGACTCGCTATAGCTCAGTCGCGACATGTCCCTCGAGCCTTCGTCTATGTACAGTTGCAATCGATAGCGATTGTTTAATTGGCTTTCACGTAACACGATACACAGGAATACGTACCTAATACTTTATGTAACAAACTGTTAGTATAATTTATTTAAATTCTAAAATTTTATCAATAATAATATAGTTCAACTGTTCAACATACATTTTTCTCGCATTACATTTCGAAAAGAAGCTTTATCTACGCGGAGAAGTATCGACGAAAAAAACTACTCAGGACCTCCTTTAACCTAATTTGTTTATCATTACCTATCATTCGTGATATACAATCACTATTCTCATTACATTATAATTTTATTGAGATCATCTCTATTTATTTCATGTCTTATGTGACTATCAGAAGTTCGAATATCCCAGCTCACGTTTTACTAAGTATTTCAACGTATTTTCTGTGAAAGCCACGATTGCGTATAACATTATTTTGAATTTTGAATCAATAGAAACGTGTAACGGAAAACCATTGACAATTTAGTACTTACGTACATAAAATGTAGGTACATGTCATTTGGACAAAGTTAGTCAGCTTAAGTAACGCAGGCCATTTGCTTTTTAAAAGCATAGAAAACATAATATGTAGTACATAATTGTAATAAAAGTCAATTGTAGTTTTCAACTAAACTATGAACTGTATATTATAACCAAATATCAGGAAAATGATGTTTTCTTAAATAAATAAGCCAGAAACCTCGAAAGCACTATTGTGGCTTTATGAAATGTGACGTGTATAATGAAAAGGAGACTTTGTCATGTTAATATTGTGTGTGTGTGTGTGTGTGTGTGTGTGTGTGTGTGTGTGTGTGTGTGTGTGTGTGTGTTTGTGTGTGCGTTCAACATCCATGTTACCGGGGCTCGGTGAACAATGAACAATATACCATGTTTAACTTTTGTCTTTACCATAACAGTTGTAAGAACATGTTGTTGCATAAATGGAATGATCCATATATAGGTAGGAATTTACTAACTCTCGACTCTCAGTTGGGGCGTAAGAGTTAGGTACATTTATCAGATTTTGTAAGCGACTCAAACTTCCTAAGTGTAGACAAGAAATATTCAATGAAGTATTTTATACGTTACACACACCTGCAGTAACCTTGTATGAGTCGCACATACTTGGACTTGGATATCATCCATCCATCCATCCATCCATGGATGCATGGATGCATGGATGGATGGATGGATGGATGATAGGTATACCGATTTAAATTTTACAGGGATGCTTGGGAAAAAAAAACAAGATTTGATTGTTTGAAGAATGGGTCCCGACTCCCGACTGTTACCTAATCCTTCTATGGTGTACCTAGTTGTTCAGTATTATAATACATTTAATTATATTCTAAACTACTAGGCTTCTTTTTAACTTTTTAGTTTATTTTACGCAGTTGGGGTTTTTTGCTTTAGATAATATATTTTTTTTATTATTAAGTAATCTACAAGTTCCTATATAAAACTAAAGTTTGATGGGCTAAAATTTAAAGAAGAATTTGACACATGCTCATTATAATTTTCATTTGATTCTGAAAACATAACTTGATTCCCCCTGCCTAAGCGAATGACGTAAAATCTAAAGACTTAATTGCAGTTCTACTGCCATAAACAGAATAGGGCGTTATTAACCATTGGTGCAATTATGTTGGAATGGTTAGGTATCAATACAGAATATTTGTTACAGTATGTAATGAAAAATTAACAGACTATAAATTACATGAAAGAGACAACTAATTTTATGTACAACAAAGTATCTGAAAAACGCGTAAAAGACGTTCTTCTAACTTACAACACTCAATTTAATGAAGAAGAAATCTTATTTATTTGAATATTTCCATAATTTGCACCTTCAGTGGAAAAAAGGCATAAGATGAAAATTGCAATTTTACAGGAGAGCAAAAAAACTGTTAAAATATCAGTAAGTAGTCAAAGGAATTTACATTACGATTTCTTGCACAAAACCGTCAAGATTAATGATTTTATCAATGATTTTATCATTAATCTTGACGGTTTGAAAAAAATGAGCATACCTATGCAGCTTTTGTCCCTCTTTCCAATCGTATTAATAACTAAAATTCAACGTAAGACGACTTATTATTTTTTCCACTGAGGGTGCGAATTGTATCTAAGGATCTAATAATAATCTTGTTTTGTTATTCTTTCTTATTATCTTGTGTAATCTGTAATCTTTAAGTTCAAGCCTTCGTTTTCATAGTTGAGCATAATCCTGACAATCGTCATGTATAGGAGGGTATTTACCAATCAGCTAGCTAATAGTTAAGAAGGAGGCTGTTACATCGCTTCATTCTTATGATGTCTCTTTCGTCACGCCCCTGATCTTGCAAATGTGCATGGGTGGGCGTCGCTGACCACCAAATGACATGTCTGCTTAATTGCCGGCTGCTCCTACAAAAAACACCTGCTCTGGCCTGGAATGCAACCCAATACCCTTTGCTCCGCTTTCACTTAGGTACTACAACGATAGGGCTGTGAAAAAATATTTGTGATTCCAATTTTAAAACCTTAAACTGGCCATACACGATCAAGTGTTCTTGTCAGATATTGTCAGACACGTTGAAATGCTTAGTTTGAATTTTGCATGAGATAGATGTATTTGTATATGGCCAGATAGCCATAGTAAACCGTCAAGTGTACTGGATGCAGCATCAAGTCCACTGCAAACTTGACAAGTAGGTAAGCTTGATCGTGTATGGCCAGCTTTAGAAATCAAAAAATCGATATGGAAACAGATTTTGATCGTAGTATGATTTACATCGGATATCTGTGGTCATCAATCCCTATTGTATTGTATCATTTGTATCACGTTTAATATAAGGGTTCGGATGCAATATCAAGTCAGATGTATACTATTAGATACAGGATTCAGGATGGGTTGGTCTCCAGTGGCCATAGTATACGAGCATTTACAACTCGCCCCTCGCCGTCGCCAGGGGAATAAGATCGCTGTAAAACTGACCAATAAAAGTTCATTATCTATCGGTTGTTCACGCTTCCAACTTTTATTAGTTTATGGCGCTGCTGTGAAACGCCATAAAACGTAGTGTAGTTGAGCGGATTGGTGACAAATTGCGATGTTGACTTTATGACTGTGTAAGAGGCTAATAAATTAGCTGCGGTTCAGCTTGTTTTATGTACTGGGCGATACGTTTATACTACATTATCTGGGTAGCTTTGTGATAGTTGTTGTAGGTGTTTCTTCTTTTTATAGCAGTTGGTTGGTATTAGTATTTGTTACCAATATTTAGAATTATTGCATATAAAACTAAACACAATAAAGACATTAAACCCAATTAAATCAATTAAAACCCAAAAACTAAGTTTTAACAATAAATATAAATACAGTGTGACAGGAATAAATTCTTACATCCCAATAAGAAAGCGGAGCACCTTCTAACTAGCCTACAATATCATTAATAAGGTCCAGAGTTTATCAGCTGTAATGCGCTGTGCTTTCTCAGTTACTTATCCTGCTATGAGCTCATAATGTATTGAAGCTAGTATTTCAATCGCCTACAATTAACACCACCCTCAGATAGGTATATTTAAGATAAGTTGAACTTTACCTTATCTGATCGTAACAGTCATCCATTCTACCATCAGCCCTCAGAGGTCTACTACTCTGACCGGTCCTAAGCCTCCTGAATCTGGCGGATGCCCGCTGTCTTCTTCAGGTAATCAGTCCACCTGATCCGGGGGCGTTCTATACTCCTTTTTTTCTTCCCCAACGTTTATTGATCCTTCGAACTATGTGGCCAGCCCATTGCCACTTCAGCCAGCAAATTACTCGTATCTGAGCTATGTCGGTCACCTTCGTTCGTCTACGGATTTCATCGTTTCTGATTCGATCGCGTAGACGATTACCGAACATAGCTGTCTCAATAGCAGCTCGCTGTGCGACTTTGAGCTTGTAAATTAAACCAATAGTAAAGCACCACGTCTTGGAGCCGTATGTTATCACTGGCAAATACACTGCTCTTATTAGTAGTACTGTTCGTATTAGTAGGAGAAACTTATCGGAGATCCAATCATCAAGCATCCAATAGTAAGATTAGAACCCACAATCTTTGATTTTAAGATCCTGGCCTTATCACTGTAGGCCACAGCTTATGGGAGGCGTAGGCGACGAGGCATTACTAAGTAAGCGGTCGGTTCGCCCCATGTCCTCCATTCTCGAAGAGGGTAAACTAGTCGCCTAGATGGCCGTCTGCCCTATCCGCGTGAAGCTGTAAATGCCAATAGGGCCAACAACAATTGCTTATTCGAAAAAAACTCATGAATAATAAATACTCTTTGACTTTAATAGTAATAACTACAGAGCGGTAAGTAATTCTACATTTTGAAGCAAGTAGTATAGGCTTATGAAAGTTGATGTTATGGTCACCCAAGATCTAAGTGGTTGCTGCAGCCACACATTTTATGATTTGGTAATACATTTTTATACCATTTTACCAATTAGGCACCTATTTTACACCATTTTACCAATCAGGTAAAATGTAAAATATGTACCTAATAAACAATAATTTTATGCTACCTCTATTATTCTAGTCCGAATTACCAACTCATTAAAATTCAACTCATTGCATTCGTTGAAATATACCTGGCAATATTATTCCTAATTATTGAGGTGACAAACTTCCTAGTTGACTGAGTAAACTGCACTAAATGAGTGATTGAATTTAAACGAACATTTAAGACGACGTTCAGGGTGTTATTACAGGTCTTAAATGGGATTTGATGGGTGTGGTTGGCATTATGCAAAATGTACTCAATGTAGGCGCTGTGAAGCTGATTAGGGCTACCAACTGGCTAGGTATCGAGATATCCTTTGAGTAGATTTTTTTAAATTTTGACTTTATTATCTAAGAATTGAAATTTATCCACATTTTATTCAATCCATTACTGCATTCATCAAAAAAAAATACTTATCAGTTTAAAAATATAATAGAAGTACATGTTATTTAAAGTTCAATAAATTATACCTAATCCTACAAAAAATGTTAAGGACACCGATTTATCAAATTCTATTTAAGATTATCAAAGTTACGTTTAGCTCATTAATTTTAGGAACATGTACCTTAACATAACATGAAATACATAGCTACGTTGAAAAATGAATAAAGTTGCACCAAACTCCATGTGTATCTTAGATGGTGCCAACCCTAATTTCATAACAGTGGCTTCCGATAACTGGCTCTATTTACGCAAAAGCCAGACCTTAATTATTGTATTTGAACAACCCGAACTCAGTGTAGGTATGCTACCCGGTCATTATTTTGTTTAATATTTAGGTATCATTTTTAAATGTTGACATGTTAGTCGGTAGCTAGGGTTCATAAATAACAACTCCCGTATTTTATTATTGTGATTAAAATTTTATTTTTTATTTTAACTAACGAAATTTAGATGAATTTATTTTTTAGCTTAATTCAATTAAATGAGGAATAAAATTCATTTGTAATTAAATAACTAACGATTTCTAAATTTCACTAGGTAAATAACTCCGAAAAAGCTAAGGTTCACAAACTCATTCATTGTGTTTACTCACTCATAGTTAACTATACAGGATGCAGTTCTAGTCATTTGAATTATAGCATAATATGGTAAGTACCAAATTATTACCTATTTTGGATTCTTTTTCCTAAAAAATCAATTATGTTTTTAACTACTTAATTCTCGCGGTACAGAAATATGTAGCACAATTCACACTGATTGCAATGTCACTACTCATTAATAATCTGATATTATTATCAAAATTTTTTGTAAAGGGTTTTATGTAGTTATAAAAAAGCGAAATTGATTTGTAATGTTCTACGCACCTAATTAACTTCTACAAATGATTAGTCCACGTAGTAAATTGTAGTTAACGCGTTTTGCTACCAGAAAAGGACTGATTAGTTGAAATCCGTCAACTGTAACGCACTGACCATACGTAGTGTTAGTTATTGCACAGTATCAAGGAACAAACGTCAGTCAAATTACAGTCTTACCCCTATGTTTATAAGGATCAATTACCAAACTTTCGTGAAGCAGTCGCTAAGCCAAGCGCGTCGAAATGACATAATGATATAGGTAAATTAGAAAAGCCCTAAATTGCTGAAGGTGTTTTAATTGAAATTGCAGATAGTGCGTAGAGCTTTGCGCTGTTTGCGCATGCGCTTCATTAAGTAATGTCGGTACACTGAGAACAGCGCGTACCTATGGATTAGTATTTGCATGACATGTGCTATATATGCAAACTAATAAAAACTTGTTATGATTAATCTACCAAATGTGTTGCTTTGATAGTTTTCATTAATAGTTACTTTTGTTAATTTTAATGGACTAGTTACAAAAGTTAAGTGATCTGAAAATAAGAGACATTTATTATGCTAACATTTATTTCATATATAAAATATCTAAAACTTAAGAACGAATTGGAATATATATGTACTTGTAATAATATTAGGAAAGTCAGGTTCTCTAGTAGATTATAAATTCTACAAAGATTCATATCATAACACGCTATGCCTTTACGATTCCGTTAAAAAGCGATACAAATGCAAATAACCTTACATTATAACTTGTAAGATTCCATAATGCATAATTGATAAAGTTTAATTGTCTATTTAACATACTAATAAGCTAATAAGCTGTCTTTTTAACTGTAATTTGGTAGTTAACTGTATCAGTAATATTGAAGAATATAAGAGCCTTGAGATAAAGATATTTAATTACCAAAATAAACGTTCCCGTTGGTTAAGCAAAAAATTTTCGAGCAAAGAAAGCTTGATTTATATTTTTTATGTGGGCGCCACAATGATATTATATATTAAAAATAGGCAGATATTTCATAAGCGCGCGCGTTGTGTGACTCAAAAAGTTCCCAATTGGGAACTCTTATTCAGGTGAAGAAAGAGATAGCGATGTAGTTTTGACGCGAGAGCGATAAAGACGTGCGATAAAGCAATAAAGCGTGCCTTGCGGACATCGGAACAGATTTTTCGGTTGATTTGTAAGGGCATAACATATCTATATTTATTTAAACATCATTGGGGCGCTACAATATTCTAGCCTAGGCCGTCAGTGGCTCTAACGCTGGCACTGTCTACCGGTCATATACAAATACCGGATGATATGCGCAGTAAACTGAACACTATGTGATTATTAGTCAACATCATCGCAGCTAATAAGTGTCTCCTCTTACAATACAAGGAGTACAGTTAGGTCATAGCAGTGGCGGATCAAGGGGAGAAAGGCTGGCGACTAGCCTCCCCCCACAAATTATCTACATCCTCAATGACAAAATTTAAAAAAGCTTTAAGCAACCAAATAATAACAATAATCAGTCTCAACAGCTTCCTTATAGTGACCAAGCTTTGATTTCAAATGTTGTTTTCACTCGAAACCAAGCTCATCCTCGGGAAGATGTACCTACCGATGTTACTACCTAAAAAAATTACAAGCAAACTGATAGGTAAGTATTTTCCACAACGCGAAAGACCTACATAAAATTTATTTCACAGCTTGATTTTATTCTCAAACTAGTTGTTGCCCGCAGCTTTGCATACGGAAATTATGTTTTAACTTATTTAATCTTTTATCCTGTTTTCCCGGGAAACCTTTTAATTTTCCGGGATGAAAATTTGTCTAAAATATGACCAAGGGTATCAGTAACAACTTTACCAATTTTCATCGAAATCCGTTCAAAGATTTTTATGTGGTGCTCGGACAGACAAACAGACACTTTGAGTTTTATTATAGTATAGATAACTAATCAGGTATTAGGTATGAGTACCTAAATATTACATAAAACTTCTCTTTAAATATCCGTTTCATGGTTCAAAAGTTCTACCTCTATAAGACGGATAGCGGAGAGGGAAAGGGCAGATCTAATAAGAGTGGTGATTTAATGGTATGCGACTGTAGTACTATGGGATACTCGAAGCATACTCGAACTAGATTCCAATTTATAAATAGCCTGTAAGAACGTGAGAATATAGGTATACTCTGTAATTCAAAAATGAATATGCATAGACTATTTAGAAATTGGAATATGGCTCTACCTATTGCCATAATTTTTTGATATCTGTCTAAAATTTAATGAAATGATTTGACGATAGGCATGATGACAGTAAATAAAAATCACTAAAATTATGTATTTATTTCATGAAACCCTGATTACAAAATACGCATTTATTGTATTATTATGAGGGAAATTAACAATATTTTTGATAAAATAAATCTACAAAATACGGCAAGGCGTCATGATATCTTGAACGCCAATCAGTCTCAATGAATATGAAAATACTGATAATGATAATATTGTCTATTACAGTCCTGAGGTATGACGTTACAAGCGACACCATGACACTTTAAACTGTTTTGGTGCGGATTTTAAACTTATAAATTGAAGTGCTTTTATATTATACTAAACCTTATTTTTTGCGGAAATATGATATATGTACGTTGTAATTATAATATATTTCCCAACAATGCACAACAGTACCTATTTCAAAATCCGTCATCATGTCCATTGCGAATCATATCGTAAACAAAAATATTAAAACGAGGTCCCTATCTTAAGTTTTTAGCTAACTTGGTTGGTAAATTAATATAATAATTATTATCTACAATATATCTAATCTAAGCATTTTAAGTAGCTGGGTGGAGATTTATGTACCTAATTTTTATTTTATTTTGATATCCGTCTTATCTTTTTAATATTTGTGTTCACTCTTTTGCTTAACTAAATACGTACCTTTGCATCATTGTAACATACCTACAGTCTACCTGTTTCAAAGGCATGTAAGTTCTTATCATACCTACTTGTGTGATTTTTTGTGTAAATTATCTTATAAGAATTTTAAGAAGGATATAAACCTATAAAATATATTGAAAAAAGCTTCATTTTTAATAATATATATTATACTTATAGTCACAATGTAACAACTTCACAGCATTGAAGCAATTGCCATTAGGTATTAGTCTATCATACAGGCCAAGGAATTAAATGTAGAGACGGTTATCATAAAAGTTATTACAGTAAAATAATAAATCGTGACCTTTCATTTCTTTCGAGCAAATTTTAAATCAAATGAGAATCTAGTGAGAATAAGACCAATAGTAATACAACGGAAAGAGTAAGTACCAACTCAACCAAATAATTGCTATTCTATTCACACCGAGAGGGCGATTTATGCCCGGAATTATTTCCTTGTTGTTTTATTCGGGGATTTGTCACACCCCCGCGTTTATAATTACCCCAGATATCGAGTAACTTTTTAGATTGGATTTATGTAAAAGGACTCGCTTCTGTTTCGTGGATTAGAACTGTTTTGTGGCTGTAATTGGGTGGATTTTGGTAAATTGCTACATATTTTGTGGTGCCCGGCTTGGCCACGTATCGATTTTTAAATAAACATACGTATGCTTTCAACGTTTAGACTTTAGTTGCAGTAGCAGTAAATAAGTTAGACATAAAAATAAATTGGTTAAAGCTACTTCAAATTCTAGGTTAATAAAATTAATTTTGATTTTTGATTACAAAAATTTCCAGTAACTGTCCAAAGTGTTTAAAATCTTGAACTTCACATGTATAATATGAAGTAATAACTTACATTTGTTAGTTATTTTAAAAATCTAGGGGTATATTTTTTACCAATAAAAGTCCCTTACGCATACAATTCACTAGCGCCACCTAGTGTTGAAAGGAAAACTTCACAACGCATGAATAATTTTTTCTTTGTTTATCCAACTGTACTTGCATAATCCGTACCTAATTATCATTTTAGTTAAATAACAAAAAATATAAAAAGCACTTTGTTGACATATTTTGATACTAAGAAAAGTTCGTCATTGTAAACATAGATGGCGCTGAATACAACCACTGACACTTTTGACCAACGTAGCTGCCAGCTTTCCTGCCTGCACAAAAATGTTTTAATATTTTGGTAGGTACGTTTCGTCATTCCAGTAAAAAATATTTTTGCAATAACTTTTTTGCTTTCAGTTGACTAAACTTTAAGTTCAGAAATTGTAATTGTGCGGATTTACACTCGGTTCTAGGTTACCAACTATAAACCTACCTAGTTACCTTATCTACTAACTTATTGCGCCAATATTTTGCCATTGTGTTGTTCATAACGATTGAAAAGGCAGAATGACTGGCTTCAAATATTTAATTATGCAATATAACACCATTAAATCCTGAAACAATGGATTTAACGAAATAATGCACTTTTTATATAATAAGTATTCACATAGGTACTTACTTAAATGCCTATCATAAAAATAAAGTCCTGAAGTACGTACCTAACGTGCACGTTATCTACATGATACCTGTAAAATATTTTTAATTATTTTACTAAAGGTTTTACACCTTGTTTGTTAATTTTCGAGGACGGATTAAAAATAAAATTCAATTTATTACTGGTTATCATACGATAAATCACATTTATCAAGACTTCTTATTTACATACGTAAAAATCCGCTCAATATAGAACTATCCATTCGAAATTCGAATCAAGTCGCAAATCGCAATTCAACGAGCTTCTGAAAATAACCGCATGCTACACTAGCGGCATCGCTTGAGCTCGAAAACATCCATTTTACGACGTGACGACCTCGAATAGCTCATAAAAAGTTCACCGATTCAGTCACAGATGGCGCCACGTGTAGTTTGAATGATGCGCCATCTACAGTCAATAGCTGTGAGTTATTTTATGCGTGTTCCTTGAGAGGTTATGGTTTTATTTTATTGGTATGTCTATAAAGTTACGAGCTGAGGCTTGTGCTTCTCGAATATGGACATATCGGAGGGTGAATGGTCGCCTAAAGACAACTGAGCGACTTTTATTGTTCGTAAATTGGTTGTAAAATTATGACTTCGGTCGTATTGTGCGTAATCACGGCGATCAGCTGGTATTTTATGGGATAAATCACTTTATTGCTTTAAGTAATGTTTTATGAGGTTATAAAGCTTCATTCAAATGGATGTCGAGTCGTCACTTCTGTCACTTAAAGTTCGGGGTAGATAAATTATGATACTCTCCTACTCATTTAGTATTCTTGTGTCCGAGAAAATAAATGACATCCTTGAAATTAATTGATCATGATCCATGATGACAGGTACTTTATTGGTTTTTGTTAATTTATTACTGACATTATCAGGAATTGAACTGCATTTTATGCAATACTAGCTGTCCCGGCGAACTTTGTACCGCATAACAAATCAATGTCACATTACTTACTTTTAACTTTTATCTGAACGGTGTGTGTGTGCGTGTCTCCCTCTCCCTCTCCCTCTCCCTCTCAGATATAAAACTTATAACTCAAAAACGGCTACACCGCTGCACCATTGACTTGTTGGATTCGTCTCGGCCTGGAATAGCAGAATAACAATAAAAAATATCAAAAAAAAAGACGAGCAACTTATGAAAAATAACATAAAACTAAATATGAGAACAAATGACAGCTGTAAAATTTTTAAAATTGCTTCAGCTGTTCTTGAGTAGGCAGGTATTAAGAGGTATAACTAACACAATTTTCTTTTATATTATGCAATACATACATTGGAATTAGAACTTACAACACGATCCAAGAATTTTATTTACATATTTGCAGCTTTACAATAAAATGATTCTAAGCATAGATGTATTTAAAAACGGTTTTATAATTACATCTATGATTCTAAGTAATGTATTTATTCCGACGTATAGATCTGAAGGGTATTTAGTGTGTAGTCTACGTCTGATGGTAGCCAAAATGTCACATTACGATTGAACTTCACTTACAGGTAAGTTCGTTTAATCATTCAATTATTGATCGCAGTGCAGCTATTCAACGATAGATGGCGTAGCTTGTAAAGTTCAGTTCAGTTGGTGTGAAATTTATGTTCTTTAGAAAATAAAAATAATGTTTGAATACTAGGTATATGAGATAGTTCGCACATTTTTATTAATATGAGGAAAACATAAACTTAAAAATTTTGTTAAGTACCTAAATATATTTATTAATTATTCTTTGGTAACTCCTTAGTTAACCTACCTATAATTTTGCAATTATCCGTTAATTTTGCAAATAAATGTTAATTTACAATAAAATATAATAACATACCTACCTATAACTTTTAAAATACTTACCTATCTACACCTATTCGGCAGAAATGTCTTTATAAAATACTAGCTGACCCGGCGAACTTCGTATCGCCTAACAACCCCCAATAACCTCTCCCTCTATCCCTTCTGTTCCCTCTCTCTCTCCCTTTAAGTTAATTTTGGTTTCTAACTATAAGCTTATTATATTAATTTTCACTTTTCCGAGTTCGAAAATAACGAAGTTTGGTACAAACTTACATCCCCTGTTTTTACCACTTAGGGCAATGATATTATAAGTAAACATCATTGACTTAGGGTATTAATTTCCAATAAAAAATCTATTACAATAAAGTTTTAATATAGTATTAAATATTCATGTTTTTAACTTCAAAAATGACAAAATTGCTTACTTCCAGTTCCATCCCCTAAATTAACCCTTTATGGAATATTATTTTCCATAAAAAAATGTGTTAAAATTAACTTTTGTTCATAACTATAAACTTACACAAAAAATTTCTTAATTTTAACTCTAAAACTGACGAAGTTTGTTTGTATGAAAGAGCCTTCCAGCCTCTATTTTTACCCCTTAGGGAATGAAATTCCATAAATCCGATAACCTTTATGATATTCACAAATAATGTGGCTTTCTATTGGTAAAATAATTTTCAAAATCAGTTTCAAAATCGGAGATTAACCCCTATAACTTCACAAACTTTACCTCTTTATAATATTAGTAAAGATTTTTTAACTACCTTGAAACTTAAGTTATTTTAAAATCAGCTTAAATAAATACTTGGACGCACGCGCATAAAATAAGCATGGCTCTTTACATAATAATCTCATAATACCGGCACTGTTCGGCTCAATGCAAGGTTAGTGGTAGTCGACTAATTATTTGTTTTACGACAACTTTACGATTATCGTCATCGTTAAGTTGACGTTTACGATCGGTTAACACCTCACCCTGCGATTGTGCTCTCTGATTTACTGTCTGGTTACACTATAGGGAGATAAGCGACACGCGACAAAAAATGTTTCGAAATTTGTTCTGAACATAGGCTGGAAATCAATTAAAAGCTGTGATTTTTATTTCCTATTAAATTAATAGGTACCTCTAGTTGACAAGAACGAAGAAGTGTATTCTTTTCAATATCAGCTTCTGTTGCAAGTATAAATAATTAAAACTATTAAAAGGTTTTTTTTTAATTATAGAAAATATGTATAATAACTATCTGTATTGGTGATTAAACTGCGAGATCTTCTCCTTTGATGAATATGAGATAGTTGAAAGAATCGTACCATCTTGAATTTTTGTGCCGAATGTAAATTTTTTTTACACTGGCATGACCGTTACGTACATCCTATTCTCCCCAATAAAATAAAATTTTAGTCGTTATTTATTATTAATAATTCCTCAAAGATTCGATTTTTATTTTACGCAATTTTCGTTAAGATTAGTCAACTTCTATCATACCGCGTTAATCATTTGTCGCTTCTCTGCGTTAATAAAACGCATGCCCTTCCTAATTTTATTGCTACTTCAAATTAATTTTGTAAACACATAAACCGTGTTATTCGTTCGGCCCATTTGAAGATGGGCGTTCCTACTGGGTTTTTAAAAGCCTTTTAGTTTACGTTAAACGTTTGTAATAGACATTCAATTTTTATTATGATGTTCACGGAGTTTAAAAAGTAATTTTGTAAATTATTTTTTTAATAAATTGTGGGTAAATTATTATGGGTAAATCATCTTCATTTAATTATCAGATAATGAATTATTGCGGTGCACCCCGTAACATTATTTGTAATAATTACCTGGCAACTCATAGGTAGGTACCTAGGTGTTAATGTCTTTTTCATGTTTATCTTGAGTGTTTTTTTGTGTGAATTGTCTAAAAATGAGAAGACAAGCTACGTCATCGGAACCGTTACATACAGAAAGGGTTGTTAAAACTAATACACTCTTGTTTTAATTAAAATTAGCCCAAACGTATCTAAAAGGTCAAAAGGCCCTAGTGGTTAATAAAGCTTAGTTAGAGAGGCAAGCAATAAATAAGGAACATATTTTACAATAAATAAATATATTCGTATCATTAAGGTAGGTACGGCTATATTACTTACCTATGTTGAAGTTTAATGGGAAGTACCTAGATATTATAGATAGATTGTAGATATATTTCTTTAAATAAGTTATTAATAGTTTATGTATATTTATTAATTAGGTATGTTATTTATATGAAACAATATAGTTATGTAAAAACACTAAGTACCTATTACTCTCGCGTTGAATTGCAAATCGTCTCTATATAGACCTAATAGGTACACGAAAATAATACCTAAATGCTAAATTAAAGTAGGTAGGCAACATCTTATTTAAATTAACACTTGAAGACCAACGGTAAGTTTTTGTCAAAGTTACAAATAAGGTTAATTAATCAATCATTAAGTAGGTATAAGTCAGTAAAAATAGTAAATTTAGTCAAATTAAAGAAAATCCATTACAAGACTAAAAGCTGAGGATTAAAATAAAAATAAAGTGGACATGTTTTTCGCGACCGTACCGACCGCCTATCGCTATGAGTAAGTTATGGCCGTTGTAGGGTGAGTTACACCCTGCTTAGGTCACGTGGCCCGAGAGAGATGGATCTATATAAATAATAATAGGCGCGACAAAGACAGATGATCGTGGGGCGGTAAGTTATCTTCGTTTCATTCAACCCACACTTGCAAAGCTCGAACATCCGTATAGATCAATAAAACTACTTTATCTCTTTTTGGCACATCCCTATCCCGTCGGCGACTTCCTAGAACGGTACCGGCTGTGTCAAGCTTTCTCCATTAAAAAAGAAATTTGCACACATAAGGAAACAATCTTGGTACAATAGTTTTAAAAATCGAACAAAGACGCACGAAAAAAGTCGTGACATTGTAAACAAAAGATTGACACTACAATGCAATGGAGTTTAAAAAAGACCATTAGCTCTTTGTTCGAATTTCAAAAAACTAATCTTTTAACGGTTTATTGTGCAAGTAAAAAGGCAAACAAAAACAATTAGTTATGGTAATAGGAAAGGAAGTTATGGAAGGTAAGAAGCCACAGGTACGGCCGCACTGGAAACTAGTTTTCAAACAAGCCTCACTACAACTGGTAGTTAGCACGAAAATAATTGAAGTTGTTAATTCCGTTGCAAGCTGTAATTTCAGTGTGAAGTGCTGTTGCCTACATGATTTAGTGGCCTATGTAAACCTAGCACAGGTTTGTAACTCTGTTATGTGTTTAAAAGTTAGCAACAAAATAACTATTTTATTTTCTGTGAGTTAAAAACGCACTAAATGTTAAAACACAGGCATTTTTCAGAACAACTTCATTGAAGGTTTTGATTGTTGAAGGAAAAAATAGTAAGTACCTACCCATCAGTGTCGCTAAATTCTAAAATCCTTGCATTTTTTGATAAATAAAAATATTCGCTTTCTCTATTAACAGCGATGCGTCGACGATAGACCGAATTAGCGTGGATGTGTGTTTGAATTTATATATGTATAGAATCTTCGAATCATTCTCGGCATATTTCTCTTGTAAGTTGAAACAAGTTGACTAATGACGTATTAAATTAATATATCCGTATAATTTTATGGCCATTGATTTTATTTTGAGTAGTTAAAAAAATATACATAATTAATTACCATTGCACTGCAAATAATTTTACCTGGCGTATTTTTTTGGCTTTGACTTCTAATCTCCTTCGTAGCAGTTATTAAATAAGTAAATCATTAAAATTGTGATTTTTTCGCTACTTTTAAAATTTAATTGTTACTACAATAAAATATAAGCCTAACATTTTTCCTCACCTAGGTATAGCACAGTGATATATTTTATTAGACGAATAAGAATTACGAATCTGCTGATAAATATTTAACCTTACAAAAGTCTACCCTCATCTACAAGTTTGATACAACCCTTAACGAGCGAGGGTGGAAACGCTCGTTTTTAAGGGTTGATACTGTGGCGTAATTTGGACGATCGCCTTCCGGTATCACCTAATAAAGTAATTACTCGGGTTACACCGCCTCCTCACTCTACAATCAGTGGTAGCGTTCACAAAATAATTTTAGAGTCGGAGTCTTCAATGAGCTTCTACTTTATAGATTAGATAATAGATATAGATATAACATACCTAAAAATATTATCATATTTCTTGAACAATGGAGTTTAACTTAGTTTTACAGATTACCGGTTTAATGTTAATTGGTTTTTATACTATTATTTACTAAATATCTTTCATTGTAGTCTAGTAGTGTAGTACTTTATTTTAAGTAAACAAATATTCCCAAATTTCTGAAATGTACTTACCTATATTTTATTAGACATTAAACACGACGTCTCAATCATAATTATAATTGCTTTTACAACTTAGTAATTTGAGTCCAGCAAATTAATAACTCACTTCAACAAGTAGGAATCTGTACTATATGTATAGTAGTACTTACTATCATAGTCGTATCTCATATGATACTTAAGTAGACAACGAAACTTCACCAATCCGCACTGGAGCAGCGTGGTGGAGTATGCTCTAGGCCTCCTCAAGAGGATAGACCCGTGCCAACTAGTAGACCATTAAGTTTTTCAAATTATACAAATAAAAAAAAACATACATAAATCAGTTAAATAATGTTGTTCCTAAGAAATATTAATGACGCGTTAAATGAATAGTATATGAATAGTAGGCATAAGGGTACCTATGTATCCTGCATGATGCTCAGAAAATTTATTAAAGCTTAATAGTGCTTTCCCTTTGTTATTTTAATCAATTTCCATCGTGAATTCATGAAGCGTTTGACCCTTAGCATTTGAAGTAAGTACTTATAATAAAAATACCTTACAGTGTACAATGCCTTCTTACGCACTAATTAGATGTTTTAAATATGTTAAAGTACATATCTAGGGCAATAAATTATGTGTGTACGTATTACGAGTCGAGTCGACTATTTTACTGATAATAATAATGATGGTAGTAGGTTTTAGGGTTCTTTACAAACGATAAAATAACAGAACTCTAAAACCTACCATAAATCATGCAGGTGTCAGTCCGTATTTTTCGAAATATAATTTTTGGAAGAAAAAATCGAAATTTGATATACTTACCTGTCTAAAAACCTATAGATATACATTTAAATCAAAATCTAAATATAATAAAAATGCTAAGAATTAAAAAAATATGTTGTCTACTATTTGTAGGTAGGTAGGTACATACAAAAAAATGTCAAATACACCAAGTGCTAGGGTAGCTATGTTAATACTTGAAGGCAAAATCTTTTCCCTTTTTAAGAAAAATGCATGCGTATGCAAGCTTACACGCAAGCAATTTTTTTTTATAAAATATAGCTATGTAACAAACACATTAATTAAAGAAAATAGCACCCTAAAAATGTCTATGTGAAGTAACCCTTTGACACATATAATTACAGTGGAATTTTGACCTCAGATTGTGGGTCTCTAGAAATAATAATGAAACCACTGTACCGAACCATATCACACGTAAGCAATTCGGACTTACTCGCTTTTAAATTTCTGAAATAAATACAATGCAAATAGTTCTTCCTTAGATGATAACTATTTATATGATAACACTAATGATTTTTAACAGGAGTACCTACCTTTCGTGTGTAGTTTTTTAATTGGATCGTTTTTATGCCCTTCACGTGTAAGTGCTAAGGAGGTAGATACAATTATGTTCATGTACAATAAGTATAGTAATTAATGACGCTAGTAGGTACATAGTTAAAAACTAAGTAAAACATTATAACCAATTCATAATAATGAAACCTAATGTCGTAACATAAAGACTGCTATCATAGATGAAAAAAAAAAAACATATTCTGTATAATTTTAAAGGTAGATATGCAAATCCATCCATTCTCTTTAATCCGAGGGTAACTTATTCTATCCAATTTATTACACAACCTCATTTTTATTTCGGCGAAATCAAGTTAATTCTTCTATATCCATTTCTCTTGTCTCCCCCACTTTATCTTGGAGATCAAGATTCGTGACAAAACTGGGAACGTCTCATAAAATAAGGATGTGTGACACGCCTGCGCACCGCATGTGTGAAAAAAGCGAGAAATATCATCATAAATTAAGAGTAATAGCTTTTAAAGTGTAATTTAAGTACATGCTACTTATCTGTAAATATAAATCTTATCCTATTATCGATATACGTATCTATATAAATAGTTGATATGAAGTTTAAAAATAAAATCAAATATCTGTAAATCACATGATAAGTAGGGTTGGTAAAGTAAAATGGATCGATAGTTTAAAACAAATCAAAGTCCTTTTCTCTAGTTTATTTTATCAAATAAGCTGATGATGCTCTTTAAAGAAGAAATTTCAATACACGACGTAAATCATTTTATTTTCAGTTCCAGCTTCCTTAAACGATGAAATCAATTGTCTTAATAAAGTTCAATGCTAACAACACAGACTTAAAAAAAATAAGACGGAATGTCAACAACAAATTCAGTGAGGCACCTATACCTAGTAATACCAATTCCTCTATTCGTACAAGTATCACACTCACACATTGACACCATGCTGTTATTAATCGGCCGCCATTACCGCGTCGGACCGCACTAAAAATGACGCACACATGGTAAGCGGGCGGCGTCACCCTCGATAAGACAAGGTGACGTCCGGTGTTATTTTCACGTATGTGGCTGACAAGTATGATTGCTTTAAATACTTAAACATATAATCTATTACTTTTTTAAGGCAAGTTTTCTCCAAAATGTTTCTCCACTGAACAATGCAAGTACGGCGCTCGTAGGTATCATAGCGCTCATGCTCACATCGGTATCAAACAAAAGTTTGGTCACGCTTAATGCCTTTACGACTGCCGGGGGTGACATAAAGAAAATGAAAAACATTTTGTATTATTCTTGTTGTGCTCTTGTCCCGCCTAACTTCAACGACCCTCCGTAGGCTGGACACAAACTTGCGGATTTTAATTGCGACTTCTATTTTTTCGTAGATGGTAGGGTAGGTAACACCAAAATCCTAAGTGTATTTATTTATCCCAAAAAAATAGAAAAAATATTGTATATTTGCCTGCATAATTTTTATTGTATAATTTATATTTTTTAAGTTATAATTTGAGGTACAATGAATATGAACAACTCTACATACATAACAATCAATGGCAGGAAAAGAAAACAGTTAAAATAACAAATATTCTTAAAAGTGCCAAAACACGTAGACTTCCGATTGCACTTAACGTTATTATCTTCTATGATGTACCTAATGTAAGTAATGTCAATACTTGAAAATATATTACATTTCGGCGTTTAAGCTTAGCATCATTAACTAACGATCCGCCCTTCGCTTCTGACAAGATAGACGTGGTGTCGTAAAAATATAATAGTTATAAGTTACAGAAAAAGCCCCTCAACTGTATAATTCGGTTTTAATTTATTTGATAATATGTATCATTCATAACTGTATATTCGTAATTATGTAGCTGGCCTTATCGTTCTCTCTTCCTTGCCAGCGGCTTCTGTTTAGACAAATATCTTCAGAAACTAGTTACGTGTTCCGACTTTAATATAAGTAGCATTTTAATATTTATCACCTGAGGTGATCCATCTCTGTCGCAGAGATCTATGTCTCACGCATTTGTTAATGTAAGAACATTATTATGTAATCTCTTCACCTAACAGACCATTAAAAATAATGTTATGTTAATTAAAGAAATAACAATAACACAAAACGTTTATTATGAGTTTATTTTTTTAGTGCTCATTGATTATTTCTAAATTTTTTTTCAGGCCTTTATACGGTAAAATCTTAGAAATCGGTTATCGACCCGACAATTATATAATAATTTATAACCCAAACATGCTATGTTAATAGTGTACTTGCTTGCCGAGCGAATGGTCCCACGTTTGATTTCCGACTGGATAAACATTGCGCGTGATAAATAAAAACTGATTTTGGTATAGGTAGGTTGTTTGCGATACTAAAATTAAAATTATCCACACGTGGTATGATTGTGTAAATGTTAATAAATTATATTTACACTTACGATTATTAAAGGTGTAGGTATATAGACTGAATCGTCTATTGTTGTCTAGTACCTAGTCATCTACTAGGTATGCTTGTATATTGTCGGACAATAACTTACAATTTTCATGAACGAAGCTGAATATATTTTCCCCACCGTTCATATAATCGCACACGCTCGGTGAGACGAAAGCGCGATACTCTATAAAGTTGTCAACTGTAACTATTTCTGTGCTGTTTGTTTTCCTTTTGACAAATAGCGTCTCGTGCCGACGCCATCTTGCGACATTCCATTGAACAACACTATATACAGACAAAATGTTATTCAGAGGAATGTCTCAGCTACTGTTTTCGTTTACATCGAATTAAAGGATTTTTTTAAAGAATAGAAAAATATTAACTATTTATCACTTGCTTTGGTAAAAAAAATCATCGTGATAACTGCACATCGAAGAGATAATGTTTTAAGTGTTGAAGTGCCAAACCGTATTCGATCAAGATTGAGGACTATTTGCATTTAACCTTCATTGTGAGAGAAGAATTATTATTACTTTTAGGTGATGATGATTATAGGAAATGTAAGGGTGACATAATGTACGTTTTTATAATCTCTCCACACCTATGACATCCTTATAATCCAATATTTGGTTGCATAAAAATTGCAAGCCTTAAAAATAAGAATTTTGTAACGGCTACTGGGAAAAGCTATTGCTTTTCTTCAAAAGCCCGGGACATCCTTTACCCGCTAGAAGTATAAGTTTAGGAGACAATTCTTTATCTATCTCCCCAAAGCCAGCTAGGTTTTACGAACTATAAAGCATATTTCATAAATATTATATATCGCGGTCATATAACTCAGTCGGTGTCCCGGGTTCGCTCGTTCGTCGTCGTGTGTGGCTCGCGACTCTTCTACCCTACCACGCTTGTAATTTCGCTCTAATACTTAGCTGTTAACAAAAGAAAATCATCCGTTCCCACCTCATAAAAAGGCTTGAATTCAATCGCAGCGTATCCAGAACTTAGGATCTTTTAGTTAGGTTTAATAGCTAAAGCCTTAGACAAATGTGATCTATGATAAACGTGATTTCGGTAACGAGCTCTGCTGACGTTGATCTATGCTCACGATTGTTATTTTTCTTAGGAAAAGGAGGAAAAAATAAAAAGTGTGAACACAGCTCTTCACTAAATAAGCGTGATGAAAAATAGTTTATTGTGAGATCACGTGATTCGAAGCAATAAAGATCACGTCCCAGGAGTAATCTACTCTCCGAGAAATTGCTTTCTCTTCTCTCCAAAAGATTCTTTTGAAGGATTATGTTTGCTTATGTACAAATATTTCGTGTAAATAAAATCTAAATATTGTATTGACTAGAATAGAACATTTAGCTGATTTATTAGGCTGGATAAAATTAAAACTCCACACAAATCTTCTGCGACTGAAATGCTATTTTCTAAAAAGTATTTCGTTTGGCACGTAAATAGTTCTAATTTTGGCAGCTGCCTCGTTTAATTCCACCACTGGAGGCTGTGCATGAGGTAAGAGGAGGTATAAATACGGTTGAGAGTGAGTTCATTATATCCTAGAAATGTATTACATATAAGCAACGGTTTATTCAAAAAATTAATAGCGTCTACACACCTCGTGCGATGTTATCATTCGTGTGCACCAACTATGACAGATTATGCATGCGTTGCCGCTGTATAAATTGCAATGTTGCCAACTCAATCTCATCTTATTTCCTTGGCATCGACGCCGACAACTCAGTGATTTATACCGCCGTACCAACCTACAAAAGTTCTCGGATTAAATAGTTTTTCTCGTTTCAATATTTGGCAACAAAATATTTTCTGACATTTTTTTTTCTTTGCGCGCTTTCAAGCACTGAACAATATTTCAAGTCGGCGTACGCTTAAATATTCTTTTCCATTGTGTTGACGTTTAATGTAGTTCTAAAAATTTACGGAGTATGTTGTTTGTTTTGAAGAAACTCTAATACGTAATTCATGAAGCGCTCTTATGTCCAAGTCACTCTTAATTTTTAATATTTGTATTGAAAATGACTTATATTACTACAAGTAGGTAAAGTCTTTAGCCCTGTAATTACTGTAAGAAGTAATAAATTATAATCAATAACTGCAATCTCTTCTTCAATTTGGAAAGTGGCGAAGTAACTAACTTCTTACGGCTAAGTTAATCTTTTACCATGTTCTTGAGTCCACGTAGGAATTAACCTAATGCTTGAACCGAAAATAGTCGCCTGCTGCAGCCCTCACATAGTCGCTGTAATGGTGACACATTACTAAGTGTTACGGAAATAAATAGCGAGGAAAAAGAAAAAAAGATTAAGCCTGTGCGTAAGTCGCATTAGTCGTGTCCAAAAATAAAATTAATTTGTGCAGTGTGAAAGTTCAGTGTGGCGACAAACGATCGTTCTTGTACTAATAGTGTCGATGTATAAAAAATGGCCCTTGAAACCATTGAAGTATAATGTCATAGAGCAGTCATCTCGAACAAAATGTGTGTCCCGCCCGGGAGGTTCGGTTTTCAAAATTGAGCCCCGGTTCTCCTTTTAAAATCGAACGCATCCATTGAAGATTGAAGCCACGTGGCGCCAATGCATTGGAACATACCTACATGGTGTTCGCGGTGTCGGTTCTATGCGCTAGTATTAATACTTCAATGTTTGAAACAGAAAATCTATCTAAAAAGTGATTAAAATTATTATATTATCTCCCTAGTACCCGCATTATGTTCCTGTTAAAAATCCAAAATAACATTTAAACGAGACGTGCAGCCAAATATTTGAAGTAGGTAACTTTTGGTCGGATTTTTTCCATTGTGTCATGTTTCGCGAAATTTACGCCCAGCTTAAACCGCTCAAAATTTTAGCTTCGCCCGTCCAAAATCCTGATTAATGTGCCAAGCGGGGGCGGATCGAAATTCAACGCGGAAAGCCTTTTCTATACCCTTTTTGATATAAATAATTTAGCATATTCATTCCTAGGCAAAATGTGAAACAAAAAATAAATTTCGGAACTCTCTCGTCCATTTGCTATTATTATAATTAGGCCTTACGAATATAGATAATAATTTTGTCTCAATTCTTTTTTTTTTGAACATGGCTCTCATTTCACATTTATGTTTTTGATGAGATACAGATTGTTAGGACAATTAAAAAATTATATTGAAATCTTTCAGTAGATATTTCTGTAATCATAAGTCTATGTCCAGTTAGGCCAGTTTTTAATGAAATTGTGAAAGGATTCCTCGTATAGAAGCTCAATTTAATTTATTCTGTGAGCGCTAGACTTCCCCATTACAAATGTGAGCAGGCGAGGGTCACATCCATCAAGTGGACTGATAGATACCTCATATATCTTCTGCAGTGGCATTGTAAAGGTTGAGCAAAAGTAAGTCCGTCTGGAATAAATATAAAATGAAATATATGCTCTATCACTGACTTTGATCTAAGTAAGTTTAGTAATTAAGAAGCGGGTTCAACTGTAATTTTTAAGTCGGTAACCATCTGGTTAACTAACCATCATAATACATAATATGTATTTTTTAATAATTACTGACTTGTAAGATTTGAAATAGCTATTTGATCACAAGATGTTTATTTCAATGAATAAGAATTTGTTGTAGAGTCAGCTAATAATTTATGTGCCGCTACCTTACCTATTGTCGGTAACTCGTTGGTGATACTCCTGGTGCAATAAGTGAATGGTCTTCTCTTTCGTCGTCTGTTACCTATAAAAAATACTACCTGCTACAATAGCTACTTCACTCAACAGACACTCCGGATAAAAATCATCGCGTCTGCTCCAAAAATGGCTTCCTAATCTGCAATAAAAGTATTTAATATTAGTATCACAAAAAGTTTCATTATAATAGTAATGGCGCTCACATAGGGTAACATACGTCAGGTAGGGTCCCGCATGAGTCGAGTGGGGATGAATAAAATTGATAGCCGCACAGGTATGCGGGGTGGCCCTGGGCGGGGCGGGGGCCACATTACATCCCCGTTTAAAAATGGCATCCAAATTCTGTAGCAGAAATACGAAATATTTAAAGATAACAATAAGAGCAAATCTGATAATTAAAACTGTTTAAAATACAAATATTTATACCTTTCTTTTTTTGAAGCGCTCATAGCTCAGCAGCTTGCGTCGATCCTAAGTGATCGACAAAGTTAAGCAACAGCGGGCGCGGTCTCTAGTTGGATGGGTGACCGCTAGTGGCAAATAATTCTTGAGCGTTTTCGTGCTTCGGAGGCCATGTAAAGCCGTCGGTCCTGGTCGTTATCATAAGATAATATAAAATGTAGTAACTAAATAATTTTCTTCATACATATTTATTGTATTATACCTAATATGAGTTTTCTGTTCCTATACAAGTTGCCATCCTGGAGACTTATTACTGTGTAAGCTCACTAAACTCCTTGAGATTAGCATACAAATTAAAAGTAGGTATTTACGCATTAATCTAATATGCGTTAACGAATGTAATAAAATCCTTGGCGAGTAGGGGTGAATCTGAGACAATTTGCCACTCGCGCCCTCGTAAGCCCACCTATGTGTCTTTCTTATTGCCGACTAAATCTCGAATATACAACTAAGATTAATCTCGCTGAAAGAAAGGGTACCGTACCCCTTTCTGATAGAATGTGTAAGAAAATAATAGCAACTTCAGCCTCTGGACAAGTACCTATAAGTTAATGCAGGACGGTTGATAATTATTTCATCTTAACATACTATAGTTTTAACAAAAATGTAGTGTATGTACAACCCTACTTTCTTAGTCAGCTAAAAAGCTACGAGTTTTAAAAATTGGACCCATTATCTAATTGTAGCAGTTAGAAAGAAATACGAGCAGTGGTGTCTTCATACTTATTTAAGCTGCTTGGACTTTATGATTGACCAAATTGTAAAACATCTTTTTGTTATGAGTGTTTAAAATACCTTAAATATTTAAAGGTAATAGGTAAGTATAATACTTGAGGCTTAATTGAGTAGGTATGTATAGGTTTGCTTAGATGTTCTATTCTTCAGTGTCAATAAAACTAATTAATCAATGTAATTTATCACCTCAATATATAAACCTACATCACGGTGAAGCTGAAGCCTTTACTTTACCGTGCCTACTAGGTGAATATTATTAGAGTTATTGAACTTTTACGATATCCGATTTGTTGATAGGATCCGATCATGTTATATCGTGAGAACAATTCACAACTCCAAAACATCCAATTGTGATAATTTGCCGATTAAATTCCATAAGCAGGTATCAAATCAAATGATCAGAGGTGCGATACATTTTGTTTTTTATTCCGATTGCGTATTCGATTGTGAGAATTGAATCATTGCAATGCACTTTAAAATGAGGCTGTTGATGCGTTCTTTGTATCGGAAACATAATTTTTAATGGCTCATTCAATACAGAAATTCAGAGTCATTATAAATATGTTGTTTAACGAAAATAATATATATAAAAGTTGTAAACTTTTATTTCTGCTTTCGTTTAATTTAATAATATAAAATTAAATAATTGCATTTTTTTAAATAAGAACAGTAGTAATTTTATGTTTAATAATTTTTTGGGAATATGTAACACATATGGACAACAAACCAAAAATAGTCATTCATACATTACAATGAAAACAACACATAATAATATAGACGACGCTCCACTGCTTAGTTGCGCAATATCGATCGATATTCATTATTTCCACGGCAGAATGCTCGCAACCCTTATCAAGGGAAGACGCCCGTTTTTTCTCGGTTTTCCCAAATAATTTATTTAGCGGGCCGCCATCAATTTATCTCTGTGGAGCTAATTTCGCGTCGGCCCGGTGGCTGGCTGGCGCATGCTGTAATTCAACAAATTGCGCGTCCTACAGAATTTATGGGCTCTCCCACTTGACGAAGCGCTCGGCTGCCCTTCTTCTATTGTTCTTGTACTCGTACTGGTCAGCTAAAATAGAATAGAATTCAGGATGTGGACGAGGTTGTCGACCGCGTCTTACTTCTGTGTCACAGCGCACTATGTCCGTTTTAGAACGGAATTTGACCTGTTACTAAAACACTCGACGGTTCCGTTTATGTTCTTAATTTCACATTAATCTCAATATTAACGTTGTTAGGTTATGTTAATAGTAGGAACTAATATCTTAAATATCGTTGTATTTATATTTTACCGTTAGCATTAACTTCGGAATTGTGTGAGGCAACCTTTATCTCTTCCGTCGTAGATAACATACCTATATACAAACGTATTAATTATTCGGTTGGCGTCCTTTTTCTTTATTACATTGTGGAAGGGAAGGTAAGGAGAAGGCTTTGTTTCTCTTTGATTTTTAAACATTTTCGTAATCAATATTTACTTTTTCTGTAAATGTAAGAATAATATTGGACCAGATGTATGTATGATGTGTTTTCTTAGTCATGGGGATTTGCTAAAACCCAGTTCTATGGCTATTATGAATATTAAAGTGTCCGTACCAGCCAACATTTTATTTTTCACTAGAAAATTTTTTTCATCACATCAATTTCTTTTTAGGATTCCGAAGTAAAATAGGAACCCTTATAGTTTCGTCATGTCCGTCCGTCTGTTCATCCGTATGTCCGAAGCATAGCACCGAGAACCGTAGTTTTAGATTTAGGGGTCCGTTTGCGAAATATTCGTCTTTAAAGTGCTAATTTTGGTTAGAGTCAAGTGTGGGGGACACTTGACCTCTGCCGACTAAACGGTTGGAGTTGGACAAGTAAAAAATCTCAAAAATAGGTTATAAGATGAATTTACAATGAGAACTATCACGGCTATGTCAGCGTAAGTAGTTAATAAGTAATAGTCGATAAACTTACTACTTCGGAACCCTACATTGCTCGTGGCCAAACACGCACTTGTGCGGTTTTTTTCATTTCACAACAATCATCATAAGTGGTCCCACGCGCTTTTAATTATCGCTCACCGATACATTGTAGCCAAGAAAGGATGGGGCAACCCGTTTTCTATTGGTTATCCGACAAAAAAGACTTTCTTTTTTAGATAAGTTTCGTCATAAAACGTGAATTATGAAAAATTCTTCAGTCTATTTAATTTTTATTCACTTAGACTTGATAGCTCGTAGCCAAAACCAATTTAGAGTTTTAAATCCGCAGTGCTATTTGTCCAATACTATAGCAATGTGTTATGTTTCTTTCTGCTGACTGCGGATCGTAGACAGTCGTCTCGCTCGCGCCCGCCGCGACGGATCGCGAGCGTCAGCACTGAGGATTTATATAGAGTAGATACTACCAATTTTGATGCTACCAATGATAGAACAGATCATTCTTGGTCGCAGTGGCTTCTGGGACTTACAGCCTCACCCGTACACTTAATAACAATATCGTATTAGTTTTTTATTAATAGTTTTTATCATTTATGTAATCAAAACTATCACTGAAATCCTGGAGTCATAATTTGTATCGTTGTGCTGTTGAAAGGATTAAAAATTGTGATAATATTAAATTGAATTGCTAATTCATTATGATTCATGCTGTAGTAACAGATATGTGGCGTACGACATACGACATCAAAATTGATAACGACATGTTTGTTATAACTGACATTGAATGTAAAAACATAATTTGGCATATCGGACGCCCGTGAACATAAAACTTAAAAACTTAAACGAAAAATTGCCTAAATTTTAAAACCTCCAAAGATCTAATTACTAATACTAACTAAATAAACCTTTGTGCTATTGCTCCTATAGATTTTTTTATCAATAAAATAAATTAAAAGCAATGATGTAATGCTCAAAGTGACAGTGCATCAAATTGAATCAATGTATTTACAGTTTATTACCATGGAAGTGGTTATTATGAAAGTTTTTTTTTAACACAAATACATTTTCAAAGAAAATTCTACATTACGTGTAAATTAAAATGTGTTATTCTACATGTTAAAATATGCAGATTATTCTGTCAGGATTATCTGCAATACATCAAAGACATAATATTCTTCACATTCTTACACAAGCTTTTTAGGCTCTCGCGTCTATTATGCGCTTTAATTGCACGTTTATCATAACATTAAACGAAGAATCATACATTGTTATTAGGCAATTGGCACAGTCACTTTTATATCAGAGACACATTTTTACATCAGTTTACATTATACCAAATAATATGTGAATCCCAACCTGAAAATTACATTGTACAATATTTCAATTAACGCACCTAATGTGACATGCAAACATACCTTGGTAACTCTATATCATATCCTTAGTCTTTGTAAATCAGCATATGCAAAGTGGTATAGCAATAAATCTAGCAGCTCTTGCTCGTTCTCGCATCATGTTACATCTTAATTTCAGAGCCGGCTCGTCGGAGCCTGCCTGCCAGAGATACGGCCTTTTATCAAATACGCATTACGCTAGAAATTAACTTAAACTGAAAAAAAATCGCCTTTCCGTGCGCGTGAGCGATAAATAATACCGAGCTGTTAGAATGCTGAGTTTGTTTTACATACCCATGGGGCTTACGAGAAATTATTAGCATTTTAGTCCGTTCTTGTTTAAAACGACGTATTTCGAAACGATGATATTATTCTAGCTCGCTTAAGATTTCTAAATAAATTCTAAGAGATATTATTAACTGCGCATATCTCCGATCCTTGTTCGGTATTCACATGAATATGTACCTTTAGATGGAAATGGTTGCGCTTTTCTTCATTGTTCAGTGCTGTGCGATGACGAAATCCACGGAAATTAATTCCAGTGTTTATGACCTCGTCCTTGTCGCTTCAAATAAATAAATTATTTTGCCTTGTCACGCTGTTATCATTATTTTTTTAATCTCTTATAATTGGCATTTTAATTAATTTCGCTTTTCCTTTTGTTTCAGGTGGTCGTCGCGTGTAAACCGTAGTCGATGCTAGGGTAGGTGTCGATTCCATTGAAATCTAAGTGAGCGCGCTCCGTGATTGCATTCTGAGATCTCCCACATTTTGTTAGCAATGCAATATAAAATGTGTTTTGTTTGGATTGTCGAATTGCCGCTTGATTTACTCCTCTCGCCCGACACGCTTTGACGTCGCGAGATCAAGATATCAAAGTCGACTGTCGAATAAATTTTTGTGCCAGCCCACACGAACGCTTAGGCAATCGACTGCCGAAGATTTATTGTCAAAATTTCCCGTTAGTAACGCTTACCGAGCACACTCCGCGTATCACTATTTCACAAATAAAAGAACCAGTCGCGATATCATCGTCGACTATAAATTATATGAAGCTCGTATGAAAAATACACGTTTCGGAGTCCGCTTATTTATCGCTTAGCTTGAGTTATGTATGCATACGTTATGTTAATCTGGAAATGATATTAAATAGACGCTTCGATTAATATTAATTAGCTCCTGTCAATAAGTTGCGTCACGGTTGAAGAAAAATTTAAGGTTGTAGTGCAAGAAGCTTAGGCTCGTGAGGTAATCGCGTAAAGTGTAAACCATACGGGTGTGGGTAGCGATCGAGCGATCTAGGGTAGGAAATAGGGAGTGGCGCTATCGAGTCGACTGATCTGATATCGGTACCATCGGTACGGTGGCTGTTCCACACTAGGAATAGGTCGAGTTCCCGCGTTGTTCTGCCCCGTGATATATTGTTCCGCATCTCCCTGTATAAATCTTGAACGCCTGCTGAGGTACACGGCACACGGTCGCTGCGCCGCAGCCTGCAACTTCAAATGGAATTGTGTTTTTATTTATCGTGCGAATTGTGCCCCACTATCGCTCACTCGGAATCGCAGTTTATCTGACAAAACGAAGCGAGATCGATTCGAGTAAATCTCTAAACTTATTGTCACTCAGCTCTCAGCTCTCGGTTGCATAAGTGATGATCCGAGCGTCGAGCATTTCAGACCATTGAAATGACGAATTTAGTAACACATCGGTTGATTGTCTGTAAATTGTATAACGTGTGAAGCTTAAACCTCGCAAATGTAACTTAATTTTAACTAAGATCTACAATATAATTTCTTCTAGAATACAGATGATGCGATTTGAATAGTACAATTTAAAGAGTAGTTTTACAATCTGAAAGTATTGATCGTAGTGGGGTATACTTAATATTTGTATCGATTGGCCTATAAGGCTCTTTATTTAAGCTCCTGTGAACATGATGATACTCATGACATAAGGTAGTGTAATCCAGTGCATAGTTCGTATTAAACGATATATCTTATGTAAATATTACTACTAGTATGAATTTGTAATCGAAATCTGATGTACAATGCGCGTATACGTTTAAAAACAATATACGTAAGCCTAAGTGGCAAGATTATAAATAGTTTTCTCTTGGCGTGACTACGTGTTAAATTAATTTTAATTTTATTACTTGTTAATTCATTAACCTTGAGTAACGAGACTTGAATAAATACTCATAAACGCGGGAAGAGTATTAAATGCGAGCCATTTTTATACCTCGGAAATATTGTATGGCGCATCGGAGTAACTTCGTCAGGGGGACTATTCTGTTCAACAGTCATTTTATAATATTTCTTTACTATCCCTCTATAATAAAGACTCGATTATCCAGACCTCAAAATACTACAACAGGTTCGTAAAAGTATTAGTTTTTAGTCATTAGCATAAATATAAATTCATCCGATAAAGAGTTACTTGACTTTAATCCTATGGGGACTATAATATAATTATGTAGAATGAACGCTTTTCTTCATACACTCGATTATCTAGATTTTTGAGTATCGAAATGTTTTACGACGATTACAACAGTTAATCTGGTTCATCGAGTCTCTACTCTTTAGGTTTATTCATATTATATGCTCTGTCATTTATGTCATACTTATATAACGTGATAATTTGTATACTTTTATTATTTTTATGTACATTTTTTATAATTTATCAATGAAAACTTAGGTACGTATGTCACGCCAATAACCTACATACGTAATTGCAAAGGCTTTAGAATGAAAAATATTCCATTTATTAGTCGATAGCTTAACTTATTGTTAGTGAAATAGCTTACCTATAGTCACTTGAAAATGACAAGAATCAATACTAGTTGTGCCCAGTATACGAATAGATAATTAATATAAGTAATACCTAATATAATTTATTTTAAGATACAGTAGTGGTAATATTTTTGGATTCCTATAAACATTTACGTAATTCTCCTTAATGTAGTATAGTCGAGTAAACTTTGGTCGAGATTCTTTCGATTTCTTTTTAGTTATCAACGAATTAAAGTGCCAAATTCATTTTCTATTTTAATATTTTAATTTACAATTTACCTCAGAAAGTTCCTTATGTTGTCTCAAACATTATTTGAAATATCAAGTTTATTTTGATTTCATTCGCGATACAAGAAAGAATCTACGTCTAAGTTTTCTTGTAATATTTACTTTGTTAAAATTATTGTAAATATGATAAACGTCTTATTTAAAAAGCTTAGCATTAAATAATGTTTACAAAACCGCTAATAAAATTATTACACTTGTTTTAAACTCACCATTTTCGATTTTATACAAATTTATTTTAAGTAAGTGCCGCAAACAAATTGTTTATTTACTTATTTATTTGGAAATGTGCTCAGGAACGATATACGTAATTTTATCCTTAACAAAGCATTTGTCATACATACGTAAATACTAGGTAGGCCCAATTTATTGTAATTGTATCATAATTGATTAATATTAATTAGTAATAATCGAAGAGAAATACTTAAAAGTCGAGGGAAACTAGTTAAAATGATTTAAATGTTTGTGTTTTATGATTGTAATTGTGTGAAAAGTTTTGTAATATTATACGAGTATATATAACCTATCATTATCTATCGGAAGGAAAGCGATATTATAATTTTTGTACAATATCAGCTATAGTGCGACATGGATCTGCATTAAATAAAAATTCTGTTACTGTAAACGCATTTTTAATTTTTTTATCACCCTTATTTTAATAGTATCTAGACACGTGGCAGCGTGTCCAGCCAAAGTTCAAAAAAAGGAAACTGGCAGCGCTATGTGTAATATTACACGAACCATTTGAAGCTACTTTTAACCCCATCACAACTCGAGACCTATTTAACCTACATACATGAAATTAGGCACATTTATAAAAGGCCCTTAATTTATTTACAATTCAAAATTATTTAAATATAGCTCAGTTATTAATATATTTACGTTTAAAAATCCGCATTTCAGTGACGGACTCATTGACGTAGGATCAAAAACCTAACCTACTTCTAGTTGACCTAGAAACTTGATATTTGGCATCAAGGTAGACTATTAAGCGTGTACAAAGTAAAAAATCTAAACGTTGAAAATTTTAGATTAACTAGCCAAATTATTACAAATGTAGAGCTTGAATTACATGTTGCTGTAACTAAAATTTTACGATTTTCTACACAGAACTTGGCACCTATTTAGATGTCCATTCTTTTTTTTGAACTTGGCTCTCATTTCACATTTCAGTTTTTGATGAGATTGTAGAGTAGGTACATTGCACCACGGGTGGGGAAGAGCCACGGAACACTTGTCTCTTCTGCGGGAAGAATAATCACCTGTAGAAAGTAAAACAAGTAGAACCACCAATGGAAGCCAACCAGTTAATTATAAGATTGTTCTGATTGGTTAGTGATCGCGTGATATGACAATAAGTCGGACTGCATTGAAAAGAAAGTAGGTGCTGAAAGTAGCAACATTATTATTGATTGTTTTTGATGGATACCACATTTTTAATCCTTCAAATTGATAAATGATTTTATTATAGGTGCGCAACAGTTGATAGTATAACATAAGTACTAACGATCATGTGACCTAATGTCACTTGATATACTTTTATTTAAGTATAGCGAACATATGATATTATAACGATAAATTGATATAATATGTAATATCATATTTTCTATTTTTACAATACATGATCTAACGGACATTTTATTAATGTCTGTAATTTTAAAAATAACGGCACCGACTTAGACTGTCGTAGTGTAAAATACTATTTTAAGTAAATGAATAAGCAGGAAGTTCAGTTTCTCATTAAAATATTTTTTTTACTTTTTCAAGTCATTTTAATTAAATTTTGAAGGTGGTTCGACGTTTTATTTTTAAACTTTAAGGTTTTTCCAAAATTTGGAGCCTGGAATGATTAATGGTTTTAGTATCTAAATATTCCCAAAAACAAATATTTTTTAACACTGTTCAATTATTCCAAACCGTTGAGTAGTTACATATTTTTAACCGACATCAAAAAAAGGGGGAGGTTCTCAATTCGACTGTTTTTTTTTGATACAGGAGTTACATATCAGACCCTTCAGTAATAAACGCACTGCTAGCTGCTGCCGCAAAAAGACTTCGTCCATAGCCAGTTGTTACTCCACTGAATTGCTGTAGAACATATTATTGCCCAGTTTATTTAGTTGCTCCATATCGCCCAATTCAAACAGAAGCCACAATCGACCAACCATGGAGCAACGTCAAAATTGCCTAGTATTGCCGGCAATTCAGCAATTTTAATTGGTCGTGTAACTGCACCTTAACAGTTTTGTATCATAGTTTCAGAAGTCAATGAAATCCATCAAAATCCTACGTGAATAAAATATTATGGTCATGATCACTATTGCCGCAATGGTTCTAATGCAGGACATTTTACTAGTTTTGCTCACATCAGATAAAAATAAGTATGTTAAATGTTTTTTCTTACACATGCACACCCAAACACAAACGCTTACAACGTACCTACTACCTACAACCATAACTACTTTACTATTCCTCAAACCTTTAGATTGGCTGATAAAGGTAATATAAGATCTGCTGTTCAAGTGATTTGAACATCATACGTTTATCACATTACTATTTCAATAAAAGATTATCTTATTTCGTGATAAAGTAGTTGATATACTGCAATATTAAAATAAAACTAGAGTAGCGTTGTTCGCCTTGGCAGGTACAGAGAGTACAGAGGAGCAGTCGTGATGGCGTGCCAAACAGGAAGCGCGGAAGTAAGCATGCGAGGCCGGCAGTCGGGATGTGGGGTTCGCCGTTCGATTCCCCGCTAACGCGAGATTCGACCTTATTTGTACATGGAATTTTGAATTACACTCATGGATATTTTATGCGGCAAAAAGAAATTTATGGTTTTTATTTGTTGCTAGTTAGCAACAATAAAGTTCAGGTAGGTACTGCGTACGTGACTATATTTTTATTTTTTATTTTAGAACCTCCTAAGTTCTTGTCGTTAGGGCTAAATAAGTGACACGTTCGGTAGTTTGATGTGACCACTAGAAGCAAAACATCTTCAGAATTTTCGTGCTTCGATAGACGGATAAACCATAGCTGTCAATGATGTCGGGCCCGACGAGGCCTTTGAACTTTCAACGCTTCGGTAGGTAGCTATATTGGCCATTAATTCATACACCATTGAACAATAAACCAACTGATTATGCCAGGTCTCCTATATAATATAATTTAATCAATAAGTGTAAGCAACATGCTAGTGTCTGCTGCTTCGGAAATGACTATCTACATAAAAAAGGTACTCAAAACATTTCATGGAAATCAGTAACACATAGCATCACGCGCGTCGCCCACCGCAGGGGATATCTAACATTATTTATGGGTAAGAAACTAAGCTCCATTTTTTATAAAACACGTAAATTTGGCGTCCGTCTAGGGCCGTCGTAAATCTGGCTGTATTCGGCGGATTACCGCAAGAGTAATGACTCAAGTCCACCTGGTGAGGGACGCCTATTATTTAGCTATTTGCTCGAGCATTCCCTGCCTACTTTTGGGTATTAGCGGACGGTGAGTCTACGAGGGTAACTGTAGTTTCTGTTGTAAAATTCCGTTGAACCGTGTGAAAATCTGATGTTTTTCCTATGGTATGGAGTATGAACATCATGAAAATTTTAAAATGCCTTATTTAACAATTATATTATACCTTTTTACTTTATATGTAATAGCATTATTATTTAAAGTTAAATTAAAAAAACATAGTTTAATTCAATAATTGGATCAAAACCATTGTTTTTATAAATAACTAGGAAATCGCCCTCGCTTCATTTCGGAAAAAATAGTAAAAAATAATAATAATATAGCCTATGTCACCCGGGGATAGTGTAGCTTCCCAACAGTGAAAGAATTTTTCAAATTGGTTCGGTAGTTTCGGAGCCTATTCAATGAAAACAAACAATCAAATCTTTCCTCTTTTTATAATATTATTAGTATAGATGAAAAGACATATGAGGTAGGTATGTAATACTAATATTGGTTGGAAGAAAATGCTGTGATAGCATTAAGCCCGCTTATTGTAAATTATTTTATTGAGTGCAATAAAGTATTTTCAAATTAGATTTCAAATATTACACATAGTTATTAAATAGATATATTGCTTATGAAACTCTCAAACCATTATTTTTAAAAACCAGCAAATTTATGTAAATGTAAGTTGACATTTCCATAGCATCCAATCCCGTCATACAAAGTTACGTTACCTTAAACAACCCAGTAAATTTAATAATAAACTTATTTTTAAAACACCGGTCAACATACCTCAACAAAATTAGCCGTAACAAAATCCGGTCAAAAATGAACGCGGGAGGAGATAGTCTTTTATGTAGAAATTAAGGCTACCATGAGCGGTTTATAATTAACGGTCTAATTAGGAACGTGAGACTGCTTACTTTATTAGGTAGCCGGGTTTCGTGATGCCACGATGTGCCTGATATCGGATTTTGGTACTAGTTTAATTAGCTATTTTCATGTTACACTGGCTAAGTTTTCTGGTATTCGTTAAAGATAAAACTGCTGCTTATTTGGCCGTGTGAACGGTGATTGGTTTAGTTCGTTGTTGGCTTAGTTTGAATAAAAAACTTAGAAATTGAAATAATTTGGTGAGAATAAAGGCGTATTTTTTTTAAATCGGTTGTTAGCTTGGTGGTATTGGTTGACGTAAAGTTTACGCCGTAAACTAAACATAACATTGTCATATGTTAGACTAAACAGAAACTCGTTAGGTAATTTTATGCTGTCAATCTTTAACCACACAATAAAATGTAACGAATTTTAATAACAGCAAATATAGGTTTCTTTTAAATAGCTTTCGATTCATATTGATTTATCAAGGCAGATCATTCAAGATCAGAATAACCTTGTAGTTTTTACCATGTTGAAGCAAAATGAGAACCTAACAATTCTCTCTGATATTTCAACACGGCACCATGGAGGCGTATTGCATGTGGTCGTGATTTTACTTAGATAGTGACAAACACAAGTAGGAACGACCTACACGAATTACGTCAAGATCGCATCGCCTTGGCAATCGCGACATCGCTTGAGTAACCTAAAGGACACTTGTTTGGCTACTGTGTGCCTTACCTTTTACTTTAAACACGTCTTTATTACCTATCAGATAAAGTTTACGCTTATTAGTTATACTTCTTTGTTGAAACACATATTATTATGCAACTAAAACTAATATTTTGCTACCTTTATTATACCTTAATGATATATATTATAATAACTGAGTTCACAAAATCGTTTTACACACAACTTTGTACCTGCGATTATTAATTGTACAACTATTAAACATGCTGTAGATATAAATAAATATTTACCCAACAAAGTACAAAACAATTTAGTGGTGTATCGTTGAATATTTATCAAGATCGCGTGACATCGTATCGCAATCGCAGCGTGAGAAAAGGCCCTAACTCCGGGCGAGCTTATAAATTCGAGCGTGTGTCATACAATAATTTGCTATTGCGTGAAATCTCCGCGCATATAAAGCTATCTGTCTTGCGTGCGCGCATCCATATATCGCAGCCTCAGGACATATTGAGTTATCTTAATTAGTGGAAGCAAACCTACCACCCAAGCAATCCAGTTTCCTTAAGAGCTTATGGTTTGTTGAACAGGTCTTTCATGCTAGGGATATGAATGCTATTCTAATCTTTTAATAACATCTTATTATAATTAAGAAAAAACCATGTTGGTAAAGTATTTTATAGTTTAATTTAATATTCTAGGTTTATATCGTAATTGGTATCTGACATATCGAAAAAAAATTAATTAAGTACCGATTGAATCATATTAAAACTTATGAGATAGTGTTATAATGGATAATAATGTACAACAGCTTTAGGTTAATTGAAAACATCATTGGAATGTTTGATAGTGAATGTCAGTAAAAAGCCGCGCCGTTTCTGTTACATAATTAATTGTAATGCTAATAAACGCTAGTATGAAAAAGTTGTTAGGGCTATTCACACGAACTACTTTTTATAGTCGAAGAACAGGTTCTACTATACAAATTCAAGGTATAATATTCAAGTCTTTCCTCAACTGCGGATACTTTACAGTATTAAATATTAAATAATTGCTTCGTTGACAGTTCATCCATATTCGATAAGTAATGTCTTCTGTCTATTTATTATAGTTATTACTTAGCCACTGTATAATGTATGCAATTAGACCGGAAAATTGTTTCTATTGCTTAGATTTGTAATAAGCATAAACTGAAGGAAAAAGAAATTTTTTGTTCTAATTTTTTTAATGTAATAGCATTATAAATCAATATAGAGATTTGATAAAAACATACACGTGATTATGATTTGATTAATAGCAAACTAGGAACATAATTATAATTATGATAATAGAATGTGACGGGCTATTGAAGAAGCCATTGCAAATGAACTTGTGTCAATAGATATGCAGAATTTTGGACAACGATTCTTGTAAGACTACATGATGGTAAGTAAAGATGTATACAATGTATAATAGTACCTCTACTTTTTAACTAAGACTTACGCCCCAACTCAGAGTCACTAACGGTTACTTAAATCGCTCCTTAGTACAGAATTTGTATGGGGATTCTTTACTAAGGAGCTACTCGTATTATAGTAACCATTAGTGACTCTGTGTTTGGGCGTTAGTGTATGTAAAATATCGGCTTTAGCGTGATATCTTTTTTTCAATTTGGATCTCATAATCATGTTGAAATCAGCATAAATCTGAAAAATCTTTAGTAATTCTGTCGAATGCGTTTCAAACATAAAAATAAGTTTAGAAACATTTCGAATTTAGACAAAACAATATAAAGGGCTCTAGTAAAGCTTCACCTAATGCCGTATACGGACCTATGCTATAGGTATTAGCTACATGTATGCTTCGAACATAAATTCCTATGTCCACAATATCGAGGAGGACAACTCCCGCGCAGTCGGTGCATCTAAACACGTGACTATATAACACGCAGAAGTACCAAGTTATACAAGTGGAAGCTCAGAATAATGTCTGTTCAAATCATACCTTCTAATCATATTATAATTATACTTTAACTGTAATCAGAAGGTAGAGTTATGAGATTGGGTACTGTAGATTACTATTGTAATTATGTATTGTATAATTAACTATTGTAGTAACTAGGGGTATGCTACTACTATATTAAATCATTTCAGTCCACACATCTGATAACAGCATTAATATTGTATTAAATTAAAGGAGCACTTGTCTGTTTATTGAATCCAAAGGAAAAATGGATGGGTATGAGAGTAGTAAAAAATCTAATTATTTTAATAATGATAAATCATAATATTTCAACTAATATGATCGAGTAAATAAATACCGGTTAATTTTCTCAGTATTATAAGAGTACCTATTATCGATAGTTATTAAAATTACAGGACGTCACAGACTGCAGTTAACAACATTTAGCTCCACGACTGAAAGATAAGGGCACTTCAAGTTGAATACCAATAAATATTCTAGACTCCACTCTCCACTAAGATCGGAATCGATGCAATTGAATGTAATGAGCCCTCTGTACGTTACATGCACATGTCCCTCACAGCCTTGCGCGAATCGTGCGCGCTCAGCAGATAAGATAAACGCGCAGCGCGTGCGCGGTGCCCCGTCGCGCCCGCTAATTAAGTCTTTAACTTCACTACTCGCTTTTATAGTTTATTTGCTAATAGATTATTGAAAGCCATAAACTTTGATCGCTCGCAATCCAACCGAACACCGTTAAACAACCCGATTAACGCCCCGAGAAGACAACCCATTAGTTTCCCTTCCTTGCTATCGATACTCCCTGATACACTTGTTTGCTTGCATTTATCTGGGATCGAAGTCTTGTGCGAGATATGTTACTTAATTTGCCATTATTCGTAGTGTATGCAATTAGTATGTACGGAATTTGGCATTAGACTATGCTTTTCATAAAGGTAAAAAGTCGATATTAATTTTAGGCTAGACGACGTTAATTATTTTATGTTTGAAGGCCAATCTCCTATTTCTATATCCTCATTATCCTCTAATCCTACAATAATGTTTTCTTTAACTTAACTTTAAACAGTATAAACTAAACTAAAGCATCCTCAGGAAACCTGAAAAGGTACTAATCATGTTTCACATCACTACTTTTTATACCGTTCAAAAAATTTAAATACATATTCTGTAATAAAGAACAAAAAATATTTCGGAAACTAACAACATAAACCGAAATGTTCAAATTGTTCAACCTTTTGATTTACGCGGCGACAAAATGTTCAGGTAAACACAATAATATAATATTATACCTCAAAAATCTATGACAACAATAATTTAAAACACTTGTTTAATGTTTGCAATAACAATGACGAGCGCGACCACGGGCCGTGCTTGTAGACAAAGCCGTCTGTGACCAACTGTCATAAATGCATGATTTACGCAATTACCTCGTAAAGGCGACGATAAATTACTGTTCGCCCCATTATAGAAACGACAATTATACATTTTACAGCAATGAAAAACTTGTCATACAATTTTAGACCTTGTTACAAGTGAGTTAAACGTTCCAACAGCTAATATTTGGTGTAAATCTTTTCACCATTTACCATTTTTGAGGTGCAACCATAGTGCCTGATTATTCACAGATATTGTATCAAGTTTTACCACCCGCTAACATGAGTTGACGCTAAAAAATTCATGACACTAAATTGTTAATGCGTATTTTATGGCCGAATTTGCATTTCAGGTGAATTTTGCGTGTTGTGGAATTCGGTTTACAATTGTACAAAAAATATTTTTTTTTTCATTCTGACGACAAGTTCCAATTCTAAAAATTTCTGATATGCTCAGATTCTTTAATCTGAGGTGATATGAAAATAAATAGTTACTTAATTAATTTTCTTCTTATATAATAGTAATAATCCTCTCGTACACATTATTGTACGTACTTTTTAATTAACGTTTTATTATAATCGTCTTGTTGGTTCATTACTATTCTTCTAACGAAAGTTTCAACATGACATGTCAAGGCGGTCGGCATGAGCAATTGTATAAACCTTACCTTCCTAATGTCCTGTCAATCATCGTTCTTCCAGACGATGGTTGTGGAATAACAACTACTTTTTTGCTGCGAGAATCTCGCTGAATACCAAGTCGTTATGCGTCATCTCCTTCTTTGGAACTGCGCCTAAGTTGCTCTGTTGTAGGTGGAATTGCTAAAGCTATCGGTTCTTAGAGCTCAATTAATGACTGGTTTAATAGAAAAGATTTTTATACTACTAGAGAAATTGCTATTAATATCTAATATTTATTTAACTTATTCCCGATTTCACCAGTGGTACCTAAACGATCCCCTAATTAAGTAACTCTTAGCGTTAGGCATCACCTAAGTCTTCCCCTATCTTAAATTAATTTTCACAGTGATAAGTAACTCTTTGTTAGGGGTCATTTTAAATGTAGATGACGTTTGTAGTGGTCATTATAATTTCTATTTCAGTTTTGGTTTGTCAAATGTGTGTAATTAGGAATTCATTATAGGGTGGCAAAATTCGGGCCCTTAAAATTTAGGGGACCACTTAGCGTTTAGGTTTCCCTTAGAAGTTGGTGAAAACGAAATCAATACTAAGGGACAACTATTTTAGTCTTAGGTGTCTCTTAAAATTTAGGGCTTTTTGGTGAAAACTGGCATTAGGTACCTTGCTTCTAAGTGAAATAGGCCTTTTGTTTTATAATCTGAAGCTCATAATGTTGAGTTATAAATAAAGTAGGGAAACACCTATGTGTTTTCCCTCATCCTGATATAACTAATTAATGGAACTAATAATTAGGTAGGTATAACATTTATATTTCCCTGCTTTTTGTCACTTTTATTTCGTTTCCGAATTCTATTATCTTTTCCACGGAAAACAGGACTCTTACAAAATCCCACAATTCACGTCAAGAAAGATGTGAAAGTTACAACTCTTACAACATTAGGAATACCAGATTCACTCCTGTACCGCAGAACAGGCCAATATGTTTTTTCAACTACGTAACTAATGAAGAGCATGCTTCACAATTTTAAACGATAGCTGCTGATAATATAATATGAGCAGAACCATGCTAGCTCATACTCCCGAAGCATGCGGCTTCGTATCTGCCGGGCCCTCACGTAGGTCATTACTTCTAACAGCTCACACGCATCGGAATGAAACTTTACATATAAAGATAACTTATGAGCTCGTCACTTATCTAGGATATAGTATTGAAGTGTTTGACCCGTGGCGTAATTTGTTATTTTGCCGGACAGCCGTTCAAAGGGTTAAAATCCAGCATCTGATATTTTTTTAAGAATCATTTTGAGCTGATTCTTGACTTTCTGTTTTTGTAGTCCCAGCATAGAAATTAAAATTTATCGGCTGTTTATATTTTTCTTAAAATACCTCTCACTGTACAGACTAGGATTTGGTCAGAAAATATTCTTTTAGGGCTACTACCTTCATTACAAAACCCTTAAATTAAGTACCTATGTCATTTTTCTTCCCATTTCCAATTGCCATTTCTTTGAAATATTTTTGGTTTGGTTCGCAGTGAGTTACAAAATTGAGGGATGAGTTAAATTTTCTATTCTGTGTGTGCGTGTTCTTGTCTGTGTGTTGTCATTGACCCACGATACAGGGAATCCTACTGGGCTATGAATGCGTAGCGTTATAAGTTTGAAGTTGTGCAAAAATCTAAAAACTGGTCAAGGCATACTAATTGTCACATCAAGTCTATCCAGTACGTGATGTCCGGCACGTAGGTTGGGCTTGGATTTCGCAAATACCCACGCGTAACCTGCGCCTGTTTTGGACTTGGGTGTTTTCACAAGCTTTGATACGTTGAACTCAAAAAGATAAGTACGTGTTTAAGTTATAACGCCTTGAAGGATGCCCTTATCCTGAGATAAAATTCTACGTTACACCTACTTGTAATGTGCAGGAATGATAGGGTACTAAGTCTGCCATAAAACCGTATCCACAATAGAAAAATCGAAATATGCAGATAAAGTTATTTCTTCATGTCTGATGTAGGAAAGTTAGTTTTATTTCCTAGATCTTCATTATTAAATAAACCAGTTCTTGCCCTATCTATATAGGTTATACTTACTTATCATTTTTAAATGATATGAAAGGATTGACGGGCACAGGTTAGGTTAGGTTAGGTTAGTTATGTACACAACATTGATGAAAAATGTCTATGACATTTTACGTCCAGCATAACTTAGGCGTATTGATTAGTAAATAAAACAGCTATGCAAAAATCTGAATGTTAAACTTGGTATGTACCAGTACCTGTTCAGCATATTCGCGTCAGACCTACGTGATAAACAGCACGTAAACACTTATCAAAGGCACTGTTACAAATCAGTAATAGTCGCAAATCATGTTGAAAATTTTGCACATTTCAACACGTGCGAATTTTCATGACCATCGTAAAAACATCGTAAAGGTAGTCTGCGGTAGGGAGCACGCTTATATCTGTGCAGCCGATTGATATTGATAGGTGATCAGTCACGTACTCGCGAGTGCACAGTGCGACTGTTAATTAATTTGGCGGATTCTATTCTGGCGCCTGCATGACGTCACCATATTGTAGTCTGCGCTGGCATAGTTGACAAGGAACACGCAATGGGTCGTGGTTTGTTTCAACATGGTTTTAACAAACGACTGCCTAGTGACGTAATGCTGAATAGGTTAGACATTCTGTGGTTAATATAAAGATTATTGTAGTAGTGTTTTATATTACTATAATATATAATATATTACTATATTGTTTTATAATACTATGGATTCAGCTTGCTACATATAGGGACAGTTACTGTAAGGTGTCGGTACTGATATCTATAGTAGGTAGGTATATCATACTATCTTTGTATGGTAGGTAGGTACATCATCCTTTTTTATGATCACGTTCAGTTATCGAAATTATTATAAACAAAAAGAATAAACGTTATAAGCGAGCACATGTCTCAAGAGTGGACTATGTGCGCATTTTACGAGTATATTTTTTCAACGTAACTAAATCAGTAATTTAAGTAATATTCTTAATAAACAATAGGTTGGCAACAAAACGCGACAACAAACTCCACGCATAAGCCTTAATTAAATAAAATTGAAATGAGAATGCCAAATGGATTTTACGTGCTTTCATTAATGTTCCGTTTCGTATTATTTTCGAACATTTATTATTGTGTGTGTAATGCGTACGATCGTTATTCATGTCTTGTTTAATAAGCTGCTTTAAAAACAACATGTTTTCATTACAGGCCGCGCCGTACTAATGCCGATTTTACGATATTTAGTTGGTTTATTTACACTGCAGAACTTATTTATTTGGGTAAAAGTGTTACATAAGAAGAGTAACATATTATGTGTGTTTGATTAAATTAGCACTATATTGTAGTATGTACAATCATTCAAGAAAAATATTTTCAACAAAAAATCAAACCTCTTGTTAAAGGACTTTGTAAAATCCAGTTTTGTTTTAACCCACCAACCACACCACACCACAATGACGAATGATGTAAAGATTACTGCAAATAGTCTTCTTAAACAAATCTGGAAATATTTTAAAACTGGCTTAAATTGCAAAGTTGGAGAGATATTTAAAATTCAATGTATTTTCCTTGGCCTACAAACAAGTAAAGAGGCGTCAGCGTCACTGACCATGGCCATCAGCAAAGGCATCAACGCTGACTTCTTGTCAGCTCTCCGACAAATTGTAAATAGCTCTCCGACACTGCAAAATAGGTACACTGTCAGTCAAAGAAAGTTCGAATAGGTAAATAATTACCATGCATGACCACCGCCAGGATCAAAAGTAGACCTGGTGCCATAGCCTCGTCCACCGTAAGCACCACGAGATTAATCCATCCGTCCCATTACACCTACCACATTAATAGTTGTATCATCCATCCATCCATCCATCAGCCTTTGGAGGTCCACTGCTGGACATAGGCCTCCCCTAATTTAATAATTTAATAGTCGTATACATGCATTGAAATATAATGTCATAGAACAGACATCTCGAACAAAATGTGTGTCCCGCCCGGAAGGTTCGGTTTTCAAAATTAAGCCCCCGTACTCCTTTCAAAATCGAACGAATCCATTGAAGATTGAAGCCCATTGGCGCCAATTCATTGGGACATACATCATGTTCGTGGTGTCTGTTCTATACACTAGTAATAATACTTCAATGTATACATGCAGGTTATGAAGATCACGTTAGTCTGCACCTCAGCCGCTTTAATGCAAAAGAAAATTAGTTACATGACTTAAAAAGACACAAGTCAATTAATATGAGTTACTTCTTGAAGGCTATCCATTTCATATTACCACGAGTAATATATGATTGGAGGTATTTCGTTATTCAAATTACTGGTGTCTACCGATACTTTTTTTAATAGAATCATGCTGACATTTCGAAATACCTACACCTTGTAACATATTTCGAAACAAGTTTGGAAAGTACATGCTGGAATGTGATGTTAATAAATTCAGTAACTTGAAGATTTATTGTATTCATGCACACTGAAATATAATAAATTGTAATATGAAAATTAAGTTTTGATTCATGGGAATTAGGTTATCGTTGCTACCTACTCAAAATTATTCCTTACATAGGTACATACGTTTGGGGCTTGATCACTGGTTGTTAGGTACTTAACTATGTGAATGTGTTAATGAAACACTACCAATATGTTAACCCTTTGCACTCGAGAGGTGAGTCTCCCTCACCACATGATTTATTAGATGCACTGTGTAAACTACTTATGTTTCTTTATTTGGTCATCGAATTTCCGCACCAAACAAAGTGATGAGCGAGTCACCTCTCGAGTTGTGGCAATAAATAATGTGGTGAGCGAGACTCACCTCTCGAGTGCAAAGGGTTAATAGCTAACAAATAAGCAAACGATCCACTTAATGGTTAGTGTTCACCGTCATCAGCATCTCCAAAGTTATCACTGACGCGTTGTCAGCAAAGAAAAAATTAACTAGCTCTTAAGCCTCAGCCGGAAGACGACGAGTCGTTTGGCAAGCAAATATTCAAATACTCAAGCAGAAGTATGATAGCTACCCAGGCAGACCTCACGGGAAATAATAATATTTATAATGGTACTAAAGTATAAAAATCAATATTACCAATAAAATCCTTTCGGGAGGACCTACCACCAAGGGACCAAGTTAAGTCACCTCTTACGACAGCCATCCGGCATGGATCTGTGATTAGTATTCTAAGCCGCCCCAGTACGGTCCAAAACACAGAAGTATCAGTAACACCAATCATCCTTGCGTTGCTGGCCTAGAAAGAAGAGAACAGAGAAATATTGACTTTACTACATAATTAGGTATGCAATAAATAAAGTATAGATTATTTACTTTCACGCCTCAAGCAAATGTGTTTTAGGATTTCTGTTAAACATCCTAAATACAAAATAGAACAAATAGTCAAAAATTTTAAAATCGTCAACAAATTACACTGAAACAGAATTCAGCAATAAAACAGTTCTTAAACCCTGCGGTCCGACTAGGCGCAGCATGTAAAACGAAAATAACCGAACGTGTGGAATTGTGAACGAACTCGGACCGTGTTTAAATTCAGCTCAAGCGTCACCTAGTTGTAGAGAGGCGAAATTTTCCACTAATCACCTTGCTGTACTCATAAAACATAAGCTTGTAGAGGAGTATTTTATTTAAAAGAAAGTAGAAAGTTTTGTTTGAAGAATTAACGTTAGTTCAAAATGAGTTCCTTTACTAAAGTGATTTGAACTTACCTACGGGTATATAGCCACGTAAGTTGCGTGTGTAGGAATAGGTTATTACTTACCTATAACTCGTTGCTTTTAATGTGTTTGAAAAAAAAATACCCTGTTGGGATGAAGGTAAAATCCTGAAGAATCTTGCCTCAGAATTTTAGAAAGTGAATCAGAGAAGTCTGCCAATCCGGTGAATCTCCCGTAGCACTAACTGTATTGGTGGTTTTTGGAGGCAATTTATCGCTTCTCCGTTCTTCTTCTTATTATGAACACAGTTCCTTTTTGTTACTATAACAAAAGACCTCGTTGATGACTTCCAAAACAGGATGGTAGCAGTTGCTGGCTGTGATGATGAAAAGTATTTATCTTAGTCAGGGGTTTTTATAAGAAGTCCAGCATAAAAAAACTTATCGAGCGTTGCGTATCTCTCTACAGCATGTCGCGATAGATCCGCGGTAAAGTTAGGTGAGACATGCTTGACGTGCCATGATGCTCCATGATTAATGGTGCGACGCAGCTTGTGTTTGTGATGAGCAGGAAACATAGTTCCTACCTACAGGATGAACGGAGGGTGCAACTTATATGCGCTACTACCCTACTTCAGGTCAGATAAGAGTACTGATCGAATTTCTTATTTGTGATGAGCAGGAAACATAGTTCCTACCTACAGGATGAACGGAGGGTGCAACTTATATGCGCTACTACCCTACTTCAGGTCAGATAAGAGTACTGATCGAATTTCTTAATAAAAATTATATTCACATTTATCTGACGCACTATAAATTGATTTTACCGCGTGATAATTTTTGTTTGAAACTTTATAAAAAAAATATCGTCGAAGATATCGACTGTTGTCTACAGCCTGGTGCAGTACGGATGAAATTATTTTAGATAAACTTAAGCTATAACAAATAAAATAAAATCACTCGAGATACCGTCAATGATGAATCAATTTCGCATTTAACATTTAAGGTGTCTTTGTGAGAGCCGTGCATGGTATAGGTATACTGGATACTTGCCAGAATACGCATAATCTGATATCTATTCGTATTTAATTTTCATGGTTTATTCAAGAGAGAATGCGAGTAAATATTTTGCAATTGTAGAACTAAAAGGTGCCGACTTGAACTTCTAACTGTAATAAAACAATTGCTTGCATAATAGAATTATAAGGGAAATACTTCAAGTACCGCCAGGTTGTATTACTTGTTACGTGTACTAACTACTAGTAGGTACTTTATGTACCTACCTATAATCTTATCTTACTTATTAAAATTATACAAAAGATACAATAATACGTTACATCTTACACAGATTTTTTATTACAAGGAAAACCTTATAACTTTTTTATGATATAGCCTGCAAACGAGCTGATCGTCACCTGATGGTAATTGGCTATCGTCGCCAATGGACATCAGCAACACCAAAGGCATCACTGATGCGTTGCCGGCAAAGAAAGAGAGAAGAAAGAAAGAACTGCTCTCAAGCACCCAGGCGGAACACGACGGGTCGTTTGGAGGCTGACTCATGCAGCATGCTCAAGGGTGGTAGCTATCCAGGCAATTCCAAGGGAGAAATAATAATAGTAATAATAATATTAATAAACAATTCAAATCAAACAATATAATCCCTCCCAGGGGCCTTGCCACCAGTGGGTCGGATTTAGTCGCCTCTTGCGACACCCATCCGGCGTGGGATTGGGGTTAGTATCTATTCTAAACCAATACCAATTAGTATCAATTCTAAAACTGCATTTGAAACTAAAATATTTATGTTTTTAATTACTCTGACCTAGTAGAAATTGCACAGAAGTGTTCAAATCGTGCGTGTGAAATGCAGTAGGTAGATACTACGAATTTTTTATCTTATACTTATTCTATAAGAGATCCAATCCAATCCAATAAGAGATTGTGAATTATAAGGCATACCAGAAGTATGTAAAAATCGTTCTAGTACAGCGACGTATTTAAACAGACTTAGTGCAGCCTCAGTGTTTGGTAGACAGTTCCCCAGAGACATTTGTTAGGGGAGCGTAATTTTTTACGCGAAAAACACAGCAATGCGGTACGCTTTACAGAAAAAAAGAAGAGATGAGAATAAACAGACGACGGCGAATGGCGAGAGAGGAACGCTCGAATTTTGAATACAAATGTAAATTAGTATCTCTACTAATTACCTCAGCAGACTCGTTCGGGGCAATGCGTCTTCCCGGCTTACTGAGGACGTTCAGTTTTTTCCACGAGGACCATTCCACAATTTTTCTCATTAGCCGCAAATCAAAGCGTAATTTGTAGATGGCCGCGCGAAAATTTGTGGCAAATTAGGCAATTAATGCAAGTACAGTGGACCCCCGGTAATCCGACAAACATTTTGCAGGGCAGTGTCGGACTATCGAATTTGTCGGATTATAGAGTACTGCCTTAAAAACCCCTATAGTCCGGAATTTTTTACAAAAGAGTACCTTGTAATCCGACAAATTACAGATCCAATGATAAGATTCTGTATGTTATATATATGTACTCTGAAGTACAAATCATACTTCATTATGTATGTCAACAACAATGAACAGTAAACAATGAAAACACGCTAGACTGCACCGCTATCTTCATCACATGTAGTCAAATTCAGATTAAGCAATCAGAATCAAAACAATACCCTACGCGTAAAGCACAATTAGTGGTGGTGCGTACAAGTTATAACTTGTTCAATCATGCATTAGCGAAGATTGCCAAAAAAATGTTCAATAATAAATAATAGACATGTCGGATTACAGGGGGTGCCGGATTAGACAGGGGCCGGATTACCGGGGGTCCACTGTACCTTTTAGTGTAATAACAAAATGGTTCACTCTGGTTCCGTGTTAATGTATTTTTGTTAATAGAAATGGCCTTTGATATTGTTAATGACGATATACGATAATAACCATAATTGGGTATTCTAATAGGTACAGTTGTACGAGTAGGAACCTAAAGTATCATTTTATTGCAATAGACTTATTTTTTTATCTTATTTAAATTTTTACTTCATGCGAGATTTCTTTCATAATTTACATTATTCGATATTAATATTATAGATGTATTTTTTTTCAAAATATGTACGTTTGATGTCTTGATTAACATTTTGTCTTGTTTACTTACATCTTATTTACTTTATTTTTAATTATTTAAATACTAACATTTACCATTGGTAGGTTCAATAAAGTCTATTATTACCCTGTAGTACCTAACTTGTGCGCCCTCTCAACACTAGACTACGGTGAAGTAAATTCATTCCGAGTCATATGCTGTTTAAATTTATTCATTAATATTTCATTCACGCTTCAGAACGTTCATCGTTCAGCATGTTTTCACTTTTTCTCTGTATGTACACGCATACTTTTAAGCACAAAATAGGTTTTAAGTTTGCCAATAAAATGGAATGGAGAGAAAGAGTTTGTGTGGTCATTTATCTATTGAAAGACATTTTCAGCTGTTGTACGAATAGTTTAGCTGGAAGTTTTCGTTTACATTTCAGCTTAAATGTTTTCAAATAAATTTCTTTATTGAACTATTTCTAAAATGTTTTAGCACTAATAGATCTTTATATAACAGTTTTAAACTTGCAACGATTGGCAAAATTAAGTAACCTCGGGCGTATTCATAATCTTGATGAATGACCGCTACTGAAAATTGAATTTGAGCTTGAGCGCTTCTCTACTACAAACATGCAGCAAGCAATTGCCCTCGACTTTGTTCGTTTGCATGCAGTCGTTAAGCCTTGTCATTAAAACCAGTAAAACAACTGAATGTCACATCAGTGTCATGTCTCATTTAGATTTATGACTTGATTATCGAACAATCGAAAGCATTCACTGACATAGTTTGAATAATTCCAAGAATATTAAACGTAGTTTCTAAGAAGCTTGCTTCTCTAATCACCTATTGTACTACTTGTATATTATGATGCTTCATCGACATATATCACTTTTTGCTATCATCTATAGAGATTTGTTCGTATAAGTAAGGAACGAAAGCATAGTAGGTATGTATATTAAAAATAGACTCAGCAATAAAAGTGGCATCATCAAAATCACAGATCAAAATTATCACTTGTTGATACTTGGCGTAGAATAATGGCATAAAACTCACTCTATAAAGAAATAATCCAAGACCAAAACTGTAAAACAAAAATTAAAATATAATTATAATTTATCGTTATAAAGAAACTGACCGCAGTATTTTGCACGTCGACTAATAAATAAATAGTTTTGCTTAAGGCGCTACTACGAGCAAAACGCTGCGTTAGCCTATTATTTACAGTTTTTAGAGGCTATCTACTCGTCAGTTAAAATAAATAATAAATATTAAAATATATATTAAATTTCTAGAATGTGTTGTCTCCACATTCCACGATCCAATTATTTTTTTATAGAATAAATATCTTACTAAATATCGTTATGGAAAAACCACTAAAATGAGAAATAAAATGTAGATTTCTTGCATACGCTCGTGAACCACACAATATTTTAATTTGCAATTAACACTAATAGATAGACAATTTAATAATGAACATTTTAGTCGTTTTAATTTTTCCAAAAGACCTAAAATGGATGTATTAAATAAATTAAACATAAATTATACGCATATTTAACTCTGTAACTCATGCCCTGGGAGCGAGAGTCAGTGTGCCGCTAGCTCCCGTACGTAACACCTGTGTCGTTTGTTGCCGCATATAAATTATTTTACTTGTCAAAGGACACATTGTTTACAAAAATGCCGAAGTGTAACAAAGTTTTACGACAAAGAATTGCAAAAACAGCGAGAATTAATGAAGCTCGGCAAGCATGCATATATCTGACTGCTAATTTCGTCTTTCGGGTTTGCGCGGCAAAGAGGGAATAACGCTCAAGGTCCTTTGCTCGGGGACGCGCCTTAACATCATTCTTTATAAAGACATCAGTGTAACCCGGTGTTGCAAATGCCATGTAAATTGCCGTGTATTATCAAACGAATAACATAAAACAAAGTACCAGTAGCCGCTTTGTTTCATCTCTGTATGTTGAGAGTGCGTAATTAAAAAATACTAAAAGTTAACTAGGTGTGACACGAATATCCCACGGTTATACACCGTATCATGTAAATGTCTCCTCTGACATGCGCTGTGCGGTCGGAAAGTAACAACTAGTCTGACACACAACTTTAAGCGACATAAGACATTTTAAGTGATAAGGATAGCAATTAAAAAAGTATTTAAAATAATACAAGTAGGTACCCCCTGAGGGTAAAAATATACGAGGATATTATTAAGATATTAAAAAATGATGTGCCCAAATAATAATGATGTCAAATCTTCTTCTAATACGTATACAAGAGATTTAAAATTAAAATAACTTCAAAATATAAATTTTCTTATTATCAAACTTATCTTACTCGTTGTTAGTAGAAAAAATCCCTTAACAAACGTTTTTTTTTTATTTTTCACTCTCCGAATTTGCATGACCCGTTTCAGAGATGATGTACTCTCAAATTATGCTCTAAAACTTATTTATAAGCTTTTTGGTATTAATGAAGGCGGTTAATTAAGCTAAATAGTAACGTTTTTAATTCAAGAATTCCCTCGTGCTAACGAGATTATTGCTTTGAGAATGTGAATTTATAGCTCTTCCATAGGTAGGTTTTAGTGTTGTGTAATAAACAGGTATGAAGTTGCTGAAAAAGAATTAACCTACCTAATTTTCCAGAGTATAAAATATTTTCTTGCATAATTTTCATCGTGTCCTTAATCATCCGTTACTCTTCTTTTGTGGAGTTTATAACTAGCTTTTGACTGCGGCTTCGCCCGCGGTAGAGACTGATTTTTTATAAATCCCACGAGAACCCTGAACTTTCCAAACTTATTTGCTTATTAGGTTATATTGAGGAGATAGCTAATTAAGCAACAAAACCGTTAATTGTCCTAAGTTTTGTATTATAAAAAATCCAGATATAATTTTGCTGTACAGTAAATAGGATTTTGTTGTTATTGTCAAAGTCAAAATATTCATATAGGTATCACTGATACACTTGTTTAATTTTCTACTGTTAAAAAGAGAAAAAAATTAATATACCTCAGGGAACATAATCAAAGTCAAATTTCATCATACAAAATTTTATTTATTGTTCCTAATAAAACAATAATGGATAAAATATTTTAGTTTGACTTTGATACCATGCCGAAACCAAAACTCGATTTGTGCTAGAAAACATTAACTACTCTGGTAATTGCTTAGAAGGAACTACTGACGAAAGGCTTTCTTTGTATTTGTTTTCTGGAAAAATCGCATTTATTTCTTAATGTGCAATAAAATAAAATTGATTTGTAAATTTTTGTGCAGTGTAATGTAATATAGAGACATGCCAAACAGTATTCCGTTAAATATTTTTGTTAGCTGTAATGAAATTGTGATGCTCGCCTACAGAGTAGAAGTCGTAATTATAATAATAACAGAAGAATAGGGCATATTGTATCCCTTCCTTTGTCCCTGATGTAAAATTACAAGCTGTTTGTCTAGGGGATGTACACGTAAATCACGCAGTGAAATTTAAAATTTATTCACATCCAAATGTTGAGTTAATTTTTTAGTGAACCACAACTGTTCCAATTTTGTTGAGTATTAAATTTTTCAACGAGAATGCGTTTTCAAATTAAAATGCATAAGAGTTATTTTATAACAATCCTAGCTTCAATATGCTTAGTGTGAATGCCGTTGTATTTTTTGGGTTTTAGTTAAAAACATTAGATTTAAATACCTGGGTAAAAAGATTTATTAACTGATAATTATATTTATATAATTTCTCATAGTTATAGATGTTAGTATTACCTACATAGAATTTTCCATTTATTTTGGGTAGGTACCACATATTTTTATTAAAAAAATTCGAGATAAATCTTTGCTTCGGCCTTTAAATCGATTTAGATCTATTTCTTCCAATCCATGGAAATCATTCTGGATATTTTATTGTAATTTGTTCTTTATAGGACAGCATACAAAACTTTTAAAGCTTTAACTTATCTAAGTAGGTCGTCAAAGTTACCGCTTCTCAGCTTGATTCTATTCCAGTGTCGTGAAGTTATGGAATTCACGTAGTAAAACGCAGTCACGTACCAGTTTTATTTATAGGAACGACCTCAAACTATACAAAAACTATTGCAAGCGGAACTTTCCATAGCATTCCACACTGACCTCAACCACGTGAGTAAATAAACAAAGTTATTTTGATACATTCATCACGCGAACGACGTGCCGTAGATGCCTAGAGTACGCTCAATAGTAATGTATAAAAATAGTGGCTATTATAAATAACTTTTCCTATATTTGTACCTAATTGATCTTAGAGGAGCAGTTAAGTATTAAGTAACTATAGCCATTTATTTCAAAATACATATAAGTACATTACAAGTAAACAAAGTTGCGTGTTTGTAAGAACAAACTTAATTTTATTTTGCCATTCATTCAACCTGAACTTACCTACTTACTAAGTAATTCAAATTAAGTTACAATGATAAATAATGTTATAGATATTTGATTTACCTCATATTTAACAACGTTGATCCAATCTAAACCTAGACATTTAGTATCAAATTCATGACAATTATCTAAACTCCCACAATTTAATCCGAGTGAAGCTGGCTTCGCGCCGCTCCATAAATTATTATGTACTAAGAATCTTAATAAAGCGTGCTCTCTGCTTTTTGTAATAAATGACGAAACAAAAATAAGGAATGAATACTTAATGTGCGCTAAAGAGCAAGGCCTGTACACAGTCGGTCTCTTTGTCAACAGTAGCCAAGTATTCGATTCTGTTAGAAATACAAAGTGAATTATTTGTATTGCGTATTATGAATTTTAATTGATCGGTTGGGTACTTTCATGCTCATAATATTTTGAATTCATTAAAATTATATTCTATCACCACAAAAGCAAAGCAAAAGCAAAGCAACAACCCATAATTGTCCCACTGCTGGGCTCGGGGTCTCCTCTCACAATGTGAGGGGTACAGGCCATAGTCTACCACGCTGGCCAAGTGCGGATTGGTAGACTTCACACACCTTTGAGAACATTATGGAGAACTCTCAGGTGTGCAGGTTTCCTCACGATGTTTTCCTTCACCGAAGCAAGTGATAATTAAATTGTAATACGCACATAATATTTGAAAATTAGAGGTGCGTGCCCGGATTTGAAACTGGGCCCCCGCGTTCGGGAGACCAACGTTCTAACCACTAGGCTATCACTGCTACACATCACCACAAAACACTATTAATTTATGCAATTTTGTGAAAATTGCTCTTTATAATTTTTCAATCTGTTATGAATAAACATACCTACTGAAAATTATCAGATATAATTTCTTAGGTTCCTATCACTTTTCAGCTGACTTTGAGTACATACGTAGGTATACTCGTATTATGTATGTATGTTCAGAACATACTTTCAATATCTGCTCAGTTAGTGCAGATGAAGATAAAGGACATAAAATTATTATTAAAAATAATATTATAACATACAACAAAAAAGCGACGTGCAGTAACGCAGTAGTGTAAAACAGGTAGCTATTAGTATGAAAACCTATAAAACGATGCTCTGGCTCCAATTATTAGGAAAAATATAAAGAAAAAATATATGTGAAAAAAGTATCGGATGCAGAATGATTAGTTTTTTCAGTTTTTCATGACATAGAACAGAGTTATATGTTCATTTCTGTCTTATTTTGTTATGTTATTTTATTTCTTCATAAAATAAATAAAGTGGTCTACAAAACGCTGCTTTTAAGTTTTCTTTCCGGGAGCTACAGCATCCACCTATAAGGCACTTGAACTGATCAATTCAGACTACGTTCAGACTAAACCAAGACAGATAGCTTGTAGTTTGGTTCAAGTTTACACATCGTGGTGGGGTTGAGGCTAGAAGATAGTGTCGACCCCAGCAATAACAACATTAAAGAGCCGTAAGGAAACCGCCTTTCCGACAACTATTTACAAAGTGGATGCTGAAGATTTAGTTGACTTAAAACTAAATTGTTTCTATATACATACCTACCTCTTCTTTTACCTCTTGGGACAGTTCTGTTGTCTAAGTATAGGTATTACAGGCTTACTTACGCCAGTTTAGGCAGCTGACGATCATTTAGTTTGGACAATTTACTATAAAAATGTAATACTCAACACCATGTACATATATAAACATATTCTTGATCATTAAATGAATTATGAATTATTATTATATAAATCGTGGTAATTGACACCACTTTATAAAATATTTTTTAACTTCATAAAATGAACAAGTAACATTGCAAGTAATTGCTTAATTGGATGTGATTCTCCTATCCTACCTCTTCGTAAGGCCGTTCTCGATAATACCTATTCATCAAATAATACAAAACAAACCCTTTATGTAAATAATAATTTGATATCCTAAAAATGATTCTTTACACTATAATTTATAGTTTTAATTATAGTGTTAATTATAGTAGAAATGATAGTGTTTAATTATTTTTTATAATTAAAACAATTTATAATTGCTTATAACAATTTATACCTATTTGTTTTAATTATTCTGTTAATTACAGTGTGATAATTATAGTTTTTATTGCTATTGCTTTACCTACTTTACTTTTATATTGAAAACGGGCAATAGCGAAAAGGATAGGGCAATTATCTAGAGATGCTCTTTATGAATCGATTAGTATTATTCGGGATTTTTTCTCGAGTCAAACACTAAGATCAGAACGAGTCATACTAACGAGCCATACTTTACACACAGATTTTATACTTGAAGAACTGAATACAATAATTAAACGTTAAATGGTTAAGAGCATAAAGGAGGTGAAGTGGAAAGGATAAGTATTCCTTACGCGGATTGGTAGAAACACATGCGGAACTTTAATTGTTTTTTCTGTATATACTTACCAGATTTAGTAGACACTTCTAAGATTAAAGAATTATGAACAATTACGTAAATATACTTAAAAGAATATTTATTTCTCTATGTTATGCAATAGTCATCAGTATTGACTTATTATGGAAGAGAATATAGAGAGAAGAGAACATTCACATTATTATGAAAGTGACATTATGAGAAACAAGCCAAAGATTTATGCAGTTGTATTTTATTAACTATATGTATCGAATATCTCGTTTGGATACGTATAAATACTTAAGCGATATCATAAACTACAGCTGAATTGACAAAAGTTGTTTACCAATCTGTCGTCGTTTATTTCGGAGTATCGCTATATCACAGGGCACAGTCGAAGCAAATATAATCCGCGTTAAAACCCCATAAAAATCCAGTGGCAGGACAGCAAAATGAATAGAGCAGCCCACATTCAGGCGAGCTCATGAAAAGAACGACCAAAACGAATATATTCGAAGAGAGGCGACTGAAATACGTCGCGTGGATGGGGTAGTCGCAACTACACCGACCTAGAAGTGACAGTGTTACGGAAAAATTATATATAGTTTAACTTAGGTATCTAAAGTTAAAACAACAACCAAAATCGTTTAAGTTCCTAAGTATAGAACTTGGTTTTGGCACTGTAGCTATGAAAATGTATAATTTATATTTTTCCTTTATTTAATTACATTTTCAGGTAACGATTTTTTCACCGAATACACCTACCAACTTTCATTATAATTGTATTATATGTACAGAAGAGCCATATTCACCACGGTATCCAAGTGAATAATAAAGATAATAACGGATATAACCCTAGCTAAAGAAAGATTTTTAGTTATATTTTCCTTTACTGAAGAAAGGGATAAATAATTAATTTATTAACACAAGTAATGATAAATTTAAAGCTGCTGCAGAATTTCAATCTGGTCTGTTGTTTAAATCTCTAAGCTTACACTTCTTATTGCTATTTTCTAAAGTCAATTAAATGCATTTTAAAATCAGTGAAATATTTCACAATATTACGCTGTAAATAGACTAAAATATGACTTGGCATGCGCTGGAAATATTATAATTGTAAACTAACACGGAGTGCGTATTTGCACAAGCGTTCATATACACAACATTTTGGGATTACACTGCAAAGCATAATGCTTCTTTGCATTTCGTGCGTTCTAAAGCGTATTTCTAGCTAGACTTTGTGTCCTTGCCAGCAACGTAGCGGAAATACCTCTAGAGAAATAGATATATAGCCTGAATACCGAATGTAAACATGTTTACAGAGTTTGTGGACCGATTAAAAAATACTGACGTCTGACCAATTATTCATTGTGCGGGTGTTATTTGTTTTCTGGTTATCAGAGAAATCAGAGTCAGTTCGTGGGTGGTAAGATTTTGGTGACCGCCTATTTGTAATGTCTACCTTCAGACGTTTAGGTATCCTGTTTCTTATTATTTTGGCAGGTTTTGCTGGTTCTTTTTAATCTAAATTTTTATTATGGCATATTCATAATTAAAATATAGAAACTGTGCCGAAGTCCCTATGTTTTGTCACAAAAAAAAGATAATAACAATTTCAGCACATGCCATGTAAATAGCGAAACGATTATGCCATGTAATTAGATGAGGTACATTATGGTAACAAGTGGTAAATGATCACCGTGACCTGTGGACATTAGTAACAGCAGTGTGGCGTTTAAATATTATATATTTCGGTTAAGCTAAAGGTTCTATTAATATAATAACACTCAGTTTACAAGTTAACATCCAGAGTCGATCCCACCTTGCCAGTGACGTACGTCTCGCTTGACAGCCAGTGCCACCCGAGAGACATCACTGACAATACGTCACAAGCAGGATACAATTCACTGTCGGTCAAGAAAAAAACGCTGACTTTGTCTTCGCTACGAACACAGATCCATGATTTTACGGGCATTAATAATTATCTTTTTTCATTTAACTCATTTAAATATTCTTGTCTCTTGGTATCCTAAATATTACTCAGAATTATTTCAAATAAAACCAATATTTCTTAATGTCGATTATGAGCTTTCTAACTGCTTTTCTATTTTTTTAATAAAATGAAATTTATAAAAGGGTTGGTTGGAAAAGAAGTAATTTTGGCAGATAAATGAGACTAAGGTACTTAAACCGACAAATGGCTGCGTTGCAATTGACAGTGTATTAAACAGCTGCCTGCATGCCAGAATAATACTGTTTCTTCACTATTAGGTGGCTTGCATATTGACTAGAATTCTAAATAATTAACTTTAAATAAGAAAAGTAACTTTTCATATGTTTTAATACCTACTCTTAATGACTGACTAATAATTTACCATCGCTTTTTTGTTTTTTTTTTTTGTTGTTGCGTCCAGCAAAATACATGGACTACCCTCCAGAATGCGAGGGAGGGAGACTGAAAATGCGTCAATGCTGTACTGGTTACGTGGGACTTTAACCCACTAAACTCAGCCTTGGGGATGGCTTTGGTCACGCGACCTCTAAGCCTTCATCTGATGCGACCCCGCTTAGAGAAGCTGGGCGTTTCGCTTCGGGAACTACCTCGGTAAGTCTTAAAACTCGTACAAACTCTTCAGCTTTTATTGGCTTCATACGAGTTTCAAGTTAGTGACAAGTTCCCAAATTGGAGGCATTAAAAAATCTTCTATAAATTAATTAGTACCGAGAAATTAAAACTATTTTTTATACATAAAATATTCTTGGATACGTAACATACCACACGTATATCTACAATTCTGAACCACTCCGGAAGTTATAAGTAGTTAAAATTAAACCAGTTTTATTACCTGGTAAATGTATAGGGTTCTTAATGACACGGGGTATGCTGAGTGCCAGAAGAGGACGCTTTCTTTGATAGAGTTCGTATAAATCCTCGCGAGCAATGCAGACGCTGCACTGCTACCATGGATTCAAAGCGCAAACACCGCTCTGTATACCAATTTTAATGTTTGTTAGTAGTACAGTCAGCAAAAAATTAAACCATTCCTTAGCATATTGGTAACAATTAACATTGATGATATCACAAACATTCTGTAATATTAAACGTCACGTAATGTTTTTGTATCATGCCTTGCAAACCTCTTTTGCTGACTGTACCTTTAACACCTATCTAAAACCATTAGGTATATTATATCGGTATATTACTTTCTTTGTATAGTCATTTCAGACTAAAATATTTAGCACTTTCTTTTTACTGTTCGGGTTCGATACTAAGTGATTGACCGAGTTAGGCGACGGTAGGCGTGGTAAATAGCTGGATACTGACAAAAATATCTTGAACACTTGTCTGCTTAATACGCTCGTATAGCCGTCGGTCCCACTTTTTTTCAATTGATAGCAATCGTGAAGATGTAAAAGTTGCAGGCCGGCAGGTGGCACAAAAATTTCCGCCACTTATATTGGTCACTAACTACTCCAACGATCCGTTTATAAGCAGCATGGATAAGTAAGTTTTACGAAGAAAAACCCGTGTCCTGTTTGTGTGGGTCATTGGCAATAAATAAGTCGCCGCGAGAAGTTTTGAGTGACATCAGTTAGATACGGGCCATCCTTGCAGCTTGCTTGGTTACGCCTCAGATTGCCTCAAATGTGAGAAAATACTTCTGTGAAAAATCATATGTGTTAACAAACATTTACAACACACGAAAGATATTAAAAACGTTGACGGTCTGACCTCATTTTACTACAAGGGCCATATTTACTACAAGTGCTTTTATAGTATACATATTTAAATATGTTTATCATTTAAATTAAAACCGTGTTCGGAATAACAAATTTCAAAGTAATGAATTGCTTTCAATTACGATGAAATTGTGTTTCAGTAAATCACTTTAAAATTTATTGAATTTTTCAGTGTGCTATCATTTTTATCGTCCATATTGTGAAATTCAAAACTGCATATGAGTCATCAGCACACTTTCAAACTAGTCCCATACTATGTGTAGGTGTAGGTACGATACTATTTCCATATCCTACTTGACCTAACCGTAGCTATTAATCAGATTTATTCGCATCTAATACGCGTCCCCTAAATACAATATTTATGTATTTTCAGACAATTTCATACTTTCCTCGCGATGTCCTCACGAATGGTGTAAATATCCAGTGCACGCTGATCCACGCGGATGGAAGAAATCCCTATATTTTGATCTTATTGTTATAAACACGTCGAATTGCCAGAGATCTGTTTACGCTGGAGCTACAGATACGCGAAGTGGCGAACATGAATAATGCATTTTTGTTTTGGATTTTTATGAGCAAAGTTTTGATTATTTTCAGTTTGGTAGCAAGTATGTAGAGATATAATATCCGGAATAAAGCCAGGACTCTTCGCAGTTGGAATAATTGGCAAAGCTCACCCATGGAAAGGTAAAATGTATAGCTTATGTAACTTCGATCTAATAAAGTAACTTCTGGCTTACGTATGATTTATTCGTTGGCGAACATACAACATAAATTACAAGATTTCAATATGTTAATTTAATTTTAGCTTTGTAATGTATAATGTTGGTTGTATCGGTTTGATGGGTGTGTTTCAAAGTTCCGCGGCCAAATAAAACATCCGTTTGATCTGGAAATAAATTAGCGTTCGGGTTTGTTTGCTGTGGTAAGAAAAGGTTAATTAATCAAGTCAAGAATTTAACTCCAAATAAAATTTTGATTACTGGAATCAAAATTTAAATCTCTTCGGATGTAACGTCTCGTATATTTCAGGTTCAAATTCACTTACAGTTAAGTTCTTACCCATTAAATTTTGTGTGTTTGTAATGCATATTATATAAAAATATTAGCTTTCTGCGGAGTGCCTTCTCCGTGTAAATAATGACAATGATAAATGGATTGACAATCCACCTGCTGATGGTAAATGGCTATCGTAGTCTATGGATATTAATTACACCATTACTGATGCGTTGGCGCCTAAGAAAGAGAGAAGAAATAGAAAAAAAAGTAGTTTGGTAATGTATATTATTATTTTGTGTGGTATTATTACTAACTACATGAATTAACGTCGTAAATAGTAAGAGTAGAAAACGTAATACAAAATGCTGCAATACACAAACGTGCCACATTTGATGCGACTATCGTTTCGTTCGCCTTTTTTGTGTAACATTGCAGCGAAATTGTGTTTTCGTGCACTTACCAGCGATTCTGATTACAGCGTCAGGTTATAAATCATATCAATTGCATTACATACACAGAGTGCTTAAATATTTTGTCTGGTTGTGTAAGTATTGGTCTATATTAGGCCACTATATATCTGGAGGGGTAGGTATGTATGAAAAGATGTTATGTCATTAGATGTTCCAGTCCCCAATAGTAGCAGTGGTTTTCAAAGTTTTGAAGAATATACGTTACCTAATAAATCAGATAAATAAAATCGTGTAATCAATTTACTTACAAAATTAAGTGTTCAAAAATAAGTAAACCAAAGTAGTTTATGTTTTTTTCTCGGAACTGCTGACCGCAGACAGGCCATCTGATTATAAATATACCCATAGACTTCAGTACCTAATACAGAAAGGCATCTTTAACGCGTAACCAGCTAAGAAAAAGCGCGGGACCCGCTTGATATTTATTTGACAGTACAATCAACTATCCACCTTTTGTAGGTAATGTCATTCTTTGACACTATGACGAAAAAGTTAAGAGTATTCTAGAAGTTAGTACAATTTTAATTCTAGCGATCTACGAATATGATTAGTCTGTTTGTTATAATCTATTTTCCTAGTGCTCTGCCCGTTTTCCGGAATAATAAGTAAGTATCCTTTGTCTTATTCCCAATCATGGTCTACCCGAGTACTATATTTCATGAAAAAGGGCTCAGTAGTTTATGCGTAAAAGAGTAACAAACATCCATACAAATTTCACATTTCTATAATAATATTAGTCTTAAGATATGTAAATGTTAAACTACTTTCCATGAGAGCGTACTAGGGACAAAAGGGCTAAAGATTTCTCTCCTCTTTTCCACCGCCACATCTTTGTACCTTTATAGAACATCATCGCTAACAAAATCCTCGTCTGCTACTAGCAAATAATAAATAATCTGTGCGTACACTTCATTGCTATCCGTACCACAATATCCTTGCACTCGTGTGCTTGTTGTCACGTGTGTATACAAATCTGATAAACATTCCCTAGTCAGTTACACGCGATATTTGCAACTGATGCCAATACGGTGCGACCCTTCGATGTTTTTTCCGTAAATCCACAGAAGAAATAATAGTAGTTACATATATACTAGTAGTAAATCATCGACTATTCTAGTTTCCAATAGTTATTCGGATTTACTTACAATGATGTTGAGTTATAATTTGATTGTATGGTACATACTTAAGGGCGCTTAAACATAATACGTGAGCCAGAATGAGCACTGGAGATCGTAGAAACGTTCAAAGTGTATACCTAGTCATAAGTCTACCTTATGATTGTTCCGATTTTTTATGAAAGTGTACAAAAAGATGGAAAGAAGCAGAAAAATTATGTCTAATAGACACGCTACACGCTATATGCATACGGCGTTCTGCTATAAAATAAAATACTTAAGCTTTTGAAGCTACGTAACAAAATCCTAAACTGCAAGGCTGACCTGTGAATCAGCATCCTTTCACGCCTCGCGTTTTGGTAATCTGATTTTAATTAGATATTTTGATTTATTACTCTGTTACAATTTATAACTAAACTTAATTAAGTAATACGCGTATTATTGAAGTCACAATTTAATAATTTATCGATAGTCTGATACCATCAATCTGATGGCCACGTTAAATTAAATGAAAAATGGAGTTTAATAACACCATAAATTACAATCGCCTTAGCCAATTATGTTTGATTGGAAAGCTAAAAAATAAAGACATGTCATACTTTTTTTGTTAAACTTGCTGACAGATAAAATTTATGTATGTGTTTAGCTGATGATATTAATATAAAAAAATGTTTCACTTTATCTTGACGTCTCATAAAATAAACCTGAGTAACAAAAATCACTATTAATTTCTTAACATTTTGTAAGGCTCCTCTTGACACAATTATTCTTATTATTATTCTTATTTTTCTTCATAACCGCCCATATTTTGTTTGATAATAATAGTTACCAAATTAATAGGTAGATGCAAAAATTACGTTTAGTTTACTAGGTTTATTTTGAATTTTTTAACGTATAACATTTAGCACATATAGCATGAAAAATGCCATAAACCTCACACATATTTTACTAGTGACATCACAGAACAGCGTTTTTCTTCCTAATTTACTACTTTAAATAGTTACTTATTAAACTATAATATCTTACGTAACTATTTGGATTTGATAAGTTAGTAGCAGCACGGTAACTAATCAAATCAACGCAACGTGTCAATGTATTTTCAGGGCCTACACACATCTTAATACGAAGATTGAACGATTAAGAGAGTAATTAAGTATTGACGCTCATTCTGTCGTGGCGACTCTCAAATTTGCATGTTAAACGAAGTTTAAGTTTAGTTTTTGTTTTGCATCCTTATTGAGACAGCTTGCTTCGCGTGCGTAGCCGCGGGGACACATCAGCCTGTACTAAAACAATGCGTTTAAAACTTGTTTATACACTTTATTGAAACGGAATAAAGTTTAAAATTCAATTAAATGCATGTATTACGGTTTGGTTCCCGATGATCGACTTTTTAATTGTGTTGTTAACGTCAGCGTAAAGGCGTAGAGATCGCTTGCTCAGATTTTGTGCGGTCGCTTATTTGGATGCGATAGCTTTGAGAGACGCGAGGACAGTAGGACTTCGTTTTAATTACTTACACAGATTTTTTTTGCTTTGTTGTAATCCTACGTCTAGGCTGATAAAGTTTTGTGTGAACCCATGACGATGAAGAACCATCAATAAATAATTCTACTGATATTACAAATACCAATGGTTGTGAAAATATTTGGATGTTTGGGTTAGCTTCACGTACAAACCGCTGTATGAATTAAGATGATACTTGGCACTCAAACAGACCATATCCAGACTTATAAAATACGGTTTCAGTTTAAAGAATCTTTATTTCTCATAAGATTTTTACATCACTTAAAATGAGAAACTTAAATACTTAACTAAGTTAAGGTTTGTGTCCGACATGCATTCTTCGGTGTATGTGTGAATTTATGTATTTGTGTGTGTTTTGGGTCTATGGAGTGTGTGTGTTTAGAGATTCTATCCTGTATATCCCCTATATTCTATATTAATTAATAAAGTTTAGATAAAAACGCAATTACTAAGTTAATAACAATAAAACAACATAACTTGGTATATTTCTATGTCCGTAGTTTTCTATGTCTACATACTTATATATATAATTGATGGATATTATCATAGCAACTTAATAAAATTATCAACTGCAACAGACAAAATAATACTGGTAGTTAATATTAGATACTACCTGTTATTGGAACTTTTTACTGAAGAAGGTAGGCAAGTAGGTACCTACCTACTATATTTACTACAGCGGGAACAAACGTAGCGTAACGTTCATATACTTGCAGGAAAAGGATATAAATTACGTACTTACGTCGGTAAGCCATATTAAGCGACCCCAATTAGCTGAGATGAGATATATGGCTATATAATATATATTTCATTCAGGGGTTCGATTCCCCGTTAGCGGCCGGTGGTCAAGCATTAAAATATTAAGGGTCCTCTAATCTACCATGATTGAATTTGCGTACTGATATCCCCCGTCTGTAGCACGCTAACTCTTTGAGCTATGGCTCTTACTAAGTTAAATTTGTTATAATTTTATGTTTCAAATCCAGTCTGTATTACTGAAATTAATAATCTTCATAAAAAGCTTTTATCTTCCAGACTATTTTAATTTTTTTCAATAATAAAAGCACTATGAATTTATACGGAAATTAACGTGGACAACATTTTACATACCTATACTATAGATATTTGAAAAGATTCATTTAAATGTTTTGGAATACCTATGCGATTCTTAATGAATCCTTCATGATTCACATTGTTACCGCGATTCATTCGCATACACCGTTTATTGTTATTACTACGAGTAATGTTAGACCGTAAATAGGTATATAGGTATTACACTTACAATAAATTGATTGAAGCCATGTAGATATTGTCCCATTCCGTTTATCAAAAATCTCTGCTACCTAAAATAATCACAAGAAGTTCGATTATTTTTTTACCCAGTCACTAAACATATATATCGTGCTTTGTCACACATTAGACTGCTAAACCCCGATTAAGGATAACGAGATTGACCTGAGATCGTACCGAGATCGTACCGAGAACTTCTAGTAGGCGACGGCCACACGAAATAAATCTGCGAGCAGTACACAAAGCGTGCGGGCCCCCGATAGCGAGGATGCAGAGGCGGCGGAGAAAATTAGCATTTTAATAAATACACACCCTTTCAAACGAACCGCCCATAAATCCACCCGGATCTTTATAATCAAATTCAAACACATTATTCTTATTTTGCATGCAGAAGGCCATGGAAATGCTGAGCGCGTAGACGTATCATAAGGCGTAAGGTGAAGGGTTGAAAAGGAAATTTTGAGTATCTTAAGCCTGTATATAATTGTAAACATAGGGTAGTTCAGTTGTAGTTATAATGGATAACGATTTCAGTAAAAGTCAGTGGATATACCTAAGTATTAGAAAAAGTTACATAGATTAGAATCAACCAGGGATACTTTGAATTTCAGCGCAACTTTAAACAACTTTGTACGAGGCGTCTATTTCTGTTAGTTTATTTCTGAATTTATTTAAGAACGCACGGATTATTTATCTTGAGGCCAAGCCAACCACCAAAGAAAATATCGTATTCAAAGTTACACTAAACTTCAAAACTACCCGGGTTTAGTTTAATGAATTTTTGAGATATTTTAATTAGTTTACTGAGATCGTGTGGTTACGTCTCTAAGTAAAATAATATGAGTTTTACACATTGAAGTGTTATTACTAGCGTCTAGCGTATTGAACCGACACCGCGAACACCATGTATGTATGTCCCAATGCATTGGCGCCACGTGGCTTCAATCTTCAATGGATTCGTTCGATTTTGAAAGGAGAACCGGGGCTCAATTTTGAAAATTGAACCTCCCGGGCGGGACACTCATTTTGTTCGAGATGTCTGTTCTATATCATACTTCAATGGTTTTACCATGTGTTATACCAGGTGTATAATTTATTAACCGACTTCAAAAAAAGGAGGAGGTTCTCAATTCGACTGTATTTTTTTTTTTTTTTTTTATGTTTGTTACCTCAGAACTTTGGACTGGGTGAACCGATTTAGATGATTTTTGTTTTAATTGAAAGCTGGTGCTTGTTGGTGGTCCCACATAAATTTGAACGAGATCTGACAATGGCATCCATGTGAAAAGTACAATATACTTCATTTGAAGTCGGTTAATTTTTTGTTAAAATGTTAGATTATATCTAGTTGTATTTCATACATAACTGTTATGCATTACGTCGTATTACTTAGTCATTGAAAACACTTGTATAAATACAGTGAAAACAATACAGACGAACGCGTAAAATATTTTTATTCTTCTTCATTATTCTTGTAGCGACATAAGTACCTAGCTACGGTATGGAGGTCGTTTAAATTAATAGTTGTAATCATTGAAGTATAATGTCATAGAACAGACATCTCGAACAAAATGTGTGTCCCGCCGGGGAGGTTCGATTTTCAAAATTGAGCCCCGGTTTTCCTTTCAAAATCGAACGAGTCCATTGAAGATTGAAGCCACGTGGCGCCAATGCATTGGAACATACATGGTGTTCGCGGTGTCGGTTCTATACCCTAGTAATAATACTTACTTCAATGGTTGTAATAAATATTACTGCCCTTCCAATTCGAGACAATTATGTGAAATATTTAGCGTACCTTCTGTACAATGTATCAATCGAATTTCTATTGTAATATTGCACGTCGTATTTTATATAAACATGCGAGTTAATGTCAAAAATTATCATTACCAATGCCACAGTACTGTGTGTTTACATAAATAAAATAATAACTGGCTGTTACAGTATTTTAAAAAGGTAGTGTTTAGATCTATTTAGGAATTTGTAGCTAGACCCATTCCAAAGTGTTTTCATCGCCTACACTTAATAATTTAAGCCACTGCAAGGGTAAATCATAGGGTATACGCGATCAAACGACGCAGGCATAAATAAATCACGTGGTTAGACACAAGAGTTGTTTATGGCACATCTTTGTGACATTTTCATGAAACGTTAACGTACGCTCACTAATTTTGGTTAGATCCGGTCTAATATCCGTATATTACCACGCTGTGTACTGAATTTGCTTTATTATTTAAATAGAGAAATGTTAATTTATAGTTTGAAATACATTTCAATGCAATTGTAAATTTTTTAACCTAAGTGTTTTGGACTTTAATAAAAATACGAAATTCTTCCACGTAGTTTTATTTTGCATAAATCACATAGTACAAACTTTTAGTGAAACCTAGTAAACTGTAACGTAACACCTTTTTTCTTCTACCAAAGTTCTTCATTTTTTTCAATTGACAATACGGAAGTTGCAAATACGGAACACACATGCCATAGATAACCTTACTTCACATAGATAAGAAAACATAAGAACTGCCACAGACTAAATAAACTGCGCTGACTATATTATAGCACAGACTAAACAAAACTACAACACTAAGTTTGAGGTAGGTAAGCTTTGTAATTCAATGTCTCTCTGTATTTTTACTGTGAAACGAGATCTATTGTTTTTGTGTTCGGATGGTACACTGTAAAAAATTTAAAGCGTATTATATTTGTTGAGAGTTACAGAAGTCAGATGTGTTACTACCGTACAGTAAATAATATAATTTATTTTTCCCAACTACACCAGAACATGAAACAGTCAAACAATTTGTCTTGCATTAAACTTAAAGCTGGCTACAATTAATGTACGTGGTAGTACGTACAGACATAGATGTATAGTGTATAGGACAATTAAACTAAGCAACTGGATCGCGGTCATCGTAATCTTGGATAAGGGCTGGGGCGTAAATCAGGGTGACGCGGACGCCCGGGGCCTTTACTTTATCTACTGTGTGCGGGTGACACTGGCATGACAATGAACTAAGTCGACAAGAAGAGACATTTTAAGAGCAGTTTTTTTTTGTTTAAATGGAATTAGATTTAAATGTAACAGTAGATACTAAATTGTTTATAAGAAAAGGTTACCTAAAGAAGATAATCCTATTAATATTATAAATGTGAGAGTTTGTGAAGGTGTTTGGATTTTTGGATGTTTGTTCCTCAATCACGCCACAAATGTTTAACCGATTTGACTGGAATGGAGATAGTATATCACCTGGATTAATATACAGGCTACTTTTTATACGGAAAAGTTAAGGTTTCCGCGGGATATGTAAAAAATCAATCTCTACCGCGGGCGAAGCTACAGGCAAATGCTAGATGTTGAATAAATAAACAAAATTTTAAATAGATATTGCAAACTTATCGACTTATCTTCGTAATAAATAATATTCAAATGATTTTATAGGTCTCGTAGCTGGTGATAAGTTCATTAACAAACTATTGATTTGTACCGAAGAGAGTTTTCAGCCTGAAGCCTGAAATAAAAGGTAAATCAGACGTAATTCTTCATTTTTTTAGAAATGTGACGTATAGATCAGTTCCAATATGCAGGCTTTCTAGAAATAATAGGTACGTGAGAATTTTTTTGAATTATCATTTTCCTCCATTTATGTAATTATGTGGTCATCGCCACTTAGGAACGATCATAATATCTAACGCAACCACAACTCGTTGCTGGCCAACGGCAGTAGGTATTCCTTCATCACGGCAACTGAAACAAAAAGAAGATAGGTAAGGGTTTGCAAGAAGAAAGAAGAAAGAACGAAGAGAGAAACTAGCAAGTGTAGTAAGTATAGAACACAACAAACACGAGTATTCACGTTACATTACGTTAAATCCAGTGTCCTTCAATAGCAAGAAGATCAAAGCAGAAGATCCACGTATTGATGACGTGATGATAAATGATCGTCACCTATGAACCTCATGAGCAAACACCTTAGGCATTACTGATGCATTGCCGGCTAAGAAAAAAACAGAAGAAAGAAAATACCTATTAGTAGATTAGCTGTCAGTGTCTTTAAAAATAAGATACACCAAATCGAGTAGATATGAACCTATGTAGATCTATTTATATAGTCATGTCTTCAGTGATTAATAATATTATAAGACACTTCCACCCGGTTAAAAGTGGTCCATTCAGTGGCGCTACATCCCGGGCACCGATAATTGCGGCCCGCCCGCCCGCCGGCTGAACACCTCTGACCCGTCCTGAAACTTGCAGCCGATCACAATGAATTACTAACGTACGATAGTTCTATGAAATTCATGCAAGAAATAGAAATATTATTCGGGGTCATCATTTATTTGTGGTTTCTTTACAAATATCAAGTAATATTTTATATGTTGGTATGCACAGTGTTACTTGTTGTAACGAATTAAATACCCTAACCTATAGTTTATTATGGAGAATAGCATATTTACACTTTTAGAGGACAAGATATATTTAAACTTTTAGAGGACAAGATAAAATTATTTTCTGAGTTGTTCAATGTAGTTTAAATATTATTTATGCTAATTTATTGTCAAAGTCAAAGTCAAAGTCAAAATATTTTATTCATATAGGTATCACTGATACACTTACGCACGTCATTTTTTGGCTTTTCGGAAGGTGCTTTATCGTGGAGGAGAAGAAAAGCCTAAAGAAACTCCTCATTTTGAAAAAGTTACTCAAAATATACATAGTTCATCATAAATTTAGATTATATTATATACAAAAAGAAACATAACAACATTCTAAATTGTAGTGAAATAGTTTTCTTCCACGTAAAAACTAGTTCCCTATGTAATCACAGCAAGTCTCGACAATCTATCGTCGCTTAATAATCCCCCGATTTATATGTAACTGCCACTACAGCGGACTAGCTAAAGGCCCAAAATTAAATATTATACCAATAAAAGGGATAATAATGGCTTCCTTCGCATCCGACCGCACCGATAATTCCCCCGTGCTACGCTCAATAAATATACCTTCGACATATTCAAGCTAGAGAGCTGGTGTATATCATCGTAACCTGAAGCGAGACAGGATCCAGAACCGCCCTACGATCGCTACAGCAATAAAGGGAATCCCTTTAAACGGGCCCTGTATCTCTGTCCATCCAACTTATAAATATCAATTTATACGCCGCGTCAAATATGGATAAAGATTGGCCATTTTCGCAGTAGCCGGTCATACGCTATTCGTCTTACGACCCCGTTTTGTCTCAATTTTTCTAGAAGTTTGACATAGAACAGTGTCGTTATTTAAGTGATAAGTCGCTTTTTGTGAACCGATCTCAAATGAAAAGGTAGTGTTTACATTGTAATAATGACTATTTTATTTTTCATTAAAATTTAGATTACATAATAATGACAAATTAAAATAACGATTTCATTGTGAAGCAAATAACTGAAGTAGATTTTGTGATGTGTATTTTTATGCTTAAATATCGGCAGGAATACCTATATATATAATTCCTTTCTAATTACAGGCACATAACACAAATTCATAATGTTCACAATTTGGATGACCCGAATTCAAGCTAGCATTTACATTAGTAAAATACCACGTTCTCAATTAAAATTAAGAGTCAACAAACAAAAATAGAGCAATACATTATGCGGATTTATGGTACAAATATATGTAAAGTTTACTAGATATATTATATTTGGGGTTGGTCCCAAGATGAGGGGGTACGTGAAAACATTCGGCTACGTGCCTCAGCATAATGCCTTTAAAGGGCGCTGAGGATTCTAAGCTTCCGTAATTCGTCTTCCAGGAATCCCTAATTTGAAATGTGGATGAGTTTCGGAATACTAGTAGTGGAAGGCCCAGAAAGGAAATAACCTGGAACCCGATAAGCAAAGATGTTTGATGGGAAATTTGATACAAAAGTAATAATATCAGTCCACTGTCAAATACAGTATTAAAGTATAATATGATGATTTGCCAACTTTGTAGCTCTTACGATGATTTCCCAACTTTGTAGCTCTCCTGTTTTCTTTAAATCTGCTAACTCCGAACAAAAGCTGCTAAAAGCGCTGAAAACGTTCTACGATAAGTTTTTCTTCATTAAAATCCGGGCAGCGTTCGTGGATTTAAAATTTTCGCTTCAAAGTTGTTTGGAGATTAGCGACAAAGCGCCGGCGATATCTTAAATGTGGATCTGTTGTAAACAAATTCACGCTCGCATTCCGCGATTTATGAGTTTATTTATCATTAACGAATTATTAAAGCGCCAGAATTTTCACCTTTTTTGTTACTGTTTTTCGGTACGCCATACTGCTGTAACAAACTGCGACTCCGATGTTTATCATAATTGTACATAAGAATGGAGAATTTGTGTGCTTGGTTAAGCTGTGTTATTAAAAATACATTATTAATTGATTCAATTTACGTATTTTAACATATTCAAGATTTATATTCGGCATAAAAAACACTTCGCAGTAATGAAATTTTCGGATTCTAAATAACAATTTAGATATTGATATAAAATCTCATTTTGATTAATACAATAATTAAGTAGGTACCTAATTTTTGTTATATAATAATTATGTCGAGAGACACTGAAATAGAGAGAAATATAAAATACTTAAAGAATAATAGTAATACCGACGTCTTGAGCCGTATTTGGACGATACAAAGGACCTGTTAAAGCGTGACAATACAGAGAACCATCTGCGCCCACTTCCGAGTTTCAATTAAATTTTTACTGAAGTATATCACGCGCTCTTAAACCTAGCTATATGGCCAATTAAGTGTACTAATAGAAGATGGATACTGCGATATAATAAAGAACAATAATGTTGTTTATAATATTACAAACTGTGTTGTAAAAAACTATTATGAATGGTGTGTGCTGCGTTTTAGGTTAGTTATTCCGTTTTAATAAAATTAAAACTAATTAAAAAAGTTAATCATCTCTTTCTTTCTCTCGCTTTGTTTGCACTAGTTCGATACGTTAGTTCGATCGTCAAATTTGACGATTGTGTGCATTTTTGTTCTCATTCTCGATGGTGCGCAGTCCCCGGTCTAATAATATTTTTACATAATTTATAAAAGCAGTTTCTTTTTTCAGGCTACAGATGATATACTCTTGTTGCAAGTTCCAGGTATTTTACATGTTTCTAAGATTTTTTAGAAGCAGAATTGGTATTCTATGGTATTGGTTATTCAATAATATTCCTTTTACTTTGCTCCATGACATATTTCCAGTTCTCTTACAATAACAATCTTTACGACTCCGTGATCAATAATCGAATCCCATAGAATACCTACATACGTAGGACACGTATGTTCCAAATAGTTTGACATATTCCTAATTCTTTATACTTAGTTTTTCTACATGACTTCTTGTATGACAGCATCTGTATCGGCCGATCGTGGTAGAACCAGAGAGATCACTCTCCGACATATATATTTTATACGTTTGCAATAATTTCATATTTACCTTCTTACCAATTTCTTAGCTGGCAGTACCGCAAAACACGTTAAAAATATTCGACAAAGGATATTTAAAAAAAAAATAAAAAAATACGCGGGCTATTGATAAATCTATCTTGCAGTTAGAAACATTTATCATAACACAATGCACATTGCTACAAAGCTTACAGTTAAATAAATTTTTCTTAAAAAGTAAATACACTTCAATATCCTCAATGTCTATCGCGATACTTATTAAGGCACATTTATTTACCCAGCAGTGTCGTAAATGAAAAATAAACATGCGTGGAACACTTCGCCCGCTATGTCACACGTATTAACATTGTTTGTAAGTTCACTCCGTTGTTCTTGCGATTTAAATGCTGAACAAACTATGAAGACTCAAATTAATTTCAAGATTACAACTTAAATTCTAGAGACAGCACGAGATAAACTTAACTAAATTACTCAAAATTATCTCAGTACCTATCCAATATAAGTAGGCACAATTTCGCTAGAAGAAGTTAGCTATTGTCTAGGTATTTTAGACTTTTATGATTAATTTTACGGAAACAGAAAATTATTTTAGGTTATCAATTTTTTTTTATATTTGTGACTTTTATTATTATCTTATCTTGTGACTTTTTATTACTCCATTACAATCTCAAAACTTAAATTCACTTGGCTCTATTGGTACCGTCAGTAACAATTTTTATTGCATAATTTATTTATTGTATTTTAGAATAACAGATGTGAAAATGCAAATTAACTCGAGTACTAATAAAAATCTAGCTTTAAATTATAATAAATCAGCATGATATTAGTAAGTATTACCTAGTAAATGTTTACTTGTAAACTTTTTGTTTCAGTTTAACTTAAAAAAAATTATAGCCATAAGGACTTGCTAAGGTAAACGATTACCACCGGTTTTAGAAGAAGCTACAGGAATTCCTTATGGTAATAAATGAACACCAGTTTGACGTGATTTATTGTTGAATATTTATAAGTTTTTTTTATTAATATTTACGAATGTTTTATGTATTCATAAAAAGTTACGTTTACTGAAAAAATAATTTTGATTAACTAGCGCAAACAATGAAACATTAAAAATAAATTTTGTTACTCAATTCGTCATTAATTATTCAATAAGTAACCGATGCACACAATAATAATACCTTTATAAGTAAACCCAAAACAAATTACCATAGAAAAGAGATTCAAAAACTTTCGCTACACTCATAGCCATTATAAGTTTTCCCAAGAAAAACACTTTTCCTGCACACGTCTCTGGCAGTTTTTTCTCGGCGCACTTTTCTAAGTGCTATAAATCTTTCACGTAAATAATTGAAACGATATTTTATGCCAAAACATTCCGCGGGTAGGGAGATGTCGCGGGAGCCCACCTGCCGCCCTTTCTCCTAACTTGTACCACTTTCCACTTTAATTTGGTTGCGTAATGTATTTTCAATTACATTCAAAGGAGCACGGTGATTTGTGGTCGGGCTAAGAAAGATTGGAGAATAATAAATTCTTTCTTTACCTAATTTAAAGTTACGGGAGATATAGATAGGCTGGGTCTGGAAATAACAGATGTTTACAAAATTTAACATCATTCCAAGATAGTTTATGAAATTTTCTTATAGTATCGCAACCATGCTAGAAATCACTCAATTGATTATCTCAAAAACAAATCAAAATTAAATGGATACTTATAAAATCTAATAACAACTATACCTAATTGTATACTTACAAACTTTGAAAAGTTGCTTTTGATGTAAAGAGGTGTCGCAGGAAAAATTACGCTTGTCAAAGATAACGTAGGTACCAACCCAAGATGCAGGCAAGGCAGTCTCCAACCAGATCTGATAAAACAGCCTTCGTTCAATCTACAATGCACACCAGTGTCATAAATAAACGCACACTTTTTCACAACCAACAGCAAATTTATCATTTCGTTTGAATTTTTTTTCTTTTTCTCCCTCTTTTTGTACATCTTGGATCACACTTTTAAACGCCATTTATTTCTCGATTCGACGTTCCATAACGTTTTACGTGCCTTGATGAAGGTATCGTTATGTGATATCTGATAATAAAATGCTTGAGTAGGCAGCTTCATTCGATTTGCATGTTTAGGTTTGAATTTATTTCTTTATAAATGTGTTCAGAGTGTAGTTTTTGTAGAACAATGTACAAGAGTAAAGTTATTCTTATTTTAAACTAATTAATCTGATTCACGCAATTTGAGTTATAGTTGTATTACTGTTGTGGATAATTTCCATTCAAAATATATCATTTGTTATGACAATCAATACATTAGCAGATACTTAAGGGAACAGAAGAGCAAAAAAGCATCAAAAGCGTTTAATGTGCGTTACATTTTTCAAACGTTTTTTCTGCCAACGTGTAGTAATATTATAAACGTGACTAATGAAGCAAAATCTATTCTTTATGAATTGTTTTTGTAATCACGAAACAGATGAATGAGTCCGATCCTACTCCTTTGTGTTCCCTATAGGTGTATTATGTTTTCGTTCTCTCCGGCAATAAGTCATACGTGTAATGAATAAGGGCGATTTGTTTTGAATCCGTCTAAATTTATGGACGATATCGGAGCTTTTTACAGGCGTTTTTCTCCTCATTCTGCTATTGTGATCGCCTTTTTCTGCCCCTTTATCCGACGAAGTTTTTTTATCGTCCTCAACAGTGACACTTTACGAGTTATTAATTGGTTGTCACAAGTTTATTTATTTCTCTATTTTGACAGTGGCGCGTTTTTCGCCGTATATTATGAAGGCTGGATTGAAAATCTATCATATTCAGGTTCTCGTAAATTCGGCGTGATATAGTGCGTTACATGGTAATAACTCTGCGAATGCGTCGAGTAGTGCGGACGGATGTGACGCGCGTTAAATAATGACGTCGGATATTAAAATGGCTGCCGTATATGGATTTTAGTGAGTTCTTTGAGTAATCATTATGATCACAGAATCGGGTGTGCAACAGTTGATAGAATAACATGAGTACTAACGATCATTTGACCTAATGCCATTTTCTATTGCATTTTCCTAATGCAGTTTTCTAATCCATACAATTTGATTAAACAATTGCTTCTTCATCTAAGCACACGAATAAATTTTTTCCGACTTCCAACTACATACTTACCTACTTACTTAATTTTCAAGAACCAAATTTGATTACCAATAGTTTGTCGTTACTAAACTTTGAGTCTTTCTCTTACGCAACACTAACGTTCATAATGTATGTATGTGCAAAGGTTTGTATGCTATTTCTCCGTCTTATGTAGGTTCTTTTTTCCGCCATAAAGCATTGTTGGCTGCTTTATTCCTTGATTTATAAGAGACGTTGGAAAGACAAATAGCCGGATTGTGTTCCAAATTTTTAAAGCCACATTTCGTTTCGCGTACTCTCGCACCCCCGCTGAAATACCTACCTTACTTAGCTTGGGAAGTCTTGATATTTGAAATGTTACATGACCATTATATATTTAGTACAAATAGGATTAACTTAGACTATCTAGGTACTTTGCTTTCAGACTCAAGGAATAATGCCACATGAAATTATGCTACATATTTATTTATGTAGTAATAACATGAAAAATATTCTTGTTAAATAATTAAATTTACTAATTTCCTTCATAGGTTGGTATCTCATTTTAAGGTTGATTAATGAAGATTGTAATAGCTTCAACTTACCTCTACTTTTTTATTGTAATTATTGCTTTAACCTTAGGGGCCATTCACGTAAGGGTCCCGATGTGGGGGTTCTCAAAACCTCTACAAGTCCTTACTTCGGTACTTACATTCTTACTTAATATTTTTATGTGAAAATTTAATCTGAATACGTTTTCAGTCTTTAAGTACCTATCTATTTTTATATATTTAATCAGGAGATTTTTGAGACATTTAAATATTAGATAATGTTTTTTTCGTCAAATAGTGAATTTTAATGAAGTAATTAATTTTCTATTACAAAACTAGATAAAATCTTACATAAGAAGGAGAAGGGGAGGTCTGAGAAACCTTATGTATTCTTACATGGGGGTAGGAGGGGTCAAAAATAGGCAAAATCATCCTTAATTAATGGATGGCTCCTTACTTAAAGATCACATCATCTTTACTTCACAAATAATGTTTTAAGGCCTAACTATAATAATAATTCAAAGGATCTATAGAATCCCAGAAGGTATCAAAACCGCTTAGCGCTGGTTACAAAAAGTATTATACCTACTATACAGTAGCCTTATTAAAATGTGTTTTTCCGCGTCTTTCGCTGCTTAGCCGCGCCACCTATCGGCCTGTTGGAAGATTTAATGGGAATACTCTCATTTCTATCGGGTCTTACGCGCAAATTTATCCCCCAACTCGGATCTTTTTACATACGATTGTACTTTAACGGATTTATACTTACGGTAGGTAAAGTTAGATTTAAAAACGACGAGTAGCTACGTTTTTCAACGTGAAAGAAAAATCTTTCAGGTCCTGTCCTGTTTATTTATTATTGTGGACTGATAAAGTTGTATTCCAGTAAAAACAAATATAGATATCCCAATTGGTACACAGCCGATATCATTCAGGATTTAGTAAATATTAAGGATATGCTTCACGAGGTATAGGGATGTTATTAGTGTTATTAGTGATCGAAGGGTATAAGTCAACTAACTTGGATGATGATTATTTAGAATATTATATTCTCTGTGTAGGAAACGTATAAAAAATGCTATTAATGTTGCTTATAAGTTGCACAAAAACAGAATTTAGAATCATTTAATCAAAGTGTTTTTAGTCTTGTATTGGCTTTATTTTAGTTACCTAATGCTTTATATTTTCATAATAAACAGTGCATTGACACATTCATTTTTCATTTAAAGTCAAAATGAAAACTGAGTTACTTATTTCTGTGTCAAAGTGATAAAACGTAGATTTTAACTTATTAGTTAGATTTATATTAAGTAGATCCAACTATTAAGAAGGGTATCATAAGGTGCCCCAAGCTTACAGCTTAAAATATAGCTAACTTAATACACAAGACAATAACGAGACCTATCGCTACTGCCTAACTTAGATACTTTCAAAGTTTTTGTGACTAAGTTCATGAACTTAGACAACAACAATCAATTGCTTATAACTGACAACCAACAACTTACCGAAATACAACGAGCCTATATTTAGATACAACAGCTAGATACAGCTAAGTAACATAGTAGCAAAATCCTATCTAAATAATAATACTTATTTATATAAACAAACGACAACTACAACTCTACGAAACCGTCTCAAACTTTCAACTAGCCATTAGCCAATTGAAAGTCAACACCGAACTGCGTCGGCGACTTAATTTTTACCCCATAAACGCCAGCCCCGGATCTAAGGGGGGGCAAACCGGGGCACTTGCCCCGGGCGGCAGTGTCATGGGGGCGCCAAATCCTTGAGACAAGAATTCGAAATATCGAACAAATGAATTTTTATCAAGTAATCGAATCTTAATATATTATGTTTGAAAAACAAACGTGTATCAATGACACCTATATAAATGAATTTTGAATTTAATTTTTTTCTATTTCATAAATTGCATTATCTACTCTCTTGGTGGTCTTGCGTCTTCAAAAGGGCGTTTCCCTTCCATCCATCCATCAGCCCTTGGAGGTCCACTGCTGGACATAAGCCTCCCCAAACTTGCGCCACTCTGACCGGTCCTGAGCCTTCTGCATCCAGCGGATGCCCGCTGTCTTCTTCAGGTCGTCAGTCCACCTGGTCGAGGGGCGTCCTATACTCTTTTTTCCGAGATGTGGGCGCCATTCGAGGACCTTTTTTCCCCAACGGTTCTCGGTCCTTCGCACTATGTGGCCAGCCCATTGCCACTTCAGCCGGCTAATTCTTTGAACTATGTCGGTTACCCTTGTTCGTCTACGGATCTCCTCGTTTCTGATGCGATCACGTAGAGAAATACCGAGCATAGCCCTCTCCATAGCGCGCTGTGCTACTCTGAGCTTGTGGATTAGGCCAATAGTAAAGCACCACGTCTCGGATCCATAATGTCATCACTGGCAACACACACTGCTCGAACACCTTCGACTTCTGGCACTGAGGTAGTGTTTTGGACGACAAGATATGACGCAGTTTCCCCAACGCAGCCCATCCGAGTTGGATTCTACGAGTGACTTCTTACTCGAAGTTGGACTTACCCATCTGGATCAGTTGTCCCAGGTAATTGTATTCGTCTACATCTTCGAGAGCAGCGCCGTCAACAACAACCGGTATGGGTGTAACATGGACATTCGACATGATTTTCGTCTTGTCCATGTTCATCTTAAGGCCCACGCGTTGTGAGGCGCTGTTCAAGTCCCCGAGCATTGTACCAAGTTCTTCCAGGGAACCCGCCAGGATGACTATGTGTGTGTGTGATGTATTCGCCATTGATGTTAATGCCACGTCGTTTCCACTCTATCAGCTTGAACACATCTTCCAACGCAGCGGTGAACAGTTTTGGGGATATAACGTCCCCTTGCCTGACACCTCTCTGCAGTTGGATGGGGTTCGTGGCTGTGTCGTGTACTTTGACGGACATGGTGGCTGATGCGTACAAACACTTCAACACCTCGATATACCGGTAGTCGATCCGGCACCGCTGAAGAGAATTGAGTACTGCCCAGGTCTCGATAGAATCAAAAGCTTTCTCATAGTCCACATAGGCGACTCACAACGGCAAATTATACTCCTCGGTCTTCTGTATAATCTGCCGCAGTGTGTGTATGTGGTCCATGGTGCTGTAGCCTTTTCGGAATCCTGCTTGTTCGGGAGGCTGGAAGTAGTCAAGCCTGCGTGCAATGCGATTTGTGAGCACCGTCGAAAACAGCTTATAAACGTGGCTCAGAAGTGCGATTGGCCTGTAGTTCTTCAAAAGGGCGTTATCACCCTTTTTGAAAAACAGAGTCACCACACTTCTGCTCCACGCTTCCGTTCCAGTATGGATGACGGTATCAAACAGTTTTTGAAGCGCCACTAGGAGGGGTTTCCCCCCAGCTCTTAGCAGCTCGGCGGTGCTACCGTCATCTCCCAGTGCCGTGTTGTTTTTAAGCGTTTCCCTTAGGCTACAACAATAAATAGCAAAATTTGAAAAAATATAGTTATTGTTCTCGAATTAAACAATAAAAACTTACCCCTTTTGCGCACAAACACTTCAATAACCAATATAGGTATGTATATGATTTCCGTAATAAAAATCACAGTAACTTTGTAGCTGTTCCTACTATCTCCCAATACGCCACTGATTCTTATTTTGAAGTTGCGAATTTGTCCTACCGTATGCTACAGCCTATCTAACCAAGTTTATTTATGATTACCCACATTGTATTATATTTTTTTTTCATATTGCGTGGCGATGCGTCGCCACGGCCTGTATCGCCACGCCAACAATCAGGTTTACCCTCACCTATAGCTGTTTCACATCAAAAGATTTAATTTATTACAGGATTATTATTTAAACAAAAAAAACAAATGGTCACAAAAATGCTATTCATTGGCATTGAAATATAATGTCATAGAACAGACATCTCGAACAAAATGTGCGTTCCGCCTGGGAGGTTCAATTTTCAAAATTGAGCCACGGTTCTCGTTTCAAAATCGAACGAATCCATTGAAGATTGAAGCCACGTGGCGCTAATGCATTGGGACATACATCGCTCACCTAGTAATATAATGGCACATCTACAAAAAATGCGACATTGAGTTTATATGGTATATCTATGTGTTTAAAAGTGCCTAATCTACATAGTGGTAAATACGTATATGTATTAATGTCTATACTGGTAACCAAACCCATACAATCTGTAAAAAACGTAAACAGAACCCATAAATTAATTTTAAACATTTTTATAAAATTTTTGAAATTCGTTTCTGTAAAATATGAAAAACGTAGATGTGCCGTCGTATTACTGGGTGAGCGATTTCATGGCAATTTCTGGCAATTTTAATAGTTTTTTTCAAACGCTGAAGCGAGGGGGCGCCACTATCAAGGATTTGCCCCGGTTCAAAAAAATCGTAGATCCGGGGCTGATAAACGCACCCCACGAATCGCGATACGATATGGAAATACCGTCGCTTCGGCAATATTCGGCGATTTTCGGCCGAACGTGAGTCCCTCACTAAATTGCCTATTTATTCTTAACTTCATATATTACTTTGCGCTGTTGTCTGCGCAAAGCGATATTTATTGTTTGACCGTTATTGCGTCAAATGACGTATTGGTTGTACGTATTATCGGATAGGTTAAGGATGGCCGAAGCGTGACGTCTAGTGAGTTCCTCTAGGCTATTAATGTTGGAGTAATATATGACTCCTAATCTAATTACTTTGAAGTCAGGGCGGTAAGAAAACTAAGATTTTTAATTATCTACAACAAGTCTGATTATTTTCAGTATAAAAAATATTTTTTACATCTTTAATTTTAAATTAATATGAATAACAACAAATGAAGGTAAAGCTGCAATACTGCAAACTTTATTTTTTCTCTATTTTTTTGGCTGGAAACGCATCGATGATGCCTATGGTGTTGCCTAGGGTGAATTCGAGGTGCCTTAAGCTGCAACTGACAAAAACTGAAGAAAAAACATAAACTGAAATAAATTGAAACTGTTGTAAATAAAAATTACCCAAAGAAATCCATAAACACCCAATATTACATCTGCGTAACTTAAACGAAATGAACACGCAAAACCATCATTATCCCAAATTCCCAACGTATACTTATCAAAGCCTAGAAAACAGAAACAGAAGTTCCATTAGTCATTCAGTAACCGAATGTAATGGCGATATGATATTGGGAGGGACGTTATCGGTCGTCATCCAGTCTGTGGCTCGTAAATAATCCGCATTCATTACTCCCCTTCGAGGAACGTTAGAGAAAAGTATTTAATACGCTCTGTGCCAGTAAGTGGACTCGGCCATTATCTAGCAGTCAATAAGGAAGCTTTTAACCATCATATTTTGGTATGGCGTGCACATTTACTATAGAAGTCGTTGACTACAGAAGATTCGTCGAGGATTTATTTACATTTACAATAACAGATCGTGCCAGCTGTAAGAATTTAACTTAATATAGGTTCTTCTTTATTTACTTCAAACGATTAAATTATGGAAAAATCAAACACATTAATAAAATTATTAACAAAATAACTAATGAATTGTTTGTTGAATGGGGTTTTAAAAAAATGAGGTGTTTTTTTATATAAATTAGTTAATGCTTGACCAAAACCCCACCTGATGGTAGGTGGAGATGTGGTCCAAGGTGGTGAGCACATTAACTTAGTAACATAGTTAGCCTATTCACTCTTTTATTGAAGACATCCACGTAATAATATATTATGTATATATGGTTATAGATTACTATGCGTACATACAGGTACAGTAGCCGCGCGAGTTGAATGCAGAGCTTAGGAATGCGGCCAGTGTTGTGACCTAATTGGTTATTAATTAGTGATATGTCGATAAATTGGATTAAGAAATTTAACATATAATAATCATAAATGTTCTTTACCTCGTACGTGTCATCGTAACTACTAAACTGATTTTGATAAAAAAATAAAATATGAATAAAATGTGTTGAACTGGTTGATCTGATGTTTGGTATGTAGATAAATTAAACCCTGAAGCAACACAGAGGGTACGGGGCAAAGCTAGCATTGATTAAAACATACGTTTTTATGCTTTATTTTCAAGCACAATAAATATAACTGACTAATTCTATTAAGATTACATTGTATCTGTGACGAGTTAACGGTATTATTAACGATAATTATAGCCATATTAGTTTTTATAAAGTATATTGTTAATAAATATGAGTCAACTCTAATATGACTTTTACTCGTATTTTAAATTAAGTAAATTTTTTGGTAATACGTGTCACCAACATCAAAGAAGTTTTACTTCAATTACGCGTAAAGATTACACGCACATATTTTTTTGTTTATAAGTCGGGGACCCTCATTTTTTCAGTTTCTCAAACACTGTGAACGAGGCACCTAAAACATTTGACGGTCGATTTTAGAAAGGAGGGTAGTTAACCAAGTGTGTAAACTACTACCAAGCATGAGTAGGTAACATTCGTATTAAACTGGGTGGTGCAGGATATAGGGAACTATTATAGGGGCACTCCAAGGGATCATTCGTCCTAACCTCATCTACTGTTCAGGTTTTCTTGAATGCAATGAGGATGGGATCCCTTACACTCCAGTTTAATTATTGATTTTGAAATAGTTCTGAAATCATCTACACACAAATATCTACAAGTTTTATACAAAAAGGTCATTGGACTCAATTGTAAGAGCCAACCTAAGTATAAGACAGACAATTTGAAAAAGTAAAACATATCCATTTTACGCTTAGTCGAGAGAATAGGAATAAGTTGACGGAGACTTCGTCCCTGAGTTATGTTTCTTAAGATAAACGACGCGGGCGAAATGAAGTCGCACCCTCCCCCTCCCCCTACCGCCCTCTGGAGGCTGCGGACATAAATTTTGAAAGAAAAATCCGCGACGGTTTCTGGGAACGTGTGATTTGGATTATTAATTGAATTCGTTTCGGTTAGCATTTATATTGCGTATTTTGCGCATGACGAAATTCTGAACAAAGACTGAAGATTTTTTGGCTGAAAATGTTTTTGCTTAGGTACTTTAGGCAGGTAGGAAAACTTACCTATTTTTTCTCAGACCATACATAATTAGAAGATAAAAAATAATACACATAGGAACTTTGAAAAGTATTAAATTACAAGAACCTAATTTGTGACTGTGTTATAACAGTATAATGAGGTAATTAGTACTTATATCTAATTAAATATAAATATAGCTAAACAAATTATCTTATTGAATGGCCAAAACATAACCATTATTTACATCAATCATCTAAGTAATATCAATCCTATATAATTTACTGATGGACAAGTTTATGATGTCCTTGCGATAAAACATGATTATGTCAAAAAACCTCGTACATCAAATGTTTTGCTACTCGTAATTTATATCGATTACGTCTTTTATCGCATCTTTGTCATCAAAGGCCCCCTTTTTTCTTGTTGTTACACGTTACTATCTCCTGAAAGATATCTATTGCTGACCTGTATTATTGTCATAGGGATATTTACAGCGCTCATTTATTTGTCGATGTCCCCTCTTATTTTCCGTTCGGGCCAATCCGATAGGAGACTGTTGAAAATTTTTCGTAAGCAGCAATACATCTTGTTGCGAGTCCTATCTCTGGGCGAACATTCGACGGCCACCCCTACGGTTTGCCAAAGAACAGTGTTCGACTCAGAAGATTCAGTTTCTGATGATAGTACCTATTTCGGGTTCTCGCCTTCGTAAAACAATTTTAAACATAATTAATATTTTATTTCGTTACTTTAAAAACTTCAAACTTTTAATACTCATATCATTTAAATATATCTACGTAGGTATGAATTTTTAGAGCTTTTTGAAAATCAAGAACAGTAACAGGTTATTATTATTATTATGTTATGTGATTTTTTTCTTTTTTATTATACCATGGATAAAAATTATTATAACTACATAATATTATATTGAAATACCTCAATTCATAATCTCAAATCATCAGTGACAAGTTCATTGATTATAATTTTTGTATTGCGGACTTCAATAAAAGTAAACTTATGTAATTTATAATTTTATTAGCTTATTTTTAAAGTTTACCGAGTATAAACCGCATGTATAATTCAGGTGAGTAATTAGATAACAATAATTTTTATTGAAGCACTTTATTAGCCCGGCAACCTGTCGATCCCAAGTGATCGGTCAAGTTAAGCAACAGCGAGCGCGGTCGGATAACATAGCAAAATTTAGCGCTTTTATGCTACATAGGCCATCGGTTGGCATGAAAATTTCAGACATGTTCAACCTTCCACCAATACGCAGTATCCGCACTGAAGCAACGTGCCTTGGGCCTCATCAAGAGGACAGACCCGTGTCCAGTATTGGACCGTTAAAAGGTTAAAGTCACATATTATGTTTGCCTCGTATATGTTGCATCACAAAATCAAAATTTAATTAACCACTATTAGTAAAATTTCGTGCCAGACCTTCTGGAGTTAATCTTTGCTAGTCCGCCCGCACACAGCCGCGCCTTCCCGGCGTAGCTAAAACCACTTGTGCCAATTTTCCCAGGGACATCTTCCACTTTACTTGAGCTTTCCTCATAGTCGGATACAACGATATAACTCCAATTAATATTCAACACAATTTAGACCTTAAGGTTCACACGGAAAAGCTTAGTTTTAACTGCACCGTTCACAATTTTCAGACGTTATCTTGTAGAGATAGATAGGGTATTTAGGGGTACGTTTAGAGTTCCAATACTTTTATATTAATGTCTTTTAGTTATAATTGGCAGATTAGAGTGATGGTTGTCAGTTTTTTTCCTTTATAATTGGATTAAAATTAATTAGTTCTCGATAATTTTTTTCTATCGTACATAATTGATACACTTATCAATCATCTCACCACTATGAACTACTACGAGTATATTATTGTTGTTATTGAAATTTTATATGAGAGTAGGAGTCTGGAGTTAAGAAAGTTAATTATAATCCATGTACCTATGTACATTGTGCATTCGTAGCAAACTTTGGACAGGACGACAATCGTACTGCCATGTGATGAAAAGAGGTACATATTAGTATTTCAGACTGCTTTTAGTAACATAATATTATATGTAAAGTCTATGTACCTATTGCTGGTCACTTGACCAATTTTTCAAGACAAGGAAATGTAATGATAGTCTCAAACTTGATTACCAGCAAATGGTTATAATGGTTTCATATTCATCATAGGAAAATTATGGTCCTCATCGGTGGAACACAGGACCTCATCGGTGGAACATTTTACAGGTAATGAAGAAGATAAGTGTGATGAAAAACAGATAATAAGTAACGTTCTTGTTTTAACACGGTAACAAAATAATTTTTTAAATGAAAAACTGTAAGACCAGAGTGCACTGTATCATCGCGATCATTATCTTCTTACTTTTTTCTTGTCACATGTAGGTAAATTATATCCGACCATCATAACTCCTCGACCTAAGGCTGCGGCCACACCGAGCCCGATAAATCTCGCCTGTCGGGATCAGGTGACACCACCTTCTTTATGTTTTTTCCCAAGCCATTTTACGGAAAAGATAAAAATTTTACATATTTTGACGCTGCTTTACAGGGCTTATTCTCAAATTACGCACGTCCATTACGTAATACCGAGAACGAAAACTTTTTAGATCAACGCATTAACAACGGAATAGCTGTTTTGTATTTTTTTTATTTATGGTCTAAGGAAGTATCATAGATGTTATTTTTAGGTAAATATTTTAAGCATTAAATGTTTGTTTAACTTAACTAACCTAGGTACCCAATTTAGGTATGCTGTTATGTACCTACTAGCGAAAAAATATGTTCAAAACATTTTGATATAACATATTTGATTCGATAAGGAATTTTATTTCTCACAATTTTTTTTCTTACATGTGTTCAGATTTTTCGATGAGCATTCCCCTGAAATAAAGTCTGTAGCCGTGAATGGATTCTGTTTAGTAGTTACTATTGATACTCACAATTTTTACATAGAGGTGTGTTCGATAAATGATCCAAGGAGGAAGCTACTGCCTGATCTTAAAAATTATACAAATTATGAAATAAGGGATGAGTAAAAAGAACGTTACATGCACGGACTAAAAAAGTCCTTAGTTAGAAGTTGTAATGTGACCAGGATGTGATCCCTAACATACTAATTTCTAGTAACTAAACTAACATCCCTACAGAAATAACTAACCCTATTTCCCTAACGTCATCCAAGCGTCAAACAACTGACATTATTGTAAAACAATGAAGTGTCGTGACCGTCGTGAGCCATATGAAACACAATCTTAATGTCACATTTATACAAATTTGCAAGTTTGTCTACTGCACACAAACAAATTGTCCTCACTCTTACAAAGATAACGTTTTCAACAACTGAATATCTTATCGCTAAAATGAGTTCTATGTCCAGAGCATTACGAAAGATATCGGATTGTATATTCAAATCCAATGGAACCTTATCCCAGTAACGACGAGGCATACGCTACTCACATCAATTGTAATGTTTGCTAGAAACAGTCGTAAACGAAACTGCATAGGTTCTAGAAAATACGATCTAAACCAAGAAAAATTTGTGCGTTTTTCCATTGGCAGGATTGTGCGCGTGGAGCAGTAAAGTTTCAATGTAGACGGGCGATGTATAAAACATTAGTAGATACAGAAAAGTAGCGAACCGAACTGACTAGCGTCTATGTAGCGTACACCGCACTGGGCAAAACGAAAATATATTACTTTTCCGAAGATTTAGGAGTGTTTGGACCGAACAATAATGTCCGGCTTTTGTGGAAAAAGATAGATGGTGTTGCATAGGTTACATCGAGCGAGGTTTTTCTTTTGTGAACGAATGAAACTTCAGGTTCGGTAGCGTTGTGAGCTACGTTATTAATAATATTTATGTACTTAATGTAAGCAGTACACGCTATTGTACGGGGGAAATATATTACAGAATTTTGCGTAAAAGAATACTGGTATGTTTTGCGTAATTTTATCGCCTACTTACACCATGTTTAATTGTATAAGAAAAAACTGCTACTTATCGTAATATAAATTTTGTATTTTTATGTATTAAATTTACAAATATACCCACTCAAGAATCGCAATTTAGTGTCGAACGTCGTCCGGTTAATTTGAATATAGTTAAATTAAAAAATAGAGTTTACTAACTTTTATAAGTAGTTGCCTATATACTTACAAAAGTTTTTTTATCAGCTGTCGAATCAAATACAGGTAGGTTAATGATTTTTATAAAAAACTCCGAAACTTCAAATAATTTTGTAAAGAATCTTTTTTTTTGGCAATGAATCACGGAAAAAACCGAATAGAATACCGAACCGAATAGGGTGGCGTTCTCTCTCCGTTACTTTTCTCTGTTTTCATCAACTCTGTTACCAACCTTATTGGTTCCAACTTCCATCTCTATGCAGATGATTTGCAACTTTATCGTCATTTTGCTGCTGCTGATATCGATATGGCAATCAGTGATATGAACAGCGATCTCTGTCGCATTAATGAGTGGGCTAGATCATTTGGGCTGCTTGTTAATCCAAAAAAATCACAAGCAATTATTATTGGATCGAAACATAGTCGAAATTCATTGGATTTTTCCAAGTTACCATTATTACATCTAGATAACACACCTATACAATATACCAACACTGTTAAGAACCTTGGCTTAACTCTAGATGTAAATTTATCTTGGCGGCCGCACGTTGGGGAGGTGAGCCGTAAGGTATTTCACGCTTTGCACTCGCTACGATGCTTTCAAAGTTTTCTGCCATTTAAAACTAAAATATCCTTATGTCACTCTCTTGTTTTGCCGATTTTAGATTACGCAGATGTTTGCTACTTAGATGCCACAGAGGAGCTTTTAAATAAGCTTGAGCGCTTGCAAAACTTATGTATCAGATTTATTTTTGGGTTACGGAAATTTGACCGTGTGTCACAGTTTCGCAAGGATCTCAAGTGGCTCCCAATCCGCTTTCGCAGGAACACTCGTATCCTTTGTTTACTGTTCAGTATCCTTAAAAACCCATCTTCCCCTTCCTATCTCCGAAAACGTTTTACCCATGCCCGTCCATCTATTGCACCTTGTAGAACGCACATTAAGTCCTTGCTACACATCCCTTTTCACAAGACTTCATCATATTCCCACTCCTTTTCTGTTCATGCTGTTAGGCTGTGGAACTCACTTCCGCCAAAAATACGTGATTCTCAGTCGCTTCACTCTTTTAAAAGACAAGTCAAAGAACACTACCTTTCCTTAACATAATTACAGTTTGTCACTATTACTGTATTGTTAATATCTATATTTGTTAATTTATATATATATATACATTGATATATATTTGTATTATATATATATATATATTTGCTAAGTATTTATGTAAATATGTGTATGTTTATATTATAATTTTTTGTATGTTAAAAACAATGTGCACGCTAATCAAGTTCTACATCACCTCTCCATTCCTAGGTCTGCTGGAAGAGATTTCTGATAGAAATAAGCAGTACCTTTGTACAAATTTTCTATTATTAAGTCTCACATATTGTATTTGTGTACAAAAATTGTTAAATAAATAAATAAATAAATAGAAAGAAGAGCTGTTACTTTTTTACTTTTTTATTCACATAAATAATTTTTCTTGAAAGAATTGGATTCAATCACTCCGACAGAATAAAATTTATTATTAAAAAATTTTATTACCAAAATAATATTATTTCTTATCTTTCTCCATTTATTTATGACAAACAAGTCACGGGTTTCATTGATTCTGTTTCTGTCTCAAGAGTCACCTTGGAACTTGAATAACTTCCAATTAATATGCGAATCTTATCATATTGCTTTGAACTGCATCTTTGAAGTTCAATTAGGATTGCATTTGTAAGCGCATCAATTTAAATGAACGTAAATCAAAAATGCGCACAGATGCAATTGTGGGACTGATCTCATGGCATGCCTACAATAACAGAAATATTGTACCTACCTACTAGAGCTTACAATCAAATTGACCTAACGAGCTAATATTACAAGTCCACAAATGTTAAAAAATGGGAGTTTTGGTTTCGCTTTTTAAATACGTTGTTAATGTTGTTGTTTGAAATTTAATTTAATTTAATGGCCAGTAGCCATGTGGTAGGTTTCATTTAATTCACGTCAGTCTCTTTTTACGAACGAGACGAATCACAACATCTCTAGCAAAGAAATCCATGCTCCATTACTACCTATACTAAAAGATCCAAGTCAATTTTAGCTTTATAAACTGTAACTTTATAAAATATACTGGTTGCAACGACGTATAGAATCCTCCATAAAAAATAGGTATACATAGGTACAGATATTAATATTCACAATTCATCAAAATATTCACAGACGGCCTATAGATTTTAGTTACCAAAAGAAAAGATGCAAATAAGGAACAAAATCGGCCCGCCCCATTCGAGCGGCTTTCCATCGCCCGCGATGCGCATGCGCAGCGTGACTTGCAGCGAAATCGCCCATTAGTTTTCAGGGCCACCGCAACTAGGTACGTCCCGCTTGTTATCTGCATATTAACTGTGATACGCACGTGTCTGTATTTGGGAGTTCTAGAAGCTTCTGTTTGAACTTACCGTCGTCAATGTCGTCATCGTCTATGTATAAGCAATCTAAGATTTTTTTACATACACGTAAAAGAAAATTATTGTGACGTGGTTTTAAACCGACTTCAAAAGGAGGAGGTTCTCAATTCGACTGTATTTTTTTGTTTGTTACCTCAGAACTTTCGACCGGGTGTAACTATTTTGATGATTCTTTTTTTAATCGAAAGCTGGTGCTTGTTATGTTGTCCCACTTAAATTTGAGCGAGATCTGACAGCGGCATCCATGAGAAAACCATATGTCTGAAATTCGCATTAAGTATGTGCGCGCAAATGGACGAATAATTCAATATCACGCCAACCGATTTCGATGATTTTTTTTATTGGAAAGGATGTACCTACTTCATTTGAAGTCGGTCTTTTTTTAAAATTTTATTTTAACGTATGTAGGTAATATATTTCAACATCTGCTATCAAATAGGTACTACAATGATGATGTCATAGATATACCACCAATATCGCACGAATCATACCTATCTAAAACAGACTCTCTTAGTATAGACAAATTAAATAAGAATATAAGCTGTAACATTGCAGTAACAGAATTGGAGAAGTTTACAGACAAAAGTGATTGTAATAGGATGGATTTTTAATTAATATAATTCTCATAATTACAGTTCCCGTAATTATTTTATCACCAGCTTAAAAAACTTTACCCAATACAAAACACGTAGCCATTGAATATATTCCCAGGATTTATAAATCCACTCGTATATTCTTTGTTTCGTACAAGTTGTAATTTTAGCGACTTTTCTCTAAATTTATCTAGAACGGTCCAGTAGTAAATCTAGCGGCGCGGAAGAGGAAGCTCTCAATTATACGGTAAATATGTTAAGAGCAGATTTAGCAGAGAGGTTTTTTAGTCGCTGAATGTTCGTGGGACTCCATTGCGAACATTCGTAATGAACATTTGAGTGCGAACATTCGAGGAGTCGAATGTTAAACTGAGAAATTCGATTGCTTGAATTATCTACCGTTTGTCAGTAGAATGTCAGGACTTATGTTCACTTGGATGTACTTAGCGTATCTAATTTCTTTGGCATCGTGGTATAAAACGTGGTGTTTTTTCAGTGGCATAACAAATATTATGAACGATACCTACATATATACCTACAGATAGTACATCAACAACAAAGTACCTAATTAAGAAAAATCTATCAACCTAACCTACCAATTTAACTTCTAAGTAATAATATATAGGTAGGTACTGACCTAACAGGTCTTAAGTCTTAACTGTTATGAAATATTATTATTATTTAATAATTAAGTATGCACACATTCAGCACATTGAAAGAAGTATTTAAAGAAATTTTGTACTTAGATACCACTGCTTATTTAAACTCTTCCCCCAGACCTAGGAATGAAACAGTAAAAATACAATAAAAAAATTAATAGTCTCTAGTTTAAAGATTGATTTATAATAACTGACATGCTCTATGTAGAGAAACTAAACAATGAGAGTCTTTTTACCTGCCGGCTGTTTTTATGATGACTACAAAAAGACGGATGTAGCATTTTTTGTTAAAATTGTTTTTGTCCCTGAAATTTATAGAGACTGTAAAATATACAGGACAGTAAAAATTAGATAATTGAGGTACAAGTACAAATAAGAATCAGATTGAATTTAATAATTTAATTTTAATAAATATAAAGTTATAGGTACAAAGTAAATGCTAAAATAAAAGGTAGTTTTTTTATAAACCATAGGTAAAATTTCTTGTGTGTCCTATGGGTTCTATATACCTTCATACTTGAAAAAAGACTCGTACTAAAAGTTTAGTTATTGCTAAGTATAAAATCCTCCTAATCCTCCACAAATCCGCGCTGAAACATCGTGGTTGAGTAGGTATGCTCTAGGCTTCCTTAAGAGCTTGTCATTCAGATACCTGTAAATATACAGCTATTTTTAACCGACTTCTCAAAAAGTTCTGTCTTCCTGTATTCAATTCTACTGTATTTTTTATGTTTGTTACCTCAGAACTTTCGACTGGAGTAATCGACTTTGATGATTTTTTTAAATCGAAAGCTGGTGCTTGTCATGTGATCCCACTTAAAGAGCAAGATCTGACGAGTAGTTTTTAATTATCCTTAATATTGAAGTTGGTTATTTTTTGTCAAGAATTATAAATTCTTGTACTGCAGGAATAAAAATTTATAAAGTATCTTTAAATATTTGATGCAAAAATAGTTTTATTTGTTTTTTTTGAAGTTATACTTCTTTTGGCGCGATGGTGAAAAATGATGAGAGTGAATTTCTACGATGCGCGCGCACACCGACTCCTAAATTCTACAACGTGAAGTTAGCTAAATTCTGTATTTTTTCTGTATGCAAAAAAGTTTTCACAGTATTTACCTCATTACAAACGATTTTATAATCGATTGAATTGATTCATAATAATCGATTGATGGAATATAATAATATATTTTATGTATTATTTGTTAATTATAATTATAATATTAATTTATTTCTTACATGTTTTCGTATTCCATACATATTAAAACTAGAATTACCATTCAATCGTTACGCTAATTTTATTAAATTACATTTCGAATATTTTGACATCGATTAATCGATTGACAACAAAGATGATTGTAATCCCTAATAATGTCATTTTGGTAACCATAGTATTTATAAATAACACCACTGTACTGTCATATTTGTCATCGATCTTTCATGTTTCTACGCGTGGTTTTTTTGTATTTTTCTATTAAATATTTTCAGCGTACCTATTTGGAGTCCTATTTACTATTGAAACTCATCGACACGCACACAGTTATTTTAATTTACTGTTGTATTCGATTTCGTACTTGTGTTTTGGTGAATGTGTTTTCGCAGTTTCGCTACAATTTCTGGCAAACCAATACTATATGAATATGGACTACTTAATCGCCTGTTTTGTGACTGACAAAGGTTCAGAATAAGTCCTGAACACTGGATAACGTACCCTATACATCTTTAGAAGATCAGTAGTTTGCTGTGGCCATACTTACAATGAGTATGTTATGGTATCTTGATTGGGCAAGGTACCAACGAAATATAGCGCCTCCTGCACAACTAGACGAAATATTAATATAAATGATAACTAATAAAATCTCTTGAAATATGCAATAGCTTTTATTATACAACATTTTTATGACATTCGTTTTGGGTAAAAACCATTTAAGTAGTAGATAGTATAATAGACACCCGCCAACTTAGTTTTAACCATTAAATTCGTAGATTCTATTGGCAAGTCACGTATTAATTTTGGGATTTTATTATAGAAATGTACACCAAGCCCTATGAAAGATCGTTGCACTTTACTTTGGCGGAACGAAGGCGTAATTAATTGATACATTCTTTTTGTTTGGCGATAATTAATATAAAAATTTTGTTTATACGCGTTTATATTCTTCCTTATAAAAACTACATTATTAATTTATTAAGTTGGTTAACCTTAGCTGTGTGTTGTAATGTTTAGTTTGTACGATTCCCTAACATGAAATATTACATGTTTCTTCTGATGTATATAAATATTATTTACTAGGTTGATCCAAAAGTAACGATAGTAAAAATGCTCAGATTAAATAAAAGGCAGATATAACTTTCCCAAAGAAATGCAACAAATGACGTGAAGCCGCTTTTTCTCTATGTGTGCATGACAACCATATTGACAATTAGCAGTGGCATCGTAGAGACACATACTTCTTTGTGTGTGTAAGTTGCCACATTGAAAACAAAAAGTCGCAATCTCCCACAATTTAGTAAATATTTTTTGCCATACTTTCGACTTGAAATATTATGCAAAATTAAATTGGCAAATTTATTTATCAAATTATAAATTATCAAAAAATATAGATATTAAATATGTCAAATGTTCTTTTAATATACAGTACTTAATATGTTGAATTGTTTTAATTTATGGTTTTTTCTCTTTCGGGTAGTTATTTTTGTTGGAGGGTTCTTTTTGATATGTCTGGACTTTGGAGGAGAGGGGCTATTTAAATACAAACTCACTTCATGTTATTCTATAATTCTATATTGTGAATACTGTATAATTACACTTTATAATAATATTATTTATAATGACATTACAAATTATGTCTACACCGGTTCGTGTCTCAGATAGAAGTCATCTTGTCACAATAGAACACATTCTATTGTGACACTATTTAAATATATTAATATTCTAAAACACCTGACATTCATTAAAATGCAATGAATAAAGGAAGCAAAATTTGGATTGCCAATCATTATCTTGCCTACTTTGAGGAATAATAAAATCCCATTTTTCTTGTTTAATAGCATTTGTCGGCAATCTGCAAAATAAAATAATTTATTGAGTAGGCTAAACAGGAACTAAAGTAGAATACAATATTTTCTTTCAATTGTGCATTTTATCGTAGGCAAACGTGATATTTTCAATCAACCAGGTTTACCTATGTTAAAATCCTTATTTTATCCCTCTAATCCTTTTTACAATCTATCTTATGTTTGTAATAACCCAGCGACTGGTATTTATGCATTGGCTGCATTTCCTCATTTTTACATTTAAATAAATACAACTATTTACTTTTAAAATATTTTTTTGATATAAATTTATAATCGATCAGTGTTCAAATAACCCATGCATATTTCCCCTAATTTAGGGTAATCGATTTTCATATAAAGCTGGTATAAAATTGAATAATTGTCGAGGTTTTGTGTTCCGAGCGCACCTCAAAAATATTATTATAAATAAATAATAAAATAATGAACAGTTACCTGTGAAAAGATATCTAATCTTCTTTTGCTTGATTTTGGGAACAACTTTAGCAGGTTTTAAAATTGCAAGACGGCATTTTATCTGAGAAAATTATTTTATAAATTTTGACAATTGTGACATGAAAGCTATTTGACGCTTTCTTTAGTACTGAATCGGGTTTGTATTTGCTTTTTTAGTTTGTATTTACTTTGGTAGCTTTACATTTTAGTTGAATGAATATATCTGCCTTTTATTTAATCTGAGTAAAAATGATACACGTTCAAATAAAATAATGTATTATTTTACAGTCTCCTAACTAATCAGTTCACATTCTCGGTAGTTATATTAAAATTACAACAAATTGAATTGCTTTAAATTGGGTTGGCATACGAATGATCCAAACGCACGCCTAATGATAAATAATCACTATCGGACGAACATGAATCATCAAAACTGCTCTCAGATTCCGTATCACACTCGTCTTTCAATTCTATAATAAATTTATCAATTTCCGCGTCTAAGCTTCCATCCATTTTACAAAACTTATCCTGAATATGTTGCACATGTTTTATACGCAGTCGGGTTTTTTGTATTTTTTATTTTTTTTGTGTGTAATAGACCTATCATTGATTCAGTTGGAAAAAATATTAGAACACGATTTCGTGAGCCATGACCACGTTTTATGCTATAATCTCAGATTAAAGAAATAAAAGGCAGATATAACATTCGCAAAGAAATGCAACGAATGACGTGAAGCCGCTTTTTCACTATGTGTGCATGACAACCATATTGACAGCTAGCAGTGGCATCATAGAGACACATACTTCTTTGTGTGTGTAAGTTGCCAGACATTGAAAACAAAGTCGCAATCTCCCGCAATTAATATGTCATATTAAATATTAAATATGTCAAATGTTCTTTTAATATACAGTACTTAATATGTTGAATTGTTTTAATTTATGGTTTTTTCTCTTTTGGGTAGTTATTTTTCATTGAAAAATATTTAAATTTTAATACATTTATTATAATTAAAATACATGAAATATATATATAATATACGTCATCTTCATTAAAATGCAATGAATAAACAAAGCAAAATTTGGATTGTCAATCATTATCTTGCCTACTTTGAGGAATAATAAAATCCTATTTATCTCGTTTAAAAGCATTTGTCGGCAATCTGCAAAATAAAATAATTTATTGAGTAGGCTAAACAGGAACTAAAATAGAATACAATATTTTCTTTCAATCGTGCATTTTATCGTAGGCAAACGTGATATTTTCAATCAACCAGGTTTACCTATGTTAAAATCCCTATTTTATCCCTCTAATCCTTTTCACAATCTATCTTATATTTGTAATAACCCAGCGACTGGTATTTATGCATTGGCTGCATTTCCTCATTTTTAGATTTAAATAAATACAACTATTTACTTTTAAAATTTTTTTTTTGATATAAATTTATAATCGATCAGTGTTAAAATAACCCATGCATATTTCCCCTAATTTAGGGTAATCGATTTTCATATAAAGCTGGTATAAAATTGAATAATTGTCGAGGTTTTGTGTTCCGAGCGCACCTCAAAAATATTATTATAAATAAATAATAAAATAATGAACAGTTACCTGTGAATATATATGTAATCTCCTTTTGCTTGATTTTGGGAACAACTTTAGCAGGTTTTAAAATTGCAAGACGGCATTTTATCTGAGAAAATTATTTTATAAATTTTGACAATTGTGACATGAAAGCTATTTGACACTTTCTTTAGTACTGAGTCGGGTTTGTATTTGCTTTTTTAGTTTGTATTTGCTTTGGTAGCTTCACATTTTAGTTGAATGAATATATCTGCCTTTTATTTCTTTAATCTGAGGCTATAATATGTACCTACGTTTGCCCAAAATTCTTCTGTATTTTCATTGAGCGACTCAGTTTCTTTTGTTTTTTGTATTTATAACACTATTTTCTATTTTAATTTTCAATATTATATTACATTGGTAGAAAATGCAAAAAATCGGGAGAAACGGTCGCTAAAACGGGATATCGGGAGACGATAACCAAAATCAGTAGATCTCCCGATAAATCGGGAACTTTTGCAACACTCGTCACTTGACAGCAAGTAATGCTAATCTAATGGGAAGGTAATGACAGCTTGTCAGAGGTAAAATAACTGTGAACGGACTGTAGTAGTAAATAGTAATCGATACTTGTCTTTGGGACTAGGAGCACATTCTTTTTCTCTCCTTAATCTGTATTAAAGTTTAATGCCTGTCGGAAAATAAATTATTCTTCAACTGAACTGAATAAAATCTTTCATTCCCTCCCCCCACAAAAACTGGTTTTACAGCATGGTATCGTAATAGTTCTCGTAATAGAACATAGATGGTGTTTTTACAATTGTAAAAACAGAAAAAAAAAAGATTTACAATTGATTTGTTTTTGCAATCGTAAAAACACCATCTATGTTCTATTACGAGAACTATTACGATACGTAGCAAAGTAATATTAGAATATACTACAAAATTAATTACAGATGGCGCTTAACACATATAGTTTGGCTATAGAGATTCGTAAATTAAATTATTTCAAAATATTATTTCATTTTTATTTTTAGTATTGCTGTTTTTAAATATTGTATTTTGAACAATGTTTTTTTAATATTGTTTTTTGATTTTTTTTTCATGTCAAAGAAGTATAACTTCTCACGCGCGTACAAAAGTACACGCACCCTTTTTTATCTTATGCTTACTGTTTCTAACTTGGCAAAAAAAAAGGCTATAAACATTTTATATTAATCCAACAATTTAAAGTGCATTAAGATTTAGGAAGTAGGTAGTATCTATTTCTTTGGCTTCATCATACTTTTCTTTCATACCATCAACTAAATGGACATCAACTAATGCGATAGACTAGAAGTTTGGTGTAACATACAGATACTTAAGTTTAATAATGTATTATGCCACTGTTGGCTCCTTTAGCGATAATTTTTTCATCGCTTATCTTTTGCTCGTCAGTATTCCGACTTTTCCCCACCTGTAGAACGATCACAATCGTGTTAAACGGTTTGCTGTTATTTTGATTTGATCCTTTTTGTTCCTTCCTAAGTTGGCGGTGATAGGCACTTACCCATCATCGTTAATCATCGTCAGTTATTGAAAACAATAATTGACGCTCTACATAAGTAAATGACATCTATTTTGTTTTGTAGTAAAATATTGAAGAGCTCTCTACTTTATTATACTTTTATTTGAGCGCAATAGTTTCTCTATGTAGGTAGAGTAAAACATTATTCCGCAGTCCATTCGTTTGTAGGTAGTTAGATGGTAGATGCATTTTTTATGTTGTTAACTAATTTTTAATGCGAACTGGGTAACACCTTTAAATTTATAAAAAAAATGATAATATAAAAGCCAATAAAAGTTTTCCAAATTTTAAAAACTTATTCCTACTTTGTCTCTATATTATTTTCTTTCCTTTCTTTATCGTTATCGAATTAATTCTAGATACCTCTTAATTTATTTTTTATTTAATGATACCTTTTAATTTTTTAATGCAAAAATTAAGTTTTATTTTCAGAAATTATTTTTTGTTTCTTCTTATTTCTTATCAATGAATTTGGTGTTCATGTCATAGAAACTCGAATCTTCCATACAAACAGGTCACCTCCTATCCGCTAGACGCCATACTCACGACTGACGCGCTCCCACTCCGCACAGTGCACGGCACGCGATCTCCGCCCATAAACATGTCACTTCAGGCCGCATGCCGCGATTTACGACCTCTCACTCTAACATAGCAATAACTCAGCCAAACAAAAGGGAAAGCTATACACTCAACGGTCCCATGCGGATAGTTTAATTTACACACACAATCGTAAGCTATGAGCTAGTATGCGACTCAAGGCGCGCGTATATTGTTATTTTAAAGATTATTCCACTGTTTTTAATTACTAATTAATTAATTTAGATACAGCTAAGTCTAGAAATAGCAGAGTTTTTTCCTTTAAGACGCTTAGCTTAGCTGATGTAGGATTTTTATTGTTAGAAGTAATATTTGTTCGTCGGTTTTAACGTATACTCTCGTTTGTGTATCAACGGGCCCGCTGTGTCCAAGTTTGTCGTCGGCAAAGAGTTTAGTATCTCCGTCTCTCTCCAACTCACAATTCCCAGCTCGTAAATCTCGAAATGGCCGCATGTAGGTTACGCACGCCGTCCGCGCTATTCCAGAGGGAGCGCATAAAGTATAGTTTTCTCTGTTTTATTGCCTGTTTTACCACGCGATAAAGAAGACGAGAGTATATCGGGGAAATCAGCTGTTTAGGGCATGCTTTAAACGTGCTCAGGAATGTGGCGGGCAAACGTACCGTGTATTGTATTGAAGAATGCTCTACTTAAAAAATGTATTTTTTTTGATAAAAAATAAATGAATATTTATGAAATCTATTTACTTTAAGACAATGCATTCTGCGTTTATGTTTTATTTATTTTAATATAACCCAAAAAAAATAATAAATACTCAAATAATTATTCGAAACAACATTTTTTGTTATTATTTACTTAAATGGTATTTAATAGTTAATAACTATACATTCCACAGTGTAACAGCAGCTCAAGTGTGAGTTTTCGCAAGCATTTACTTCACCAACGCGTTTGCGTCTATGCAATCAAAATGTGTGGAGTTATTGTCAGCGCCTCTAGCGGACAGTTAAAACAACTACACTGCGAGTGTGAGTTTCAAAATATCGTTTACGTGAACTTTTTAGTCAACATTGAATGTAACATATCAATCGAGTGGAGGTATTTTGACGTGTGCGATGTTTGACAAGTGAAACGCATTGTTTGGTAATAGGTCGTCATAGTAACAGATGCTATGCTATTGTTTTATCTCATTTGTTCTTTAATCTTAAAGCGAAACAGCTATAGCTCATTAATAAAAAAACATAATGCGCCTAAAATAAGTTTCACTTGACTGCCTTTGTTAGCTTAGGAATAGTGTACTTTTAAAATAAGTAGCTCGAGTGTGAGTTTCTAAAAAAAACTAAAAACTCAACTATCACGTTAATCGAGAAGACTAAAACATTTTAGTACACATATTTTATGCGAGTGTGAGTTCCTTAAACATCAACGAAAAAGTTATTCGTTCGTTATTAGCATAGTTGCACTTACAACTCATCTAATTTTAAAAGTTCACTATTACTAAGCTTACAGAGGCAGTCAAGTGAAACTTATTTTAGGCGCATTATGTTTTTTATGAATGAGCTATAGGTGTTCCGCTTTAAACTTAAAGAAGAAATGAGATAAAACAATAGCATCGTGACGCTATGATATCAACATTTGACGTTTTTGTTACGCACATTACATGAAAATAAAAAAGTTTTATACCTTATGAATATTACTTAAATTAGGAAGATGCATATAGAGCACGAGTTGAGTTGGCGTAGCGGTAAGAGCTCGGACTCGAAATTCGATGGTCGTGGGTATTCCCCGTATGGTAGATTTTTCAATTTCTCAATTTTTATATAATTCATTGGCCAATTATGCAAAAAAGTTAATAATTAATTTTATTAATTTATTTATATGCAAAGATAGAAAAGGTAAAAATTAGGATTTTCAAAATAAAGTGCATACGAAAAAACTTTGTACATGAAAATTCAAAACTTTATTCATTGACATTCGATTATTTACATGTGTCGGGAATCGGGATGATATAATGGGATGCTTTAAAAGAGGCTCGGAATATAGGCCGGAGTTTTCGCTGTTGATTGCGCTTATCTTGAGCCTGGGCTTCCGCCAACATCTTCCAAGCAAAGTAGGTAATTACGCGCTGCTCCATTCAACATATTGCTTAATCAATTCACTTGTCAAACATCAAGTGAGTAACTTTACTACTATGGTTGCGTATTTTTTCAATAGTTAACTACAAAATAGTAACTTACACTCGCGCACACGTCAAAATGCCTCCACTCGTATGTTAAGTTACATTCAACGTTGACGATGTATAAGGAACTCACGCTTGCATAAAATACGTTTACTAAAATGTTTGAGTCATCTCGATTCCCGCGATAGTTGCGTTTTGCCGTTTTATGTTAGAAACTCACACTCGAGCTACAGGTAACTTAACATCCTAAACATATAGGTAGGTAAGGTTATTATTTGTTTTACTTAGAAGTTCATATTTTGCTTTTTAATAACAATAAAAAATGTTATTTTGACATTGATTTCGGATTTTTCCGTTTATTTGACTTTTCTTATAACCTATAACTGTTATAAGACAGTGCATCTTGTCAAATTGTATGGTTCTAGGTCAACGAGAAGGACCTAGACTATAGGTTTTGATTCCTATTCAAGTGTCAAAATATAGGTACGATATGAACGGATCTTTTTGTGATAAAAACTGCACTTGACTTTATTTGACGGTTTAAAGTAACGGTTTATTTTTTTCTTATAACTAGCTTACATACAAAGTACCAGCACTGGCATTGACCATATAGATAATTTTTACTTTTTATATTTATGACACTTTTAATTACATTGACTTGGAAATTTGATTTTTCACAGCTAAAAAAGGTTTGTAGATGTGAGTATTGGATAATCATTTCAACGTATACCTTGATACATTCGAGCTGCTCAGAAAAATGTCCTATACATAGAGACAGACAGACAGGCTAATAGACAACGGATTGAGGGAAAGGCAGACAAATGGAAGAGTGGACAAAGATCCTGAAGAGTTCTGTTTGTTCCGTTTGAGGTCCGGAATCCTGTGAAATCTAGCAACATTTTTATTTTACCAGTCGACAAACAAGCTGAAGATCCACTTAATAGAAATTGCAACAATCATCCATGGACATCAGTAACATTAAGGGCATTAAGCGTTGCTAACCAAGGAATATGAGGAAGCTGACTCGCAAGTCTGCAACTGAAACACAACAAGTCGTTTGGCGGCTAGCTCAAGCAAAGAGAGTGGTAGTTAACCAGGCAGAATAATGCGATGCCTTATCACTAAGCAGACTGGATTCTGTCCGCTTTTACAACACCCTCATTGTGACGTAACCACATCCTCATTATGACATGGGATTGGGGTTAGTATTGTGAGCTACTCCCACATGACCTAAATATATAATATCTATCATACTTAATCTTTGTGTGAAGCCTTATCATCAAGAGGGCCGGCTTAGTTCACCTCTAACAACACCCATCATCATCAACTCATAAATTAACAATTTAGTTATTGTAGGCCTAATGAGCACCTATTTTATTACCTTTCACTTATCCTATTAACCTTACCTTTAATTGCCTAATCTTTGAATCCATTCGGGTGCACCGGTCTTTCTTAGGCAAATTCTCTTTGGCTTTCTCACAAAAAATGAAAACTTAGGTCCATGGACAATTAGTTACCTACCATCTTTTTGGATTGCATACTGACTATGAGTGGTAAATTCGAGGTCTCTATTTGGACTTCTGATAGAAAACACCTGAACAAAAGGCTCAGAGCCTGCCTCAGACAAATCTCATAGTGGAATCAGGTTTTTTATTTATTTATTTATACCTACTCTTTATTGTACTACAGAGCAAGATGGATTACAACAAATTTTTGTATTATTATTGCATCTACCTACTTTCCTCTAGTCTATTATACCTTTAGTATCTAGGGGAGCGGGGGGCAGGTTGTTACAATTTTTAGATAATTGTCAATACGACAACAGCTATCAAATAATTTATACATTTGATTGCTTTTATCGTTAGTATGTCTATTCAGCTATTGAAATATGATTGAAAAGTTATTAAAATTTATATAATTTTTTCACAATAGACAATTTAACCAAAAAAGTGGATTGTAACAACTTACCCCCGATTCGGGGCTAGTTGTTACACCTTCGGGGCATGATGTTCCAACAGCAATTGGAGGTCCACTGCTGGACATAGGTCTGATGTTACGGTAGATAAATAAACAAAATCATCAATGATAAATATTTTTTTTTATTTCAAAACATGAACAAAAGAGATCACTTAAAACAGTCTTCTTACATTTATGAGTAATTATAGTATCTATATTGTAATTGTTTAAGATTGTTTTTGTAGAAAAATAACATAACTTTGGCAGGAACTTTTTTAAATCTTATATAAAAACACAGAAACTCTGTCTGGAAATAACATTTTAAATTAATTATACTTATTAGTTATTTTAATAAACTTTTAGAAAACTAAAATACTTTGGATTCTAACATTTTTAAGGTACTTATATTTTAAATATATTGTATATTATACCTATTATAGAAAAATATATAGTTATTTATATAGAGATGGGTAACAATATCACATACTAATATTAAATTAGTCTTCAACAGAATTGCAATAAATGCAAATTAATGGATGAACGTTTCCCGTTACACATTTGACATGGGCCCACATTTTGCATTCTAATCATTCTACCCAATCTTCTTTTTTAGAGGTGCTGTAACTTTCGCTACACATTAAACAAAACAGAATCTGAATCGGAAACCAAAATTTTTCTTTTTAGATGAAGTATCTAAAGGTAAGTAACAACTAACCCCAAAAAATTGTAACTACCTGCCCCATGGCACGTTTTTTAATATAAATTGGAGTCACTATTAATAGATATCGATAGTAGAAAAAAACAATATTGCAAATTAAAGGTAGATGTATTATGAACGTTGATGGTTAAAAATTTTGAGAAAATAAAAAATATAGACATCAGGAATCAAAAATTTCGTAAAGGATTTTTTTTACGAACTTGGTAGAAATCGAGACACATGCATACAACCTAGCAGCTTGGCGCTTGGCGGGTCACTGATCGTTTTTATATAATGCACGATGTTATAAGAAAACAAATGAGTCCAATTATGTCCACCAAAGAGTTTAAAATCCCGGTAAAAAATGCGTGTAACTTCTTACCTCTGTAACAACTAGCCCCCCGCTCCCCTACCTAGAATAGGCACATTCATAGCTGTAATGGGTTCCATTCATCGTGACTCCTGTTGAACAACCAATGAGGCTATGGCTTCAGATTCCTCCTTAGAATTTACTGAGCCCTGTACCACTTAGTTCGATAACGGTACGTCTTGTGAGGTTTTAGACTCGTCCACAAGTTAAGGATTCTCAGGGCAGAATAAGTTCTTCTTATAGGTAAATAATAAGGTAAAGGTCCGATTCCGTAAAGGGAAACACAGCACCAGTAATAATAGATAAATAGAAAATTTTTGAAATGGTAAATTAGATGGAAATATTAACAGCCATATCAAGATCGCCCTTCCAATGATAGATGATAGATGGAAGCTCAGCTGACAGATGCATTTTTCTAAGCAAACCAAAATAACCTTATTTAAAATTTCGAAGAAAAATATATCCAACAGCCAAGGAATATCTAATGACATACGTATATTACAACTTGTTACAGTCTCTCAACTTATGCATGCTGATAGCAGCCGCATGGCTACCTTCTTTCGGAAATTGAGAGTAAAATTATTTTGTGCATGTTTTGGTTGCAGTTTCGGAGAAACTATTGGAGCCGTAAAATCCATAGATGACGATGATGGTGGCTCTTCTGCTTGTTTATCGGCTACTTATATAACCAGGAAAATAACTGATGTGTATACCTACTTAATTCTTTCCAATTGGTCAATATAACTGCAAAAATAATTCTTTAAAAGGTATTGGAATCCAAGAAAGTCCCTTGATAGTTTATACTTATTAATTTTCGAGATGCATATCTTCCCTATGGTAGTTATACCTACATATTCAAAGTTCAGATGTTTTGGTGTAAAGGTTAAAAAGACAAATAAAATTAATTCAAATAGTTCTTTAAACACTAATTAACACTTATTGAAATTCACTTGTCTTGATTTTATGCTTCAGTAATAATAAACAAACTCTTCTGGTAGGTACTAAAACATTATAAAGTATTTATTTCACCAGTAGAAAATTTTAACAATCTATTTGTAATAATTTTAAAACCACTCAATATATCAGCCAAAATTAAGTATTAATAATTACCCTAACACGTTTGATTAAAACAGCGATTTCACTAGGTACGAGTAGGTACGTCAGACACAATATGTATCGCCTCTGATGTCAGAGATGAGACTGATGCCCGGTCGGTATTTCGTCGCGGCACGTAGATTGGTGGGGGAAATAATATGGCGTGCAAATAACTCTCGTTCATTGGTTAGATTTAAAATTTTGCAAACCTGTTATGATTATTGTACTAGTCATTGCAGGGACTGAAATAAATTGGATTTGCCACCACAATAATAGTTCCGTTGTCGGGACATCCTTTTAAATAAAAAAATTACCTGTGCCAGTATGTCCCGCTCTTCAATAGAATATTCATAAGTACATAGTTTAAACTCAGGTTATTAGGAAAACATGAACCCTAATTAACAATGAAAAATGTGTCTGTGTGTGTTAATTAAATTGTGAAAAGTAAAATAATACAAAAACTTTAGTTGTTGGGAAAAATGCAAATTTTGATATTTCTTTGACGCCAAATAAAGCAAGGGGTTTTAAGCAAATGTTAAAACTTTATAAAATTTATTTCTTTATTATAAAATTTATGGTTTAAGTAATTAAGTAAGATAATCTAAATTAGACAGATTTACTCATAATAGGATTAGCTGAAAAACAAGTTCAAAACACCAACGACGTGTAGCGCACAAGCTGTGACAGATGAGAATAATGCATCTTATCTCGAAGCTCAAAGATTGGAGAGGGAAGCAACATGGCGCCTGAATAACGGCCTCTCATTGGGTGATTTGGCCCTGTCTGTTAACCGTTACGTTATTGGGCGATTTCAAACGCTGTTTTGGGTCAGTCTATTGTACACATCTATCCAGTATAGATTCCGTATTGAATATTATTGGTTGAATGCCGAATTTATTTTCAAGTTCTAATGACTTTAAAATTTTGATTTAATTTGGTAAAAAATAAGAAATGTGTATTAATTATTATATAAATTAAGTACCTAAGTTATAAATAAGAATATTAGAATTATGAATTATGAATATTATATTAGAAGTAAGAATATTATTTTGTTACTATGCATCTAAAATTGTTTTATTATATGACAAATAATTTGCATTTATGAGGTCCCTGAAATCTATTGACAGATATTCGTTTATGTCACTATTAATTACCAATTTAAAGATATTCTAATAATTCATACATGTAATAACATCATTGTAATAAATACTATTATAGATAAAGTTGATAATTACTGGTAATATTTATCTTTATTGGAATGCTTGAAATTTATGAATAAATAGCCAAAGTAATTTAATTCCTTAAAAAGTTGCTCTTATATTTTTAATAACTTTATGTTCATAAAAATTGAATTGAATGAAATGTTGTTGTGAGTTCACAGTTTTTTACAAAGAAACGATAATTGTTATGAATTTTTATTGGTTGTATCAGAATTACACTTATGCTGTCATCACTCAAGACTATGAGATGGGACCCAACATAAGATAATAAATGTTGCACATCATCATGCCAGTCTTGTCCCATGTCAACTTTTCTTTTTGAATAAATAAGATATCTACTATAAATTTTTCAAAAGTTGGAAAGATTTATTGAATTTAATATACCTACATGACAACTTGTTACATATCCTCTCAACTGTGACGCGCGCTTTTAAAGATTGACGCGGATCTGTGACGCCGCGGCGGGGGGCGGGGAGCGGTATGCGGGAACGCTTTATAATATGACTATCTGAAAATTATAGTATGAGAGCTATATGTAATACTTATGTCGTTGGAATCATTATGAAACAAGCTAATCATTAAAACAAATATTATTCCCGTATTGTTTTTTATTGTATTCATAATTTTAATGCGAAAAAAAATATTCGAAATAAATAAATAAATAAAAAGAAAAAATCGTCATAATTAAATGAAACAACCATTATTTCGTAATTATTATGTTTAATTTACATAAATATCCATAGTTTAACATGAATGAATAAAAATAAACCAAAATTAACTAAAAATTCGATTAAAATAACATTTAATATTTGCGGGGGGGAGGGGGGACACAAAAATGACTCTTAAAACGTCCAATACTCATTGTGGGTGTGGTCTATAGACTTGAAATTTTTTGTTTGTCCTCATTGTACTTTTCCCTATACTTTGTATAAGTTTGAGCAAGATAGAAGCATGCTGTGACGCACAGTAGTCCACCAAATGTAAACAAGCTCCTGGAGCTTGTTCACATTGGGTGCTAAAATTACGACACGCTCTAGGAGCGCGCTCACAGCGGAGGGGATATAGATAGGGGGTCAAATTAAAAACTGTGGAATAATAAAAAAATACCTGGGTTTTTATTTATACCTTATTTTGTTACCTACATACTTGCTTTAAAAAGGGCCGACTTAATGCTAGTGGCATTCTTTCTCAGTCAACCCATGACATAAAGTCGAATCACTAACCTAATGGACCAAATTGTTATTAACAGTGTAATCAGTTTTAATGAAAAATAAATAGTATAATGAAAAACTGATTCTGATGTGAATCATTGATTCGTTAAGATTTCAAACATGTATTTTTAGGGATTAAGAAGTAATTTTTACTATTACTACGGCAACATTATATCACAAAGTGACATTAGTTTCTGTCAATTTGGTCCAGTGGATTAGTATTACGACTATAGGAGAGAATTTGTGGCAGATGGAAACAAAAATAAAATTATGGTTATAGAATAATGCAATAAACGAAAAAACAGTAATAGAAAGAAAATATATACCTACATAACAGCATTTATGCATGTAAATATTACCTATAATTTATACTAAAAAAATGTGATTACATCCCATACGTTATTTTTCATAACTGAAAGCATTCATTCAAAATCTAAAAGCAAACAAATAAATTTTACTTCAAACCCAAAACTTAGTGAAAAACAAAAAATATCGGCGAAGTAGAGCTACAACCATTACCGCTGCTCGCTATCAAAGTCTGGTGCATCGAACGATACACGAAGAAACTTTACGACGCCGCACTTGCTCGGACTCTGTGCTACGGCGACCGCGGCCGATACAATTCTATCGCGGGCCGGTCAATTAATCGTTCCGATTAACGTCGTACCATCAATGGTGTTGGATTAGCGGAGGGTGGTGGTGTCCTTTTCTGTTGGTCGCAGATTTAGTGCGGCGCCGCGGCGTGCGGCGTCGCCGGCGGGGGGTGCGGCGTCGGTCGTAAACCATCGGTCGGCACATTCAACTGACGCGCGCCTCGGCGACTACGCGTTGCGTAACCAACGCGGTAAACAACACGACGTGTAGCCTGCTAGCCTCCGCACCTGACTGACCCACGTGCGCCCATTTAATATTGCGCTCATGCTCCGTCTAAAACGCTGACACGTGACTTGACGAGTGAAATCTCGGAACTTTTTACGGTACAACTGTGATAGTGAAGACGTTGTTTACGAGATGCGACCCCGTTTGCCGACGGCGAACGGCGGCCGATGGGCTTAAGGTGAGTTTATTGCCGATTTATAGCTCTCCACTTGGGACGGAGGCCGGAGCATAGGGTCTGACGAAAGTTTTGTTGGTTGAACAAACTTTTGCGCGCCTAATATTCAATGTTTGAACGGGTAGCCCCGATCCGGGCCGTATATTTATAGTACACCGCGGACGACGAATAGCCCTAACTCACGCCGGTATCGCGGCAATAACGCTTTGTAATCGCCGCTTTATGACTCTCCCATCATACTTTTATTAATAAGATCATAAAAACCTTATGTACCTGCTTGAACACACCTTTAGAAAGATGTTTATGAAGTTGTACACGAAATTTAAAGATTTTCGTTCTTGAAACTGGGGTAATAAAATCATTGCGCTATGTTTTATAGCGCGTCTGCCATCTAATGAGGATTAGTTTTAAGTTGCTGGAATATTTAAATACTACATAATTATAGCAACATGCAATTTTAACCTTATAAAACACGAAAATCATAGCCATTAAAGTTCATAATGATATGGCAGTTACAATATACATTTTATATCACTTTAGTCTATGTAGTTTTCATTATAGACTAAAATAACAATTTTTATTGCTACAAACACAATAGTAAATGTACCTTTTATCATACTTCCATGTATTTTATCAAATAGGTGTCAAATAGGTATAGTAGGTAGCTAATGTATGAATGAGTTTCTTGTTTTAATTAAAACTGTATGTGTAATGAACTTATTTTAATGTGTAGAGAGGATATACTTTGTTATGTCTGTAGATAATTCCTTGGTTACCAATATCTCCTATTATGGTAATGTGGGGTATTAACCCCTCCCCCCTAGTAATTACAGATGTGGTATCCTTCTTTAGGATAATGTGGGTAACAATTACATTAATATTTTCCTAGTTAATAGAGTCACGTTTGTTATTGTCATATACCTACTATTATTTTTGTAATAGAGATGTTGCCTTTGAATGCAAATAACTGAAATAAATGTTATACCTAAAGTTGAAATAGGTACCTATCTAAGAAAAAAAACCGAATTAAAATCTTTTACCTATTTTCTATAGTTGACAACCCTATTGTATCCGACTAAGGGTGTCTCAGAAATATAGTTTAAATAGTTACATCCGTTCTATAAAATCGCTACCACATATTGGCTTAAATTAGAATCTTTTATTAATTAATGAGTAAGCATACACTTAAAAGACTCATAAAGTTTTATTGATCTCCCATCGTGTAGGTGGTGTATAATTTCACACTTAAATGTTATTAATAAAACTAATAATACGTTTATTATTATATTATAGCCGTGATTATTATTATATTGTCATAAAATATAGCCTGTGTAATACAAATAATTCTTACACGGTTTAAGGTAGAGTCACACTGAGATCAAAGATTTGAAACCTGTATGACATGTTTTACAAAGTTAGTAAAATTTTTAATGAATTTGATATTATTTCTTACTGATTCTTCTATAAATCTTTGTATTTTTTTGACATTAGAAAAGGTACAATTTTTTGCGTATCTTATGTTGTAGAATGTAGAGACATAAATCTTCACTGTTTAGGTGGTATTTTCCAATGTGCAAAATTATTTAAATTGTAATAGACAGATTTGGAAAATAATGGAAAAACAAAAAAAAAATCTGAAAGATGATTATGAAAATACGTTTGATTCATGGTTTATTGATTTTCTACAAACATATTTGGATTCAAAAAAATAATATCCCAGAATTTTTACATCCAAAATTATGTTTGATTTTTGATAGAAATTTTACACAAAACCCAAACACTGCCATAACTCTATTAGATATAACACGTGCGTACAAACCTGAAAACCCTTTCTTCTCTAGGATTATAAAACGTATGGGAAGTTTTAACCTCCAATTTCCTAGTAATGAACATTTAACTTTACCCATAACTTTGGACTGGGTGAACTGATTTGGATGATTCTTTTTTTAATCGAAAGCTGGTGCTTGTCGTGTGGTCCCACATAAATTTGAACGAGATCTGACAATGGCATCCATGTCAAAATCATATAAGTCTTAAATTTGTATTAAGTATGTGGGCGATAAATGGACGAATAACTCAATATCGCGCCAACCGATTTCGATGATTCTTTTTTCAGTTGAAAGCTGGTGCTTGTCGCGTAGTCCCACATAAATTTGAGCGAGATCTAACAATGGTATCCATGTCAAAAGTACAATGTACTTCATTTGAAGTCGGTTATTTTTTTTGAAATGTTAGATTATATAGATTGCTTATTATACTTCATAATTACCCGTAACCAGCCGTTTTATTTCTTACTTAATTTGTTAAGATATTTACTAGGTCAGAGTTGTAAACTAAGGCAACTGATTTATCCCAAGTAAGTAAACAGGACAATTATATACGTTCATAAAGTTATTGAGACGACAACAAGGATTAAGCCATCTCGCAATTTATCTAAGAACCTAACTATGAACTCCGGTTCAAAGTTCCAAAGTAAGTACCACCAGTATCTTTTAGAAAACTACAATTATGCAGAAAATTTGTTTTCTGGAGTGTTGTTTTTTTTTGTCATCTCTGTTTAATTCTTAATAAGTTCATACCACTGAATTATTACATAGTAATATTCCTTATTTACTCCAAAAAAATGTTGGTCTCCTTACAAAAACTACATATAAAATAAATTATTCAGGCAAAGGCATTGAATCCATAACGTTTTATAGGATGTAGATGAACATGAACATTATTATTATAGACATGGCAACTCAATTTCACACTTAAATAAGAACCGTTGTTGATTTTAGATCAATATCAAAGACTATAGAGGGATTTAATATTTACAAAGTCATAAATTTTGAGCGCTGTTTTTTAATTCAAATATAAAATTATAATATAGTTACCCACGTTGAGTCCAATAAATAGAGTATTATTAATGGTAATGAGCTTTTAATTCTTATAGTGAAATTTTTTTATTGTTATGAAAATTACACCAGAGATATTAACAAGAATAACATCTCTTACAAAGATTTACGTATGTAGGTATTAGATTAAATGAGATTTGAAATATAACCAAAAATAAAGACTTAGAACCTGATCTTTATAAAAACTATTAAAAAATCCCAAATAAAAAGATTACTATTAATATCTAGAATCCCGCGGGAATCCTGAACTTTTCCGGGATAAAACGTAGCGTTTGTGTTACTCCAGGGTATAGGCTATCTCTGTTCCAAATTACAGCCAAATCGGTTAAGTAGTTGTGGCGTGATTGAGGAACAAACATCCAAACATCTTCACAAACTTTCCAATGTATGTATAACATTAATAGTTATTAATATTGATAATATAAATAAAGTCCTAATCAGAGAATAATAAAATCAAAGTCCTAATCGATTACTGTATTTAAAAACCCATAATTTATGTTCCTAAACAACCAGCTTGTATTTGCCGAGTTTCAACAACATAATATACAAATACATTTAAATCAAATGGTTGGTTTTCTTACTATGTCGGGGCATAAAGGGCACTTACATCATGGCTGTCGTGACTACGTAGGTCGTAGGCGCTACAGCCGAGGCCACAAGAATTCTATTTCTAATTTTCTATAGTATCTAGAAACTTAAATACATCATGTGCAAAATCTTGTTGTATTTTGGAGTTGATGAAAATGTATTGAGTCTGTATTCATAAAATCACGTCTATAGAAAATGATTAAGTTTTTAATATTATGTATTTGCATAGCTCTTCCTTAGAAGTGCTTAATTATATGTACAATAAAAATAGATAAGTCATAAATCTCATATTTCACAGAATTCGATCTGTCTCTTTATCATATTTTTGGTTTTAAATTAAAATTAAAATTTGTTAAACGTCTAAATACCTGTGTATCGATTTGTTTGAACTTTATGTTGGTATAAAAAATATGAAAACTGAAATTTAATAATATAGTGGCTAGTAAAAACTCGTCTAGTGAGGCTTATCTAATAACTTCTGACCAAATACAGAGCCTGCATGGAACCTATCTACCTGTTAGTTTGCATTTCTAAAATCAAATTAACTCTTATTGATTCAAATACACATCTCAAAACCATTAAAACTAAATATAAGTAGAGTAAGTTTCCAACACCTATTGTAAAGTAAAAGTAACCTCCCTGTACGGTTGTAAACTGTTAACAATTTCATAAAAGCATGCATTCCGAAAGTAAAATTTGTAGTCAAATCATATGATCGTTATGTTACCACATCCCACTCAGTTGAGAAAATGATCACGAGCGTTTTGCCAAGTGGCTTGTGTATAATTTAATGTTCTGGTACATGAAAATGAAGAATAAAATATTTAAAGAAAATTTATTACTCTGTGAAGAGATAAGTAGGTAAACCTGTTAAGTAACATCAGTATGAAGGTTAGATTTTTTATCCTCAATTCTATCCGCGACTCCAGAAAAAGAAGTACAAAAAAGTAGTTCATGGTGTTTTGTACTGCGCAGGCGCAATCGTTCTCTATTTGAAATTCCGCTCATGTCCGCCACCATATTTGTCTTATTTCACATCACCCTGTTTGTTAGATCTCAATCTCTATTTATTATTCAGTGGTTCTTCTCGCTTCTAGTAATTTTAACTCGTTTGGTTATGATTCGTTTTTTGCAGACGCTACGCTCAAATTGGATAGTTGCAATCACTTCCAATACAGACATTTTGCCTTACATTGTTCCATTGTAGCGTTTTATTATGATTGCAGTAGAAACCATGAATCAGAATTCTTTCGTCTAAACTGGTCAGAATATCGAATTTGATTTGTGAGGAAGTGTCAATGGTGTGTTATAGTCACATAATATGGCTTATAATATATGCACATACATACATACATACATGAATAATATATCAAACTATTTTATTTAATGTTAAACTTTTTGATAAAATTATTTTTAACAAACAAGTTTTGCAACTCACAAAGAGTAATTAAGAGTTTTTAGGAAGTATGAAAACTCAGCCACAAAAGCAAGTAGATATACTGTATACATCGTTTTAAAAACTTTAAAAACGTGGTTGATTTATATTTCTACCGTCACCTTTAATATGTAGACATCCTATTTATCTGCATGTTATTATTTTTAATCTTTTCCAGAATTTAAGGCTCTTAACGCTTGATTATTTTATCAAAAGGACTTCACACATAATACAGTTTTCATTAATTCATATAGAAAGCGAAGTTTTTACTGTTAAATCGCTTCTGCTGCCCATCGATGACTATACAGTCAGTTACCACAAATTGACTATAGTCATATAGTCACTTTATTGGTAACAATGGTCACAGGTCAACAGTTCAGTATACATTCCAAATCACAGTTCCAAATGTTATTATCGAGTTATATTATCATAAAATAAGTTATTAATTAATACTAATATAAAATATAAAATTTCATTGAACTAGTCAAAAACAGTTGATTCTATTATATGGCTTCAACCCATTAATGGCCCACTACTGGGCACGGGTCTCTCCTCTTGAGGAGGCCTAGAGCATACTCCACCACGCTGCTCCAGTGCGGATTGGTGGAGGGGTTAGTGGCCAACCCGAGTGTCGGAAGTTTTCAAACCGCCCGAGGGCCTCCGACATGGCTTAACGACTGTTATTATATGATAACAACCGGGACCGACGGCTTTACGTGCCCTCCGAAGCACGGAAACGCTCAAGATTTTTTTGCCACTAGCGGTCACCCATCCAACTACCGACCGCGCCCGCTGTTGCTTAACTTTGTCGATCACTTAAGATCAACGCAAGCCGCAGGGCTATGAGCGCTTCTATTATATAAGTACAAATTATACTTGATTTTATAGTTAATTATTATTAAGGAACTCTTCCCAACTATACAATGTTTATAACACAACAACTACCTATAGACTATTTCAGGTTACTTCATACCATCAACATAATAGTCGTTTACATGTCTATTTATTGATATTATCAGGAATTGCTTAGCTTTAAAATGGACACAAGAGGAGTCCATACTTACAATAAGTACTCCTTAGCTCACCGGTGGGTTCACCAGAGCTCCCGGAGCCTCACCATATGCGCAGGATGGCTGCCGAGGGGGTTTTAGTGGGTACCTAAAAATCTCACATAACCTGCAACCTGTAGGTTCGGGTATCTAAGGAAGACTTTCCCCTCGAATAAAAAATGAACTCCTCAGCTGTAAATGTGGAGCCATAGTTGATTTTTTAAAATACGGAATCACATTAAACTAAACACTACATTGTAGGTACATTATTGATAGTAGGTACGAGTATTTTCAAATAAGGTGCCCTGTAATATTTGGCCGAGGGATCACATTAATTTAGCTCGAGAGGCAATTCTTAATTTCTTGTTTCTTTCTTGGCCGGCAACGCATCGGTAAATGCCTTTGGTGTTTCTTACGTCCACCATGGATAACGGTGTAAACTTACCATCTCGTGGACCGTTAGCTCGTTTGCCGACTGTTTAGGTACATAACGAGCAAAGCCACAAAAACCCTTCGACCGAATCAATGAATCTCCTGTATTTACAAAATCATTGGGGAAAATTACATGGAAAAATTATAAATAGCATACAAACCCCTCAATCCTTCAGACTAGATATGTCACGAAACACTATATGTGACTGGTCGTGGTTCATACACTGATTGATTTATTCCGCTAGCACATTCTTGTCCCAACGGGTACTATGCTAATGAAATCACGGCTGTTGCTGGCCATGCACTCAGACAAATTGACTGCATGCGTTCCGACTGGCATGCTTACATTAGGTAGATTGTGGATTGTTACAGCTTTATACTTTATAGACGTTGGTTAATAATAACAACAACAACAACAAATTCCTCTTTATTGTACACAAAAATTATATCCAAATACATTTTATTATACAGGAACTTGTACAATAGGCGGTCTTATTACTTAAATAGCAATCTCTTCCAGACAACCTATCAAGCCAATAAAGTGGACAATTTTGGAAACAGGGTAGGGTGCACAATTAAGGACAAATATTTGTCAGCAGCTAGTATTTAATTATGGAGACTAAAAGGAAGAGTAAGGAATGATTTAGAACACTATAATAATGTGATTTATTGGATTTTTTATTTAACACCAATATAAACAAGGCTTGGATACTCTCACACTGTTTGTTGATTGATGGAGTCAGTAGACTTAGCACAGAATGTTCGACAAGACCTAAATACTGTAAAAGTTACTTGCAGGATACGAAAATTTTTAATAAATAATGAAAATATAAGAAAAAAATTGTAATAATAAATTAACAGAAAGAAAGAAAAAAAATAGTTTCGATCAGTGCAAGATTATACCTATAACTACAATAAGTAGTTAAATACTAACAATTATTGTTTCACATTTTTGTAAATCATACATACAAAATATACAAATACACAAATAGACAATATTGCTCTTACCATTAAAGTATTTAATTACCTCACATTTTAAGAATTAAGTATTATTACAGAATCGTTTATAATTCAAGGCTTACAAACTCTACAGGGTTATAATTCATGACTTACAAACCGTACAACGCGAAGTATACGGTATACCGCTCAACGTCAGAGTCTCAAAGAATCATTTGATTCGTATTCGCTTATCTAGCTACATAACAGTAGCATTTGAAGAGACCGTTATATTTCCTTTGATTTACGTTAAGATATACGCACGGCTGAGCTACCAGCTAGTAGGTCGAGTGAAGCATTCCGTACTAATACAGTTGAGCTGTAGACTCATTGTACCTAATTTCTAATCCGACGCTCATGCCTCATACCCCACTGGCATTAAAATAGGTTAAATGTTTTCAATAATTTCAAGGCTTGAATCTTTGTTTTTGCAAAAATTTGGACTTTTTGTTTTAGTTTATCGTGTAAGTTCACCTGGAATTATTTCAGAAGGAATCTATCAAAATTCCAATAATCCCATAGAGGAAACTAAATCAATAAGGAAATTTTCACTTCACCAAAACTTTACTCTACTTGAAATTTTATGTCTCTTATCAACACATAAAATTTCAATACGAAGGCAACGTGAACATTTTTATTTGGCATACGTCAGTCTCCAGATTTGTATGTGTTAAAATCAAATTGTTAATATTCAGATTTTAACATACCGTCTCTATTTTTATGAAGTCAAACCTGCGTACAATTTTTCTATGATTGTTATAAAAAAACCATTGTATTTTCCATTCGCCGCACGCCTTTGATGTAAGAATAATGTTAATAGACAATAAATGTTTTTACTTCGTCAAAACGCGCCGTCGTACTTTTTATTTCTTCATACGATTCGTTGCCCTATATCGGTTTCTGTAAAAAGCGCAGTAGTAAATTCAAGAAGGTCTATAGTGAGCATGAAATTGTCTTCTTCGCGGTCATAAATTATCATCTTAATAAGTTAATGAGTGATTCCAGCAATACTTACGTTCTTGCTAACCGAAGGCAAAAGTGCCAATGCTACCGGCCGATACTCGTTATTGCCGTATATGTCGTCGGTCTGCGCATCTGCCTATAGCGAATTTGATTAAAATTCACGTTTATTTATCGTGGCGGTATTAATGTATAGACTTGTATTCCAGTATCGTTTATAGAGGTAAGCTTTGTCATAAAAGTGCCACCAGTTTCAATCAAACACGTATCTTCACGCGCATTTTATACTCTTGGACTTTTGAATAGAACGGCTACTAATTATTTGCTAATGTTCCAGCAATGAACAGTAATAAGCATCTTAAAACGCGTGACAATTGTAATCCTGGCAGCTGATAACATGATAAAAAATTTAAATCGCAAATAAAGCTTGTTGTGCTGGAGACGAGTCGCACTCGATTTGATTCTGATCACGTGCGATCGATCATGTGCTATCGAATTTTTAATTTCAGCAAAAAATCGCATGGAAGCGTCAAACATTGCAGAGTAACAGGTGAACGGCACCTCCCGGGCGACGGAGACAAAAAATCAACATCTGTTTGTGATAAATTTATGCAAGCATCGGTCGTACACACGATCATATCTACTTGAAATACGTCGCCAAAGACAAATTGCAGTCACTTCAGACTTGGCGAGCGAGTGTCCGTTGCAATGAGTTCCGATTGTTTTGCTACGATTATCCGCCTGTACGGAATAAGTCCCACCGGGCCGGTAACAAAACGCAAAATGGCTCAATGCTTACAAAACATAAAGAACCGTAAACCTAGCCGTAAAGCACCGCACTTCAGGTTTAAATCCGCATAATTATCGTATAGGCAATAAATTGTCCCGTGTGGGAGCGCACGTCGTTTGTATTCGTGCTGGTTCGTTGCTTGTTACAACATCATTGTCTTATTTTTTTTAATATACTTTATATTATTGGATTTTAATCGTTGTGCTTGGTGTTAATATCGATAATATCATTATCACTATTTTCTGTTACTTCAAAATTTCTATTAAATTCTATTTTTTATGTTATACGTAGCACAAACACATTTTGTAATTAACATCAAATATATTTATTTTGGTTAGGATTAAATAAAAACCTGAATAAACAAATTTCCAATCAACTGAGTACAAAGATCTACTTATATCTAGCTTTTGTCTGGTTTATATAATATTCCTTTCAATTTCAAAGCATCAAATTCTCAAAACAACGAAGTGACAATTTTACTACTTTGTAATAGTCCATAGTGATGTCATAATTAAATTCAATTCATGAAACGAACAGGTACAAGCAGTCATAAAACTCACAGTGAATGTTTTAGTGGTCGTAAACTCGAGCGACGTACAAGAGTATTCAAAACATTGAGTGGAGTTCGTCCACATTTTCATCTATGATTTAAAGATGTTATGACCTCATAGTTCGATAATGAATGAGGAGATCGTAAAAGCTGGAGTCCAAAGAACATTAATGTCAATAAAATACCCATAAACTCTATTAGCTGTCATAAACCTCACCACATCTGGCCAATATATCGTTTTGCTTACAAATACTGTTAATTATTCGATTAAAACTAAAGTCAAACCCTGTGGTCCGACCAAAACTTGTTTTTTTTTAGCTGTTCATTTGTGGATTCAACAGGAATTACAATTTAAAATACCCCCGGCAGTTTGATTTACACTAAACATATCTAAGAACACTCTCGATTAAGTCACATAGTTCACAAGTTTCATACAAGAATAATTAGATGAAGAGACATTAAAGTTATTCCCAAGCCATCAAAGAAAACAAAACCAAAACGAAAAATAAATGAAATTAAAATATAAGTCAAGCAAGAGACACTACACTACAGCAGCTAAGTTCCTTAAAAACTTTGACCGCGCTAACTACATTATACGAATACGTAAATTTTATAAAAATCGTCATGGAAAATTCGTCAAGGATTTGGCAAATTAAAGTGTATATTTTATCTTTTTTTTCTTTCCCTTTAAGCCATAAATTTACATGTCAAATGATAACGAGTATCGATAAAGAACACGGAAACGAACTTTTGTTATGAACATCACAAAATAGAACAATAAATTACCACAAGGTGTTACAAAGTAAGCTCGCCTTTTGGCCGCAATTCTTCAAAACATAGTGTCATTTAATTCTTTGTGAAAAGCATTAGCATAATAATTACTTACCTGCTTGCAATGCAGGTGAATTGCTATAGTGCCGTCTTTCTCCTTGCTTCCTTTGTCAATTTGCGCAACGGTTATTGTTTATGGATTTCTATTGTCCATTCGTTTAACTTTTTTAGCCATAACGGACTTTAAAGGAATTTTGTAAACATAACGGTCATGTTGTTACGGTCATTCAGCATCATTGTTGGTTTGCATAACAATTGGCTATTTAAATTTGTGCAATTTTTTGTTACGTGCTTTGATTTTAAGAATTTGTTACTGTTATTCTAATCCAAACACATGTTCCCACTTGACTATCTTTGTCTTATTGTATTCGTTGTACAACTGCTTCTGTTCTCATTTATATTCGTTGTTTCTGTTATTGTTTTCACATTAATATTTCTCATACTTCTTTCTATTCATTGACAACATTGTTGAAACAAAAAGAGCGCTTTTTCTGTGTGACCCATTAATAGCTTCCCATTTTGATTCTGGCAACATGGACAAGTAGTAGAAAACTGACTGTCTATTTTCAGAGACGTCAAATCCGAAATATTAATAAACTAGTACTGCCACTATTGACGTTACACCTGATAAAAATCTGCTAGATATCCTGAACGCCAAATCATTCTCATAATATTCATGCATCTTCGTTCTTGGATTGAATGTTCATTAATGGGTTAGTAAAGGGCTGACGAGCGTTTTAACGACAAGCTCTATAACTTTGAGGACTTCGTTAAAGAATTAAAGAATGAAAGGCATATTATATTAAAGCGTTTGAAGGTAACATTTTTTAACACTGTCGTGTTTAATTAAGTAGTTTATAATTTTTGTAATTTTTTAAATACAAATTTTTTAAATACAATTACACATGCAAGATATTAAACTTAATAACTAGTGATCTAATATTAGAAAATAATTTCGATACACTAGAACATTTACTGTTATTAAATCCTAACAATAAGTATGCAAAGCTATAATGATTATATTCTCATAATTGTTAGCTGGTTTATGAATATGTAAGTAAATTATTAATATAACATGCAGGTATTTGTTATAGATAACAACGGATAGAAATGATTGAGATATTTTCATATTTTTTGGTTTGTGATAATATTTGATGATTCGAAATTAATTTTATCGAGTTGTTATATAGGTATTTATGGGGTATTTAAATCCCAGAAATATCTTTAGGTTTATACTGGGACTGTTTGAAGTCAACCTACACAATGTATCGTTGATGAGACCATAGGATTATCTGTGGTGGGATCTGATACGCAATCTAGTTACTAATGAGTTACCAAAATGCTTCAATAAAGGTATTTCCAAAGAGCTAACTAGCTCTAACATAATCATAATTATAAGTATGTAAAAGCGTTGGTCTGTCGAAGCACTCCGTGCAGTGGCTGGAGAATTGTAATATTTCAAAATTACTCAAGAGTCGCGTTCGGTTGAATAATGCCCGAAGTTTAAGGGTGGTTGCCTCCCCCGTGCGTGCCGACTTACCACGGGACTTGTTTTTAAACTTTTGACTTTGATCAAAATATACTCCGCCACCTTCATTTAGGCAGAGATGTATATCATATTTGAGTAACTACTTTAGATATTTAAGGGTACTTCATTACTCAATAGGTAATACCTACTTGGGTCATACATACTAATACTTCTTGGTTCATGCAACAATATAAGATACTATTAGGTATTAAATCTACGGATAATACAGATAGGAGATATACCTATACATATCTTATAATTATAATAAAGCTATACTTATCTATAGCTATTTTTCAGCTCTAAAAATCTGTACTACACCTTAATATATTTCGTCTTTATTGAAATGTAAGTAATAAAAATAGTGTCGTTAAACTACAACATTTATTTATTTTGGAATTATTAATAAAATTGTTCTTATAATAATTATGATACTCAATTAAGCTTTTTATAAACACTAAATTATGGAATTATTTGCATATTCACACCGCTTGCATTATAATAGAAAGATACTGTTAATTAAAACATATTCACATTATCATTAAAGTGTACCCGGAGATGAATAAAAACATTTGATTACGTAATTTTAATAGATAAGTAATTTAGCATATTCTGCAATTAAACATTTTCATGATTTAGTTAATACTTTTAAGTCGTATAAATTGTAAGCCTTTAAGTTAGTTTTAATGTTCCCCGTACAATCATATGGTTGTGCTGTATTCGTTGCTAGGTAGAGGTATACTTAGATATGTTCTGGAGGCCGCACGTGGAGCTCTCCATGTGACAAACCGGTCTTGAGCAAGCCTAGTAACCTCTAAACGACTTACGTGAGCCCGCGAAGGATTCTCGGCTCACTTTTAATCTTCTTTTGTTACACTTTAGGTGTGGGAAAATGAAAATCGTGTGAAAAATGCGCGAACGTATAACATGTAAAAACTATCGCGTGACGATGAAGTATCGCAAGTGATATTACATTACTTGTGTACATTTTTACTATAATATTATGGAAACGTATGGTAGCGAGTGTATACATCATGTATTGACCTTCATGGATAGGACTACCTACGCTATACCTTCATAAGTATCTAATGTACTACATAGATATTAGATACTAAATTAATGTGTCATATAATAATTTAATAGCCTAATATTCAATAGCTCAAAGAAACGGATAAAACAAACTTTTTGACCATAGTGAAAGGTTCAGGTACTTTTTAGAATTCAAGATTGTAGAGTCAAGCCTTTATAAGATATAATTTGGATACATTTTTACAATGAAAGCGATATAAGCTTATGTCTATTACTTATGATTACTTGCACACTATGGAACGTTGACAAAATGAAAATATCAGTGAGGTAATATAATTAGATAGGTATTAGGATTAGATAGGTACTTAGACATGAAGCAGACATACCCATAGTAAAAATGACTTACCTTACTTTAAGTCAGTCGATTATGAACTACTGTACTGTGACATGGGGGACGGCATCAAAAACTTTGATGATTAAACTGGATTAAACTAAACAGAACACAATTAAGGTTACCCAATAGAAGAGACCCCATAACACAGGGACTATGGGGCCTAGGGCTGCATTTAATTTTTTATGTTTTGCGTTGTATGCTTCAATAAAAAAATCTTATTTCTAAAAACAAATCCAATAAAATTATCACCATAAAGCAGCAATATAATATGTTTCATAATGTATAATTTTACAACTAATATTTTAACTATTTGACTGGCCAATATTTGTATTAAAATTGTTTTTTTTTATAATCCTTGAGAGAAATTGGTTCAATGTTGCAGCAAAATTAACAAAATTAAATCATTTTAATTTTACTCAATTTCAACTGTACGAGTATTCACAGTACCTAGTTCCCGCATCTTAACGTAACTCTTAGAATTCTCAACTCTAAGAATTCCCAACTCCTAGAATTCCCAACTCCTAGAATTCCCGATATAAGTTGCATCGTCTCGTTAGCGCCCGCGCCGCAAAACCTCTACTTATTTATGCCCGTACTTTTTCAATTCGCGGGCTTCTATAATAATGCGTTAAAGATTTTACTTAGTTTTTTCGTTTTAGTTAAACTATCTGTGACGATACGATCATACAACGGCGATAAATAAGGTTAAGCTCCTAGAAATTAAATAGGTACTTTTTATCTACATTAATTTTCTCAATTTGAAGAGTGAGAATATGAAAATGAGATAATTGTCAAAAAAACTCGGTAGAAATATAGTAATTCAAAACTTAGTCTCACTTTGATTATGAAAGCCACAATAGGTAGTAACCGTTACTAAAATAACTTAGTACATTATGCATATACATATTATACATATCTATTGAGTAACACCTTGGTTTATTTACTTATCATTAATAAAATATTTGTATTTTGCAATAATAAATTAACGCCTACGGTGGCGTTGTGTTTTGTGATAAAAATACCGATGTCAATAAAAAAAACAACATCGCTTTCTAGAATTCGATACACGCAATTGAAAGGTGTCGGAAAAACGCTTGCGATTCTATGAAAATGCGTCGGTGCAAAGAAACCTGCCCAGTAATACCACATACCGTTTTATAATCAATGTCAATGGGATCGTTTTACAGCGGAATTTAATCTTTGTGACTATTAACTTAATGTTTAATTTATTGTGGCACTCAATTGGTTGATACGTTATTGCGCTATGTTCCCTTAATTGTTGCCAGTTTTTACTTGGGCAAGGTGCGGATGTAGTTACGGAGCACGTATAAACGTTTTTGTTAATTTATTAATATAGGTGGTCTAAGTCGAATGGATTAACTTTTTATATTGATATAACGTTTACCTTAATTTATGAGCTAAGAAGAATCTGTAGTGACACTTTTTTAGACGTTTTCAAATATCTTAACTAAATTATATGTAGGTGCTTAATATGTCCTACGTTGTAGACGTGTTCATTAAAAGGTTGTGGTACAAAAAACATTTAATTTTTATTCAAAATAGTTACATATAAATTTATTAAAATGCAAATGTGGATAAAATGCAAATTTTTCATTCTATGTAGATTACCTTCTTTTAAAGGCACTCGTTGGAACCTTTCACATGAGAGACATTTTTATTGGTCTTATATTTCGAGTTTTAGTAATTGGTTACTGGAAAAATAATAAAGATTGAAAATAGATACGACAAAATATATATCGATGTTACGTTATTATATGACAAAATAATCCAAAATATATTTTCAGATTATTTGTATGCGTGAACAAATAATCTCTTATGTGTAAGGGGCCTAAATGTTTATAAACAATAGGTTAATTACAAGACAAGAGGACTTCTTTTTATCATGTGTGGACGTCTGTGGTCCAACAGATACTTTTTTGTAATAAAAAAATATTATATTCAATAAACGTTTTATGCTTGTCTGCCATTACTTGACATCAAACAGTCAGGCAACTCAGGCAAGTAAAAGTCATATTGTCACAAACATTCGTAAAAAATGTTGATGGATGTTAAAGGAGCGTACTCATTACGGCCGCGCCGCATCACGGCACATCACGGTGCAAAAACGCTTTGGCAGTTACTGGATTACGCACGGGAGCTGAACAGTGAGCAGCTACGCAATAACCTTGCTTTGTGATAGAAAATTACCTACACATAATTTTTTATGAAAGCATCGTACTGTCCATAAAAAACGCACTTTCTTGCTAGCTGTTTCAAAACGTTATTCGTTCTTAAGTAAAATCGGAACCTTTGTAGTTTCGTCATGTCCGTCCGACTGTCCTTCTGTCCATCTGTCCGTCTGTCCGAAGCAAAGCGCCGCGCCGGGACCCGTAGTGCTAGAAAGCTGTAATTTGGCATGGATAAACATATTTATTAAAACACCAGAATCGTAGAATAAAATATTGAAAAACGTTTTTTCCATACCCTCGCCTATAGGTAACGTAAAGATGAATTTTTTATTCGTTGCGTACCCTATAGTGTGGGGTATCGTTGAATAGGACTTCCAAAAATATTATGAGTAAACGGTTGGAGTTGGACAAGTGAAAAAATTCTCAAAAATAGATAACATGAGGAATTTACAAGGAAAACTAACACGACTATGTTATCATTAGTAGTTAATGAGTAATAGTCGACAAATTTACTACTTCGGAACTCTACATTGCGCGTGGCCTAACACGCTCTTGCCCGGTTTTTTACATTCTTTCATATTACTGCTTAAGACGGAATTTTTCACAATACAAATAGCGCTTTGCCACACTAAGTTATTTTATGCACTGCATGTTAAAAACGCAGTTTGGTTGCGTGACGTATGACCAGTATGACACAAAACGCAGTCACAACTCACAAGTCCCAAGAGTATGTAATGAGCGTGGACATTGCAAGGTCAATATTTCTCGTAGCGGAGTCTTGGTGGAAAAGATAATTTATGCGATTCATTGATTTTTTCACGCACATACTGCTACTAAAATTACCAATGTAACTTACTTGAAGTTGTGTCATATAGCAGAATACTGTTAGTATTATTACAGCGGTAAAAAGTATTAAATTTTAAAGGAATATGGATGAAAAAATGTGGATTTTTGACGAGAGATTTTCTGAAATACCAAATGAAGTAGGTACCTACCTACTCTGTTTAAAGTAAAAACTGATGACAATACCATACAATACCATTTTAAATCTATGATGTTATACCTATTTCATTACTAAAACTCAATCCGGTGACATAGCATCAAAAAATCTTTTAATATTTTTAAAATCTGTAGAAAAATTATAGTATTAGTTTTAACAAATTTTCTATTTTCATAATTCTATTTAAATAAAAATATGAATTGAAGCTACGTTATATTACATATATTATACTATATTCCTCTATAGTTTCACTTAACAACTCACTTTCCACTTTATAACTCAATGGTTTATCTGATTACAAGGTTACTTCACTTATTCAACTTTATAGGGGCGTGACCAATATCTTAAAGTACTTATTACTAAAACGTACTTACTTCTGAAAACGAATATTATGTTTGAATAAATGAATATCTGTTATTTAAATTGATTATTAACGTATGCATGAGATTCAAAGTAACAGAAAATCGTGCCCAAGTTTCGTTCCTCTGTTTCGCGCACGGATTCTGAATAATCTCCAATTTTTTGTGTTATTTTGAGGAAATCAAAAATTTTCTATTCTTATTTAAGCCAAGCAGAATCTGTAATAGGTTAATTTGTAATTAAAAAAATCAATTGGCCTTTATTTATGTTACTATTCATACATAGTTGAAATTATAACATCTAGTCACCAGTCGATCTGTCATAAAATAAAAGGACCTATCGTTGCATCCAATGAAACAATACATATATCATAATGAGAATTTAATAACTCACTCAACATGTTATTATATTCAGAATTAAAATCAATGAATGAAAGTTCCTGTGAATTAAATAGACAATCTTAAACAACTAAAAAAATACGTTATAATTTTCTTGCCTATCCATTACACCAGACTGGGTACACGTGATAAGTAGGTATTATGCACTAGTATTTCGATGAACTTAAAATTCATTGGTTTATTCCAACACGTCGTTATCAGGTATAAATGTATTTTGTAGCAGTAGCGGTTCCGTATCGTTTTCTTGTTGAATGATTGATTCGCAATAACAAGTTCGTGACTTAAACCGCGGACAGGTTGCAGCAACTTTGTACTTTGTAGAGCCGATCGGTAAACGTTTATAAATTATAATTAAAGGCGTCAGTTTCATTTATTAGCGCAACATATAATTACTTATTACTTACAAGTTGGTTGTTTGATTTATAAATATTAGTTGTGTCTATCAGGTACCTATTTTTACGCTTCAATAAGCGCTTTTGATGGTGACGAGGAAGATGATTAATAGATATAATGTTGGTATTAATATAACATATAATCTTGATAGGAAAATATTAAGTTTTGTACATTTTAGACCCATAAAATGACATCACATTAAGTGTGTTGCGTAATTAATGCAAGAAAAATAATAAATGTAAATTATTCAGTCATTGACATGTCATCAGTCATCAAGTTTGCAATTCATCGTATCAATATTAGGTAATTGAGATAATAAATAAGTGGGGAATGATTGAATAGCAACGAACAACTTCGTGACTTATTCACCGGGGACATGTCGCAGCGACATTGTAGTGATCAAACTGAATGCACCTTCAATACACCGTACACGCGCGAACTAATTTAAGCATCTGTTTTATTGATACATTGATTTAAACGCTGAGTGGCCTGCTAACCTACATAGTATTTTTTTACAATACTATAATAAATATAATTAGGTACTTATTGTAGGTACCTGAAGCGATATTAAACATTATTAAAATCAAACATCCTATTATGTCAATTTACCTACCTGTTATTTAAGTTTATGGTATTTTCATCATAAATTAAATTGGACTATCGATAGAAAATATGGTATTACTACATAATTAAAGATGAATGTGAGAAGGTAAACAAATAGATACGAGTATCTACGTATCTGGTAGCTGTGTCCTCGGTCTTGCCTTCTGTATCAGTATTACACTTAAAATCAATTAAAATCTTTCCTATTAGATACGAATGCGGCACCGCCAAGCCAGAGCGACTAATCGGCAAAGAGCAAGGACTGGCATCGGTAGCTAAACGAGCATTCAGCAATTATACGCTGTGATTCCTAGATAGATTAGATAGAACGTCACGAAATATTCTATGCAAGGAAAATATATTTTACTATTTACATGTATAAATTAAATGGAAAAGTTTAGAGCAAAATTGAGAAAGGACTATTTTATTTTCACTTCACCATGAAGTGAAGCATTAACTTATTAAAACCGGCCAAGTGTGTGTCAGGCGTAGGGTTCCGAAGTAAACCGTGATAGTTTTCCTTGTAAACTCATCATATGTCCTATTCTTGTGAATTTTTTCACTAGTCCATCTCCAACTGTTTAGCTGGCAGGGCCTCCCCAGTGCCCCACTTGACTCGAAGTAAAATTGGCACTTTGAAGCCGAATATGTTGCAAACGGGCCCCTGAATTGAAAAACGACGAAACATAATTATATTTTAATATTTTATCTTTATTTTCTTCGGACAGACGGACGGACGGACGGATATGACGAAATTATAAGGGTTCCGATTTTACTTCGGAACCCTAAAACTATCTGTCAAGCCAGAATCACTGGTATCGTATTAAAATAATTATTTCTTTATTATGGGCCTTACCTTTTCAGATCAGGTAGGTATAGGGTAAACTTCATTTAATAGGTTACCCAGAATATCAATGGTAGCAATATGATTAGTGCATTAACTTTTTAATTAGCGGAGTACTACCTATTACTTCATGTCGCGTATCGCATTTATAAAACAGTTTATTGTATGATAAACCTAACTGAAAGTCTACATATTCCACTCGGGATACATACGGGTCTATATATTTCACTGGGTTCTTGGCTAATCAGCTAAATAGCGAGGACTTCGGAGTGTACAATCGCAGTAATTGTAAGCCCTGATGCCTAGATAGATTGTCCGCTGTCTGTTACTGAATTAAGGCACTTGACGGACTTACAGTTCTTTAGTTCAATCACGAATCAAGTTCCTCGGACAGTGAGCTTCTACAATCTTCAATGATTGTGGCCTCTAGTCTGGAAAGATATCAGACACATATTCGTGTAAAATATCGCAATAAGGTTTACCTAAAAGTTTTTATTTGTACTACTTTTATTCTTATTTCTCTTATATTACTCTCACTTATAAATTATACTTACTGTTCTCGATATTCAATCGCGAATATCACGATACAAATATCTACGATTGTGACAGTTTAAGCCTTGGCCATCTACGGCCTTGTCTTTTCTTGGATCTGTTCTATCAAACATAATTAGTTGTATTATTACTAATTTGGATTTGAATATTATATTTCATTATATTCACATCCAGCGGCATATACCTAATTCAAATTTATATTTTCGTTTTCTCAGCTGGCTGGTATCTATAGGAACAAAAGCATTTACTAAACTATAGTGATTTTTTTCTTTCACAACCGTTCAAATTAAAACGACAGTAAAAATTAAATTTTAAAACTACAGGTGCAGGTACTTCACAACATATCGACTAAATCCCTCTATAAATTATTTCCAAAATGACCGCACTTATCTTAATTAAATGTGACTTTTTATCGGACAATAACTTAGTAAGAGCTTAAACAGGTTTCTTCATACAAACATCGATACATTAGCGAGCCTCACGCTTACGACCAATACAATGTTTAATGGTGAAATAAACTACAATTATGTATAAGAGCACGTTTTAAGACGTTTAAACAGTGTAATAACTGTGCGGGGACGCCTCGCTTATTAAAAGGCGTTTAATGTAACAATAATTGACTTAATAGCTCTTCAGCACGATTAGATTCAGCACGACAGCCGGTTGTATTAGTGTATAAAGACGCCATAAAACGCCCAATTTGCAACTAAAGGGCGAACCTAATTATTTCATAGGTGTTTGAAAAATGATACGATGTGTCATTTATAAAACTCGGTGGTCTGGCTAACATTTTATAATATGACTCTACATTATTAATTCAAGCGTATATTAAGTGGCCGTGTATTTAATTGTCTATTAATTCATTTTTTATCATTAACTAAACTAACAAAACTGCATACGAGCATTAGTATTATAACTATCTAATGATGTCTATTAGGTGTAGTAATTAGTAGGTATGTAGGTAGGTAGGTGGTCGGTGTATCTAGCTACGTAGTCATTTACAATAGTTACTGAAGAGACGATGTATTAATTTTCGCACGAAAGTTGTCAAATATTTTTGACACTGTTTTTAAGATCAAGGAAATAGACAATGGACAATTTTCAGAATATTCCGGTCGATCTTATATCAGCATTCAGATGATCTATCCGATATTAAAATGATTATCATGATAAATACGTAGCAAAAATCATAATACCGGTATATCATTAATGCGATAAAATATAATTACATAATGATGCAAGCATCTTCGATACCGCGATAAGCCAGAACGACTTGTCACACGGCATCTCACAAGGATTTTTTTTTTTTTTTTTTTTTTTTTTTTTTTTTTTTTTTTTTTTTCGAATGGATAGTTGCTGTTGGCCCTAGTGGCCTTTACAGCTTCACGCGGACAGGAGGGCGAGCCTGGAGAGGCTCAGCCGAGAAGACATATTTGCGAGGTGGGAGTTATCCTCCACACCTCGAGCAGTAGGGGCATGCGACGTCCTAAGGGATCAGTATCATGCAAGTTGGTTGCCTTTAACAGGTTTTAGTAGAATTTATTTAATTTGACAGTAAGTATGAATCACGTATAAAGTATAAATAATTTACTTCAGTACTGTTGTTTTGTCTTTTATGGTACGAGTTGTCTTTTCTGCTCGTGTTGTCTTTTTTTTGGTACTAGTTGTCTTTTCTATATGTGTTGTCTTTTAGGGTACAAGTGGTATTTAACGTGTGTGTTGTCTTTTATGTATTATATTTTGTTATTTGCTCTTGAGTTGCGATACCTTTTGCTTACAAGTATGCAGTTACTGCATAATGATGTATGTCATGTTCAAAATAAAACTAAATAATTGACACTTATTATTGTTTTATTTTCATATACTCTAAATGTGTGACGATACAGTGTTTCGAAGGACAACTACATGGTTACCTAAATCTTGAGTATGCAATAATAATAATAATAATAATAATATTTTATTTCAGACCATAGTCCATATGTTTGTTTAGTTATACAATAAATATTCTTAAAAACTATGTTAGTAAAACAGCACAACGAAAAACAGCACAGCAATGCAACATCGAATTATAATTATTATATGTCTGTGTATGTTTTCGACTTTCGTGTACCTACCTAATATTAGTGATTTATTTTAATTTAAGCATTGATTTGATTTGAACATACATATTAACTATAAGCTAGTAGAATAAAAGCTTATTGAAAAGTTTAAACAACTTCAGCTATAGGTATTTATATGACTATTCTATGCTATTAAATATCTTAGAACCTTGAAAGGTGACCGTGTGCATTTGCAATGAGTGCGCTACACGCTTGATTGATAGGTTAAAGGCAGCCGGGCACAAATTAAAAAACAATCTGCCAAAGGCCAAGTGAAATCATCAATTAAGAAAACGCATTTGTTGGCGATTTTGCCGCCTTTCAAGTAAAAGTATGTCTCCTTGGATAGGCATCAGACAGACATTGACTTACAGTTACTTTGAGAGCCACTGTCTGGTTTCCTCGGGCATTAGACACAGTGGATTTAATGTGCGGTATAGTTTCTATGTTTGTTTCTTAACTACAACTATTATAATAACTGTAGGAAAAAACGGAAAGGTATGTACCTAACCTAAAAAGGCATGGAAATTCAAAACAAATTAATTAAACATTATACTTAGTTTTAAAGTGGCCAAAACGAATCTTCCTTAAGAAACTACGGCAATGGAAATTTTTAGGGAATTATAAATGTTGTTATAACATTAGAAGAAACTGGATTCACTCCGGTAAGTGCATCGACCCGTTAACAACGAAAAGTCTCGTAGCTCTGCTACTATTACACAGGTCTTCATAAAAATACTACATAGACCACAGGTCAATAAATAAGATCTTATGATAATAATATTTTCTTATAATAATAATCTTATAATAATAATATTATTTATTGATCTGTGACATAGACTTTACTATTCACGGTGTTACTGTATGATAATTTAATAATAATTTTAATATTATACTATTCAATTTTGGTTTCATTTTTAATGTTTATTTTTACTGTTCCATTACACTTTTAGACACAAAATGAAATCTTTATATCATTAGGTAATTAATATTGTAATGTATAATCGTAATTGAGGAAATCTAAGGCATAAACTGCCACGCTTCTTTGCAGCCCTTGCGGAGCATGTAAACACTAATAATAAACAGTTATTAATATCTTACAACTAAAGGTCCCCAATCCAACAATGACCGAAGTTGCTTATTTCGATCGATCACTTACGATCCACCGGAACCATGCGATCTAATAGCATTTCTAACATGCTGTAGATATATCCCAGTTTATTTATATTTTAAAAAGCACTGTTATCAGTATCATTGTAGAAAACTTCTCTACTATTTCCCTAGCAATAAGAACTTTGAAATAAAGGTTAGTGTTGGCGGCAACAAAAATGGTGATACAATCTCGCTAGAAACTTTATGAGCCATTAATAGGCTGCATACATATACGAGTGGCTGTTTATATGTAGTCAGAGTGGCGTGAACAATTTTAGTAGCCGACGTAATTAATTCGGTTTGTGACTACGATATATACTCGTACAGTGCGAAGAAACACGTTTAGTCATCTTTCTGTTTAGAATTATTGTCGCACATAGGGAGTATGAATTAGGCACTCATTAAGAAAGCCTATTTTAATATGATACGTCTCACGATTTTAATGCGTGTATGAATGAGTATATTATGATTTCAGTTTAATTCAGCTTGACCCAAGGACGTAAACTAAACAGCTTAGCAGACAGTTAAGTACTAAATTGAAATTTTCATTCAAAATTATTATTTTGCATTACATTAGGAAACGTGGGGTCGTGAGCAATTACCGTTTTTTCTTTAATCGTTCATATATAACTCTCGAAAGTACAAGATTATAATTTCCTTTGCTAATTTAGGTACAACAAAAATTATGGTTTTATAAATTTGGAAAGGAATAATTAGAAAACCTCAAGATAACAGTTGCATGTTCAGTCTAACGAATCTCAGAACTTTCTCGGGCGCTGTAGGAAGAATATTACAATTTATCATGTCCCACAAGTATACACACTCGAGTGCGTTAAAACTATTTTATACGTATGTAGTATAAAAATAAAATAAGACAACCTAATTACCCTCTATAATTATTTCGAAAAATAATTATTTCAATAGACTAACATTCCTGGTTGCGTAATAAAGCCTATCCTTTGCATAATATCCTATACTTGAAAAGGCCACAAAGGCGTACTTGAGGCGGTAATAAATAAGAGAAATGGCGATAAAAAGGCAAATAAGTTAGTTGTCCGTCTTCTACGGCAGTTTCTTGTCGACTGACACAAAGTAAGCGATGATTTATGCGTCGAGAGCGCTGTCTAATTAAGCGCATGCGCATTTCATTCTATGTAAATTTTATTTGAGCCGCCCTGATGAATGAATGACAGGCATTATTGTTATCGCAATCTCAAACAGTGTAGGTAGTACAAATAAAAGGCCGAATTAATGAGCCTTGGTTCCAATTATCAATTAGTATCTAATTTTAATAAGCATGACCAGAGGGTACCGTACGATAAAATTATCAAACTTTAGAAGATTGTGCGGCTTTTACAAAGGCTTTGAAGTAGTTTGAAAATCAATATTTATTCGCTCGGAAAATGTTATTAAATAAAAAACGGGCTAAGAAATACAGTAAACATGCTCGATTTAAATAAAGTTTAAAAATTTAAAACTGTAAATAATAATTAAACCAACGTGATTATTGCGGTATTAAACATAAAGTGATTCACAAATTAATTCAGAATACCTTTATTACTGTTAAAACTAAATAAACATCACATCTCCTAAAGAGTGCGCTCAAGATGCCTGTACCACGAAATCGAGAGGATCGCAGTGTAGCGAGAAAAATGTTTTAATCTTACATGAATGTATGGAGAGTTCACGAATTCTCCAGACAGCGTCGTCTCATGGTACGGGGCGAGAGGACGAGTAATGTTATGAGCAACCCATTATTGTCTCGCCCCATACCGTAAAACATTACGCAGTCGTACCGGCTCTCGAAACCTCATAGAGCTGTCAATACCAATGGCCTGACAATGGATAACATTTGTTCACAGCGTAATTATGTTATTGCCATGAAATTGCAACATTTTATGCCTTTGTAACAATGTTTAAAACATAATAATTTTGATATGTTTTATTTGTGGGGATTTATTTGCTTTTTATGTTGGCAATATTTATTCACATATTTCGCTGAGACAACAAAGTGAAAGATCTTCGCATAGTGTATTTATAACTACTCGTGTTGCGGTCTTCCTGGGTCACATAATTTATAAATTCATCTAATAAATTAATTAAGCAGCGGAAAGCTGCAACAAAGTGTGCAATAAATAAGCAATCTCGGGACATGTGTTACCTGTCAGACATTTTTCATTTTATTTTCATAGGAAGCACACTAACAGCTCTATAGAGATACTCAGTGAAACCGTTTAGGATCATCTAGTGACGGTCTTGGCGAACGGTAAAAGATGTCGGGTTCTTTCGAGAATAGAAGAGTTATCAATAAGTTTCAATCTGTTAATACAGTATGTTATTTTGTGATATAAGATATTTTGGCAGAGAGAAGCGAGTTTTCAAACTGTAAATAGATTTTGTGACTGGGGACGTTAAACACAAAAGCAAGGTTGTGATTTCATCACGTTTTTAAATTCCAAAATAGTTCCATGACATTTTTAATGCCATTTCCTCTCCGCAGTATTTTGTAGACTAGAATTGATGTCTTGCGTTAGATATGCGCTAACAGAGTTCTATATCAATAAAATATAAAGGCTGGAATTGTCGCGTCCGTCCGTTTGACAGGCACAAAATCGGCAAACACAAAGCGGGCGTCAACATAAACTAACATCCGGCGAACGGTGATGTATGGCAGCCGCAGAACTATGGAAACAAATCTCTCTCCGTAATAATTTACGGGCGCAATATGGCTTCGCAGTTCGAAAACGAACAAACAAAACAAAAACGCGAGCACTACCCGCGATAAAAGATGTCGCCACACTAGCTGCAGGCCTTTAAAGATAGACTAGTGCTTAGATAGATAGAAAATAAACGAGTTGCAAATAAAGGAGAAGTCTGCGCCCTGCGCCAGCGACGCTAGCGACGCCGTCGACCAATCAGCGCGCGGCGTAATTATAGTTTCAGTTCGTATTAGGAACGACGCTTGTTATGCGTTCTCATTCGGCGTAAATATCTTGGCAATAATTAAATATGTACCTACTCGGTACAGTTTGATTTTAATCTTGTATGATACAACAGGCGTTTTACGATGTCAAGTACTTGCGTAGTAAATTCTCCTATTACTTACAGTATAGAAGGTTTGTGTTTTGTAAAGCGTTCAGTTTAGGCGTGACAATGATTCAGTAAAAAACCGGTCAAGTGCGTGTCAGCGGGGGGAACATTTGACACTTTAAAGCCAAATATTTCGCAAACTACCCCTAAATCCAAAAATGGTCTTCGGAAACCCATAATATTTTTGAAAGACCTTTTCAACGACACTATAACGATACGAGACCTTTTCTACGATACGAAAATTTCATCCTTTTTTTTCAAAAAAATTTTTTTCAATATTTCATTTCGCGATTTTGAAGTTTTAATAATTATGTATGTACAATATATCCATGCACAAACAGCATTCTAGCACTAAGGGTGTCGGCACTTTGCTTCGGATAGACGGACAGACAGACGGACAGACATGACGAAACTATAAGGGTTCCGATTTTACTTCGGAACCCTAAAAAGGGAAAACTAGAGTCCGTTTTTGATTTGGCACGATGTTTTTTTTATTTTTTCTTTAAATATACCTAATATACAGTGTATATAATTATATCTCTGATTCATTAGTGTTCTTTATACGCCAATTATTTGTATTTTTCTATATACTAAGAGCAACACACATTAAAAAAAATACACATCGTAGGTGGGTACATGTACGTATTTCTTCCCACAACTGAAGAATTTAAACTACAATTGATTATAGTAGAAGAGGTAAATTGGTTTAAATATATCCACCAATCTACGCGATGAAGGATTATTGTTATTTTGAAGCTAAAACACAATAATGGCAATAAGAGAAATTAGAGGAGTGAGCACTTAAAATAATTCCCTCAACAGTTGTTCGAATTTTCGTTGGAACATGACTCACAAGGAAACAAATTAAATGGCCACTGTCCGCGCTAGGGTTGGCAGCTCGATAAAATGCTTCGAATTGCCCGGTACCTATCGTCATTCCTGACTCAATTATTTAAAAAACGAACGCCCGTTGCGTTTCTTTGTGTCCTTGTCGTGCGTGATTTTCGTCGCTATTTTCATCTCTTTCACTCGATGAGACCGGCAGCGCCCGCGTCGTCGATAACTATGGAATGCGTCGGCTGACTTCAGTCGAACGGTGTTCATAGACAATTTAAATTGGAGAAATTGGTAGCCGAGTACTTCGAGGAACTGGTAATAAGGCACAAGTGTGGAGGTACGGTATAGTTTGCGTTTAATAAATATACCAGTTCTAACGTCAACGTTTATATTTATAAAACGTGGTGTGTTAGCTCGCATTGTATGCATGAGGGATAAAAACTTGTAATAATGTCATAAAAATTCAAATTGATCATTTCAGTTAGAGTATAGCGACGTTCGTGTTTAAAAAGATTGAGTCATTGTACATATAACAACTGCTAGTCTTGCGTGCAGTCCATCTGTCGTCCCGCGCTTACGACAATATCATGAGCTTTTAATAATAAACAGACATACTCGTAGCTTTCAATGCGATATTCGACTTATTGAAGTATTTTATTAAATTTCTATTGTAAGTAAGTAGGTATAAATTTTAAATGTATGAAAATTTTAACTCGAGGGTTAAGTGCTTTTTACATGGTTTTTGAGGTCCGGGGAGGTTGCTTTCATTTGCTTGCTTGCAACAACCCATAATTGTCCCACTGCTAGGCTCGGGGTCTCCTCTCACAATGTGAGGGGTATAGGCCATAGACTACCACGCTGGCCAAGTGCGGATTGGTAGACTTCACACACCTTTGAGAACTTTCTTGAGAACTCTCAGGTGTGCAGGTTTCCTCACGATGTTTTCCTTCACCGAAGCAAGTGATAATTAACTTGTATACGTAATACGCACATAATATTTGAAAATTAGGGGTGCGTCCCAGGATTTGAACTCGGGCCCCTCGGTTCGGGAGACCAACGTTCAAATGTAACCGGGGAGGTTAGGTTATTGAAACTATAAGACAAAATAAAGTAGAAGAAAATAGCCTGGCAGCCTTTTTTATAAATGTACACCATAATAAATATATTTTAAGAAAATTTATTTATTTATTTTATTTATATTAATTGTATTACTATAATTTACATCATTAATTTGTCTTAGCGTGAGGAAAAATTTGTCAAAATTTCTGTGGCAATAAAAAGAAATCACAAAACTTAAGGTACACTTCTCGAGAAAATTTTCAAGTAGTCTTGAGCGCCGTATTAGGGGTGGTATAATAAGGCTTTCTGGATTAGCCAGAGCTCTTGAGTGAGAATAAACCCAAGGGAAATCCTGGCTCGCAGCTTTCCTTCTTATTTATTGCTTCTCCAACGGCTAGCGGCCTTTGTATCGGATCTCGGCTACGAGAAATATATTTCTGGACGGATTAACATGTATGCCACTTGCTTGTAATTAGGTAAAGGTTTTTGAACTCAAGATTTAATTGTTTTCGTAATAACAAATAATATTGAGAGATGAAGGATGTGTTGATTGAGAATTAAAATACTGATATCAAAACAAAAATAACGTTACACATTTAGTTTGACGTTAATTTAATTATAATAATAATTATTAGCGTTTTTTTCATACCTATATGTATTTGGAATAACGGCGAACGTTAGCTATAGTATTTTAACAACTAATTTTAAAAGAACCTAATATAATTATTATAATTTTTTACACCCATAGATATTTATTAGAGAGAGATGTTACATCTAAGGCGGGACAAAAGTACCTAGTAAATTTCAAAAAAGAAAAAGACAGTTAAATAAATTTTGTATTTTCTTCAATGCAGTGTATTATTGGCAATATTCTAAAGTGCTACAAAAAAGTAAATGCAAATTCCTCTGCGTCTCAAAATGGAGTGGAAACTCTAAAACATTTTCTGATTAACGTGCTTTTAATACATTTGAGCAGCTATAAATTCATGTGTAAGTAAATAACGCGAACATCACTACTATTTTTATTTTTAGCTCCATTTCACAGTATTAACAAATAGTTTGGATTGTCGCCACTGAAAACAAAGACGCAATTCTAAATATTACTGCCCAAGGAATAAATTGATTTAACAAGATCTTAAGCTAATTGAATTTATACGTTTCGCTTGCATTTACTCTTTGCGTTAAGATAAACGTGCGACTTCCCGTCTTAACTCATTGCGATGTACTTTGCTCAGACTTACTCGAAATTTATATTTGATGGCTACTAAAATATAGTAATGTTAATCAACTCACGTTGTTGTTTCGTTTTATTGATAACTAGGAAATCGCCCTCGTTTTGCTTCGGGAAAAATAGTAAAAAAAAAAAATAATATAGCTTATGTCACCCGGGGATAGTGTAGCTTCCCAATAGTGAAAGAATTTTTCAAATCGGTTCGGTAGTTTCGGAGCCTATTCAATGCAAACAATCAAATCTTTCCTCTTTATAATATTAGTATAGATGATGGATTTAAACCAGCACAAATAACATACTTTTGGGCTCTAAAATATCTTACTTGTCATTAATTAATTTTTAATTAATATGATGAATGTGAAAGTTTGTGAAGATGTTTGATTTAACCAATTTGTCTGAAATTCATAACGAAGATCCTATACCCTACATTAACACATAGGCTACTTTTTATCCCGGAAAAGTTCAGGATTTGTAAGAAATAGAACTCTACCGCGAGCGAACCCGCAAAAGCTAGTATGCTTATAAATTACTAAATGTTACTATTGTACATCTAACATTACCTATTTGATCAACCAATTAATTAATTTGACAGTAAATAAACTAACTAACCTATAAATTTAATCAGTCTGAGTTAACGACCAATGAAAATAAGCCCTCAATCATCAATGTCATTCTACTTCAGGTTTCAAAATTTATCATGAAGGGAATTGTAGAGTCTCTTAACTATTATAAAACTAGTGGATACTCAGCATGTTCCACTACGCTAAAAAAATTCTGATGACAATCACAGATCAATGATTTTGTGTTGACGGTCTGTTTAAGCGCCGCCTTTACATATTAGGTATCTTTAAATTGTTCTATGGGAAAAGTAGAAAATTGACTTTATCAATGGACTGAATGTGCCTAATGCATTGTTTTAGTAGTTTCAAACCATCTTCGCATTATTGCCTTTCAAATAAAACCATTTTGGGGCATATTTCAAAGTCTATAAAGGGACATCCGTACAAACATTTTTTGTGTTTTATTTATGTGTATAGATTTTACACCATAAAAGAAGCGCTTTAGGAAGTCGGTACGAAGAGGTAACCAATTGATGCATGCATCTTGTTTGCCGATTTGAAAAGTCACAATTTTATTTATATGCAATACAGTTATTTATTACGTATATCGCACCTTCAGTGGAAAAAGGCATAAGATGAATATTACACTTTTACAGGAGAGCAAAAAAACTGTTCAAATATCAGTAAGTAGTCAAAGGAATTTACATTACGATTTCTTGCACAAAACCGTCAAAATTAATGATAAAAATTTGAAAAAATTGAGCATTGTCTTATTTTTCTAACAGCATAAGAAGCTCTAGCGAGTTTATTTGTGAGAGATGCTATATGCGGCCCCCATTGAAGTTTGCTATACAAGACCAGCCCTAAAAAGACTGGATTCCTCTATTTTTAATGTTTCATTATTTAATTTAAGAGATTTATTGACTTTTTTACATTTGGTAGCACGAATTCTACTTGCTTTTGGTTTTCTTTGCATTTAAAAGTAAGTTATTTATAGTGAACCGATGTGAGACATGCGACAGAGCACTATTTACATTGTCAAATTAATTTTTATTCCTCAGTCATTAATATTAAGGATGTATCATCTGCAAACAGCACAATGTTCGCATGGTTTTTACATAAAATAGTAAATCATTTATATACACCAGGAAAAGAAAAGGACCCAAGATCCAACCTTGCGGTACACCCGTAACAGCAGGTGACCCTGATGACTTTTTGTCATTTATATTCACCTTTTGTATCCTATTACTTAAATAAGAAGCGAACAAGCTAAGGACCTTGTTTTTCACGCCATAGTGACTAAGTTTGGAAAGTAATGTATCGTGCTCAACACAATTAAACGCTTATGGTAAATCACAAAATACACCTATAAAATTTTGTGATGACTTCCATGCTTCATATAATGTTTAAGCTTAAAGATTTTAGATGCTTTAAGAACATCTACTAACTTTACTAAAACCGTTATTATTAAAATTCATTTTAGCATTGTAATGCTCCTATTTTTAATTCAGATATTTTCAAAAATATTGTCAGAAACGAAGCGAGGTAAAGTTCCTTATTGTTATAAAAGAAAAAGGGAATGCTAATCTAAGGTAAATTTATAGAAACCTTTTAAAAATGTTCGACAATAATTAGGCGCAAAGTATTATCAATAGGTTCCACATTTCAAGTCGACTGTACTAGACAAACTATGCGGGTGGATATTTTTATCCGGCTGGTATTCGAAATTTTCGCGGCTGTTAGCTAATATACTAATGCGTTGAAATAAATAAAGGTAGATAGGTATTCGATACGAGACTGAATATCCGCCAGAATGATAATATTTAACTATTTATTTAGCAAGTCTTAAGAGGAATTACATACTTCTTATTGTACTCTATTTAATTAGAATTAAATTAGCTACAATCTCAATTTAATGTGCAATAATAGAAATAAATATTATATTGAGATAATATTTATAAAAATAATGTTCAGAACACATTGACGCGACAATAGACGCGAAGCAAAACTCTAATAAATTTGTATTGGGTACTAAACTAGTAAATATTTCGAGTGATGATTAATATTATGTACGAGTATTACATATATGTATTATAAATATTCAAAGCAATAAAGCGCTCATAGCCCGGCGCGGCTGCTTGCGTCGATCCTAAGCGGTCGACAAAGTTAATAAGCAACAGCGGGTGCGGTCGGTAGTTGAATGGGTAACCACTAGTGGCAAAAATTTCTTGAGCGTCTCCGTGCTTCGGAGACCACATAAAGACGTCGGTCCCGGTTGTTATCATATTATGATAACAGTCGTTAAGCCACGTCGGAGGCCCTCGGGTGGCATGAAAACTTTAGACACTAGGGTTAGCCACTAATCCATCCACCAATCCGCACTGGAGCAGCGTGGTGGAGTATCCTCTAGGCCTCCTCAAGAGGAGAAACCTGTGCTCAGTAGTGGGCCTTTAATGGATTATTTTACAGTAAATGGGAAAGGATGGTTAATACGAGTATTACTGTTTTAGGCTGGCAAAGTTATACACCATTCCATTTTTAGTCGAATAACTCAGTGGCTCGGTCGTCTAATCGTCGGTAGTGAATTAGTGCGATGCACACACGTTTGTAGTGTGAGGTACTTCATTACGGGGGCAGGTCGTAAATCAGGACTTCTAATATTAACCGTGCCTTGCCGGGGCAAATTGCAGCCGTCTAGTCTGCGGCTAGATTATGTGCGAATGATGAAGTGATTACGTTATGTTTTTCTATAGTTTTCCTGAAATTAATGGTGTTTTTGTGTGTCACACTGGTAGTTGGCTTCTTATTGATATGTTACAAGCAAAGGTAAGTATAAAACGGTTCATTCGGAGTTAATAGTTAATTTTGATTAGTATTCATAGACACAGAAAAATCACAGAATAACTTGGTACTCGTAAGGTACTAGTTACGTACACTAAGAAGAAAAGGAAGTCAAAGCTGTTGAAGTTTTTTAAATGTTAAACTTTTTAATTTGTTTGTGTTGGAGATGTAATATTGAATTCAGTTATTAATAACCAAGAATATCTAACACATCTTTCGTTATACATTATATATATTAAATATTTACAGTCAAAGTATTTCCGAGGATTAGTCTTTGATTCCTTTTATTGATAGCAACTATGTTGATTGTACTTATGAATATTGCTTTAAATGTATTTAGAGCCACATCGTAAATCAAGACTTCTAATATTAACCATGCTGGGTTGGGGCAAATTGCACCATCAGTTTGTGGTTGGATAGGAAAACGATGAGGTGATAATGTGTTTGTCACATGTAAAAATGTATGGTCTGTCAACCGACTAATGTACTGGCAAGGTTATAAAAAGCTCCAAATTTATTACATTGTTCTCTTTTAACGTTCAAGGCGTTTTAACATCGTAACGTGTGCGTTTTTTAAACAACAAAATTTAAAGTGATAAATGAGGCGAGTAACGAAATGCTTCTTACGGATACTTCTCATTCATAATCCACTTAAATGACGTAATAAAATCATGTTCACCAAATACAGTGTTATACAATGATGTTTAAATAAATATAGATACGTTATGCCCTTACAAATCAACCGAAAAATCTGTTCCGATGTCCGCAAGGCACGCTTTATTGCTTTATTGCACGTCTTTATCGCTCTCGCGTCAAAACTACATGGCTATCTCTTTCTTCACCTGAATAAGAGTTCCCAATTGGGAACTTTTTGAGTCACACAACGCGCGCGCTTATGACATATCTGCCTCTTTTTAATATATAATATCATTGGTGTTATAAATGACTTAAGTATATCCAACACTATAATTTATTACTTCTGACTTTAAACGTTAGAAGTAAATTAAAATGTTTTAAAACGCTTGTCTATGCATTCTATCAAAGTTTCCATGCAATTAATTTTTTTACTCTACTCAAATGACACTTAATAATAAATGTAAGTGAATCTTATTTACAATATTTTTTTCTCTCAGCTGAGATAAATGAACACCCCTCTAAAATACTCTTACTAATGTGATTTTAATGTAGCTACTAAAACGACATCTTCGCCTTAATTTTTATGGTTACTTGGTTACAATAAAAGAAAAACGCCCTACCTTAATAATAATACCCAGCGTGGGAAATCAATTGAGAAGGTTTGTTTCAAGGTAATGTTTATTTTGGTATACCTAAGTTACCTATCAAAGTGTATGCTTCTGCTATCAAAGTATATAAAAGTAGGTAATAAGTAAGTAAATAACGTATTGTCCTGTTGATAAGTATGTTGATAAGTAGGTAGATAAAACTTAAAAATATGACTTGTAGTAACTATGTATGACGTAGATGCCTAGTATCTTAATAATGTGTTATGTTTTCATGTGACAATTAAATATCTTCTCACATTAAAATAAAATAACACGTGGTTAGTACATTTCACTTGATCACTTGATTAATTTATTAAACTTCTATAAATGCATGTAAAATCTGATTGTCTCGCTGTCTGTGTGCCTGATCTGACGCGAGCACGATTATATCTTTTAAATGTCTGAAAACGACTCTAATTACTTTTATCACTCTATAAACGTCTGCTGCTCTTGTAAATACCTTAATTAAAAGTAAAAACGGTAATAGATTAAAATCGTACGGTTGGATGCAAATTTGCTCACGTTTGATTAACGGTTAGTTAACGAAGTGCTAAATTATATTAAATCACCATTTGCTTCATATAAGCAGTTGTTTTCTTTTATAAATTTACGATACACGCAATAGTATTAATAAGGGAAATCAACTCGATTCATGTGGTTATACTGACAAGTTTGCCGTTTTATGCTACTGTGAATTGTATTGTATTATGAAGTGGTTGCACATTTATAATTGAGCCGCATAGGTACGTATTGAAAATAAACGAAATTTAGGCATCATCATATACCTACCTAATAGTTATAAGATGTTAGTATTTATTATTGCTCATTGCTGCGTAGTTTCAACCTTTTTACCATAGGTATGGCACATTTCTAAAACACGTAGGGCATGTTTTACACAAATTAATAATATCGATTTTTCTACATTTGTACATATTTTATCAAACTGTTGTATGTTAAAAATACACTTCAAGAAGTAAAAAGTGAATGAGTAAATAGAGATGCTGACAAAGTAAATTAATATTTTATGTTTAAAGTATTAATGTTAACATTTAAACACCAAAAATATTATTCTTTTATCAAAATCAATCGCAATAAATTATTATAAATATTATTAATTTAAAATGTTACAAATAGTAGTCACTGTTACGTGACTCCAAACGCCATTTTGAGTATGACGTCATTGTCCATATTTTATAAGTAAATTCAACGAACTTCTATAGATTGTATAGAAATGATTATCGGTTAGTGACGTCATATTATTATGACGTTTTAGTGGGAAATTTGATATTGATTATTATTTATATTATATTTTTAAATTTGAATAATATTATAATATTTTTTTCTGTTTCTATCTATAAAATAAAATTGAATCCTAAAATTAGTCAACATCCCTATTACAGATAAAGTAAATCGATCGCACAGTACTTAGGTAAGTATACATACCTAGTTACGCATTCATCCAAGAACCACTGCCTAAAATATTTATTTCAAATTACGTAAGTAAATCATGTTCTCAACGTCATAACAGTTTACTGATAGCAAAATATAAGAGTTTAGGGGAGAATTTGCAAAGACGCAATTTATTTTATTTTTATCTTTTTTTGACACTATCGGCCCCTCCCTGTTTCGTGCTCCAGACAAGGGTGTGGAAGTCATTTAGGTTCTAGTCCCCTTGTGACCCTCAAGAAATATGGGACTGACGAACGATGGGCTCTTAAGCTTTGATACAAAACGTCGATGGTAAAAGATAATAGCATTCAGAATCGCGTAACTGAGCCCACTTCCGATTCAATGTTATTTACATTGTTTTGTCTCCCGTTTGTTTCATAATTATGGATCATGTAAAGTAATCCCCCTGCTTATTGTTGAAACTATACCTCGATTAAGAGTATGGAATCATATTATGTCACGTGAATTCGTGAGCTCAATCCGGATACGTGTATAATTTTCAAACGACATGTAACTAAGACCCCAGAAGAAATATAATAGTACCCTTTCATTGCTATCTTTACCGCATTATGAATTTAAACATTGTTTTCGAGGACATTACAGCAGTCAAGAACCTGATAACTCAAATAGATCGGAAAATGCTTGTAGGTAGATATACCTATGAAATTGTTTGTATTGCGACATTCGCGACGCCTCCTGTGGCGTACACTTTTATTTTGCCACTGAATCAACGCCCTACTGATATATAGCCTTTGACAACGCATGTTCTCTATTACATTTTTTGTGTGTGCATTAATAATGTTTTTGCTTCTATAATAATTTAGTACCGAAAACATGTACAATGAATTATGAAGATACTTAACAGTATTGCTTGCTAGAATGGCTTAAACATTCAGTTGAGGCCTATTCTGTCTCTTGTAATAGTGACATGTTTTAATCTGAATAGTTAACAAGAGGTATTAACAGGTACCTATTTTACAGATCTTAAAAAATTTACATATGGTATTTGACAGAGCAGAATTTACATATAGTAGAACATCGAATTAGGTAGCTCAAATAACTCTCCGAAAATTTAAATAACTCATAATCATGTTAGATTTCCCTTCGTATATAAATTTTATTCATTGTAAATATACTATAAACATAAAATTGATTATGGGTGGTCTTAATCAGTTATCAATTGCGTGTTCACAGATAGACTATACACTATACAGTAACATTGTCCTATATTTATCACTTAAAGGTCGGTCTCTTTATGTAACGTATGTTCAAATCAACTTTGAAAAAGAAAGATAGTGATTCCAAGTCTTTAAGTAATTGCTTATCAGTAATAGCCATTAACTCGATTACGTTTTGTTAAGTTTATCGTTTTAAACATCGACATGTTTAGATAAGTAAGTACTTGAGATCCTCTGTCATTGCACGCATATTGAAATTCTTGTGTTAAATTGTTAATTTAATAGGTACTTTATTATTATTTAATACTAGTAACCAGCCTATGCTTCTCTTCAGGTACTTAAGTAATTAATACGTGTACCCCTGGAGCAACTCCTTGTTCTCAAGAATAATACAGCCTAAAAGCTTCCTCATGAATGGTAGGCTTGGCTCATAAACACGAAAATAGTTTTCCAATCTATCAGTTTAGCGCGTTCAACAAAAACTGTTCAGCTTTATTATATTAGTATGGATAAATTAATTCTTCGATTACAGACCTACCATAATCTACTAATCTTAATATATATAAATTACGTGTCACGTTGTTTGTCCGCGATGGACTCCTAAACTACTTACCTAACCGATTTTAATCTTAGCACGCCGTTTGCAATTTGATCCAACTTGAAAGATAGGATAGCTTACAGGTTAGGCGGTCAAAGGTTAGGCGACACGAAGTTCGCCGAGACAGCTAATATTATATATAAATGTTTGTTTTTAGATTTTTTGTTTGTTACTCCTTCACGCAAAATCTACTGAACGGATTTTGATGAAATATACTTAGCATGCAGATAGAATATGATCAGAAATATTACAGGGTACTTATTATTCCGAAAAGCACGAGAAAAGCCGCAGACAGAACGCTAGTGTTAAACAGAATACTAGTAGTCATGGATGGTAGATAATAATAATAAATAAGGTATATTTTAAGTGCTTCACACTTCAGCCGGACCAGAAGACCCCCTGTACGGACGAAGCGCTTCGCTTCGTCATTTATTATGCGTACAGCGAAGGATTGGAATAAATTGCCCGCGTCAGTATTTCCGCTCGATCATAATGTGAGTGTCTTCAAGGCAAGAGTGAATAGGCTTTTACTAAGTTAATGCGCTTTACCATCAATGACTACATCGCCACTTACCTACCATCAGGTGGGATTGTAGTCAAGCATTAACTTATAATTTATATAAAAAAAAATATTTTAAGTGCTTCACACTTCAGCCGGACCAGAAGACATTTATAATTTACTTACATTAGCGGTAAACTTTTGAAACATGGCGTTGATGAGCGTGTGCGTTGCGCATTAAAACTTCCCAAGTGCTAAGTTCCCGTGAACGGACACGGGAACCGCATTATATTAAAATGGTGTAGGTACTCAAAAACGTACTCAATCAACTCCCTAATTTATTTCCAAGCCAAATTTCTCCTACAAGTTCTCAAATGAAATTTACTAGCACAATATATTATATATCGTTTTGGTATAAAGTATAAAATATACAATAGGTACTCTGAAAATAGTCGCACTTCACAACTGAAATTGAGTAAAATTGTCAAATACTTTCTAATTCCGCGAATTTCGATAATGGGTTTTATTCCCACACGTACATTGTAAAGTTAATTAGAGCAGTAAGTTATCTAGTTATATTCTAATAGGTTATTAGTTTAAATAAATTAATGTAAGTGTCAATAAATAACTTAATCTAACTATAGAAAAACTGCAGTAGTGAGTCGCGTGATATTTTTAAAGATTTGATCTTTATTGATTTCACGACGAGCCGTATTAGGTATACTACGTAACTATTATATTAGGTATACCTAACTATTATAGACCATATCAGACGGTATCGGTAGGTACTTATCCTTTGTTTTTGCACGTACTTATCGATCCCAAACCATCTCTTGTACTCGTATTGTATCTCGCACATAATTTAGAGCGTAACTTAAAACAGTGTCTAACATAACACATGGTGCAGACATATAGTTGTAGAAAGCCATAACTTATCCCTCCTCATTCCAACTATTCCCTCGGCTCGAACATACATCTATGTATCTAACATGCTCCCCTTTAAATAAGATTCACTAGAAGAGATGTGAGCGTAGTTTGAATTAAAAAAATAATTGCAAAACTTGATTACAGTTCAGTTGAATTACTTTAATTGAAAGATTATTGCGGAAAACTATGCATCACTCTTACGTATGATGATACTGGATATGGTTATGATGATCTAGGCTGAATACGGTTACGTATATTTTATGCGAATTAATTTAAATGTATGTAAATTATGTAAGTATGTAAATTTTTAACCGAATTCAAAAAAGGAGGAGTTATTTGAGCGAATTTTTGAGCGAGATCTGACGAGTAGTTTTTGAGTTGTCTCTAATTTTGAAGTCGGTTATTTTTTGTCAAGAATTATTGTTCATATTTTTTGTATTTGTTTTTAACAACTAAGAATTTTTCTTATTCACTAGGGAGAAAAAATTAAAAATAAAATTAAAACACAATATGTACTAAACTTACTTTAATCTACGTTATCTTCTACTGAACCTTTAGCTTCAATATTCTGCCTTCTAATAACCTTCTAATAATGATTTTCCAATTCACCACGGCACATCCAGCACAACCTATCACATAACCCTACCGAATATGAAAGTTACTTGCGAACAACACACGCGCTGCACAATATATCACGTTTTGATTCGGCTGCGCCATAAACAATACAATATATCAATATAAAGCAGACGGTGGCGAAATTTGAACGTACCGAGTGCGTAATATTTATAGCGAAGGCGGTTCGCGAATAAAGCCTATAAAGTTATAGCGAGCCTAGGTGTTGTTTATTTTTCAAGTACAAGATAACGACGGGGTTTAAAGGAATGGTAAAAGCATTGAAGAATTTTGTTTCAGTATCTTAATTGTTTTAAGTAACTTTATCTACTGACTAAACATTTTGCTGAAATATAGTGAATAGTGTATTGAGCGGCGACAACGTATTGAAGTGAGTTTTTCTTCAGTCTCATTTAGAATTGGGCCTTTACTCTGAAACTTCAAAATTAAAATATTTTGTTAAGTGTCTGTCTATATTATTATCCTAAATATCTTAAAATATTTTAATGATATTTCATTATAAGTTTTAATAGAATATATTTGGTAAATTAACATTTTATTTTGCATAATCTATAATCTAAATTTGCTAATATTAGTAAATAAGTCAACGTTAAATAAAGCACCTATCGCTAATCTAGAGAGCACGTCCAATCCAGCCCTCAAGATTATTTGCCCGTGTTTATACTTTATAGCTTTATCCTATCCTATATAATATAACACTAAGCTGATGAAGTTGTGCATCCCACGCAAGCTATCCTTGTTTATGGCTTATTTCACTTGCTGTGATGCTTGACATTGTATTACGACTTAGTTTAAAGTAAACTGCATTTCCAGTTCCTTCAAACCTATCGTATAGATGCAGTGTCTGGCGAAATAAGTTTGTATTTAATGTATTATATTATATATTAAATTGATTATTTATCTGAAATGGGGCTCTTTTACGTAGATCAGTGTGGATGAGGCAGACTTTTGAGACTTTTGAGAGGTTTTGTGTTAACAGATGCCCAGCCATAATTATTTTTGTAAGTATGTTTTTTGGCCAATTCACAATATTTAAAACGTCCCTTAGCTTCCTTCCTGGCCACTAAGAGTTACTTTTTAGGGTTACGTACCCAAAGTGTAACAACGGGACCCTATTACTAAGACTCCATTGTCCGTCTGTCTGTCTGTCACCAGGCTGTTCATCTCATGAAGTCATGAACCGTGGTAGCTAGTTGAAATTAATAACGGAATTGTATATTAATAACGGAAACAGGTAGACAATTGAAATATTCTCAGAATATTTAGTTGTATATTCACTTTAAAAATAAATAATTAAATTAAAATAAAATAGATATTTAAGGAGGTCTGAATTACATGTATATTGAAACCAAAAAAAGTTATAATATAGTGTCTAATGTTGTATAGATAATGGCACGGGACCCTTCGAGCGCGAGTCCGATTCGCACTTGGTCTGTTTTTATTCCTTAGTAATATAATATCCATCCATAGACGTTACTCAATACCATCATGTTGCCAGGCCCGTCTACGCATACAAAGAGTAACATATTTAAAAAAAAAACATCTTCAGCTCGAGCGATACTAATAATGCGTTTAATACAGTTTATGGCGCGATATATAAACGATACAAGCTGTACCTAGTATCTACATGGCAGTACCCAACGATGTTTAAATAAATATAGATAGGTTATGCCCTTACAAATTAACCGAAAAATCTGTTCCGATGTCCGCAAGGCACGCGTTATTGCTATATCGCACGTCTTTATCGCTCTCGCCTCAAAACTACATCGCTATCTCTTTCTTCGCTGGAATAGGAGTTCCCAATTGGGAACTTTTTGAGTCACACAACGCGCGCGCTTATGACATATCTGCCTCTTTTAAATATATAATATTATTGGATACAAGCTGTACTTACCTAGTATCTACATGGCAGTAGGTATCTATACAGTGCGAGTCCCTCGCCCGCGTGGCGCGCACCTCACTACATGGGATTGTTTTAAACTTTGATTAATTCCCTGCTTGTACTGTTCCGTTACCTTGTTTTGTTGATTAGGTCGCTCGTTCGCCGAACAACTGAACTCTTCTTGAATTAACTTTGCCCCGTTCTCCTTTATGGAAATAAACTCAATGCGGCTAAACAATGCGATGTAGAAAGTTAGGCCTTGTATGGTTTTAAGTTTAAAGATCGCAAGTTTAATAGAGTTACAACTTATAATTTCAATTTTGGGGTCGTTTTGTATCAGGATAATTTAATTTGTGATCGGATAGGTGAATGTGATTGGTATCGCAATTTATTATAGATAGATACTTACCTATTTTAAAACTTACAAAGTTTACACACAAAGGATACACACATGCCTGCTCTATTATCTTTAAAAATGTGTGTTATTATTATGGCTCATCAAATGGTCTAAGGTTTAAGTAAAGTTTATACTTAATATTAAAAAAAACTTTTGAAAAAATCTGTTCCATGATAAAACGCTTCAATAAAATTTATTTCACCGTATACATTCAACCGAACAACTTAATGTCATTTATTTAACAGTTTTATCCTCAAGTAAATTCTTTAGTAATATAACCGTAAAAACGCTTGAGATAATGTCAATCAATTCCGATCACAACGCAAGTCGGGTCCATCAACGCGAAGCCACCGGGCGTGACAAGTCAAAAGATGGGGCTTATCTCGCGAATTACATTAATTAGAGGTGTGGGTGTAATTAATATAAATTAAAATCACCTTTTAGCTCGCTACACTGAATGCGTATCACAGTTAATAAATTTACGCGCAGCGCATCAACCGACCGAGCTGCGACCGATAAAAGATGCCACAATCCTCTTTAGAGGGAATTTTAATAAGATATTAAACCTTACTGCTTTTGAAATAAAGTTCACTAAGACCCTATAGATCGAGTATGCAATCTCGGATAAAATTTTTGCATTGAAATATATTTTCGCCCAGTAAGAATGACAAAGTAATCAATTGATGACTATATTTATTTTGTGTATGATTTTGATTAAAAAATATTTCGATTTTCGAATCGTCTCGAATTACAATAATTAAACTTAACAAATTAAGGCGAAATTAAATTAAAATCTATTCAAGCAATGATGTTGAAAACAATACCCAATTTCTGTGTATTGTATCACAGTATCTATGTAATAAGCTACGTACTGACATATATCATAGAGAATACGCTGTAAATAATAATATGCCGTAGGCTGTTTGAAATAAAGGGTGAGGTTATTATTTGCTGGCATACATATTAAAATGGGAGTCGTTTTACCAAAATTAAATACGGCCTGATTAAGCTCCTTTGTCTATGACCACATGTGCTTGGGATATGCAAATGATGTATCCAATGTCAGCGGTCTTTAAGTACTCCTTTTTTAGTTAGGCACTAGTATTACTGGCATGAATATTTAAGCAGTGATTTAAGACACTTTTGTTCTAGGGTTTAAATTACCGTTATTATAAGTTCATTATATTGGCTCTATTGGACCAACATAGAAACAGGGGCCTCTTCTCGTAATTAAGACGTACCTACTCAACCACAATCTACCTATGGCTGCTTGTATTAGAATAATCTATGAAAAAAGTTGTTTCAAATATGATTTTACTGCATAGGTATGTAGATCATTGTGACTTGCTTTTTTGAATAAATGAGAGAAAACCGGAGCATACCAGAGCGCTCAATCTGTGAAAACAGGCTTGTAGTTTCCCAATTTAATCTAATTGAAATAGTAGACGCAATATAGATATTGAAAAATAAATTATTCGGAAAATAATGAGATGCTATTTTATTGCTCAAATTTATAATTTTAATGTAAATGAGACACGCAGTTTATCCTTTCTGTACAAAAAAGCTTTATCAATAGGTTAGTTTATTACACTGATAACAACTCTCTTAAATTATAAGATAAGGTAGGACTAAATTAAATACTTAAATAATTACGACTGGTTTATATCTTTTGAACCACTTAAGATTCCGGAGATTATGCACTACGTGAGCATAATATTAGCATAGACTTTCAAAATTTAATAAAGTATTTTTTTTATTAATCGGAATTTTACGCTAAATAATTTTAAGTGATAGTCTAATTCGGGCGTCTTCAAGTCATTCAACCCCACGTTATTTTATAATCAGGTGAGATTGTAGTGAAACATTAAGATAAAATGCTTGTAGTCCAAATGGCTAGTAGAATTAAAGTGATAACTGATAAGGCAGAGATTTGAAGATACTTTTTATAGAAACATATTAAAAATCTGTCCCAACATAATAGAAGAATAAAACATATTTAATGACCTAATTTAACACACATACAAGCAGAAATGACCATACCCTTGCGTCTAATCCGACAAATTATTTAAAATCCGTTTCAATGCTGAAATAACTAAACATTGCGTCACCCGCAAGAGAATTAGCAGAGCAATGCAAATGTTAGCAGTAAATTTGTCATTCTGTCACCCAGCGCGATTTGGTCAAACTAAAATTGCATGATAATTTTGATTAGAACCGACGCGAGTGCGATGACACATGCAAAAATATACGAGTGGCGTGAATTGTGAGTACAAATTGTGTGCTGAGTCGCACGCGATGCGTTGTAAATAAACTGCGGTATGAACGAAAGGATAATTGAACGTCAACAGTGATTGTTACCATTACTGCTTGATGATTTTGTAGCTGGAGGATAATCTATTAGTACGCAGATGATCGAGCTTTGCTCGGTTTAGTGTTGCTTAACAACGCCATCTAACAGCCTGTCCAGATGAGGCGTTTTACGCGCGAGCAGACTCGCGCGCTACTCTTTTGTGTTGCGTCCAGATGTCGCGTTTTACGCGCGTACCTGCGCGCTAGTTTTTTGGAAGGGACTAGTTATAAACATGGAGGCAGACAAAGCAGTTGTGTTGTGGCTAGCATACCGTCGATGGAAACGTCGTACACAAAGAGAAAAATATCTTCACAAAAAATGTCGACTATTTCTTCCCAGTTTCTACGTTTTATGACTCTATTAGAATAATCTGGAGATTCCATATCCCATATGGCTACTCTTTTATCAACTTCATCGATAAAAAGTTCAGTATCAAAATTATCACGCTCCATTTTGAAAGAAATTCGACCACTCGCTGCGGATACGCGCGTAGTACTGGACGGAGCAATGGCGCCCGAGTATCTCGACTCGCGCGTCTCTTGCGCGAGCTACGCGCGAGTCGAGAGTCCGGCGTGTTGCACGCGTTTTACGCGCGAGTGAGGAAACGCGCGAGAGCATCTGGACGGGATGTATGTAGCTCTAGTATCTCGGTTACGCGCGAGTGACTACGCGCGAGTCGGCTCGCGCGTAAAACGCCTCATCTGGACAGGCTCTAATGAAGTAGCTTTAGTGTTGCTACTTGCCAATAGATGTCAAAAAGTGTATTGTAGCACTATTTCGTTGCCTGAAAATACTGATAAAATGATAGTATCTAAAAATGAATCCTAGTTAGATCGATTTATCGCCCCCGAAACCCCCTGCAAACTAGGTTTCATGAAAATCGTATACATACATATACAAGAATTGCTCGTTTAAAGGTATAATCTATTATATAAAGTTGATAGGGCTTACCGCTTTCGTAGCCAACAATGTGTGTCTTCAATATGGGTGCGTGTTAGATAATATGTAAGGGCGAAAGTGCCCCTTCTGCCAATAAGGAAGTTTCATTGCTGAATTTTACAATAACTGAAATTGTTCATGTAAAAATATCTAATGGTTGTGAAGTGTGCCGTAGAAACACAATACTTCACTGTATCATTGCATTGCGCAATTAGCATCGCTATTTAGTCATAATGACTTTAATCGACATAATAATAACATACAAATCTATAGGCAACGAAGAACCATTCCATACGAAGATGACTTACTTGGCCTTTGGTTGCTGTAATACTTGGTATGTCTTCTTCCATTCAATGAATGTCACCAGAGCATTCCGTATAAACATTTACTTCCTTTTTATGTTCTTGCGATTTTATAATGTTTTTGTCTTGGTTTTGTTATTTATCTTATTTAAAATGAATAGCTAAAAGAATGTTAAGAAATATAAAAAGGAAAAGAGTTCAATTTATCTGTAAGATAAAATGTAAAATTCACATCTGTATTGATTAAAATTTACGGAATTCGATCATTACTTATGTTTAGATATGGTTGCTTTTATTTAAAATCTGACGCTGATCCAAACATAAAACAAATTTTCGAATATCGTCTTTGTCAAGTCTCCACACGTTCATTTTAGCTGTGTAATCAGCGAAACTAGTTTTACAATACTGTATATTTAATTCCATATCAGAGGGTAACTGTATTCACTACATAAACCACAATAAACAATACGAAATCAAAAACTTTTATTATCATTTCAGTAGCTTCTTAACCCCTCAACTCTTTCGGTCTGCTTCATAAATTCGGCGAAACGTACAAAAATACGAACATAATGCCATTTGCATAATGTTTCAAGCTTTGTTTTTTCATAGAGCACTGGGTTTCAAATGTCACCGCAAGCAAGGGTGCGAAAACATCCATTATAGGGTGCAGAGTGTATTAAAAATCGTTTCGCGTCCTTTACATTCTTAAGGTTATGGGGCTCTCTCGCTATTAGAGAGAAATGCTAAGAATGCCCATTGGACAATCGAAGATATGCTTGATGTAGTTTCCCCGAATCATTTGAAGTGTTAAGTTTTTTGTTATTATTTTACTCAACAGTTATTTATAGAAGAAGTGATAATGACTTTGTTACTTAAAATGCTAATTAATATTTTATTATGACACTGTTTTTGTTTAGTACAAAAATATTAAAGCGCATCAAAATAATAGCTAAGTAATAATATTACATAAATTAATACATCGGGTTTACTACTGTCTTCTTGGCCAGTTCTTCGACGGTGATCTAATCACTCGTTTGAGATTCGTTCCTGGACGACTGTTCCTGGATGTTGCTAAATCGCACGTGTCTTCAGGCCGTTATAAAAATGGCATTTATCTTCAAAGAATATTGCTATTACAATTCCATTGTTACGAGTAGTTCACTAGTTTCCTAACTGTGCTTTCAATCTGGCTTGTCGTTTGTATCAATCCATATCCTTTAACGGTGCAAGTGGGCATTACACAGGCAATGCACAAATGCACTAGATGAACAGTGAAAGTGGCAGAGAAACTGGGGAAGTCCAACCTATTAGAAAATGAAATAGGTCGTGACGTAGGTACCAGAGACGTGTGCCGCATCGTAGTCGTCCCGTGCGTGTGAGAGGAATCCTTAAAACGACGCATATGTTGAGATAGATAGGCTTTTCTGTGTTAGCTAACCGTAATCAAATACGCTAGTATAAGACGATTTTAAATTAGGTATTTTTATTGCAATGGGTGTTATAGAAATACGATTATTTTGACTGGGAGCTTTGGTAGATAGTATTGTATAATATTTTATAGTTCTACATTGAGTACAATACACAGTGAAACCAATTAGTGAAAACAAAAATTGCAATGGATTTGGGATCACTCAGATTGTTTCTTTGGCCTCTATCTATGAAGCTTGTATAGAATTTCAAGTGAAGGGCATGTGACTTTTAGAACTGTGACTGTTATGTTAAAAATTTTTAGGAGTAAGTACCTTATAACATGTCGAAAAATTAGAACACCTCGCACGATTCTTGTCCGCATCGAAATTATATTCCAAAATTTCCAAACTTCTACTCCGAGGATCAAATATTGAAATAATACAAAACGAATAGTTTTAACTTCAAAATATCCTAGGTATATAATAGATATCTATGTATTAATGCGAGTAGAGTAGACTTGAAGTCTCTACGACCGGATATAGTAGTCGTTCCGGCAATAACAGTTCCGGAGCCGACACTCGGCGCGTTTCCGTTTGTTTGTACTTCGACAACACGTACCTACCACTGAGCTAGGAAACCTTACTGTCTTTGAATAAAAAAGTATATTTCTGTGTTAGACAAGAACTACGTTTGACATTGTAGTAAATGAGCAGCGATGTAATCTAAACTGGAGGAAATTTACACTTTCAGCATTATTCGTAGGTTTGCAAATTAGAGGGACGAGTAGCAATGGCCCGTATGATAAAATATAACCAAAATACGTCAAAATCTTGGGAGCTACATCTTAAGGGCCTAGTCTCGTAGTTCACAAAATAAGAATCGCGTGCGGCTAGTCCAAACGTCAAGCGTCTGCACGTAGGCTCCCCGCAGTCCCCGCATTCATCCTACATAGCGTAATTATTTGACTAGTTCGGAAACTTGCTCTACTAAGTATTTTTTTTTCTATAGAAGAGTTGTCTGTGTTTTTGTGTTCTATAGTATCCCCAATATAGAAAATCTAAAGGCTGCAGTCTTGCAAAATTCACTCGCGGCGAATTATTTTCACAACTTTGTACATTTTTTCATACAAAGTAGTGAAATATCATAAAATATTATTATTACACAAAATAACCATAATATAAGTAATAGCTGGTTATTTTAAGTTTTTTAAGTTCATCTAGGTGGATTTTGTTAGGTAAATCAATAGTTAAATACAGGTCTTTCGCGCCCAAAGTAATTTAGAGTTATGTTTGTGCGCTTACTTTATGGCAACAAAGAATTAATTTACAAATCTGTTCTGCTCATAATTAGCTCCACATTCTTGTCTTGAAAATTTACTGAATATTTTTTTCTAATTATCTTTCATTTCTTAATTCCGAGGTCACAATTCCATCAAAATTCTCTGTTTTTTATCTCTTTACAAATGGTTTGTTTCATAATAAATAAGCATCGTATGTATGAAAAAATTTGATTATTTTAATGCCATGAGTTCAATAAAGCAAACACAAAAAATGCACCAAATGCAAAAAATGCATGGAAAATTGGGTGCCAACGTAGAAGTGATGAAGAGAAATAGAATCCAAAGGTAAGTAGTTATATTATTCATGTTTAGGGCCTAACTACAGGGGCAAAGCAGCCGGTATAGAACAAATTTTTGTATTACAGAAAAGAGCCATTAGAGCTATTTATAAACTAAAATCAAGGGAGTCCTTGCGAGTCAAATTTAAACAAATATAGACATAATAACTGTATACATATACATATAATAATAATGTATAAATATACATATAATAACTGCATATAAACAAAATTGTGATTTTTCAAATCGTCAAACAAGAAGGATGCATCAATTGGCTACCTCTTCGTACCGTCTTTCTAAAGTGCAACGTTCTTTTATGGGACTAGGTATAAAATTTTATAATAAAGTCCCAAAACAAATACGTGACTTACCAGTGGAATCATTTAAGAAACGTGTAAAGGCTCAGCTCTTAGGCAAGGGCTACTATAGCATAAATGAATATTTAAATGACAAGGATGCTTGGAAATGACTAGCTAGGCAACCAGTTCTGCACAGGTTAGAGAATACCTATTTTTGTAATAGATATAAGTTTTAGTTTTAAAAGATGTGCTGAGGAGTTTCTTTACGGCTTTTCTTCTCCTCCATGACAAAGCACCTTTCCGAAAAGCTGGTAGATTAAAAAAAATGACGTGCATAAGAGTATCAGTGATACCTACATGAATAAAGATTATTTCATTTCATTTCATTTCATTTCATTTCAAATTAAATTAGCTAGCGAAACTCCACAGACGTGATAGGTATATAATAATATGATAGAACTAGGGATTGCAATAAGGAAAAACGAATCCGGTAATCCGGCCGGGTCCGACGTTTTTTACGTATACCGGATCTGGTGGAATTTACCGGATACGGTCACACCAATTTTTGGTAAAATAATCACCTTGTTGCTAGTATAGATGCTTTGAATGCCTGGTATAGATGTTGTAATTAATCTAGTATTACAATCTGGTATTCTCAACGTTCAATAGGGGTGATAATATAGTACAGCGTGAAATTATATTTTCGTTGAAATCACTTCTTGTTTATAATTGGTAATATTTGCCCTAAATGGATATAGGTGTAAGCTATAGGTGTATATCAATTGAAGCGCAATAACATGACAACAAAAACCCCCTTTAAACATATTAAGATGTGTAGTTGTATACATGTCCACTTGTTATGTACACTTGTTCTGTATGTTTTATAGTTTGTATAATTATTTATTTCACCACTTTATAATATTATATCCCTAATAAGTATCATTTAATCATATACACATAAAATTAAATAAAATAAATAATTAAGTTGTAAATTATCTTCAACTTTGGATTGACCTGCTTCTAAAATAATATTAATATACAATATTAATAAGATTGACGCCACATGTGAAACTACACGAAAAAGGGGACTACACTGTAAATCAGCAGCCGTGGTTGGTTCCTAGCCGCTCCATGGCACAGGCAGAGGGTAGTCCTTTTTCGTCAGGTGACATGGTACCCGCTAAATTTTCTATGTTTCATGTCAAGCAATAATTTAGTAAAGGGTTACATTTTGTTAGTACTTTTTCTTTCACCGTAGTTTAACCTTGTAACCCATGTACCATGTTATTTTCATGACGGAATAAATGTTTCTTTCTTTCTTTCTTATTAGCTCCTTCTTAAAGAAAATAAAGAGGAAAAAATGTAGGAATTGATATAACTATGTACTATATTTTTAGAAGACAAGTTATATTAACTATGAGTTCTACTAACAGTCTGATAACTATATAGTTATATAGTTCTACTTACAGTCTATAACGAACTAGTTGAACCGTTTTTAGGTATTTATATAGTATCGATAGCATTACTACTAATGTACCTCACTGGCGTGTTGATGCATATTGTTTAAGTTTACGATCCATACTGAAATCAAATAATTATGTACAAAACTATTACTGATACACAAATATTTACAAAAACTATTATTAAAATACTAATATTTACAAAACACGCAAAAAATTATAAAAAAAAATAATAAAGTAGAGCAACTTTCGATACACAATCTACGTCAGAGCCGGAGCAAGGTTAGAGTGAGAGGGAACAGTTTTATTCGTCGTGGACTACACGTCTGAACGCTTCGGCCGTGCAGTGGCCACTAAGGAATTTCCCTCGCATTTCTTGTTTATAAACTCTTTTTTTGTAGGTCTTTTGAGATTATTATTATTGTTAGAGTAAGGTGATTTAGGTGCACTTTTTTTTGTATTTGCTTTATTGAACTCGTGGCATTAAAATAATCAATTATTTACATACATACGATGCATAGTTATTATGAAACAAACCATTTATAAAGAGATAAAAACCGAGAATTTTGAAGGAATTGTGATGTCTGAATTAAGAAAATGAAAGATAATTAGAAAAAACTATTCAGCGCATTTTTAAGACAAGAATGTTGAGCTAATTATGCGCTGAACAGATTTGTAAATTAATTCTTTGTTTCCATAAAGTAAGCTCACAAACATAACTCGAAATGACGTTGGGCGCGAAAGAGCTGTATTTAACGATTGATTTACCTAACAAAATCCACCTAGATGAACTTAAAAAAAATAACTAGCTATTACTTATATTATGGTTACTTTTGTGTAATAATAATATTTTATGATATTTCATTACTTTGTATGAAAAAAAAATACAAAGTTGTACAAATAATTCGCCGCGAGTGAATTTTGCAAGACTGCAGCCTTAAAATATAATTGGATGTGACTAGGTGGAGTGATGCCCTGAAGAAGATATCGTGTATTTAATGGATTAAAATAATTTAGATCATGTAAGGGCAAATTATTCTAGAATGACCCTGAATGATGCGGGAATATTCGGATGGATGGACTTACTCATAAATTTTAACTAAGCCAAATTAACGTGGAGATAAATATTTATTCCATTCTTCGGCAACACAAAAATGTGAGCATATTCAGCGGCACAATAATTTAATAATGATAGAATATTTAAATGAAAGCGCCTGCTGCAGAGAAAGGGACTCGGGTGTTTTTAATTTGGCGCAAAATTAATGAAGATTCCGTTATTTCGTTTCAGAAGAGTTGCGGCGTTCAGAAAATGTCTGGCTTTTCTGCGTAATTCTGGACGGCTCTTAGTGTTTTATTTGTTTTGTTTAACTTCAACTGGAATTAATCTTGTTTTTTGGACACGAGCAAGTTAATCGAGGAGTTAATTTTAGCGGCAAATAAACAATATCACAATATATAACTTATTTTTGAAATATATTGAAAAATATTGAAAATACCTCATCTAGCACCCCATAACGGGACGCCTTTACATACCGCCCTTTAGAAAACCAATAAGAACAATAATAAATAACTCTTATCATATTTCGAGTATGCTCCTGGTCGCATCGCGAAAGATCCGAACCAATATATCACCAGGAATTTACGAGGCAAGATACGACAGGAAAATTGCAAGAATGGTGGCGCAATCTATCTTAGTTGGGTTGCTCAAGGGAGGCTGGGGGAGCACAGGGGCTCGGAGGGGGTCGGGGGGTCGGGCCGAAGGGGAAACTTCGAGAGGTTATTAGTCCAAGCATCTGTTGTTGAGCGGGGGCGTGATGAAACTGCTCGGGTACAAGCTAACAAATCTAATTGCTCAGTAGGCGCCCGTGTATAGTCGCCCTGACAAATGGCCCCTCATGTGGTATCGTGCTACACGGTAGCAATTTGTTAAACGCACAGGTCACCCCGGGTGATTTAAGATTTTTATAACACTCAGTTTACTTCTAGCAACATTCGCTATGAGATATGGCTAATGTTTAAGGTCTAGTAAATAGTACACACGCTTTCGCTGTTGTTATTGAAATAAGGTTACTTACTTTACTTTGCTATTTACGAATTTTTTATTTACTTTCACACATTTACTTTTACAGTTCTTCGCCATAACAATAAAATTATCATTTTAGTGGTACTAATCTATTAGGTATGTAACTACTCTATATGTAATGGAAAAAAAGTTTGTTATTTTTAAATGTAATAATTTAGTTCGCATTATTGTATTAGTACTTATGATCTACTCCAGAAAATTGCTTACTGTAATTACCAGAAAAATTATTCTAGTTACCCAAATCCAGCATATTTCGACGAAAACTGCATTCTTACATGTCTGTTAATAGTGAACTAAGCAAGCAATGTAACGAAAAGTCAACTAAATAACCGAGTGGGCAGTTAAAAATTAAATGGTCAAGTAGAAATTCACTGTAACGAGACAGCACTAAAAATGAATAACGAGACGGTCAGCGCAGCCTAGATCTGTAGACCATCAAGATCCTTCACTATTTCGAAGAAAGGTGTAGGAGCCTCACATTTTTTTACATCGAGGCTGCGCTTGACACAAGATAACAAAATACGAAAAGTTTAGTTCTACCGTGTACCCACCTCATACAATCTCTTTATGCTTATCTTTCTGTGATTTATGAGTTGTTCGGCGTCCAACAACGGGAAAGAAAGGAGGTATACAAAAGTAATTTATTTTTTACGTTTGTTTTTCTTGTCTTTCCATCGTGCGTGCTGTACTGGCCGCGGGCAAACAAGTTGGCATTTTTGAGTTGTCGCGTATGATTTATTCGTGACCCGCGCGTAGGCGGTGCTTAGTGCGATCGGTATTTCGGGTTACGGCCATAAATCAAAAATAAATTCAAACCGTCACTCCTTTGTTGTGATTGGCGCAACAATCTTACCCAAAAATCGGCGCGATACCACTTAAAAGATGCGAATTTTTCTTAAGGATTATTTCGCTCTCATGTATCAACGTTGTTTCCTTGACAGTAAATTATTGTCGTCAAAATTTGTTTTATGTGCAATACTCAGACTGTTGAAGCGAGCTAGATATATTAGCGGTACATATTACGAGGACATGTCCGTGTACCAATAAGTGTGCTACACGTCATATACCCAAAAACTTCGTCGTCAAGACAGGTTATAAAGTTGTACAAAAAATTCACACGAGATATTCGACATAATATCTTAATGTTCACTCAATTAAGCGTCTTTGCTAACCGGACATGCGCAGACCAAGTGCAGACCACATTACTCACGACGTGTCCAAGCCACATATCACCTCAGTCAATGATTTATTAAATTTTTACACATGAGATTTCCATCTTAATTACGTACGTTTAATTTGTCCGCAGGTACGCAGTTACAGTCGTATTTGGAGTGCAAATACCTGAAGCAGTAAGTTTTGACTAGTAAATATTAATATAGCCATACATTTAAAAGTACCGTTGTACTTCGCTAGGGTTATTGCTGCCAACTTTGACATCGGCGGTTATATTCATTAGAAGCATTTTTAAGTATGTCCATTTAGTATCTTTTAGTAGTCGTTCGTGATGACGTGTAAGAGCAATTATATATGTGTGTTAACTGCTGTTTTAACAACCTTTTATTTTTAGATAGCAAATAAAAACATAGTTAATTTTAGCTCTAGATAGTTCAAATCTCTCGCTCGGATGACCTGAGTTCAAATCCTCTACTCCAGTCAAATTAATCAAAATTATTCTGTTACTTAACTATGACTTAGGTGATTTTCTTAAGGAAAATTGTATAGCTTAGAGATTTACATACCTAATGTTCCCATAGGTGTGTAAATTGTGCCAACGCGGTTAGAAGTTTCGTTGATATTATTTATTTTGGTAATGATAAAATTTAAGTTCAGAGCAAAAAAAATGCCATTCAAACTTTCACATTAATAATAGTAGTAGGATTGCACATCATTGCGCTCCAATATTTCGTAATCTTCAAATGTAAAACCGCAACAGTAGGCACAATTAAATCCATTGCTACATTAAAACATAAACCCGTCCATCATCCCATATGTATCCCACATTGGAAAAGCGGCCGCGAGCGATGCCCTGGAAAAGTGCATGCATTATGAAGATTGCACATTGCAAAGCACATCTAGCAAAGCCAAGCAGTACTGGAGGCCGTTGCCAAAAATCACACGATAAATAATACAGGGGCAAGCATGCATTATAGCCGTACCTTATCTTAGTGAATTTGAAGCCAAGAATTGTCCATTAAATATGCATTAAAATTACCTGTCTCGAATGAAAAATAAGCGAAATTTATGAGCTTTTAACTCGCATTGTTGCTTCATTGGCAAATGCATTGAATTGGAATAACACACTATCGGTTTTAGTCATTTACAATTTATTTGTGATAAAATACTGTTACCTAAATACCAAAGTATTGCCGTACAATAACTAATGCTTATTTAACATCACAACTATGACCCAAAAACCTTTAATTGTACCGAAATATCGACATAAAGTACAAAAAAAATGTGAGCCGTCATGGGACGGCTGGCTGATGTGAAACATCGAAATTATTTTATACAACTAATAGGCATAAAAGTACAGATTATGACAGGAACTAAATATGGCATGATGAAAAAATACAATATTACGAATTGTCTCCAGAAAATGATGACAGTTTTGTCCTACTAGGTATATCCTATCAAACTAAGTTTATTTATGATTACCCACACTGTGTTATTATATTTTTTTTTCATATTGCCCTACCATAATAATATAGTGCGGCGAAGCGTCGCCACTCACCGCACCAAAAATCAGGTTTACCCCTCGCGTATAGATGTTTCACATCAAAAAATGACAATAATATTTGTAGGATTACTCATGTGTCACTCAATCACAATTTATAAACATAGAATCTATCGATACCTCTAGGTGCCTAGCGCCGATCATATTTGTATAGACACGTGAAATATTTCCTAATGACAAAAAATACAGAACAAAATATAATCAACGCGACTTTGGGTGAAATGAGGTAAACATAATTGGCCATGTTCAATAATTTGCCACTTATGTCTATTACAGTTTCACAAAATATAATACATATTAAAAAATCTTTTTTTTTATGTTTTTCCAGGGGATAAGTACTAGTAATGTCAGCCATTTCAATTTATTAAAATTATTTTCTGTTACTTATCGTAAATCAAAGGACTAGGGGTGGCCAATTACCTTCTGGTGAAACCGTTTTTTCTTTTTAATAAATATTTTTTGCTATAGGTAACTTTCTTACGTTGTTGGCAAATTTATGAAAAATACGTAAAGAAGAGAATATCAGCTATCCATGCATAATTATGCAAAACTTTGCATTATACTTCGATATACATAAGTGAATCAATCATTGACTTAATGTATACATACGTCACAAGTTTCTTAAGTGGCCAGTTACTACAAATTCCATTTACATACATAACCCTGAATCGGTCACACTGATGATTGAATCACGCGAATTTCGTCTGGATCTATTGTGATACTCGATAGTTGTCAGGGAATTGTATTGAATTATAACATTAGGCATTCTTACCGCGTGTCTCGTACGCTACAGCCTCCTCAATTAGATGCGTAGCAGATAAATAAAACATCACTATCAACATTTATACCAAGTAACCGTTTTGGTACCCGTTCGATGAATTACATCATCATTCGGGCTATTGTTATTTAGGTAAACTTTTTTTATTACCGCAATATTAAATTAAATGTTAATTAACACGCAATTAACTGAAGATGAAATTGTGATTACCTGCGTATTACTTTTGTGTAAAATAAAACTACTGATCTGCTAAATAGTTAATATAAATATCGAGTAAAAAAATTATGATTTTCAGTATTATTTCCACGAATATTTATACTAGTATTATAATAATTAAAGTAATGTAATTGTTAACAATTATAACACACTAGGAAATCCCTGGCTTCGCTTCGGGAAAAATAGTAAAAAAAATATAATATAGCCTATGTCACCCGGGGATAGTGTAGCTTCCCAACAGTGAAAGAATTTTTCAAATCGATTCAGTACCTAGTTTCGGAGGCTATTCAATGCAAACAATCAAATCTTTCCTCTTTGTAATATTAGTATAGTTAGATAACAAAACGGTTTATGTAAAATCAAAACAAGCTACAAAACAAATCAATTTTCACATACAGATCCAAAACAATTTACATTTTACAAGCAGGACGATAATACTAGCCTCTCCGGCTCGCAAAGGACACCTAAAGGCTTCATTTCACGAACGGAGACAGTCATCACGCAACATCTTCTCTACAGCTATTCTCGTTTCAACGGAAAGCAAGTCAGTGCGCTAACGACATGAAACAATAAATAATTTAATATCATTTCGCGTGTTCCCACGTCACATTTACCGGACATGAGGCTCAGTGCGGTGCCATCGCGTCAACCAGTTAACCCACTCGTTGTCCACATCATTGTCCACTGAAAGTTGCTTGGATTGCCGCAGGACCACTACTATTTAAATCGTACTAAACATTGAGATTCATACGAGTGGTTTTTAACAGGCATCGTACTTGTTTGCGAATCTCACTAAATAACTGTGATATTGTTATAATTGAGCAAAAATTTATTCCGAAACGGTAACGTTCGTCGGTTGTGAACCTTTGTCTAATAAAAAGGTGTAAATAAACTTTATTATTTTTAAGCTTAGTTTTATTAAGTATAGGTATACGCGGATAAGGTTTAAAAGAGTAACTGTATATTGAGGAAGCTTTGTACTACTATAAGAACACGAATATGTGCGAAGAACAATAGTACTAATACGAATGCAGCGGACCAATTCGAGTCTAGGCTTACGCTGACCATCCTTATTAGCGCATTGCTCATACTAGATGCGTGCAACGAATACGCCTAATACGCACAAAACAATCATTCGAATGACGAACGAGCCGTAACTTGTTTAATATTAATCCGAGTTGCTTTCTTTGATATACTGTCTCACATAGTCGATTAGCTTGCGAGTACAATGAGTAGCGTCTTACTTCATCACCGGCCCAGTGCCAGAGATCGTCGATTGTTATTCACTAGCACGTATCGCGTTGACATCGCGCGCTTACAGGGAATACTAAATGTGGGGAATTTTCGCATACAACTGCCTGTCCAGTGCATTTCAGGATGACATCCTTTGACGGGCGATTTTATTTCGCTCTAGTATCAATGGGTATCATATTTTTTGAAGCGTTTTGGGCGTTAGTTTGTTATAAAATTACATGAGAAAGTATAGTTTTATATCATAGGTGCCCTCTTTAAAAGGTAGTTTTTCTGTAGTAAAGAATGCACTATTAAACCGAATAATTACTTTTTTATCTGTTACTTGAATTTTTTTTTTATCTTAAATATTTCAACAATAAATTTCTGAAAATGTTATCTGTAGTAGTTTTATATTCAGTATGGTGGAATGTTAATTGAAATTAATGACAATGACAAGCTATTGTTGGCTAGGTTAGACGCGCATTACATTGTACGAATCGAAAACATCTTGATTGGAGTTGCATTGCGTTAATTAAGACATCTAAACAAAGTGCTGAAGACCATAAATCTAATACAAACATAGTTACAAGGTGTTCGATTCTCGTTCTTGGCAAATTATTCTGGTATTAAAGAGAATAGGTTGCTAGATAGGTACTACCTGTAGGAACTTTAAAAACCTTGTAGTAGGTAGATACCTACCACCTTGGGTATCATCGATACCAAGCCCAGAAATAAGATGATAATTATGATAATAATTAGGGGAAGGCCGGGCATAGTGAACAGCCTAGGCAAAGTGGATACCCCCTTTTATTTTAAAATGGCGGGCCCGAACGGGCTACCATCTTACCACGAGGTGCTCCCCGCACCCCACAGTCGTATACAAATAGAGCTAACGCATAGTCACGCATCATTTGCGAAATAATTAACAAAAATTAAAAAGTGAACACTGCTTACGACTTTTCAATGTACGTAATTTTGTAATTACTTATGTTTATATAGTATTAATGTATTGGCTTGATTCTCTCTTCAAAGTGCACGTTTCCTTGCAGAAATACTGCTAGTTTTATTGAGATTCTGTTTCTGGATTTCATTTTAGGTTTGGTTAAATTAAACAAGTATCCGTTGGGCAAAATGAACACGGGCAAAGTGGACACTGTATCCACTTTGCCCAACAGTGTTCATTTAAACTTTCTTTTCTTTTCACTTTTCTTGATTCCACTTTACCCACAAATATATCTAAACCTGATAAAGAAGATCCATTCAGATATAACGCCACCTAAAAATCTTCCACTAGTACGCCTACATCTTATTTAAGTCCAAAAAATATAAGTGCACTCCCAACTGCTCATGTTCTTGTGGGTAGCCGCAAAAGAAAATTTCAAAAGTCTGATTGTCAAAAGTGAGCTTACTATCACTCCTGTAAAGGACGAACAGAAAACTATTTTTTTTTAAAACAAGTAATACCAAATTATTGAGAAACATTGAGAAATATTTAGATCAGGGATGTTGCGGATGCGAATGTGGATGTGGATGCTGGATGTTTAACATCTTATAAGTCGGATCGCCGAGGCCCGAGACGTTGTGATTAATTCTTTGACAGTGTATTCGAAATTGTGACATAAAACCAAAGAATGTCGGACACACTGTCAAAGGATTAATCACAACATCTCGGGCCTCGGCGATCCGACATATAAGATCTTAAACATCCGTATCCGCATCCACATCCGCATCTGCAACATCCCTAATTTCGATACTTAAACAAAAATCACGCGAAAGAAAAATGCTGACATTACTAAAATTACTAAAGCGACCAAAAGAACCAAAACAACTGAAACTGAAAAAACAACCAAAAATATTAAAGCCAAAGGATCTAAGGACAAAGAAAACGATGAAAAGTTTATGTGCTATTTTTGTGAAAAAGATTTTACATATAGAAATTAACGAACAGGCGGTTGACGATTGGATCCAATGCAATTCCTGCAAGCAATGGATGACTTCCACGAGAAATGCAAGCCTTACCAGGGAAATGGCATATTTCTTTGTGACAACTGCTAGATAACTGATTAGTTGTATTCTTTATTAATGTTTCCTTTAATTGCATACATTTTCTTTTATGTTCTTAGGTAATCATTCCTTAATTAACCATGTGTTCACTTTACCCTATGAGCCTATCCACTTTACCCGGTGGATTGGGCAAAGCGGATAGCGGTACCAAGTTAAACGTTATTAAAAATTTTAAGTTAAGTACTGATGTTACAATATTTTAGTTAAATATATTAAAAAGTTTAATAAATACTGTTTCAAACTCAGTCATTATTTTGTATATGTCTGTATCGACTCCATTCTTATAGCCCGTCAAAGCTTAAGGTGTCCATTTTGCCCGGCCTTCCCCTATAACATTTTATTGAAAGGATAAAGTTATCCAAATTCGCTCCCTTTACAATTTTGTCAACACACTTAGCATTTATCGCCATAATACCAACCATCGTACAGAAAATAATTAAGAGTGTTAAAATACGTGTCTTAAAAAAAATGAGACAAAAACACAGTTTATGTAACTACGCGACAAACTAATGAAAAGTTTAGATTAAACGATAAACCGAGTTCTAAAGAAACTGCCTACATACTCAGTGTCGACGCTCGTATAATGAATACTAGGAACGGTGAAAAAAATGAATTTTAACTGTGAGAATTTTGCTGCTGTACACTTCTTACATTTTTTCCGGGTTCGGTATTTACTAAGTTTTAAAAAACGTGGCTTAAGTATGTTGTTATGCAATGGTTTACAAAATACAATTAAATTAAAATACCATTTTATTGAAATTTTAAAACAGTCTGTTAAAAAATATAATTAACTGTTTTTAAATTATTTACCAACGATCAATGCCATTTCATTCTGCAGTAAAATTATTTTACCTAATTAATTAGTTTTTAAACACATTTTTCAATATTTTTGTAAAATTGAAATGAAACAATTTTCAAAAGTGACTTTCTAACACTTGCAATTCACTAGCATTCTACATTAGTGTCCAATAATTGTATTGTTTATTCGTGTATGACAAATGACAATCTAAATACAGGCCACAATTTAAGCCCGGGCGGAATTGCGGCGCAGGTAGGTACGATAAAGCACTCAGGTCATAGGAAGTCAATAAAATAATAGTCGGGAACCGCCACACAATAGTACAGCGGTGGAGTGCAAACAATGAAGATCATAAACTATCTTAGGGCCGATTTAAACTGGCTACACGAATACAGTACGAGCTAATACTGTTAAGCTCGTTATACTATAATGATGGGTATTAAATGATGTATGTCGATGAAGTGTATTAAATGATCTCCGTAATTAGTGATGCAACCTACAAATGTGTAAACATAGACTATGAAGGATATTTAAATTACATATTAATATACATATTTTTTATAGTTTTACATACCTACATTTTGTAGATTCGAATAGTTAGCAAATATACGTCCAAATAATCTTGACTGTTAACAAAATTATTTCAAGGATTTTTTATCTTGTCTAATACCTTTAATGAGCAATTATTGTATATATGTATATATATTCTGAATCGCGAAAACGGCTTCAACGATTTTCATGAAATTTAGTATGCACGGGGTTTCAGGGGCGATAAATCGATCTAGCTAGGATTCATTTTTAGAAAATGTCGTTTTATTCGTGTTTTCAGGCAATGAAGAACTGCGACTCTTCTTGACATATATTGGCGAGTAGCAACACTAAAGCCGGGTATTTTGTATAATCGTTGGAAAACTATCGATACAAATACCTAGAATACAGATCAAAGACTTCTAAAAGATAGGTGATCTTTTAGAAGTCTTGGATCTGTACCATGTAAAACTTGCCATGGAAAACATAAAAATGAAACTAAAAGCAAACTTAGGTATCCGTAAAGAGGTAACGGGCAACAAACCTCATAATTTTTTCAATTTCAATCACAATATCAAAAATATACAACCACATTTTTTAAAACTTTTTAAGATAAACCAATATATAGTTACTTAACATTTATTTCTAGAACGTTACTCACACACTGCAAAGAGAACCACTTATAGAATTAAATTCTATTGGTGAATTAATTCCGCACTCCGCAATCCGAACGGCAAGGCACACGCTGTCCTCCTATTAGCTAGCTTTCAATTTCAAGCAGTCCCAGTTGTCCTTTCGATTGCACACCAACATATGAATGAGACCGCGCTATTCAGATCCCGATGAACTGACAGATGTATTCGTTCCCATGTAGGTTACAGCGGTTACACACAAGTGGTGAGAGTTTGTCACATGGCATGCACTTGAATAGATACATCCCGATACAAAGTTATCGTCATCTAAAATTGACTTTATATTATACATATTACTCGAGAATAAATACATCAGCCGGAACGCTTTAAAATTACAATCGTGACTCTCGTCTGTAGATGTTGAAAGCTCAGGGCAATGTTTTATTTAAAGCTAAGGCGCGAGACCCATAAATCATTTACTGTCTTTCGTTGCGATTGTTCGATTATATTTTAAAGAATAAATCGTAACAGAATACAAACCTAATTGCGCGAGTCAGTAAAGTCATCGTACGATTCAAAATATGCTGGGATTTCGTTTGAAAAAAATTTTGACAGAATAAGTACGATGTGGACTTTACACTGTTAAATGAGATGTGAAAATATTTTCAACGAATTAATTATAATGGGCTCGAAATATAATTAATCTTATTTGTTGTGCCGCAGTTATTATCATCGGAATTAGGTAAAACTGGTTCAAGATTGACAAGAAGTGGATTTTTAATAAGTCCTGTTTCGAAATCGGATTCAGCGAAGTGCCAAAGCTGACGCGCAAACAATCGCTTATTAATAATAATAGCGTCAGCAAAACATGATTAAGTCGAAAATATATTATTTAATTATAATTATATTCAACTCTAAGATAATTATACCGTAAGTTTTACTCTTTGAAAATTAAATCAGGTGGAAACTATTGCAATTTCAATGATAGGTTGGACATCTTTCGTTTAGAATCTACTTTATGTTATATCCAGATGGTAGTTGTTATTAGACATGGGAAATGTATAAAAAAACATAAGAAAATATTTACCACTTCAGTCTACATCACAACTTACCTACTAGTCAATCAGATCCAGATATTTTACAAGTAAAGACAGCGTTACTCAAAGTCAATCTATTCACAGGTTAAAAAATATTTATTAATTATTGCATACCGTACGTAAGCTTAATGTCTTCATCAATAACTGATAATTTATGTACAGCGCGATCGGTACAAGACGAAATTGCGGCCGCCGGCTCCCCTTTGTAATCAGTGCAGAATTATAAAACCATTGCAACACCGCAGGGTCTGTTCCTTGAGTTATTAACAAACTTATGTCTCAATGAAACGTATCGAACACTTTTCAATCGGAATAATACTTTCATTCCCTTCCACGAATCAACAGCCAAAGGGAAGCACCGGCAATTATATTTATTGAATGCGATTCGCTATACTTTACATTTTTCACATACAATTATAAACTTAAGATCGAACACGGTAAAGATCAAAGTATTCAAACTAATGGCAGTACAATTAGACCATCATCGATCACTGATACGGTTAATAAACGAAATAATAATAATATCCATGAAACACTTCAGTCTTCAACCTTCCACTAAAAGACTGTTGGAACAGATGTATTCAGCTCCGATCCGATATATTTATACTCACGGAATAGATGGATGCGTATCATTAACCAAACCATCGGTCTAACCTCTTGTTTACGAAAGATAACATTGAGCACTTGAGATTTCGGTGGCTATTTTAAACGAGGTCTTTTATTAGTTTTAAAAAAGGCCGTTTAGATTAGAACGGGCGTTAGAGTTAGTGGCTTATTGGTATTTGAAATATTGGGTGGGAGTAATGGCACTCCTCCGATGTATTAATAGCCGCAGTATGAAGTATCGCTCGCTGCACGACATAATATCTTCTGAATTGACTCCCGTTATTTAGTCTCTTATTTTGTAGTAACGTAAACGCGCCCAATAACGCCACCCCAAAATCTGTATCCAATACCGACAGTTTTTTTAATCACTATTTTAAGGCATACTATACATTTCATGAAAGTTGTAGCCTAAAAATATTTTAGGTATGTATATTGAGAAACAAAAATAATAAAGTTTGTGTACGTAAATAATCAGCAAACAGAATAATTGGATAATAATTGAGACGCGCCCGCAACGGACGCCCGTCTCATAGTGTTGCGCTCTCGGCTACGTAAGTAAACATAATTATTACTTAAGATAAATTAACTAAAATAAAATGTGTATACCTGCAGGCAAATGTGTAAATATAATAAGAAATATATTGGTTTTCTAGATTCACATCTAATATTACCGTTCTGACTATTTTTTGTAGTTTAATTAGAATTTTACCTTAAAGCGGTAATAGAAACATAATATTCATAAGTTGCTTCTAATACCGCCTCATGGCGTTGTTAGATGTTTTACAACAGTTAGTATTTTAGATTTTATTTCTTTTAATACGTTATTTTCGATGTTTCTTTTAACTTGTTTGATTCTTAAGAGTATATTACATAATTTGATCAATTAACGCCATACATTTTGTCTCATAGATTTTCTTTTAAACAAGATTCGACGTAAGCAATAATTTTTAGTAATGTATGGCAATGTATTTTAAATAATATCTCATATCAAAACTAAGAAACTTTTTGATATCGAAAAATAATCACAGAAATGACATCCATCAAAACACGTTTGCATTAAAGCAGAAATTTTAGCCAGTTATTGTTTATTTTTGCTGTCGCTAATAGAATAAAGTAATCTTCATACTTAATTCTATTACCGACCCATACGGTCTTATTTATAAAAATCTCTTATTGTAATCGGTCCTTCGCACTACGTGGCCAGCCCATTGCCACTTCAGCCGGCTAATTCTTTGAGCTATGTCGGTTACCCTTGTTCGTCTACGGATCTCCACATTTCTGATGCGATCACGTAGAGAAATACCGAGCATAACCCTCTCCATAGCCCGCTGCGCTACTTGGAGCTTTTGTATTAGGCCAATAGTAAAGCACCATGTCTCGGATCCGTATGTCATCACCAGCAACACACAATGCTCGAATACCTTCGACTTCAGGCATGAGGTAGTGTTTTGGACGACAAGATATGACGCAGTTTCCCAAACGCAGCTCATCCGAGTTGGATTCTACGAGTGACTTCTTTCTCGAAGTTGGACTTACCCATCTGGATCACTTGTCCTAGGTATTGTAGTCGTCTACAACTTCGAGAGCAGCGCCATCAACAAAACCAGTACGGTCACAACACAACATGGACATTCGACATGATTTTCGTCTTGTCCATGTTCATCCTAAGACCCACCCGTTGTGAGGCGCTGTTCAAGTCCCCAAGCATTGTACCAAGTTCTTCCAGGGAGCCCGCCAGGATGACTATATCGTCGGCATATCGCAGGTGTGTGATGTATTCGCCGTTGATGTTAATGCCACGTCGTTTCCACTCCATCAGCTTGAATACGTCTTCCAACGCAGCGGTGAACAGTTTTGGGGATATGAAATCCCCTTGTCTGACACCTCTCTGCAATTGGATGGGGCTCGTTGCTGTGTCGTGTACTCTGACGGACATGGTGGCAGATGAGTACAAACATTTCAACACCTCGATATACCGGTAGTCGATCCGGCACCGCTAGAGAGAATTTAGTACCGCCCAGGTCTCGATAGAATCAAAGGCTTTCTCATAGTCCACATAGGCAACACATAACGGCAAATTATACTCCTCGGTCTTTTGTATAATCTGCCGCAGTGTGTGTATATGGTCTATAGTGCTGTAGCCTTTTCGGAATCCTGTTCGGGAGGCTGGAAGTCGTCAAGCCTGCGTGCAATTCGATATGTGAGGACCCTCGAAAACAGCTTATAAACGTGGCTCAGTAGTGCATTGGGCCTGTTCTTCAAAAGGGCATTATCGCCCTTCTTGAAAAACAGCGTCACCACACTTCTGCTCCACGCTTCCGGGGTAGTTCCGGTTGATGACGGAATCGAACAGTTTTTGGAGCGCCACTAGAAAGGGTTTCCCTCCAGCTCTCAGAAGCTCGGTTGTGATTCCGTCATCTCCCGTTGCCTTGTTGTTTTTAAGCTGTTTGAGAGCCTTCCTAATCTCATACAGGCTGATGACCGGGATATCTTCGGTGTAGTGTCGGGTCAGTTTAGCTCGCTTGTCGCTCTCCTCGCGGGGAGGTGGACCTTTTTACAATGACTACATTGGGGTTTATTTACAATGATTGAAGTTTTACGTATTGATTTTATTATTTACACAAGCCTTAACAGATGTCCAAAATGCTCACCTCCTCAAGTGATGCAGAGTTCAGCATGTTTGCACAAATTGTCCTTTACGCGGTTTAGCACAAGAACACTTCACTTCGAACTTTATCAAAAGCAGTCACTATTCTTAATTTAAATTCGTCTCTGTTCGAATACTCCGTAGCATACACAACACTTTTAACCTCCCCCCACAAATAGAAATCCATCGGTGTGAGGTCCGGGGAGCGCGCCGGCTATGGCACAGGTCCTCCTCGCCCTATCCACCGATCACCGAAGTGATCACCTAAGTATATTATGTTTGTCTGTAATATTTTTTATTACTTCGTATCTTCCAAACGGCTGGACCAAGTAACACAATTAAGATATCGTTAGATTCGTTTTGATAACCTTAGTATTCTTAAATAAGTGACATTAAAAAAATGGTGGCTGTGAGATGTCACTGTTTGAAGTATCAAAAAATAAAAATAAATCGAATAATGCAATATGGGTACCAAACTTAAGAGCCATTTCGCGGTTAGACGCGCGGAATGAAGAATTTGATGTCAAAAATTAGTATCATAAGAAAGATATTAATGCTGGCAAATGAACTCATAAAATAGATCAATCCTTCATCTTGGATCTTCATTTACCGGAATTTTGAAAATATTAATTTGTTTCTGCGTAACTGTCAATCTAGCATAACTATTTTTCAGCAAAAGGACGACAGAGTCAATTTCATACACTGATTTTCTTTATTAAGTTTTATTAAATTGAGTAAAAAAAAATGTCTAGAGAACACTCATATATTATATTTTGCATTTATTACAAGGGATATACGATTACTATAATATTCGTTTCAAAATTAATTCAATAACATTACCAATTTTCATGGTTTATGCCATGACTTTACCATCGATTTTTGTATTCAATAAAGCGTATTTCCCATCAAAAATTTATGTAGTAATAAAATATGGTCTTTGTCGAATATGACACGTAATTTTTTTTTTTATCTTACTGCAAAAAATAATTTATTAAAACGAATTTACTTTACCATATAAAGATACGAACTTACGCGAAATCAAATCAGTCGTGCGGCAGCACTCTTGGACGTCGGACCTATGTCAATTTTTGCTTTAGCCATCTAAGGAATAGATTTCGTAAAAGTAACGTAATTATATTGCCATTGAACAGTCTTGATCACGTGAGAATTTTTAGTTACAGTCAATTGTATTATTTTTAGTTTTCTATAATTTTCAGGGTTTTGTAGTCAAATCGGAATCATGTCTAGTCCGTTCGTTATTTCAACCGGCCGGCTAGCCCGTCCGGCCGTCCGTCCTTCCGTCCGTCCGTCTGTCCGTTCCGTATGATTTTTTCTTCGTCTACCCCTTAATGTGGGGTATCGTTGAAAAGGTCTTTCAAAAATATTATAGGTTTCAAAAGACCATTTTTCAATTCAGGGGTCCGTTTGCGTAATATTCTGCTTTAAACATCTTTGGTTTGAAGAAAACAATAGAAATTAAGTAACTATTTCTTTCCAATTTATGTAGTGTAAGTAGTAACGGAGAAAATCACGAACATACATATGTACAAAATATAACTATATCTATACTAATCTATACTATTACTATTGTAATATTATAAAGCTGAAAAGTTTGTTTGTTTGTTTGGTTGAACGCGCTAATCTCAGGAACTACTGGTTTGAATTGAAAAATTATTTTTGTATTGGATAGTTCATTTATCGAAGAAGGCTTTAGGCTATCGGATTTTTGGAAATTCAACCCCTATTGGGTTGGAAGTCACTGCTGTAATTTGAAATAAAACATTGTCCGTTTTTAGACATTAGTTACTGTTTACAGTATTTAGGTTTTTTGTTATATGTGTAAATTACATATTTACATAGAAAAAAAAATAATAAATAATTATAACTTGTATACACATACCCTTTATTTATACAACTTTTAGATCAATCTGTACTTTATAGAGTTCCGTACCCAAACGGTGTCAACGGGACCCTATTGCTAAGCCAAAATGTTGGAATGATAGAAGCTCCGACATTAGTCAGCTATAGTCACTTATTATTAGTCAAAGATAATACATTCGTTGTTTGGAAACTCTCGTGCACCCAAGTTCCGTCAACTCCCCAAAACTCACGTATCTCAAATACACAACACAAATACAAATCACCCTCTCATTTTTTCCCTTCACAACCCCTCGCCTCTCCCTATACCCCCCCCCCTCAGTTCTTCACCCAAAAGTGGAATTTTGCGTCGTGATAATCTGGGAGGCATCCGGGCAAATACCGCACTCATCAGGTAGGCGCAGATCGGCAGATCAGGATATCGGGATATAGATTTTTGGAAAACCGGAAATCCCGGATATCTCGGAGACGGTGCGTCCTAGACAAGTTTAGACGGAAATTTCAACCCCCTTTAGTAAACCCCCAAACCTTATTGCTAAATCTTACTGAACCCACTTTTACCCCCCCCCTCCCCAAATTTTCCTAAAATACCATATATCTCCTAAACGGTACGTCCTAGACGATTTCCGACTGAATTTCCATCCGCCCTGTGGAACTCATACTTGCAACATTACCCAATCTTATTGGGCCCAACCTTAACCCCCCCCCTCCCAAATTTTCCGAAAACTCCTTATATCTCCTAAACGGTGCGTCCTAGACGATTTCCGAAAGGATCGAGTAAAAGTTGTAGCCCATAAAAAGATTGACATTTTATGTGCCATACATTTTTCTTGTAGAGCAAGTGGTTTGGGAGGAAAGTGCGAATTTCGTTTCTCATAATTTATTATACTAGACTATTGTCAATATTTTGTTTTGTAAACCAACAGAAAACAATAAAGAATTCGTTTTTAACATTCAAAGAATAGTGTTCTGAATATCTTCTTTTTAAAGCTGTAATCATTTTTGTGTATGGATTGTATTTACCTTTATTTTTACGTTATCTTTTGTATCACGGTAATGATTAGGGTATCGAAAACCGATCCTGTTTTAAATTACCGGGATTTTCGGTACTCGCCTATGCTGGAACCGGGATTCCCGGGATTTTCAGTTCTTTCGGGATTATTTTACCACGGCTTTCCCCGCGTGAAAATAGTTAGTATCGCGTTTCCTATTTTATCTCTCAGGAGCATTAAATAGGGAAAAACTGTTTTCTACCCAAATCCGTATAGTCGTTTGCCGTGATTGAGTAACCATCATACTATTATACCTTACATGCAAACATAAGTTTCGTATTAATTGTATGAAAGCAACACAATTGTATTGCACAATTCAGCACTGCTTGGACGAGAAAAAAGAGTTAAATCATCTTCATTTATATTAGAAAAATATCGATCTGGGTTGTGTAAATAATATTATATTAGTATAGCTGCTTCATGTAGCCGACGACGTTCTGAATATCTTCTTTTTAAAGCTGTAATCATTTTTGTGTATGGATTGTATTTACCTTTATTTTTACGTTATCTTTTGTATCACGACGCGACATATTTTTATTTCCCAAAAGTTCAGAAAATCCCGGTTCTTTTATTTTGTTTCCTGGTTCTTTTGAAAAGTACCGTATTCCTTTGTAAATCCCGGGATTTTCGGTTCCGGGATTTCCCGGTTCTATACCCTCCGATTGATTTGAATTTAGGTATACCTATGTACCTATTTCGACGCGCTGCGAATATCGCAGGCAAAATGGACGCATATTGCATTTTATAGATCACCTTGAAAAAACGTGATTTTTAATTTTTCACGTTGATTTGCCAAAATATTGATTTTTGCAATATGCATCTATTGGACATCTTTATTGTGATGTACCTAAGTAGGTACCTAAAATGTATTATGTAAATAAGTTACCGATAATGGTACTACTACATTGTACTCTTAATTGTTATATAAACTTATATTGTCACAAACCAGATACATGTATGTGGTCACAAAGTGTATAATTAAAATTATATGTTCATAATTTTAAAATTTTTACGTTTGAAAGTATCAAGAAGATTACTCGCACAGAACTGAGGTCAAGCGCGACGCGAGCCGCGCGAGGCAATATCACGCCGCGGAGCCGCTTCAAATACCTATAGTTTATCAACCGAGTTTTGCGAAATGGCTCTTAAGAGCTCAGCATAAGGATTTAAAAAAGGTATAATATCATGATACCTTTTTTGATGGCAGGCAGCTTTTTAATTTTATACTAGTTTAGTGGTCGGTAATAGAAACATAAAAAACGGTATTAGAAACAAACATCATCCATGCGTCGGTAATAGAAGCAATCGCTATTTTAGATTCAATTATTATTTATTAAATATTGTGTGATTTAATACTGAATTTACGTACTGAATATCATAGGATATTTAATCATGTTAAAGAATAAATTAAAACACCTTTTCTAGCATAACAGCATATATGTAATTTTCTGAAGTTCATCCAAAGTCGGCTTAAACTGGCGGTAATAGGCGCGTTTACCTTATCCTTTAATAAATAAAACGACATTTTTGTGGTATGAAAATAGTTGTTTCTTTTTTCAAATGGACGAAAAAAATATTTATGTTATCAAAAAAATTATAACAGGTACTTTTAATTTTTAAATGAAAAAAAAGTTTTTTGTTGTTTATAGAGTTTAATCATTTTGGTATAAGTAAGTCTTTACTTTAATAAATTCATAAGGGTAGCACGCAAAAGGATTAAAATTGAATAAAATTCGATTAATAAAGTATTCTAGATATATCGAGATAATATTTAAATTCGAATTGCTTTGAGATCATTTCTAATTGACTGATAACAGCTTCGATCGATCGTTTTAAGTGCACCAATCGATGGACGTTTTATCTTAACTTGAAATGTACCAACGATCGAATATCTAAGTAATATGCAACCGATGCAGAAATAAATCGAAACCAGTTCGTAATATCTTCATCAAGAGGTGTGTTCGATCGATTATGCCGGGGCAGTGTTCATTACATCCCAATACTTACATGTATCTCTGTATGTGTGTGTTATGTTTTATCCTTTGATCGTTATAAGGACCGCTCTCATGACTGTTAACATGGTCGATGCAGCAATGAAAAAAGAGGCATCGAAGAACTAAACAAGATTTGTCATGTCTTTCAAAATAAAATAAAGGGATTTTTGGGTTTCATATTTGAAGTTTAAAGAATAAGTGAGTTTAAAGATAATTTTTAAATAATAGCTTGCGCTTTAAAACTTTCAGCTGTTGAACATAAAGTGTTAAGAATGACAAAAACATATAATAATATTGATAGGATTTCAGCTAATCATTGTATAATAATATGAATTATTTGCTCTCATGAACAATGTGATAGCTTGCACTCATCGCCGGCATTTAGTTCTCTCCCAGATCTTCAGATAAAGAGTAAAAATTACACCGTTTTAAAGCATTTCTCTCACTGGCGCAGTTTGTCATTTAGCGCGCCCTTATCGATGCCAGCGCCAGATAGCTCGTGTTTATGTCACTTAAATTAAATCGCTCGCGTTCATTATTGTGACACTTCTTTTTATATATCCTTGAATTTATTCCCTCAAATTACACATACCCTTGTCCCACACAAACAAGCCGCCCGTTGCTTACTCCACACCGTTTGTTTAGTTGTTTTGATCATTATTTACAAGTCTGTCGTTGCAGAAGAATCGATTCCAATCGTAGTCGAACAAACAGTCATATGGACAATAATAACAAAACATAAACTGGACGCAACGCCGATGGAATCAAGCGAGGCGTAATAAAATTATATTCTCATAAAAATCAATATAAACACCATAACATTCTATAAACGCCGCCACGATTTAACTTAACGTCTTCATTAGGCCGGGCACGACCTCCCGATTGCGGGAACTCGATGCAATTTTCGCATCGAGTCGAGTCGTAGTCGAGTCCGTAATTTGCGTTGTTCGAGTCTCGATTTGTCGGCCGACCACAATTCTGTAAGCCTCTCCCGACAATTTCTACGTCGACTCGTTGGGTAATTTTCGAAAGAACGATTCGCGCACCGCGATGCGAACTGCTCGGGACCCACATCGTAATTGAGGTTTAAGGCAGGTCGTAATTTTAAAATTACGTCGATTGAGTGTTCACCTCTTATTGTAAACTCGTAGCGATGAACTTAAAAGCCTTTTAATCTTGCGATTCATGTCAACAACAACGATTTGTTGTATTGTATTAAAATAATAAACTTGAGCCCTTTAACTTTAAATTTAAATAAAATTTTAAGCTACTGTATATCGTCATAATAAATGTCACGAAGACGAACTTGAAGAAATGTGACAAAAAATAAACGTGAAATAAACAGCAGCTTACCGATTCAGACGACAGTTATTGCCTTAAGTGTCGTGAAACAAAAACTAGATGCATCCAATCAAAATGTATTCTTCATTTGCGAAAAAAAGTGATGAATCCACCTGCGCACAGTCAGTATTCTAATTATATGTTGTATTCAAAGTCTAAACATGCCGCTACAATTTTCCATTAAGTATGTGAAAGAATTATAATGGTGCAACCTGCGCCAGAGCAGTAACCTCTTTTCGTGACGGAATGATTTATGTTCCGGCTAGTTAATTGTATTTTTCCCCAAAAAACGCAACGCATTATCTCCCGGCGGTCGACAGGTAACATATCTTGCTTTTCAAATATTATTACTCATCGTATTCGATTTGGGAACAAGCGAGCCCGCTACGAAAGCTACTTCACCACCTACTCGGCGTCCCGCAGCTCACGGTATTATTTGGTCCCCCAAACTTTAATGAAATGCGACACACATCCATCTAACTGCCTCTGTCGCTCGCATAGCCATTAGACGCCGTTGTCTATTGCTGTCTCGATCCACTAAAATAGACTTTGCCCAAGCGCAATACTCGTGTCAAAAGTTTTGTGTGAGTCGGTAATGGCTTACGAAATTTCCCCTACCTCAGAACGTTTTTTTGTACAGTCGAGCTAGTGAGTTGGGGTCGTAGAGTTGTGTTAGTTAAAAAAATTATAGATCGCGATGTCGTGTATTGTAACATAGGTTTTTGTGCGATGGCCGGCAGATGCCTTCTCGCTAGGTGCGTTCAGAACTCGATTCTGTTATAGTATGGATGGACAACAGTGTCAGTTGTAAATAAGGATTTGTATAGACCATACGTATCGGATACGTGAATACAGTGTGAGCTTTATAACCTTTGTTAATTGTTTTATAAAGCGAGTGATCTAATAAGAAACTAAGCGGAACGCATGCGATGTATGTGATGTGATAAAAATTGATTTTTATGTGCTTGTGTGTAATGGTATGAGTGATGAGAAAAAAAGTTGTATACTTTTTTATTGTAAGTACCCTTTATTTTATTTAAAAAACAATTTGCTATTTTTTACGTTTTAATATACAAGATATAAGAATATGCTATTACTTTAAAAAATCACTTAAATTTTTTTAGCTCATAAGAAAAGTTTTTTTTTCTTTTTTGCTTAAGACTTTTAAAACCTACTTTAGGTAGTTCAAAGTAATTTTTAATAATTTGGAAACTATTATAATAATTATATACCTATGTGTTACGAATATACCTACCAACAGTACCTACCTCGTATCTAACCTAGTCAGGTTAGGTGTCCACATAGTTTTGATATGAGTGTGCAAGCGTTTTTGATAATTTTTTCTTACTTTTTAATCAACTATCTCTCAGATCAGATTTAATTATTTTCTATTTCGAATTTATAAGTTTTTTAAAGGCTTTATGTATGTTTTTTTTATAGGTTTTATAGGACTCTTATAGGTACCTACGTCCACTAATTGGAAAATCATCTGAGCTACTTAAGTGATGTAGGTAGTTCAAGAATCTGTAAATAAAAGCTTATCGACCTGATAAGCTAGATAATATTAAATCTAGGTTGTGGCTACCTAACCAACCTACTTTTTAAAATAATACCTAGGTATTTCAGAAATATCTACATAATTATGACCTAGATGTTACATACAAGCCTTAAAACTAAAGAAAACTTTATGGGAGTGGGAGAGCATTAAAGGTCCAGATAGATAGAGTCGTTGAATGTGTTTGCGCGGGAAACTCGAATATGAAAACACTGAGGAATTCTTCTTTCGTCACCTTCCTTATGATTTAAAACCTTTATTTTACTGCTGTATTATATATTAAATTTTTATATTATAAATAATATAAAAGAATAGCGGCTCAAGTCAAACTTCTTAAAGATCGACTTGGAATGTATCGAGATAAAGGATGTCATCCGGAATCTCGGACCTAAAAGCAAAATCCACCAAGAATGATCTATCAGCTAATAATCAACCTTATTGCTTATGATTAAAGTCTAATACCTTTTATCAATAGAGAGGACCACTGTTGGTTTTTTACTTTTTTATTAAAAGGATCGGGACGGATTTTTTTAACAAAAGTTTTGACCTAGCTTTGGGAATTCATAAAATCAAAGCTTGCTTCCTTTAGCGTTATTTCCACGAATTTGTTTCCAGGTTAGTTTAAAGGGTATATATTTGCAATCGTATTTTCAATGTCCATAATGTACCTAGTAGATGCCAGAAAGGTAGGTAATAAAAATAGTGTGCAAGAGGTACAACCGAAACTATAAATTTCTTGCTATTCACAATCTAACCTAACCTAACAGTAGCAGGACCTACTATAAAGAAGAAAATTATAACTGAAAGAAGAAAATTATAATTGATTACACTCCTTCTTACAGTCCTATTCGAGGTTCTTCACAGATTTCGATGTGCGGTAGGGGATCGTGGCACTGCAATCTCATTTACTATCATTACATAAAAAAATATGTTATATTAAGTGTTATTCCTACGCCTTAAGTTGTATAAAACTTATTATGTTGTTAATAACCACGTAACTCGTGTAACAGATTCTGCGAAGTTGAATAAAAAGTTTTTCCTGAATAATAACATAACATATTTGCATTTTTTGTCCTATATGTATGTAAGCAGTAAAGTAATTCTGGTGCCTATTACTTGAAGGCTATTGTGGGAAACGTGCTAAAAATATTTTATGACGTGTTACTGCGATGTTTATGTTATTACAGAAACACTTCACTAAGATATACCCCCTTTCCTTGTATACCTATTCATACATTTGTGAATACAACCTACACAATATTCTCACTACCTGAAGAGAATTCAGTGCTTTTATCACTTAGGTATTTTTGTCACTGACTTCCTCAGATAGCGAAGGCTTTCTCAGTTGCGAGGAAATGAAATTCTTATCGTGCCTCCGCGGAAAGAAGCCCACTTCTTTCTTATCCCCGCAGGAAATAAATAGGGGTAAAGCCGCGCCACTTGCAATAACCAACATACATATGATTGCTTTAAGAAATCGCGCCTTACTCGTCCCACAAAACGGAGCCTCAGGAATACTAGTGAGTATTTTTTTAAATCTTTACTTAGATTTATTGACATAGTGATAATAGTAATAGTATTGGCAACAACTCAAAGAAATCTTTAATCTGAGATTGGCAAATACTTTAGTTAATTCAGTGTCTTGAGCTATGTTTTTTGTGTTATCTTTTAGAATCTTTATATGTACACAATTATTAGAGAAAAAAACACCAAAAAGTGTACAGAAAAATAATTTTAAATAGACTTAAATTACAAAGTTTGTAGCCGTAGATAATTTTTAAATGTATATCCTAGTAGAAACCTCGTCTGCGTTACACATCAAACAAAAATTGAGTTGGGGTTAACAAACATGGATTCGGCTATAAAACCTGATTGAGTAACGTAAATATTTTATGAAAACATTGGTAATACGAAAACATTGATAAATATCATTGTGATTATGCATATTCACGGCGCGGTTTTACGTTCGAAATCACAGTACGAGCTTAAAAACTTTCAACAATGATGTCCCCTTTTTCATTCTGACGCTACACAAAATTTACGATCGGTCCGCGCGGGTGAACATAGCGTGCCTGATGTTTCTAAAAATGTGTCAAACTTTTTACAAACTTCTTTCATTTAGCTGTGTCCGGCCTTCCAATGCAGCCTTGTGAGATTTCTCTCTATTGTTCCTTTTTTAGTCTCTATTGAAATGTCGCCAGGATAAAGATTATGACCAACAACGAGAAATCTGACCACCGTAACAAAATGAAAATTCTCCTTTCCTTTCATTAGACAGACAAGAATTACTCGGTAATATTTTTTACGAAGTCAAAAATACGTACCGGGTAATTGAAGGAACAGTCGCTACAAAAGTAGAGCGGTACTTTAATTTCTTCCAACAAAAACTACGTTTTTTATCGTACATTTATTTCATCAAACATAAAAAACTACGTTTTTTATCGTACATTTATTTCATCATTATATTTTCAAGACACCTCTGAGCAAGTCCTACTAAAGTTTGAGTTCTAACTTAGTGAACCATTATGGCCAAGTTCAGATAAATAGATAACACACATGGTATGTGTTAACAAAATAGAAACAATGCACGCTTTATGCAGGTTTTCTTATGATGATTTCCTTAGCCTAACTTTACCTTGAAAAATCAAATATCCGTTAAGAAATAGAAAAACCTTCGTAAAACTGTAATTCCTATCAACTATGTTTAGTTAAATGTTTATTATATTTAAATTAGCGAAAAAATCCACGCTATACCAATCTAATAAACTAAATAATACGGAATTTAGTGTAGCTAAATTAATGCTATAAGATAGCGCAGTAAGCTTCACTGAGCTGTAAGCGCATCGAGTCTCATATTAATCATGGCCTGTACCTCACTATATATCAATATGCAGTATCGATATTTGCATAATCGGTTTATTTTGAATAAAGTGTCCCACTCCCAAACCGGTATTGAATTAGATTTCGTCGGTTCCGTCCTCCTTCACAGTTTATTCATGTCAGATTATGTTTTATAGGTAGATGAAGCTACGTGTATGCACAAAAATATCTATATAGATACTTATGAGAAATTTATTTATTGTATTGCATTAGGCTTCGCTATACATGTATTAATAACATGTTTATTAATTTTGGCTATGAAATAATTTAGGTTTCAACTGATTAATAAAATTATTACACACATGCGCTCTCTAGGTAATAGCTCAAAGGTTAATACAGATTTGTTTACCTATCTACTTTCCAAGGCAAGAAGCCTGTCTTGTAATATTATTATGCATATTAAGCCAATAAATTATAAATACATTAATACTTTATAATATTTTAAAGCAATAGAAGGTTGATTTGTATTTATGTAGCTTTGACGTATCGAAGAAGTGAAATAACATATTATATTTTATGTGTATAATTAAACAATCATTCTTTACGTTACAAACGTATTAAAATAAATTAAGGAACAACAAAATTTATCAATAATTCATTATTCATTCGAATGAACTTGCCACGCACTGCCGAGCGTCTTAAAATTTTGTCCGTCTTGTGTTTAGATTCTTTAGATACCTGATTATGGTTATTTTTATTTTCAGTCTGATAAGCAAACATTTTGTGACAGTATAAAACGCAACATAAAAACGAAGATTAAAGAGTGGGTATCGAATTAAATGGAATTTAAAGCTTATTCTGGTTTCCGATTAGATATTGAACACCACATGTCTAAAATAGACAAGTTTATGTGTCGCTTAAGCAATAAACTGTGTAAAAAATAGCCAATCGATATTTAAACTTTTAACGAACGAAAATACGTGGTATCATAAAGCAGTCGCCGGAATTAGTGTCTCTACAAATGGAAAAACCGAATTCCCTGCAGCATCTTATGCTAATTACATGAAATTTACCTACACAAAATGTTTTTTACAAAGACAAGAACCTAGTTCATATTACGACTTATTAGAATTTCAAATGTGGAGGTGTGTGGGCGCACAAGAATTAGGTGACGTTTTGGGGGAATTGTTTGACTGTGGTCGAGAAACGATTGGTTAGATCAAATAAGAGTGAAGAATTTTACGCAGAATTTTGAAATGTTTTCTATGAAAAAACTTTGCTTTACAATTTTTTGTTATCTATTTTTTGATGAATATTAAGTAACTAGTTGAATCTCAAGGTTAAGATTTAAACTTAAACGGACAAAAATGCAGATCAGAAAAAGACAAGAAAAGGTGATTGTCAGACTGCCTAGAAAAGGCTTTCAAAATATTCTAACGGCCATTAATAAACGACACATGAGGACAGGAAACAAAAATAGATGTAAATTAAAAATGATAAAAAAGGAAACAAAAAATATCAATCAATCAATCAAATATTTTATTTGTGAAATAAGGTACATAAAGATGTTACCAACATTAAGTTTAAGATATAGTTCGCTTACTTTGCCAATAATTGAAGTTATTACCTATTATATTGTACATACAATTGGCAGGAAACAAATAAATACGACGCAAAAATTATTTACGGTACATACCATTATTTGGTAGCAAGCACGTACGTCGCTTATCGCTAATCTATCGTGATAGGACACACTGGCAAGAGAGATTAAAATAAGTTCCATAGACATAGGTAGGCAGATATTTATCGTTTTTTCTTATATAGGTACATTTCGCTTTCCATGTCGAACTCACCAGCTAATGAGATCCTAGATGATACTTGACGTTAAGCAGTAGTGGACCTAAATCAAAACATTGTAGATGTCACCTAGATGTATTTAATTAATTAGAAGGATATAAATGATAGCAGTACGACAGTTCTTTAAGCACATATAGGTACGTGTTATTTATATCACGCCGTCAATTAAATTTGAATTGTTGGTTCGCTTAACAAAGTTACAATTTTATTTAGTGATTTAATAACAACAGTATTTTTTATGCCAACGACGGGCAAGCAGGCATACGGCCCTCCTGATAGTAAGTGGGTAAGATGGTAAGTCACCGTCGCCTATGGACACGTGCAGCATCAAGGGAGCTGCAAGTGCGTAACAATATTATTTATTTGTATAAAAGGCAAAAGTGATTGACTGATTTATCAACGCACAGGCCAAACTCTTAGGGCTAGAAACTTAAAGTTTCACACACGTATTCCTCTTATGAAGTAGGCATCCACTAAGGAAGGATTTTTCAAAATTCTACCCCCAAGGGAGTGAAATAGGGGTTAAATATGATAAGCATAATTTCCGCGTGCGAAGCTATGGGTAACAGCTAGCCTTATATGTATAAATTATTTTATGTACTTTAAAAGAGGATTTACTTATGGATTTGTTTTAAGTAACTATCTCGTTTCTCAGAATTTTATGAGGAGCTGTGATAGAAGTTTTATTTTGAGAACCCTTGCTTATGTGATTATTATATCGATTGATTCCCTAAGATACTCTTCTATGGAAGAATCTGTGACTACCTGAGCGCCTATATACGGCTTAAAGTAAGGGCAGTTATCTATTAGGTATACATAAGTTAACGCAGCTGTTCTGACAGCTTTTAGATAGGACCTCGCCGCGCCCCCAAATTGAGACTCGAATTAGTTACGGTTACCAAATTACTTTTTAATTTCAAACCAGTTATAATTTCAAACTCGTTATTTTCTATATTTAAAAATAAACCATGTTCTTAGATTAAAAAATAGAAACATAATTATATTTTGACTTAAGACTTAAAAGTAGCATGTGCGGAAAAAAACATTTTACGATGAATAACGTCATCCCACTCAACTTACCGGTACAAAATTCGAGTTAATAATACCTAATGTCTTAGTACCTAACGCGAATCCTTTATTTTAACACCTGTAGACCTGTAGATATACTAAAGTATATCCGTACGCGTATTTGTTCAAACAAAAACAAGGATCGGTTCAATATTGAGTTACAAGTAACAAGAACAACAGTCAGACATTGAGAAATCTTTCATCTGATCGCCATGGGTACGCGGTTATTCATTGTGTTATTTTTAGGTTTTTTTGTGACGAGCGGGCAGGGCGCGGCCCGTCCCTAGCTGCGAGATTCGTGGCCCAACCCTAATTTTAATGGCTGCTTCGTCAGTTCCGCTAACTTAGTATGGCGGAGGAATTTTAATAATACATAATTATATTACTTTTAAGTGTAATAATGAAATAAGGCTTAAATGGTGAAAAATGAAATTTTCTGTTACTATGTACCAGGTACCAAATATTTAGAGATATTTTGTCTGTGGTTTAGGTACTGCTGATATTGTTGATTGTATAAATATGTACCTTTAAATACTCATACCTAAATTGCATAAAGTCTTATTTACATGATTTACTATTCCATTATGGTTGTATTTTTGTGATACTATATATCATAAAAAGTTTGCTTGGGGAAGTAGATTTTGCTATTCAGATATATTAAATGTTATCGTAGCCTAGATATTGGTTGATTTTGTATACAAGTACCTACTTTATCAATGTTACCTGCCTTTAAACTTAAGATGTAAAAGATTTTAAAGTAATAAATATAGTGTAGTATTTTATATTATTTATCTAATTTATGCTTTTAGAAATGAATAAATGTATACACATAGTATGACTGTTACTAATTGATCATAAATAAGTTTAAACATCATTTAATAATTATATAATTAAAAAATATCTTTTATTAATGGGTAAGTCCGTCTCCATATAATATGAGCTCATCGAATTCGGTATGTCGTGTATCGCCGTCGCCATAATATGTATAAATAATTATTCCCATGCTTATATAAAAACTAAATTAACAATAAATCATAATTTCGTTTCATGAGTTAATTCTCCAGTTATCTGTTGCTAATAAGACATTTCGAAGTTTTCGAAGTTACGCTATACTTATTTTTATAGACAAGATAAGCGTTGTTATTACGCATTGTGTAATACGTTCTTAACCGAAAGTATTATAAAATTGCTACAAATTTAATTACAGTATCCAATGAAACGTGTTCTAATTTCAGTGCATTAGCTACGACAATTTTATTTGAATAGCTGGATACATAAATAGCCCTTCCGTCTAAATTAATTAACCGGACTCAGATTGGATTCCTGTGTAGAGCGTATTAATACAAACTATAAGTCATCGGGCTGCCGCTGCATTCGCGGCCAACCCTTCCGCGCAAGCTGATGCATGAATTACGAGAGTGTCGGGTCTCATCGACCCCGCCGCGCCGTGTAGGATCGATAGAAGCTTTTTGTTATATTCAACCCGTAATTGCTGAAAAGTTTTCACGCCGTAGCGCCGGTCACGCGTATTTTATTACTATGAAATTGAATTATTTATGACGCCATGCACGGCGGAGCGACCATTGTGAGCGGGACACGGACGCTGCTGAATTTTAATATTGAAATTATGTATTTTACGTATATGTTGAGCCACGGGTAAAATTGCGATTAGTATTGCCATCGCTCGTCATAATGACATATCAGTGCGTGAGGCTTAATTGCGTCGGACCCAAAGCCTTGCTCCAGATTTATGTATATCCAATCCCGGTCGCCTAATCCCGCTTCTGCCCGGGTCAATCCGACCCCGGAAAAGGTTTTCCCGGTTATTTTCCGTGGAACTTTTAATCCTGCCGAATACCGACATACATCATAGAGGATTAAGAGGTTTAAATTGGAAGTTACCGACGTCCGAAATAAATTTAAATCGGCTCGCAGTCGGTATTGTGATATCGGTGCCGATGCTAAATGGGAGCCAATTTTATCCAGCAAGTAAATCTTGCGGAGAGCCCGAGCTTAGAACATTGGGTATGTTACATTACATGTGTTATTTAAAAATATATATATCGTGCGTGCAAAAATGTACTAGTTTAATGATTTTTAAATACACCATGTATTTAAAAATTTAAAAATATTACACTTAATCAACTTGACATACTATATTACACAGTGCATTTCTTGACGATACTTACATTTTTTTTAATTATTATGTGTCTTTTGTGTATTAAGTATTTATAAGTGACCTAAGTAAATAGGTACCTAATAGAAATCAGTAATAGTACAATTACTTATTAAAAGTTCTTAGGTAAAATGTACAGTTAGCAATGTAGCAACTTCCCCTCGCGTTACGAAATTAAAAGGGTATCAATAAGGGTGTAATAAATCATGGGAACCTCTAGCTCTGCGATCCCGACCCTTTGAAGTGGACCCTCGAGCCACCTGACCACTCCACCGATGCATTTTATGTTGTATTATGAGATATTTAATCTGTTTTTGCCAAAGATTATTTTCCTGTTCTCGTAAAGGTCTGTGAGAATTGATTTCAATCGTATAGTTACAATCTATGTGACCTATTATTGGGCATGAAGATTTTTCTCAGAATTCAAAGGGTTAAGGCGATAAGTTGATAGGCAAGTGTAGAGTTCGAGAATTTCTTCTTTTTCTTTTTCAGCGTAGTAAATGCAAAATCGCATACTAACATGTAGTAAATTAACGATTTGATTCAATCAGTATCTTAAGAATCACTTTTGAGTAAAATGCGGACTTAGATTTTATTTTGTTATACACTTCGTGATAAATGTTAACAATATTAAGTACCTATATACTATAAATAGGCACCTACTTCATTAACAATTTCAAAATAGTGGGTCAGCCACCTATTAGTCAATATTAGTCAGAAAACTATTTGTCCCTTCTCCCCATTCGGATATCCCATAATGGCGTAGTGTTTATCAGTTCGAGTTATTGTACATTATGTGGGAACAATTACAGATCCATTAATCAGACGACTCCTCGTATATCGCCCAAACTCCCCGGTTTAACCCTCAACCCTTCACCCACCCTTACTTGACGCAACTTCACACTTCATTAGCTGCGGTGACTTGAAAAGTCAGTATGTAGATACGAATGACTTACCGATATTTTTGATCCAAACGACATAAATAGCCGTAACACTTCGATGCATTTTGTTAAGTCTGGGAAATCAAAAATTAATACCAATACAATGACATGACTTGGAGATTTCTAGAACTTTTTGAATTTCTAGAATCTTCTAGAACACACTGATTGGAGCGGTATATTTTATAAGAATTTAAAGTTACTTGTATTGTAGTGATTGTTATCCATGAAAAATTTAAACATTTTTTCAGTATGTTATTTATTTTGTTTTATTTCAAATACTTATTCTTCGGACAACATACCTGCACCTATTTATTAGTAAGTAATTTGTTAATTTATTAACTCAATAACAATATCAAAAATATAAGCCTTATAAAGAATCTCTAAAATAATATCTATTCCGAGTCCAAGCTAATGTCATATCAAATATCTATAACATCTTACTAAACATAGAGGACCTAGTGTACCTAACACTAGGTAGGTAGTAACTGTTAACTAAGCTCATAATTACTGCCCTATGATATACGTAACTAGTGATGTACATACACAGCGTACCCTCCTGAACACGGAATTGGTACGTAAATCATTAATCAGCTTGCTCATTTGTACTCGCCAAAATTATTTATACCGCCGCCTGTTCAAGCTTACGTAGCTCTTTAAAACGCCGTTAGCCGTCTAGATAGCTAATCCTGTTTAGATAAATGTTTACAAAACAAAATTTATAAATATCTCTTCGTTTAACTAGTGGTCTTAGGTAGATGAGCTGCACTTAGGCGTAGTGGTATGGTGATTTATTGATCATCTAGATAGATAAATTGATGTGAAATGTCTTTTGATTTCTTATACACTATAGTTTTCCAGGATAATAAGCACCCCAATTCCAGATCATAGTCTGTGTGCTAAAATTTAGTATTCTAAGCCGCCCCAGTAGGGTTCAAAATTGTCTAATTTATGCTTTAGCGGAACTCTATCACCCATTCTGACATACCTAGTAGTAGAGTAGTATTAGTGGTGTTATTTCTTCATCATCATCATCCTGCCCAATTTTATTTGGGGTCGGCGCAATATGTTTTCCTCTTCCACACTTCTCTATCAGCCGTCATCTTAACACTAACTCTCTTATCTTTCATATCATAGTTTATATACATAGTTATATCATAGTGGTGTTATTTCTTATAGGATGGTTATTCAGTTACTTAATCTTCAGTTTTATTTTTAATTCACAATTGATAAAATTATTTAAGTACAATTGATAAATTACCTCTGGAGTCTGGATAAACCACGCGTTGGTTTCGACCTTGATTTTGTTTGTGCGAAGTCTATCGCGCCTCCGTAGAACCACGTAGAACTTAATATACGTTCCGTACCTAATATAAAGGTATTAAGAGTAGAACATGAGATCACAACACTATACACACAACGTACATTTGTGAAGTGTAACACTTGAGATTCCACTTCAATACGGCGCGGGCGGTGTCAAATTACAAACCTCACGGAATCGTCAAATGAAAACAAAACCATAAACAAAATTAAAGTCAAGATACATAATTCTATTAAGATTACATTGTATCTGTGACAAGTCTATACATTAAATAAGTATCACGGGGTATCGAATAATTATAGCTTTATATTAGTTTTGTAAAATATAACGTTAATAAATATGTGTCAACTGTAATATTTATATATTTATTTTAAATTAAGTTTAATTTTTTTGGTGTTACGTGTCACCAATGTCAAAGAAGTTTTACTTCAACGTACGTACCTAAAGATTACACGCATACACTTTTTAAAATATTTAAAATTTAATTTGTATACAATTTCAAAGCAATTAATCATTCTTACGTAATAATAAAATACTTCCATAAACAATACAAAATACAAAGTTCATTAATTTGAAATATATTGCGCGGAGTCTTATTGAAAACTTTGCACATTAATTTTTAACCCTTTGTAATTGTAAACATTCCTGAAGTTGGGTCGATCCGAGGGACGAATGGACCCGCTCGCGCTATATTAAACCCTACAAGTATTTCTGTAAATATTGACCCCAAATTTCCCGCAATATCACTTAGTATAAAATAATGTAGGTCATTTTGTAGTCACAAATTATGGTTCGCAGTGGAATATGACTTCAAGTTTGTGACATGGTTTCACTAGCAATTAAGTATCTAACGATTGCATCTTTTCTTTTATTATTTATCTTACTTTGGTTATTGTATCATGATAGAAAATATTTAACTGCCTATCTGTACAATACTAATATTATGATTCACAAGTATTATTGACATACCTATCCATAATTAAAACCTAAAACAAGGTGTGTAATATGTAGCTATTTAATTGTAATATATGTATAATATGCCTATTTAATTATAAGATATCTTTAGTATCATATTATAATTTGTGAAGTAATTGATAACTGTTTTCATTGTACCTTGTGAAAATTAATTAATAATACCTATCTTATTACTCACTATTCGATGCACATCCTTATCCTTGAGTAATACAGTAAGTCCAATTTACCATTTCAATTTGGTTATCTCACCCACAATCTTAAGACAACGCCGGTTACCTATTGTCATAGTTTCGTTGAAGTTAATTACATTCGCGGTTTAACCTCGCCTCACCTACGTTAAAGGTGAAGAATGCACTTCCCTTCTTACCTTAGTAAGTAAAATAATTCCATTACTACGCTAGCTGGTTACTCTTCGGGTGGGCAGTAGGTAATTGCGCTAATTATGTCAATACGTCAAAAGCGTTATACACGATGAGTTATTGATATACGACGTTGTAAACGATAACCACTGTTTGAACTTTTTTAATTACGGTTTAAGTTTTAATTAACTACGCTTGCAACTTGCTTCGCTATGGTCATTTTGTAAAAAGCGGCCAAGTGCGTGGAGCCATGCGTATTATAGGGTATGTACCTTAGTTCCGGAACCATACATGGGTTCCGTAGTTGTAAGTAGAATGACTATTACTCGTTTAGGTACTTACAAACCCTAAATGACCATAAGATCTATTTTTGTGTATTTTTCACCTCTCCAACTCCAATTAGCAGAGGGAGGGGGGAGGACATAACTCTACCCAAAGTTAGCACTAAAATATTTCGCAAACAGACCCCTGAATCGAAAAGTGGTCTGGCAGACCTTGTAAGACCCATAACAATATTCAAATACCCTTTCAACGATAACCCACACTATGAAGTAGACGAGAAAAAATAATTTATCCTCACTTTACGGCAGAGGACGTAACTACTCGGAAAAAAATAATTTAATTTTTATTTTACCATTTATTTTCGTAGACGTGATACATAATGTATTGTATATCCATGCTAACGTTTTCTGTTAACTCAGGCTGGTTCAATGACCTCGAACTCTTATTAGAAGATGCCATTAAAAGAACCATCAAATAAAACTAATTTTCGATTCTTGTTAGAATTCCACACACAAAAAAATTGATACTATCTATTCGCCGCTAGATGTCGCTGTTAGCATACGACAATGCTCAAATCTACCGCTAGGCAGCGCTGCGTATCGTCAAGTCCATTTATCGGGATTTTATTGCTTTTGTTATTTATTATGTTAGCTTATTGGTATTGTGATTGATAACAGTGAATAAACAAAGTATTTTATTATATTTAATCTGTAATTGATGGAGCCGAATATTTCAGTGGCTTTACATTAGCAAATAGAGTTTGGTCTATCGTAAATCTTCGGTAATAAAACGTCTCATCTCTAATCTTTTATACCGTTCTGATTTCGAATATAAATATTTTGGAGGAATTGTAGGTTGAAGATAACAATTCAGTAATAATAAATAAATTACCTAATTTAATATTGCTATTTCAGAAGATCATGGAAATTGTGAATTTTTATCTGATCGGAAAATACAATGTCTGCCCCGGACATGATTTGAACCCGGGTCTCAATGCCTTTTTAGTTGATTGATAATCAACATTTATTTAATTATGTTGATATCTATAATAACATATAATGTGCTTCTAAAATAATATAATTAGTGTTCTACATGCACCAAAAATTGGTAATGAAAAAAAATGGTAGGTAAATAATATTTATAGTATCATGATCGTCATTGAAAATAAATGCTTTCTAATGCTAGGCTTCTCTATTATCAAATAGAAAAATGTGGTAAACCCTACTACCTACACAATGGTGACATTACTTACCTTCGACAACAATATTCTTTTATCGATAATTATACCAACAGATGTGAACTCGAAATGTTTTTCTTACATCTTTTTTGTCTTCCTCGAAGTAAATTATAACATCTAATTTACGCACCTTTAATAAAAGGTGCAATCAAAATTCGAACCCAGACCTGTGGATGACTGACATTTAAGTGACCAATGAAAAATCCAGTAATTAACAAAAACAAATTATAACGTTTCTTCATAATTAAATAATATTCTATGCATGTAATGCGGCTTTGAGTATTACTTACAGATAATTCCTAAGCCGCAGGTGCGTTTGTGGCAATCGGGTTTTGAAGAAGGGCTCTGATTAAAGCCCAGCTCTAACCTGCATTTATCGCAACACAAACAACAAATATCTACTTGCTTTATAATGTTTACAATTAACAATTAATGACAGGTAATTAGGAACGAAATTCCGAAACTACGTGTAGTGAAGTAACTGGCAGACACCTTTATTAACGGTAAAGGTCTTTTTGTCTCTTTTAAATATACGTGATTTTATTTATGCTAATAAAACTAATTTTATGTTAATTTATTCACTTATATCTTTAACTTTTAAATGAAATGAAAATTAGGATAATATGACCTCCAGACAGCATCAATGATGATTACTTTGTTATTTTTTACTGTTGGTAGGTATAGGTATATTTTAAGGAGTTATTTCTTATTGCTTCTTTTGTCGTAATAATTAGGTACGTCGGTTATTGTTACTATAAAATACAGCGAAAGGATCTTTGTTTCAACCGGGTTTCCCGGTCATGAACTTAAATAAATAACCCTTTTATCTTAATGGTAAAGTAACTTGTCTTCTGTCTGGCTATTCTATCAATAGGTACTTTTATTACGACTGGCATTCCACTTTAATATGAATAGTTTGGCATCTGAGACGCCACGACAGCCCTTACGAAATGCAACGCGTCTGAGGCGCATATCCACACGAAGTAGTTCACAATACGCCATATTAATACACTAGTCGAATAACAATAATAATCTATGGGGGTAGCATGCCCCTAAAAATTAAAAATGGCGGCAAGCGAGAGCTCTCTCGATTGGCGGCAATAACTCATTCCGCCGCCGCCAGGGGCGCTGCGCATCATTTGTCTATGTCACCCCCGCCCCCTCTTGGAATCTACTCGAGCAAGATGTAAGGGGTGTTTGCGTCGTTTGCGACACTCGATGCAAGTACTGTAGATACCTACGTTTAGTCTGGAATTAAGACAAAAATGAATTTCAAAATTTCTATTCATATGGCTGCGTCCAAAATTATTTGAATTTTAGATATTCTTTTGCTGTGAAATATCGTAGGAAATTGTACATACATATTTTATTATACTATTTTCATATATTTTTTAACTCAATAATGGATTTTGGACATACCAACATCACAGCACAGTGCGTCAAATCATTAAGTTGTATTGAGTTTCGAGTACGATTGACAAATAAATTAAAAGATTATTTTTATAACTTACGAGCTACACAGGGATAAGCATTTGTTCTTTAATGTAAAGAATAAACCTAACATGAGAACGTGAACACATGCAAAATACAATCTAGATGTATCATAATTATTCATACTGATTCATGATGAACTTTGAGATTAGGATAGTTGAAGGGTTATGTATGATTATAATTAATCACTCGGTGTCACTTAACGATAAGTTATCAGTCATGTCTAGATACGGCAGCGTGTCCAGCCAAGTTCAAAGCGAAAGAACCGGTGACGCAACAACGTATGTATTAACACGAACCATTTCGAGCTAATTTTGACCCAATCACAACCCAAGTCATATTTAAGCTACATACACGAAATTTGATGCATTTATTAAAACCCCTTAGTCTATTTAGAATATTTTTTTTATAAATATAGCTCAAATAGTTACTAATAACATTTAAAAATCTGCATTTTGGTGACTGACTCACGGACCAAAAACCTACTATGATCAAAAACCTACTTCCAGATGACCTAAAAACTTGATACTTGGTATGAAGGTGTCTACCTTGTCTACCTAATAGTCTTATTAGGCGTTTACAAAGGAAAAGTCGAAAAACTGAAAATTATTGATAGTTACTGAAAGTAGCGAATTAGCGGATCCACTGTATAGAGTATAGGGTAATTTTACAAATAATAATAGGTAATTATTAATAAATACTAATAATTTCTGCACAAAAAGTAATGATATCTCATCAAAAACATAAATGTGAAATGAGAGCCAAGTTCATAAAAAAGAATTGAGATCTAAATGTGTGCCAAGTTCTGTGTAGAAAATCCTAAAATTTTAGTCACAAGAACATGTAATTCAATCGCTACATTTGATTTCGCTAGTTTTCATTAGTTAGCTACAGCAATCCAAATTTTAGACAAATAACATAGGTATTATATCAACCTAACAGACTTAAAGAAGATAATTACATAAATATAATACAGCCTGAAGGTACGTGAAAACTAGCCAAGTCAATTGTAGCGCTTGAAGTAATTCAATGTGCTTGTGACTAAAATTTTAGGATTTTCTACACAGAACTTGGCACCTATTTAGATTTCAATCCTTTTTTAACATGGCTCTCATTTCACATTTATGTTTTTGATGAGATTGGATTTTCCATTTAAACGGCAAGACAAAATATCAATTTCTTTAATACTTACGTCTAATCATATCTTCCGTGTCACTTCAGCATAAGTAATGTTAATCTACTATGTTTATGAACAGGAGGCCATAAGTCACAGGGACAGGTCCAACCACTGATTAGGTTTCCGTTACAAATCAGTTATACTAATGCATAAAAAAAACTATTCCACCGACACGGAAGTACCTTATTTTCTTCACCAAAAGGCTTAAATTACAGCACCATTCGACTGTAACTATTTCGTGAAATGTGAAGTCGGTAGGTAACTCATCGCGTGAGAGAAGGCAGTATTAGACGCACCGCACGCACTCCTCCGAAATTATTTTAATAAACCAGGTTAGGTGGATGTTTTGATTTTTTCCCAACTAGGAATAAATAGGAAAGGAAAAGTTGTTTCGTGGCACGCTGTTGTGAGGTCCGTCCTGTTGAAATATAAATGAATTAGTTGGGAATTGCATCATATTTCTGCTTATGCTTTGATTTTGGTTGTTTTATTTCTTCGGAGACCTAAGGCTGGACACTGAAATTAGCTAGTAATTTATCCATTTCATCACCTATAATAATACGCAATGACGAAACAATAAAGGAGCCCTTGACTTGTACTTGATATGCAATAGTTGTTACTTATTATTCACATTTGGGACATTTATTAAACTTTGATAAAGCTAATCAATAACCGTTACAAATCTTCTAGTTAGATTCTATAGATTCTATAGAAGCAAACTAATCAGAACATCTCGAGCTCTATGGTGATTTGGATGAGATGAGACTACTCCATGATTTTTTTTTTGTAATAATATAATTTGAAATTGACGGATTTTAATGAAATGAAAAATAAAATTAGTTAGATTTTAAATGGCACATTATAATATTTTTATCTCAATCTTAATAATGAAATTGTAGGTACTGTTAGTTACAAAATTTATTTTGGTATAGTAATATGAAGTCAAGATATCTCCATTCTATTAAACACTGAGTTCAAGTCAATCGACAAGTACATACCTATCTTAAATTTAAATCTTCATTCTGTGGACACTTACAAATGGCTATTCTGAAATATTTAATGTAATCTGCATTCCTTCGGCCCGTTCTGGTTCGCTTAATAGATTCCTTAAGGCTCTATTAAGTCCAACAAGAGTTGACCAAAAATAAATCACCGACGACAACTCTATCTTTGAAACAACAAAGCATTCGCATTCGCAACGATTATTATCTCTAAAACAAACTTAATGCATTTACGGGTAGCGACACGGTCTGGAGACATTTTGCTAACTTATGCACTGGGTTATGCGTGCCCTAAGTCTCTATTACTATAAACGTAACGTTCAATTTAGTCTATTTTGTTACCATATCAAAATATGGAGTCGACTGCTTTACAGTTACAATTGCAATGAGCCTTATGTTGTGGGCATTGAAGGTTATTTTCGAATGGGTTGTTAGCAAATTGTGGGTGTAAATAAATAGCAGAGGGCCAGTCGTGATCGCGGATCGTGATTGCAACACCACTGCGTGCCCTTTGTACACGGGTTCCGGAGCCGTGAAAAATCACCTGAACATATGCAAGCCTGCCTTCCCGCGACGTTCTAATCTATCGTAATGGGGACAAAAAAATCATTAACACTTGATGTTACTTAGTGGTGCTCGTATGAAATATCATATGCTTCTTAGGGCCTTTAAACAATGTCAGCTTTTGAGTTAATGTGAGAACTTGCCCACTGTCCACGGTATTTCATTTGACGATGGCATCCAAGCTGCATATTACTGCATAATGAAGCATAGGCAATAGGCAAATTACGCCGCGCCGCTCCGTAGACAGATTTCGTACTTTGCTACGCAAGATGCAAGCAAGCTTTTAACGAAAGCGATGCGTTGACGTGTGTCTACGTGGACAGAAAGTCTTAAGTTTTTTGCTTGTCGTTAACAATCTGCACTTTTGTTTGAAAATCGCGGGGCTATTCAGTCTAATCCCGATGGTAGTTAAGTACGGGTTATTTAGGTTTTAGCTACTACTAAACTGGACAATTTTACTCATACGATACACGGTACGATACAGTAGATACAGTATTTGTTTAAAAAGTGTTCCAAATAAAGGTATTCCCTGTCCCTTTTCTTCTTCAATATTGCGACGCAAACAACAACTTCTTTTGCATACCCTACAATTAAATAATACAACGAATAAGCAAGCACTAAAACACTCAAGCTTGAAGGCCTTACTTACACCGCGTAATGATATATGCATTGAAATTCTAAAAACAATCACTTGATTGTATCAAGTTCAATAAAGTATCTATCTATACATGTATCATACCTGAACACAGTAGTTATTTTCTCGTATAGTAAACAAAATTAAATATCAAAGTATACAAACACATAGCCACGTTGATTAGGTATGTAGATGCGTCATTCCGATCCTACGCCGTAGGGTGTAGCAAGTAGCAACCGTCAACGTCCAATCCCTCTTCGTGTTGGTTCTGTCAACAATATCGATTCTCATTAAAAATTCGAACATCACCGCTTCGACTAGTAAGGCGCACAAGGGATCGTAAAACATTATGGCTCTATTCTATTCGATACGTGATAACTCCTGGATCAATTGTTCCGTGAATGTTAATGTAGGGCTAGCCTGAAGGTGCAATATGACACCGATTGGCTTCCGGGAAGTGTCAAAATGGCGATTCCAGTTGTATGTTTTATGCAACGATTGCTGCTGAGTGCTGGTTTTTGATTAATTGGTGCCTGTCAATTTTATCAAAATTAATTGGGAAGTTCTGGATTCCGATAATGTACAAATGATGTCATATGGGTACAGTAATTGACAGCACTTGAAAAATTACTAAATAAATCTATTATTACAATAATATGTAGCAATCTATTCTACCAAAACATGATTTAAAATTAATTTTATTAACTAATTAATATTTTTTTATTATTTAATATGTTATGTACTTATAGTAAATTACGCTGAAATTCACCATCAGCTACATATGTACGAGCAATAAGATGGTACATACCTACATAACATCTATTTTGAATAAGTTACATCACTCTAAGAGATAATTATATTCTGTAATGGTAATTAAGTTATTGACACTTGATAGCTTTAATTATGTAGAGACTACTTTACCACTTCAAATGACACCACAGACCATTACAAGTGTGTAATGAATAGGTTCTATGTCTTACTTTCGTTATCAGTAACAGGCCAAGTGTTAAATGGATGCTGTCTATTAACAAGGGTCCAAGGATATTTCCAACTGTGGCCAATTGGAAATATCCTATATGCAAAGGATATTAGTAGGTATACCTTTTACAAGCAACAACAATCCTATCCTTACAACACTCGTAGAGAAAATTGGTTCAACAAAATATCCAATCATTTTACATTGAAATTCATTTTACATTGAAATAACACCAAAAACTTTGAGACGCATTGTCGAACTTAGATCACACGAACTGCTCTATCATCAAAGTAAGCAATTTGCTATAATTTACCTAAACAGCAGTTTTAATATCAACAGACTAGGACTAGCCATATTGGGGCGGCTTAGAATACTAACCCCAATTCCACGCCAGATGGGTGTCGTAAGAGGCGACTAAATCCGAACCGCTGGTGGTAGGGCCCCTCGAGGTATTATATTGGTAATAGTGATTTTAATTGTTAATTATTGATACCGTTATTACTATTATTATCCTCCATGGGTTAGCCCGGATAGCTACCACCCTTGAGCATGAGTCGGCCGGCAAACGACTCGTGTTCCGGCTGGTGGCTTGAGAGCCAGTTCTTTCTTTCTTTTTTTCTCTCTTTCTTGGCCGGCAACGCATCAGTGATGCCTTTGGTGTTGCTGATGTCCATGGGCGACGATAGCCACTTACCATCAGGTGGATCGTCAGCTCGTTTGCCGGTTATTTCCATAAAAAAAGACTATAATTGCAGTCATAGCATAAAAGTTCTGTGTAAAACAATTTACGGGCCAATTAACAAAGACCTGCTTAAAACGACCATTGATTAAGAAGGCAAGACCTAAATGAGGTCCTGCAACGCATGCATAGTTTATCCATTCGTTACCATACCAATCTGCATGCGTAAGTGGCTGTCGATGTCAGACTGTAATTAATAATTTCAACACCCGGCGAATCAAATTCAAATGGCGCCATAATGATTTTCTCGTATTAGGATTTGGTAGCGATGAAGCTCCTTCCTTACTTCCAAGGTTTTGTTGATTGAATGAAAGCTAGCTATTATTTAGTTACTGAAGGTTAGTAGATAATTTAGCATAGATTTTAATCGAAACAATTATTGATTGTAACATACACTTTTTATCATGTTAACAACTTCTGTGCAATTTACATTCCAATCAGCATTGGTTGGCAATGTCGTTGTTGTTGCGTCGTGGGTGATCGAGCGTGCTGGTCGCAGCCGCGAAACACGCTGATTGGTTGATTGATGATTGATTGATTGATTTATTGCTGATTGGCATGCGCGCGTAGCTGCCGACTTTTGCGCGTTTCGGATTCCCGTAATTCACGTTTTGTTTCGCGGACATGACACGCTTCGGTACTTGTTACTGCAAGGTCGGTGTTAGAAGTTAGAATGGTCAGTTGTATGTCACGACGACGTATTACGGTTTTAGTTACTATATTTAAGTTTAAGTGAATACTGCTATCAAAGTATTCTTATCATTGACTTGATGATAAACAAAAAATAGTTGTTAATTGACTTCTATTTTTACTGCAATTTTTACTTGAACAAATATTATTCTAATCTAACATTAAGTACCAATATTACCTAAATCAGTAAAATTTAATTCGCCAGAAATTCGAAATAGTAAACTTAGATTCGACAGAGTAAGAAATAAAGTTTAATATTCTAACACCTGCTATTTCTGTCTGTAGTTAATACCTCGGTTAAAAATTAGGTAAGTTTCGGTCACCTGCTGCTGAGAAATATCTATAAACATGATTATTACATCTTTTACGTCAATAATGAATCTACCCCGCAGAGCGTATTCATTAGTAGATTCATATAAATTGCGTTTCATATCGAACACCCACGTCGAATGTAAATAATTATTTGTATCACGTCCATCAATTTGTTTTATGATAGTTGTTAAAATTAAACAAAATATTACTTTATTATTCTAAAATTATCGTAAATTTACCTTTATTAAAGAATATATTATAACCTTATTAGCTTGAATGGTTACTGTATAATGGGTACTTTTAAATATGATACTCAGTCAAGTTTTATTTACTCAGTAATTGGTGCCCAGCAAAAAGATCTTCCTCGGTTACGTTTCTTTACTGTAATTAAATATGACAACCGAACATATATCTCTCTAACAAAATGTCTATCGGTATGAGGAAAAGTTCGCACATATCATTGTTGATTGAAACAATTGTAACATCTGAAAAAGTAATCTTTAGTTTTTCTCTAGCTTCCCTACACTGTAGCAGACATATTTTATTATGATTGGCTTTATGCCGTTGAGGACTATTTATATACGCTCACATGCTGTGACCTCAATGTCCATTGGTAAAGGGGTTACTTCTGAATTCAATGTCAAATTTTACGCTTGAACGCCTCCAAAAAGGCCTTACGATTGGTACGAATACAGCAATAAAAGCATGAACCGATATCTTGATGACATCTTGCTGCTAGCTTGAGTGCTAGTGGAATTTGTTCTAAATTCAAAGCCTATATATCTCAGTCACTTTGTCGAATGCAAAAATCATAAAGCAATCCTGCATACTGACAGTAATATCAAGCAATAAACAATTCATAACTGACCTTACTTGGATTACTTGGATATCCTTTTACTATGTAATGGTTAAATCTACCACGCGGATCAAATGCGGAATACTAGACTCCTAAAATTATGAACAGTTCATAATCTTACCATTACTTTGATGATGAACTGTTCATAATCTTAAGAGTCTAGTATTCCGCATTTGATCAGTGTGGTAGATTTAACTATTACATAGTAAAAGGATATCCAAGTAATCCAAGTAGGTCAGTTATGAATTGCTTATTGCTTGATAAAAAATCGATAGTACACATTAAAAGTTATAAAATAATATAAGATAATAATAACATATAAATCTTAGTGCAATACGAGTAACTGACGAATAGATGAGTCTGCATCAAATACAAATAATTTAGGTACTGACGGGTAACTATTCCATCTGTTATTACGTCTTGGCATATAATAGCCGACAAGTGCTCGGAATATGCCTATATGTTTCTGATAACGTGATAAAGAATGACAAATTGCCCTCTGCGATGTCGTGTGCTAGTACCCTATGCATCGTGTGCAAAGGTTGTGATGTCAGAACTGCATGTTTATGTACAATAAAGACCTTCAAACTTTAAAAACTAATACTTGAATTAATTATGATGCTATTAAAAAGAACAAAATTGTCGATTAAACTTAAAATTTATTATGTCGTTAGCAAATTCTAGAAATGATAAATGGTAAAGGTAAATGCTTTTCATGTAGTTATACACAAATGTGTATAATATATGTATGTATCTTAAACTTTAAACGAAACTTCGAGATGTAGTTCTGTTGTTGTATATAGACTGTTGCGTGAGCAAGTATATTCGACGAAGAAATTAATAGAGCACTGTGTATGATGATAGGTTTATTGTATGAGCAGTAACGACGCAGCGAATACATTCACTTTTTTGGTTTCTACGTTAAATTGTACGTGGCATAGACTTCTTGATGAGCTCGTATAATTAGGCTAGACGGTGTTCTGTTCTGTTCTGTGTAATAGATGGCGAGTAAAACTCGAATCTATAGACTTCGTCTGTTATTCGATGTTGCATCCTTCTATGTCAGTATTCCAATTAAATATTTTCGAAATAGTAAAATGGTTTGTCCTATTACAGGAAATTTATCTATGGATAGATTAAGGAAGTCGCGTCGTAGGGGAGATGGGCCCAAATCGGGCACGTTAGTGAAAAGTTGAAATTATTTGTTTATGACTAACTATTTATGACTAAACTGTTACTTATAAGTTGCATGGGATAGAAACACAGACGAAGAAAAAGCAATTTCCACGTTGGATTATTTATGGCGAATTTATTTACTCACTGTATTGGAACAGAACGTCAAGCGAATGTCACCTTTGCGCCATACATCAGCGTATAATGCGCGTGGTTCACGCTTCGTGGTTTGAAAGACAGACAGACAGTTAATCAGTTCTCTTCAGTTATTTAAAATGCTTCAAAATAAATCTCAAGGGATTGATCTGTTACTAAGTATTATTTTCTAGTTAGAAACACTTTAGTTATTGTCCGAAAGAACCTCCTGATACACAAAAATAATTGTAACACTTAATTTATAATATTGCAGTCCGACTGAAAAGCATAAAATGAAATATTTATCTATCTGTATCCATAATCTAGGATAGCTTGACTCTATGATCTAGGAAAGACTGTTGTTACCACAAAATTAGGAAAGCCTTCTTCAAATAAACTGGGTTAGCGCCAAGAAGTAGATGAAGACTACCTTGAGATTCAATCCGACAGTTTACTTCCTAAGATTTTCTTTAGAAACAACTGATTAATACTTTAAATAGATGTCAGCAAGTTTCTTTTCCAAATCTATAAAGAATCTTTGCATCGAATTGTTGCGTAAATTATTGCTTCGAATATTTTCGTAATCGAAAATATTGCTTCTTCCGCCGTTGTGTATTAGATAGATGTTATGTTATACAAAGAAAGGTGTAGAGTCCAAGAAGATTCAACTTTTCATCTCAATGTCCATTTCATCTATTCTGTAGACTCCATGAGCCGCATTGGCCAAAGACACCTCCTTGGACTGCAAACTTTACTTTCTTACTTATTTATATCAATGAAACAGCGTATTTTCTAAACAGGCGCATAAAATACATTTTCGTAAATTTCGCTTTGGATTTAACGTAAAGTTACCGGTCGGATTAGGCAATAGAATACATCACATAACTTTTGGGAACTTTGAGTCGTAGGCGTTGCGTATTGAGTATGATGCAGTGGGTGTCATAATGAGGATTGGAATAGGTGGTCTGAGTCATAAAGAGTGGCACCGTTTATATATTGTATTGTCGATAGTTTCGAAATATTGTAAATTCAATATCATTTGTTGCAATATCATTTTATAGCTATGCTTTGAAAGTTAACTTAACGTTAAGATATTTTGTAATGAAATGCAATATGATGTGTTGACATAATATTATATTGACCAAAGAGATAAAAATAACTTTGAAACGCATGAACTCTTTGATAATTACATGTATTTTTAAGTATAATACTTATTTTTAACTTTTTTATTAATTAAGTTATTTATTAATAAGTATTGATTACTTCATTATTGTTAAAGAATTTTCTGATTAAGGTAAGAATAATGCACCTAAATTGAATAAGTAGGTACTTAATTTTACCTAAATGTAATAAGTACTTTTACGTTTTCAGTACCAAAATTATAAATTTTATATTATTTATTTTAAAAAAATTATCATTATTTTTTACCTATCCTTCCTAGACTTTCTACCTAAATACTTCACTTAATTGCTTCCAAACATAAAACACAAAATCAAGCACACAAATCTAATTTTTTCAAACGCTAGACGCAATTTCGCGTCTAGATACAACCGGCGGCGCGGCAGCGACCAACCGGCCAGCGTCACATCCTCATTGACACGCGCTGTCGTTTTTTCATCAATTTACTCGTCGCATTGATATGCGAAATGTCGACGCGATTCGCACGTTGAATACATACGATTAAAAATCGCCGCGGTAGGTGACCGGTGCGTACGTAGCTTTAATTGAATAGATTTAGCGTCACAACCCGCCTCCTAATTGTCTAATTTGTAGCGAAAACAAGGTATGGTTTGGCGGACGAATATATAACTATGGTATGCAGAAGGACTTTCTTTTGGAGCGGGATATAAACTAGATACTGTCGGGAATAGTAATTAGGATGCTATTTTTGGTGTTGTTTTGGTGACCAGTAACCCTCTTACATATCCGTTGTTCTTTTCTTTCTAAGATATACCTATTTCTCCGATTCTCCAGCGGTAGTATATTCTTTGAATTGCACGAAGTTCTATAAGAATATCTAGTAGAAACCTACCTGTGAATGCTGAGGCTTGAGCCGGTGTGGCCGTTCGATTCTCGGCTGGAGTAAACAACCCAAGTGTGATTGGGCAAACATTTATTTATTTATTAATCATATATAATAATTACCATGTATCTAATAAATAATTTTCATTCAAATTTTGAAGAAAAAGTTAAGTTGTGACGATAACTTAAAGACACATTTTTTCACTGAACTCAAATTTATGACAACTCAGATAATAGTAATAAAATACTTTACCCGTTACTAAACGTTAAAACCGCTAAACGCCTACGTCTCCAATCTGTACCCACATTAATAGCCTGTCAATTAAAACCATATTTATCTTACAAATAAAGTAGTTGTAAAACTCTGAGCATACGAATATCTTAATTTGAATAGATTAATAAATTACCTATCCAGCACTGTTTTATCGATAACTTATTGACACCAATTTTGTTTTGTTTTTATCAAAAATATTCTTGATATATTTCTCCAATTAAAGTGCCTGAGTAAGATTTATTATCGAAGAATATTTTCGATTCTTCCCTAAGGTACCTTTGATAAACATAGTGATGTAAATTGATTGTAATAGAAATAGCAAAGAGTCTATACCTACCGCGGAAGGAAACCAATCCAACCAAACCAAAAACGAAACCAAAAATTATTTTTATTCTCGTCGACATTTCGATTAGTATGATAGATACTGGACTAGTAAGGTCACAGATTACCCCAATTTATGAGAAGGTAAGGTACAGGTTTCTTCAGAATAAATCCATGACTATTAGTTAGTCATGACACTCATGACATCAACGATTCTCTTATTTTAGATCAAATAAAATAGGTATAGTAGATATTACTATATACTTAATCGTACCTAGACTTATGTTGTGATATGCCACCCACAATCATACCGCAATGTTAATACATACATGATCGTTGCAGACGAACACAGAATAAAAAGCTAGGTGGACTTAGGAGTACTAGGTACCTGGTCTATCTAAGGCGCGGGCCACACAGAAAAGACGTAAGACGAAGACGGGGCTCGGACCCGTCGCAGACAGGGCGCCGTTAAAACATATAGAAAAGACAAGGAACGGGCGTGACGGTCGGTGCACACTGGGCTTTTCCCGGCCACAGAGTACTTAATCACTATAATAATTAGAACCTGCTCTCCGCGACCTTTCCGCTCCCCCGCTGGCGCCTACGCACGCCCGCGTCCTGTCCTTTCTGTATGTTTTGCAATAGGGCGCCGACGAGAAAACGTCGTGTCGGGCGTCCCGTCTTTTCTATATGTTTTACGTCGCGACGGCTGCATACATTTTGTATGAAAGTAGATTAAACGGGCGCCGCGACTGCGACGGGTCCGTGTCTTACGTCTTTTCTGTGTGGCCCGCGCCTAATTGTAACGCGACGACGCAGGAACTTGTATTGTATCATGCTTCCGTTATCTAAACAGCCTTAATTTTAATCTACAGAAATTGTAACATAGAAAGAATATTAGCTTTTCTTACTGTTTATTGTGAGCATATTTTATTTAATCGAATAATTATGTAAATTTTTAAATTATTATAATTTTAAAAATTTAAACAAGAATAACTACAACACCAATTATAATTTCTTAGCTAGCAAATAATTTTATAATTCTGAATTTTATATAAATATTGCATGTACCTAGTACCTACCTTAGATTCGTATCTATCATTAAAATTGTCGTACCCATCCTGAACTGAATCCGAAAATTAAATTAGGTAGGTAGGTACTGCGCCGCAGAGGCTTAGTTATATACATTTATTTTATATAGTGTATTTATTTTTATTTTATATAGTGTAAATATTATGTTGTTATTTAATTTCTTTCTTAGTGTAACTTAATTTTTGTAATATGAATTGAAATAAATTATATATGCAGAAAAAAAAATCCGAAACTAATTAATAGTCTAGGAGATACAAAAGCTAGAAAGTCTATAATTTTAATCCATTAATAGCTTTTCTTATGAGTTTTATAGTCTTGTTATAGAACTTATAGACTATAAAAAGCGCAAAGAAGCAACAAAGCTTTCCTTCAACATTACCTATTTAATGGTCATAAGGTGTTTATCGCATACTTTCCTTGCCGGCTTGAAAGTTTCAATAAAACCACAGTCAGATACCGTATTATATGAATAATAATGTTTCCGCCTAATTACACTCATGACAAGTGTTAATAATATCACGTTAATGTAAGTTGACTTCCGCTAAAGGATCTCACGGTACGTGGCTACCATATAATTATTTTGATTTACGAGTATCACATTTATAATTCCGTTGGCTTCAATCTTAAATATTCGTTTTACACAAGTGTTTTACTCGCAGAAACTGTCCTCGGGATACCTCCTTAATTTTATTTTCGGGAATAGGTATGCAATAACAAACTAAAACAAGCATGTTCTCACAGTACAATAAAGACAAAAGATGACAGTCATAAATCGTCGCTGAAAAGTAACCAAAGCATTATACAGTTGCATAACAGTACAGTAACAGTAAATAAAAAGAGCAAAAGGAGCAAAACTGTGCACGAAACTGTGCGCTTTTAAATACGGAGGACGAAGCGCGGGTAAGGCAAAGACATTTATGTTCACTAAACAAGTAGTAAAAGTCACTACTTGAGTGTTTTTATGGCACTCATAAATGTCAGATTGTGCGCCGAGGTTTAGCGGGCGCCCGAGCCCGCTTCCGAACCGAACGACACTCTTGTGGGGCGCCCCTTAATTGATTCGACACGTTTTTCATTTTCAATTTGTGCTTTTAATGATTTAGTTTACATTCTGTTGACTTTTATGACGTTTGTGCATCGTATAATAAAGCGATTTTCTTCCTTTACAGGTAATAATTTCCCCGCTTAACAGACTATAAACGGTCGGCGCAAATTAAACGGTGAGTTTAAGTAGCAATTGACTTTATCCAGTTGGGCTAGAGTTGTTAGAATGTAAATGAACTACATTCTTTTGCGCGCCGGACGCTTAAAAAAGAAGGATAGTTGGCCGAGCGCGATATTTAGCACATGTAGTCGCACATAACAAGAGTCGCTTTATAAGGAAGGTGCGGATGGGCGAAGAGACAGACGTGAGAATAGGCCAAGTTTTCAGTGCAACGGGCCGCTATGCAAATTATTGCATCATTAAACACCTCGTTGCGAGCTTTCGTGTTAGATTGACGTTTGCACTCGTCTCGCTGTTAGAGCAAGACACGATTTGTTGACCGGATGCATTTGATTGGCATTAGTTTGCTGGAATTGTGAGGAACTGAACTTGTTTGTAAACAGAATACGTGACACGGAATAAGTGTATTGATGCATACGAAATTTCTTGCAATCAGTATCTTTTAGAGATGGGCATTTGCGATGGAGCCCGTCAACTATTCTAGTAGAATTTAAGTGTATTTAACTTAAGGTGAGAACAACACCACTAGCTAATTCGGCTGTGGAGCAAGTGTAAAGTCGTTTAAGGAAAGTGACTTGTGGGGGCGACAAAAGTCCCTCAATCATTGAAGTATTATTACTAGCGTATAGAACGGACACCGCAAACATCATGTATGTCCCAATGCATTGGCGCCATGTGGCTTCAATATTCAATGAATTCGTTCAATTTTGAAAGGAGAACGGGGGCTCAATTTTGAAAATCGAACCTCCCGGGCGGGACACACATTTTGTTCGAGATGTCTGTTCTATGACATTATACTTTGATGCCCTCAACAAAGACTTTTAAAGGCTGTTTTCAGACGTCCATATGTTTACTGAGGAAGGTGACCTTTATTACTCAGAATTAGTTTCCTTATTGATCCGACTGTTCGGAAGGCAATATATTAAATAAACGTTTTCTACGTTAGCCGAATGATAAATGAGTCATGAAACAGTTTAGCATTGCACGACATGTTTTATTGCTACATAGCTTAAATAAAATCGGTACATATTATATTAGGCTTTTGAAAGAACGACTACAAAAACGTTTAAGTATCCTATTTATTATTATTGCAAATTGCGTTAAGATCATGCCGCAATAATTTATTACTGTTGTTATAATGACATTAACGTAAGTATATGTATTGTTAAACTTTTATATTGTACTCTGTTTTTACTCATAACAGTTCCATTCTATAACAGTTTGTTGAATAGTAAGGTCATAGAAATTAAAGCATAAATAATACGAAGAAAATTTTGGTAGCTTCTACATGAATTCATTGGGTAATTATTATACCTACTACCCAAGGGTTTCTTATTATATGTACGGTTTAATGAGTTTTGAGTGTACATATTATTATTTGGAATGTACCAATATAGATAATATTGGGCTTTGGCATAGTTTAACTAGTTACAATTTTTGCAAGTATTCTTTCGGTATGCGCCTCCGATGCATTTGGAAAAGGGTATTTATAAATAGCTGAAGAATTGTATTGAGAAGTATTGGATACAAATTTAATAATAGAGGTACCATGACGTTTGATTGGACTGAAGATTCCTTAACATCCCAAAGTTTATGAGTCAATCCATCAACTACTTTTCAAGTTCTGTGGCCCATATGTAAGTTAAACTTTTATGTTGGTTAATATTTTTTTTTGTAAAAAAAACCGGGCAAGTGCATGTCAGGCCACTCGTAATGTAGGGGAGAGTGTGTATGAAAGAGCCAGTTTTAAAAAGCGCACAAAAAAAGCAACTTGGACTTTTTGTTCTTAAAGAAAACTACTTTTTTTAGTAATAACTTTAATAATGAATGTTATCAAATTTAAATAAAAGCGATAACAATGCTAATAACCTGAAATATATCTACTTCAAAAAAAATGGGAAATCGGCTCTTTCATAACAGCATGTCAATGAAAGAGCCACGGGGTATTATGAAAGAGCCGATACCCATTTTATAAAAACAAAACAGTTTTTTCAAGAAATGAATTTTATTAATAAACTCCAAAAAATTAAACTGAAATTAATCTATGAAAATCACAATTCTTGAATAGTCTCAATAATAAGTTACTTAATCTTAATCAGTAATATTGGATAATATTATCGTACAATATAAATCAGTAATAATATCCTTTTTTTAGCCGTATTGGGGCGGCTTATAATACTAACCCCAATCTCACGCCGGATGGGTGTCGTAAGAGGCGACTAAATCCGGCCCGCTGGTGGTAGGACCCCTAGAGGGATTATATTGGTAATATTGATTTTAATTGTTAATTAATACCATTATTATTATTTCTCCAGGGGTTCGCCTGGATAGCTACCATCCTTGAGCATGAGTCAACCGCCAAACGACTCGTCGTGTTCCGGCTGGGGGCTTGAGAACCAGTTCTTTCTTTCTTTTTCTTCTCTCTTTCTTAGCCGGCAACGCATCAGTGATGCCTTCGGTGTTGCTGATGTCCATAGGCGACGATAGCCACTTACCATCAGGTGGATCGTCAGCTCGTTTGCCGGCTATTTCCATAAAAAAATATCCTCATAAAAATCAGTCTCAAATAATGTCATTAAACTTTGATACTTATAAAATAAAAATTAAAAACACTGTTGGCAGAAGAAATTAATCACTCCTTTGTGGCCACAAGACTCATATGCCAACCTCCACATATCTTGCATTGGTTTGGTACCATATTTCTTTGCTGTTTTTTGGTTGTAGGTATTGATGAAGACATGTTTTTCTACTCTATAATATAAAAATAATATTAAATAGGGATAAAAAAACAAGAATGTTGAACTAAACTTATTGGTGTATTGAAAGTGCCACCATTTGTGTCATGAAAGAGCCAACTCTTTCAAAGCATTGATCGCTGGCTCTTTCATAACTTTGCTCGATCAAAAATATAATCTTACATTAAATTTTATCACCAAAACGTAAATCCAATATTATTAGTGAATAAGAAAACCATGTATATACATAACAACACAGCATATCCATTTTGTCAATTTATGTAACACTGTTATTCTTAAAAATATTTAAGTAAATGCAAATAAACTTACTTTTCGGCATCTATATATTTGCTGCAATACTACGACGCCATTTTGTTTTCATAGAACTGTCAAATTTCTGTGGGTGAGAGCTATCCAGTGTTGCTTTATAAAAAGTAAAATGAATTTATGGTAAAATATCGGTAAGTTAGTTAAAATGACATCGGCTCTTTCAAAACCTGGCTCTTTCATACACACTCTCCCCTAGGGTTCCGAAGTAGTAAGTAAATCCTTGCTCCTAGCACTAAGGGTCCCGGCGCTTTGCTTCGGACAGTCAGACAGACAGATTGACAGACGGACAGACGGAAATAAAGAAACTATAAGGGTTAAGATTTTACTTCGGAACCGTTAAAATGGTAGGTATCTTAACCATCCAACACACATCTCAATCCGGCTCGTAGGCTTGGATCAGGCGAAAGACACCATCTAATTTAAACTCATCTTACTGTTATCGACGCATCTTCGACAATGATGTTGTTGAAAAACTTTCACTTGTCGTCTATTAAACAATGTGTTTTAGTACGAGTAGGTAACCATCCTTCATTCGAGAAACCCAATGAACTAATATACTCATGGAAGCATCTTTAACGCCTAAAAATAGCGCCACGAAAAGTCAACCGCGGTAGGCGGGGCTTATAAACTCGGCAAAACCGTGACTTAGTCAGTTTGGTGTCACTCGTTCGGACGGTTGTTGAGTCATAAACAAGATTTATATAAAAATTGGGTTTCAAAATGCCTTCATGTGTTGTGAAATGGTGCAGAAATCATACAGATCATCGTTTCAAAGGTTCCAAGGATCATGGAATCACATTTCACGTGTAAGTATAACGAAATCTAAAACTACAAAAATTTATTTATCTTTCTTAAGGATGTGATTATGCATAATGTAGTTATAGTCCAGTCAAGGAATGACTCAAAAGAGGGTATAGAGTGCGTGAGCGGGAACCTAAGCGATTTCTTCAGGAACTTGTTCATGGTGCTTAGGGTGATAAAATACTAAAAGTCCCCGCGTCTAGGAGGTGAGCCGGAGGGAGGGGGGGGTTACAAAGGTCTCAATTTTAGGTTTTTCGCCAATATCTCAAAAATGGTGCGTTATAGCGCAAAATGTTTTAAGATGAAATGAAAGCTTATAAAATTCTCTATAACTTTAATTCTATACACTTTTTCCGTATCTCCGACCGTTTTTGAACTATACGCTCCAGAAATGTAGCAATTTAAGTTATTCAACGTGATAACAGCGTGATGTGAATCAGCTGTCGTAAAAATGACACCTGAACTGATACCATTAAAAAGATGTTAGGCAGGCACCTTTATATAACGAAGAGGCAGTTCCGTTGCAGCTCAGATTTTCTGCTGCAACAATTGACTTCTAAAATCATTGTTTTTATGTACATGTTGCCTCAATGAAGATATAAAAAAGCCTTTGAAAAAAAGGCGCGTTGAACATTCAGTTGAGACTCTAGCTGCTAAATATTGTATCAATCAGGTATGTTCTTCGAGAAATGATGCCTGGGGTAACGAAGTTCTTGATATTTTTTCTTGTATTACCGATATTGTTGCTGAAGGAGCAAAATAAGTTTTCACTTAAGTCGGCAGTCCTTATAATTGACTATTTTTTTACTGTTGTAAATATATATTTTTGAGTTGTCAATATATTGGGGTGAACTTTCTTTTAGCCCATACCTCCGATTGATCTGAAATTTTAGTATACCTATGTATTTCAACGACCTGATAACGAATATTATAGGCAAAATACCCACATATTTCATTTTGAAGTTCACCTTTAAATAATATTATTTTTAATTTTTCATGTTTATTTGGCAAAATGTATATTTTACAGAAAAATGTTTCTTACAAACGTTGTAGCCCATTAAAAAATTGACATTTTATTTTTAATACATTTTTCTTGAGGAGCCAGTGGTTTGGCAGAAAAATGCGAAATTCGTTCTGCATAATTATGCGTAGTTTGCATGATATTCGTTATCAGTTCGTCGAAATACATTGGTATACCAAAATTTAGATCAATCGGGCGTATGGGCTAATAGGAAGTTTATCCATATATTGAGTTTTCACTTCTGTCGGCAATCCTTATAACTATCTTATTTTTTTAATATTGTAAAACAAATAATTCATTTTGTAATAAGAGAGAAAATTTGTTAATATTATTATTTTATTATATTGGACAATTTTATTGTTATTTTATTATGATTGGTTCCCTCAAACATATCAACATCCACGGAACTGACTACCTGACTGACATTGCGACAACGCATGAGACAGTGTACTGACGCGGACGCGCGAACCAATTGCCGTGTTCGGGTCATGCCGAGAACCAATCCCGTTTGGCGATTTCGCATGGTTGCACAACTGCTTGACAAAAGTTCAAATAAAGAATTTTGATACCGTAGTGAGTGGTTTGTGTATGTATACTTCGTATTTGTGTGAGTTTTGGTGCTGATATTTAACGTTTCATACTGAGAGGCTTATTCCAGTAGTATATTCGTTCACTGGAGAAACCTATGCTTCGTTATCATCGACATCACCATAACCCATAAATCTCACCTTGAGTTACCTTACCTACATAATCGCGACAAATACATAGTAAATACCTAAATCCACCATGCTAACGAAATGAGGATAAGAAGACTTCAAATACCTCGGAGAAAAGAATGGAGACCTTTTATGCAGAGTTTCTCTCAAGTTGGTTTCCTTCACCAAAAAGATAGGCGCAGGAATCGATTCATCATCGCAAAGGAGTTTAAAATCTACCCACTAGGTTTCTTAACATGAGATAATGTCCTAAACTGTTTAGCTAAATAAGTGGAACATTAGGATATTAATATTAATGTGCCCATTTGAACCAACTGCGGTAGGTGCCAACACTTTCTACTCCTTTCCATTCTGTTCCTATAACTGCGTGAGAGTGCGTATTGAATGCTCTATGTGTTGCGAAGTTGGTGGGCTAAACGGATTAGAGAATTAAGTATGTCTCTAATGTGCGTATAGCCGTACATTCTCTATTTCCACTATCACTAGTACAAACGAGTCTTAAACACAGTTACTTGTTATTCGTCTTCTAAATTTTCACCTTTAGGTATGTTTTTGGAAATACATAGATTGATAATAATTCCCATGGTTATTTCATTTACCTTGGCTTTAAAATTTCATAGATCCTCTATTTTGTTAACAATCGCGAAATTCTCAAGCCTCCTAAGCACAGATGCAATTAAGATAAACAAAACGCAATTAGCTTACTCTCTTGAGTTCGGATACGCAAGGGTGAATATCAGCTGTGGCATTTGAATAATTACGAGTTTAATCAAATTTTTGCCATTGACCATGGAAACAATACAACTTAGTTATGTATGCTTAAATTTAACATGCATGACTTAAATTTAACCTTTTCCATAAAGTTTTCGGAGACTGTATTGTATACGGTAACACACTATGACAGATTTATGTTCCTACATAAGTACATGAGTTAAGGGACTCGCAAACTCAGCTTTGACGTTGTACCATCAGACTAATAGGTATTTATCAACAGGCATGATTATCTACTATAGATAGAGCAAAATCGATATATGATGTCGATAAATTTACTAACGGATAAGTGCATGGATATGACCAGCTTGGCAACCAGTTTTGCTCAGGTTACCTATGTAATCTGTCTGTATTAAACGTATGATGAGGAGTTTCTTTTCCTAGCATTTCCTGCTCGATAAAAGATCCTACTAAATAATACTACTATATTATAAATGTGAGTGTTTTTTTCTGAGGATATATAGATGTTTGTTACTCTTTCACGCAAAAGCTACTGAACGAATTTTCATGGATTTTAGAACACAGGTGGACTATCTGAAACATAACAATAAGGTATCTTACGACCGAGGTAGTCTATTCGTAAATATTCGCTTTAAAGTTAAGTTAAACTTTTCACTTTTGCATCAGTCATGGTACATTGAAGCATTCATACAATATTTGATCATATTCAGGGGTGGTGTGTGATAAATGATAACAGACTATTAAGTATAAATGATGAAGAGTAAAAAAATTCAGATCCACTGATTCTTGTCCTTTCCGAAGCCGAAGAAAAAAATTAACGAGCCTAATAAAGTGAGTGTAAATTAAACGGACCATATTGAAAATAGCTAATCACCGAAGCATAGGCGAGTCCGAGCACCAATCGTAATGGCGCGAGAGTGCATGTCCGCGATCGTAAGGGAACGATAGCATTGTGCGGTGCTGCGCAAGCGCCGATCGCGACGCCGATTGGGGAAGCCTGTCGCTTACGTGTCGCCTCTCGCCCCTATCTCGCACTGGATCGCACGCAAATTATAATCGATACCATTATTGTAATATCTGACCACAACATTCGCACCACTATTGTTCCTTTCAACGATAATCTTGCATCCTTCACTCGGAGTGAAGCGAGTTTAATTGCGAATTCGTTTCTTATTTATCATCCTTTGACGCAAGTTAAATGCGACGCGTGCAACGATTAATTGATTGTCCGCTGGTCATTAGCGAATGGTTCTGACAAGCCGCCGGCTGGTATCGGCCGAGATGTCCAATTTAAGTTTTTGTCGCGTCAACACGTATCTCATCAGGTGATACTGAGAGCAAAAAGCCAAATTTCTTGCGACGTTTATACTTACGTTTTTCCGCACCGTTTGGTTGTTCACAGTTTTGTGGGTTATTTGGGCAATTAAAATTTATTATAAAAAAGTTTGACAATATTTTATGGCCAAGTTTGATGGAGTAATAAGTCTGTACTTACATATCAATAGTAACATTTAATAGTAAATTTTTAAAATTATGTGAATGTAACTTACTTCATAATCTTTTGTGTAATTTAAAAGAACTTAAGCTTAAGAAGACAGAAAAACTGACTCTACTTCTTATAGATAAAAGTTAAAGCATGGTAAAATGAACTAACTTTCATATGTACTAACTTACATAATTCGAGAAAAAATATAAAATTTTTACTCCGTTGTACCTACCTAAAATGTCTAATGGATAATTTCTTTATTGCATAATATAAATAATGTAATTTTTAATAACATTATTCTATTCTATATTTCTTTTTGTCTCGATGCACAAGCTTAGTGTACAAAAATAATAAAAGTGTAGTATCGCCGGACATTAAACCTGTTATTTTGCTGGCGTTTTGTACGAGGTTTATGCGTCTTTACTTATACATCCAGCGCCTTCATAAATCTTACTTCGTACAAATAACATATTGTTTCACCTTATAAATACGGAATACCCGTTCACGTCTTTATTGGCTCGGATCGACGGCTGATAAGATGTGAGGAACTCAATCATGTTTTTGTGAAACTTTTCTAGCTTGTTCGATTATGTTTTTCTTTATGAATGTTTTGAGAGTGTTTCGTCTGAAATAATCTGTATCTTGGTATTGGTTAATTGGGATGTTGACACTAATTATAAATTAATATAAATTTATGTCTACAATATTAGTGGTAACATTTAAAGGCCTAACATATGATTCTTTTATTGAAATCAATCACAATAAATTAAATATCATTAATTTAAAATGTTAAAAATTGTACTCACTGACACGTGACCTCAAACGCCATTTTGAGAATATGACGTCATTGGAACAATTTTATATGGAAATTCAACAAACTTAGCAGACAGATAGTATTGAATATCGTTTAGTGACGTCACGTGACGTTTTTGGTGGGAAATTTGATAATGATTTTTATTTATCAATTTTTGTTTTTAAATTGAAGATTATTATTTTTATAATATTTTTTTCGTGAATATTAAGGTCATATCTATAAAATAAAATTGAATCCTAAAATTAGTCAACATCCCTATTGTTATAAGGTATGTAACAAATACTGGTTGTATAAGTTCATATATAATTCTCGTAGATTTAACTGTCATTTACGTATCAGAAATTAGTCGAGACAAATTATAGAAGACGAATAACCGCCCTTGCTTTGCTTCGGTTTTCTTTATTTTTTACACCTTAGGTTTCATTATTGGAGTTTTATTAAGGGTCCCTTTTTTTTTGACAATGTAATATAGCCTATGTCACCCGGCGATAGTGTAGCTTCCCAACAGTAAAAGAAATTTTCAAATCAGTTCAGTAGTTTCGGATCCTATTCAATGCAAACAAACAATCAAATCTTTCCCCTTTATAATATTAGTATACATTAATCCATTTCGATGTCATTTGAGAAATTTTAACATCTGTACTTGCGTGATTTATTTTGAAAATATTTATTGGCCACAGTTTGTTTGTATGTATCTTTAGCAAAGAGAGCTGAAATGTCCTTTATTCAGTTGTTCTAAATTTCTAATTTTAGAACCTATCCGATCAAATTGAATCCATATAGGTAATTCTTATCGATTATTAAATTTAATACGGATTACATTATAAAACATACTTGAATAGATGAAACTTACAAAACTCAGTTTGTTATTCCACTATCATACGTAATAACGATGCCAACTTCTAGTCTAGACTAATTTCTTATTAGCTTTCCAAGTAAATGAAAAGAGAGGTGAAAGTCCTTTGTTTAACAAGGTTAGTATGCTAAGGCATCACGCGAGACACAACAGCTGTTACGTAAAAGAGCGTTTAACGGCTCAAAGCTATAAATTGACGCGATATAAGGTCAGGGTCCCCATATAAACGTTCAGTGCTCGATGCACTACACCGCAAAGTGGTCATTCGTTTCAAATAAATTACCATGTAATGGCACGTTAATTTGCATACTCTGCCCGACGATACCGCAATCTTAGCACCCGAAAAACAACTCTATATTTAGAACACTAAAATCCATTTCCAATGTTCTTTTTCATTTCATTCAAAGCTCGGGGATGGCGCTGCTGAAGCGGCGAAACCCGGAACTACGAGCTTTTTTGGAAGTTCCAATGACGCTGCAGAGATGGCGCTAGCAGCGCGAGCTTAAAAGGTTCGTATTTAGGGGTAGCTCGGGGGTGAAAATGGTTCGCGTAGATGTCTGAAGGGTTGTTTGGTGAGGGACTAACAATTGTGCTCGTAAACGGATAGATGGCGCCACCTGAAACCAACTTGAAAATGGAACTCGACATATTTTTTACTAAGTTTTCTGCCAGTGTACCTACATGCTATACATTTTTTCTAAGACATTTTTTCTAAGAATTGATGGAAATACACCACATAAGGACATTTAGAAATTAAGGCCAAACTTTAAATTTATAATAGATTGGAAAATTTGCCCAAACGCCTTTAGACTGAGATTGTAGTTTTCCTGACAAAGTGATATGTTAAACTAACGGTAACCTTACAGAGGAATAGTAATAGTAATAACGGTATACCGAAATGAACTATTAAAATCAAAATAACCAGGGGGTAAGTAGCTTACCATCTTATAAATTTCAAACGGTGATACTTGGGTTAATTATTTTCTTTATTTAGGTATAAAGCTTAATCAGGCAATGAGCCTTATAGTATAGCATAAGTATATCATAGCTTACAGATTAACATACATACGTAGTTCAACTTTTAACTAGATCACTTTTTTCCATCTAAGTAAAGCGCAGGTGTTTGACTCCCATTTGGTCCTCGACGGCCATCCACAGAATTTGTTAAAGACGACCCTCTTTGGCAACAGCTCCTCCTTGAAGAATGACTAGAAGCGCTATTTTGAAACGTGTACTTCATCACTCGTTCATTATTACACATCCAGATATACATACTATCTTTTGCTGGTATCATAAATGTGCCACCATGTGCCAAATGTGAACCATGCCTTGGATACTAAAATAATTATTATGACGTAATATTACACCTTTTATTTACAATTAACTTGGTCGGCATTCAAAGAAAAGTATTGACAACACAATACAATGCTCCTAAAAATACCAACGTACTACCGAAATTGTTTTTAAACTGTTCTATTATTCTAATTCACGACAATAAAAGTGAAAGCTTCAATTTCATGCAAATCTTTCATCGCATAAACATACCTGACTTCCTACTGTTGTATTGTTGTTCTAAAATCTGTTGCATAAGCATTTCAGTTGACAATGCAAGTCGTAAATTTCACCTTCTCCAGAGGGAACTGACCCAATTCTTTGCTTTGTTGAATGTAATATTGTTACCCGATTGTTTTTTAGTTACCTGTGCATACAATAACTTACATTTGTGTGAGCTAAAGATACGTGCTGAAATAAAATACGTTTGAGATAATTTTTGATAAATAAATGTGTTCACATACTCACAAGTGATCTGGTTTATAATTTATGAGCGGTTTTGTGAAATGAAAGTTATATGTAAATGGGAAATATATTGAAATCAATTAATCGATACCGGTCTCTTCTTGTTGTTGAGTGATAAAAGCAAATAAGATAAGGTTTTTTATGTGCACCATCACTTTCATCATACTTAAGCGTGTTAAAAACGCGTAAGTAAAACACTTGGGGTCTATATAATTTGGTGTTACTTATTTATAAGTCTGTGAGGAATATAACATGTAACGTTCCATTTATCCATAATGTTAAATTTTTCAGGAAAACACAAAAATGCTACGCGATAACAATTTGATTATTAACAATTGCAAAAGTATAAACCTTTACGTATAATTAGGACTAGAAGAAAACAATATGTTATTACTTAATTTATAAAAAAATTTTACTCGATTTATATTTTATTTATATTTATATTTTATCGATATATATTTAATTTTTTTTACTATTACATACTAGGTACTTGCAAGATACTCGTCAATACCCTCAACGTCGGCGTAGCCTTGCGTTTACAATTCAACTTACTCGTAACAGTTCAACATACTATTAATTTGAATTTGGTGATCCTACTTGGCCGTCTAGTGTTAGAGATCTTTTTTATAAAAGTAAACTTGATGTGTGGAATGAACAACTTTCTAATAGTTCGAACTTTTGTAGCTTAATAAATCTCGTCAAAAACATAAATTTGAAATAAGAGCAGAGCTCAAAAAAAAAGAACTGAAATCTAAACGGGTGCCAAGTTCTGTGTAGAGAATCCTAAAATTTTAATCACAAGAACATGTAATTCAAGCTCTAAATTTGACTTATAATATTATAATTTCTAATGAAAATAAGAAATGTATTATAGTACTCAAAATTGTTGCCTACGATGTATCACCCTGAATTATGGCGATGAAATTTAAAACAATATCAGCGGACATTAAAGAGTACTGTCCCCCAAAATCATAAATACGATAGCAGTTCAAGCATACATCCGAGAAATTTAGACGTCTCATGCACTAAGCAAACACATATGATTTATCCCCAAACACGGGGTCCGATGACGTTTCCACACCATAAATTGTGGCCCTCAAGGCGAGTCGACGTATCGGGTGCTTTATGAAGAGCAGCGACTCGACGACAGTGCGGATACGACCCTGCGACGTAACGGTACGTTCATATAAATGGGTACGGTACAGACCGGTCACAGGCGGGTACACCCGGGTACACCCGGGTACGCGGGTATAAATCTGGCACTTCCGGCCGGTTACCGCGCCGGTAGTGGCGACGATTATTCACCCAATATCGAGTTTTGGCTTCACTTGCTAGCTTCTAATCTTCGGTTTCGTCGCAACTAGATTTATGAGCTTGGACTCATTTTTGTTTCAACATACTAGTCATCTCGGTGGATTTATAAATGAAGTTACTTTGCGTGCTGCTGAAGTGTCGCTTGCAAACTGTAGTGATATCGTCAAAATACTTGAATTCTGTAAAATAATGGAAAATTCTGTTATTTTTTTTAAATACAAGCTTGTAAAAATTAAATTAGTGTACTTATTTCTTATGTTGCTTACGTATATTGTAACTTCTTATCATCTTAAGTATATTATTGCAGTTCATACGTTCGTCTATATAACCTGATTTGGATATGGTTCTCTGTCCACAATTGAAAAGAGTTGCAAGCCTGGGACTCAAGTTCGTAGATAGTCTGTAAATCTCATACAGAGCTTTAAATACTTATTTTACAATTCGTTCGTTATATTCCATGTATTACATAGTATTAACTCCATGTTGGTTGTCATGATGAATATCTATATGGCCTCTGGTTAAACTCTTCTTGCTGTACATCTGAAAAAGAAAGTTAATTTGAATTAAGTCAACTTGTAAGCAATAATACAGTATTAAGTAGGGGCTCGAAAATTACTCTGAAGGTAGCAGAGCAGTGTGACCCTTGTGTTTGTCTGGAGGTGAAACAGTTCACCTTTGCTAAATAAACTAAGTAAAGTTGAAAACTTAATGAATATTAATGATTCGCAAATAATTCTATTAAGTCATGAAATAATTAACGGTTGTTCGCAATCTCAGAAGGTTATAATATGTATATGTAGCATGTATGTATGTAGCATTGGTAAATGAACAGACTTTAGAAATTTAGATTTTGTGTCACTCAAGATGCATTTTATAGTATGTTTCTATCATAATGACTGAATGATGTTTAAAATACAGCAAGTTTTGGCTTCAGTTCATTAATGGTCCACTACTGAGGGTCTCTCCTCTTGAGGAGGCCTACAGCATACTCCACCACGCTGCTCCAGTGCGGATTAGAGGGGTTAGTGGATAACCCAAGTGTCGGAAGTTTTCATGCCTCCCGAGGACCTCCGACATGGCTTTACGAATGTTACGATAACAACCGGGACTGACGGCTTTACGAGCCCTCCGAAGCACGGCAGTGCTCAATAAATTTTTGCCACTAGCGGTCACCCATCCAACTACCTTTCTCGATCGCTTAGGATCAACGCAAGACTCCAAGCTATGCTAGCGCTTCAACAACAAGTTTTACATAACATGTTAAACACAACAACTTGAGCGTTCAGTGACTGAATGTTTATTTTATCTACTTGATTGTTGTTTAAACACGGTTATTTGAAGTACCTATATTTCCCTCTTGGGTTTATTGATTATTTTGGTTTCTTCCCATTTACCAAGTTACTAAAGTGCGCGGTTCTCTATTTATAATTAGGGAGTCTTGGAACCACAACACTGCTCCAGAGCGGTATGATACAGGTAGTAGTGGTTACTTCTATCAGATATAATATTTTAATGGGATAAGGATAGCAAAGGAGGTTTCTGTGCCACTATCCCCTGCTGCGTCCTCCACCAATCCGCACTGGAGCAGCGTGGTAGAGTATGCTCTAGGCCTCCTCAAGAGGAGAGACCCGTGCCCAGTAGTGGGCCATTAATGGGTTGAAGCCAATCCCCTGCTGACCTGCAGGAGGGACAGTAGTCTGTTTTCATTAGTCATTTTCAAAACCACAAATACCTCTTACATACTGAACCACTCTTTACCGGAACTTTCCTAGTTTTCCAAATCACGCTGCTAATACGGGCCTTAATAAATCACTTGGCCATTTTTGTTTTCAACGCACCGATAACTCTTTTGTCATAGGGTGATGTAGAGGTGGAAGGGGCAATGGAGTTATTTATATTGTATTTTCGTAGCTCCAAGAAAATTTCCTTTCTGTTTGCTTCATGGGTCAGTGATCAGATTCGTTTGGTGCCTGCCGCTGTAGGTTAAGCCGCGGTGATAATGTATAAGGGGTTACGTGAAATTTTTAATAATATTAATCCTATCTTTAATGAAACGGCAGACCCGAAGATCCTGATAGAAAGTGGTCACTGCTATCCATTGGCATTCCTGAAAACATCAACGCCGCGTTGCAGACAGGGAAGGTAACTGGGGATCCGATAACTATTAGCTCTCCGGAATCGCATCTGAACCATATTTTTTTAGTTTATTCTAAAAAACGGAGGACGCATAGCTACTAAATATGATTTGGCCTTTCATATAACTACGTCTTTCTCTGTAAATCTGCAAAGGAGCAACGTAGTTAAAGTATCAGCATGTTCATGCATACCTAAAGACTTTCTCAAATTCGATGAAGAGGATCGATAGTAGGCGCTTCTTCATCCGCCCACATGGTATCAGCACCGTCGGACTTGAATTTAAGCTTGGATATAACATATTAGAGTATTATAATGACTTATTAAAATGTATATTTTATATCGTATAAGGTAAGTTAATTGCATATGATATGAAAAGTTTCTTAAAACAACATTAAATAATTCCATCACAAATTCCACTTAGAACCATATGCAGCAAGCGCATTACTCCCCACTGTTTCCCTGTTCGCAACCCCGCAGTTACAGAAATAATTGTTTCTTTTCCGAATGCCACCAAACTAGTGCACTTTGCAACGTTATGTGTTTACCACCCTCTCAGTATGGCTCAATTGTTTATTTTGAACAAGCACTCCGTCCACGGCTTTTCCATCGTTTTCAAGAATAAAAAGTACCCTATACCTACCTGTGTTCTGAATTTCATGAAAACCTATTAAGTCTTTTTGTGTGAAAGAGAAAAAAAATGTACATACAAACTTTCGCACTTTGTAGGATATCTATATCATGCTATATGCAAGCAAAAGTATTGAGTTCTGATTTCTTAAGTTAAGAAATAGATTCGCTTCTGATTTCTTAAGTTAAGAAATTGATTAATTACTGAACTGATCTTATGATTATTTCATCACGTTCCACTAAATATTTACAGGAGTGCAGGATTCAGTTTATTGTCGGAGCAGATAAACATGAGAAAAAGTAAAAGACATTTATAAAGTCAAAAATATCTTTAAAGTTTATGTTATTATAAGACATTTTTCTGTGTAATATGTAGATAAATTAATAAAATAATAATAATAAATAATAAAAGAGTGAATAGGCTTTTACTAAGTTAATGTGCTCACCACCTTGGACCACATCTGCACTTACCATCAGGTGGGATTGTGGTCAAGCACTTATTTGTGTAATAAAAAAAATATGAGGATTCTATGCGATAAATGTTGTCCACGAGTCTTATTATCACTCAAGTTATATGGTAGAGCTACAAAGCAATCCGTCCACAGTGAAAATCAATGAATATTATGTTGTAACTGTTTATTTATAACTAGCAATTGCCCTCGCTTCGCTTCGGAAAAATAATTTATACCGACCGCAAAACAGGAAAATCTTGTGTGGACCTTATAATAAGTAAACATATTAATTTTCTTCTGACAACATTACAAATCAAACCTTGTCCGACTTGAAGTCCTTGAATATAATTATCATAATCGATTCCTAAGATCGGTATCAATAAAGGTATACTGCGTCGGATAAATGTAAATACATGTCAAAATTGAACAAACTATTAAAAATCAGATATTGCAACTCTCTTGTCTGCAATAGGGTAAGTCGGGGCAAAATATGACAGGCAAGACAAATAGAAGTAGTACTGCGAATTTCATATAACACATGTCATATTATACCCCACCTTACTCTATTATCGATAAGTGTTGCACTATCCGTTTTTTAATGTTAATTAAAATTTTACATGTCTTCACATTTATTCGACAAAATTGACAAGCGACGCGATTTTTTAATTTGTCGCATCCGTGGTGTTTCTAAAAAATAAAGCACAGAAAGGTGATGTGACATAAATAACGCCATAGGAAAGCGGGACATAGACAACAACAATGGCGAACGTCGGAGCTCACTCGCTACTCGTGAGCATTGTAGCGTGGCGCGGGAGGCGTTACGAATCAATGGAGGGAATTATCGGCACAGAGGAGCTGTAGAGTTTCCTCTAACATCTTTAGTTAATTAACTCTCGACAGTGATTTAAAAAATCTTTAAGTTGCGGATAGTAATGCCGATTTCTGAAGTATTACAAAGAAAATTATTCTTATAAAATAATTAAATTATTTACTAATCTGTTTGTCAACTCCAGTCGTATGTCGGACGACGGGAGTTCAACGCCATCTAGTTTGTAATCTTCAAATCAGTAACAGCGGATGATGATAATGATGATGATGAACATGGTGTTTCATATCATCAGAATAGGATGTATGAAGATTATTATTCAAATATTTATTACAAAGCTTTCAATATAAAAACAGTTTGGTACGAGTAGGTATATATACGAGTTCTTCCAATTTTGATATACCTATTGCCACTCTACGACGAATCTAACGGTAAGTACCTCTCAAGCTGAAATCGATCAAGCTGATTAGGCGACAAAGGGTGCCAAAGAAATAAACATACATATATACATACATATGAAATACATAACCCTCCTTCTGGCGCAGTGGGGTAAAAAGAGTACATAAGTATATCAGGGATACCAATATGAATAAATAATTTTGAATTGATTTGATTTGAAAGTATAAAAGATTAAAGCAGCATCTCCACGGATACTTGTGTACCAGATTAGTCCGTCCCACGCAGCGTATCGGTTGAAGAGGTAAATGAAATGCTATCCGGAGGGGAAAACTTAAATTACTGAATTTGAGGGTCAAAGAAATAAGTCTTTCGTAGACACATAGATACGACACGCTACACTGAACCGATTGATTTAAAAATGTTCGCGGGGTACTCGGTACAAAATAAAATATACTGCTACGCCATAAACGTCAGGGCTACAATTGATTTGATTAAAAATTCTCGCTTTTCAGAGTGTGAATTTGAAATGTACTTTGAATTAAAATTACAGTGCCAAAGTAAAATGCATATTAGTGCAATATAGTAATGTATGGGTGCATGAGCGCTTATATACCTAAAGATATACTTAAAGAGATTAGAAGTTCAATTTATAAATTTTACTTTAATCTGGCTTGGTTTAAATTTAAACTTTAAAGTAAAAACAATAAAATCAGAACAGCGGCATTAACATAAAAGGGCCTTAATAATGTTATTACGAAAAAGGAAGCAATAAAGTAAGTGACAAAACCTTTAAAACTATTTCCATAAACTGTTTGATAAATGCATCGCATTACGTCGATATTGCTTAAATTAGGGAAGGGTCATAATGACCCCCGTTTACCGTTATCTGCTACGATCGCTACTACAATGTACCTAAACGCCGCCAAATTTAAAATTCGAACGTCATAATCTAACTTTTGGAGAACGACGTAAAAAAGTATAAAAACCGGTAAGAAAAGTTGCGTTTACGCCATCGTACAATGTACTTTATGTTAATAGGTTTAAAGTGGTTAGTGTTTCGAAATAACGTAAATATTCATTATAGAGAAAACATCTGCCGGTTTGCCGGTATAGCGGCTCGCGCGCATTTGAAATTTTGAAAAAGGAACATTGAACTGGCAACAGATGCGACACGTCGGATTCCAAAAAGCAGCTGTTTATTAAGCTCCCTCATCATAGATTAAACTTGGATGCCTTTGTTTTAGCTCACTTGTGGAACAATATAGCGCCTTAAATGGCATGACCATTTGTTTCGTGATATGCGGGCTGAATAAGTAGATAATTGGTTTTGTCGTGTTCCATTATTTCAAACGCGTTTTTTTTTAATTTTGCACAACATAGTAGCAGCTTTTTTAGTCTTTAGGAGTTTATTAGTACGCGATGGGAGTTAATGACGTTGTAAAGGAATACTCATAAAAATGAATGGATAAATGTCTCTACATTGGAATTATGAGGTAATGATAAAATACTCGATAATTTATCAATTCGTATGAAGAGATAAAAATTCTTCTGTTCTATAACGAATGTGGTGTTCGTTAAAGAAAAAAAACTAATGAACTTTAATAGTTAGGTTGTTGTGTGGAACTGGCACAATCATATCAAGTTGAAATTTCACGGTCAATTTTATATCGTTCCTGGAAGTTAGCAGTGGTTTAATATGAAACATTTATAATGACCTCTCGGCATGCGATCTTTAACGAATCTTTAACGTATAAGATAAAAACAGTCAGTATTAGCACATTAGGGAACGTTAATCGATCTTTAATATGTGAGAGAAAAAAATATTTCAATTTCTAGGCAAGGGGAAATCAATATCCAAAAAAGTACATCCCAATGGTCAAATATTTGGGTCTGTCCTACTAGTCTCGTTGAGTTGTGACGTAACGTGACGTTCATATCAACGCTTGAAAGGAAAAATCGACTAAGCGACATTGAGCTAACTTTACAGGAGAACACTTTAAAGCTGGAATTTTTAGAAAATAATCATATATTTTTTTGTAATCCTTCTACCGACGTTATTCTTACTGTTTTGGAATCCTTATTTTATCATATATATTGTGGCAACTTTTATAAAAATTCAACTTTAAACTGCTCTCCTGTAAAGTTAGCTCAATGTCGCTTTTTTATGAAAATAGCCGGCAAACTAGCTGACGATCCACCTGATGGTAAGTGGCTATCGTCGCCCATGGACATCAGCAACACCAAAGACATCACTGATGCGTTGCCGGCCAAGAAAGAGAGAAGAAAAAGAAAGAAAGTAAGTAAGCTAAGTCGCTAAGTAATTTTTCCTTTCAAGCGTCGATATCTACTTTGCAATTTGCAGTCGAAATTGGAAATTCTCCTACGTGTGTATTATTATACGAATTCTTACTCATACATATAACTTATTCTCCTATGACGTGTGCTTTACAACTTCAATGCTATTAGCTGCTTGCTTTTAACTGGTGTGACGTCATGTAACCCTGGCATGGTGAGTAGTTCTACACAATAGCTGCCACGGGCGATTCCGGCCGCGCCCTCACGGATATAATATTTATGAGGGGTACGTTCTCACTCTATAATTACGTATCGATTCGGGCCTGACGACGCCCAAATATTATTCATGCTATGACCTCTTCAATTAGATAATGCCTCGCAGGAAGGCCTGTATCTCGGCCAGCGTGGATTACTTTTAGCTATAAAAATATGGTTGATGAAATAGTTTGGAAATGCTTTTTATTCTAAATGCATTGGATACCTTACGAGTTCCATGTTATAGATTCCAATATTTCGACATAATTACAGCGATCTTGGTTACACCAAGACCTAAGTTTCCACGACATTGTAGACATCCATATCCTTAAACAGACCGTTTTATCTATTTCGATGTTGGTCCACTTTTTGGACGTAAATTCCGTTTCTTCACATTATAACTCACAATCATTCATCGTTTTACCGTGACGTATTGAATTAATATTTTTTACTCTTCTATTCTTAAAACCAAAATATATTATAATATGTCTCCATACAAAATACGCAAAGATAATGAACGAAAAGGAAAGTGGATGAGCCACGTGATGGCGAGTCCCGTTGGTACCGTACCTGTTGCAGTCTTATTTACGACCCAAAACAATCGCTTCATCTCGCGCGGTCCATATAATGCGCCCGTAAAACCCGATTCTTCACACGATTCAACATTTATAGCCTTGCATAACAAGCTTTTGTTTATAAACAAAGCCTCAAGGACTCGGCTACCTTGCGCTTACGGTGCCCTTATTTTTGTTTAGTAACAAATTGCTGTCCGTGGGGAAAACGCGCTCGTAGTAGTAGCAGTGTCGCGAATTAGTGAATCGCCTATTTAAATTCAGTTTACGTCCCACTTATTAGTTTTACGGGTGATTTATTGCATTAAACAAACATTCGAATTGTGTAAAGGTTGTGGAGCGATAACCTGGGATTCCGTATCATCAATAACATAGGTCGTTTTATTGCTACGCGAAGTTTTATGAGCCATTGAGTGACGTTTATGTGATGTTCTCGTAACAGACGGTGTGGCTACGGAGACGCATAATATTCACATCAGACGAGAATAAATGTGTACCTTTTCATATAAGTGTCCATGATTAAGTCAATGACGTGTTTATGGATGCACCTTAAATGGAGAGTGCAACAAAACAGCTAATTCATGGCTTCATTAGTTGTAAGGTAATTTGAATTTTAAATACATGTTTTTTTGTCAATTTCCGTCGCATGGAAGAAAGTTTAAACAGGAAAATTATTTACTTTCTAACTACTAAGTTTAACGCAATAATTTATATACTGTATAGTTAATTTAAATACTGTATAGTTCCCATAAATACACTTGTGGTACTGTTATTTTGAAGTATATTTTTCTGGCAGTAGGTAGGTATATCTTACGATATTGAAATAGTCTATACGATAGGATTTCAAATCTGTAGTAGCGCAATATTTGAAACTACTTTTGATAATTTACTAAAGGAATGTAGAGCAACTTTGTTGCACGGTACATTATTATTTAAACTACAAAATCATTAAGGGCATAAATATATTAGTAATACAAATTTAATTAGCGATGAAAATAAAAAGACTTATATATTATTATATAGAAAATATGCATATTAGTTTTAAATATTTTTTTTATATCTCAAGAAAATGTAATAATATAAATGAAAAACAATAATTATCATACGTAAATGATACCATGATGACATTAAATATGTGACTACAAAGAAACTATCATTGAAAGCTCCAACCGACATCTGATTGAACGAACGAAAACAGAAAGCAGAAGAGTACCTAATCGGAGCATCAGCCGCAGCAAAGAGAATGGAATATAAAAACACACACAAAAAGTGTTTCGATCTAGTGAGGCATGGCGGCCGAAACTCGGGTGGGGAGAGCGGGGCAGAGTGGGGACAAAAAACTAATAATAACAGCGTGTGTCACCCCATCACCGCTGTCCCAACCGGGCCGCACCTACCCGTCACTCTCACCATCTCGTGTGAACTTTGTAAGCCATGTTGGATTTGACGAGCTTGAATCTTATTTCTTTGGTAGCTATGATGAGATAAATAAGTAATAATAGAATTCGCTCGAGGAGATAAGTAATAACTTAAGTATGGAGTTTTTGTAAGAACAAATAAAATAATTAGGTATACATTTGATTCTATGTATGAATTATATGATTTTTTATAATAATTATTAAATATTAATAACCTATTCCCTGTAATGTAGGTGTCATAGGCTAACACAAATGAACTACGTTTCAAAAATAAGTTATTATTTGTTCGCTACCAGGACTCAAACCCAGGACAATCCGTGCACCATCTCCAACTTTCGTCCTTTGATAAAATTTCTAGTATTTAACACATTTCCATATTTTTAAAGTTTCGTTTAGGTCTTTTTATTTAATTGTAACAGCTGAAATCTTGCGTTACATCACGACACCTAGTCTCTTTGTTGGATTATAGTACCTTTCATGTCAAACTATTTATCTACATTATCAAACGCGAAACAAGAGCCTGTTGTAACCGGCGTAATTCATAAAATAATTTGATTTACGGCCGCACCCATTATCGAGGTGGTCCAAGTGAGTAATCTTTGCTGTAATCTTCCGTAATTATAACATACTAAGCTAGTGTAAGTCACGATTTGAGCTATCTAGGCAGGGGGCCAGTTTAAAAAGATCGCTTGGTACTCCACGCCCGTGTAGATAGGTATATGTAGCCGGAATCTGATTATAATCGCGACCTGCTGCAATGTTGGTGGTACACCGAGAGTTTTTGTTTCGTTTTTAGGCAAATAAAACCAGTTACAACGGAAAATTTTCATTTGTTTTATGTTAGTAAATCGGTTGTTATCACTTGTGCAATGTATAATATATTGTATATTATTCTAATTAGGCTGAGATAAAATCTGAGTATAACGAAATAAGATTTAACTTTATGTATCAACAGCTATAAATACCATTAATAGTTAAAACTTACTATTTAAATAAATATTATTTTTATATGCTGTACATTAGTGTACATACAGATAAATAATTATGGAATTGGCATTTTTGACTATGTAGTATGTACCAGTACTGAGTGTAGACAGTGAATTAATTGTATCCAAATAGGTACTACCTATACAGTTTTAATAATTTGTATTATTAATTCAAATTCTTCCTATCACCATTCCTATTTAATGAGGCACTTTTCTGAAACAGTGGTAGTACAATAAATGATTTGAGTTCGACTTTAAGCACAGATTACATAATAGTACCTAAAGGTAATAATAATACTTGACGTATAATACTTAACGAGTACTTAAAGTATACAATATTAAAGTAAGTCGCAATTCGCGTTGTGTTCAGTGTGTCTCCAGCCTAACGGTAATACCGTGAGTCAAAGCAGCGATAATCCTGGATGTAAACACGCGAACCACGATCACTTCAGAGGCCACCGCTCGCCCTTGCTCTAATGTAAACTGTCTTTACCTATTTACAAGTATACTACAGCTCTACCAACTGCTCTACAATGTAGTCTACATAATGCTTTTTTAAACTCTTGCTCTAATTTAAATTGTCTATGTCTATTTACTAGTGTACAACAGCTCTACAAATTGCTCTACATAATGCTCTTTTAAACCGTTGCTCTAATGTGAATTTTCTATGCCTATTTACAAGTATCATTATAGCTCTACAAATTACTCCACATAATGTATCAATACCAATAAAGCCTTGTTTTCATATCTTATATTCTATATTTCATATTAAATTAATATAAAATAACTAAAGTAAAATCAAAAGGCTACTTCAAAATTACACAATTTATTTTTTTATTTTTTATTCATTGAATGTATTCATTATCTAACCTGAGTACCCTTAGGTACTAAACTAGTCCCTATTATTATATGTATATTACTAATTTCGTTGTATAAAAGTTATTTAATAAAAGTAAATGACAAAAACGACAGAGGCACGCCAAATTAAATTCAAATATCGAAAGAGGAAGTCGCTTCGCCCTCGTCTCTCAGAGATTTATTATTATTTGTCCGCTTATTTCATTATTGCCTTTCGCTTTTAAACAAACCGATTTAGTTTATTTTAAATTTACGGAAAATTGCAATTGTTTAAGGTTAGTATTTGCATGGTTTATTATAGTTTATAGATATGTTTATACGCACTTTGAGATAAATTATATTTTTTCACTATAGTTTAAATTGTAAACTCTTACAACTGTATTAAAACCCTGTCTGTACCTTATTATTGCAAGTTTGCTATGATCTCCAATTGGTGAATATTATTGCCTGAATTTGATACAGTTTTAGCTTTGAGATAATTAACGTCCCTTCAAAATGAACGATTTTATTATTACGGTGTCAAAGATTATGAAGCTGCTTATTTAATTTTGATGATAAAATTAATCAGTTTTGTTTTTGTTGCAGGTAATTGAGAAATATATAAATCATCACTGGTTGAATGAGTTGAATCTAACAGTCCAAGTAAGATATTATAATTATGATACTATTATAATATTAAAACCATAACAAAATTAATGACTAATTCAGGCATATTGGCACATTTAAGCAACCTTTCTTTGAAATAGAAATAACTGACTTTGAATAATGTCGTAACTACCAACAACATTTTAAAATAAATTGCTTTGTCAATTTTTCATAAGTTAATTACGGAGATGGATGACAGTAAAAAAGCTTTATGCCCACCTTATAAAATCTGGCAGTAAAGTGATAAATGGCAAAGGGATTTAATGGATTGAGTGCTTCAAAACAACAGAAATTCGAGGGGGTTCAACATTTGGGTATGTAAATAGGATGAAAATTGTTTTCTGACTAAAAACGTGCAAAAAGTTTCTGATGCTCCCCGTTGAGATTGCAGTATACTCAAATACTTTGAACAAAAAGTGGCATTGTCAGCATTCCAGGATAGGACAAGAGAAGGTGCTATTATTCCTAAAACACGCTATCAAAGTTTTTTTCTGAGTTTTCAAACAAGCGTCAAACACAAAACAATCCGCAAGTTTGAACTCCTAGTCTGGGTCTTACGGAAAAGGTCTACAAGGGAAAAGGTCTTCCCTTTAAATACATAAATGGTGACCCCCGATGCGAGAAAAAATTAAATAAAGTTCGTTACGTGTATTTCGTTTGAGTCACTTGTTAACCTAATTTTGTACAACAAAACAGCTCCGAGAACACGCAATACGATCAGAGTATTAACAATTTCGATTACAAGCGTGACAAAATTCTCTTAATTTTTTACATATACAATCACTTACGAACAGAAAGTCATGAATGAATATCTGTCTCGTTCACACTTGGGAATAACCTTATCAATCTAACACAAATCGAACAATAGCGTCGCATGTTTGATTTATACAGTCGTTTAGTAGAAACATTACGGATAATTATAGTCCGACCGGTTGATTTTAATGCTTTTGCAATATTTCAACTCAGTGTAAGAAGTGATGTTAAATTGCTGCACTAACTAATTAGTATGAATTTATTAAGGTGTAACAAACGTACTAAAAATAATAAAACAAATTTTGTATCAGTAACCACTTTATTCTTGGTCATAAATTTTATAGTTTAGTATTTTTAAATTCTTGTCAGTTTTATATAGATAAAATCTTGTGGTTTGGTCACGAGACAATTAAAACTAAAGGTAAAAACATTTCCAGTGATATGATTATGTTCGGCTAAATGATGCAATTAAAATGATATGTTAATGCGATATGCAGTTTAAAAGTAACTGTTAAGCAAAAACTTGAACGGTCTTTTAAATCAAAATGTTTTATTTTGAATCAACGGGTAACTAAACTAATGTTGCAGTAATACATTTAAAATACCCATAATTGTGCAAATATATAACACAAGCCAATTTAAAATCCATTTACACAAAAATCAAGATAGCAACTTCCTTAGATTACTTGTTGCCCCGCTGCACTGAACAAATCTCAAATTGCGAACTGTCAATTCGGCGCTAGGTACAAATCCCAAGACGTCTCGTTCGTGCTACACTCCACAAAGCCGAACAGAAGTAGGAGCTCAGCTCGCGAGCTTTTCAAGGGTGGTGGCTGCTTTCGGCGGGAAAGCGGCTTGAAGGGGTGGGGTGAGGGGGTGATGGCTCGTATTGATTTAGTGCCGTCGTCGACGGAGCTATGTACTACTAGGTAGAAATATCGCGCCGTCCGCGTCGCTTGATTCGCTTTCTTTAGGTGGCAATGGACGATGCGCTTAGGTAGTTTTTCCGAAAATAGTTTTAGGATGCATTACATTTTTGTCGAACATTTGCTTAAATGATTTGGAAATATTCTCTGTTTCATATATTAATATTAGCCAAAGTTAACTTATATTACAAATTGGATACAACCATTTTAATTTCAATCCTATAGCCTACTAATGTTATAAATGTGAATGGAATGGATGATTGTTACTATTTTACAAAAAAAAAACTGCACTGATTTTCATGAAATTTTGCACACAGGTAGACGGAATAAGGTAAAGGTATCATCCCGGAAAACGCATGCAAAGCCGCGGGCAGAGCACTAGTGCTTAAAAAATACCTGAATTATAACTTTTAACTTTTCCACGTATATTGTATTATATTACGATATTACAGTATGATTGATTACAGGGCTAATTCCATGTCATCTGGAATCAGATAAAAGTAATGGATTAGAACGCTGTTTGAATCGGTATAACTGTTTTTTAACATCTTTATAATGATAGACAGTTTTACGTGCTATTTTATAGTCTTAATAATCTTAAGACATACTACAGTATACGCCTAACTAAATCCTACATGTTAACTAAAAACCAGTACTATAATAATATTGTGTACGAAGAAAAATAGCTTGAAAATAAAACAATTATTTTCGCAAGCGCTTTTCTATGCTGCAGCGCTAGATTCCCAGTGGACGTAGCGTCGAAGATTTAAATGGATATTTAACTTTAGTCTCAAGGAACCTAAAGTCTACTGCTTTTAACGTCCTCTGAGCAAGAAAGCTTTTTTCTTAAGAGGGAAACTTACCGAGCTTTTAGCAAATGGTTTAAAATCGTCTGATTTAAAAACTAGTATAAAGTTTTATAACTGAGGTTTATTTTGTAAACACTTTGATACTTGAATATATTTTTGTTGCGTTGATAAATACCTACTTAGTTTTATAGTTCTAGTTTCATATTATAACTAAACTTGCGGATGTCATTATATTATTATAATAAAACGTTTGCAATATCTAGGAACATTTTAACTAAATAAAAATTGTAATTAGTTACTTCTTGGATTGTGATAATTATATTGTGTGCAATTTTAGCCTTCACACAACGAATAAAGGCGTGATTATTTTAAGAATTTTTTTATGGTTGTTTTGTATCTCATTAGTTTTTACTGTAAATTAATCATAACATTATAATATTATGTTAAATTTTCTCATTAGTATGATATTTTATCTTAAGGCCCGAAATAACATTTTTATTTTCCTTTTAATGTTTTGGTAATTTTTACTCAAGATGGTATACCAGAAAAGCTCTTTTCATTTTATTATAATATTGATCATAATCAGAAAATGCATCAAGATGTAAACTGTCCATTCTAAATGATTAATTAATCCTTCAAAATATTTACTTCTCATAAAAATGTCGTTGATAATATAGCAAATTACAGAGTATGTAGGTACTAAGCTTGAACAGAGGTTTCATAGGAACTTTAATTAAAATGTATAGTAGTTGTATGAAACAAAGTATTGATGCTGATGCTACGAAAATAGGAGCGAACCTCTTGGAAGTGCAAAAAACCACTCAAAGGATGTCATTTTGAGCCTTAGCCTGTATTAATGCCAATGGCGGTCATTTCGAAAACGTTATGAATGAATTACTGTTTTTTTTTAATAAAAATGATTTGAAATTTCATTTGTTTTTATTGTTTCCTTACCTTTAAAATTATTCTATCAAAAAGCGAAAGGTATTTTTGATATTAAGACACTTAAATGATCCACTAGCCTGGTTTTAAAAGTCTACTCTTCCTATTATCGAAGAATGGGTGCATACTTCAAGAGTTTGTAGTTCGGTAAATGACTGAGTAACTACAAACATTTTTATGAGATTTTGTAGGTAATATTATGTTATTTAATAATAAATGATGAAATAATAATATTCATATGGCATTTTTCCAACTTTTTAGCGAAATTCAATAAAAAACGGTATTTTTTTCAAAAAACTTTCACTTAATTTCTTTTTAAAAAATGTCCAATTTAATTTTAAGTAGATTTTATACCTCGAATAGATAAACTATGAAAACAGCTAGTAAATAAAAAAAACAGAATGAAAATAAATGTAAAAACAAAAAAAAAATTTGAAAATAGTGCAACAAGTCAGGTTTTTCTACAAAAAAATTAAAAAGCTAATAAAAAATAAACCAAACCGATAAGACCTTTACTTTAATGGTTTTTGTCGATAGTTTTGTCCACATAATCAATAGACGCCGGGCGGTCACTTCGCGCTGGGACACCCTGTATATTTATATTTAGATACACAAATTGGTATATTTGGTCAAACCAAATCGTCAAAATTATTAGTCTGATCAATAAATGTAAAAAAACTCTTTAATGTTTAATAAAGAAAACTAATGACAACAGCTCTGAAGTCTTTATCCGTATAATTGCAATAAATATTAGAATTTTAAGTGGTGTAAATAATTGTTAACAGCAGATTGATGAAATCATAATCAACAATAATTACAAGTAATAAATACGTAATTATTTTTGACATGCACCGAGGCACTTTTAATGTATGTACATTTATTCCAATAAATTATTTTCCTACAAGTCTGATGATAGGTTGAGATTGATTTAATTATCTTTAATTATTTTACATTAAAATATTAGTTAATTAAAATGTTTAGTACTAAGGAGTGTTTTTTCAGTACTCAGTTTCAGCACTCGCGACAAATGATATTTAGACACATTGGTTAGACTGTTGGTCTCCCGAACGCAGGGAAACGGGGGGGGGGGGGGGGGCAGTTCGAATCCTGGCATGCACCTCTTATTTTTAAATATTATGTGGGTATTATAAGTTAATTTAATTATCACTTGCTTCAGTGAAGGAAAATATTGTGAGGAAACCTGCACATTGGAGGGTTCTCCATAAAAGTGTGAAGTCTACCAATCCGCACTTGGCCAGCGTGGTAGCCTGTACTCCTCACAATAATTATGGATTGTTGCTTTGCTTTGCATGTCTATACTTATTATTATGAGGAGGTAAAGTTTGTGAGTTTGTAGAGGGTAATCACTGGATCTACTGAACCAATTTTGAAAATTTTTTTACTAATAGAAAGCCACATTATTTGTGAGTGTCATAGGCTATCAGATTTTTGGAAATTAATCCCCTTATTTTACTGTAAGTTTAGAAATAAGATTTTGCTGGGAAAATATTTTATCAATTAAACTTTTTTACTCTTTTTCACAAAATATGGTACCTACTATGGATTCTCTGTTTTTTAAATAGTCTGTGGTTGACTAAAAATTTATGATACTCGTGGTAGCGGTGGTTGGCTGGTTACGTGTACGTTTTACGGCCGAATTCGGCACCGCTTCCTACTTACTGTAATTGCTGTTTTAATTATAATCCCAATGATAACAATCCTCTATCCACTATTGTTTAGATTCGCTCACGGAGGAACAAACTTTAATTATTCTGTTTCGTTAATCATTAAATGAACACGTCAGATGTTTTCGTGAATGATGAAATTGATTGTATCACGGGAGGGTAATCAGTTTTATTAGTCGCTGCAAGCAATTAACGTAACACGCAGGGCACAGAGGCTTCTTTACTAAACTGGTGCGAATTTCACCACGTTTCACTAGTGTTCCTTGAAAAGGTCATTTGCCCTAAATGTGGGAAGTCCGTTTTCCTTATTACCATCATGTAACTATAGCGGAAATGGACTTACATAAATTCGAAGTATAAAAGGTTTTTTTTTATTTTTGCCTAGAATAGTCATATAACCTGGGTAATTTATAAGTCATATGTATAAATGCCTATAAATATTATATTTTATTGGTTAAATTTTTTTTGTTGGACAAATGAATGAAGGAAGAAAATATGAAGTGAATGTTTTTAAAGGCAACTGTGATCAGGGTTGCGATCTATTTATTATACTCAAGCATTTTTCCTATAAATTAATTCTCCTAGCTAGACCTCACCTTGCCATCCTTTTTATTATTGTGACGTACTTTATACCAGCGAAGTGATATTTGCAATTCACATAGTCCCGCCAGACAAGACTTCAAAGTTATATTTTATTTATAACTACGTAAGAATCCCTCATTGTAATTTTTACTAGTTTTTCTCGAATGGTATTGAATAATTTTTTATTTAATAAATAATTTAAATGGTTAATTTGTTACAAATAAATGAGTAAACAATGAATGCTGTAAAATAATTAATTCGGTTAATATATGGACTTTATTAACATACCTACCTACTTTTATTGACAAAGTATTTTGTTATTGTTATGAATCGTGCTTAAAACAATTAAATTTATTCACATCTGCCAAGAGAATGAATCCATTATACTTTTGATTTTTATTAAAGTAGATCAAATACCGAACGAATTGGCGAGTCGAGTAAATTCGAGTAAAATCGAGTCCAAGCGGACTGAGTCTCCGAGTTCACAATAGTAAGGTGTATCTACCGGAAAGCAGCGGGTGTTCGGTCTCATAATTATATTCACGGATGATATTTTTGAACTTTCACGTGAGCTCTTTATATCCTCGTTTTTTCTAAACTTTGTGATTTACGTCACCAGTCGGATTCTTTGAATGTCGGGAAGCGTCGAAAGCTTTATGTGACTTTCAAATTTATTTTGTTTTAAACGATCTGCTAGCCTTGTCGCCCTTATATTTGGTATCATCCGGTATATGAAGAAAGATCTTTTAGTTATTTTAACATTGTTGTTAAGTAAGTTTTAGACACTTCGAAGTTTGTTAAAGTGCTAAACTTAATTCGATTTTGTGAGGAATTTAAGGCTTAAAAGGGCTCCATCTGCAGTCGACCCTAACTGTCATCGTTGGATAGTAAACGTTAAGCCCAAGTTCCAACACTTGGGTCTGCCTGTACCTCCTATCAAGCCCCTCGAATATTGCGAATTTAACATAGTGAAATAAGTTTCCACATGTACCTTTAGGTGAAAGAAGAGAATTTTGTCCTTTTGATATACTGAATATCTCATTTTATCCATGCTGTATGAACATGCTAAAGAACATTTTATCATCCGTTTATCCATGTTTGTATGCCAAAATGACCCTTTAAATACGAAGAGATGAATATGGTAAATTAGAAGAAGAATTTCAAAGAATAAGTAGTAATTAAACAAAGTATTTTAGTGTAAGTAATGTGTAAAATTTGGCATAAATTTAAGTAAACAACGATATAACATGTAAAAAGGAGTAAAATGTCTTTGGTCAGAGTTTGTTAAACTTTGCATATTAGAAGTCATAATGTGTTCCATAAATCCTTTATAAAGATGCATATAAAACAGCATTTCCATTACAGAGCACTGCATGCCCCTTAAACAATTAGCGCACTGGAGTGTTACAGAGTCCATTCCTATTCTCTGTTAGTTTTCACCCTCGTGCACTTTTCCGAGAAAAGAAAGGAAAAGATTTACGCCGCGTCGGTAACTACTCCGCCGTTTTGTACCGAAACATTAATGTTGTAGTTTACCTGTTTTCGGTTTGGCATCGTGGCTAGTAGATTCTGGGGCTGGTATTTATGAAATTGTTAATATGTTGAAACTTCTTAGAGCTTTTTGTATTAGCTTATGGGTGTGAGATAACTTACACACATTATATAAATATATTATCACTCATAGTTATAGCCGACAAACAGCATTTATCGATTACTTTTTAATTATTTAAGACACATGAAGTAAAATCGTGAGTTTTGTTCAATTTAAAATGATGTCCTTATTTGCCAGTTTACTTAACAAAATACCTATAAATAATATTTCCATGTTATTACATTAAGATTGATTGAATTAGGTATGTACACTCATACATTTAGTAAAACTATGAAATTATTTATACAGGCACCTTAATTATTTGGAGTAATTAGTTTTGTACTTAGTTTTGTTTATCATTTCTTAATATAGCACATGATCCATCATAATTAAGTATATCTAGTTTTTGCCCGCGGCCTTGCCCGTGGTAGAGTGGTTTCGAAACGAAATTTCGAATTAATTAATTTCAGTATAATATAAGCCACGCGGCCACGCTTTGCGCGCGTGGATACCGAATTTTTTTAATCCCGCGGGAACCCTGAACCTTTCCGGGAGAAAAAGTAGCCTATGTGCAATTATATTTTTAATATATAATATCATTGCCTATGTGTCCAGGCTATAGGCTATCTCCATTCCAAATTTCAGCCAAATCTGTTTAATAGCTGTGGCGTTGAGAAACAAACATCCAAATATCCAATTATCCAAACATCTTCACAAACTTTCACATTTACAATATTATTAATTATTACAGATGTAGGATAACTAAGCATTGTTAAGTTTAAAATATCGTACATTCGGACATACGTTCGTTTCAAGGTCACCGTTCCCTAATGACCACACTGACCATTGATTTGGGGCGATTAAATATCGCCCTTGAACGTATCACCTGGATCATAACCATAGGTTGACAGCCCTAACAATGATACAGACGAATTTAACAGGTGTTTGAATTAATTTTGTGTACGTACGTACTTCTATTCGTTTTGCAAACAGTAGTGGGTAAGTTTTTTTCAACTCATTCGTAAAACCTTAGTAAAAAATTGATTCATAACATTATCTATTGAATAATATTAAATAATAATAAAGAATTACTTACTTATGAGTAACTAGGCACCTTCTTGCTTGAGATTGCACGTAATTATAAAATAAACCAACCTTGTTACCAAATTTTACCTTGAATATATAAAAAACTGAATTAAACGCATTTTGTGTGAATAAATAATGTGGTTTCAAATACTCAGTTTTGTCAACAGACTGTTCAAAATTTATGTGCCTTGTACCATTTCACGCAAGCGTTCACGTCAAAATAAAAGATTACTTAATGAAAATGATTAGTAGGGAAAAACATAATTAGTAGGCATGCTACCTACATTATCATATTATTATGAAATTTTATTAAAGAACTTCTAATAATTGCCTATTTCCTTGTCTGTAGAATGCTTGCGTAATACCATATTTTTATCTTACTTCAAATCAATGTTTACGTAAATTATAGGTATTTAAAATGTATAATTTTGTACAATCAAATATGGAATTGGACTGCATAAATGTTGAACTTTATCAGAAACAGCAAACTGGCGCGCAGTCTACCGGATATTAAAGTGGTCAGTGCAGCACATGTAAATCAAGCGGAACTATTACTCACTTCTGTACTTACTACGAATATACGTACGTACGTAGGTACTGGGGTATCGAGAAGCGATCCTGTTTTAAAGAACCGGGATTTTTGGTTCTTGCCTATCCTGGAACCAGGAGAACCAGGATTTTCCCGGTTCCCGGCCCGCGTGAAAATAGGTTATATCGCGTATCCTATTTTATCTCTTAGGAGCATTAAATAGGGATAAAAAATATTTTACGTAATAATCCATGTAAGAACCTGTTTTATAAATTTCACCCAAATCCGTGTAACCGTTTTGCCGTGACTGAATAACCATCAAACTACCTCACATGCAAACATAACTTTCGCGTTCATTGTAGGAAAGGATGATAAAGTAGGATACTTATTACAGCTTTTGTAAAAAAACACATTTATAATTATACAGGTAGTATTATAAATTTCAATAATATAACATTTAAAAAAAAAAAATTTACCATTAATATTTAAATCACACAATTTTCTCTTAGTCATTATTAAAATAACGTTGCCAAATTGCCAATTCTGTTATTGAATAACAACTGGGTATATAACGTATTTATGAAATATAAATAATGGATTTATTTCAACTTTATACCTTACGTTATCTTTTGTATCACGCCACACATTTTTATTTATCAAAAGAACCGAAAATCCCGGTTCTTTACCTAATAAAAAGAACCGGGAAATCCCGGGATTTTCGGTTCCAGAATTTCCCGGTTCTATACCCTAGTACGTATACAGAGAATTTGACCAGGTACTTTATAATACAATACTGTATTACACTATAGACGGGAATTACACAAACAGAATCGTACCCGTCGTGTTACTATTACTAATCCCCTAATTTTCACGTTTATACTGGAAAGATTAGTCATAATTTACGTTTCATGTCGCTTCTGTAAACTCACTCACTCCACAATAGCGAAGAATAAGTTAATATAATCCAATTAAAATTTCCTTCGACTTCTGTCCCGGGTCGTGTTTCAAATTCGAATAAATCTCCACTCGAACTCGTCCGACGGAAATAGCACTTCGTCCGTCCATAAATTTCAGTCTATTTAAGCAATCTCAAACGAAAAATCAGAAATGAGCCGCGTACATGTCGCCTTACACATAACTGTCACTTAAAATACGAGAAGATTCGTTACCAACTGGTTTTTTCCTAGAATAAAAGGGTGCGTTTGTTCACATACAGAATTCTAATAGACACTTGGTTTCAATTGATTAGCGTTGTTTCGCCGAAGACCTGGTTTCTCGATTTTATTTCATAGGTCCGAGTGTACGTTATCATGCTACTTCAAGGAGAATTGATCGAGTACCAGAGTGTCAGAAGTTCTTATGCTGCCAGCTTCTGTCATGGTTTAATGACTGATGGAGGCTGAAGGATTACTTTACGAAGTACGAAAGCCATCATCATTCATTCATAATGCCATAAGTTGTTACTCATCCTAATCACGACTGCAACCATTTTGGTTAAATCGGTACTTCTATAGATACACCTTAGATACTTTAAACAATCCATATTTATAAATTGTTTTGGCTGATAGTTCCTAAAGCTTAAGTCCTTGTCAACGTCCGTTTATTTAAAATCCAAACCTTTTTTTTTCAAATAACCTCGTGACTACTTTACGAATAATGGTAGCAACATGAATCTGATAAGAAACACCTTTGCTACGATCTCGAGTAACCCCTTTATACGGTGTTTTTACAAAGTGAGCTGTTTTCACTAAAATTAATCGTAGCGGTCTAATCGGCACCAAGAATAATATATTTTATTTTAGGTTATATCAGCGTCACAATCGAAGCGAAGCGTCGTGATACGCATCGGCTAAATAATTAATGCAAATTTATGGAAGCCGCGGGATTCATGCGACTTGCCGCTGCCTAGACTTGTTGCTATGTTCTAGATCCACGGAACAAGTATCAAATCGTCTTCGCATTAATGTGCGGATGCAAAGGATTTCGATCTAAATATTTCTGATATTGATATCAAAGTATCAAAGAAACATTCCTCGCGTTGTAAAGTTTGAGCTGTATGTTTCATCCACGCTCGAACCAAGATGCTTCTTTTCCTCGTGGTAGTAATGCTACCTCAGGAGACATTAAAGGTTCACACCTTTTATTGTCTAGGTGGTTTTTCTATAAACTACAGATAAAATCAATAAAATAAAGTGGAATAGGGGTATTAAAAGACACATTGTTGACTTAATACGACCATGTCTACTAAATAATGCATTTTACAAAGAAGAGTGGTTGTGTTCTTTATTCTTTATTCTTATTTATGTATTTAACTAACAACAAGCAGACAAGCCAGCTGATGATTTGAGGTCAATGCTGCCAATGAAAAAAGTAAAAGAACATTAAAGAAATGTTATTATTGTTGACGAGCGATATTACAGATATAAGCGGACTTATAGGGTAGTCCCTGAGAATATCTAAGGCTATGGAACTGTTCTTTCCTTTGCAATGAATAAAAAATTATAACGAAAAAAAAATTGGTTTTGGTTTAATTTATCAAAATTAAGAAACAAGGGCAGAATGTTCTAATATCTAAAAAGCGTGGGAAATGTAATAACGGTATTCGATGTCTTAGGAAATGCAAATTGGCTAACTAGTTTTAATGGGTTTATAAAGTGAAATCTGATTAATTATATATCCTGTCATCGTATATTTTCGAAGTTTTTTTAATATTTACCAATGATGATCTCGAATTTTTAAGGCTTAATGATGTTCGTCTTTAGATTAATTTAAAGTGTCTTGTATTTTATATTCACTGATTAATAAAACAGCGGGAGTTCCAAACTTAATGACTTTAATTCATTATAATGTCTAGGCTTTGTTTCCGTTCGATACCAAGTTTTTTTTAACGGAAATAGACAACAGGCGTAGACGATTACCTATTGCGTAAGACTATGTAGTTGAGGGGTTGAGGGCATATGTTCCTATATGTATATCACCTCACCTCTACTTACAGCACACGATATTACGGCACTCAATCCGAACTTATATTCTTTTTGAGGCCTGATACAAATGTATCACAACACTTAAAAATAAACTTCAATTTTATAAACCACAAAGTTTAAGCAAATAAATACTTCCTTTAGATCTATGCATTGCTTAAAAAACCTCAGAGCGCCGTATAACATAAAAAAATTCATGTTAGAAGAATTTAAATGTATTCTAATACGTTAGAAACAAATTTATGCGAACAATATAACGATTATAATTGCCATAATTTAAAATAATTAAAGCACGATTACACTCAAAATGTTTTATACTATCTTTCTAAACCAGTTTTTAATATCCATGTTGATACTACACGTCCCAATAAAAAATGCATTTGATAGATGCGTGTGCGATTGACATTAGTCTTAAACACTTTTTAAAGATCTATCGTTAAAGTCCCATCGTTTTTTATCAGGTTCTAAAGAAGAGAATTAGCTTATCTAGAGCCTGAGATAGAAACATTCAGTTGAAAGTTTTCGTAACTCTTGTCTTCAAATTTAAACCATCATAGATTGATTTACCTCAAAGTCGCTCCTGGTAGTAGACTGCAGCGAACTCTTTCACGGTGTTTTAGTGTGTTTGTGTAGTCTCTTTATACTCCATTTTTTTAGACAAGACTTATTTGGAAAAGAAACCTAGCACTACTTTTTATGGAAATATTAATTTAAATTGATTTAAAAAAATAATTAATGGTGAACTTAATTTAGTTTCGATACTAAATGTTTAGTCGCCTTTAAATTATTATCATTTTGTGTCAGCTTTATTTTTAAATTACAAATAAAGATAAAAAGACGGTGTAAGTTTGTTTACTACTTTGGACTCGACCAAAAAAATGGACTATACGTCAATTTTCTATCTTCTATCTATTTTCTAGATTTTTTATCTTCTTTTTTCTCTCTTGGCCGGGAAAACATCGGTTTTGTCACTTACTATCAGGTCATTTGTGGGCTTTATTTATACAATTTATTTATATATAAAAAACAATAATTAAATAGGTATTCAGTCCCAATCAAAACAAATTCACTCACCCTCATAACAATTTGCTTCACAAAAAACGTCATAATTAATTAGATGCGACTTTTAATTTGATTCTTTATCGATACGATTCTTAGTTATCGCAAGTTAAAGTTAAACACTGTTGACGGAATACAAACTTGCCGACGTTATTAACTGACTTAAGTCCGCTGATTAAATTTCCCGTATTTTGTTGTCGGTAGCGGAATACTTAAAATAGGTACGTATTTTCGACCAACGCGACAAGATTCCTTTATTAATCTGCGTAAATTAATTTAAATTAAGTAAATTAGAACGGATTAACCATCTTTAGTTTTTATTTGGATTCTTCATATTCGTTATTATTTTAGCTGGCATTTTAAATACTGTGAAGATAATTCATAATTAGCATTTTTTGTTGTGACAAGGTCAATTACGATATAATGTTAGACAGCTTGAAGGATTTTGTTTATATGTAATTCGGTTAGGGTAGGTTATATTTATTTGCGATTAAAACAATAATTAAATTCACGTTTAAAACAATACAGAAATAATCAACATAACGGTAACAACAAATTATTGTTTAAATCGGAAATTGAACGGAAAAGTTGATGCAACCATTCCACAGCCTTTGCTTTGAAACATAAAGGTTTTAATAGCTTAGTAATATTTAAACAACGCAATTCAATTTTAGGCGAATTAAATTCTTAGATGTGCTTAGATGTGAAGTCATGTACTCGATAAATTTTTAGTAAAATTTCTGCACTTATTTTAACTCTCCATCCAGTTAGCTTCATCGCAAGGTGTCGACTCTGAATGGTGGCTAGTTTTGTAATTAATCGTAAGAGGAGTTGATTGTAACGACGACAGGGGAATGATCCGATAGATTTATCGCTCTCTACGTACGAGACCGTAAATTATTTCACCGATTCTTGCTACGAACTGGTTAAATAACATTTTGTCTAAAAATATGTGGTCATGTCATTATAAGCGACGAAATTTTATTGAAATGAAATGAAATAAGAAATGAAATAAGTTTTATTCGAAGTAGGTTTGTTACAAACACTTTTCGAAAGTCACTCAACGCCATCGCTTCAACAAATCCCTACCGTGAGTGGTCCCGGGAGAAGAAGCGGCAAGAAACTCCCGGGATTATTTTTTTCCTACTCACAGTTACAGACAGCACTTAATACTACTTATATTGTTTCAACCAGAAGTTTTTTTTACTTTACATATATCTAAAACTGGTAAAAATTAAACTAATACATTCAAAAATAAAATATTGGTAAATGTGAAATGTCTGAAAATGTAATTCTATAAAACTTATACATATATCAGCGCCAAAAATCGTTTAAGTTTGCAAGTAACGTTAAGTAGTAATTATAATCGGAAGCGCTACCTTACGGGTGGCGATATAGATAAAAAATCGAGCACGTACCACGATAAGCTATCTATCGATGTTCGGTACAAAAATCGTTGGTGGCACCTACTTAATCATGTCTGTAGAGTGCACCTGCCCGCATACATATTCATTAGACTCGTATCGGTCCACAGTCAATATCAATGACTGTTTTCGCGACACTGCTATGGATACGACGAGATAAACTACATGAATTATTCCGAACGAAAAAACAAACGAGTAGTCCCATTAATGATAACCATATGACGTTAAATGAAGGGGTAATTAGGATAGAACGCTCGTCATTGCTACCGTTTTTATGAAGACGTTTTTAAGGTTGATTTTATCATCTGGTTGTATATTGAATACGATCTCATGATAATGATTTATTAAGTCATTTTTTTCAGATTTTTCTTCGCGTTATCTTTCGTAATAAACATATTGATTAGTTATTAATTAGTTACAATTTTTTACCTTGGATTTCTTTAATAGAAAGATCAGTAATTATCTTCTTGTTTTAATTTAAATATTGAGTTATCAGGACTCTGTATCAGGTATTCATGCGCAGTGATAGGGTTCTACTTATCTGGCTGGTTTTAATGTGTCGCGAATTTGAAGAGGCAGTTAAAAAGTGTTTCCTCGCTTTTTTCTAGCAATTTCACAACGCGTCATTGAACCTTGCACAATTAGCTGACCATAGAATCTACATAAAATAAATTATGTGATATTAAAAAAACAACTGTTATCCATATGGAAATCTGGTTGATAAAAGAATGGTGAATTGTATATTTTTTAAGATTTCATCAAAATTTTAAAAGTGTAGCGAAGTAAGTATGAGGTGACTTTATATTAACCAGCCAGGGTTAAAATATACCAGAGTTTGAAAATTAGTGGTGTCTATTTTTAATGTAAACGGTAATAAAACCAGAAACGTATTCAATATTCATTCACTTCGTTCTCGTTTACTTCATATAAGATTCCGTAATAAAGCTTAAGGGCATGTGCCCTTTATTAACACCATGTTCATTTATCATTGTTATCAAGTTGTATCCAATCCAATTTATTATGCGAAGTATAAACTCAAATTTAAATGTAAATATTTTACTAAATACGTTCTATCTATATAATTCATTTATATATTATATCTATTTTATATAAGTCAGCAGAAGGGGGTATTCTATGGTATTGGTTATTCAATAATATTCCTTTTACATTGCTCCATGATATATTTCCAGTCCTCCTTAACGTTCACATCAATAATCTAAAGTACTTCAACACTACGTGTCCAGTAATCGAATCTCGTAGAATTTCCTACGTATGTTCAATCAAATATTGTGAAAACTAAAAAATAATACCGATTTTATAAAAAGCTTTCGATAATATGATAAACTAATTCATTACTTTAAAATCACAGTAGGTACCTATTATTGTATGTAATGTATTTATAGTAATCTTTAATCTGAGGTAGTAATGGTATAGTACGCAGGTACTCTAATAATGAAGGATTAATTAAATAAAATATCCTGAGTCATTTTGATTCCAGTGTTTCTTTCGTTCAATTCATCTTATAATTCCGATTCATTACGCACAAAACCTGTAGCTAGTTCAAATAAGGATTATTATATGAGCCTATTTATTCTTTAACATAAATAACAATCTTTTGCTTCCTGAACCTCATTGAAGAGTCAAGTGATGACATTATCTACGGATAGATGTTTGTCGATTAATGTCATAGCGATTACGTTAAGTACTCGGTTTTTTATTTTTTTACAAAACGGGACCCTCTGTTCTTTTAATAAACTAAGCGATGTTGTCTTTTGTTTTGGCAGTTACAGGACGAAAGTAACGTAAATACTTGACGTAGATTTTTTATTTATTTTTTACAAATATAGTATTTACTTAATTATTGTCTGTATTAGTAGTATTTTAATATACTGTTTTACTGCAACTTTCAACCTTAATTATAATAAAAATTCTATTCGCTGAACTGTCGTCGCCCCTAGAGAGCTAAGTCGATCTCGTGCGCTGGCAATTAATATTGCACGCTGAAAATTTGTATCATACCTACGCAGCGATATGTAGGTTCCTATGGATACAAATAGTTACAGATTGACCTAATCCATTCTGCGTTCTATATCGAGATCGCGGCGTCCGATACGTTCAACCTGTTTAGCGTTGACGTCTGACAATGATAGAGCCCATTGGTAATGAGTACCGGTAGTTGAAATTTAATTGTCTCAGCGGCATCCATGTAGCCGTTCTCATGTAACTGTCAGATGCACATGAGCTCGGTACGTGGCGATGTGAACTGACGGCGACGCGGCGCGTAGACTGTTCAAACTGCCATTGGAGTTCGTTTTGAAATTTTTGGTCTTGGACAATAGGTATGTTTTGAATTGAATGAATGGAAATTAATTGGAGTTTGAGTTAATTTCACCAGAGTCTTGAATGATACACTTGATACGTAGAGAATAATAAATAACTTGGAAGTTATTTAGTTGGTTAAATGAAAGTGTTTAATTAAAAGTTAAGTAAATATTATATTCTACACTTTTGATCGGTTGAAGACATTTTTCTGAAGACTGTAATAAAAAAATATTTATCTGTAGTTAATTACGCAATGACAAAATAATATGCTACAAATACACAGACGCAAGTATTTTATTCTAAAACAGACAAAAGAAGTAACGGTTTTAACAGTATTATTCAAACATGCAAATATTACCAATTAGATTCGTTACATAGAAAGAAGAAAAATGCAAAGAGGAGTCGAATTCAATTTAAAATTAGATCAGTCTACGTTCCGCTTGGGCCCGCGTCGATCGGGATGAAATTGAAAAAAAGGAATAAAAATTGGAGAGCGGAATAAATAAAAATAGAGATCCCGCTACAGCGCAAGTCGCCGTTGAAATGGAAATAAAACAGCAAAATGCTTTTTGTGGACGAAATAAATTAAAAAGTGTGTCGCGATTTTGTGAACGAAAACCGGTGACGGCATCCGACTCGACCGACGACCGAACGACCGGGGTCTATGACTAGGTATCGTGTAGTTTGGCGTTTGTATGGATGGGTAAGTTTACCCGCACGGGTTACGAAAGTTCTGACAATTTTCATAAAGCGACGTTTTTTTTGCATGGTTTTTTAACCTGAATTAGTGATTCATAAAATTTAGAATAATTTTCTTGTACGGGTGGAATTAATTATAGCTTATGTAGATGATAACATTACACACTCGATGTATTAAACGCCAGATACGATTAACATCTATATATATAAAATTGAAAAGAGACACACCACTGATTAAACAAAAAATCTCAGCAACTACCGAACCGATTATGATGAAATTTGGCAGGGAGATAGATTATGCTAAGGAGACGTCAGCTAAGAACGGATTTTTGGAAATTCATCCCCTAACTAGCAAAAATAGGGGTCCGAATGCATTTTCATACAAACCAACTTCGTCAGTTTTAGAGTTATAAGTATGAATTTTTTTATGTAAGTTTATAGTAATAAACAAAAATTAAGTTTAGCACATTTTTTTGGAAAATCATCCCTTAAAGGGTTAATTTAGAGGACAACAGTCAGTACGCAACTTCGTCATTTTTGAAGTTAAAAACATGAAAATTTACATTTTAGCTCAAAATTAGAAACTAAATTTTGAAGTATTACGTTTTTTTGGAAAATCATCCCCTAAAGTGTTAATTAAGGCAGCACAAGTTAGTATGGGAACTTCGTCAGTTTTGAAGTAAGAAGGGTGAAAATTTGTATTTTAGCCTATATTTAGACACAAAAAATAACTGTATCACGGTTTTCTCGAAATTCATCCCCTAAAAATAAGGGTTGGTATTCAATTACATACAAATCAACCTCACCAGTTTACGAGGTATAAATATGAAATTTTTTATGTAAGTTTACAGTAATAAACAAAAATTAAGTTTAACACTTTTTTTTTGGAAAATCATCCCTTAAGGGGTTCATTTTGAGGACAATAGTCAGTACGCAACTTCGTCATTTTTGAAGTTAAAAACATGAAAATTTACATTTTAGCTCAAAATTAGAAACTAAATTTTGAAGTATTACGTTTTTTTGGAAAATCATCCCCTAAAGTGTTAATTAAGGCAGCACAAGTTAGTATGGGAACTTCGTCAGTTTTGAAATAAGAAGGGTGAAAATTTGTATTTTAGCCTATATTTAGACACAAAAAATAACTGTATCACGGTTTTCTCGAAATTCATCCCCTAAAAATAAGGGTTGGTATTCAATTACATACAAATCAACCTCACCAGTTTACGAGGTATAAATATGAAGTTTTTTATGTAAGTTTACAGTAATAAACAAAAATTAAGTTTAACACATTTTTTTGGAAAATCATCCCTTAAAGGGTTAATTTAGAGGATGGAACTCAGTACACAACTTCGTCAGTTTTGAAGTAAGAAGGGTGAGATTTTGTATAGTACACACACAAAAAATATTGTATTACGGTTTTCTCGAAATTCATTCCCTATGGGGAAAAACTAAGGGGATGTAAATGTATTTAAGAAACTTCGTCATTTTTGAACTCTCAAGTAATGTAATTTAAGCTTACATTTAGTAACAAAAATAATTGTAACAGGTTTTCTTGGAAATTCATCCCCTGAGGGTTTTTAACCCAGGGATGCAAATTTGTACAACGCTTCATCAATATCGAACTCGGAAATGTGAAAATTAATCAAAAATTAATTTTAACAGGTTTTTAGGAATTTCATCCCCTAAGAGGCAAATAAAAGGGTTGCAAGTTTTACAGGAACTTCGTCATTATGAAAATTAATATGTAAGCTTATAGTGAGAAACAAAGATTAGTATAGGGGACTCTACGGTTGGGAGTGGGAGGGAAGAGGGAAAGGAAGCAGAAAAGAGACCAGGACCGGGAGAGAGAGAGGGACAGGAAGCGGGAGAGGGGCCGGAAGTGCGAGGGTGACAGGGAGCGGGAGAGGAACAGGATGCGGGAGAGGGACCGGGAGCGGGAGAGGGAGAGGGATAGGAAACGGGAAAGGGAGAGGGACAGGGAGCGGGAGATGGACCGGGAACGGGATAGACAATAGAAGAGGGAGAGGGATAGAGAGCTGGAGAGGAAGAGCGGCAGGAAGCGGAAGAGGGAGTGGGACAGGAAGCGGGCGAGAGACCAGGTGTGGGAGAGGGAGAGAGAAGGGAGCGGGAGAGGGAGAGGGACAGGAAGTTGGAGAGGGACTATGAGTGGAAGAGGGATAGAGAGAAAAAGAGGGAGAGGGATTAATATTGAAATTTTTAACCAATAAATAACACGTCAATAACATGTTAGAGCACCAAAAATTTGTTTTTAAAATTATTTTTTATCTGTCTGTCTGTCTGTCCGTCTGTCTGTCCGGGCATCACATCAAAACACTTGAACTGATTTCGACAGAAATTAGTTTTGTTTCTTATACTTTTGGTCATATTTTAGAAAACTTTTCATCCAGAAAAATTAAAATGTTTCCCTGGAAACAAGATGAAACTTTGTATGGATTATTTTTAAAATATCAACAATGTGCTTTAAATTTGCTTCAAACGTTTCTCCTTTAATTGATGGAATACATGTTTTCGAATTTTTCAAATTTTTCATGAAAAAGAAAAAAGCAAATTACTTAATGTGAATATTGTTTATTTTTCAAAACCCGCTGCCGGAGGAATGATTTGTGATTGTATCGTAGGTTTTACTTTATAAAGTCCTAAATTCAATATAAATTAACCTGTTATTAAATTTTCTTCTGTGAGGGGTACAAATATAATTTCATAATAAGCATAATTTCCGCGTGCGAAGCTGCGGGCAACAGCTAGTATTTTTATATTTGTCACATAACTTAAATTAATCAATCTTAATGTATGAAAAAACTATTTGCAAATTCGTTTAGGAGATTTTCACATTTGGACAGACAGAAATTTTTGTTTTTACTATTTAGTGTCAACGTTCGGTAAAATGTCTTGATGTATAGATACTATAAATTCATAGACGAATGCACTCGAAACGGTAGGCGTTCATAACAATGGGGTGCGTTACCTAAATTGTATTTGTGGGTCGTCACGCTTGGGGTGGGGGAGGCGATTAGAGAGAGACCCCTCGAGCCGTAGGTGGTTCGCCGTATTCATAGGCTGGAGGTAAAGTTGATTGATTCATGCAATGCAATCCCATAGTTTTTTCTATGTTATTGGATAGACTTTCGATTTTTCCAGATAGTGCAAAAATTTGATACACAAACAGTTATTCTTATGTGCCTGTGTGTGGGTATTTGCATAGGTATGGACAGCATGGCGAATATAATATTACTACGGAAGTGTGATTTTGTGTTGTTTATTTCTTATTTAAGACGTATTTGAATGTACCTAGCTTACGAAGGTATTTTGAAAGTTTTTCTTGTTATTATCTAATCTTGTTGTATTTTATTCTTTGCATTAAATTAAGAATAGTCAGGTACAAAATTGATAAATCTAGTTATGGATTTTTTACCTCTAAAGTAATAATGTTAACTGTATGTGTTATAAAGTGTGTACTATACATACGGTTCATCTGTAATCCGAGTTCCACTTAAGTTGTGGGGGCAATCGGGCGCCGTAAGCATTACCAAACTTTATGTACTTTTATGATCGCAAACTAAACTTTAAACTGTATTGATTTTGCTTATTAATTAGAATATTACACGTACGTAGTGATAACATTAGCTCTTCATTGCGCTATGCACCTACCAATCAGATTGAATATTCACAACTGAAGAATTTTGTTTAGACATCAACACATTCGTAATTAATGCGAATGGACAAGAAGCTAATTACGTCTCAAATGCTCTTCCCGTAATAAATATGAAAAATTTAAGAAATCAAAAATTAGGGACTCGGCAGTAGGGCTTGAATATCGGAATCTCGGAATCTCGTAATATCGGAATCTCGGACAGTTTGATCCGATATTACAATTCCGATACTGAATGGTCCGATATCGTGATATCGGAATCAGTATTTTTTTGTATTTGAATTAAAAAAAATAGATTTTAATATCAGGCCTTTACCTATGTAATTGGAGATTTATAACCAGTATTTTTAGATTTAATTATCTGTGTAATGGCGTACAATTCGAAATTCAAATAAATTTTATTCGAAAGCCGTGTTATTTTAATTTCAAATTCAGTCATTTGTTTAAATAGTGTTTTGTTTTTGTTAAATTGTGGTAGATTTTGGTGCCATGGATAAACTGAAAATTTGTACAATTTTCGAATATAAAATTTCCTACGTGGAAATACCGCTGCGCAAACATGAAACATTAACAATTTTTACGGGCCAAATACTGCCTGCATAAACACGGTCCATTATTGGTTCAATCTTTTTAAATCTGGAAGTTTTCAATTGAAAAACGAGACTCGCGGTCGGCCGATAATCATTGTCTACCACAACGAATTGAAGGCGATTGTGGAAGCGGATCTAACTCAATCTACGCTTGAGCTTGCTGCGGGCTTTGTAATTAGTGTTAAAACAACATTGAAAGACTTGCGTCAAATCGGAAAGATAAAAAAGTAGATAAGTGGGTGCCACACGAACTAAGCGAACAACAGCACTACTGAATCGGCATAGAAACGAGGAAATTCTAAATCGAATTGTTACCTGCGATGAAAAGTGGATCTTGTACGACAACCATAAGCGTTCATTTCAGTGGGTGGACCTGGGTACAGCACCTATTCAGTGCGCTAAAAAAGATTACCCATAGGAAGATGATGATGATTGTCCAGTGGACCAGTGCCGGACATCACAGCTTCTTATTGAATGGCACAACATTGACGTCAGATGTCTGTTGTCAAGAATTGCAAACATTGATGGAGAAGCTCGCAATTCAACAACCAAGACTGGTTAATCGCTCTTCCCCAATTCCCCATTGCTTCTCCACGACAACGCGCGAGCTCACACTTTACGGCAAACCATCGCAAAGCTACAAGAGTTACAGCTCTCCTTTACCCACTGTACTCACTGGACCTTGCCCTAACAGATTTCTGCTTTTTTCAAAATTTTGATAATTATTTAAGTTCAACACCTGAGAGGCGGTACAAAACGATTTCGCTGACTTCATCGCTTCCAGTCCCCAGATATATACAGTAAAGGGATAAACAAACTGCCATCAAAATGGAAAAATTGTAAAGATAATTTGGGCCAGTATTTTGATTAGCTAAAATAAGAAAATACAAATATTTTTATATTTTAAAATTTTCATACAAATCTCCAATTTCATAGGTAAAGACCTATAATAATATATGCCACGAGGTATGGTCGACTAGGCCACAAAATTGAGCAAGTCATTATATTTTAGCTACCTGTGAAGCACGCGGTAGAGCTCTTTAATATTTAAGCAAATTCCTGTTGCGAGCCTGCTCTGCCTATTGCACAAAGAAAGCAATACAATAGCTATAATAGTTCTGTCTCTCACACTTTATTTTTAAAACTTGCTTATTCGCAAAACAAAATATAGCTTCATTTAGTATTCAGTTGGGTTCATAAACTTTCTAAGTTTTGTACTAAATTGAGGAATTGTGTTTAATACATGTTTTTATTGTACCCAATCCAACTTTTACTAACATTTGCAATTTATAAAGTATATTTACAATTCCGATATCAATATCGGAATTCCGATATTGAGATCTAATATCGAAAATCAATATCGGAATTGAAAACCTTCCGATATTACAAGCCCTACTCGGCAGGCAGGTTCATATTTAGACAACTGGGAAACCGAAGTGCCAAGTGTAAAGTTTTTCTTTACATATTTTATCCTATTGCCAGTTTAACTATAACTTTTTACGAATATAGTCAAAAGTCAAGTTGGCCTCAATAATATTAGGTCCTTAATTATGGAATTAGTGTTTTGATAAACTGGCCACTTTGATCTCTAATAATTATGTGGCGCTTGGTTTTGGATTCCAAATTCAAATTTATTTCAAATTTACACTCGTGTTGATTTTTTACATTTTATTATGACCATTTGATTTTTTACACATACTTCGATTGATTAAACATATGTATAATTCCATATAAAACGCCAATTTCATATTTAATGTTATAATATTATCTGGTTGTTTACAATTCAAATGAAGTCTATACTTGAACGCTGGGTGCTCAGTATCTAAAACGATTTGCAGTCGAAAAACTTTCATTCGAAGAGCTCCTGCAACGTAAATTACATTAGTTCTTCTACTTTTCTAGAAAAGTTTGGATTGTTAATTAGTCTGCATTTGATTAAGTTTAGCTTGGACTTCTTGTCGTTTACTGTCTTAAGTAAAAATTCTCTTATAACTATTTATCTGTAAATTATTAAAAGTTAAATTAAATTGCACGAGTTTATCTTTGCTCAAAAGGTTTATAACGTTGAAAGCAAGCCAGTGTGTAATTAAAGCAGGTAATATCCTGTAAGTTTTAAGTAAATATTATACATCATAATAAGTACAACTCTACTTAAAACAAACTCATATCAAGAACTACCTACTGCACTTACGAGCGCAAAAGTAGTTCAAACAGAAGTAGTAGGCACTAATAACAAAGTTTCATCCCTTCGTACTTCGTACTACGAAAGCGTTTAAGGAGAAGCGCAAGAAAGTTTGTGAGAATTTTTAATGAGTCGTCGGGGCGCGGGTCGGGGGCGGGCGGGGGCGGGGGCGGCGTCGCGGCGGCGGAGCGGCAGTGAGCCGCGCGCGGCCGTCGCGCCGCCCGCCCAACAGTCCCGCGGTCGCGTCGCCGACGTCACACGCAGTCGCCGCCGCCGCCGCGATGCCGTCCCACGCCCGCACTTCCCGCACCGCGCGATCCTCGCTCGCCCTCTGAGCTCGCGCGCGACAAGCGAAACTGAATAAGTTCGACAAATCCTCCTCTTACCTGGACCACTATATCGACGGACTAGTGCTCGGTGATACTCTAATCACCCGTCGTAGTTATTTTCATTTTCTAGTACAAAATTGTAAAATATCTGGTAGAGTTATATTAGTATTTTTTAAAGTACAAAGTATTGTAATTTGTAACTTAGCAGCGCCGTAGCGTCTATAGAATACATACGATTAAATACAGGGTCAGTTTTGTATGAAGTCAATGTGATTGTAGTTTAAGTCGCCGAAACAAGATCGCCACTGTTCATACCGCTTTAAGATTACCGGAGTTAATTTTAAAGGTAAGCTAGAGTATAGATCAGGAGAGAATTTCATTTACAAGCGAAACATATATCAGACGTTTTGGTATTGAAAACAAACACGCGCGGAAAAACCAAAACAAACAATAACAATGTATCAAGCGAGTCAGCGCAAGTGTTCTGCACGCAGATAGTCACTTGAGGCTTTCTTAAATGCCGGAATATACAAATTCCGGTGTCGAAGTCGGCGATAGTATGATTAAGCGTTGCACTGAGCCCCTAAATCACAGTAGGTGGCAACGGCGGGCGACAAGACTCCGCCGCTCGCACTCCGCAAATTGTTTGTCCTGCCTTTAACAATATAAATTTAGAACGAACAAATGCCGATCGTAAATCGAATGCCTCGCGATTGTTTTGAATATAGCAATGAAATGTAACAGCAGCGGACTCGATGAATGCACCGCTGTGCTTGCGCCGAAAGTTTGATTAATCATTTGTATAGGTTTGCGTTCGCATTCAACGCAGTGCATTCGGCTTATAAATCGTTTACCGACTAATGCTTCACAGATGAAGTCAAGGTTTTATTTGCATATCATGTTTACGATCAACATTCTAAATTTACAGTTGCTTCGCTGGTTCTTGTGGATACAAGAGACATATAATACAATAAATAATCACGGAGGAACAATAAAACAAGAACGCTCTGCCGCCGTAGTTATATAGAGAAATGCATAGAATTTTGAATTCACACATATACATTGCTTAATTTGCAGCTTAATGTTACATTAGCGACGGTTTAGGCCCGTGGGAATGTACTGTGTTCGGGAAAAACTGTAAAACTTCCTACATTATCTCTTGAACAAAATAAACAATGACTTTCGACAAGAAACAGCTTACCATAACTAAAGTTTGTATCAAGTCATCTCTTTCTATCTTGCTTCATCTACATTTGTTTTTTAGCATTAATGAAGCCAATGTGAACCGTGAACTTAACGGAGTTTTTAATCAACGGGTGGTCAAAAATAGGGACAAAAGCGACAATTGTTTTAAATTGTAACTTGTAATTTGTGCAAAAATAAAAAGATTACTTCCACCAAAAAACTGAGACAAAACGCGTTCAGAACTTTGAGGAAACATTTTTTACGTTCAACGCAAACGCTTAAGAACAAAACGCCGTAAATCATATTCGGTCTTTTGTAGCGGAAATAACAAAGGAAATGAGCTAGCCGGGTTTTTTATATTCCTGAGATGCGTGGGCCTAACGGACCAGTAACATTGTTACGAAATGTACCGAACAAGGTAACAATGTACGTGAATGGGCTTGCGCAAGAGTTTCTAAGTTTTGTTCACGATTTTCGTGAACAGAGTAAATGCATGTTGATATTTTTGTCACCATTGTCGACGGGGTGGTCGGTGAAAGTTGACGCATTGTGATTTAGATATGCGCAACAGTTTTGTTTAAATACAGCCTATTGACGTAATTCTGGAGTTTGAAGGTGAATGAGAACCTGCAATTTATTGTGTCACTCATTGCGTGTTATTTAAAAGTTCTGTAATTTGGGTTTTTACCGCTAAATACGAGTATGATATTCGATGCAACTTATCACTTATCAGTTTAGTTCTTTAATACAAGTTAAGAAGAAACACTTATACCAATTTTTCGATTATGTTTATAAAACAATTACATATCTTTTTTTGCTTGGCAGGTATTGACGAGCTATAATGTCACTAATTTTTTTTTTTTCGTTAATTCCATCATAATGATAAAAAACAAACAACAAGTAAGTAGTAGATAGTAGAAGTAGTAGCAAACAACAAGTAGTAGATACGTTTATAAAATTGTTGAAATTATCAATTAGAAGCAGTCATAAAGTTAATCTTTAATATCTTATATCACATTATCATTAAATACAGTGTTTTTTAATTTTAAAATTTTGACTGTGGTCAAAGCCAACAATATGATAAATTGCAACAATATAATATCTTATATTGCTTTGACTTTTATTTCATATTATGAAACCGTTATCTAACATACACCACGCAAAAACAACGGTGCAACACTAGTGCCAGTAGCATTTATGATATAAATCATTCGCGAAACGAGTAATTAAAACACAGTGCACAGAATCAGGCATTCCGAATTTACGGGGCGCTGTGAGCGACGCGAAAACATGAAAGTGATATTGCAGGATCGCGGGAATATGGAAATGGGAAAATTGCAAGTGAAAATATTGTGGACGTTGTCATGGCTGCGTTTATTGTTTTTGACTTAATATATTACCTACCGCCATTTAGTGGCTACCCTGAAACATGTAGCGTATCTATTCCTGACAATTTTGCCTTCTGTGATTCATTTGTAGCAATCATTGACATTTGTTAATTATGCTAACGCATTAGGCTTGACCTGTAATGTTAGTGTAACTATGGAGTAAATAAATAAATAAATAAATAAATAAATTTTTAAATCTTTGTTTATTTTAAATACCTATTCGATCTTGTCTTCAAATTAAATTCGACTGTTATAAAGTTAAGGAAAATTTTGAAACAAATTGTTCATTCATGTTTGAACGTAATTTTAACACGTATAATTAATTTGGCAATATCATAAATTTTTCTAGAATCAATTAAACACATTTAGTAGGAAGTCGTTATTATGCATGTTCCCAATAAAATATTAGAGATAAGGTCACTAACAGAATACTAGTTACGGTGTTAAATCTGACACTATTAGAGAGATTAGTAGAAAAAGTGTATCAAAAGACTGGTCGGACAAGATCGTAAAATTCAAATGATCGGACTCAATGGGACTACATAGTGGAACTTAGGGCTGTTTCTGACAGTGCTTTCTGGGTACGATCACTGTTATAAGTCTTTTTTCAAACAACGAATGATCAATGATTACAAAATAAAAAAATAAAAAAATCTTACGAAATTTTTGTTTTTTCATTTTTTTTAATACATTATGTTATATGTATGGGAGAACATGTTTCTCAATTACTAATTGAATTTGTCGATTATAAAAACTAATTACAATACATTTTAAAGGCCAAATTACAATAAAAAAAAAAACAATTTATTTCTTGTATATTTGTACTTGTTAAAATCACTGTTGGATCTGCTGAGATGCTCCTGTTTCATTGCTGCTTGATTTTTTCTTATTGGACTCAATACAAATTTTTCATTAAGTTTTTATATTACATAGTTTAAAGTAATTATAGCACTTAATTTTTATGGTAATTTTGTATTAAATAATAAAATAATAACCATTAAAACGATCTAACACTAGGTATAGTAAAATAGAAACGCAAAAATCGCAACCGCGGTTGCAACGCAACTAATCACCGTGTGTAAAATCCTTAGAAACAATCGTAAAACAACCAATTACCGCTATAAGCTCAATACACCAATTAAGGTTAGTATTACGAGCATATAAACGGTTGTTGGGCGAACGCGGTGGGCAAGTGCGTCGTAAAGTAGGATTTAATGGCCCAGCTGACTACGGGGGAATCCCGACACTTGAGTTTGAGCCGACAACCAAAATAAACAGCGTTTCTCAGCTCTCAGCTCTCTGCACTCTCTGGCATTTGTAAATAATCAAAACGATTTCTGATTTATTAAAATACAACAATCATAACGCGTATCTGATGTTAAGAGAAGTTATTCTGATGTTGCTTGTATCGAAAGCTTTGTTTTTGACTAGCCACCCACGACCCTAAGGGTGCTTTTCCACTAGAGATGTGCTATGCAGCTATGTTGCGAAGATGTGAAATCTAATTATTTATTAGATTGGTTCAATAAATTTATTGATTTCCACCAATGAATATGATTGGTGGATATCAAACGCATCCATAGCAACGTAACATAGCACATCTCTGGTAGAAAAGCACCCTAAGGCCTACTGTCTACGGCGCAGCGCTTCGTTTGATGATTGCATGCAAGCTACATAATGCAACACAGACAAAAGGCCATCAAATGACGATAGCCTGCGTATGATGTACACGTGGACGGCACATCTTATGTCATGTTACGAGTACTCGGGCTCGGATGTTGTGACTGATAATGCTTCCATGTTTTAACATTATTTAAAAACCGTACCGAAATATCACAAATGAAAACCTGTGACATATAAACGGTTATTCTATTAAAATCAATTAAGGACACATTTGATATGCCTGACTTTTGACCTAAAAGTAATAGTAAAATAAAAATATTTTTTTATTTATTAAAATAATCTGTCATATCATATTTACTACCTATATTAGGTAGGGCGGTAGTAGGTATGTAACCTATCCAGTTTATTTATTTATTTAATTTTTGCAACACCTTAAACTAGGGTATACAAGGGCAAAAACTTAATGCCTAATGGCCAGTTTCTAGTGCGATAATAATTTTGAGAAAATATCTAAAGGAATCCGAAAGAAATGAGTGGTAGGTAAATACTGATCAAACTGTCTTAAAATTCATAGAAATAGCATACAAACACGTACTTATTGATAAAAATTAATAAAAAATCATTGAATCAAACAAAATATTTGATGAGGGAAAAGCCGCAGGTATCTAAAATCATCCCAAAATTTGTACCAGTTGGAACCGGTTTAGAAGGCGATTCATTGATGAATATTCTCAGACCACAACGCGAGTGACGTTGACATTCGGATGCCCTTAATTGGGATATCCAGTTTTTATGTATTTATTGCTTTAGTTCTCATCTACTCAAGGCTACTTGCCGATACGAGGTCAATACAAAATATAACATCCGACTAAACTTGAATATAAAGCTATTATAACGGATAAATTTCCTTCTATTAACTGACATTTTGCCTAAAATATCACCGCCAAAACAAGAGCCATTTATAATGTCCTGTTAAAATGCTGTACAAAAATATCAACAGGGTAATAGAAATCCTTATAAGGAAATAAATAATGCGACGTATTTACGTGGTAGTATTACGTGGGCAAAAATATTTATCTTATAAATATCACACTCGCCAAGTGCAGGTTGCTAGACTTCATTGATTCATCTGCATCAATAAAGCAAGTGAGTTTATTTCAGACGAACATATCTTCGAATAAAAAAATGTGTGTCTGTATAACTCGAGCTATACCGCTGACCTATATTTTCTTATACTCGTAGTAAGAAATTCATTGTCCATTATCTATACTTATATTATATATTATATAATATTATAAAGAGGAAAGATTTGATTGTTTGCATTGAATAGGCTCCTAAACTACCGAACCGATTTGAAAAATTCTTTCACTGTTGGGAAGCTACACTATCCCCGGGTGACATAGGCTATATTATTATTATTATTTTACTATTTTTCCCGAAGCGAAACGAGGGCGTTTTCCTAGTCTTTAATAAAAATAAAAGGAAGAACAACGAGATGTCACGAGTAATAGAAAGATAACAACTAAAGATGAAATCTAAATGTCAAGCGACAATCATCGTTGCTAGAACAAGATGAAAACCATTGATTGGCCGCACAAAGCCATCCACATTTAACCTACCGAATAGATTACCAAGAAAGAGAGAATTACATTTAGTTATATTTATAGGAGCCAATTAAGCAAACGCTAGTTTACTATCTGCCTCATCTCCGCAGACAACACGGAATACGTCGCGTGACTGCAAACACAGAAATTCTTGTTGTAGGGCACGCTGGCTATTTTAAATTGTTATGTAATGGCGGCTATTGCAGACGACGCATCGCTTTTATATGTTATGTTTTGTAAATCAGTATCGCTTGGAACCACGACTATTTTAAAATGGGTAAGTATTGGTACAAACGTGTAATTTTATTATGATTGCGTTTTTTGTATGCGCGGTTACAGAATATGATTGAGACCGTTTGGCTAAATTGTGTTTGAGCTTGCCATACTTTCTTTAAATATTTGAAGTTTATTTTTTATGCCTTAAGCAGCCAAACCTGATGGTAAGTGATCACCGCCGCCCATGGACATATGCAACACTGTGGGCGTCACCAATGCGTTGCCGGCGTCGAAGAAAACAATAGAACCGCTTCTTAAAGGAAGGTATGAAGTTTGTTCCACAGTTAGATTAGGAGTCATCGTTACTAGTGGTAGATTTATTGGTATTTGGTAGCGTTATTACTAAAGTCGAATTCATCTATAGAGTTGTGTAAAAGTAATTCATCGACGTAAATAAAAAGTAACAATGCGATTGGCCACGATAGATGCATGCAGCAAGATTCATTACTCGTAAGACCACATTTAACACTCATGGTTCCTTACTCGGGCGCTTATTAGAGTAAAGACATCCTATACGATATACGGGCGTTGAACACTTGCAATATATTTCTTGCTATAATGAGCAAACGAATCATTTTATTGTTTTGTTAGCTATAGGCAATATCGCTTTAGTACACATAGTTAGATGTAATTGAAATTACATTTATTTAGTGATTTGCTAATATTTGCTCAGTATGAAACTTCCTAAAGCTAATATCATTCACACTACACTGAATATCAGCTCGGGAATAGGTGTAGTAGTGAAGAACATTTTCCTTCAATTCTGCCTGCTTGCTATGCAGGGCGGCGCGGTTCGCCCTGATTTTTGCCCGATGTCGACACTGAGCTCGAAATGTATTAGTGGATTTAACGCCTACAGAATAAGACCCTTGAACCGAACGCTCTGTGACGGGAATTCGCTATTAGACAGAAAGTTCTCGACGTTCGACGTTCTTGATAATGCTATAGAACGCTGTTATCGAGATTGGATTCCAATCTTAAAATCTAATGCTCGATAATGACGAGCCAAAATGGCCGAACATTGTCAAGATATTCCGATCCAATCTCGATATTATCTTGGTATCAGACCAAATCTGTTTTGGTGTAGCGAACTTAAAGGAAGTAGAGAATAATTTTTATAACCACCTGCTTGTTAAACTTGCTTGTAACCACCCAGAAACGAGCTGAGATAGGAAGTGGGCGGTGAGGAGTCTTATTTGTAAAAACGATCGACATCAGACGTAAATACTGAGTCATTACATTAGCAATTTAATAACCGAACAGCTTTAAATTATAAGATCTAGTTGAACTATCAACATATAATCATCTTATGGTTGCTACTGGTATTATTTTTGCATATAATCGGCCACGTTACTAAACAGGGTTTGATAATTTTAACCGACATAATAGTTAAAAGTATGTCTATGATGCCTATCAGTCATTCTTGACTATTAATTATCCTCAGCCATAAATCGTTTATATCTTTGCTAAGCGTAGTGCTATGTTACTTGCAAATATTAGTATCTGTAAGTATTTATATAAAATCGATTTAATTATCACTTTTATGGGAATTGCGAACAAAAGGTCAGTCTGTATTTATATTTTTGATTATCTTTTTGCACCTGCAAGTTACCTCATACGTTATCAAGCCTTACATCGCTCTAGCCTATTATATTAAAGCGCTTCGTTAATCCTACATGGTATCATTTCACTCAACAAGTAAAAATACTTACTTATCGGTTTCATCTTTAGCGGTTTGTAAAATAACTCATACTAACGCTTTTTAAGATGTTTTAACCTAAATACAATTAAAGATAATAATCAGCAAAGTGTAATACCGTAATTCGTTATGATTTTGTTTAAGTGTAATGCTACTGGAGTTGTTGACATTTTGAATACATTTGTCATAATAATTACCTTAGTAAATCTTTGATTTTCATTGAAATTAAATAATTATTAATTTATGTAGGTATCACTGATACACTCAGCTTTTCGGATAGGTGCTTTGTCATGGAGGAGAAGAAAATCCGTAAAAAAACTCCTCAGCACATCTTTTAAAAACAAAACTTATATCTAGACACGCGGTAGCGTGTCCAGCCAAAGTCAAAAAAATTAAGCCAAGTCGAGCTTGACTTACATGTTCAAATTTAGAACTTTGGTAGATAGTAGGTATTTAATCTAAATGGGGAATAAATATCGATACTGGAAATAACGATTATAACGATTATTTACTGTGCTTAACTATTATTTATTTTGTTTAAGTTTAGAATAAAATGCTATACAACCATTACTTTTGTATTAGAATAAGATATAAATAAACACGCAGAAAGTATTTTCTTTAGAGTGTCTAATGCCATTTTCTAATAACCAGTTTAGAAGAGGATGTTGTATTCTCGCAACATTACAAGTGATTTCTCTAAATATAAATTGCCTGTGTACGCACAAACAAATTGATTTGAGCTTCTTGATCTTAGATAATAGCTACTTTCTCTATCTCGATTTATATAATTTTATTAAGGTACATTAGTACCTTAATAAACTGAACCTAAACTAATAAAAAAACTGTAGATACCTAAGTACTTTAAGGACTGCTTTTTTGGAGTTTAATTCCTTAAGAATTGATTTTCATATTTAAGCCCGTGGTATAAAAATTTATGAGTAGTAAAATCAAATCGCAGCTTTTTTTTATTGAAAAAATAAATTTAATAGCGCCGCCAGGTTTTTTGTGTTCCCCCATTAATGTCGTGACTAATTATATTATTTATATCATCTTATAGTCTTATCGAACTAGGTTTAGTGTCGTGGGCTAAGAGCCCAAGCAACTATCTCAACAGCTTCCTTAATAAAAATAAAATATATGTCCCAGAACACTCGTAATAAAATACAAGTAACATAGGAACTTGTTCCACTGCGGTCATCGCCTAAACTTCCTAATTAATATTTCAAGCCCTAATTGAGCCGTTAGGGTATGTATGCCAAGCATGATTACGTAATTCACTCATTACCTCGTTTGGTGACAGGCAATGATTTAATGCCCTAGTCACACTAAACAAGAATTCATAGCGTTTATGCATAGGTTAGGTACCTATTTGTTGTTTATATTTAAGTAGTAAACCGCCCTCGATTTGCGTCGAGGAACTTAATCCACGGTTATAAGTTGTTGGTAGGTATAGCAATTGTGAGGCACTATTTAGGGTTCCAAAGTATAATCGGAACCTTTATAGTTTCGTCATGTCCGTCCGTCCATCCGCCCACCCGTGCTAGATAGCTATAATTTGGCATGTATATATATATATATATATATAATATTAAAACTCTAAAATCGTAGAATGAAATATTGAAATTTTTTTTCAGTGTATCTCCCCTACAGGTAACGAGAGGATGAGTTTTTATGTTGCGTATCCCATAGTATGGGATATCGTTGAAAAGATCTTTTAAAAATATTATGCATTTCAAAAGACCATTTTTGGTTTTAGGGGTTCGTTTGCGAAATATTTGGCTTTAAATTGCTAATTTTGGTTAGAATCAACTGTCCTGACCCCTGCTGGCTAAACGGTTGGAGTTAGATAAGTAAAAAAATTTACAAAAATAGGTTATCTTAAAAGGTGTCAAAAATAGGAAAACTATCACAGCTATGTTAGCATAAGTACTTAAAGAGTACTAGTCGATAAACTTACTATGTAATTGGAACCCTACATTGCGCGTGGCCTGACACGCACTTGCCCGGTTTTTTTACAAGACGTTTATAAATGTTATGTTTGCCCGTTTCCTATTTTACTATACTATAAACTAATATAGCTATAGGTAGACGTCACTTTAAAAATTGTAAAGTTAGCTTGAGACAATAATATTTTATTAATTTACAACTAAATAAACACCATTTTTGCTGTGTGACTGAAGTTGTAATGACCGAAAGAAACAATATGACTGTCCATTCGAAAAATCTATTATAATTTTACAAAAATATTTTCAAAAATGAAACGAAAAATTAGAAGAAGAAAATATTAATAATTTATCAGTTCTCCGATATGTATAATGTGACAAAAACCAGTAGCTGTGGGTTATTTTTTCTCCATTGCCCTAATGCGATGTTATCTCGAAGGGCGAAGGGCCCAGTCGGCGGCTTTGCCACTTAAACCTATTTATATCTAGAGGGATACTCTGAGACGACAGATTGGATGGACAAAACGAAGCATCTGTCTGTCGAGTCGCTCGTTCAAACTTTTTAATCGATTTCGGGAATGTGACGCCATTGAGTGGGAGTAAGTTACGTTGAGTCCAAAAGTTTTGACTCGTACATGACTGAGCGTGTGAGATTTGATTTGGCAATAGCAATAAAATTTCATAAACTTTATGCTTTGGCATGTGACGTGACGTAAGAGTTTAGTAGATCGATAACGTTCGAATCTGATACATACTGCAATCTATTATTTGAATACCTTTCTAATAATGGTTTTTATAATTGACAATTTATTGACAACTTGGCAAGAGCACATCCTGTGAAAAAGTATACCTAGCTATACCTAATGTAAGATATAAACTACAATTCCGACAAAATCACATATTACGTCGATATGCGACAAAATATATTTCACTATCGTGAAAAATTGTTCACAATTGGTCAAGTTATTCAAAATTTCAATCATCACACACAGATCTTGATAAGGATTGTTTGTAATAAACCGATTCTAATAAACTCACACCGCAATGGGATCAATCACATAAATTAATTTTGAACGGGATATTACGAATTACAGCGTCTTTAGCATTCCACCGGAAATAGGTGTCTCAGTTTCGTTCGTCATTAACCTACATTTTAATAGTATGTTAATATCAGATGAATATTTTCTTAACAAGATTGAATTCGAAAGGGCTGATCATAGGCGGGCATTCATTAAAAGCAGATGTGAATTGAGTAATTAATGCGGTACTTCAGTAGCACTGTAAATGCGTTCAACATTTGGTAGTTTATCTGAGACTTACCCGCCATTCTAATGATGCATGTGTGCAATTGAAATAAGTGTTACTCGAACGGAGATCGATCGATTTCTTAAACGGTTGAGATTGATGCAGTGAGTTCTTATAAAATATAACATCATTTTATTACCGATCTGACGGGAGTATTAGGTGATTAGTGAAGTAATTAGGAAAATAAATTAAATTTTAAGGGGGTCAAGATATGACGTGTTAACTTTATATTAATTTGCTAATGAAATAAATAGTTTGAAACTTAATGTTTCAGTTTTTAGGGTAAATGGCCAGAACGTTTAAAACGTACTACGAGTAGTAACAATAGGTGATTGACAGGATTTTGTTTTGTTTGAGGTACAAAATATTAAATTAACTAAAATAAAATTTTACTCTCTTTAATAAGTGTAATATAGTCATAAGTATAAGCGAATAGGGAATTACTGTTTCCTTTATACCCAAGTATGTATTTATGTTAAGGTTTTATCTCTTAAGATATACATATTTATAAGTTAATTAATAATAAATTATCTTATTACCTGTAACTTACAAACCAGTCTGCTTAGAAAATACACGAACAAGATATAGGTTAGTGTTATTCAAATGAAAATGATTATAAGAGGAACAATATCTTTAAGTAGACACAAAACTGAGCGCAAACTGTCAAAGTATATTTTCAAAGTCACGAAATACCAGAACAATGCATAACCGGTGGAATCTCTTGTGCAATACGCTCCTCACAAAATCTTTATACATTATAAACTGCACCGAGAAAAAGCGTTGAACTTTTTCACAAAAGCACTCAGGTAAGTATACCATGTAATAGGTAGTGCCGTTTATAGAATAGGATGGAGTCTTATCCGATCTACGAAACAGAGATAGGCGTTTTGAATGAGTGCGAGAGGAACAGGTGTATGCAACTCGGTTGCGCCCGTGAAAGCTTAGAGCTCAGCTGTCTGCTGCGAGCAGTGATGTTTGAAACACGGGACAGGCGGAGCTTAGCTACAAATCACTCAATGTCACAATTTGACATTTGAGATATTAGGTCTTTTTTCTATAACTTCGCCACCTCTGCTCCTAGGCGAGTGTAGGTATTTTCAGCTATATTTGGCAACGTCACATCTAGTAACGCATAGAAGATAAACAAACAGTACGTAAATCAAAACAAATTAAAATGTTTTTATTCCTCACTAATTTCACGTTAAATTTATTTCTGAAAGATCTGCTTGAGGTTACTCTGTGACTGGCCATTAAGAATTCTCACGCCTCATCACAGCGGTCATAAAATTTACGACGATCGTGTTAACATTGTTGTCGCGTCTTTTTAAAAACCGAATCAAACGGATCTCATGATGAGGGCTAAGGCACCGCAGCTCTAAAACGCTCTAAAACAAATTAGCGTCGTCTACAGTCTACACTACTTCCCTAATTTTGATCATGGTAATCGGTGAACGAGGCTAGCAGATGATCGTAGAGTGAAGTGCCCACGTTGCCTTTGCCTAACTAAAGCAATAAAAGTCCCGCTGAGTGACTTGTCTATGCCGTCGGACGATGCGCTAATCATAATTTTACTGCCCACATAAATTATTACCACAGGAACCGAGTTGGTTGGGGGCAATAGACACTGAATTGGATGATGACCGCGCTTTTTCAAATGCTTTTTTCTATTCAAAACATTATAATTAATACGTGGTAGGTAATTAGTGTGATTAGACATACATAAAGAGTACGTAATAAGTATACCTATTAGTAATTGAGTACGGTATTGATTTAGAATTTATTCTACTAATCTTTTTTTTTAGTAATCTTATATTTTCTATTCTAATAATCATTTTCTTAGAACTAATCTAAAAAATGAGGGTTGCTTTACTTTTGAAATAAAAAATGTTACAGTTCTTGCCACATGCGTTGCACAAATTACGCAAAATGTCTAAACAATCAGCTTTGTCCTAAGAAACAATAACCGGCTATTGTGTGCATAATTAATGCTTGTCCAAACCCCAAAATGCTCGACCGCATGATCTCAAGTTAGCCGTTATGCTTATAAACGCAGCGGGCAGTACACGAATATACAAAATTAACTTTGCACCTTATACGATCCTTAACGTTTAAAGCTTAAAGTTTAAAATCGATTGCACTAAACTGAGCTTTAGTTGTTACAACCGAAGTATTCTTCACGCATTCTAATTCCACATTTTTCCCCATAGACAAAACAATGCTCATAATGAATAATATTATAAGTAATTACAGCTGCGTTGTTTTACATTTCGTCGCTTAGGTAACAATACCGCGGAAGTTAAATTTGACTAGTTTTCAGGAGAGACAAAAAACTGATTTATATCTTTTAAATACTTCAAACATGTGTACTAAGTACATAGATAGGTATATAATAGGATCAATTATGATGTTATAAGTAAAAATATGTGTTTTTAATAGTGTATAAGTATCGACAAAATCTATCCAATGAAGTATAAAACGTCATTGACCAATTTTCGACTTACGCGGTATTGTTACCTAAGCGACGATTTGCGTTTTGTTAAAATGCAATTTAGAAAAGAATTTACGACGCAGTAAACCTATGAATAAACGTCCGTACAATACAATATTTTATTTCATGTTCCGTGAATCAGATCTCGTCCCTCATTAAGATGATCTTGAATCTGATAGCCTTATGAAGATATTAATATTCCGTAGTCTAAAGTCTAAATATTCAACATTTTCTAGACGATGGTATAAATAGAATTCATTTACGTAAATACGTTGACTGATGTTGTTTTGACGGGCTTGGTATTCACTGGTAGGTTTAGTTCATAATTTATGTTTTTAAATATCATAATACTAAAGTTTTTATAACTCGGGACCACGTTTTACATTTGTAATACCTTTGTAGTGTGTATTAATTAATTAATCGAGGCAACGGGACTTGACTAGCCAGCTAATAAAACATGGCGTACCTACCTGCGAGAAAGTGACGCAACTTTTATGACGCCCATAAACATGTAGACATCCGTCATAAACAAAATAAATTAGAATGAATGTATAATATTTCACTAATTAGGTAAATTGTTGAGAACCTTTCACACAACTCTTTTGGGTTTAATCACTGTGGGTTATATAGCTCTGTATTCTATTATTTCCTTCAATAAATTAACAGTTGCCGTAGTCGGAATCGGCAACAAACTACATATGCAAAAATTGGTAATCCTATTCTTTAAAAAAACCTGATCTAGCCAAATTTTTGACCTTTAGTATTTTACCATGACCATGTAGTTTAGTTGTCATATCCTAGGCTAGACAATACTTCTTCAATAAATAAATAAAAAAACAGCTGTTGCCAATTTTTTATGAATGAATATTTAGTTTCAAGTTTTATTAGCTTTTATATGACTACAGTTTGCAGTGCACTTAAACACCAGTCTAATAAATAAATATTGGCACAGCAACGTCTCTTAAAACTCCTATATTATTTTCTCACCTAACAGTTTCCACTTAGTACATAAGCGGCTAAGCCGAGGCGTCGTCGCTTTTCTAATATAGTCGCCCCCCGGAGCGCTAAGACGGCGTGATGGATGGTCACTTTATTGAAAACCAATAGGTACCGCGATTTTATACCACCGTGTGTGGTATAATATGGTCACGCGAGTTACCGTATTACCGTATTAGTGTCTTGTGGATAATGGTGCTTCTTAATTTGATTTTGCGAGGGTGGATAAATGAGTTAGCTTGGGATTAGACGTTGTTTGTTTTATTGCTTCTGCAATTACTATCAAAGGTTTTATTTTGTGTTATAATGGGTACTATGTATTGTAATACTTACATATGAATGATTTGCCAAATCAGATGTGAAATAACTTGTTCAGATTAATGTTCAAGTTGAGAGTTGATTTACTGAGTTAGGGCACTTCTACATACATTACAACATCGGATAAATAAAAATAAATCGATAAGAAAGATGTTCTATGCATAAATGAAGAATTTCTTTCTACACTTTTCAATTACATGTTTATTTATTAACTAAATACAAAAAAGAGGTTATCAATTCGAATATTATCAGAACTGTAAAATATTCGCACGATAATCTAAGCCCTAAAGCTTTCATACAAATACGTACCTGTACAAAATACCTATGTAACTAAAAATAAATAATAGTTAAAAAAAACTAAAAATCACACTTTTATTAAAAACCAACTATAAAATAGAAAATAAATTTATATTTTGAAAATAGATGCATGATGTCAATGAATACAAGATTTTGATAATAATTTAAAAAGCACCCCACGCTTTTATTACAATTACACGATACTTAATTCAAATTTATTTTTTAGTTGGATTTGCTATAAAAGCGTGTTTTTAGTTTTTTTAACTATTATTTATTTTTTTCATTTTTTAGTTCGATTTTTTGAAATGATTTTTTTTTTTCTATTTTCCTTTAAATATTGAACTGTCATCGGTCCTCGATAAGTCTACGAAGGTTGAAATAAATCTGACCGTTTGAAGTGGGTCAAAATCAATTCCAAAGGAGTCAGTTACAAGTAACAAACAAACATACCTACATACAGGTGAAGTTAATATAAAGCGTGTAAAAATATTTTTTTTAAACTAGAAATAATGCAATCTACCTACCTACTGCAGTGAAAATACGTCAAAATAAAATGAATAAGGCACTTCTCGCTTCTCGCGAGGATCCCGCTGATATTTGAACCGAGTGCTATCGATGTTGATTCATTAGTGGTCAGATTGCCATTGCGTATTGTGGTCGGTTGTCAACTGTGGTCATTTGGTTGCGGTTTGTTAGCTTCATAACGCCAATTATGGTAGGAAACAGATAAAATCTCCAGACTTAGAAGGTTACCGGCTTTTCCTAAGTATTTGAGCATTCGTTATAATTAGATAACGGATGTTTTCTGTCGTATAAAAGGTCAGTAGTGGAGTATTGCTTATTAAATCATAATAACAAGTTCCGTAGTCATTTATACGTTTATTCGATGTCAGTGTGTCTGGAAAAGTAGTATGAATTCTTTATTTATAAATGATGATTTATAATGTTTCAATATGATACTGGAAGGGCCTAGGAAGTATATCTTCGATTTACGAATGTACTCTGATAACTTAGGTAAAAGAAGTAAGTACGGAGAATTAGTTGAATAAGTTAAAACTCCATTTAAATCAACTACTAAAAAGAATGTGACCAAACCAAATAAGCCGTCTAATATAAGTGGTCACCATCATAGTCCGGTAAAATCTTTTGACCTTGAATAACTTTTTAAGCACATGGGATCGATGGAGACTTTTGGCACTTTATTTCTACTGGTTTACCTAAGGTCTCTAGCAAAAAGGTCTGTCGGACACGTCACAGCATCCAAAAAGGATCCAGATACTCGCATTGTTAACTGATCCTTAAGAACATTAAGAACTCTATATATAAATGGATGTAAAACTATTACAACGCAAAGGTAAAATTTTAACGGAATCACTTATCGGTACATAATATCACCATGTTCATATGTAGAAATAAGCTGATTACCGTACTGGCGGTGGCCGTGTCGGGTTCTTAGAAAAACAAAAGAGATTACTCATACCGAAGCTCGAACTCTATCTGAGAATTCCTTGAAGCGCACCAACGCTCCGTGAGTACCGTCAGCAGAAATAGTCCACCTAATAAATATCTCCAGCCCTTCATAATTATATACTAAGTTTCTGGAGATAAGTGAGTCATATTTAGTAGGTACATTTAAGTCACTTGCGCCCAAAGTCAGAGTCACTAACGGTTACTTTAATCGCTCCTTAGTACACGATAGTGACATGAGCTTGGGCGTTTATTATTATTCATACATAGTTGTAATGTGAGTATTTTTATAAATCAGGAGTATGATGAACTAATTAATTTATCAAATGATAGGAGTTGAGAATTTTGCTACAGATTTAAGTTTATCTAAAAGTTTATAATAAGTGAAATAAGTAATGTTTTTTTTTATAAAACAAATATAAAAACTATTATAAAATAAACTAATAATGTAAATACAACAAAAAACATGAGACTGACAAAAATGCGTATACCAAAATAAACATAACATCGTAGCAGTGATATTCGCGTACATTAACGTTAAGCGTCTATTAAGGGTCTGTCCGTACCGCCCCTAGTTCGAGAGACGAGAACGCAAGACGGAGTACAGAGAAAGTTTGAGTGACGTCCCCCCAGCCACCTCCCCTAAGGATTTATGGCGCCATATTGGATTGGGACAAGATGACACGATGCCCGGATAATTTGGGCAACGGTATCACGTGACGGCAACCCAAACTGTGAAACGGTACTTTAATTATGATATTGCGAAGCTCATTCGGTTCCAGTTCTAATACTCATGCAATAAACTTTATTATTATGTGAAGTTCCTTGTTATTTAATTCAGTTTGGCTATTGAAGCTGGCTTAGTTTGCGATATTAATAAACTTTTTAGACAGAACAATTTTCCAATTTTAGCCGATTCTTTTGCCGTTTAAGGAGCAGCTACATGAAGTAATATTGAAGAATAGAATTTATGTCATGTTACATGCGATGAGTTAAATAAATAAATAATTTAAGACACTTCTTTATGGCATTGTGTGAGGTCGCGGAAAATACCGCCCTTGTTCTAACAAAAAAGGTAATGAAGTGAATTAGCACTCAATTTACAAACATTAGCTCTTTTTGCTTTTGTTTCGCATCATGAATGTAAATGAGAAACATCGATATAAGTAGGTTTTTTACTTGACTTGATCGAAAGGTGTTACAAACGACGAGGCGAATGGGTTTTCTACCACTTAGGTGTACATTTTGAGCTGAGTTCGTTGCTTCGTTTTTAAATAACTATCTGAAAAAACCAATGAATCCACGAGCAATTGATGACACGCAAATATCTATTTATGTCACTTTTACATACCATTTATTTAGAAGTTTAAACATGTTACTAGATATTATGTATTTAGATTTATACTGTTAATGTATAAAAACAATTCATGTGAATTTTGTTTACGATTCCACAAACAATCATACCAGTTTGAATAGTCAGTTACAATTACATTTCAATTACAATTAGTAGCGTTGTGGTAATTAAAAGAAATAATAATAAGGAAGATCCATCAGGAAAGCTATAGATCTGTACCTCGTATTTGCACGCACCCTGTGTAGCTGAGTATTAACACGCACGTACCAATGCGGCGCCCGTGCCAACACCAGACCAGAATAATACTGATTGATAATGCAAGTTGTGGGCTATTTGTAATATTACGTAGTAATCTTACGTACTAGTCTTCTTCTATAGCTCTAAAGTTCGATTCAGATTCGAAAGAGACCCTAATAATTATGACGTATATTCTTTTTCTTTTTATTGTTTTCTATCGAATGAAATATTAACGATAAAATGTAATTTATATTAAATTAACACATTCCGACTAAGTTGATGCAAGATTTATAAGTTTTGAAAATGTGAAATTATCACATAAAGCCTTCAATTCCGCTACTTACGTTTTGAACTTTGTAATTTATTTTTACTTGGTTTACATTCAACGTTCATTATTTAATTATTTATTGTAATTTAACATTAAATTTGGTCGAATTGACCCTTAATCGAATACAAAACCACTTTATAATATTAGTAGAAAGTTACTATGCCACGTTACTGCCAAGTTAGTGCCAGGTGCAAAGTAAGTCAGCTATCTTCCTTTTTTTTGCCGTGTTTACTGACACAAAATAACTTTTGGATTTATAATTTGTATCATTGAATTTTCAGTTATTAAGGGGAATCGAGGGCGGCTTACTAGTTTCTTGATAAAATTTACAATTTTATCAAGTAAAAGCTGCCGACGTATTAATCCTTATGAAGAAGAAACATCATCGAATTCCTAGTCACCAAGTCCCTGGGGTGCGAATTCGGCAAAAACAGAAATCTCGTTAAGATGACAATTTATGGGTTGTTTTTGCTAAATGAAAATAGTCGCGGCCCGTGAACTGAACAGACCTTTTTTGATTTTCTTAATGGAATCTTTTCGCTAGGGATTTGTGTGGAGCCGTGCGTTTAAGGTTACAGTACGCAAAACTTCCATGAAAATGTTTGGCCCATTTTACTTATTTCAGGGAAACATTTCTTGTTGCTCCGCTAAGACATTAATACTTTTTAAAGATCCTTGAGAACTAAGAAAGAAATGGAATCTTAATTGAACTATTGAATCAAAAGTAAGCAGCAAAGCTAACAAAAAAAAAACAAATTGTTAGCATTGAAGTATAATGTCATGGAACAGACATCTCGAACAAAATTTGTGTCCCGCCCGGGAGGTTCGATTTTCAAAATTGAGGCCCAGTTCTCCTTTCAAAATAGAAAGAATCCATTGAAGATTGAAGACATTTGGCGCCAATGCATTGATTTGGGACATACATGGTGTTCGCGGTGTCGGTTCTATACGCTAGTAATAATACTTCAATGATTGTTAGGTGGATTTTTAGGTGAAATAAATCAAAATATTGAAGTAACAACAATATCTAAATTACAAGTAGGTATACATTCATAAGTAATTAGTTGCCATTTCGTTTCCTTCAAAGCCCCGGTGATACAACTTTCTTTGCACGCAGGAAGTATTTCACGATTTATGACAAAGCGAAATTTTTGTTACTTTGTTCTGTTCTTTCATTGTTTTTTATTATTTTGCCACAGTTCCTTACAGGCGTTCAGTTGAAAAAAGTCGCTTTCGCTTAGCGGAAATGGAAAAACTGGAGGGAAATAAAGGAATAAAACGGTCGCATATGTGTTCCGAAAAACTTTTACGTTATGAGAGCTGGCGTTGGTTGACCGGGCGACGCCGGGTTTCTGTTCAAAGAAATATGTCTAATTTCCTTTCGTTAACACACCTAATGTTGGAGGTGTTGGAGGCGGATGTTGCGAATTCCATGGACTGCATTCCGGACCAATGCATCTATTCTTAAAGAGCTCCGAATAACCACAAGGCTATCCGCTCTCTGCTTCCAGCGAATCCTTAACTACTTCGGACATGTCGCTCGTAGAAACCCTGACAACCTCGAGAAGCTCATGGTAGTTGGCCAGGTCGACGGGAAAAGACCACGCGGTCGTTCTCCAACCCGCTGGTCTAACCTAGTAAAGACACTTACCGGACTACCAATTGCCGAAGCTTTTAAGACCGCCCAGGACAGGAAAAAGTGGAAGAACATAGTGCACCGAGTGATCGACACTTCATGCTAGACACGACCTTCAGCATTGAAGATAACGACTATGATGATGATGAACACACCTAATAGCAAACAATAAATTATTCGTATCGGTGAAAGCATTCCCCTAGACTCCAGTGCCTACTCCATCCCCATTACTACATCTAGATATTATAGTCTGGTGTCTGAAAGTTCTGAACCTCTTAATTTTACTGTAGTTGCCATTTTGTGTTTCACGAAATTTTTATAAAAGCTTAATTATTATGTAACAAAAAAGTTATCTTTAAAATTTTATATTTTGTATTTTGATAAACCAACTATGGAAAAACTATGTCCAAAATTAGTAAACGTGTCTTTTTGTCGTCTTTCGTGTTGCATTTCAAAGAACAACGACAAAAATTACAAATTAGATGAAAAGTTTTAGGACCCAAAACTTATTAAAAACTATTTACGCTTTACACATTTCCTGGCTATGACTACTGAAATACGGAATGGTGGAAATATGTCAACTGACATAAAACGTCAAAACTGACGGATTTACCTACACCCCGACCACTCCGTCATAACAATATCAACCCCTAAGCGTTACTACACGCCACTTTCTTGTACCGCTTTTCTTTTGGATACACCCTCTCACTCCCACGTGAACAAAAAACCGTAGAGATGCAAATAAAATTTTATTCGAAAAATCGTTTGATGTATCGTATCGTTCGTACGTTAATAAACTATCTTAATAGTACATAGTATGGGTATAGGTACCTATAGCAACAAAATTATCTTTTCATCAAACTATGCCATGAGTCTACAATACTAAAATACATGCAAAATGTCACGTAAATTTATTTTATAATATCTTATTCATATCTTAAATTAAATAGATGATTTTTAGGTTAAGTTTTGTTCAAACTGATTTTTTCATCATACAACTAAGCTTCATAATGATTTTATTGGTAACAAACGAAAATATAAATCTTTATACCTCGTTTTATACAAAAGCGTCTCAATATCAGGTATTATATCAATTTTTTTTAGGTTGAATAACAACAAAACGACTCAATTCTTTCCTTGTCTCGTTGTTCTATTTTCTTTATTCCGTTTTATTTTGTTGGGTTGTCGCTACTTCCGTACTGCGGACACTTTTGGTTAGTTTGCTCTGTTTTCCGCGTAATAAATAATAAAACTCACTAGCACACGATTCAGGATTAAATCGCAGGTGAATAAGGTACCTTTGTCTTGTTTGTATGAACTGACTCATGATCGGTCTATGAACAAGCATCAAAGATTCAACATTTTTGCCTACAGTTTTCTAGACTGAAAACCATACATATAAAAATCTCTAATGCCAGCAATGATAAATTAACTAACGATGTTTGTTCTGCGTCAAGATCTACAGAGTGTCTTGCATATAACTAGCGATAATTTAAAGGTATAAAATATACCTAATTTTATCGACAAAATACCCACATGTGGAGGTCTAGCGTATTGAGAATACGTTCATGACAAAATCATAAACATCAAAGTACTGCGCTTTTTTATCATAAATTAAACTTTCTTTTTTTATCATAAATTAAAAATAGCAATGCAACCGTGAAACCGATAACCGCAATCTTTATGCGAATACAATGCACGTACATTTCGGGAACCCATAAATAGATTCGATATTTATGCATTATCAAGCGTGTATTAAAACCAGATATCTATTGATGTGTACTAAATTATTGAACGGAAGTAGGGTTGTACATATCTATTTATCATATTTTAAAATTTGTCATGGACTTTGACAGGCCATGGAGGAATAAGATTTATCCTACTTTGACCATGTAGATTTTTGTAAAATATTCCACGTATAAATTTTGCAGTTTGGAAATCATAAAGGTTAGTTTTATTTTTGCTGCAACGTGGCAACCCTATATAACTTATCCGAAATTGTTTTTGTAATTAATCATTGGAAATAAGGGTGACTGTCACTGGTTGCGATTTTTCACCGATCAAAACTGGGCTTCGGCACGCGTGTACTTTTATGTGATTCTGATAAATAGGCCCCATTTACTGGGGCTAGAGCACTGATATCAATAGGACGAGTTGATTTACGAGTTAAGCGTGTAATTCGTATTTCCGAAACAATATTTTTTAGTCCTTTCACCTCATACTCGTAGTTCGATGAGCCGTTAATGATATACGGTTCGTAGAAAGTCCTTCGTGTTCTAAAAGATAAAAATTTCATTCAAAAGATCAGTTAAGTGACAGTATAGAATGAACTCGGGCAGTTTACGCTTTGGATCGCAACTTTCTTTTGATCAAATTTTAAAGGTCAGTCTTTAATTGAGTTCACAAACTATACGCCGTAAATACTGATACATTTAATTTTGTTTATTACGTTGAACAGTAGTACAAACATTTAAAATACTGTTTTTAAAGCGATATCTTAACTTTAATGTGCTATAATTAAAGGATATACGATTAATCGTGACCTTTAAGAGTTTTTAGTTCGGGTTAGACTATGAAATAGCAATAACATTTGCCTTTTGTGTTTCGTAACCGACAAAAGTATCATTTTATTGAATTATGTTGGTAAAACAAGCGAGAATTGATTTATATGCTTGCGACAAACGACGATATCGTTCGTTTACGTTACGAACGTGCTAGTATATCGCAATTGATAGCTAAAGAAATATTGCATTAACATAAAAAGTAAAACGCAATATTGATTCAACTTTTTATAATACTCGTTTATCGAATAAAATTCAATCAAAACTAAAAAATGTCTATTAAAAATTTTGTCTATTAAAAATAGACAAAATATTTTACCGAAATACAGACTCTCAGAGAAGAATGATGATTGAATTCTGGTGAATGGAATGTTTAAAATTGTTGGCAAAGCTTGAATATATTTGTACAAGTTATAAAATGTCCTATTTTAATATGTTGCGTCGACCGAAAAACCTCATTTATTTATATTAGTAAAATAAGCAGCGTTGATTTACGATTTGCTACGGACGCTATCGTATATCTATCGTTTGACACTATATTATGTTACAAACAATATTGTAATGACATAACTAATAACATTAATATACTTGAATTTTAATTGTATTATTGTCAGGTATCCATCCACAAATACATCCAATGCACTCAAAGACTTTTGCAGGATTTTATTTGTAAAACAAGCAGATATGATTTATGTGCCGTAAAAACCGATAGCGTGTCACCGCGTTCGCACGTTGTTCTAGAATTCACTTGAATATTCTGCCTTTGTTTACAACCATTTAGCATTTCTATGTACCTATCTAGTCCTTAGTAGGTACCTATTATTGATCAATAGTTACAAATTCATAATAGAATAAGATGTAAATCAATAGGTAAAGTAAAGTTGTTTTGAAAAGGATTTTAGGTGTCTGGTTTTCTATATAGAGAAGTAAAGAGTAAGATTTTATATTAATGTCCCTGTGCTTTTAATTATAGGAAAATATCTGCCATGTTAGCCTAGTGATAGCAGCAGTGATAGCCCGGGTTCAAATCCTGGCACGCACCTTTAATTTTCAAATATTATGTGCGTATTACAAGTTAATTATCACTTGCTTCGGTGAAGGAAAACATCGTGAGGAAACCTGCACACTTGAGAGTTCTCCATGATGTTCTCAAAGGTGTGTGAAGTCTACCAATCCGCACTTGGCCAGCGTGGTAGACTATGGCCTGTACCCCTCACATTGTGAGAGGAGACCCCGAGCCCAGCAGTGGGACAATTATGGGTTGTTGCTATCTGCCATGTTTTGTAGTTCTTAATATACATGAAAAAACCGAGCAAGTGCGTGTTAGGCTACGTGCAATGTAGGGTTCCCAAGTAATTTTATCGACTATTACTCATTAGACATGGGAGGACGTAATTTTATTCCCGAACGATATAAAATCTCTCGAAAAATGGTGTTATAGTAATGACGTGGAACTCAACGCGGTTAAGTGTTTTCACATAAAATTCACAAGAAAATATCACATTATTCTTCTATATATTTATTATTGGTCTAGAAGACCCATAATATTTTTGAAAGACATTCTCAACGATACCCCACACTATAGCGTACTCGACGAATAAAAAATTCATCCTCACATTACCTGTTGGGGAAGTACCCTGAAAAAAAATGTTTTTCAACATTTTATTCTACGATTTTGGAGTTTTAATAAAAATAATTATGCATGCCAAATTACAGCTTTTAAGCACTAAGGGTCTCAGCGCTTTGCTTCGGACAGACGGACAGACGGACATGAGGAAACTATAAGATTTCCGATTTTACTTCGGAACCCTAAAAACGAAGAAAGTCAAATGTAATCTGCAAAAGTATCAGAAAATGTAAAATTCTTTAGTTAAATCTTCGATATTCGATGTATGAATGTATTTTGGATATGACTTGTGTCATTCAGTAGTAATTAAATATTCTCTGTCCAAACACCGTTTTACTTTCAGTATCCTAGTTTTCCAGTATTATATTATCAAAAGAAAAAAAGAAATATATGTAGCCACCTTTAGCTAGACTCTGCAGGTGTCTTGATTAGAATCTAAAAAAATGCAATGCACAAGGTACTTTTGTTACGAACGCATTAAATTTATGTCTTTGGTATAATTAATTAGGATTGAGGAATAGTGTAAAAGCTATCGATTATTCTGAGTAAATTTATTAGTTACATTTTTATTTAGTTGGGGTAACTATGTTTGTTGTAATTAACAAAGTGTTTACAAAACTATGGTACATTTAAATTGTTAGTTAATTTTTCTTTATAGTCTCATAATATTATAGTATGGCAGGTGAACAGTTCAACTTAGCACTAAGTGCTGCATTGACGCTAATCTTCACAGCCAACATTTGTGTTCGCATTTATCACATTCGATGACCATAATTAACACATTTATTTACCAATTTGTATTTTTTAACAATTTGTCATCGTTAACGAACCAGGAATAACTCTTCATCAACATCACATTGTCTTTGAATAGTAATAAATTATGCTTATCACTTTTTTCTTAAACAGACGTTGAGGAATTGGAATTCTATTTTTTACCGGGTTTGCTACGGCTCATGAATTTTTCTACTACGAGTATTATCCCGAATCGTCTCAGTGTGCTAACCAAGTTCAACGGTTGAAGGCTTGATTGGATATCAAGTCAACAATACGACCATGATTAACGCCCCAACTCAGAGTCACTAATGGTTACTTAAATCGTTCCTTGGTATAGATAGAATTTGTATGGTGATTCTTTACTGAGGAGCGATTAAAGTGGTTGGTTCCCTTTACGTCGAGTCTCCTTACCTCGAGCCGAAAATCTTGTTTCGCTTCTATTACCCCTACGTCGAGTTTCATATTTTGAAGTGACCGCTAGTGATTCTGTTGTTGTTGAGTTGGGGCGTTAGAGTAGGAACTTATTTCAACTCGCAATCACAACACTGATTCAATCGAACCGTATAGAAAGCTCATAATATCTTGTCATAACACGCACGTTCCTAAGTATTAACAAAGAATTACAATCATATTTTAATACCTGGCAACATTGGCGCATCACTATATGTATTCACTATTGTTTAATAACATTGTTGTGGCAAAAACATCTCCGGCGAAAGCTACTAGATCAAAAGCATTAAGGTCACGTAGGTTGGATAATAATAAGTGGACGCAGATATGCCGTTTTCGTGACTTAGATATGAAACTGATACGGAATAAACCGATGTAATATTACAAAACGCTAAACTTTATTAAATTGAATTATGTTCGCCCATTGTAGTTAAAATAAATAAATAAATTCGATTCGTATTGTGAAATACGTATTAGGCCACTTGTGGCCATCGTATGTGGCCATCGTATCACAAATGCAACTGCATTGATGATGCATTGCAATATTTGCAATACTAGCAGATAAAGTTGTATCATTGAAGTATCGCTATCGACTGAGCGATAAACAAAAGCAATTTACGAAATGATATTAAATGAATCGATTTTCGGCGTGTTTTGAATGTTGTTTCATTAAGTATTCGAGATACGTCGGCGTTATAAGCCCCACGTCATTTTAATTGGGGCTCGAACGATGCAAAGCTCAACGTTATTCTTCCTCGGCCACAAATCCCAGTTCGGCTTCAATTTCTAACGGGCCGCACCGGGAACTGTTTAAATCATGCGCCTGATCCCAAAATAGACTGCGCGCGATCACTTCTCCGCCGCGCCGTAAATTCACTGCTAATTTACAGCCCCTCAATGTTATAAATAAATAAATAAATATTCGACGCCACGCCACATCCTATCGGCTGACAAAATATGCCACCACTTGTATGATCTGTCATAACAGATCCTTAAGGGACCGTCTAATGGATTGTCGTACTATTAGAATGTTGTGCTAATGATTTTGCCATTGTTGTCAAAGTCACACATGTCTAATTTATCTTCGAGAAGAAAGCCTTTGAAATGCGCGAGATTTATTGCGTATAGCGGTATTTAATTCAAATTTCCACCTCTTAACAATTGTTGAACTGAATACCTGACGACTGGGTTTTAGATTTAAATTAAATTGAAAGCAGGTGGACAATGAATCATGAGCACTCGATTAGTTGTAACACATTCGAGACAGCGTCAAGTCTCGTTTTATTTTGTTACCGCGGGAAATAACACATTAAAACGCGTTTAAAGCCCCATTTCGTTTGAGTGCAATCAATTTAGCTTCATAGATATAGAGTGCATCAATGATAGTTTAATACCGAGAAGCCACAAATTATTCCACCACTTTCGATGGTGGAAATGTTATCGGGTGCCAAGTGGCTGAAGTAAAGAAGCAGCCGGTCCGCTCAGTGCCAGCGAACATCGGTAGGATTGTGGCAGCTATTGTAATACAAATTCTCAGCCGCTGCTGCCATCTGTCTTGCTGCCGAAATTCGAAAAACAATAATAGAAGGAGAACTTCACGTCGATTAAAATGTAACGGTATCGGTGCGTAGTGACGTGCTACATATCGATGGAACCGGCATTTATTAGTTGCGTGCGGGTTGAACGGACATTATTAAAATGCAAATGGGGAAGTTTGTATAATTCAAAATATTTTTGATTTTTGCTTTACAAAAAATGCGTACTTAAAATGTTGTTTTTTGAAAATCTTTAACAGTTCATGGTATGTTTCTAATTCACACATGTACTTTTAAATTAATTTTAAAGTTAATAACCGACAAACACGTAAATGAGCCATCTGATACGATCCACGGTCTTCACTAAAGTCATCACCGATGTGTTGCCGACTAAAAAGGAAGCGAGAGATCTGCAGTATTAATTAAGCATTTAAATACCTTAAGGAAACCAGATTAAACTCTGTTTATTAATTTTGAGGAATTAAAAATCAAAGTGAATTGACACATGCTAATGTCAAATGCAAAACTGTTTTTTTCTAGTGATATTTTTATGTTATCGGTTACATAAATCGTAAGACATTTATTTGTTTAACTGGCAAATTTTTTTGTATTAATTTTTTTTTATCATGATTACTGATGGATTTAATTTTATTCATAAAGTTCAATGGACGTTACGTGGGGACTTTTCCGATAAATATTTCTACTAAATTATTCGAAAAATGTATACATAATTAATAGATTTTTTTTCAATACGATTATATTTGAATTTCTTGTTTGGGGCATATTAAATAAGTTGCGTTTTAATTTTAATTACACCGATATTAGTTTTAAACTCAATAATCGGAAAACTTTTATTACGTTTTACCGATTGTGGCACATAGCTATTTAGAAAAAAATTAAAACTTGCAATACTGGAAATGTCAATTTGCTTTACAGAATTAAAATAACAGAGTTTACGTAAATAACTTTGAAATATAAGTCAAGTACATCACAACTAGAGCACCATACTGAAGTCACCATACAAGAGCCTAATTTATTGATGGAAGTAGATCTTCTTTTCCAAATTGTAAGACAAACGTGTTGTGATGATGACATCGATACGTAATTTAGAAGCCAACTCTATTGATATTTCGTGATATGTGTTGCTGCCAGCAGGCGGGGTTTGCGTGGTGCCAAGTATGGCGGGCGCGTTAATGTACCGTCAATGCTTCGTCATATGTTTTTATTGTGGTCTGAGAACTTCGTCTGGCTATTAGGGTACGATTCCACCAAAATAGTGTGCAGCACATTTGTTTACAAACATTTTGTGCAAAACTCCAGCATTGCACTTTAAGCTAGTATCGCGTTTAGCTGCTGTCTCCACCGGCAAGGCTGTGCGTAACTTTTGTAAACGCACAGTGTGGCACACTTGTGCACAAACATGTTCACTGAGAAGAGTTTTCTGTCTTCAGATGTTAAATATGGACGGGCAGGAAAACGTAGTGCTTTGTGCTGCAGCTTGTGTTTTATTATTTAGTTTGCTTAAAAAGAAACGAAGAATAAAAGCAAGACTGAGTTCGTGAACAACAAGCGTGTACGTGTACAAGCGAGTCCACTGCGTACATGTGTGCGCGCACAAAAGTATACAGATGTGCGTGACAATTTTAAATGTTCGCGCACAATTTGTTACTGTATGCCCGAGTGACTCGACCAGCGTGAACATTTGTGTCGTACACTGTGCATTACAGTGCCGCACACTGGTGGAATCATGCCTTTAGGTGATCTACAGCGAACGCCGCACACGGTGGATCATAATGTCAACAGAATAATAAAACTGTACACAGTAAACAATACTTACTTAACTTAATATTCAATACACTGCTTAACTTTACGATGACTTAATAGACTAAACCTGTTGTTGAAATCAAAGAAATCGCAAAAGATAATCAATCTGATATCCTTTTTATATTGTTTATTGTGTAGCTTAATTGGTTGAAGCTTAATGGATTGAAGCCACACAATAAGCAATATAAAAACGATATCAGATTGATTATCTTCTGCGATGTCTTTGATTTTAACAACCGATTTAGTCTATTAAGTCATCGTAAAGTTAAGCAGTGTCTTGAATATAAAGTTCGGGAACTGTTTGTAATGCTTGGTGCCCTTTCTAATTCTATTGCTAACGGAAAGGCAATCCGTGGCGGTCATACTAATCTTTAAATAAAAACAAACACATTATTATTGAGTAGATTTTATACAGTACACTAAACGATTCTTAGAAAGTTGAAAGATTCATTTAAACTTTCAAGAGAATTAAATTTAGGCTATCCTAAGGTACCTACTTTTAATAACAATTTAGTGCTTTTGTGTTTTATAAACAGTTTGTTGGAGCCACGAAAGAGAGCGCTTATTAGAAAAGAAAAGTGAACAAAACTTAAACTGCGTCGATTTTACAATACAATACATAACTTTTTATTCATCTCCACACAAAAATTACAAATATGTTCTTGTTGGACTAAAAGTACATAAGTATATTTCAGTAATTTGTTTTGTGGGAGATCTGATGTCCAAGCTAAGCCGAAGCCTGATTGTCTGTTTGTTATTAGGGATCGTCTTATTCAATACCTAGCACTAATTCCACATTCAAACAATAATTTAGTTTATACTGAAAACCGTTGCAAGATGTAAAAAAAATCCTTATTTCCAACCACAACGCCAGCGGGATAATCCGTCTCAAATCAGATGCTCCGAATCAAGATCGGGTACATCCGTACAAGTACACATAACTTGATGTACATAATATGTACGTGAGAAGGGCTCGTCATGTTTTATTTATTCGCGGCTGAGTCGTAATAGAGTCGTGAGAGCGGCCGGCGCGTTTTTTGCCGACCGTAGCTCTGTATTGAGACGTCTCTGTGGATGCTGACGTCTTGTTGCCTGTCTGTACTATACGCTCGACATGACAGAGACACTTATTTCTCGAGTTTTTCCTCACAAGCGACGGAAGAGCTCGTTTACATAGATGTGGCAAGACGGTACATTAATCAATATTTTAACTCGGTGGATAGTTGAAAATTGTAATGTAAACTTTTTCAACGACAAACAAGTAAGCAACTGTTTGTGTTATAAAAAGAAGACATTTTACATGTCTAGCTGAGCATTTTTCATCAAAAGACCTTCGGAGCCAGACAGCTGCAAGAGGATATTAAAAATCCATTCATCACTCTAACAGCAAAAAATAAGAATTCAGATTCACACTCGAACACGGCGACTGCGAAATCTGGAGAGACGGGGGTAGGTATTTCCATCCACCTCCCCGCCCGACCTGACGGGTCGGGGGATGCCTCCCTTTTGACAGGAAATGATTGTCTAATATTAGCTTTGTTATAAGGTTCCTCTTTAGGGATTTAAGCGTATCTTTTTGGACGTTCAATGTTGCGGTATATCGAATTACTATGTATAACACTTGTAATTTATCGTACATCAAGTGAACGTTCTTAGTGAAGTTAGTTTCCAATGTTTTGGTATTAAGGACTTTTTAATAAATAAAATAATTTAGAAGTATACATTTCGCACAGACCATCGTAAATAGACAATGTGAAATTCTACTCAAAATAAAATAGGGATCGATAAATTACAACAGGAATTTCGGGTCAACGTCCGAGTCTAGCGCGTCGCAAGATTTTTTGAACATCCCCGATTATCACAACAAAAAGTCGTCACATGGTTTCCTCGAAATAACCTTTCGAGTTTTATTTTGAATAAAATTTATTGGTGCGACATCTATTCCGGCTGAGCTTTCGTCAACGCCGGTAACCGTTACGAGCTGAATAGAGGACTATGAATAGTAGCGTTGGACTCGCGGCGTGTGGGTTACCTCGCACGATGACAGATTTGTGAATTACACACAGATTCAACACGATTCCAGAAGATATTTTTTCTGCCTTAAACACCCATAAATTTAGTTCAGTTCTATTTAATAAACTAAACTAAAGAAAAACAACATTTCGTTTTTAATTTACATTTACAAATTCGATGAGGTCAGTGACCAAATAGTTTAATTCGAATTATTAAATTAAAAATCCAGACACATTTTTTTAAACGCGTTCCATTTTAATATAAACGAACACATAACCATTCACTCGTATGTACCAACATTCAAATGAATACACTGTTCAAGTGTCCGTTGCATACGTGAGTGCGTGCACCGAAATATTAAAACAAAGCGCAGAATTAAATTGCGATTGGTCCAGCGTGCAACGGTTTGCCGCAAAATATTTTTGTCGAAGCGGCAATAATGCGAAATTCGCATATTGCGCGATTCGCGTGTAGATAACAGAAATAATGGGGTTCAAAAATGAAATTAATTCCAGGTTGATGATTTCAAATTGAAAAGTCACATCGGCTCGCGCCATAATTCATGTTCCTGAAACGTGGCCGGGCGGCTGTGTCGGACGCGGCCGCCAGGGCTGTCGTCTGTCTCTTTTGTACTATTTTCACCCGCACATTTTGGTATCTAAATACAATTTTCAACTATGAACTGTTATATTATGTGCAGAATTTTTACGATAAAGACTTATTAAACTTTATTGGCACGACTATAAATAGGCATCATGTAGACCGTTTTTTAGACGTAATACGTTACTTGACAAAACTTGACAACTATTCATTTTGCTAGGTTACGTAAATTACGAAGAAAATTAAGGCGTCTTAAATTATGATAAATATATTTTTTCAACTTGAAGTTCTACATTTTTACATCGATATCTTAAAACGCGCGCATAATTTAGTTTAGGTTAACTCAAGCTATTAATTCACTTTCAGTATTATGGTAGTAATACAAACTAATCCTTTTGTTTCTCTGCGCTTAGTTGCGTTAGACTTTTTGTGATCACATAAATCACAATTAATCTTTGTGCGTTTTTTGTGAGGAGTGTTTCGTGTAAATATTTGCATGTTTTGTTTAGGGTACAACCCTATAGAAGCTTCATTGTCACAGTCCTTTGTCGGAGGTCTTTTCCGCTTCACCACACGCGGTATCTACGAAAACGTATCTACTTCCATTTATGCACACACCTAATGTATAAAACTTGTGGAGTTACACACATTATGTACTATGAATGTTAGTGGGACTAACACTTTCATATCTAAATGTTGAGTAGGTATACACCTGCATAACTATATTATATGAGTGAATTAAATAAAATGTACATACAAATACATAGTGTATCAGAAATAGCTTACAATGTGTCAAATTTAATTTAATAACCACTAAACTATTATAACAGAAAAACCATCTTATGTTATAATATATAATATCTTCTATATATAATATATAATATCTATATAATATATATTATGTTATAATATATATAATCTTATGTTATAATTATAAATAGCCGTATACATAGTGGTATGATTCCAATCTCATGTGGGCATACAAGGGTGTCGTGAGAGGCGACAGAACCCGGTCCACTTGGTGGTAAGGCTTCTTTCTTCTTCGACTTTATTTATCTCTTCTTTCTTAGTCGACAACGCATCAGTGATACCTTTGATGTTGCTGAAGTCCGACGGCCACTTATCAAAAAAAGACCACAATTACAATAATTTTAATTTATTTTCGTTACGAAAATCAACCTTTTTTATCGGAAACTTGAAACAAAAGTCGTTGTACAATTTATATCTGCGAACTAAACAATAGAAATTACTTTAATTAATATTTCTAGAAAACGATTTATCATATGATTATAATGATGACAGTTTTAATTTTTAATGAGCATAATAATAAAGAATATGAATTTTAATAAACTTAATTAGTTAATTATAAGCACGGTACCTACAAACGTATTATTCAGAAAAAGAAAACTGAAAAATTTTATGCATTGAGTACAATAAACAAAAAAAAAATGATACTCATGATCGCAAAAAAGCAATTAAATAAATTATGCTATTAATTTTATAATCAAAAAACCTTTGTGTCTTTGTTAGGAAAATATTACGAATCAGTTCGACGAATTGAGATGGATAAGTTGGAAAATTTGAGTTTGTATTCAATGCGTAAAGGAATATTACTTTAGGGTTATTATACTGAATGCAAACGAAGATCTAGAACTCTAGTTCAAGAAACGTTCTACCTTGGAACGTGATACTTGTTGCGAGCTATCTGGATAAAATTGGGAATTTACTTAGTTTCATACGCATTTTTTTTTGTATTTACGTAGAATTATTCTTAAAATCATGGTCCTTCAACGACTTTGTTGAGAATCTTCTCTACCATGTGGCATAATGACGTACGATATACATTGTATGTACAATGTAAATTCACTCAATTTAGTGGCCTAACTATAATATAATACAATATTATTGGAGTTTACCCCTTAAGAATCGATTTTCAGATATAAGTCCGGTGTATCAAAATTTATGGGAGTAAAATCAAACTTTCTCCGTTACGTTACGTTAAGTGCGCAACTACCAATCAAGAATCTAGATGGCGTTGGTACTGATTTGTTGATAACGTCATATTTTAAGTCAAAGGTGTCACTGTCATCTTGTATAGTGTCAAAGTGGTCTATGATGAAAAGTCAAGTCATTAGTCAAAAATGTCAAAATTGCTAAAAAAATCTACATATTTATTTTATACCGTTCGTAAGGAGTAAACTCCAGTCGTGCGTCAGAGCTGACACACACATTTTTTATTACTATATACCTAGATAAAATAATTATCCAGCAGCTACGATTACATATTATTATACTTTTTTATTTAGAACAGGACTGAGGTGGACATGGAAATATATTATTATCTAGGGCATCATAATCAACCAATATTATACCCTTGTACAAGTATGTTTGGGATAGGCCTTATTGAGTAGTCGCTAAAACTTAGTTTTATATGCAAATATCAGCGTGTGGCAGGTCTCATGTTTAATGCAGCCGCCTGTCATGAACATTTGTCGGTTGCACTATTTCAAAACATGTGTTCTAGTGCTTACTATGAGTACATATCCTTATGGCTGTGTGTGCATTTCTTGTTAATATATAGCAAATCAGATGTTTTGAGAATGAGAAGAATAGTTTTTTATTTATATTTTTAGTATAATATGGGTACTCACGATATATATTTTATACGCCGATATTATGCTGATTTTATTACGCTGATGTATTAGTGTCAAACGTCATCCGACATCCAACATCCGGTTATTGACATCCGTCATCCGTCAAAGACTAATATTAACGTCGTTTGTCAACCTGTCAAGAGTTTCTCCGCGCCACCGCAGTCTAGCCGTGACCACGATCCCTGTAACTGGGTCGAAATATCGGCGTATAAAATATATATCGTGAGTACCCGTATTATACTAAAAATGTTTACAGTCCGCGATGAGTTGAGTTTAAAATCATGTAGTTTTTTATTGATATTAAACGCTTTTAAATGCCTTTTGTTCTGAATCATTGCTATTTTAATACCTAAGGTTTTTTTTATAAAAAGCGAAATGCCATTGTCAAATCGTAGTATTTTTGTAAGAAATATAAGTATAGTATTTACATATTAAGCATATCGAGTTAAAGCTTCAGTTTTTAATAAAGCTAGTGACGTTGAAAAATATCGTTCGCGTTACATGTTAATCCAACTAATTATTGTTCCTATGAGTTAATTACAAAAAGGCTCGTAAATCATTTCATCCAAACACCGAGCCATGTAATACGGTCAGCTTATTAGGAAATACAAAAAATATAGGCGTCCTTATCTAATATTTTACTGAAACTAATGTTGGAAAGAGAAACCATCTTTCACGGGGAACTGACGAAAATTTGGCCCATAATTTGCCTGCACGAAAATTTGATAATAAATCATAATAGTTTAAGACAGACTAGGGGTAAAAAATAAACCAATTTGGAAAGTGAATTGTAAGGTACGGCGAGGTTAGTCTGTTATTAGAGCAATTATGTTATTATGTTTGCCGTATCTAATCCGAAAAACTAAATTGGAGTCGGCTGTCGGGCGCTGCCGGCAAATGCTCGATAGGTTCAATCATTTCTACTTGTGGGTCGCACGAAATTCGTTGCGGAAGCAATAAGGAACACGAGAATTTCAACCAAATTGTACCATAATACATAGTTTTGTGTAAAAGAAACTTGTCGAAACACTATTTGGGGTACGATCTTAGTTTTTGTGTCTCGCTTCGCTACGGACCATAGTTCGGACAAATTAAAAAGGGTGTTCTATCTGAGTACATATTTTAATGTTGACATTTCATAAACAATCCCGCTCTGCCCTTTAATATCCCTTACTTAATTCATATTTTATTCAATATGACCGTAATTGAAGCGCTGTGACTGCACGTTAGAATAAAATGCTTATGCTCTGGCGCAAAAGTTCATAATAGTTCGCTGATGTTGGGACAGATAAGGACATTGCATGAACGATTGCCTCTTTCACAATTTGTATCTTTAGCATACTTTGTCCATGAAACAGGTTTTTCTTGTGTAAGTTATGAACACGTTTTGTGTTTCATTTCAAAGCGTCCCTTTGTATTATCAAAATATCAAATATGAATACCAAATAAGGGTTGGGACAAAAGAAAAACTGGCATCACTTTAATTTATGCGTAAACGAGTACATGAAAATGTAATAATGGGAGCGTGTTTGGTAAATATATTAATGTAATAACTCTCGTACGGCGGGCCTAAAGTACCGGGACTATTTTTCTAAAATTTCACGGTAGATACATCATCCTGGAGTCATGGAAAATCGTAACGTCTTTATTATAATTGGCCAAAGGATAGTTCAGTGGACAAACCCTTTACAAAATGTATTAATTTAATGACCGTGTCAAAACCTCAAAGTACCCACAGCGTCAATTAAAAAGTTTTCTGTTACTAAAGAATTTTAAAGCATATCGACGCTTGAAAGGAAAAATTGACTAAGCGACATTGAGCTTACTTTACAGGAGAGCACTTTAAAGTTGAATTTATACAAAATTTGTTGTATATTCTACAATACCTATAGATGATAAAATAAGGATTTCAAAACAGCAAGAATAACGTCGGTAGGAGGATTACAAAAAAGTATATGATTTTTTCCTAAAAATTCCAACTTTAAACTCTCCTGTAAAGTGTAAAGTTAGCTCAATGTCGCTTAGTCATTTTTTCCTTTCAAGCGTCGATGTAATATGGCAATACATACTAGATTTTCTACTCTGTTTTCCGTCTCTCTTTCTTGGCCAGTAATGCACCAGTGATGTTTTGGTGTCGCTGTTGTCTTTGAGTCACAAAAGATTTCCATACCTAAGTAGGATCGTCAGCTTATTTATCGGCCAGTTACATAAAAAATTGTGTACATCCTATTATTAATATTATAAATGTGAAAGTTTGTGAAGATGTTTGGATGTTTGTTCGACAATCACGCCACAACTACTTAACTGATTTGGCTAAAATTTGGAATGGAGATAGCATATACTCTGGATTAACACATAAGGCCTATATGTCATTGGCTTTTTATCCTGGAAAAGTTCAGGGTTCCACGGGCATATAAATCTAAATAATTTGATTAAAAATTTCGTTTCAAAACCACCCTACCGCGGGTAAAGCTACGGGCTAAAACTAGTAATATATGATATAAAATTAGTACACTCATATTAAGTACCAAATTCGTGGTTATGATTAAACTTATGTACATTTATTAACACCTAATTATGATCAATGCATTTTATCGATACAAAAGTTCATCTTCACTAATCTATAGTGTATCAGTGGCGCTTACGAATGAACGAATGTAAACAGATTTCTGAGGAATTTCAGACTCCATCATCGAACATTCCGAACGATTCATTTACCTCAATGTTTACCAATTTTTATCTGGCAAATGACGCGTGACTAGTGGGAACAAACCTGATAACGTTGCAATAAATTAATTTTTATTAATTTAATTCCTCATTTTGTTTACAAAGTGGTACGACAACCTTTTTACCAATATCTTTTATTGTTTTTCGCTGTTTGTTTCTGTCTATTTTGCATATAATTATTTTTCATACTTTACGGTTATTACAGTTTCTGACCGATTAATTAATCATTGTATGGTTGTTGGTTTTCAAACATTGCATTACAGTGTTGCAAATATTATACCGGGATTTATGAAAATAATTTGCCGAATTAAACTCGTAATTTAAAAAGGTTATATTATTTAGTCATATTTTCAAATATGCTATTATTTTTTATATAGGTACTATCTACTTTAAAAGTATGATATTGAAATTTAGAGATTGTTTAAAATAGAGTATCATACTCGTAGTTACATATGGCCTAAAATTATGTCGCATAAAATATTTTACATAATGAATCTTATCATAGTAAAATACGCAAAATTCATAATGAATTAAGTTTTAAATCACATCAAAAAGTCCTCTGGTGATGAATTGAAAGCATAGTATAGAATTCTTTATTGAACTTGACCAGTAAAAGTAGATATCCATTGTATATTGCACTGACCTATTTATCAGTTGGAACAGTACTCACGGCCCTGCACAAGTGTACATATAAACAGATATAGAAGTCACAGGTCAAAAGATACGGAGAGCCAACGACTTTTTGAAAATGTTTTTTCCTGGCTGATAAGGGGGGTCAACGATAAAATATATTAAACTTTCTCTTTAGCAAATTATGCCCGTGATTCTAAAAAGTATTGTTAATTTGATGTTGAGATTCACCTATTCTAACCCTTTTCCTAATTATTGATGTTAGTATTTAATTATAGAGTAACCTTATCATATCAAAATTTTATAACAAATTTTTAAAATTTTTTATCAAAAATATTCACAAATGCATTTTCTTTTGTTACAGGTAAGGATTAAGACTTCGGATCTACTACGAGATAGCAGTCTCATTGATCTGTTAAGACATGGACACCGTCACTCGATTATATTATTAAACATCATGAACTTAAAGCCGTTTTCTTCTTCTACATTTTACGTTGCTACACAAGTTGAACGCGTTTTAAAATAGCAGCTGAAAGTCGACTCTACACTCCCAAGAGATACACGTACTCTACATAAGATGTAGGTTTACGTTCCTTCCACCATAGAAAATTGTGAAAATATAACATAAATTTACAAAAATTGTATCTAATATTTAAAATAATTTGTCCGATGGGCGGTTAATTATTATTAATTAATTATAACATTCCATATAACTCCGTGTAAGTTGTAGGTCAATGATTGCATTGACGGCATAGATAATCTACTATTGACGGCTAGTTGGGCACTGACAACTGCCGGAAATATTGACAACCAACAAGTGTCTCATAATTTAAACTCGATAATACGTTAGATGATTCAGTGGCATCACATATGCCGATCGCAGAAACAGCGACGCATCTTTCCATAGCGTTTCCCGCCCATCCGTAGCGCAACGCTACGTGCATTCACACGCATTTGGATAATCTCTCATGTGATCGGACACATAGCGCGTGTACTCTCTATAACCAACCATTTTGTAAAACCGATACAGTTCACATTTCCCTCTGCAGCTAGGCATCATTTCGTCTGGCCGCGTTAAAAGCACGCTGCATGTTCGCACTCCCACCCGCCACAACACAAGCGCAACCACGTATGAATCACGAAGCTTCGCGTGTGCGAGTGCAGAGTGGCCGTACGTTCGCGGTCCGCTGGAGATTGTCAGTGTGGAGGTGTCTATCCGTGCACGCGGCCGTGTGTGCGTGAGCCCACTCATGGCAGCGGACTATGACGGCTCGTAGATTTGACAGCTAGCTCAATGCGAGTTCAGACGTTCATTAAACGCAGGCCGATATAATTTTCGTGAAATACTAGGATTACTTACGTACGATAAGAAGACGTGGAGTTGTGTGCGTATTTTGTGAATTTTGTTTTGAAGTGATTATGAAAACTTTTCGCGCGCGAGTTCAAGTTCGTCGCGCCTTATAAGAATTGTCTGGAGCTACCGAGTACCAATTGATTTGTGACATGTCCGATTCGAGGAGTGTTTGCCTATCATGTTTGCAATTGGATCTGGTTCGTTAGAAATCAGTCTGAGGGTCTGCGGTATGAATAAAATATTCGCCATTTGGAGGCCCCAACTAGACCGAAGTCCGGGTGAAGTGACGAGTGGAAAAAATAAATTGAGATCGATATGATGAACATGTTCAAATTAAATCAATCAGCTATGATAAGAAAAAGATGATATTCTGTGATGTGTATAGACATAAATAAGATATTTTTATACGTGAAAAGTTTAGTGCTAATTCAAACTCTGTGGAACTAACGTGACTGGATATATAAACGTTTAATTGTTGTTTCGACAAATTGTTTTCAGCGATTTGGATTTTTATTGGTGAGTTATATAAATATTTAACATTTAAATCAATTAACTTATACGAAAAATACTTTACAACGAATAAAATTTGTAAAATATCGCATTATACGATCTTAATTAAATTTATGCACTTTAAATGTTTACATTTTAATTTTACGAGTCACTAAAGTACTCACATCAACAGCTATTAAAATTAGTAAGTTTATAAACATTGTTATCGTATAACAAATTTGCGAATAGAGATAAGATTCGTCATTAACCATTTAATGACCAATAAAACGCGATCAGAAAAATGTAAATGAAACAAAACGACCGCCTCTATAATCGGAGAAACAATGATTTATCCATAACGATATCCATATGTCACGAAAATTAATATAGACATTAACACAAATCAACACCGAATATTATAATATTGTTCTCTACATATCAAGTCGGGTCATCTTTTGTGGGAGTTGCCGAAACCAGGTATGGGTCCCGAGACCATTAATAAAAATTGCGTTGGCTTTTAAAAAGTCGTTTAGGAACAAATAGAGTTGTCTCTACCATGAGTGGTAGGAAACGGCACCGCCTTGGGGTTGCTCATTAATCACTTTCTGTTACTGATAGAGACAGTTAGTTATGTACGAGTGTTATAGAATTCGGAGCTTTTTGGATATTGACATTTTTGCGTTTATTATTGGATTGCGTTATCAGTGTTTAAGTGTCAATTAAAATTCTTAACAGTTGGCTAAATGCATAGTGCTTTTAATCATAAATTATATTACAGTTAAATATTTCTTTCTTATTTTATAGTTACACTGTTAACTATTTTTGAATAAATAACTTACACCCACAGCTTTCATATCGCAGAAAATAAACTAAAATAAATTTAGAATGTTTCAAAACATTCCTATTCACGCAACTGTGAAATTTGTTTACTACACTTTCGGCGTTTCGTTAAAATAATTTACGAAAAATTTCGATGTGTTGTGGAATTTATATTAATATCACTGTTTCGGAAAATTCCGATTTTATTATTCACTGTAAATTGTTCTATCACGACACGGTAAGCGGTAAGCTAATAGCATAATTTTTAATAAAGTATTCGCAATGAATTATTTAGTACATTAAAATAAAATACGTGATAACAATTAACATACCTATATTTTCTTTTGATTTTTCATAAAATTATAGTTTATATGAACGAATTAATGGTCATGACATGACATTTCTTTTTCATTTTAAATAAAAAAATCTTATTAAAAATTGCCCACTTAATCATAAAAAAATTAAACTAGGTCTAAAGCAAGTTTTCAATTTCAGATGAGACTATTTAGCTAACCTCGCTATAAAGGATAGACCTGATCAACCATTTGTTTCGATTACATATTCAACAAAAAAAATGTTTTGCTTTAAAACCTACTTGAGCAGCTCTTGGGTCTATTCTGGTGGAAATCCAAGTGTAGATTTCATGCCTCCCGCATGCCTTCAACCTGGCTTAATTACTGTTATCGATAAAAACCGGATCCGATAGCTTAATAAACATGCATCCAAAGCATTGGTTTCACCCATTCAACTCTCAAATGTGGCCGAAGTTACATCACCCAGCAAATCACTGGAAGCCTTCGGACAAAGGTGGTCTTCATTTTTAATTTTATTTACTAGCAATTCCTAAAGTTTTTTCGTAATAAGTCACGTATAACATTAAATTAGTACTGCGTTTTTTTATATTGTCCGCGATTAGGTTTACGATATTATCGCCTGCAGTGCAGCAAGTTCAATAAGTAGCTACTTAATCTGTAACTCGAGGACTTTTGTATACTCGTAAAAGGTACCTATTCACTATGTATCCTACCATAAGTTATATTAAAATGTGAGGTTTCTTTTTAATGAATAGTTGCTATTGGCCTTAGTGGCCTTTACAGCTTTACCCGGACGGGAAAGTGAGTTTGTGAGGTCGGTTTTTACTTTTTCACGCAAAAACCACTAACCCGCCGTTTTGCTCGCGCTTCCGGGATAAAAAGTATCCTATATTTTAATCCAAGTCATGGTCACCTATGTGTTTAATTTCATGAAAATCACTTTAGTAGTTTTTGTGTAAAAGAGTTATAAACAATACAAACCTTCACATTTATAATACCTGTTAGCAGGATAGTTATCTATTGATAGGGTAGGTGATACAAGTCTTATTAAACTACGCTATACTTATCAGATTTATTGATAAAATGGAGATAAAATTGCAAGTAGAACCTATTTACATTTTTGTAACACTTACACAAACAATGCAAAGGGACAGGTTTACAAACATCACACAGGCATGTAGGTGATGTATGCAGGCATTTTAGCATAATAATATTACACCATGTTACAGGCAAAGAACAAATAAGTATATACATCAAGTTTATGGGATGGTATACATATTGAATCAAATGTCAAGTAAATGCCATCACAAAGCCGCGTCACAATTCATAAATAGGTAACTAGGTAACTTTGTACAACATAACATATTCAGATGTAATGTACGTTATTATGATATATAGCTTTATAAATCAATAATAAACAACTATGACATTGACACAATAAATGCGTTTAATTTATTAATAAAATTTAAATGCTTTTTATTAATACTTACAGTTAATAAAAATAAAAAGTTCTTACACTAAGAATAAACATAAAGCAATAATTATAATTTACCGTTTTCGTAAATCCAGCGGCCACTAGTAACTTAATTAATATTAATTTGTTGAATCCAAGTATAAACAGTAGTTGTATTGGTGAATTAACAAAATTTATCATCCGCTCTCAGTATTGGATATGTATGTACCTATGTAAGTTTGTCGAAGGGTTCTGCCACGGACTTCCGATTTGATTACGAGTTCAGCATTGGTGAATTAATTAAATTGAATGACCTGATAGTTCTCTCATAGTTCGTTTATGAATAACTAGCTTCTACCCGCGTCTTCGTCTGCGTAGACTTCAGATATGGATCCTTAGAGAAATAAAAAATGTGATTAATAAAAAATATTATAGTAGTACATACGAGTACATACATAGGATGACCCTATAGCCCAGTTGGTAGCTTGCGAAACGAGGGACCCAGGCTCAATTCCCGGCCGGGCACATTTTCTTGTGACAAATATATTTCTACTCGGGTCTTGGGTGTAATAGTGATGTGTTATTTTTGTGGTCTATGCCAATGGTGCACAGGGTGTATGTACTGCGGGGAGTTTGTACGCGCTTTTTATACATAAAACTGTTAAGGTATAAAATTTTGTCTCTGAAATACACCATCAGGCTTTAAGTTGGTCAATAATCACGGCCCGTGTGGCGCAATGGTTACCATGCCAGGTCGTCGAGCTAAAGGTCCTGGGTTCGATTCACTGCGAGGGGGAAATTTTAATGATGGGTTGGAATTTGTGTTCTTGGTCTGGGTGTGTGTCCTTGTGTTATATATGGCACCCACGATACAGGGTATCCTAGTGTGGGGCCTTGAGAGTAACAACAACAAATATTTAAAAAAACGGTTTCGTTGATGACATCCATTCAGGAGTTACATTTTGCCTCCAAGATACACCACCAGGCCTTAAGTTGGTAAATAATGTACTAGTTTTGCAACGTTAACGATAATAACAACAAATATCTTTAAACACGGTTTCATTATATCCTAACATTGAGGAGTTCTATTCTGTATCCCCAGAACCCTATTCTCTATTCTTATTTATGTTTAATATATATTTATATAATATGTATATATATAAATACTATGGTTATCTGGATATTAGTATTTCAATATGTTGTTTATTGCGTTATTTCTTCCCGTTTTTTTTATAATCTTTTTTTTTTGTTTTCTTTGCCTACCTCACATTTTCACCATCACCTAGGGTCAACTGGCAGAGAATGCCATTAGGCATTAAGTTCGCCCTTGCAACCTCTAGTTTAAGGTGTTGCAAAAGAATAAATAAATAAATAAATAAACCCATCATCAGATCCTGGCACGTGGCAAAATTCTTACCTAACATTATAAAAAAAAGATTATCTTATCCTTCGGGACCAGGTCTATTTTTCAGGATAAAAAGTATCCTATCTTTTAATTTTGGTCAAGAATTATGTATGCCAAATTTCATCCATATCCGTTCGGCCGTTTTTGCGTGACGGAGTCACAAACATCCAAACATCTAAACATCCAAATTTTCTTGTTTATAAAATTTTAGTAGGAAAGTAGGATGAATATTTTATTAAATATTTAAAAAATTCAGATTTGAAAACAGTATTTGAGTAACTTAACAACCTTATTCATCCGTTCCATATTGCGAAAAAAAGGAGAAGTTATTTTGCAAACTTCCAATTAAATGTGTATAATAAATTTTTCAAAGCTTTCGTTGAAAACTATTTTTTTTTAAATATCTCCCCAATTTTTATATTTCGCAATTTGGAACAGAATATACAATTCAATTTTCAGCTATAATCAATAATGTTTTCAAGTTACTCAATAGTTTAAAAACTCCTTCATGTCAATTAAAAATGATCGTATTATGCAAAAACATTGAATTACAATATTTTGTTATTGCAAATATTCACTTCTGTCGTAATATTACGATTATAGTTATTTAATATCGAATAAACATGAAAAATAGCCGTTACAAGTCCATACCACGTTATTTAATCGTGACAATAAAATACGAGTGCGTCTTTAATGCAGCTGTAGACCGCAAAATTAAACGTTTTTCAATATATTACCAGGACAGACACTTGCATTATTTTATTATAGGAGAAAGTGATCGTCTGTCATTTAAACGTGTGTTTAAAATGACTGTGGTCAGTTAAATAACGACAAAAATACACGTATTTTATGATAAAAGTGAAATTTATGAAAGAAGAATGTAAAAAAAAAATATTGGATGGGATACTGACTTATTGTTTATTTTTATTATTTACTAGTGGATAGTGGATACTCAGCGTTTTTTTTAGTATAATATGGGTACTCACGATATCTATTTTATACGCCGATATTTCGACTCAGTTGCAGGGATCGTGATCATCGTGAATACCCGTATTATACTATAAAAGTTTTCAGTCCACGATGGGTTAAGTTTAAAATCATGTGATACTCAGCGTGTTTCACTACGCTAAAAAAATTTCTGATGAGAATGACAGATCAATGTTTTTGTGTTAAAGTTATCTTCAAATTGTTGTATGAGAAAAGTGGAAAATCGACTTTGTCAATGGAACGAATGTGCCTAACACGTTGTTTTAGTAGTCTCAAACCACCTTCGGATTATTGCCTTTCAAATGAAACCATTTCGAGGCATATCGGTTGAATGGTTTCGGAGTCTATAAAGGATATCCCTACAAACATTTTTTGTGTTTTCTGTATTTATATAGATTGGATATTAATAATCCATTTAAAAAGGTAAAAGACTCAAGATGTAGCGTGTGAGTAACTTAGTAGACCCTATGTCTTAAATAGTAGAGATGATATTTGAATGAACAATGATATGAACATTGTGAATTGCCGTTCAGTGCTTAAGGATATGGACTTTGTTAATGCCGATAAGATTCATTCTCCTACAGTTGCAGGTACCTGATGTACCTATATAAAATTTTGCGTTAGTGATAAAGGTATATAAGATATACCTAATATAGCTAATGTTTTGTCAAATAAGACCAAGAATAAATAAATAAATTATCTATCCTTTACTGAAATAAAGGGCACATAAGAAACCAATGAAAAGCGAAAAATGATAGGTATTTATTTTGATAGTTGAGCTTCCTCTTTTTGTTTTTGGTAACTACGCATATTTCAAAAAAAATAATTAAATAATATATTGTTTAATGTTCATCTCAATGAGTTCTACTAAACACTAACGTCATTTTCTACTACACTAATGTCATGTAGCACATCCGGAAATACAAAAGTAATTGACCAGTTAATTACAAAATATAAAATTTTGTGCTCGAATTTCGATGTTCAAAGATGTTCCGCATTATGTTTTTGAAACTGGATGGTTTCTTTTCTAGCCTATTACAGTAACGGTGCCTTTCACCGCTATCTGCAGCCCATCTGATGAACTGCTTTTTAGAGATCTGTATTAAGAATTGAAACTCTAAACTTCAACAGGATATAATTTCTGCAATTTTAATCGTCTGGAAACCTTCATTTTTTTAGCGTGAGAAACAAACATTCCTACTTATAGAAACACAAGTTATAACAAAAATTTTCGCACCTTCAATGGAAAAAAGGCATCAGATGAAAATTGCAATTTTACAGGAGAGCAAAAAAACGGTTCAAATATCAGTAAGTAATCAAAGGAATTTAAATTAGGATTTCTTTCACAAAACCGTCAAGGTAATGATAAAAATTTGAAAAAAATTGAGCATAATGCTTTTTTTTAACCCTCTTTCCAATCATATTTTATTAATAACTAAAACTCAACGTAAGACGACTTATGCTTTTTTTCCACTGAGGGTGCGATTTATTAAAAAAATCCAACAAAAAAAAATCCAGCTTTGTAAGTAGTACAGTTTACAGTAACTAACAGCTTAAAAATAAGCAAAAAAAAAACAACGTATTTTTTAATAACGTGCTGTCTAAATTAAAGTTTAACACATACGGAACGCATCTGAAGATTACAAATTCATGCTTGGACACTTTTTGTATACTGACTTAATAAACCGAGCAGCATGCAAGATTTTAATGTGTAGCAGAGATTTAGTTGATGCGATAATGCAGCGTGACCACTTTGACCACGACTTTCTATGAAACTTGGTTGTCGGCGCTTTTCAACAGAATTCGGTATGCCCTTAACAACGTCTTGTTTAGTTCAGTATGCCACGACCGCGTCGCTTCAGTCGCTAATGTGATTTAAATAGTAATCTGCAGAGAATTGTACACTGAATTCCTTATTCACTGACTGCTTTTATATTTTGATTATCCATCCATCAGCCTTTAGAGGTCCACTGCTGGACATAGGCCTCCCCTAATATACGCCACTCAGACCGGTCCTGAGCCTCCTGAATCCAGCGGATACCCGCTGTCTTCTTCAGATAATAACTACAGAAAACGAAGGCAAAAGTAATATACCTATCCAAAATAGTGTATTCTTTGGTAAAATTTACTGCGTTTTATAAAATCGTACCCAACAAGCTTGACGTTTTTTGTGTTTTTTATAATATAAACACAATCCATGTTTATTTTTTTCCTTTCAATGATCTCCATAATAATTTAATTAAACTAGTTTGCTTATCAAAAAAATTATGAATATTTTTAAAATCGTAAAATGTTTGTTTTAAATAGGTTATAATTATAGGTAGAGTCAAAAGAGTAAAATATTGTTTTTTAGTCAGATGTAACATAAATATTGATGGATTTATACATAGTCGTTTAATGTTGGTTTAATAATATATTTTCCTATAAATAGAAATCAATTAGTTATACTACTGCCAAGATTAACATGGAAAATTATAATATTTTACAGTTACGTTTCCGTATTCTAATAAACAAGTGTTGTAAGATTGTTATTTATTATTCGATGACAAGATCGCCCACGATTTAGGTATACGTCATCAAAGAAACCATAGTCTTTTCAACAAGTTATAATGAATTCATTTACAAATCTGATCTTTAGTGCGTTATCAACATTTTCTAAATACTTATTTAACAGAAATTAATATGCCTACCGCGATTGTTAATATAATGCCATTTGTTCATGTCATCGGTCGCAACTAACGAAACTGCTGTCGCATTAAATATTTTAATTAACTTTATACATGCGGCGATACTGTCAAAATTAGACTGGTAGCTACTTGCAAAGTTTTTAATATAAAAAATCTAATATATAAAACACAAAAAATGTTTGTACGGATGTCTGACTCCTGAAACCATCCAACCGAGGTGCCCCAAACCACCCCAAACCAATGTTTGAGACCACTAAAACAATGCATTAGGCACACAAATTTTTTAGCGTAGTACATAGCACACGCAGGGTAGGTATCCGCGAGTATAATATAAAATGTATTTTTGAAGTATTTTTTTTTCGGGCAACAAGGCCCATAGTACTTATATATACCTTACAGACTAATATACATATCAATATACTTATAACTAATTCACTAATTATCAGCGAAGTGACACGCTTTCAGTGACTCCTGGTGGTCGCCGACGTCCACGGAACTTTCTGAAGACGACTCCCTTCGGCCACAGCTCCTCCTTCAGAAAAGTCGACAGGTGCTCGGTTGGACTTACCGATTTGCGTTTCAGTACTTGACCAACATTGTATTGGTTTCTGATTCAGAACTGAACTCAGTTGTGATAATGATAAAATTAGCAAACTGGCAGGCCTCGGTCTTATACAGTCGCTGCTGCTCTTAGACCTATACAACCAGTTAGAGTAGAATTACTGCTACGCTTCTACTTATCCTATTTGTCTACCAAAAGATGTTTTGCTACTTTGAAGACAGACGGATACTTGTTTGTAAATGACGTATTGTATTATTTATGTGACTGGTACATGTTATTAGTTGGTAGGTAGGTACCTACTTCTATAATAGTATTTTGTTACTTTTGTGCATAAAATAAAATTTTCTTTATGACATTCTAATCGATATGTGTAATTATTTATATTGCTAGTGTTTTTTTTTTCTAATTTTTTCAAAGTTTTCCTAAAGACATATTCTATTTGATATACGTAATCTATACTTAGGTACTAAAACTCAAAGGGAAAATAAAAAAAATACTCAAAGGGATAATAAAAATCAAAGGGAAAATTTTCTGTACATTGAATATTTTTTAAAAATTTCGATTAGGGGGCACTTCAATAACGTGTGAAGAATGGGTCCCAACTGTTAATCCTTCCATGGTTTAGTTATTCAGTATTACTTTTTTATATTCTAAACTACTGTGCTTATTTTTTTCTTTTTAGTTTTTTTACGCATTCAGTTTTTTTCCCTTTCTAAAGCGTTGTTTTATCTGCTGTGACAGTAAATTTGTTAAAGCAATTACCGCGTATGTAAATACAATTACGTCGACAGTTACCTAAACTTGTATCTGTTGTCGACCTTAATAGTAATACAACTGGTTAACAGTGGACTACTACAATTGTTTACGTGACAACACTATTTATAATGTGTATGAACACTGATCTCCGTTATACCTGTGTAACATATGTTATGCGTGTTAGAGGTCAGTAGGTTTATTATTGTAATTATCTATGTGGAACTATAATTAAATTTATACAAAGTTATATGAAAAATACTGTTCCTTACATTGATTAAATTGAATTACTGCCTAATAGTTTTATTTACATTTTGATGTTGATTTTCCATTCAAAATTTTCCACAAATGACTGAAACTCACACATATACTTGGTATATAAATGTCACATGTATACTAATATGTATACTATATACATCAAATGTATATAGTATACATAAAATTTATTTATTTATAATCATATTATACCTATCTCATTTACAGTTATGAAATTAATAATAATTAATGAAGCACTAAAATAGAGATACGGTTAGGTTAGAATTTATCCATATTCGCTATCGGATTTTTCATGAGAATATCCTAAAACACACTACCGGTATTTTTTTATTATCCCCAATCATCAATCAATAATTTATTGTTAGAAATCTAAAACCGTTTTGCGAAAATTACGAATAAATAATGATCTGAAAACAAAAGTGAAATTACACGGGGTTTGATAAATTATCACTAAATAAAGATAATAATACTCGGATTGCCGGTTTGACATGTGAAGTCGGTAAAATTAATGTGTATTATAGGCCCCGTAACACCCGCTCGTTTGTGAGGCGAATTTGTTAAATTATGAGGCGGTCGATTTGAATATTAATCTTGGGTGTATCGAGCGAGATCGACTCACGATCGTTTCTTCAAATTATCGTTCGACTTTTGTAAACCGAACGATCGCCCTCAAGTTACGTTACTTTGACTTTACATTGATGAATGAAACACATTAATCTTCTCATGTCAGTTATGTGCATGTTTCTTATACCAACGCAATTTATAATTTGCGGAACCTATAGGTATTTAACTATGTAATGTATTTTATAATTTCACATTTTTCCGAAATAACCTTAAAAGCTTCTAGAATATTATAGCGTCTCATGAAATTTCATCTTATATAGCTATGATAGATCTTTCATTGAATATTATATTGTATTATTTTTATAATTATAATTGTATATTAATGAAATGGAAAAAAATTATAATTATATAATGTGGAAAATGTGCGACGCATCTTCGTTCGTGTAGATATATATATATATAAGCAATTCTGTAACATAAGTACCTACCTACACAGTAACAATATGGTAATAAATTCTTTTAATATTCAATATTTAAAATCTTGTTTAACATCAGTGCTTTAGTTGACTTTTTCACGAAATTTTTAAATACAAGGTATAGCGTCAACCTCTATTTTTTACTTATTTATTATATGTTATACGTCTAATTTAAACGTAATCGATAATTGGTAAATAATAAATAAAATGAATAATAACTGATTTTATAGTAGTTATAAGTAATTATTGATAGATATGATAATTGACTAAGCATTTTACTTGAATCATACAATAAGTCTTACAATTCTGCATTTTTATCGATTGGGATTCCTACCAATTTCATTGTATAAAATGGCATTCAACACCGGCATTCCAATTACAGCTGATAAAATTATTTGAATTGAACCCTTGAATAAGATCAATTAATTAATTCTATTGTTTAATTTGTGACAAAAGGAAACAATTTGAACATCCTGTGGCATATTAATTTGGTTTTTATTTAAGTTTTATTTACTTACCAGCGATATTGACAACGGTATATTACGTAAATAAAGTACCTGATATAATGGATATAAACAAAAATATCTGTCAAATATATGTTTGCTAATTGCAGTAAATTTAATTGTTTGCATAATTTTAATTATTTGTTTATGTACACTGTACGTTAATATAAGGTGGAGTCAGTTCAGAAAGGCATGCGTCGCGGATGCTTAACTACGCATGCCTCAGCCAGACGTGTGACGGGCAAAGAAAAGCATCAATCTGTACGACGCATTCTTAGAGATCTTGGTGCACCATGCAAGACATTTTGCTTGGGTTTATTTTCGTCAAGAAGTGCAAATTGAAATAACAATAAAATCACTAAATTGAAAGAATACTTATGTCAAATGATTCGTATTATGTAAATTTTCGCGTATTCTGGATTTTACAACTGCTCTTGATATGATTGGATTTTTTTGTTATAAAAAGCGAATATACTAAACCTACTGAACATAACTTATTATAAAGCTTACAATCTAGTTAATTAAACTAGTTTTCACAAATCAATGATATCGATGATTTTTAGATAAATGACAATTTATGTATGGTTACAATAATTACTGTACTGATTCCAATGCCATTATCACTATAAAAAAGTTGGAAATATTTAATTAAAATAAAAATATTAATTTTGTTAGTTAACTTCCGTAATTATTAAGTAAAAACCAGAGGTGTTATTTTAATGCTAACAGAAGATGAAGTTATTATATTTGAACCAGAGTTCTTACACGCGGTAAAACAAAACACTGTACTTTAATCGCTGATATAAGTATTATAATTCATTACAGACAATTTCATTAACAAAGCGAATTAGGCTCGATAACATCGAACACGTTATATGTACGTAACCGCTTGATATTTTAGTCACGACTCGTGAGTCTTGTGAACATGACAACTTACGTATAAATTCGTGTATCAATTTTTCGATCGGTTGGGGCTACACTAATCTCCGATACTATGTATAAGAGTATAAGTAGTTTTTTTTTGTAAAAACTTAAACACGGTTTTACACTGAATACTTTTCTACGCTGTAATTTTTCAGGTTTGAAATAGAATTATTTTTGGATATGTATGTCGGTTTGGATGCCTTTGCTCAGTTGGTATAAAATAACCGGTTGTGGTTTTATAGAGAACATGACTCGAATAAAGTCTGATAAAAAAATTTTACAGTTTATTTGTAGCTATTGTAGCATATTATTAAGTTTCTAATTCATAGAAATGGAAAACCCACCGGTCAAAAAATGTTATAGGGTGAGCATGAAATAATCGCTTACACAGTCATAAAAGGTATTCCCTGTGCCATGGATGGCACGAACAGCAAAATTAATAGCTAATATTTAATTTCAAATAACAAAAGTCTATTAGGATCTTGCCACTCTGTTTAGCTGACTGTCCCTACCTGTCATTACAACAGCTTTACAAGTACCAACCGTTATTTTAGATTAGTTCCTTTAATGGCACGGGTTATACAACTACAAATCCTTAATTATGAGCTGACTTCATTGTAATCAAAGCGATTGATCATACCATAACTGATGATGATGATAGAAAGCTTTTAAGTTCTTTAAAACATTTATTAATGATAGGTACAATTGGCGTCATTGTTAAATAGTGTGCGATTTTGCTTACAAATGTATTTATGTATATTAGGTATTATGTATTTAATCTCTCTGGGTGGTTTGGATATAAGAACACTACCTAATTAGATACACTGTCCAAAATGTCTCCAGAGAATTTGAGTTGGGTGAGCCCGGTCAATGGACTACTCGTCGTACCTATAAGCTGAGATGTACTATTGTATACTCCAATTTTCAAATTGCTTTATTTTCCACTTATAGATACTAGGGACCCGTGGCCGTGTAGAACTAGAACGGATGGAATATTTTTTACTTTATTTCGTGATACACTTGTAATCTAATAGTTTTTAATGTTCGAAATTAGGTACTTTTACATAATAATCTGGAAAATGCAATTTTTATAGATTTTTCCTTTTTCATTTGATAATACGTTGCTATATTACGTTTGCGAAAACTTTTAAGGTTTGTTGGAATTAATACAATAAAATCTATCAGGCCTCAACCATAGGCACGAGTATTATCTATATAATTAGATTTACAATAAATATCACGCAACATCAAATACTTGTATTTAAACATTCAATATATCCAAAGAATTAAAAAGATTCGTGGAATTTAGATGTGCTAACTAAACAGTGTACCCGTGCAATGCATAGCTACAAATAGTTCGTTTGATTGAACGCTGCCTATTTGTGGCCTGTGGCTACGCCGTCTGGTTACACCGTTTCTTAACTAATTCAAATACAATGTGATTAATATTATCAAATCAGTAGCTTAATTCGCCAGCAAAGCCCTCTATAAAAACAGGTAGCTCATTTTTCTATGATTTTTGCTTTATTTCTCGAAATTTCTCGAAATTCTATAACCAACAACATTGCCACACATTAACAGTGCCACTTGTTCTATTATACTTGTATAGGCGTTCTATTATATTTGTAAAGAATTTTTAATTTTGATTTTATTTAGATTTTGGTCTTTATTTTATTCATGGTTTTCATAGGGTGATATACTATTGGATATTGGCCTCTTCAATCAGAATTTTTGTGTGGTTTTTCTGAACAAAAATATTACAATTTAATGCATTATGCTCGTCGCTTATAACTAAATTGATTCGGTATTTTTATGTATCTAAATCAATAAATGAAAAAATGCATACGTGTACCAAATGATACATAAAAAGAAAATGTTCCATACAGCATGTCAAATGAGATATATTTCCAAATTGTGATCTCAAGTCCATGGCCCACAGCGATAGATAGTGTGTATGTAATTTGGGCGTTCTTGATCCAATCGATTTATGATTGCTTTAAGGCTCAACAAAAAATTAACATTCTCTTACGATATAACGCAATAGTAACGTTATTCACTCATATTTAAATGTGGTAAAATGAACGCCCCAGGTGTTATTTCTTCGTAAAACATATTGGTATTTATTATTGTGTTCATCTCTGGTCCACGAAACACGCCCTTCTTCTTTTATTACTTGCAAGCATTTTTCCTAATCCGCAAACGAATTCAAATATTATTGCTAAAGTTTGCAGTGTAATTGCGTCGCCTTTTAAAGTCGAACACTTTTTTTTCTTTAACAATCTTGATCCGAATGAGCAAGGAAGACTGTGTCCAAGGATGAGCTTTTTACACCTTAGGTATACCCTTACTAGGCGCACCTAACATTCACCCATCTGTTTATTGGATGAAAAGTGTTTTATATCCAATTCAGTATGCTAAAAATACATCGCGAGTGGGTTGACTGAAAAATTCCTGGTCACACTATAATTAATTAAAAATTTCAACAAACCAACAATTGCATTTTCTATAGGATCCATAATTTTGGTTGGTATTAAAATTTGTTTTTAAAGTCATTAGTGCAATGTTTAATACAAAGTAATTTTGAAATATTTAATCCTACTATATTACTATTCCTATTATATTAATATTTTAATGTGATTGATATTATTTGAATTTTACAAGCTTTTATTTAACTTGCAATGATATGTAGGTATCTTATGTTGTGAAATCTTGTAAATTAATTTTAAATCACTTATCTTTAACCGATTGAGAGGAAAGGTACACACGCTTATTTTGGATGATATCTAATGCATGCTTAGCTATGTGACGTCCTTCTAATTCCAATATGGCGGATCATGCAAGATGGCGGACAAGTTTTTTTCTACCTATCAAAATATGGGTATCACTACGTACCAAAACATGGGTATCAAATGAAAGGACTTGCTGAGGAGAACACAAAAACTAATACAACGTCACATTAAATACAAAGCTTGTTTTTAAAAAGTTTTTACCATTAATTTATTTGTTACTATTTCAGGCAAAAATTACTGAAAGGATTTTCATGAAATTTAGAAAACTGCTGGATCATCTGGAGTAAGATATAGAGTACTTATTATCCCGATAACCGCGGTCAAAGCGCTAGTTATAGTCTAACCAGGAATTTTTAAGTCAACGCACTCGCGCTATATTTTTTAGCATACTAAAATGAGTTATAAAACCATTGAAGTATTATTACTAGCGTATAGAACCGACACCGCGAACACCATTTATGTCCCAATGCATTGGCGCCACGTGGCTTCAATCTTCAATGGATTCGTTCGATTTTGAAAGGAGAACGGGGGCTCAATTTTGAAAATGAAAATCGAAACTCCCGGGCGGGACACACATTTTGTTTGAGATGTTTGAGATGTAGTTCAGATCTTAGACCATTAAATTGTTTTGCAATCAAAATAATAAATGTACTGAACCAATGTATGTATATAGAACCAATGTATCAATGACATACATACACATCTCTCCATTGTTTGACACTGCCGGCTGAAACAGCTAGTCACTGAATGGAATTGGTCGCTATTAGAATGAAATTGTTCTCTCTGGCGTTTGACAAAACTAATTTTCACGCTGTCCAATACAAAACTGCAACTTTTCAGACTCGTCTATTACGAATGAAAACCAGTATGTAAATACTAGAAACGTTTGATACGTCTAAATATTATTTAGGTTCTGTCCGCACGAAACTGTAAAGGCTGCTAGGGCCAACAGCTACTGTCTATTCGAGAGAAAAAAATATTTTTTAGGACCAACCCAACAACCCCTAATAAATTATAATAATCTTCATCTTCATCATTGGTATTTGGATAGTTGTAATTTACTTTATCATATTCACCTATAGACTTAATTTTGTAGAATTTAGTACTGTCACTAGTTGCTTACCGTATCTAATTTACAAATAACCACACAGGTATACCCTTATAGACACAATCAAGGGAATACTATTCAATCAGTGATCATTGAGTGATTATGCACCTTACTTCATGACTCTAGAGACCTAAAATTTCATCACCCTGGCCAAATAAGGGTTAGCAGATATCAATCACACCTTTGAAATTACATATTAAAGGCAACTCTCAGATTGTGACATTTAAATTCAAGTAAACTTTGCAAATTCAGTAAAAAATTCTAATGAGATTCGCGTTTCGTAAGAGAGCCAGTCGTAGAATAAAAACTATATCGATTAATTAATTAAATAGTATATAATAATAAGCTAGTTGTGTAATAACCTTTCTCTGTAATTAATTACGATATCTGTGTTACGTAAGAATTAGGCTATACTGCGAAATGATTTCAAGATACTCTAGTATTCTAATTAAGGCCACCTGTCCTTATGTCACATAATAAATGAAGCCAGGCTTACATTATAAACCCATAGAAATTTACAATTATTTTAGTATTTTAGTTTAGCTAAAAAGTGTGTTTGGTTGAACGCTATAATCTCAGAAACTACTGGTTCGAATTAAAAAATTCTTTTCGAATCGAGGAAGGTTATAGGCTATAAAACATCATATAATATTATTTTAGTAGTTAGTTTTTTTCCATAAATTAACCCGGGTGCAACGGAAAAGCACATCAAATGTTGTATATCTAAAACATATCTGCGTGGTTATTGTAAGACAAACCGTTACAGTTAAAATAGTGTTAGTATTATTACGCCACGTTTTATTATTGGCAATTGAGCCAAGTGTAAGATTAGGAGCAAATAAGTATTCAGAACAGATGTACGTACACAGTCGGTAGACCGACAGGTCCTCAGCTGAACAAACATTCGTAATAAGTGTTCCGATGTTCGCATTTTATTTGTTTAGTGATTATTGGTAATTGTGAAATGGTAATATAATCCTTTGTAGAATAATTTGTATCCAAATGCTTAAAGGTCAAGTTTTACTTTTTGGATGTTATGAGGTTCAGTGTAATTTCGTTTTAGAGGCAATGTTGGTTTAATTTGGCTGTGCTGAAACATGGATGTTTAAATAGGTGAAGGACAGTTCAAGGCAGCTTTCACGTTTGTTAAATATTCCGTTATCGAGTAAACATTTTCTTTTTATTATATTTTACCTAAAATTGTATGATCTTAACGAATAGTGATCTCTGTTTCATGATTAGTATATTGTGTAATTTTACGGTGCCACTCTTTAATTGTGTATTTTGTTTTCTGTCGCTGCATTTCGCTTGATGTATGCTTGATGCTATGACAATAATTTTATGTTAAGGTTAACTGCTTAACTGCTTATAAATTTTATTGTCATTTACATTGCTCACTGAAATTGTATCTTGAATAAGTCAACAGTAACTCTTAACCAAAAACATACAGCTACTCTGACCATCCAATCTGTCGCCTGAAACATAATAAAAATTTCTTGGCAGATTACTAGTAACTCGTAAGAATTGCATACAACTTCCTTATGTCGTTTCGTTAGTTTGTATGAAAAATATAAGGACAACTACAAATTGCAGTTTGTTGGGCAACGCGTAGATACATTTAAAACATTTTTGGACCTCTGCCCGAATGCTAAGCCGTCATGTTGTGATTTTACGCGAGCTCTAACTTACACATTTGGAAAGAACCTAACTACTGGTTGAAAGGAAATGTGTTTGCATTTTGAATCTGTATTTTTATTGAAATAATACTGGTTAAACTTGAAAACTCGCAAATAAGATAGGTATACAAAATTCTCTAAATGGAGACTTCAAAATCAGAATTTTTCTAATAAGTGAAGTGTAAAACTAGATATCTATGTGAACTTGAAAAGCTTTGATAGATTTAAATCTTCCTGTGAGAATATCTGAGCTTAATACTATTGTTTAAGTATTGATACCTAAGATATTTGTCATGAACTAACATATTTTATATAGACATATTATGATTAACATCTTCATATTGGTCATTATTGCTCTTAAGTTTCACCACTTTGGGACTATTTTAGAGATACTGGGTACATAGAAATATAGGGACGATGCTGTCATAAACTTCCAGTAATTCATAAGTTTTCTTGTCATAAGTTATATTAGTATAGTTTATTGCCTCAGATTAAAGAATTTCATTGTGTTTACCCGACTGCACGACGCAAAGAAGGGCAATGTGTTTATCCAGTCTAAGTATGTTTGTTCCTATGAGGCGTTGCCGTTGTAGAGACCAAACGCGTTGACGGATTTTGATGATTCTTATGTCAATAGATTCGTCTTAACCTTGTGAGTGCTACTAAAGACATGACAATAATCAAAATTCATCACAGCGACAACCAGACGTCATATTGTCAAAATGAAAAAAAATATCTTCGAACCAACTCAAGTAGGTAGGGTACCGTTGATGATTTTTAGGTTTATTTCATTATTTTTCATTTTAAGTAACAGTTTGGATATAATAAATATGTATAACGATTTAAAGTTATTTACAAACCATTCTCGCTAATTTATTAACTCCTTCGATAAAATGACAACATTGTGAATTTTACCTTATTATAATCCCAAAAAAGTCATGAATCCTAACTAAAAAGTGTATTTTTTTTATTAAAAAAAAACAAAACACCTGACTGCGTTAAAAAAACTAAAAAGAAACAAAAGCCCAGTATTTAGAATGTTGTTAAAAGTAATACTGAACAACTAAATCATACAAGGATTAACAGTCTGGACCGATATAAATACAGGGCTGCTTGAAAAAAAAAACAAACAAGATTTGATTAGTTGAAGAATGTGTCCTGACTGTTAATCCTTCTATGGTGTAGTAGTTCAGTATTACTTTTAACAATATTCTAAACTGCTGTGGGCTTACCTTTTTCTTTTTAGTTTTTTTACGCAGTTGGGTGTTTTGTTTTTTTTTTAAATTTTTTCATGTATGTTTCCTTTTAAATTATTGATTTCTCTTTCAGTATTGATACCAATATTGTTCAAAACACGTTCCGTACTTCTTGACTTTTCAAATGGTTTCTTAAAAGTCTAAAAACATTAGTTATCTTTTAAAATAATGTGTACAACCTCTATACAAGAGAAACTTCATGTTTTAAAATATGGCGCTAAAAGCAAATAAAACTCACGTGTTTCTGCGTGAAATTACTGGATTTTTGGGCCTCCAAGAAAAATGTCCGGTAATAAATTAATTAGGGGTTTGTTTATTTGTCCCGGGCAAGTCTGAGATTCTTTCACTTGGCCTTCAACTTAGTATCTCAGTATACTAAATACTAATGCTCACACGGCATTATTTATTAGTGGAGCATCGAAATACTTCATCTGTTATCGTAAATTATTACAAAAGAGCGATTTGAAACGTTCAACGAATTTTAATGTCTCACATTACTTACCTGACCACAAAGGGTGACTAACGAACAGGTCTAGTTTATTGACTAATGATTAAGGTTAAACTTAAGAAACTAATTAAAAAGGCGAGTTTAGTGGCTACTAAAAAGGCAACTTTAGTGACTTATTAAGGCCGGTGTAGTGTATAATGATTAAGGCTATTGAAGACATTGTCTTTAAATGAAATTCATATGCTGTAATCGAATTTTGACATCTGTCCGCGCAGGGTTGCCGATTGTGAAATATTTGGTTTTCTGGAATCAGGGCTGCAGTTTAAAATGCACAGAATTTTTTTCTAACGTTTGTTATGACTCAGTAAAGGTATCAAATGCAATATTATGGTGGAGACAACCTCAAACACCAAAAATGATGATCAAAACTTGCCTAAAATTATCATCCAATAGTAAAGTATGGCAACTAAATGTACAATTTAAATTTAATTATGCAACAAAACTACACTTCGTCTTACATGTTGACGGAACCCCGTTTCGCGGGGTCCCCATTTCCCAGTAAAAAAAATTATGTAGTCTTTGACTGTGTCAAATTTCATACTCCATCGTTCGCGTAATTTTAGTACAATTTATTTTAATATCAATAATATCCGCGATTTTGTTCGAACGTGCAACATATATGTCACGCGATCTAAATTTAGATAATCAAAAGGATTTAAAATTTATTTATATAATAAATAAATAAATTTTAAATCCTTTTGATTATCTAAATTAAGATCGCGTGACATATATGTTTCTCTATAATTCTAAATTAAACTTTACTCTGCAACCTACTAGGAGTGTAAACTTTATTGTTTCGGTATTTTTACCAAATTTTACTGTTAATTTTGGTCTTATCACTATCTTACCACACTGCTCCAGTGCTTAGTTAAGTTTTAGCGGCTAATGCCAAGGCAGTTACCCGAATGGCAGGTGGTCTTACACCGTTATCAATTTCTATTCAGGACTCGTATATGTTCAAATATAAATTACGGACGTGTTAATTAAGAAAAATAATTGCACTCGTTAGTACTTAATGATGTTAATGTATACTTGTATGGCATTGTTAGGATTATTTAGATGTTATCTTGCAACAAATTACAAGAAAACCTAATTGTAATGCAAGGAACTTTTTCACAAATTATGCTGTTAACAGTTTTATGAGAACTTAAATATTATTTTAGCGTTTTTAATTTTATTAAATTGTAATAGGTATGTGTTTTTAGATGAATGCGGAAAATTCCAAAATGTAGTGTAATGTATCTAGTAAGTAGGATTAAATCTAATCTTTCTCTTGATTGTATATGTAACTGACTTCACCAAAGATAAGTCATTTGTCACACAAGGGATAGACGGTAGGTAGGTACTAGACATAATTAACAGCTACCGTCATTTACAACTTAACTTACTATAGAAGTAAGGATGAGTGTTTTTATTATTCAGACCTTAACACAGACCCAGCTCACATTTTAGAGGCAAAGCTAATTTTAATGACCTAAAAAAAACAAATTATCAAATTCGTATACCTACTCTAACGTCTACGCTAGTCGGCCAACAACGCAGATACCCTATAGAAGTACGAGTATAATATACATAATATTTTGTTTTAAAATGAAATGCAGCCAACCGCCAACTAGCTCGCAATAGGCGTAGCTAGTGATGTGCGAGGTGTTCCCGCGATAAGTGCGGCTAGTCACGCGACTCGCTCCGCCCCGCGCCACGCACGCTAACCCGGCTTTGTTTTGCTTTATGAATTACTTAGTATTAGGACTGGGTGTTGCTGAAATGTCGGCTTTTACGGAAGTATAGCGATTTAACTTTGTGGCTTTCAAGAAAATCGTTTTTTTTGGCCTGGCCTTGCTGACCTGAAAGAGAAATGAAGTTTTAGAAGGCATGTTGGTAGCTCATTTTTACTATCCATTTTAAGAAGTTTAAAATGTTACAAAAGAACTGTTATTATCGTCTTCGTCTATGATATCAATTGTTAGGTGGTTGTTAGGTGATTGGTAAGTACCTAGTACTTACTGAATTTGTTTTAATAAAGTTTGGATTAGTCTGCAAGCCTTCAAAATATATGAAAATAAAATACACTAGTGTTATGCTTACATCATGAAAACACACAATTATAAATCGTAAATCTGCGCAACAAAAATTTGCGGAAAATCAGTTTTTTTATCCTACTATCCTATTTATCGTGACTTAAATGAATCATGGTACATATAACTAAAGAGTAACATCTAAATAGTAAAACTTTTTTCACATTTTATTGTAACCAAATATTTTTGTACAGATTACTGGTCATCAATATCCTTTTAGTCCTTACTATTATATCTTATATCTAACAATAAGTTGATAAAAAATAATTTCATAATTGAAAATACTATTATGAACACAAACCACAACACATGCCTAATTTGATATAGTTTGATATAAAATTAGGAACAATTAGTGTACAATTTATAAATTTATCAACTTTTCTACGCTGAAGACAGACATCTATTGAAGTCCAAGTCCAAAGCTAACATTCATACTTGATAAAAGGCGGCCATCACTGCACGCCACGGCCTATTATGAGAGCGTGACGTCATGCCCCGCCCCCCGCCGCCCGCTTCAATCAAACCGGGAACCCTCGTCATGCCCCCACCCTACGTTTCGTTTCACTGACTCCGCATTTTTTCTCATAATAATAACGTCGAAAAAATCGTGCAAAAAATCTCGACAGACGCGGCGATTCTCATTCCGTCCCATCCCTACGACGTGCCATTCCTTTTTTCGAGACGTAGGTAAGTACGGCACGGAATTCCAAAATTGAAACGAAATATTCTTGTCTAAAATGTTTTCAAATCAAATCACTGAGGTACGTACCTTTTATGGTATAACTACATAAGACGTAATATTAATGTGCTTAAACTAGGTAACATTTAATAATCATCTTTTTATATTATTATTATTCATACTCAGTGGATAAAACATATTATAATCAGGTAGGTAGTTAGGTACTTAAATTAAATCAATATGGAATGATAGTAGGCGTTTTTTGTTTACAATAAGGAAAACATGCATGTTTATTAACTAAGAATTGATTATGAAGATTAATTCGTGGTGGAGGCAGAGATAGGTTAAAAATTAACGCCATGTCAATCATAATTGTTATAACGTATAGGTATGTGGCAATTTTAGTAAATATTTTGTTTTATATTAAATAAATATTTCCACTCACAGGTTACAACAATTATATTTAATGGAGGTCCGTTCATTTTTAAAGTAGACGATCTCTACTCTACCTAGGTACTGATTTATTGTACCTAACTACTCAAAAAGTAGAACTTATCTACTTATGCCTATTTACCGCCTGCTAAGTAGGTAACTGAGTTATATTTTAATCTGGGTTTGATGTTCAAAAGCTACCGCACATTACCTAGACACTTACCGACGACTGACTAGAAAATACTAATTTAAAAAAATGCATTTATCTCCATTCATAAAAAATTACACAAAATAATTAATAAATTTAATCACAGTTAATGAGTTCTTTGATTTATAACCTATCATAAAAATAATAGCCTTATTAAAATACAAAGATACGTACTTCATAATTTTAAAGTTAATTCAATGAAATGAAAATTAAATTAAAATCTAACTAGGTATCTAATTATTGCCTTTATTGTGTATGGGGTATCCAACTCATGCAAGAGGTCGTTGCTAAGGCTTTAATGTCAAATAAACTTGAGAAGCATTTCGCGTTTAGAAAAATGTCCTTCCTGCTAGTTCTTTTCTCGTGCTGACAAATTAACGAAATTCATACTTATAAATTCTCAGGAGCATTGTGACATTTATGACTAGCATTTTTACAAACCTTTTCATGAAACAAGGTCAATTACCTGACTTAGGTACCTATATAAAATTCAATTTTATTTAATCATCTTTGCTATAATGAGTTCAACAATTTTTTCCAGTGAGACTAGATAGATACCTATTAGGTCTAATAGGATAATAGGTACTTTTGGTGATTCAAATAAGATAGTTGGAAATAAAATTAGGTTGAACTGAAAATGTCTGTCTTGTAAGAAAAAAATCCACAATCATGGTTCAGTTATTTCAGTCATCAAGATCATAAAACAAATTAAATAAAGGTGAGTAAAATACCTACCAAAAACTGTTTAAAATGTTGCTGCATAAAATTACTGCTTAACCACGGTAGTTTTTTTAAGTTTATCAGTGCCATCTGTTAACAAGTAGTTGTCTGTTCTCAAAAGTTTAACTTAGTTTAAGCTACTCATCAACAGAGGTCAGTAGTGGGTAAACTTAAAGTTGACTACCAACTTGCTTAGTTAAAGTTAATAATAAGTTATTATAGATGGTGCTAGTACAAATACGGGTTATTTAATTTTTTCTACACAAAATAATAAATATATGCACGTTATGAACTTTTATTTAATCTTATATTAATAGATATAATTCTCAATATTGGAAGTTCATCTTCATGGCGCTAATTTTAAAGCGTGAACATAATAGCTGCATAATGTAACTTTATGAATCAAATCTATTTAGGCACAATACATACCTAATATTTATTTCTAGTATGTAGGGGAGAGTTGGATATTACCGCGCGTCTGATAATTCCGTGCATCAACGTATTGCAAAATCTAAACACTTCTAGCACTATTCATTGTTTAAAAATCATAGCCCGAAGTGCGTACCCCTCCCCGCATGCACGACCAGGTTGCTCCGAGCAGCGACGGAATAACACCGCATCGTGCAAGTTTTTACTAGCGTTTCTTATAATTTAACTGGTATTTTTGATAAGAAGTAAGTTATTCTGTATTTATATTGTAACTTATTGTTTCCTTCTATTCTAATGCTTACATATTGTAGAATTCATGCCTAGATGGATTTGAATCCTCGATTAATTTTACTGTATTATTTTGAGATATTAAAATGAAATGATCGAGTTTGACAATTTCGCGACAAGGGCGCGGTATTATTAAACGGGGCGTGAAATTGTAACCTATGAAAATTATATTATAGATTTTTTTTTTGTTTTAAAAATGCATTTGTTGTGAAAATGCATCCTTATGTAAAAATCACACATGATCGACGGCTTCAATTTTTAACAAAGCTTATACTCGAGTGGCAACAATGGAAAAGGCCTTGAAGTGACTGGGATATAGATACCTATCCATGAAATCCACATATTTCCGATGACGATGACATTCTAACTTCCGATCCTATTGTCGAAGAAGTAATCTCTTCTGAACTCATTTTAATACATAGTCATTAATAAAATAATAATAAACGTATCTAGTCTAAGTACATAACTTTTGTTGACTTAACGAATCTAAGTTTATGTTGTTATTATTTTCGTTATATTTTTTTACACTTGATTTTGTTCTAAAATAATATTTCAAGCTATTGAAGGTGTCTATACTTCCTTATCTGGATTTAGTTAAACTTAAAATTGTTTTTTATTTTATTTATTTTAATGTTACTCATATAAATTCACGATATTATTACGGGCACGGTTTTATCATACCACCGCACGATATTATCAAACCGGTCTGATAATACCACGCTTTCCCATTTTTTTTAAATATCGAAATAATTACTTTCTGTTAATTTTTAAAAATATTTTGCCACGCTGTACGTGTAGCTAAATAAATTATCTACTACTTGAGTGCATTTTTGAACCTGTACATCAAACCCTGGCCGAATTATAGGTTCAAGTTCTTAGGGGCTCGGTAATATCCAACTTTCCCCTACGTCTATCAAAGATTTGCGTTGAACACGTAGAGATCACCGTAGATAAATCTTCTACTACGACTTGGAATAAGACGTACTTAGGATACTTATTTTTCCAGAAAATGCAGACAAAGCCGCGGTCATAGCGCTTGTGACGATGTTTGTTGCGTGCCTAGGCCGTCAGAACAATTCAAGCCCAGTTGTGTTGTACAATTCAGGATATCGGGATCTTTGGCCTGACAACACAGAATACTCCATTCCATACGTATAATATTTACCAACAAATAATATGAGTGTTAACAGCTGCAGAGTGATGATATTAAAGCAATGATAGTAAGCTGGGCTTTTTAGCTTGTATGGCTGTACCGCAACTGGTATCACTCATACACTTATGCACGTCATTTTTTAAATCTACCAGCTTTTCGGAAAGGTGCTTTGTCATGGGGGAGAAGAAAAGCCGTAAAGAAACTCCTCAGCACATCTTTTAAAAATAAAATACATTGGCATATTTATTAACTTGAACGGAACTGGTTGCAGAGCTCGTCATTTCCATACGTCTTTGCCATATAAGTACTGATCTAGGTATAGTACAGTAACCTATGTCTAAGAGATTTTACATGTTTCTTAAACAATTCCACTGGCAAGTCAAGTCATGCAACTTCAGGATTTTATTGTAAAATTTTACACAAAGCCCCATAAAAGTTCGCTGTACTCTACAAAGACTGTAAAATGACGTACTAATTGGTGCATTCTTCTTGTTTGGCGTTTATGAATATTATATCACAATTTGGTTAATACGCATTTATATTATTCCGTATAAAAACTACATTACTGTAAATACCTACTTATACTGTGAAGCTGTTGTACTCGTACCTAAGTTTAACTTTTCACGCAAAGTTTTCCGAGATCTAAGTTTATAAATAGCCCTAATAGCCCTTTTTTATAATAGTAATGAAAATTTGTTCTATACTGGTTGCTTTGCCCCACAGCAAGATGGCATAAGACAAAATCTGTGGAAATATGCAAAATAAACCATCCTAGTTTCGAAGTCAGTAAATGCTTTATTTTTCTAACAGCATGCAGCTCTACCCAATTGAGTCGCGAGATTTGTTATATGTGGGCCCCATTGAACTTACTTCATCTAATGTCACCCTTAAATAGACGTGATTATCCATTTGGTACTTATTATAAAATGTGGGCAAAGCTACGGACCGAGCGCTAGTTTTATATTATTGTTATTCTCTCCGTTGATACGATTGAAAGGATCAAGTAGATAGTGTGGTAGGTGCCTAAGGTTTCATAGAAAATATATAATTATATACTTCAAACTGATGATACATAAATCAAGTAGAAAAATCTTTATCCCTAAACACAGGTATCGTAATATTTGCGATCTATAAATGCTTGAAAACCATCGTGCGATAGGAAAAAAATTCGAGATAGGTACTTAACGCGCGTTTAACGCAATGTAAACGCAGCCAACGCGCGTTAGCTTATAGACTGTAGTGTTACTCTGTTGACTTCATCAATAAAATTATTAAGTACTTTTTAATGAACGTACTTTACTGAAATTCAATATATTATTCTGAAAATATAATTTCCTTATGTAACTTGAGTAAAATTTAGATAAACGTAATATTACTGAATTCTAATAACTGTAAAAAGTTCAAATTGGCCAAACAAGTTCTAACAAGAGGTGCATTTCGTCAAGCCTCACTTAAACTTGCTGCCGATGATGGTAGTCTTGTATAGATATCACAGATGTCGTTGTGCGTTAGCGGTCTCAGGTTTTTCCGTGAGATGGCGTTGTATCTGTATTTGTTTTTAAGGTATTTATACAGGACTTTTGATGGAAATATTGAGTAAAAAATATACCTATAAATATGTAATCCACTATTGGATAAAATATTTAGAGATTTGTTATAATTTTTAGCCAATGTTATTAAGTTTTAAAGCCAACAAAATAAAAGTAGAGACGTACCTAGAGCAGTAGGTATAGTATAGTAGAGAGTGTACCTAGGTACACATGAAAGAAATGCCTGCCTCAGCAGATAGGTGTCTTTATTTTTATATCTGTAGTAGGTACCTATTTTAGAGAAAGAGCTTACCTATGTATGCACCTTTATTATTAGGAGATAGGTAGGAATAAATTTCATCTTAATCAATCTTTTTGGTAAGTTCTTAGGTAAGGATTATTTCACGGTAATCTTCAGAATATTTGACAAAGGCATAGATTGCACAATCCGTAATATATAATAACATGCAGCTATTGTTGCCAGCTTACGACGTTAGAATCATGTGCAATTATAAAGGTGTCGGCGCTAGTGTCTCCACATAAATCACCTATGCACGATATAACAATTAGCCGGCACGATAGCAATGTTAATTAAACTGCTATGATACTGAGATCGCTTTCGGTCATTCTATAGGTAACACGAATGTCTAGTTTGTCTACATAATTCTAACCAGTAGATTATACTTCGCTAAAGTGGTTATATTTCATCAGAGGGGTTGGGCTTATCTTGGATGAATTTTTATGGGTTTTCTTCATAAAGATTTTTCAATCTATTCTATTAGATCTAGGGATAGTCCTAATATTATTATCATACCGGCTATAATAATATTCAATTAACAGAACGTCAAGCGTTGCGGTAGTTTGGAAAAATCTTAAATTTTATCCACTATCTGCTGGTTACGTATCAAGCTTCAGGCCCCCTGAAATAGCGTTTTTTGTTGAACACTCTGATCTGAGTAAATTCCACATTGCAGAGTCCGCGTTAAAAACTACGCTGTTGTGAGCTTTAATTTTTTTCAGTGTTTTGGCTTAAAGATGCTATGTTATACAACGATTAGCTTAATCACTCACAAATAATTACATACATATAACATATAAGATCTTTGTCGTTTATTTATTTAGAGATAGATTATTTATTTAGATAGATACCTACCTTAATATATTAACTAGTTTCACTTTATTAATTAGAATTACCTGCTTATATTGTTGTGTAAAAAATACATGAACGTACTTTTGTCGCCTTTATAATGTATTACAAGACCAAGTCGGTTGCATATTCGATTCGATAATAATTTTAATTGATACGGCAATAAAAGTGTCATTCCATCAATAACTCAGAAGCTGTTGCCGTAAAAACAATAAATTCAGTAGCATTTCTTGCCTTAAATAAGGCAATAAATATTTATGAGTAAATTGATAATTACCATAATATATGTAATTGCATGTATTACAATTGACTCGATTCAAATTTGTATTACACCTGCAGTACAAAAAGTTATTCTTCATGTTTGATGCGGTATTGTTAATTACGTGCAACAAATTTTTATTAATTTTATTTTTAATTGACTAGTTTTTGTGAAACATACCATAAATTAAGAAATGAAACAATGATATTCCTTAAATAATTTATTCAATAATCAGGTAAACAACAACTTTAAACTCATAACCTACTACTACCTAACTCGTATCTATCTATCATCAAATTAAAAATAGAAATAGGTATTCGGAAATTTTATAGTCAATAAATCAAAGTCCATAAATAACATAACTATGAATATTTATTTTACAAGGGATTCTACATTACCTACTCAAGGTTCCTATTTAGAACTATAACCATCCAATTAACTTAAATATTAATTATGACTACACAATCCAAACACACATACATACCTACATACACATAAACCAGCATCCTGATAGTATTCCAAACAATACATCAACTACGGACCATTACACGGGAGACACGAGAGACACCATCCTTTGAAGACTGCCCAGTACTGGAACGCCTGGCATTTTGATTGCGCGCCCCCAATGATTGCGAGCGCTTTGATTAACAGATTCCTGACTACCTGCTGGCATTATCGATGTGCTAATGTCCATGGCGACACCGCATTCGTCGCTGGAATAACAACGGACTTGCTATTTCTGTGCAGAAACAAAAAATATAGGACAACTATTAAGATTACAGGGAAGTAAGAATAAACTTAGGTTCAAAGAAAAGTAAACCAAATTGGTCGTCGAGGCGATGCAATATCATTAGTGTAATATTTTAAACTCATCTTACTGGAGTAGCACGATGAAGAACTCTTTCTTACCTTCACGTATGTTAAAAAAAAGGCTGGTGACTTAAAAAAATTATAATACAAAGACTAAAATAATTTAGGTACCTATGTAGATAAAATTAATAAAATTATAGTTATGGATTAATATAGTTATGAATAATTATGGATAGATGACGACAAAAAATGACGTGCATAAGTGTATCAGTGATACCTATATGAATAAAATATTTTGACTTTGACTTTGAGATTTGGACAGTGTAGGTAAAAATATAGAAAATATTCATTTCTGGGGTGTCTTTTTGACAAAAAGTATTTAGTAGCTGGTGCAAGCTGCATGTCTGGTCATATCAAAAAGCGCGAGCTACCGACTGCACTATGCAAATGCAATTTTATGCGTGGACACGAAGCTCGTGTAAAAAGTTACTGAAAAATAAAATTAATAAATGAATAAATTTGTTCGTATTCATAGTTAATACTAGCATTCTTACTTTGTTTTTCACGAAAAATTAATATTTTGTGTTGGTGTATTTTCTGCAATACATATTTTAGCTATATATTTCTAGTGGAATTAATTTGTATTTTATATTTTAGGTACACATACGAGTAAAATAAAGTAAATGAAGCACTAAAACATAAGTTTTTTTTTAAGTATTTGAGTCACTGATTCTTCATGATATTTATTGAAAAGGGTAATAACTGACTAAAAAGTAGGAATTTACTCAAATAAAACCTAGAAATTCTTCAGCTGCAGTTTACTTTATTTTTATTAGTGATGTTGTAAGAAGTTATAATACATACTTAATTCTCAGCACTTACGACCTTACTGGTGTAATGTTATGCTGATGTTTTACCAAAATTGAGACAAAACAAAGCCTTTTATTTCGACACTGGCACATCACAGTTCGTGCTTTCATGAAAAATTATGAACCCGCGGTGAAAATTACGCAACTTGTCTGATTAAATTAGAAGTTGGCTCAGTAATTAGCGGGTACATCGCATTTCACTCCGTGCACGCTTAGCGGAAAACAGATTTTCTCTCGGGAGCCGTTTGGAAAACCCGACTTTTTACATCAAAAATTCATCAGTTTTTTTAATATCGTAAAAATTTTACTTCAACATTTTTGGTTTCACCTGTTTGGTTTTTGCTTCAATAAAATCATTTATTTAAAAAAAACTTATAAACAGCATTTACGTTTGTTATCTACTCTGTCAGTATAAAATATGACACTCAATAATTATGTCTGATTTATCAAAATAACTTTTTTGTCAACTGTTTTTAATATGTAATATCAAACGATATTTATAACAGTGTAAAAGGAGTCTTTAGGTATACATTCAGCTTTTAAAATCAAAGTAAATTACAATGTAAAGAATCTCGAGACAAAAGTAGATTGATGCACGCGTCTCTCTTTACTGATGACCTTTCACCAGATAGCCCTTTGAGATTTCCGAGAAAGTGTATGACACCACTATATTTAACCGTCTTTACGAATGGATTAGTTTACCATTATGTGCACAATACAGTGTATCAGTATGATAATAGTATCTAGAATATCTACATAGGTACTTTCCTACTCAGACTACTTACTTACATTAGTGAAAACTATTATTAGAAATTATTAACCGACTTCAAAAAAAGGAGGAGGTTCTCAATTCCACTGTATTTTTTTGTATGTTTGTTACCTCAGAACTTTAGACTGGGTGAACCGATTTTGATGATTTCATTTTTTAATCGAAAGCTGGTGCTTGTCGTGTGATCCCACATTTTAAGCGAGATCTGACAATGGCATCCATGTCAAAAGCATATACCTAAATCTTAAATTTGCTTTAAGTATGTGCGCGATAAATGGACCTCAATATCACGCCAACCGATTTCGATGATTTTTTTATTAGATGTACTTCATTTGAAGTCGGTTATTTTTTTATTATAATTTTAGATTATTAGAAAACCACAATCAGTACATTTCTAACATTTTTTTTTCTAATAATTAAATATATTATAGTAAGTTGTGTAGGTAAGTATATAATCTAGAAGAGACTAAATCTAAAAACATGAATAGAAACTGAATTATTACATCAACTTTTCTATTTTATTTTCCTTCACAAATCAAAATTCATAAGAATGAAGAATCATCGCGGCCATAAAACAAGTCGAACATCTTCCGCTTTGAAACTGCTTGACGTCGATACAGTGACAATAAATCAAACCACTTTGTGACTTTGTTCTAATAATAGCTCTCTAATTGACAAATAGTGGAAATGATAAATACAAGCGCTGGGAATTTTCCAAAAATACACTCTTTGATCGTCACTTGATTAACCACTGCCTGCGCCGGCGCCGCGCCGCGCGAAATCTTATTAATTTTCTTTTTAATCTGAACCTCTACAGACTTGTCTCACACTTATTAAAAGAGCAGTAGAAATGCTACAAACTGCTATGAAAAGAAAGACTATTTAATATTTTCCTTAAAAATTAACAATCCAAAACCTCCGTTAAAAATTACTTTAAAATAAAGAATTACTTTAAATAAGTATTTTAAGTAAATCGTGTCATTGTAAACATAATGTGTAAAAAAATAATGACGACAAATAAATGTTTACAACAATATAAAAAAGATGTTTTTTTTGCATAAGCATTAGTTTTTAGCAAAATATTTGTAAGATCGTTCAATTCTGGTGTCCGAGTATTTCAAAATATTTTGTGAAGCAAGTACCTTAATCCAGTAGGTATATTTTCTGTGATTTATGTCACATTAGTACTTGAAACACAATGTTTTATGATTCATAACACGTCATTCAGTATTCAACCGCTTCTATAGATCTAGAATGAGCTAAATAGATTTTTATATTTTTAATAAGTTATTTTTAGATCTAACGGATATAGAATAGAAATGACAGAGTGACACATTAGTTTTATTTCGTGTGTGGGATACTCTTATAACACGCTTCAGATGTGTTAACATTAATTTAATGGCGTCCGTTTATCCGGTCTGATTACATTATTCTGAGTTGTCAGCGACACAAAATATAAAATTGCACCAATGTCTATTGCCTGTGTAGGCTCTATTTTTAAAACTTACTATCGCTCTGCCCACATTTGATTTGACGACCCGCGTGGCGCAATGGTTACCATGCCGGATCGCCGCGCCAAGGGTCCTGGGTTCGATTCCCAGCGAGGCGGAAATTTGAATGATGAGTTTGAATTTCTGTTCTCGGTCTGGGTGTGAGTGTCCTTGTCTTGTGTGTTGTCCATGGCACCCACGACACAGGGAATCCTAGTGTGAGGCTATGAGTGTGAAGCGTTATTTATTATTTATTTATTATTTATTTTGGGATTTTATTATAACAATATTTCTTATTCCAGTTCATGGTGTACTTGTGTGCTAAATTTCATCAAAATTTGTTCAGTAGTTTTTGCGTGAAAGAGTAACATAACAAAGTATCCATACAAACTTTCACATTTACAATATTATATTGATTGTACTAGCTTTTGCGTGCGGCTTCGTTGGTGGTAGAGTGACTTCGAAACGAAATTTTTAATTAATTAATTTAGATTTATAGAACCATATTATATATTATTATTAGCATGTGGCTTCGCGCGCGTGTATATCGATTTTTTACAAATACGCGAGAATCCTGAACTTTTGTGGGATAAAAAGTAGCCTATGTGTTAATCCAGGGTATATGCTATCTCCATTCCAAATTTCAGCCAAATTGATTATGTAGTTGTGGCGTGATTGAGGAACAAACATCCAAACATCTTCACAAACTTTCACATTCATAATTAAAAAATAGGATAGTCGGACAGCGAAACTTTTATGGAGCTATCACTTTGTGTTACTTTTTTTATTTTCTTTTTTAATATTACCATACTAAACCAAGCTGAGTCAACCAGATTGTAAGTGACTAATATGATATGAGTTCTGCGTATAAATGATATCTGCCCCCAGTAAAGGGCATGAGAAAACAACTCGGCTGACGATAAAACCAGTTTCGAGGAATAAATCAAAAGCTGCATACACGGTTATCAAATTATCAAAAACACGTGAGTCTGTTAATTTCCTCGTCGGTCAGTTTAAAGACACATTCCTTAAACCGACTCTCTGCGATCTTATCGTGCCCTGGTAATTGCGGGCTAGAAACATTAGCTACTGTAGACGTATAAAATTACAAAACGAATAGGTACAATGATAGCGATTTTGACCCAGCTTAAAAAATTATGTGTGGTTACAGTAATTTTAATCAGTTTTCGTTGGTAGATAAGTGGACAATTTACACAGTTATAAACAATCTCAAGTCATAATAGTTCAAATAAAAAAACCTTTTTTTTATTTACAAATTTTCCACAGTAGGATTCGTTTCGTTGTTCGTTTGTGCCGTAGGTTACCTCTTTATTGTGGTGGATTCTTGGAGCGCTATAATGAGGGGTTCTTCAAATGGAGCAAATATTAAAGTCTCTTTCAGGGTCGTTATTGCATCATCAGGTACGAGTCTCAACTCCTCTGATGCTAATGTCTAATTTTATCCATTCCATTCAAAACCTTCATATGCTAAACAAGGGCATCCCATGCCCAGGCTCAATCTGGTACTAAGGTATCTATGAGTAAAAGAAAAATCAAAACTTTTATGTTTCTATTCTGAAATCAAATGAATTCCAACATCTTTTTAATTAATTTAAAATGTTCGTTGCCTTTTTGCTTTGGAGACTAGCTAGTTGCTGGAATGTAAAAGAAAATTGAAAATTAAAAAAATGCGAGGGTTGGTCCGCATGGGGGTGGCGAAATCGTAAATTTAAATTGTCCATCCCTCAATATGCTAATTTCGTAGGCATGCCTTTCAATTGTACCTTCTCGAAGCGGTAATGAATAAATAGCACTAATATATTATTATACAAATATATTGTTTTGTTGTTACATAGGTACTATTTAGTTATATGGAAATAGCACATAAGCTTTTAAAGTCAATGTGTGGAATCGACTGGGCTAGGCAGGTAGGTATATCAGTTTCTTACTGTATGAAATTCTAGAGTGCATCTAGCATCTCTCCACCAATCCGCACTGGAGCAGCGTGGTAGAGTATGCTCTAGGCCTCCTCAAGAGGAGAGACCCGTGCCCAGTAGTGAGCCATTAATGAGTTGAAGCCATCTAGAGTGATTCGATAAAAATCATGATTTTAATATCTCATTACTACATATATCAGTACTATTGTCTTTACTCGTAAAGTGGGTACTTGTGGCCACAAAATCCATCTTACCAGCACAGTCTCTGGTGACCCTCAGAGCGAACTTAAGTGTTTATTTAACAACGAATGTTTTGTTACATTCTGAATTTTCAGGAATAGGTAATTGAACTAATTCCCTGGCAAAATATAACAATAGGTACTGTTTTCCGTGAATATGTACCTATATGTAACTAACAAATGGCATCTGCGAAGAACATATTGTCAAGAGAGCTGCCGCCATCATTAACTGTGGCTAATGAAGCTTGAGCTTTCGGGTTTTAAATAACTTGCGCCAGCCTCTAGGGGCGGGACGATGCCGAGTACTGTGCCATATAGATTTTTTATTCTGAACATGAATTTAACAAACCATATCAAAAACTTTGCGATGTGACTTTACACTGCTGTTCTCTGACTCTCACGCCATAAACGCACAGTAATGAACCGGTAGTTAGATTTTCTCCAAAACGACTTTCTTGGTCACAGATTTTGTCTAAATGCGAAATGTGTTTTTATCTTTTATGATAGTACTTTTTTATTACTCGGCTACCTGGTAAATTCTAGTAGCAGTGTTATTAAACACGTAATAAATTATATACTTAACATCACTAGAGTAAGATCCAGCGATAAGAGCGAGCTTTCAGTGACATACATCGCTCGACGCACAAATTAACGCCAGTGTGAAGTTATGTCGTCGTGCAGCGATGCGGTTGTCACTCATGCTCCATCAACTGCTTGGAAATGTCGAGGATATGACACCGGGTCAGCCACATGTCGTACGAGACGTGACACTATTCCATCTTCCCGTCTCACTTTTGAGGAAATACTTCCTTCAGTCAGACAAAGACGGACTTTGAATCTCGACAAGAATGCGCTTTTGAGTTATCTGCGGTAAATGAGGGTCGCCTTTGAGGCAGGTTGTCGCTAATAGGCGTTTTACTCGGGACATATTGTAAGATTTTGCCTTCATGTGTGTTCTAACATCAGGACACGTGTCAGTCTCCCGCGTGTCAGATAGTTGACAGTATGCGAAGATGGCTCACCTCCGAGTGCTCGCCAACACAAACACCGAATCGATCGGTATCCGTTTCAATTACCTAATTATCGAATGATTTAATTATAGATTGACTAAGTACTTTAACCTTTTTATTTCAGATTCGCCGAGACACCGATGAGGAGACACCGTCCGCTGGCATCGCGTGAAACACAAATTGGATCGATCGCTGCAGTGTAGTGAATGGAATCCGAAGTGTTTGTGTGGTGACTAATAAGGTGACAGTGTCGGCCCGAGTGGCCGAAAACCTGCGACGGAAGATACGGACGCGAGCCGCGCGGGCTGCGGGCCCGCAATGAGCGCCAACAACTGCGACAGCATGCCATACTTCTCTAACGCGTACATGCCAGACATGAGGAACGGAGGCGGGCACGACCACCAGCAGGCGCACGCGCACTACGGCGCGGTGCCGCAGCAGGGCCACGAGATGGAAGGCTGCGACCAGCAGCTGAGGCCGGCGCAGCATCATTACCCCGCGCAGCCGGCGCCGGGGATGCCGTACCCGAGGTTTCCGCCGTACGACCGGCTAGGGTACTACCAGCAGATGGAGCAGAACGGCTACCGGCCGGACAGTCCGACCCAGATGGGGCACATGGGTCAGAAGACGGACGGGTACGGGCCGAACGGGCACCAGCCGCCGACACCGGCGGTATACACGTCTTGCAAGCTGCAGGCGGTGGCAGCGACGGCGGGGGGCGTGCCGGGGAGCCCCCCGCTGGAGCAGGCGCAGCAGATGCCGCACCACATGCACCCGCAGCAGCATATGGTGCAGCACGGCGTGCCGCCGCACCAGCAACACCTCATGTACCCGGTGGACGACATGCAGCACCAGACGCAGATGCCCCCCATGCACCAGCAGTCGATGCACGCGCAACAGGCGCCCCCACAACAGCCCCCGCCGAACACTAACGCGTCGCTGCCCAGTCCATTGTACCCGTGGATGAGAAGTCAATTTGGTAAGTTACCTCTTTAATTAATACAGTAAAAATGGAAATAAAAGAAAAAACCTAGCTACCTTTAAAGGAATTAGTTCAGTGCATTAAAGAGTAGCCATCTAGACGATCTTTACTTACCTGAAACAAAAGTAATTCAGAAATAATTAAAATAAAAAAACAGAAGCTTTTGCTATACCAGAGATATTTCTGATTCTGTGGCCAAACCAGACCATTAGGTACTGTCCATATAAAAAGAATCCTCCTGACATAACTTGTAATGAGATGTCTAATTATTTTAACAAAAGTAACTGAAAGTAAAAATAATATGCAACTCTCGATTTCCATGTAAAAATGTTGGGGACCGATTTGCACAACACAATAACAGGTAGCATATTGAGTAATTCGCAAAACGGTTTCGGCAACGCGAACGTGCTCATTGACAAGAAACAATGCGGAGCAGAAACAATACGGTTCCTTGTGTTCCCGGATTATTTATGAGCCGAAGAGGCATTCAAAAGGAATTTCACTTTTCACAAAATTTACAACTCGCGCACAAAGGAGGCGGCCCACCTTCTGTTTTGCTGACACCGATGCTATACAAAGCGGCCGCGAGTCCGCTACCGTCTCCTACTGTTTTCGAATTTGTCTGGAAACTAATTTATGGTGAAGTTCCATGATTTAGGGCGTCTATTGTAATTGGTATGATTCAAATTGCGCTTGAGGAATGAGCAGAATTCAGTTGGCTTCAGTCGCGCGGTACTTATGCTAATGGCAATGGTTAACAATCCTTGACTCGCGAGTGAGTTTAAGTGGAGTGGTGATGTAGTGCCGTTATAATACTACTAATATCATTATAATAATAATAACAATATATTTGCGTTCAGCTTTAAGACCATTTTTTTGATACTACGTGCAGTTCTCATCCCATAAAATGGTTTATTTTTGGATGTGCATTTCTTAGAATAGCTTCATTAGTGTTAGGCGAGTATTAGTAGTAAATCATAGTAGTGTACCTTTTTAAGATTTCATAGTCTATGAAAAATGTTGATATGGCATGCTCTAAAACTGATATGAGTAGTTCGTCGATAGATGCTTCTGAAAACTTAGGCTAAACAATCAACCTCTTTTGGTAAGTTGAGAAAAAATAAAAAACCGTGTATAAAAATTAAAACATTGTAAGTCATATAGGTATGCAGTCCTAACTTAGGCCTTCTTTGTCTTGTCTGCAAAAATTGTGTGCATGCGCCTATGCGCAGTGATTAAAACCTTCAGCTCTATAGCTAAATGCTTTAATCACTCTACTTCGAACTTAAGTCAAGCAATGTCTCTTACATGAATTACATACAATGATAAATGATTACAAAAATACAGTAATGATTCAGAACGTGTATAATATGTATGTAATGTTTTAAATCAGTACTCTGGTTGAATAGGACTGAACCAGAGTGGCTTCTAAATCACTTTTAAAACATTTATCAGATCACGCAACCGACTTTTTAAAGACCTATTTCAACGAGCAAAAACTTTAAACCTCAAGTATCTAACGACATTGTATTTAGCATATGAAAAATACATCCCCTTAGCATTACAGTAGCACTTGAGTCGTAGTTCTTATCTTACGCTACTCCATTAGTTATGTTCTCTGGTTATGTTTAAAATTTAGCTTGCATTCCAAAAAAAACCGGGCAAGTACGTGTCAGGTCACGCGCAATGTAAGGTTCCGCAGTAGGAAGTTTATCGACTATATTACTCACTAGGAAATCACCCCGCTTCGTTTCGGGAAAAATAGTAAATAAAATATAATATAGCCTATATCACCCGGGGATAGTGTAGCTTCCTAACAGTTAAAGAATTTTTCAAATCGGTTCGGTAGTTTCGGAGCTTATTCAATGCAAACAATCAAATCTTTCCTCTTTATAATATTAGTATAGATTAATATACTTATGGTAACATAGACGTGATAGTTTTCCTTGGAAATCCATCGTATAACCTATTTTGGAAAAAAAATTCACTTGTCCAACTCCAACCGTTTAGCCAGGGAGGGGGGAGGACGAGACACTTGACTGTAACCAAAATTAATGAAATGAAAATGCAATTATTCGAAGTATCAATTACAGCCCAAAGCAAAGAAACGAGATACACTTGTAAAAAATAAATAAAAATAGGAAGTACCTACTTAACAAAAATTAGTATTTTAAAACCAAATATTTCGCAAATGAGCCCCTAATTCCTGAAATACATTTTCAACGATATCCCACACTATAGTGTACGCGACAAAAAAATCATCCTTAGATTACCTGTAGGGGAGGTACCCTGAAAAACTTTTTTTCAATATTTTATTCTATAATTTTGGTGTTTTAATCAGTATGTATGCCAGTATGTATCATGCCAAATTACAGCTTTTTAGCTCTAAGGGCTTTTTCAGCACTATGCTTTGCGTGGGACAGACAGGTGGACAGACGAACGGACGGACGGACGGACATGACGAAATTATAAGGGTTGTGATTTGACTTCGGAATCCTAAAAAGGAACCAATAAGAAGCTTTAAACGTTTTAAGCAGAACGAAACGTTTTAACCACAAGTCATTAATCATTGAGCACTGAATCTACGCTATTATTAACTTGCTATTTAATCATAATACATAAAACTTATTTATTTGTGTTGTTGAATTATTTTCGAGCATTTGATATGATATCAAAAAGCTCAATTTTATAAAAAGAAAATTTGCAATTAATAAAAAAAAAATTGGACAATAAAATAAAAAATTAAATTGGACAAAGTCTCAGGCTATAATTATTGGCAGTTCACGGCTTATCGCTAAAATTGACCGGTCTCAGATACCACCAATGAGGCTCAACGGTGAAATTATTCCCTACAGCGACAAGGTTCGAAATCTAGGAATATTTATGGACCAGTACCTATCCTGGAGTCCACAAATAGCAGAAGTTAGCAGGAAATTATATTCTGCAGTTGGCTCTCTTCAGAGACTAAAAAATGTGCTGCCCATTCCGGCTAAAATTTTGCTAGCTCAGTCCCTACTTCTTCCAATACTTGACTACGCCGATGTGTGCTACCTTGACATCACTGAAGAGCAGCTGAATAAGCTTGAGCGCCTTCAAAATCTATGCATAAGATTCATATTTGGCCTGCGGAAATATGATCACGTATCTGAATTTCGCACTAAGCTCAAGTGGCTCCCTATACGCCTTCGCAGGAATGCTCATATTCTTTCTCTTCTCTACTGTGTACTATTCAACCCATATTATCCTCCTTACCTTAAAACACGTTTCCAGTTCCTCTACCTCACCCATGACCGAACTCTTCGCTCCTCTAGAATTCTGCGCCTTGCTATTCCTGCTCATTCGTCTTCCTTCTACCAACATTCCTTCACAGCCACAGCTGTCCGCCTTTGGGACGCCCTTCCTAATTGTATTCGTAACGCAAGTACCTTAAATTCTTTTAAAAACCAGGTAAAATCCCATTATCTCTCTAACTAAACAGTTTCTCTCCTTAATCCCTTCCCTCTTCTTTTTAATCTTGTTATCCATGTTTATGATATTATTATTTTAATTTATATTTGTAATTTCCTCCTTATTATTCGTGCACCTTACCTCATTTAATCATATTCTAATCAGCTTTCCGCATCTTAAGGTTGTCTGGAAGAGATCGCTGTGTAGCGATAAGACCGCCTTTTGTACCTCATATGTCTGCTTTGCTTATTTACTTGTTGTTGTATTATTTTATTTGGTGTACAATAAAGAGTTAAATAATAATAATAATAATATTTTTTGTCGAGGTCGATTTGTAGTTCTCACTTTCGCTCAAATGTAACTCGAGCAGTGCCTTAGATTAAAGCTCACATAAAAGTACTAGCTGTTGCCCGCAGCTTCGCACGCGGAAATTATGCTTATTATGAAATTATATTTTTATCCATGACAAAAGAAATTTTAATAAAAGGGTAATTTATATTGAATTCAAGATAAAGTAAAACCTACGATACAATCACAAATCATTCCTCCGGCAGCGGGTTTTGAAAAATAAACAATATTCACATTAATTAGTTTTTTCTTTTTCATGAAAAATTCGAAAACATGTATTCCATCAATTAAAGGAGAAACGTTTGAAGCAAAGGAGAATGCCCATTTAGTATGGAGAAATGTACTGACTTTAACATTTTTGTGTCTTGATAAAAATACCTTTATTTGATTATGTTATCTTAATAAATTATACATAGTAACTTTAGTCAATGATAATATTAGGAAATAAGAGATTTTAAACAAAATTAATTTGTATTTAGGTTATAGTAAACTCACAGTAATATGGACTCTATGTGGGCGTATTAAAGTCGATTGCGTATGTAATGTCGATCTTTTAAGTTTCAAATTCATTTGACAGTCCCAAACACCATGAAGTTTGTAATGTATTATAATCACAGAACACTATTACTCCTGGCTGATTATAATAATTTTCTATAAAAAAAATAATTCATTTGACAGTCCCCTTACGTCATCTAGTTTGTTGTCATGGATATATTATGATATAACTGTTGTATCATAATTATAATCGAATCAATGCTACTCATTGGCCCGAAGGATCTTAAAAGATTCCTGATTGGCCCTTATCCAAACATAAATGGCCCAATGGTTTTCTTTTGTAAAACGGAAGTAAAGTTACTTATTAATTTCAGAAAATTATTCCCAATAAGGATTTTTTAGGAAATAGGGTAAAATACTTGAAATATTTTAATTAAATTTTTTGTCCAAAAATCATAGTGACACAATTATTTTTTTAAGAGTACTGGCTATGGGCATTCTCCTTTGAAGCAAATTGTTGATATTTTAAAAATAATGCATACAAAGATTCATCTTGTTTCAGGGAAACCCTTTAATTTTTCTGGATGAAAAGTTTTCTACAATATGGTCAAAAATAAAAGAAACTACTTAACTAATTTCCGTCAAAATCAGTTCAAGAGTCTTATATGTGATGCCTGGACAGATAAACAGACAGATAGACAAACAATAATTTTAAAAACAAATTTTTGGTGCTCTAACATGTTATTGAAGTGTTATTTATTGGTTAAAAATTTCAATATTAATCCCTCTCCCTCTTTTTCTCTCTCTCCCTCTTCCACTCATAGTCCAGCTTCCTGTCCCTCTCCCTCTCCCTCTCCCGCTGCCTGTCCCGTTCCCGGTCCCTCTCCCACACCTGGTCTCTCGCCCGCTTCCTGTCCCACTCTCTCTCCCGCTTCCTGCCCCTCTCCCTCTCCAGCTCTGTATCCCTCTCCCTATCCTGTTGCCTGTCCGTTTCCGGTCCATCTCCTTCTCCCGGTCCTGGTCTCTTTTCTGCTTCCTTTCCCTCTCCCCTCCCACTCCCAACCGTAGAGTCCCCGATACTAAATTTTTGTTTCTAATCTTGAGCTAATATATAAATTGTCATGTTGTTAACTTCAAAAATGAAGAAGTTGCGTACTGAGTTCCATCCAAAAGTTAACTTTTGTTTATTACTATAAACTTACATAAAAATATTCACATTTATGTCTCGAAAACTGGTGAGGTTGATTTGTATGTAGTTGACTACCAAACCCTATTTTTAGGGGATGAATTTCGAGAAAACCGTGATACAGTTATTTTTTGTGTCTAACTATAGGCTTAAATACAAATTTTCACCCTTCTTACTTCAAAACTGACGAAGTTCCCATACTAACTTGCGCCGCCTTAATTAACACTTTAGGGGATGACTTTCCAAAAAACCGTAATACTTCAAAATTTAGTTTCTATTTTTGAGCTAATATGTAAATTTTCATGTTTTTAACTTCAAAAATGACGAAGTTGCGTACTGACTGTTGTCCTCTAAATTAACCCTTTAAGGGATGATTTTCCAAAAAAATGTGTTAAACTTAATTTTTGTTTATTACTATAAACTTACATAAAAAAATTCATACTTATAACTCTAAAACTGACGAAGTTGGTTTGTATGAAAATGACTTCGGACCCCTATTTTTGCTAGTTAGGGGATGAATTTCCAAAAACCCGTTCTTAGCTGACGTCTCCTTAGCATAATCTATCTCTCTGCCAAATTTCATCATAATCGGTTCGGTAGTTTCTGAGATTTTTTGTTTAATCAGTGGTGTGTCTCTTTTCAATTTTATATATATAGATAATGCTGCACCGTACCTGTGTTCCTATTTTAAATGAAGGCTTAGTTATTTCCGATACGATCTCTTATCGAATAGAAAACTTTGATTTTCCTAGTGAACCTACCATACGCATTTTAGATTCGAGATCCGATTACAGTATTCATGTTAAAATTCTCAAAAAATGCCCTAAGAACTAATATTTGACACACGCTCTGGACTTTACTAAATAAAACGTCTTTATTTCGCCCGATTTGACGCATAGCCCCTGACTAACGGCATAGAAAGATAGACTCACCTAGTCCGAGGTAGGCCGCGATAAGTCGGCGAATCGAGGTGGAAATGGAAATATAATGGAAATCTCCCCCCCTCGCCTGTAACCCCCCTCACCCTCTTCGCATACAATGCCGAATAGACGACTTGTTACATTTCATTGTTCAGTTATCAGCCCCCAGGCCTTTGTGGAAGCCCGATGATTGAATATGAGAATTTGTTTTGGTGCCTGCTTCTGATTTTCTACGTTTGCCACTGAAAGGTCCAATTGTTCGGCATTAGCGGAGAGTATAATACAATTACGATGATTGTTTGTTTACTTCAAATACAAAACATAACACATATTTTCATTATTTTTTAAGCCATATAGCCATATAGGCTCTAAACATTCTCACTGCACTTGTGGGAATAATATCCTGAACATTTTATTTGTTGCATAAATGTCTGTCAACCCACTAATAAAAACCATAACTAATATTACCTTTCTGGTCAAGCTACGTACCTTCACGTAAGTAGGTACCAGATCATACTTTTACTGGTTGGAGTAAAATTTAAAGCTAAAACTAGCACAAGTACGATCTAACTTTCCATTAAAAGTCAGCGTCTGGAAAGTATTATTCTTTTTTTATCCGACTGCCAGGAAGGGTTATATTTTTCGCGCGTATCTTTTATGTATGTATGTTTGTATGGATGCATGTAATATTCTTTATTACCTCGTATCTTCCAAACCCCTGAATGGATTTATATAATTAAGATATTTTTAGATTCGTCTTGATAGCCTGTGTTCTTAGATAAGTGAAATGAAACAAATATGGTGGCTGTGAGATGCCTTTGTTTGATGTATCAAAAAATAAGAATAAATCAGACTAAACCATGATTAAACAGCGCACCATAAGGATTTCAAAAGGGTATATTATATCATGATAGCTTTATTGATAGCAAGCGGGTTTTTTTTTAATTTTTAAATTTATACTAGTAAAGAAATCAGTGCCCAGTTCTTCATAAGATAAATGTTATGAACAACAAAACCTTTAGCTGTATTGAGAGCAAGGTGTAGATGTTTTGATGATGAGCAGATGCAGCGGGTAAAATTAATTGCTAAGAGAGTATTTGCTTGTATTTGTTCGACCACAACATTTAGTGCAACGCTTATAGTAATAAACAAGTTCTTCTCGTCTATCTTAGATTCGTACACAATTTTTTAAGGCCACATGCTCATGAAGTAAAAGAATAAATATATAAAACTACATAGAGAATAAGGGTAACATAATGTTTTGCCTTAGTTTCCGAACTACTGCCACTAGACCTATTTTGACATCTTCAACAGAACTTATTGTTTTTACTCCTAAGCGTAGAAGCATTCATTGAACTGTTAGTAAATAATAAATAGGTCTGGATAGCTTCAATCAAAGAATTTATTACATAAGGTGTCATGTATTTCTAATGTCGTACTCATTAAGCTGGCTCTGTCAATTGTCGCATCTAATAGTAGCCAAGTATGTATCCTCAAATTAAAATTGACATTTGTATTAATTAAGTGAAAGCGTCCAATTTAATATTTTCGTAGCTGTGCTCTACAGATATTTTAGAAGTTATATAGTTGTTTATATGTATAAATAAACAATGTATTTGGTTGAGCTATTTATAAGTAGGTATCTCATACGAAACCTGTTTATGATAGGTCACATATTTATTATGTAAATAGATAACCCTGAAGTCTGCATAAACCGTCCTGTGAAGAACTAATATAACATACTTAAATCATATTTAGGTTTGTAGTTATAATTAGTGGTACTCATATTTTCTTCATCTTTACTATATCTCCTATCTACATTTGATTATTAGATAAAAAATAATTGTAAAAACCCCAAAACCTTAACTACAATACCAGTGTAGGGATCCGTTGCAGTCAGCTATTTTAGGTAAAAACTTAATAGCCTTAACTATCATAGCATAATAATATATAAGTAGCAATACTTTTTCAGGTGGTTGTACAATTCCCTCGGTTTTCCATTACGGAGCAATTTCTCTCAGCTACTTATTCGATAAGAGTCTTTGTCGCTCGTTCATTGATCGATTGCGATTGTCACGTAACAATGACGATAAATGCTTCCTCAGATTGAAGCTCGGATTCTTTTCGTGGGGTTGATTTTCCCCTTGCGTTTTCTAAGAACTTGTTACGAATCTAACGCCTCTTAGAAGACTTGGCGCTTTTTTGTTTTGCTTCATTTCGTTTTATAATTCATTTTAAGAGAGAAATAATACGTTACATGTTTATGTAGTATTCAGTGTAGGTAATTATAGTGTGTTGTGTAAAATTTAATACATAAAATGAAAAATATATGTTAGATTTTTGATGCAAATGCATACAAGGGGTATAATAAATAATAATATTGCTTACCTTACATTTCATATTTTAAAACATAAAAACATGAATATTCATTATGTTGTTCAAGATCTTATAGAAATCATTTAATTAAAATAAGGAATTATTAAAATGACGTAATTAACTGCACAGTAAAATTCTTAGTTTAAAATAATTTGATATCCCGTAATTTTATAATGATTTTAGAATACAATGAAAAAAATATCGTGAGTGAGCATTTTACTAAACGCAAGTAACAATTCCGGTATTCCCCAACTTCCCCTAGTATTTACACGTGCTATTATTTGCATAAATATTTTTTTATTCGTCGAGGGGTGCAGTGACTGTAAAAATATATTTCTAATTCTGTTCGCCACAAGCTTTCCGGTTGTCGCCGTTCTCCCGGTAGTACCGAGACGTTGACGGATGGCGTTTTCGCTCTCCTAATATTATTTTTGAGCCGCTCTCTTTGAACTTACGCTATGAAGCCAGTTATACTTTTATTTCGCTTAGCTTATTCCAATGTTTGGTTTGGTTTGAACAATGAGGTCTCGTTTGTGGATATTTTTAGATTTCTGGATAATCTTGTAGCTGTAACTTAGTGGCGCTGGTTGAAGGGTATTCCGTATTGGTTCAATTCCTGGATAAACAAATGTTTTTTCTTGGAGGTTTGTTTCACATAATGGTATAGCTGAATGTCCTCTGTAACATAAAATCTCAGTCCAGGGGTGAGAGCTGTGCGAGTGTTTCAATTTTATGATAATTTTGGTCCAATTTTATGGAAATAGCCGGCAAACGAGCTGACGATCCACCTGATGGTAAGTGGTTATCGTCGCCCATGAACATCAGCAACACCAAAGACATCAGATGCGTTGCCGGCCAAGAAATAGAGAAGAAAAAGAAAGAAAAGAAGATTGTTTTTTATCTTTTAAAAGTAAAGTTTAATGACGCGTAAAGGACATTTTGCATGTTAGGATAATATGCATTCGATGTCGACAGATAGGCAAAGCATCAATAAAATTTATTAACAAAAGAAAAAATGTTTGAGTAACTTATTATATATTATAAATGTGAAATATCAAGTAAACCATCGTAATGTTTTAAATCTTGTAGTCGTCGATAAAAATACATGAAAATGATTATAAAATTATATAAATTATTTTCAACTTCACAAATAAATTATAAATAAAATAATTGTCAGGGAACTGTTTGTCGTAGTAGTTCTGACATGTTTTCCTGCCACAAGAGATACTCTGACACGAAATAAAATGGCTAAAAAGGGCTAAATGAAATGGGGATACAAATTTCAGAATCATTACGTATTTATTTTGCATTGACAGGCACGTGCCTATCCATGCAAAATAACATAAAAAGTCACACTGGAAAAATGTATTTATGGTTTTGAACTTTTAGCAGGGGATTGGTCTAAAAATGCTGGGACAAATTTTGGCTTAATGAATTAAATTAAATCAATCAATTTTGGCTGTTTTTAATTTCAGAAGGCTGTAAGTAAACTAATTGTTAAAAATATGCATAAAATTATACTTATATGATGAATAAATATCTTGAAATTAAGTCTCGAAGCCTCAATTCTGAAAAACGAGACAGCTAGGGGGCTGAGTCTTTTGTGCTTTTGGAATTTTTATAGAAAATACTAAAATTTTGCATTACAAGTGCTCTAAATAGGAATATTGTTAAACTTTCGTTCTGATTTTTTTTCTTATCTGGAAAAAAAAAATTTGGGAAAAAATTACAAGCACAGCCGTTTACGAGTTTACAGAGAAACACCCATATAACTAAGGTCATAAAAAACGCTGGCGTAAATAATTAAATACGTATTATTCTTGAAAATTATCACACATAATTTTAGTCAAATTACACACGGATCCATGAACGAGCACAAAACATAACTAATAATATGGCTATTGACCCCTTGGCTATTAAAATACAAAATATCTATAATAGCCAACAAAAAGTCGTTGGCAACAAAAAGGAAGCTTATTAAAAAAACATTACATCATATAATTATACGCCCACATACAAATAAACCAATCCCATTAATACATGTTTAGCTTCACACAAATGACTCATCCGACAGCGGCATATGTTACTAACAATTTTGTATGAGAAAGAAATTTGAGTTGTATAAATTGTTTCACAAAATTAGTAATACAGAAAAGATACCTATATAAAAAAAAATTGCAAGTAATAAAAAATACATAATTTAAATTTGCTGCAGCAGCGTCAAGAATTCGAACGTGGTTTACCCAATTCGAATAAGAAGTTAAAATAACTTTTACTTGAGATCAGAAATCAGGATTAGTTGTATTGCTACTTGTCCTTCTGGACCCTGCTTATGCTTAAAAACTTACGCGGAACTCTTATTTAGGTATGAGTATCGCTGTTCCTATAAGGGCCATAATGGGTCTAATAGCCAAGCCATGAGGCTCTCTATTATCTAACTCCGATGCTTCATAAGAAGTACTCAGAAGGTAAACAGTTTACGATGCATGTGCAAGTGATCTTGCATCTTTGCCTCGTCTCTTGTTCAGGGTGCACGAACAGGGAAAGTTTGCTTGAACTCAAGTATGGAAGGAGCCTCTTTGAGCCAAAGAGGAGTTACTTGTACCTATAATTTACACTGTGTTAATAATAAAATATGATTAACCTTATTACACGCTGTGATTTTATAGCTTTTAAACTAATATCACCGTATAACCCTTGCGATATTTGATAAATCTTAGTAGATTATTTCGAAGATCCTTACAGCGTAGACTAACCAATAATTTTCCCAAAGTTACAAACTTCAAAAGAAACTTGTGTTCAATTAACTGGCAACATTCTCAGAAACAGTTCGTCTCTTTCTTACCTAAGTTCACTCACTCGCTTTAACCCGAAGTTAGGTTAGCCCCACATTAATTAAACGCCGGGATAGAACGCCAATCAAACTTCGACCGCTGCTAAGCCGATGAAGCTGAACTTATTATGTGGTATTAAAATTCCATTTTCGAACTCAGGCCATTTCAAATTGAAACGGAAACGTAATTAAGATATACCATCAAACGGTAATTGCTAATTTGGTAAATGCATTCAATTAGGATATTACAGGAAATTATGCGTCGTAAAAAATCAATAACGTGTTTTTATATCCGTAATTATCAATCATAGAGCCTAACGTAATACGCGTAGTGGGATTGTATCTACAACTTAGCAAATTGATGTTATGAAGTAGTATTAAGCAGTTATTTGAACTTGTTTGTGTGTCATTGGTAAAGCATAAAAGCATCACATGATGCGTACACATGTGCGAGTGAACGGTGGCACATAAATCATAAAAGTATCTTTATATTTGTTTTTATAGGTAGGTAGTAGCGTTGTCGATGGAGGAACGGAAAAAATCCCCCTTTTCCTGCCTGGGGATCACACATGACCGGCCTGTCTATCTGCCAGACCCGTGTCAAATATTCTCTGGAGCGGACACCGCCCCCACTCGGCCTTGGGGCAGGGGAGCCCCCTGGGGCCTGCTGTCCCGCGGCGAAGCTCATCTCGGGGCCCTAATGCGTTCTGCGATCCGCATTACGTCGAGATGAATTTTTACGCGTCCATAGATAGCCAACCGTGTTTCGGTAGATTGGATTTTTAACATTGATAACAATAGTATAGACGTACATCGGGAATGATTGAATATTTTTACTTTCATTAAGGTTCTTGCTTTTAGGGCGAGCCTTGAAAAATCACCCCGCCACCTTTCATAACATTTCGCTTCGTGATCCGACGCAATTACTCACCTTCTATCGCCTTCTCAAATATTCATTCGTTCTTTCCTTTCTTGCTGCAAATTATCCTAATGGCTCGAACAAAACTGGTAGTTAGATGGCCATGTGGAAGGTAGGGCCTTCATTTTTTAAGGCGACCGGCCGCCGCCTTCCTGTTTTCAAATTTGAACGGACGTGGGTTATGTTTTTTGGTGGTGGTGTTTGGTGTCGATGTTGGTACGGTAATCGGGTGATTGTGGTTAGTAATAAACATTGTAGAGGTTGGAGCTTAATTCAATTGTCGTAATTAATTATCGCGTAGGTAGCGTGGGTGGGTGTCGAGTGAATTGTGCGGTGGCAGAGGTCGGGTAGGATGTCGCGCTGACAGCCAAGCCGGGCGAGCCGGCCTGCCCGGGCAGAGCAGGCGGGCAGGCGGAGCCGGGCGCCGAACAAAGCTCCGAGCCTAACAAAGACGTCACCGGCCGTGCCTGCGACGCGGAGTTATGGCACCCATTGTGCGCAACAATACCCAACAAACGAGTTTGTATAAGCTATTAGGTACGCGCATTAATATATATTTTTTGTTCGCCCGAAAATTTAGCATTCCATTACGAGGGAGAGAAATGGAACGCCCGCCGCATGAATTATATTAAAATATATTTGAATATTTCATTTGACACCTTTTTTGCGGGCGGAATTTCGTTCAATCCCCGGCCGGCTCCCGTAATTTTTAGCGTACCACCGAAGCGAAATTTTCGGTGAATAACATTCCATTTCGAATGCGAAACACGACGGGAATCAGCGTCGACACAACACTGACTGATGGCTCTGTATTCCAGATATAAATTCTTTTTGAGGTCCAACCGAACATATTTTATTTATGTTCCTACATATTTCTGTTATAAAATACAATCTATCCCCCAAGAACACTGATATCATTTTTCTTTACAGATTCCTAAAAAGCTCGCTTTTAATGATTGAAATATTTTCTGACATAAAATTAATGACGTTTCAGATAACTTATATATTTATGTTACTGAATTAAATGATAGGATTTTTTTCATTCAATTCATGAATCATTGAATTTTATAGTGTAATAATAATAACGGTATTTCAATCTTGTTTCGTGAATCATGGTCACTCCACATCATATAATACAATAAATAAATTTTAACACAACAATATTAAAATGATACTGGTATAATATACCTGTCTTAATAATATAACATTATCTTACTTTACTACAACATTTTCCAATTCCTGAAAATGAAATGAAGGAAACTACAAAAATCCAAAGCAATCAAGTCAGTAATCAACGTATGTAGATCAAAATAGTTTTAGCCAACACATAAGATTGAAATCAGTAAATATTCAGAAGGCCGTCTATATACGTTCACGTGTACAAGTCATTAGCGTGTATATACCGCAGGGTATATACGACTATACGTCTACACCCGCCCTCCAATGATTAATGAATATCAGAGCTTGAAAGCTCCATGTTTTTGTTTTTTACACCACGTTGAATTCGTTTCCCTCATATTGTATTATTCCTATCAAGATTGTAGCTGTAGTTTTGTAGGTATGCTCAAGTGATTACAATCTCGTTGTATAAAATATTTATTAGTAGGTTTGCTTAATAATAATTTTGATTTAGGTTTCCTTAATTCTGACAGTTGAATTCATTTGACTTAGCTATCTATGTGTAATAATCTATTCAAATATTGTATTATTGTAAACTTGTCTAAAAATTTAATTTTTCTAACGTAAAATTTAAATTACCAACAAACTACAAAAACTGAATCTTAAGAAATACCTATTAGTGAAAATATGAATATCATAATTTTATACGTATTATGTGTTATGTACGAGTATATTATTTGAATACCAGAAATAGCTCACTGATGTTTGAATTTCATCATTCATATTTCGGAAAGGATTATAATTCAATTCTGATGAAAAAGAGCTATTCGATATCATTCCGTTTTTGTTAATATAATTATTTTCTCTCACGTAAATGTCCATATTACGTGACAATCCAGGACATCTAGTGAGAAGAAGTTCCTTGCTCAGTGAGGCATGCATTGGTTAGAATTTTCCAACAATATTTATACTCATAATCCATTTCGTTTTTGCAGTTATACAAATATCTATAAAATATGTGCTAAGTCGATAATAAACCTACTGGGTTTTGTAATACCAAAATTAAAGGCAGTATTGCGAAGTTGATTGACTGGAAATCAAATTAACTCACATCAATCAATATCGGGAATCCATTATATTTTACGTAGTTTTCACATTGATCGTAAATTAATCTGATATCCTTGTAAAAACTCCGGATAAAACTGACAACTCGAAGCGATAAAAATGATTACTTACTCGATATCGAAATATATCGATAAAAAGGAATCACTCGTGATTAGCGGAACAAACACGCCGATATAAAGAATGATCGATAGAGTTGGATCGATTGCTTTATTTCTCATACGCATCTTAATTACAACTTCATATGTAAAGTAATTAAGCTCATATCTCCTTTTTGTTCAACTGCAATATCAATTAAACTTATTAAGCAGAGTTTGACCTTTGGTTCCGAGACTTCGTCGGAAACCAGCAATTTTATTTACGACGTGTAAGCGTTTAAGAGAAATTGCATTAATCTGAATACTCGTTTGATATCATGTACGATGTTGCAATACACTGAGTATTGCTTGCAGCACAGAAGGTTGTAAGGAAGAAAACGACATACGGCAATTGTAGCTTACAATCCAGAGAAATAAAGTCTCGAATCGTTTAACGCGTGAAGCGAGTTGTATGCTCATTTATTCGTCTGTAAATGTATGAAATTGTAGGACATGAATTATGGATTGTCGATATCGCTCCAAGCTGTTGCTGTATTTTTTTCATATTTCTCGACGCGATACCGCAACGAATTAAATTAAAAGCTCTTTTCACTTGTCATCCCATGATGAATTTGGTATTTAGGCCTGCTGCTTACATACACAAGTTATAATTTAACAATGCTTTGTTCATAAATTTATATTTTTATGTGTTTTTATTCTGTGTTACTATGTATTTAATCTAACCCTATGCAAGACCGTAACTGATATTTAAGCTAAGCTTAAATTCTGTACTGTTTTATTTCTTATCACATAAGCAACTTATGATGACATGTCGGACTGCCGCATTTGTTAGACCATACCCTTCTGTGAAACACCAAGTTTCTAGTGTCACATGACTCTCAAGACAGTAATAGTTACAGCATTTGTATGGAAAGTCATTATTCTCTTTTATGAAGTATCTCTTTAAAGAATTCAGCCACTTAATTCTCTGTGAAATTGTCATCTCTCCACTTACGGTACACACGAACTATAGTAGTACCATAATAGGCATAAGTAGAACTGTAATTTTATCTGAAGTCTATAACACATTTCTATCCCAGGTGGATTGCATGCTACTTCCACATCAACGAAAAAGAGTCTATGTAGAAATGGTCTTAAGGTAGACAGCAGACTGTAGACATTTGCGGTAAGAGTAATCTGCTAAAGACCTGCAGGTCGGCTTACATTTATCTGGATAAAGTGCGTGCTAAAATATTGACCGGCCGGACTATCTCGCATCGCATTTGTCTGATTACCTACACGATAGAACGGGGCACGAAAGGTAAAGGGTCGAAAAAGCCGGTCAGTCGATATCAGGAAAGGCCAATGAGGTCTTCAAGATTTTTATAATTTAATCGTGGTGTATGAGTTGCAAGGCACTGAAAAAAGATTTATGATATTAGAACTTAAAGCACTTAAAGTACAATTTTATGTTGTTGCATTTACGATGGAGTATAAACAGAGTTTACTACTTAAGGTTTTAATAACGAAACTCTTGCTATCAGTATAACCCTACGTTTGTCTCAAATTTTTGTGTGTCAAATGTCAAAAGCCTGGGTGTGGGGTTCTTGTGTTTGTGTGTTGTGCATGGCACCCAGTGGGTCCTAGTGGGGCTATGAGTGTGTTGCGTTACTTATTATCGATCAGTTTAAGAACCCAAGTGTAAGTGAGGTGTAATTACGTGAGTCTCACGCTCAAAAGCCGAGTATCGTCTCACGCGTGTCCGTTGTCGTGAAAGTAAGCCGGGCCGATTTTGTAGCTCCCCTCGCGATGATTTATACGCGCCCGGGCGACACATGCAGCGCTGCGCCCGACGCCCCTAAAGCTGCGATTTCGTTTTACCGGAACAAACGGGCTTCTGGATCGCCGCGTTAAGGACGCTATTAAAAGACGGTTAGACGTTAGTTTGTCTTGATAATTAAAAATGTTAATATGGTAATTGTGGAAAGTGTAAGTAGTCAAGTCAAAATTCGGAGGATGCGAGGATGGACGTGTCATGTTGAATCCGGCTCGTTCCTTCAAAGCAATTCTCGTACTTATTAATATGCCTTCTAAGTAAATCTCGTATTCTATCACTTGCTTCGGTGAAGGTGTGAAACGATACCTGCCATCTTGTACTAGTAGAGATCACATACAGAGCAAAAGAAAGGCCACCAAACCAAGACGTGTTTGGCTATCCTCAAGCATCTTCATTCCAGGATTAACTTTAAAATACTTTGGAATTCCAACAATTTGTTTGGTTTCTTTAAACGTTTACTTCGGTCGATACATTTAATTCAATCCAATAAACTTCGTGTCTTTGTAAAGGTTAGCCAGCTTTTATCTTGTAAAAAGCAAAGATTTGGCAATATGAGACTGTTCTTACGTTTGAGTTGATGCTACCAAATCTCACCTATCCATTTTGGATTCATAATAGAGGCGTGCAAAAGGAACTGGAATGGTTCGCTTGCGTGAGCGTTACCGCTCGCCTATATCAGTGCCTCAGTGGATATCAGGCATCCAAAGGAACCATCGATGTGATGCTGGCCGAAACGGATGCACGCACACATTAGATATTCCGCGCTCTCCGCTTTTTTACCTAAATACAAATTTAGGTAAAAAAAGCTAAATTTTTTACGATAGTTTAAGGAGGGTGGTAGCTTGTCAGACAGGTAAAAAGCTCTACCATCACGCATCGTTTTACGGTAGCATCACCTACCATCTGGCTTAAAACAAAACACTGCAAAGCCCAGTGATCACCAACAGAAGACTAATCGGGGGCTATAGCTTGGTCCATTGTTCAGCAGCCTGCACCACTAGAAGGGGAGTAACGAAAATACAAGTGTTCGCCAACGCCAAAATTTGATATTTTCCCATCTATACCTATTATTTTAAATTGTCGTTATCATGATTGATGAAATTGAATCGACATGACATGATAAAATTCGAAAATCATGAGGGTACCCAAAATTTTTAACACACTTCAAAAAAGGAGGAGGTTCTCAATTCGACTGCAATTTTATATGTTTGTCACCTCAGAACTTTCGACTGAGTGAACCGATTTTCTCTTTTTTTAATCGAAAGCTGGTGCTTGTTTTGTAGTCTCACTTTAATTTGAGCGAGATCAGACAATGGCATCCATAAGAAAACCATATAAGTCTTAAATATGCGTTAAGTATGTGGGCGACAAATGGACGAATAACCCAATACCACTCCAACCGATTTCGATGATCCTTTTTTTATTGCAAAGAATGTACTTCATTTGAAGTCAGGTTTTTTTTTGTTAAAATTTTTCAGTTAAAAAACCTTCGATCCCTTTTCTAGTTCCTCGTTTTAATATTAGTTTAAATGTAACTATAATATTTTGTCGCATTTTAATGAACGTATGCGAAAAAAATTTACCAATACCTTGAAGTAATTTTTTTAGTAATTTGTTTTAGTTTTTATAATAGTTTTTATAGGAAGTTGACCTATTACTAACATTTTTGTGTATTTTATTTTTCATTTTATCTATTTGTACGTGCAAAATTACTGTAAAAATCTCGCATGTTTCATTTACTCACTCCATAATCATCAAACCGTCTGCTACTTACACCAAGTACAGTTCTTTACGAGTATTGTATTACAAACATTACATCAAACCGTTTAGTCTGTATAGACCAACAGCGTTCCGCCCGCCTTCGGACCGCTTTAATGTTCTTATTACGTACGGTTTAAATCTGACGTTGGGATCATGTTTTATGCATCTGAGTGCGCGATGAAACCGCTAGTGTAATATATAAAGTCCGCTGGGAAGGGGATTTCATGAGCTATATGCTGTGTATGATTTTGTTTTGTATATTTTATGTGTGGCATGGATCCGTGGCCAAGATTGGTAATGGTTTTAATTTTCATAGAGAAACTAGCTTTGAATTTTATTTTCTGATGCGCATTATTTGTGCATTTTTATGACATGTTTCATAACTAATGGCATGTGTTTCTTTTTAAACTCCCTGGTAAATTCAGTATTTCGAAAATAAGTGTAAATTGAAATCACACGATGTCGCTGCGTCCGTAACACGTTTCGGAATCAAAAAAAAATTGTTATTTGCATTTTTTCATTTATTTTTTATTTATTGGTGTGCCTTAGAGAGTTTGGTACTTTAAATATATGAACGTTTTAGGTCAACATATAATATTGATGATATTACACATAATTCAAAAAGTCTCAAATCTTTCGTTGTATCTACGCCAATTGCCAATATTCGTTGGACAATAACATTTGCATTCTTGAATGCCTCCCAAAACCGGTGCGATGAGGCTGTAATCAATTTCCGGTGCAACAAGTGGCCAATAATTTTGAATACGCTGCACCACTTGTACCAAGCACTGGATCTTTCGCATTCATGAATTGTTGCGCGCTTCGTTCCTTCCAGTTGGATAATAAGAATAAGATATTCTCAAGATTGAGTCCGTTTTCTCTTATGTCTCATGAGGGTTTTGAAATTTGTTGGAAAATTATTTATCAAGGACATTCACTATTTCGTGTATGTATATTTTATTACGGTTTTATTATTTATTCATTTAGCCCCAATATTTAAAACCGAAACATTATTTGGAGGCAAGCTCACATTCTATTATCGAATTGAAAGGTGTTTTTGTTTTACGTGTGTTTAATTCGAAATAATTCATACAATACATCATACAAATACTCTTTTGTTACGAATTCCTAGTTATAATATCAAACTCTATAAAGTTCAAAATGTAAGTTTAAATTTAATTTCACTTCCCATCTTGCAGTTCTTTTTCAAGTTCGTAACTGCTTTGGCGTTTTAAGACGCCATTTATTGCTGGTTCCTAACTTGTATCAAATTTATCAAGTCAAACTGCTATTACAAAACGTTCTACTTGTCATCGAGATCGTTGTTACTTAATTTTTTTTAAGTTATGAGTTACTCGTTCCTGTGAAACAGTGGTAGGGACGGTGTCTTTCGAAATGTAATCCCAGGTTTTGTGGCGTGTTTCTTCGAAGTTTGCGTGTTTATCTTGTATTGCAAGCTGTTTCGCGTGTTTCAGTTGAAACTAAAATAATCAACCGGGTTCGGTTTTATGGCGTTGTTGGCGAAACTTCATTTTCAACCAGGTCAATTATTTGGAACATATTTGCGCAAACTTTTTAGGAAATTTTGAAATATTCACCTTCTAATCTGGGTTGTATGTAATTTCCGCTTATTTAGTCATATACGATCAAATTTTGTATAATATTTTTTATCACAATCCATGAGAACTTCGCTTTTAGAATGACTTATTGAAATACATATTCCTTTTAAGTTATGGTTAATTTGTGTTTTATTATTTCTTTCTTGACATGTGTTTTTATGCTTTGATGGTTGTGACAGGTTGTGACGCTTGCGCAGGAGACATTCCTACCGTCACACTGATGTGTTTAATCTTTTTATCATAATGTTATAGTCTTAAAATTATTGTATCAAAATTTAAAATTTCCATGTTTTAAACGTTTTTCTTTTAATGTTAAAATTGAACCTGCCCAGTACTTTAATCCAACGTTAACTCTTGAACTTACCAAGCATCAAAACAATCCCTCAAATAAACCAGTTTCTATTATAACCCTCGTCGTATACTCACCTAAAATTCTATTAATTTCACTAAACGTATAGATAATAACCTGGAATTTAAGCGTATGATTTGTTTTTTAATTCAAAACAAATTACAGAGTTCAGGGCATCGTCTAAACCGTGTATAATAGGGTTCGCATCTCTCAAAGAGTAATGGCTACAAAATGAAAAAGGCCCGCGGCATCTTAAATTATTTTAATTGGCTTCGGTAGCGGTTCGGACCGTGTCTTCGAATAAATACACTCAACGGGTTTTATGACATATCCATGCAACATCACACTTATTCAGATATTCATACTAGTGATGGGACAATTATTGGGTTTAAAATAAGGCGCATGAGGGTTGTGAGATCAAAGAAGACACTCATTTATTTTAATTCTAATTAGTAGATACATATTAGAGAATGATAGCGTGTAGGTATATATCTATATACGTTTTACATACACATTTTCATTCATAATAGTGTGTAACTTGGCAATTTCAAGATATATTTCATCGTTTGATAGATGAATAAGTACACCAGATAGATGCTGACAGTTAGTTTTAATAATATAAATAAATGATATTATTAAGAATATCAGTCTGAAAACGTTAAAATGAAGTGAGAAAATTCTTCTCGTATCTATCTATCTATCAAAGATTTACGCCCCAACTCAAAGTCACTAACGATTACTTTAATCCACTGGTCGCTCCTTAGTAAAGAATCACTATACAAATTCTGTACTAACGAGCGATTTAAGTAACCGTTAGTGACTCTGAGCTGGGGCGTTAGATATTTACATTACATAATAATGTTGATGACATAAGCACAAAACACGGAAATATCGTCAAGGATTTTTAATATCAAGACTGTTTGGTAATGGAAGTTTATAATTAATGCATTATTATCTAATTCATAAAGGTGTGAGAAACTGTTGCTTCCAAAACTGGATATTATTTCCTGTTATTTTTTATTTGGGTAACTAATACTTCAAATGCGGTTATGTGAAGTTTGTTATTCATGTTTGGTCTGTATAATTAATAGTTCAGTATAATAGCCATGTGTAAAAGAAAGTCCCAAGCCCAACAGTGGGAAAGTTTTGGGCTATGATAAACTGGATAATGACACCTGCTCATCGATGTAATAGTTAAATCATGGATGTGCAGGTTCTTTAAAATGAGGCTGATTAGTAAAATTGATTTTTTTTAATGATTCAGTTTCAGACAATCAGCCCCGAGACTCCTTTGAGCATTTTTCGCTTTTCCTCGTAGTTTTGGATTTGGCCCTCCACGCACACTTGAAAAATTCATCCTGTATATAAAACACAAAAAAATTGTATGAATGTCCTTTATACACTCTAAGACCATCCAACTGACATGCCTCAAAATTGTTTCATTTGAAAGGCCAATCCGAAGGTGGATTGAGACCACTAAAACAATGCATTAGGCAAATTCGGTCCATTGATAAAATCGATTTTCTACTTTTCCTACACAACAATTTGAAGATAGTAAATAAACAGACTCTCAACACAAAAAACACTGAAACATTGTCATCAGAATTTTTCTAGTGTAGTGGAACACCCTGGCTATCCACTTAATAATAAGTAATACCTAATAATAACCAAGACAAAGTTCACTTCACTATCCTTTAACTAAATAGGCATTCAGTAAACCAGTTCACTATACCTATATGTTATATTGTATCTATTATTGTTCTTCCTGTTCACGTAGAACTTTCTACCATTAGCGCTCTACGCTCAGGTATGCTGTGCTATATTCCATGCTTTGTTATTGTCTTTGTGGCATTGCTAGTGTAGACGCTATTCGAAACAGTAGTTAAAAATAATAGGGTGCAAAATAGCTTATTATGTATTAGGTTCAGAATTCCTTTTAACGTTGAGGGTTGATATTTAAGGGTTATGATATAGCTATGAATAATTGGCGACCACGTCTCGGAAAAAGGAGCATAGGATACCCTCCGAGCAGGTGGACTGACGACCTGAAGAAGACAGCAGGCATCTGCTGGATTCAGAAGGGTCAGGATCGCTCAGAGTGGTACTACTTAGGGGAGGCCTATGTCCAGCAGTGGACCTCCAAAGCTGATGGATGGAATGGATGGAGGAATTATTATTTTTCCAATAATAAAAGTCGTTTTATATTATGATAATAATAACACGTCGTATGATAATAAGGACACGTGGAACTTGCTGTTCGGAAAGTTTGGACTAGCTCTATATACATATAATAAAACTTTGTTACCCCCGACAGCCGAGAGAAATGCCGAACAAGCAAAAACAATTAACAAATTGATAAGCTCAAAACAATTTTCAATTAACTTCGCCGGGAGTGTTCGCTGTTTACAAATAACCACCATTTATCAGAAATGCCTATGCAGTTTTTAACGTCTGGCGGCTTAGGGCTGCCTCGCAAACTCTTTATGACGCACTTCAAAATTGTATAATCAGGGTCATTTAGTTTTAAGTTTTAAAATATTTTTTTTATATAAACGTTCTTATCTAATTTTGTTTATTATACATCACAATACTGTAATATCTAAGTGTGCTAAAAAATAAAAAATAAATATGTATATTAATCAAATTATATTGATCTAATTATATTTATCCGTAACAATCTTTTATACAAAAAGCTACACTAAGAACTAACTTAACCCAAATTCCAATTAACACAAAAATTTCAGGGATCTAATTCATTCCTATAAATCACATCGATCAAAACCTTGTGACACATTTTAAAGTCACCTAATATGTATCTACGTCTTATGAATGAAAAGGTCAATACCTCATAATTAAATAGATCGGACTAACTTACCAAGTGACGTCCGATCCTCAATTATGTGAAGTAATCTCGTCCTCATATTTTGTACTATGTAGTACGTGCTCTGTGCAACTTGCCGTCACAATGTTTAAAGATAAGCGCGTTCTTCATTCTCTGTGGTACGTCCCTAGCTCCATCCGTCCACCACTGGCAATGTCATTGTTTCAAAGCTCTACAACACAACTTTCAGAGAAGGGGTTAGAGTAGGCAATACAGATCATTATGAACGTTACTTGCGAAATACAAATTATTCTTCAAAGGTTATCAGCAGTATGTAGGTATATTCTTTTAAGAATATTACCTGGGAAGGGTTGGGTCTAGGATGAGGACGAGATTACTTCACATAATTGAGGATCGGACGTCACTTGGTAAGTTAGTCCGATCTATTTAATTATGTTCCGTAATCTCGTCCTCATATTTTGTACTATGTAGATGTTCAAAGAAGAAAGTTGGGTTGATAATAATTCATTCATTAATAATTTCGTGATGATAATCACATACAATTAACAAATAATATTTATATTAAGTAAAGAAACATCCTCTTTTTATTGTATCATATATACCACAGTTTTAAAAAACACGTAAAGAAATGATAATAATAACTGTTAAATTGTCAGTCTCATACTGTGTAGGTGTCTTTATGCAAAGAGCATACATTTTGAGTTAATTGATTGAGACCACTAATCATTGGTATTTTATAAAATAAAGCAAAGGTGAACTAACCGGCTGCTTTCCTTATAACCTCAATAGTCTACAATAATGCCGGCATACGAGGCTTTTGAAGTAAAGCATGTCTCTGGCTTGTAAATATGGAAGTGTCTCATCCACTATTAACCCGAACCTGTTTAATCTATCGGCTGATAATTGCAGTGAGGTTGATTGGTGCTGTTTCTTAACAGTTAGAATTAATGATTTACAATTTTGTCTCACATATTTTTGTAAGTGTAAATAATATAGTAGGATAGTTAGCCGGGCAGATATCTGTATTTTGTTTGAAAAACTGTAAAGTTAAATTATGTTGTATTTGATAAGAACCACAAGTTTTCATAAATTTAATTTTGAAAATTTTGATATTATATAATCAGAATTAACAGCAATATCCTTAATGTAGATAAAAGACAGCGTTAGTAAGGAGTGTACCTCTAAGCTAAGAGTCTAGAAATAATCTAGAATCTACTATACTTGGATCCCATATACTCGTAATATCATATCGTATTATGCCGAGTTGAGGACCTTATTTTATTACGGAAATTGCTGACCTGATGGTATTCATTGAACTATATGAAACAACCTTCCAAAAGGATCCACATTGTAGCTCTGGCAGTGTGAAATTCATGCACCAAGAGCAGACCCGTATTGTTTCCTGATAATAAGGCTAACATTATATCCATTGAGAAAGCAGGGATTACTTTTCTTAAAAATGTTCTCCTGACTATATGGCTGCAATCGGAGTAAGGCTCTTATATGTATAACGCGTGCAAGTCTGTAGAAGGAGATAAGAATAAATTAGTTATATCGAGGTTTAAATGTTATTTTTTCAGATATAGCTATGGAGTTCTAAAGTGGATACCAGGGCTGTGAGGGCCACATAGAAGCCACAACTTTTGTCTTGTCTCCTATAATTTGCTTCAGCACACTTCTTATAAGCGTGAATAGTGGAAATGCATAAAAGAACATGTCATTCCATCTCAAGATGAATGTATCTATTGAATATGCTTCTGGGTCTGAGAACCATGTTATAATTGTAATCCCGACATTTGGTGTTATTCCTATCAGCAAAGAGGGCCATCTGCGGTTCATCGAATCTGCTTAGTATACTTTTATTTTATTTATTTATTTATCTTTATTAGATACACCACTGACTTATCACTATGCATTGATAACTATTGTAAGTAAATTGTTACAATTGTTCCATCCAGTGTGATTTGTCATCTAAGGCGTATACAACTTTCATAATCAATGTCACTCAGTTGGCATTCGATTTCAGATTTTGAACGTCTGGATTCACTCTCTGTGATGGAGTTTTCTTTTGAGCTGATGTAAAATGCATACACCCATATGACGTGTCTTCTCTGATTCCACTGCCATAGCTCTCTCGCTCAGTTATTGTAGTTTTCCAGGGTTTTCGTATAGAAGATACCATATTCTATGGATTTACAAGCAACTACAAGAAGACCAAGTAATTGGGCAAATTCCAAAGTATAACAACTATGTTTTGATTATTATTATTACTTTTATTATTTATTTTTATTTCATATCATCCATTAATATACATATTATAATAAAACTGTACTTTTAGTCTGCTTGTCTGCGCGTTTGTTCCGACCAATCTCAAGAACCGCGTTTTAGGTGAAATTTTCACTGTTGTATTGCAGTAAGCTTGGATCACCATTCAGTGCCTGTTTTATTGCAATTGGTTCATAAATAATAAAAAAGTCATGTCAATTTAAAAAGTACCGTCCATACATTTATTTACTCAAGTGTGGTTACCAATAGGTTTACCGAAGTGAAGCAAGGGCGTTTAGTAGTTGTTAACAAATTCGATAACATGGTCCCTCTTCTAGGGAAGATGATATTAGATATGGAACATGAAATAAAATCTAGCATAAATCCTAGATAAAGACAACCCTGACTGAGTTTTAAAGAACTTTTTTGTGAGTTAATAATAAACCTTAGATTCCCCAGTAGTCAATGTATTCTGCACACAATCATCATAGGAGTCTGCAATACACAAAGTATCATAAAGGTGACACCAAATTTTATAAGTTTCTTAAGGTTAAGTATCAACCTTCATGTCAAATTTGCCTCAGGATTATGAGGACAAAAATTGTCCCTGAGCAAGAAATCATGTTTGTATAGAACCTAGTTCCAATAGCTGTCCTACTTCGAGAGCAAACAAACTATTTTCTATTTTAGAAAAAATATTGTACTGTGGACAAAACAGTTCGCGTGGTCTTGCGTTTAAATAGCATTGTATAACCCCTTATACTGCCAATAATGGTTGGATTGGATGTAATATCACTTTTCACACCATTGGTTATAAAATAATCTTAAGCCACCGCATTATATCTGAATCATGGTTGCTCTTGACCCCGATGTCGATGATGATGAGTCACATAGGTGTTCAGACCAGGAAGAATTAGTGTCCTATGTGTAACCGATCATGGAATAAGTCAAATAACAGCCTTATTGAATCAGTCAATACCTCAATGTGCTGTTTATTATTCGGTGACAGAATCATGCCATTGAACCCTCCACACTGTAGAGATTGCTATAGATAGGACCACTTGCTGGTCACAGATTCTATTGTCACATTTGATACCACTGTCATTCATCACTGCCATAACTTCCCCAATTAAAATTGGATGGTACTAGAAGACGTAAGTTCGAGAGGGGGTCGTGTTTCTTCAACATGGTAGCTTTTAGGTCTGCATTGATGACATTCTACATCAGTGAGAATAGCTGACCAACGTGTAGCTATGCTCTCATATAAGTATGTAGAATTACACGTAGTTTGCTTACCATCCTGACCTAGGAGCTCTTCGCCGTCTGCTGGCAGAGAGCTATCGTTCTTTACCTGGTGTTGTTGTATTGGCGAGGTACCTGTTCTTCCGTAGTAGTCTGCCCCCCCTCTCTCTTTCTGTCTGACTGCGTCTCTGTCAGTTTTGGAAGTCAGAGTTGATGATCGGCTGTGGATATTAGAATTGAAGGAAAGGAGCGGCGCCTGCTTCTATGATTTCTCGAGCATCGGCTTGATCGACTCCGATCATGAGGCGAACGGCTTCTGGTTGTGCGACTAGAGTCTGTTCCATCCTCGTCTCTCGTAAAAGCTCCATGAATCCCTTCTCGCCGCGTAACATGCGGCACCACTAGCTAATCTCTCGTGAAAGCATATGCGTGGTGTGGTACCTATTTTATAGGTGGTCACAATATCCTGTCGCGTCACATGCGGGACCACTAGCTAACCTCTCGTGAAAGCATGTGCGTGGTACCTACTTGTAATAGGTGGTCACAATATCTTATCGCGGAACACGCGGCACCACTAGCTAACCTCTCGTGAAAGCATGTGCGTGGTGTGGTACCTATTTTTATAGGTGGTTACAATATTCTGTCGCGTTACATGCGGGACCACTAGCTAACCTCTCGTGAAAGCATGTGCGTGGTACCTAATTGTAATAGGTGGTCACAATATCTTATCGCGGAACACGCGGCACCACTAGCTAGCCTCTCGTGAAAGCATGTGCGTGGTGTGGTACCTATTTTTATAAGTGGTTACAATATCCTGTGGCGTTACATGCGGGACCACTAGCTAACCTCTCGTGAAAGCATTTGCGTGGTACCTATTTGTTATAGGTGGTAACAATATCTTGGGGCGTAAAATGCGGCACCATTAGCTAACCCCTCGTGAAAGCCGAAATATGGTAGTTACCTATTTGTTATAGGTAGGCACAACATCGTTCTCATGGTTAACCTCTCGTGAAAACTCCAGAGACTAGTGTGTGCAATAAAAATTGTCGAAGTAACATCAGGGGCAAAAATCTGCGTTTAATTAAGCTATCAAAAGTTATCAAAACATACCGCCGTTTCTAAGACGGGATCTATTCATGGGTTTTTCCAACTCTAGAATCCGTTGACTCAATTATTTTTCATTTTCACTTTTCATATTTTCCCATATTTAATTCAAATTAGGCGGACTATAATAACTGAAAAAGTACTGTAAAAGGACTGTAAAAACGATTATAAAATTCGAAAATAAAATGAAAATAAAATTTCGTGACAGCACGTTTTGCACAAAAAAGCACAATGACATTGCCAGTGGTGGACGGATGGAGCTAGGGACGTACCACAGAGAATGAAGAACGCGCTTATCTTTAAACATTGTGACGGCAAGTTGCACAGAGCACGTACTACATAGTACAAAATATGAGGACGAGATTACGGAACATAATCTAATATATCTTCTTGCACAATTTCAGAACGGAAGCGGGGCCGGCAAACATACACGCGGTACCAGACGCTCGAGCTGGAGAAGGAATTCCACTTCAACCGGTACCTGACGCGGAGGAGGAGGATCGAGATTGCGCATGCGCTGTGCCTCACCGAGCGCCAGATCAAGATCTGGTTCCAGAACCGACGCATGAAGTGGAAGAAGGAGAACAAAACCAAAGGCGAGCCTGGCTCAGGAGACGAGCCAGACAACATGAGCCCGCCTACCTCGCCACAGTAATCAGTCTCAGATCGATCGATCAGTTTCAGACACCTCATACTCACAACTCCTTATTTTCGAACGATCTGAAACGATCGATCCAGCGATCCAGTTACTAGAACAGTTTAATTTGTATAAATTGTATGTTGGACTTTTCATAATATTACATAATTAATACGTAACTTAGTGACTTGGCATAAAGAGTAATGATAGTGTGATGAAGAGATTTTTACAGTTGTTAAGTATAAATTAATTTATAGAACAATCTCAATACCAATAATTACCAAAAACGCAGTGTTTATGATAATTAAACTGCATCAAGTTTGAAGTGATTGTATTCGATTATAATGTAATCGAGATATTGTTCGGGAGCCGAACGGACATTCGAATTGTCCACTCTTTCGCAATTGGTTTATTGGACCTTATAAATTCTTGTCAAAGTGCTTGACGTAACAATTTATTGTAACATCCGTTACTCTCTCTGGATGACCTAAAGACTCATTCATTCATAGTTGTAATATAAACCTACTTATTTCACATGTTCTCTCTCATACGTTAATTTCAACCAGTGTTGAGCACTTTGTCGAAAAAAACTTTTTTTTCTTACAGTATGAATCACAAAACCATAAGGACCTCTTATAATTAACCATTGATAAGAAGGCAATTAGTATCGATATTGTTATTATTTAATATATTTGATATTTTATTTCTAATTAAGCTATCGAAATGCTATTCTGTACATATAAACAATAATTTTAGATTTAACTATTATGTACAATTGTTTTAGTGTGAATAATATTATTGAGATTAATTTTGGGAAGCAACGATGTTCTTTAAATCGCGGGGACGAGTTTTTAATTCGTGAATCTTCTCTGGTTTGTACTAGGGACTTGTCTTATAGACTCGAGTAACGGGTGACGTGGATATTGAGTTTACTCATTTTGCTAAAGAACATCAAAACGGCTTACCAATTTTGTCCTGCCAGTTAGGGTAAGGACAATGAATAAGAATGATTGAGCCAAATCTTTAAAAATAATGTAATGTCCTTTACATGTTATCTATTCTGATTGACTCAATTTGTAATGTTTTTAAAGTCGTATCACGTCAACGCTTACTCTATTTCTGTATGACATGTCGTTTAATTCGTAGTTGGAAAGGCCAGTTATACAAGTGCAATGTATACGATTTTTCGATGACACATATACGTAATTAATACTGATAAAAATAAAATTATAAGAATTCTTATAACATTATTGTAAAATGTTGCAAGGGTAAAGCTTACGATTATAAATATTTTTTTTATTTCATTTTACACGGACTAAGGTCGTGCCATTTAATGGAAAAATTGAAATTATCAGAGGCATGTTTAGATATCATTTTATACATTGATGCAGAGAAATTCACCAATTGTTCTTATGTAGTGGAATAAAAGTTACCTTCGATTGTGTAGGTGCAGAACATTTTTTTACCTATTCTTTCATAATTTGAATCTCTTTATGGAAAGTAGGTACGATGACATGTACACAGTATACCAAAGTTAGGAAATATACTACTGGTTGTTCAATGTATGTATAAAAGGAGTACCTAGTAAGCATGTGTGTGGCATGCGCAGTCAGCATTCGGCCGTTTCATATACAAGTCTCACGGAGACAAAAGGTATTTTTATAAAATCATTGCCTAAGGAAACCAATATACGTAAAATTATCGAACTCTAAATATTTACTTGTAACACGATAGTCTTACGATAGGTACTGTTAAAGGAGCGTGACTTTGAAAGGTAGAACTTTGTCGGGATTAACGTTATACGTTTTTTCGTAATGTAAACTATTTATTGTAAATTGTTTTTTTTTCACATAGATTATAACTAGTAAATGTTTTATTAAGAACTCAGTGAGCCGTTTCATCTTATACACATTATAGTTATTATAATTTGTGCTGTGTTCGTTAAGTGAATGTAAATTGTTTCAACTGTATATTGTCGATATTTTACGCGGTATTTATTTATTAAATCACTATATTAGGTTTGCTACGTCCACAACTCTTCGATTGGTTAATTTTCTAAGGCTGTCTGGCTGGGATGCATTTTGTTTATGAATTCAAATTTGCTCAATATCTGATGTTTTTGTTGTATTTTTGTTGTAGCAGTAAGCATTGTTTGATTGCGTGATTTATGAAATGAAGGATTCATGAACGATGATTGAAATATAAATGACGTCGTTCAAGAATCGATCAATCGCTTTTTAAGTGCAATCGATACGTACATGGATTTCAATCAGTCCCTTGCCAGATAGATGCGTCAACATTAATTTCGGTTTTGTAAAATTTGTACAAGTAAAATTAGTTTTACGAAAATTTATACTAAGTTTCGATTGGTAAGCGAACAGACGAACTGTTCTTCGACTTTCAAGAATTAGGTCTCTAGAAATGATAATGGATCCTTAATTTAATCGATTTTATTTACCATTATGTCCTATCAATTCAAAATTTATGAAATATAACTATAATTAGTAACTTAATAAGGTTAGGCGAGACGATATTGTCATAAATATATAAATACATGAAATTAATAAAGCATAATGATTGTACTCGAAGATTTTCATTGTTCTTGTTACCTTCTGTTTGTACCTTAAGAGGCTGATATTCTCGTAAATTAATAAAAATAAATTAAGTTTATTGTCTTTATCTGCCAGATAATTAACTCTATACGATCACATTGTCAGATATATGATTTTATAATAATTTTAAAATCAATTACAATAATTGAGATGCAAGATGTTCCTTTGAAGAAAATAATTTTTCTTATCTATTTTAAGTAAGGAAGAAAATGAAAAGTCTCTCTCTTGATGATAACTGCACCTTACAGTTGAATTTTGAATCAATCTTTAAAACTATTGCATTTCGATGACAGCAAGCTATAAACTACTAATATAAATGATAATAGAAAAATAAGTTCAAATAGTCGTAGTATTAAAAAAAATTTGAAGCTGTCAAATACTTACTCTACCAACATAAAAGCATAAACGATATAACTTTTATTACACTCACATCAAACGTTATGTTAAATTTTGACATTTTAACACAAAGAACTGAATACCATACCAATATCATACCAATAACATACTATATCATACCAATGACCCATGTTCTAAAAGTTCTCTGATTCACAAGAACATTGAATTAGCTGTTACCAACTAGATGTCGCTAGCATTCAACTTTTGAACTAAATAGTTCATTTATACAACAGATATTTTTAACGATAATTATTTACAGGAAAATGTAAATTTTCTTTGATGCTTTGGGTGTGAGGGCTACATAACTGACGTTGAAGTTGAAGCTCGTGAACTTCTACAGTTCAAATTAAAGCACAACTTTCTTATACTTATTCATCTAAGTAGTCTCATTTTGTTTAAGTACATATTTCGTACTTCTAATATTAACCTTTCTGAATTAATAATAACCTTTCTGAATTAACTCGTGTTATTTAATTCGATAAAGGAGTTCTCTGAATTTTTACTGCGGAATCATCTACATCATAAAACTGTTGTTAATTTTATTATTGTTGCAGTCTCTTATACACTTGAAGTTTTTAATTTCTCCTAATTAATTAGTAAACTAATGCCAAGTTAAGTACGAGTATGAATTTTTATCTTAGAAAATAGGAAGGAATCTATTCTTACAAATTACTTTTAATTTTTATGGAGCCCTATTCTATAAGAATGACATATTATTATTGTTAATCAAATGATTAAACCATCTCAATACTGGGTAAGAATTTACTTCATCTTAATAGATACTTGATTATTTTACAAACATGCCTTAAAAATGTCTTCTGTAAACATTAATTACGTAGATAAATATACAGTGTTAAATCATTCCCATATTCCCAGCAAAGATCTATAAATCTATGCTATAGGTAAGAATCCGCCATACGCACATTGAAATATCTCTATCAATATCTCACAAGCAAATCCCAGGCTTTCAGTGTTGTATCCCCACTATCGACTTTGAGACGGCGTCATTATAATAATACGTTTCCCTAACGACAAAATAATGATTTCGCGTGATAGAGGCCCGGTTCCTTCCGTGTCAGCCACGGGTGATTGGACCGCCCTCGCCCCTCCCGCCCGGCACAAATCTGAAAATTACTTTTTTCTGTTTCAACACGAACACGGTTATTTATACGGCTAGGTGTGGCTCGCTCTAATGAGTTTTTAATAATGCCTCGCATCCAATGAACGCTGAAGGCGCACCATTATTCTCCACGTAAGGTCGAACTAATGCGATTTTGACAAGTTCGAAATTGAGGCAATTATGGTTTTGCAGGGTTTTAAATGACGCTGTATTTGTCTGACTGACGTCCCACTAATATGACGCGCTATCCGGAAGTCGTTTACTGTTATACCTGCCATGTATACCTATGTATATCTGTATTATGTATCGACGTCTTATTGAGAGTATTCCTTATCCTATTATACCTTAATATTTTAACATCATGAATTACTTCCATCAATACTATAACTGTAAAAAATGGAAAAATGGATAGATAGATATATCTTGATAATAAATTGGTGACCTCAATTTTGTATAAATTATAGTTAACTCAGTTTGAAGAACCTCTAATCATAGAACCTTTGAAGGATTTTTTCTTTTAATTAATTCATTGAATATTCTGCGTGTTAAAGATTGTTAAATTACCACGAAATACTAATCCAAGACATGTGTAATGTATAAAACAAGAATGCAACAAGGAGAGTTATTTGTGTTAAAATGCTTATTATTATACCAAGGCGTTCATATAAAACTACTTTGTAACAATCCGAGACATTTGTGTTTAACTAAATTGAAACAATGAGAGTTATTTGTATAATGTTTAGTAGCGTACCGAGGCATTCATACAAAACCAATTTGTTTCCACAGAAATCCGGCATTGTATTCCATTCTAGATTTGAAATCAGTGGTCAGTTGGTCACTGTTTCCATTCAAGATTTCGTTCTTCAACTGTATATTCATACGTCCAGCGGTCCAACAGATGTCAACGTTGTTATCTCACGACCGTGAACCCAATCCGGAGTAAGTGCAATGGCACATCGCAGCTCATAAATAACACTTGGCTATCATTGTGGCAGATGACTGACTGACCAATTTATATTGACCTTTAAACTAACGCTGATAGCTGGAGCGTCTTTGGAGGGCGTCCATATCGATCAATGTTTGTAGTTCGCACATGACAACTGCTGAGATCGATTTTTGCTGTAGGTAGATATTATAAGTATTAAAGTAAATTTTAAATTTTACTTTTGGAGAATTTATTTTCTTTCTGAGAAATAGTTGCTTAGGTATAAAACAAATGTCAGTGACATTTTCGTGAAATTTTAAAAGAATTAAATAAAATAAAATTTGAATAACGTAAACTCAAGTCAGTCAAACCGAATGCTTGATTAGTCAATTATAATTAACGTTGTTTAGGTATATTTCTAACATAACATTTGGTAGGTAGATATTTCTAGTATTATATTATTATTTTGGAAGTATAGAGATAGATTTCCCAATCATCGTTCTGGCTTTATTTCTAATTCCTTTACTGTACAGGCAATTCGCTTTTATAATGCACTCTCCAAAGAAATTAGAGGGCCCGCTACTAAATTTACTTTAAAAAAAAGATACAGGATCACCTAGCTAGCTGGCTAGAACGTCGCTCATAACAGAATGTCATCAGATCTATTCGTATATATATAACATAATATATTTATACATATTTATTTATTTCTTTATTATACCTAAGACAAATGGTATAAAAGGTGAGCTTAGATAGGTAGGTAATGCTAAGAGCATTCTCTACCAGCCAACTTTTGGGCAAAGCATAAAACAGCGATGCAACATAGATATATTTTATTGAATCTTATTAGCTATACCTATTTAGTTTTTTTCTTTTTCTTTTTCTTTTTACCGTTCATCGTGTTTTTTTTCTGTTTGGCCTAACGGTAAGCTGGTAGAGAATGCACTAATATTAAGCTCGCCATTTGTCCATTAATATTTTTATATTGTGGTCACTAAAGTGTACATAAAAAATGATGTAGTTTACACCTAGCACTGTATTTCTTGCTGCTAAATTTCAATAAGATTTACATTTATTTAAATTTAACACCAACCGAGGACCCTGAACCCTAGTTGATAGCGAACCTGCCTTCGTAGCAATGTTTCCCGGGTTCGATTCCCGGCCAAGGCACATCGTTAAGTGACAGATAAATATATTTTGTACCCGGGTCAGTTCTACTGTGGGGGTTTGAGTGTGCAAGCGGTTATTTATTATTCATTTAAGTATTTAACCACATAATTATGTCACAGAAGATACCTTTAATAAATAATAATTTTATTCATTGTATTTCTCGCAGTCAGTGATTGCTTCGATAAAACACTTCTTTCGAACTATGTTAAATCTCCATTAATAAATTAAGAAGTACCAAGTTGACAAAGTTGAAAAGTGACAAAGAACAGACCCGGTTTGAACGTGTGTAATATATGTCTGAAAAGCGTAGTGTCCCAAGATGAAGACATAAATTACAAGCAATCTTTCACGTGCGACCTTGCCTCATAACATTCAATTTTATTGACTGCAATAAACCAAAGCAATGGTTAAATCAACACCGCCGTATCGATATAAACACATCGTAAATATCCACGCTCTCGCTTCCACATACCAACATCTACACGAGTTAGAGAGCGACACAAAAATCGTTCGTTCATTTCGCTTTTACTCAAAATAGTTTATGAGTGCCAAGACGTTTTTGTTAAAAAATGTATTAGACTCTAACATGTATATCATTAGGTCGCATTTGTGTTGTGTTTTGAAATTTATAGGTTTTAAATGGGTCCTTAAATTGCAATAACGATTTGTTTATAAACGCTCGAGTGAGTCGGCGGTCCTTTGTGCCGAGATTTTAATTTATGACACATATTATGTTACGACATTTATTACGTCGAAATGAATAAGTGTAAACTCATAACTGTAATGGACGTGTTATTACACTTTTTGTAATAATGGTAATGTGATGATGTTTATTGAATTTATTTTATTAAATTATCTTAACCCATATAAAAAGCAATCAATGCGGGTTGTATCAAGACTAATGAAGAATTAAGTGTGTTTTCTATCAAAGTTAATTTAACTGTAGTAAAATTAGTAGTAGCTATTTAATGTTATTCTACTTTAAATATAAATTGTTATATGTATAGGTATTACATACTAAGTAGGCAATTGGGATTTGTCAATTACTTATAGTGTCATTAAGAAACCAAAAGATTAAATATGCCACTCTATAGAAAAAATATTAAAGTACCTACCTAATTATAAGAAATAAATAATGTAGGTGGAAAAATGTAAAACCTCGGAGACCTTGTCTTAATACAGTATCATACTAAACGGTCTAGTGTAGTCATGTAGAATGGAGTGAATTCAAATTTTGGCGCGCAGGAGGCTGCCATTTTGTTCGAAGGCGGGCCGTTGGTATGCCCCGCCCCCCACAGCCACACCCTAGCGCAAACCACTCGGACGCAGCCCAAATCATTTGTTATATTGTATACTAGGCGACGCAGGTTTCGGTGAATCAAACCACGTTTATTATTATTATTTTGACACCAATTATATTCTGCATTATTTTAATGTAGAAAAAAGTTGTTGATAGTGGTAAGATGCTTAAGTTATCAAAACTTTGTGTTCTAAACATGTCAATATTTTTTTTCATAGAGTTCCATAGATATGATAGGTGCAGACCGAACCTGAAAGAAAACAATTAGAATATATTGGGACATATTAAAAAAAAAATGAAATTAAAACTTACTAAACATAGGCATTTTAGGACTATCTCTATATTCTCGTAATGAATTAAGGTCATTTGTGGGAATATTGGTACCTATAAATGATTATTTATTGGTCGCCAAAATAAAAATTTTACATTTATTTCTTAACTCGACTCTACCTTACTCTACCTGCCTGCTAAAGGATAATTACTTAACAGGACCTACAGTAAAGATGAGGTACCTAGCAGCTTAAGAGTTTTAAGAGTATATATTGTTTTTAAACATATGCAATGCAATGAAAATGAAGCATAATTAACAATTGATAACATCCAAGAATATCTTAATTGACAAATAGAAAATTCATATATTTTTCACTCAACAAAATAAATATTATACCATCAACGGAACAGCGAAACTTGAGTGACAGCGTGTACGTGTCAAGCATTTGAAGATGACGTCGATGAGGTACAACCGTCTCCTTTCCATATATGGTAAGCTATATACATCTGTCCTTGTTAATTATTTTGTCAGTTGCTACGTCAAGGGCTACGGCGTAGAGGGAGTTACGTCATGTAACGAGCCACGTATGAACCCGTAGCTATCTGGATGTAGCCACCTTATACCCACTTACGCAGATTTAAATATAGATGGAGTCTGCAATTGTGAGATACATTTTTGAAATAGAATTAAGAGTGGTCAGTTTTTAAAGGAATAAGAGAGTATCTTTGTCATTCTATTTCCATTATAAAATGTTGAATACTGAAAAATTTATCAAGATTTTCTGTTTTATTTAAAGTTGATCACAGATGTAAGGTAGTTCTCTAGACTGAAATAGGTACTGTGTTGAATTGCTTCACTAATCACTTTTAATAGCGTAACTTCTAATAGTGTTACAAGAAGGCTCGTGAAGATTGCTTGAAATTAGCAAACACCTACTAATGTTTTAACTATCATAATATCTAATAATATAGTCATACTCACACTAAGTACATCCAAACCACGTAGTAGGTCAGTTCGCTCCGTCAATGGAAAAAAAACCCAAGTTGTGTTACTTTGAAAAGATAATAATATGATTGGAAAAAGGGAAAACAGCTGCATAAGCTTAATTCTTTTCAAATTTTTATCATTAATCTTGACGGTTTTGTGCAAGAAATCGTAATGTAAATTCCTTTGATTACTTGCTGATATTTTAACAGTTTTTTTTTGCTCTCCTGTAAAATTACAAATTTCATCTTATTCCTTTTTTCCACTGAGGGAACGAGTTATAGAGCAATACTTGTAAGTATAATAAGAAGATACCCTCCAAACTGGGTACCAAAGCTATTGGTTTTGGATTCGATTCTTAAAGGTTGTGGCAGGTTATCTACTTAAGGTCTTCCTACGTACGTTGCTACATTAGAGATCCAGAAATTAGTGGAACACATGTAAGTAAGTAGATCATGTAAGTAAACCAATGTCAAATGAGTAGGTAATTATAAAATGAACAGGTAATCTGACGCATAAAATAACTAGGTAAGTAGTGTGTTTCCTCGAACGAAGTATACTTAACTAGTTAAAGAGCAGTTTTAAACTGCTAGGAAAAACAAACAAAAAACTAGTTTATTGTTTAAGGTACATGCTGCTTCGGTGAAGAAAAACATCGTGAGGAAATCTGCATACCGGAGAGTTCTCCATAAAGTTCTCAATGGTGTGTGAAGTCTATGTATCCGCATTTGGCCAGCGTGATAAACTATGGCCTGTGCCCCTCATATTGTGAGAGGAGACCCAGCAGTGGGACAATTATGGGTTGTTGCTTTGTTTTTGCATAGTTTTATAGTCAAAATGTGGGTACTAAAATATTGTGACTGCTGTTCACCGTTGAGGAGTTCCTTTATCTGAGGTCAGCCCTGGCAGTGGCAGTCAGCTTATGATGGATTTTGGAATGAAGCACGAGCTATTGATGTCGAGAAAAGTAGTTCTAAATCAGCTTGGAAGATTTGACTTGAACATACAAGATAGATAGGTACATTACAAGCTAAATAATTCCTAGCAACAATATGACTCTAAGATATGACTCCATGATAGTTGGATGGGTGACCGCCAGTGGCAAAAAATTCTTGAGCGTTTTCGTGCTTCGGAGGGCACGTAAAGCCGTCGGTTTTGCTTGTTATCATAAGATAACAGTCGTTAAGCTATGTCGGAGGTCGGGCCTCAGGCGGTTTGAAAACTTTCGACAATCGGGTTGGCCACTAACCCCTCCACCAATCCGCACTGGAGCAGCGTGGTGGAGTATGCTCTCGGCCTCCTCAAGAGGCTCTTCTCTTACCCGTGTGGGCCATTAATGGGTTGAAGTCACAGCCACTAGCAACAATATTACACATCATATTACTGATACGTCGTAGTGCAAATGATCAAATAACCAACGGTCGTTTTACATCTAATGAGAGAGACAAATAGACTGAGAAATATGAATTCTCAAATAATATGATATTTCCTTTTGTCTTATCTCTAACTATATCTTAAAAGGGTCGAAAGATAACGGGCTCATTTACCAGTTAGCTGTTTACTTTACTCCACGTACCTATTATCCTATTGACTCCATTTGATACGTAATTACGTACCTACCTACTATACAAAACCTACTATACAAAGAACTTTCAGTACCATTTTCCACTTCTGAAGGTTTTCCTTTTTTCTTTTTTTATGGACCAACATTACATTTTATTTACATTTTACATTTTAAAACGATTTTGGACTTTGGTTGCCTATCTGGGTGCTAAATTTCATAAAATCAGTACCGTCCTTTTTGCGTATAATGAAGGCCATACATGATCAAGTGTCCTTGTCAAGTTTGCACTTTGCAGTTTGACTTGATGTGGCATCCAGTGTTCCTATATGAGATAGATATATGGCCAGCTATACTGTGGCCATACACGATAAAGCTTACTGGATGCTGCATCAAGTCAAACTGTAAAGTGCAAACTTGACGATACTCTTAGTAACGATGAAGAATCATTGCTTCATTGAAGAATTGGCTCTCGCCTAAATTTGCTTTCATCATGCTGATCAAAAGTCTCAATGGGTGCAACCCCCCAAAATCAAACCCAGACCCTCCACCCCCCCCCCCATCTCAAAATACACCCCAAAGCACATTGGATGAAAATCAATGCATAAGGGATATATTCATATGAAACTTCGCACAGAGGTAGCTTTCATCATGCTGATCAAGTCTCAATGGGCGCAACTGCCCAAAATCAAACCTGGACCCCCAAAAAAAATATACACACATAACTTTTATACCAATATTTCAATTTAAAATATGTCAATATGAATAAAATTATACGGTATCTATCCACATACATAGCTTACATACTTCAAAAATCGTTTCCAAAGTATCTATGTTGCTTTCATATGAACAATCGTATCTTCAACAAAACAGAAGTTTTAGATCATAGTTAGTTAAATAGCGAAACTAAACCCTGATTAATTAACTTACAGCCATTCAAGAAAGCACGATAGTAATTACTCGTATTACCAATAAACGATAACAATTATAAATCGATTAACAGTTGCTCCTGGATTGATAACAGGAATCGTGTTACCGGTAATGTATATCTACATAATATTACATATCTACAATTATAACATCATCAGATAGATAACGGATAGATTAATGATCATTTAATGATAATGGGGCATCAGCCGCACTTATACATAAGCTTTTAAACGCTTGGCGATCTTTGGCTTCGTGCGAAACGTGATAATATACTTTGATGTGTGATTAAAATGAAAATAATGTCAATGGAAATAAATAAATAAGAACATTTAACATAAAACCTTATCCAGCTGCTAAAGTATCACTTTTTTAAAAAAACATGGCCAGATCATTAATTAATGAAACATCTGCAGTTGAAAAATAATCGGTGTGAAAAATAGTTGCATAAAATTACAGATTAACGCAGAATAATGGTTGGATTTTAATGAAAAATATACTACGTATATCTGGACTATTTTTTTTTCATGGACATTATCAACCGTATTTTGTTATTTACCTATTTGTTTCGTTCAAAAAATTAAAAAGTGGCGCTGTGATCAATTAAATATGACCTAATTAAAAGTATATTTGAAACTGAAACCATTCACCTCATTAGATACTTATTTCAGTGCAGTGTATAACGAACAAACTAGTGGAATACAAATTCATATTTTTAGTCTTATCTTTCTTTTATTTGCGCAAAATCATGTATGAAAAAATTAAAAAATAGTAGAATAACGTTCAAAACTTCACGGATATTAACCATCCCAAAATAATATTAAGTTGTTAGGTCTACGTATCGTGCGCCCGACATTTCGCCCGTCGGATATCCACAAATAGTACAACAGACAGGAATAGAACACTTGCCAATGAAAAAGAACAAAGCCTACAACAATGTTGGTAATGTGAATTCTTGCTCCGGACATATTAATTAGATGTGCTCTACGAATTACTTTTCCTAGTGTTATCTCAGACGTGTGTTTGTTTTTTAATGTTTAGATACATAGCTAATGATAAAATTATTTTACATCGCAGGGTTAATTGTTAAATACGTTGATATTTTTTTTATATGACAATCATTTTTCAGGTCCTAGATACTGTTATTAAAATAGACATAATATTATCTATTTCAACAAATACATAAGAATATTATAGAATTATGATGGAATAGCGATTGTAGATAACTTTTCGCTGTTAGATATTTTTTTACAGCTTTTCTATAGTCGTATACATAACATTGTTACGGGAAAATAAAACTGCAAATATACTTTGTAAATATATAATTGTTATCTTAAAGCAATTTACCTGTTAATCTCTATACTAGATACGTTAAATATTATCCGCCCATTTCATGCACCTTTCAACGCAGCATGTTGCCATTGCGCATCTGTTTTATCGTAGTAAAAATATAACAATTTTTGTATCAGCGTCTCTTCATATGTACAATTATTCTTCTATCATTAAACATTAATTATAAATTATTAATGTTTTCAACTCAACATTGTATAGTTGTAAGTAATATAATAGTGATAAAGTAAGTAATGTTTTGAAGTATTTGGCAAAAGAGACTTATTTGTCATGCTTGGATCGATTTAAAAAAATCGTAAATAAAAAAAAAAATCTTTTGTTTTTCATACTGACATCAATTAATTATCAATCTCTTTAGAAGATAAACATCAACTATTTTTTAATCTGCCAACCCGCATTTGCTCATGTTCAGTATGACATGACCTTAACACCACTTACATTGAAAAGAACTTTGAGCTTAGCAGACAGTTAATGAGTTATAATTAAGTAATCAAGATATTGTAATTGTATTTAAAAACCAAGAGCTAATTTTGTAATGGCTACTTAATAGTGTCTGGAGTGTCCTAGACTACAAGACACCTGGTAATTGCAGTTATCATTGACAGTTCGTCTCCTCCCTTTCCATGCCTTCTTTCAACGGTGTCTGCTAGAGTCCGACGCTATAATGGGACAGGTGGAGTGTAGTCATTATAATGTGTCGATATCTATATTCATAACTCAGCATAGTTGTGTTAGTACGAGTATGTGATGTGTCTAGTCAGGGCTTATTTTATTAACCGACTTCAAAAAAAGGAGGAGGTTCTCAATTCGACTGTATTTTTTTATGTTTATTACCTCAGAACTTTGGACTGGGTGAACTGATTTTGATGATTCTTATTTTAATCGAAAGCTGGTGCTTGTCGTGTGGTCCACATAAATTTGATCGAGATCTGACAATGGCATCCATGTCAAAAGCATATAAGTCTTAAATTTGCATTAAGTATACAGTGTGTGATAAATGGACGAATAACTCAATATTCAACCGATTTAGACGATTTTTTTATATTGGAAATACTTCATTTGAAGTCTGTTATTTTTTCGTTAAAATTTAGATTATTTTTAATTTAAACACGTACCTAACTTTATGTGTATATAAAATAAAAAGGAATTAATAATTATTATACCTTGGCTTGAGAGCCAGTTCTTTCTTCTTTTTCTTCACCCTTTCTTGGCCGGCAACGCATTAGTGATGCCTTTGGTGTTGCTGATGTCCATGGGCGACGACAGCCACTTACCATCAGGTGGATCGTCAGTTCGTTTGTCGGCTATTTCCAAAAAAAAATATTATCGATGCAAGAGAACCTATTTGCTGCAACCCACAAAATAATAATATTTATGAACATGAAAAATAATCCTTAATTTAAAACTTTAAGGAATATTAATTTAAAAGGATATTTTCTATTCTTAGTTTTCTATATACATATAGCTAAAATGATTGTATTTAGTTGAGGGTAAAGTAAATAAGTTTCTACGTTATGTAGGTACATAAATTTACATCACATTCACATCCAAATAAAAGCACCTTCGATTATCCGTGGAGCATTGCGAATAAATTTACAAAATATGTCATGAAACATTAACATGACAATAATAAACATTACAAACACATTACAAACAAATATAGTGGTGGTGAAAGTAAGACATTAGTGTTACTAAACGACATTAACCCATGTCGTGACCGTATACTTTAGTATCACGAAACTGTTATGCAAATGATGAGAACCGACCTTCAACCGACAAAGGAAAGCGTGGCAGTTCCTACTGTAATCGACGAATGAGTATTTCCATTACAACTGAATAATGACATTGGGCTGTCGCGTTTCTTTAAAGATAGAGGTCGCTAGTGAACGCTTTTAAAGAAATCGTTATAAAATTCAATTCTAGTTTTACCACAAAAGAAATAATAGTAGTTATAATAAGTACAGAAGGCGAACTTCGCAAAATTATTTAAACAGATAGCGACTCTAGCTCCAACGCAATAAAGTGTAATTCAGGTCGCACAGCGCTAATCAAAAACGCGTAATGAGTTGCCTTCCTAACACTATCGCTTATCCTCTCTGGCAATGTCAGGGTTGTCTTTTTTGAAAGAATAAAATTAATCTGAAAGGTTAGTGACAATATGTGCCATATTTAATATGGCACATATTGGTCACATAGTGGTCCACTGCTGGACATAGGCCTCCCCTAACTTGCGCCACTCTGACCGGTCCTGAGCCTTCTGAATCCAGCGGATGCCCGCTGTCTTCTTCAGGTCGTCGGTCCATCTGGTCGGGGGGCGTCCTATGCTCCTTTTTCCGAGACGTGGGTGCCATTCGAGGACCTTTCTTCCCCAACGGTTATCGGTCCTCGCACTATGTGGCCAGCCTATCGCCACTTCAGCCGGCTAATTCTTTTAACTCTATCGGTTACCCTTGTTCGTTTACGGATCTCCTCGTTTCTGATGCGATCACGTAGAGAAATACCTAGCATAGCCCTCTCCATAGCCCGCTGTGCTACTCTGAGCTTGTGGATTAGGCCAATAGTAAGGCACCACGTATGTATGTGTATAGTGCTTCATGTAAACTTTAAATTCCTGTTAGCTGGAAAATACAAAAATCTTACCAAATATTTGCTGCAGGCATTCTATTCCCCTACCACAAAGTTAAAATAATCTTCGCCTTCCTGTTAATACAACCTGCGGTACATAAATCATCTTCGATAAATTCCGCCGTGGAAATTTCGTTCAATGCATGTACAAATAATTCTAGCTCACACGACACGTTGAAAGAGCAACTATTTCTAAGTTATGCTCTACGCCTGCTGTGACCAGCGTGGGGTAATTCAATAAAGATAATCCGAGAGATAGCCAGCTATACTCCGTTTAGAATCGGAGTATTCTCTATTAAGATGTAAAAAAATATTGGGTTAGATTAGATAAAAAGGATAGATGAACAGTTGTGTTTCTTTAGTCCTACTAATATTATATAATTTGAAAGTTTGTTATTGTTTCACGCAATAACTTCTTGATGGATTTTCATGACATTTAGCACACAGCTAGATTAAGATCTGGAATAAGACAGGGTACTTATTAACCCGGAAACCGCGAGCAGATCACTAGTAAAGAAGTTATAAATGAACAATTTCTATTACAATGTTAAGTTTATTATGTAGGTATACTATAAATTAACTAGCTGATGTTAAAAAAATCGAGCTGATGTTCGTCAACTATTTGCACTCGGACGAATCGTTAATTTCCCGGATCGGCATTTAAAGTGTTTTTTTTTCATTATTAAATATTTTAATGACGACTATATCTTAGCAAATTCAGGCGTGTTGCAACTTGCAATATAGGTGTGGTTATGTATTGTATGTTCCGTTTATAGATGGCCGGGTTAATACAGTTACGTTGTAATGGGCACCTGTCTAGCTTCTAATGGATTTCTAGACCTACTTAATGCCTAAATGATGACATGTTGCTCGTCTACGTGTGGTTAAAATAATGACCTACATACCTTCAAAGTTTAAAGTGTATTTTCTTGTACTGAAGGTAATCAGTTAGTTAATTTTAAATTTAGAAAATGTTTAATATTATAATTTATTTAACCTTAAATGACCACAATAAAATATCACGGTACAAATGGCGAGCTTGATGCCAATATATCAAGATAGGTAATAAAGAATTTTTCAGTACCTAAAGCAACAAAACACATAATATTTAACGATTTTGTTGGCAATATACGAGGCGTTTCTAACCAATATCCAGACAGGGGTTATGCAGAAATTATTAAGAGACATTTCCTGCAAACTCGTGCGTAGATTTACATAGAAATAATGAAATTATCAAAAGCCTTACCACTGAACTGGAGTCAGGGGTGGATGGGACTAATGAAATTATCTGGTGTTGCTTAGTTCAAATTATTCAGAGGGTTGTGATTAACGTTTGTGGAATAGCAGTCGCGTTTTGAGGAATATGTTAATATTGAGCGTGTTGTTGGCATACGATAAAAATACAATACTTTTATGACGTTTAAAAAAAGGATTAGGAATATAAAAAATGACAATTTATTCTATCAGTTATTTTGTAGGAGATTTTACATTGTATTAATAATTTTGCATGTAGTAAAATGAGATTTTACAGCAATGAAACAGTATTTTCTTTTCTTCTATGGCCGTGGCGCGTACAAAGTTTAGGGTAATAATAAAAATCTATACTATAATAAAACTCAAAGGGCAAATTTTCTGTACATTGAATATTTTTTAAAAATTTCGATTGGGGGACACTTCAATAACGTGTTAGAGCACAAAAACATTTTTTTTAGAATTATTGTCTGTCTGTCTGTTTGTCTGTCCGGGCATCACATGAAAACCCCTGAACGGATCTTAATGAAAATTGGTACAATTGTAATTAATACTCCGGGTCATATTTTAGGATACTTTTTATCCCGGTAAATTAAAGGTTTTCCCTGGGAAACGCGATGAAAGTGTGTATGGAAAATTATACATCAACCGATTTGCTTCAAATTTGCAACAAATGTTCCTTGCTTAAATTGATGAAACACGTGTTTTACAGTTTTTCAAAATTTTGCAAGACAAAGAAAAAAAATACAAATTAATGTGAATATTGCTTATTTTTCAAATATCTATTTTTTATTTTGTTATTAAGAGCATATTGTTTGCGTATCTATGTCCTCCAATATAATTTCAGCATTTTATAAACACATTGGAAGTGATAGAAAAACTCAAATTAAGTCTGTATGAGTAAACGATATCCAACAAATAATCGTTTACAATCTGGGCCACTAGATGGCTCTGTATTTTTGTTGATTTACGCCAACGACTCTGTGATTTCGAAATAACTGCATTTTTCATGTTGTAAATCGTTACTTGCACAATAATAAAACGTAAAAATGAGCTTTTTAATTTTTGTTTGTCTGTTTGTTTATCTTCATTAATCTCTGAAGCCACTGAACGGATTTCAACAGGACTTTACTACGATATCGAGTCTTCAACTTAAATTATAGGCAATTTTTTAGGGTTCCATAACAAAGCGAGAAAATAAAATATGAGTTGATTTGTTTTAAACATACAAAAACCTTTTCTTCACACAAATTATGGCATTATACATTTCTTAGTTTTTTTATATATTTTGTGTGGCACTGAAGTTCTTATTTTTTACTTTACAATAATTCAAATACACATAAATAAAATTGAAGTGTCTGTCTGTGATTTCTAAATAAATGATTTTTCAAGTTTTAAATCTATACTTGCACGATACGAAAACCGAAAAACGAGTTTTTCAAATTAAAGAATAGGGTTTTCCACTTAAAGGGTTCCTTGGGGATATGCTATGAAAGTTTGTATGGAAAAATAAAAAAATGAGTCAATTTGTTTTAAACTTACAAAAACCTTTTCTTCACATAATATTATAAAGCATACATATGCATTTCTTAGTTTATTTCTATTTTGCAAGTTGGAGCTTGAATATGGCATTAAAATATTTTTTTTACTTAATATCTATTTTTATATTAACTTTGTTTTTAAAACATCAATTGTCTATTTATGACTTGCAACGTAAATTTAGCATTTTTTATATTTCATCCTGGAAGGGGTTGAAAATCGTAATTCAGTTGTACGAACAGTTGACATTAAACAAATTTAATAATCTATCATCCATCCATCCATCAGCCCTTGGAGGTCCACTGCTGGACATAGGCCTCCCCTAACTTGCGCCACTCTGACCGGTCCTGAGCCTTCTGAATCCAGATAATCTATACTATAATAAAACTCAAAGGGCAAATTTGAATTACAGGTACATTGAATATTTTTTAAAAATTTCGATTAGGGGGCACTTCAATAACGTGTTAAAGCACAAAATTATTTTTTTTAGAATTAGATACATAATAGAGTCTGTCTGTCTGTTTGTCTGTCCGGGCATCACATGAAAACATAAGATTAGCATAAGTAGTTAATGAGTAATAGTCGATAAACTTACTACTTCGGGACCCTACATTGCGCATGGCCTGACATGCACTTGCCATGGTTTTTTGAAGTTAAAACTGTGAAAGTTGTTAATTAGTATGTTTTTTTTTATGCAAATAGCCGGCAAACAAGCTGACGATCCACCTGATGGTAACTGGATATCGTCGCCCATGGACATCAGCAACACCAAAGGCATCACTGATGCGTTGCCGGCCAAGAAAGAGAGAAGAAAAAGAAAGAAAGAACTGACTCTCAAGCCCCCAGTCGGAACACGAGTCGTTTGGCGGCTGACTTATGCTCAAGGGTGGTAGCTATCCAGACGAACCCCATCGAGAAATAATAATAGTAATAATGATATTAATGTACAATTAAAATCAATAATACCAATATAATCCCTTGAGGGGACTTACCACCAGCAGGCCGGATTTAGTCGCCTCTTACGACACCCATCCAGCGTGGGATTGGGGTTAGTATTCTAAGCCGCCCTAATACGGCTTAAATGTAATCTTACATTAAAAACAAAACAACTGTAACACAATTGTTTGGTAATACGGGATGTAAGGCTAAGAGCTAAAACTAGAGGTTATAAGTTTGTATGAATCTTCGTCATCTTAAAACTCAGAAATATAAAAATTCATATGTAAGCTCATAGCCAAAAACAAAAATTTACTGTGAAATTTTTTTTGGGAAATTCATCTCACTTAGAAACTTCATCATTTTAGAACACAAATCTGAAAACATACCGCCATGTTAGCTTTTCGCTACAAACAAAAATTAACTATAAAAGATTTTTTTTTATTCATCTGCTAAGGGCTAAAGGATGATAATTTGTATGGGTTAGGAGAAAATCATTTTCATCTGACTTCAAATTTTTCTTAGATTTTTTTATGATTAGCAATTATTAAATTTAAAAGAGATGAAAAATGTTTTTTGTTACTTTTTATGTAAATAGCCGGCAAAGGAACAGATGAGTCACCTCATAGTAAGTGGTCACTTTCGACAATGTACATTAGCAGCGCTAAAGGAATCACTGATTCGTTGCTGTCCAAAAAAGAAAAGGAAGGTACGTTTTTGTGTATTCTGTAAAATGACAATGTAAATTTAAAAAAAAAAAACTCTCAGGCCCTGACTTAGATAAACCTCTAAACTCTAAAAAGTTCAACTATTTTGGGACCTTTCATATGAATGGGTCATTGATGGTTTACTATTAAGCATGGCTCTCTTCTCTTGAGGAGGCCTAGAGTATACTCCACCACTTTGCTCCAGTGCGGATTGGTGGAGGGATTAGAGACCAACCCAAGTGTCGGTAGTCATTGCGCCGGGCGAGGGCCTCCGATATGTCATAACGACTGTTATCTTACGACAATAACCAAACCAACAGCTTTACGTGCTCTCCGGAACACGGAGAGCTCAAGATTTTTTTGCCACTAGCGGTCACCTATCCAACTACCGATCGCGCTCGATTACTACGAGTATTAGGACCAACACAAGCCGCGGCGCCCGGGCTATGAGCTTCTCCCAATGGATAATTAATGGCTTCTAACATGTCACTTATGCTGTAATTTTGGTGAAGGGTTTGGTATCTTGCTGACTACCAATCACACTAGAATATCAGATCGTAGTTATCATTTTATTGTTTTAGCAATTTTAGAACAACACATAATATAATACAACACTAGAGATTTGTTTAATATTTCACTCATTTACATATTACATTATAGGTACTTACTAAGTGTAGGTGTAAAAGCTTCAACCACACGGATCACGGACACAGCACGGATCTTCTCTCCTTATAGTCCGGACAAGTTTGTTCTCAATTTACGAAAAACATGTTTTATAATGAAGGCATCTTTATTTTCAGCGTACGAAGTCGCGGGTAACATCTAGTAAGATAATAAAATGTGATAATAACCAAAAGTCCGTCAAAGAGGCGAGACCCGTGCTCAGTAGTGGGCCTTCAATGGGTTGAAGCCATATGGTCAGTCCTTCAGTCAACCAGTTGTCAGTAGCATTATCTTAATATACAAACAATAAAAGAAAACGCTTTAACTTTTTGTAGTCCATTTAATACAACGTTATCAACCAACTCCTACCCAGCGTGGGTAGAATTGTCGTCACAGTACAGTCAGAGAAACCGTTAACTACATCGTGAGCGAGAGTGTGGTGCTAGACGCATTATGTAGATGAATTCACTCACTCCTCGATATATTAATGCAAGCGTAACTTGATCCACCCCGCGTCTTTCTTCACTTCGTACTCAATTCTACCCGACCACGCTCGACAGTTGTTTAGGGGTCTCACAAGGGTGGTCGGCGTTCTTAGGTTTGAGGTGAGCGGCTCCATTGTCGTGTACCATTGATTAATGCCGTAGTTTATCTACCAATATGACAACAATAGCATCTTACTCGAACGCCTCAGTGCGTTCTGCCTCTAGGTTTTATTTACCGTCACTATGTTTACATGGTGTTTCGCGATCGATGCTAATTTATTTGACTCGTACTTCTTTATTTTCGCAGGTGCCGGCCAGTCGGAGTCTTCGCCTGTAACAGAGAATAATATATTACCAGCGACAGTCAACATGACTAGTCAATTAACTAAACCGATTACTGTGTGTTGAGAGGTATTTTTAGAATTCGCAACGTTACATTGCAGCCGCGAATACCAAAGCGGCAATAACAACTCAACTAATTAACTTTGATATTATAGAGTCTATATAATTTCTCGATATTCAATTTAATAAGCTTTGAAATCTTTGTTGGAAACTTTTGTGGAAATATTTTTTCTACTAGGAAGGAACTAGGTAGGAACTTAGTGATAAAAGTAGGTATTTTTTTACAAATTTCGTATCAAGTATTAATTTTTATTTGTTTAAATATTAATTTCTTGTACATAATATTAGTCTGGAATAAAAAAGATTATTGAAGATAAAATTTATTCAAGATAAAAATTATATACCAATTACTTCATAAAATGAATTTTAGATAGGTATGGGAAAAATCGGTTATGATTGCACTTATACAATGTTACAATACTAGAGATTCCAAAACAGTTCCAACGCTACGACTTATAACCGACTAGAGCGTTAAAAGTTCCTATTTGAAATATATTCCAGAAATGGGCCGTTGGACTCGATAAAATCAGAACAACCTGTAGAAGCAGCGTCAATGCTTGTCACTCAAGCATTTGATAAACGACGCTGCACCATAGTTCGAATCTATTCTATGCAAATGTTCACCCTCGTGTTCCTACATCGTATTTTGATAAAACCCATTGATTGATCTAAACTGGCATCGCTGTCCACCATCAAGTTATGGGGGTCCCGCCGGATGGGATGACAAACGGTTATCGGTGCAATTAGGGTTCTACTAACTGTTTCATATTGTGTTAAAGTGCTGCGAGTATATCAAATCTCTCTACGCACTAAGGTTAGAGACACTGACGTATTTAAGAATATTTTTCTAAATTTTTGAGCCTTTAGGTCTAAATGACTTTTATTGGAACTAAAACAAATGAGGTCATATTCAAGCATTTTTTTGCGCAGGCAATGGTTCATAATCTGTATTTATAAAACAAAAAAATGTTTGTCCGTTAAAGACTCTGAAACCATGCAACCGATATGCCCCAAAAGATAACCGATTATAGCCACACCAACAGGTAGAACTTTATGTAAGTTATTAATCTGAACTAATATTATAAAGAGGAAAATTTAGATTTTCGTGTGTTTGTTAGTGTGTTTCTTTGTAATGGATGAACTCAAAAACTACTGAATGTATTTCAAAAATTCTGTTACATATTTATATATTTTAGTAAAAAAATACGGAAACCGAAGCAAAGCGAGGGTGGTTACTATTTGTAATGTATTGAAAATACACTGCAAAACGTATCTTTAGGTGTTTTAGTACAAAAATATTTCTTTTGCATTCCAGAAGTTGGAGTTTCGCCCGGATCTTCCCCGGCCGCCCGTGGACATGTTCTTTCATCACCGTCAAAGCACTGACATGAACGAGTAACACGTGAAAACGGTCCGGGATGTGGAATGTCGTCACGTTTAACGTATTTGTTAATAATATTGTAGTAGAATAGGGATGTTCACTAATTTTAGGATTCAATTTTATTTTATACTAGGAAATCGCCCTCGCTTCGCTTCGGAAAAAATAGTAAAAAAAAATATATAATATAGCCTATGTCACCCGGGGATAATGTAGCTTCTCAACAGTGAAAGAATTTTTCAAATCGGTTTGGTAGTTTCGGAGCCTATTCAATGCAAACAATCAAATCTTTCCTCTTTATAATATTAGTATAGATAATAGATGTAACCTTAATGTTCACGAAAAAAATATGTATTAAACTAATAATAATGTTCAAATTAAAATAAAAAAAAATATGAACAAAAATCAATATCAAAAACGTCACATGACGTCACTAACCGATATTCAATACTAGGGGTCTATTGAAGTTCGTTGAATTTGCTTATAAAATACGGAGAATGACGTCATAACCTCAAAATGGCGTTTGAGGTCACGTGACAGTGAGTATTATTTTACCCGTCAGAGCCAATTTTGGGACAACATGAGTGCGTATATCAAGAATCTGCATAGTACATGAGACCAATCAACCCTAATTAAGACAAATGTACAACGACCCATATAAATTTTCACTAACATTTTTGGCCATTGGAAAAAATTGCGATAAGAGCTGGTTTGTGGAAGGGCTTCGCGTGAAGATTTTTATGTTTGATATTAATATGTACCTAACTGATATCTATTATGTATGTATTATCTTTTCATGAAACCTGTATTTCTATCAGCCCACCCTTGCCAGCCGCCAAATGACTCGTCGAATCTCGGGCAGGTGATTCAGAGTCAGTTCTTTTCTTATTTTTCATCTTTCAGCTGTTTTAGCGTAATCAGCTCAACTATTTTGCCTCAGTATTTGTCAGATAGGTGCATAGGTTAGGTGAGCATATTTAGTAAACATCGTATATGTCTTAATACTATATGTACCTGCTGCGTACCCATAATTTCCAGATTAGCGTAGACGCAGTGCAAGATGTCAGTCACGCGATGTCTGCGGCTTGGTGCTGTTTACGTTGGTTATTTCGTCATCTGGGGTGTGGAGTGTGGATATGTGGACACAAAACGTTTACATTAATGGAAGTAGATATACCTGTGTATTTACTACGCTTCGGTAAACATTTATGGAATTTAAAAGTGGTATAGATAGTAGATATAGTGGCGCAATGGTTACCATGCCGGATCGCCGTGCCAAGGGTCCTGGGTTCGATTCCCAGCGAGGCAGAAATTTGAATGAATAGTTTGAATTTCTGTTCTCGGTCTGGGTGTGAATGTCCTTGTCTTGTGTGTTGTCCATGGCACCTACGACATAGGGAATCCTAGTGTGGGGTTATGAGTGTGAAGCGTTATTTATTATTATATAAGTAAGTATGCGGGACGTAAAATTTTTCTGAGGTCAATGCTAGCAAACCCTTCCAATTAATTTAAGTTTTTTTTTTAATATTTGTAATATTTTATTTCCTAATTTTTATATTTAACATGCCCACTATAATTCGGTCCAAGGATTTTAGATGTTTTCCTTTGGACACCACACGCTCCTGTCATAAAACCAGACACGTCCATAATACATAGTTACTCTGTCATGTTCTTGTTTACTTTTCTCTGCTCTACACAACTCTCCTTTACTTTTCTACGGTACTTCGCTGTACTCTAAACTTTACAGGCGTTTTAAGGATTTTCATACATTGTCTCCAGTAAGTCTAAATAGAAATTTCACTTCACTGAGTTATATTTTCAAAAACCTCTATATAACCTTTAGAACAACTTCGCGTGTATTACTTTTACGTGTACCTATAAGTCATTACCGAGGTAGGTACAGATTTTAGGCAGAAATACTTTTTCTCACATGTTTCCGCGCAAATTGATAGGTACCTATTATTATAACCATTGTTGTTTAATATTATGACATAAAAAGGCAAGATAATAAAAACATGAACCCCTTAGTAATTAAATGTGATACTGAATAATGTTCTACGTTTCTCAGCGTTTTATTTTTATAATTACTAAACGCTTCATAAATTCAGCAAATTAACAAAGAGCTTTAATACATTTATAAAGTACCTATTATAATATGGTAATACAGTCTATAAATACATATGGCTTAATTAGGCATCCTAAAATAAAATAAATAGGCATACACAAGACTGATATTTATTGTGTTTTAAATTATTCAGATAGTGTAATAAATACGCTCTCTTAGCCAATTAACGCCTCTGAAGTTAAAAGGTTGATTGATATCAATTACGCTTATTAAAGTTGAATAACTCAGTCATTTATTTCTTATACTCTTACATAAGTAATATGTAAGAAAGCATTAAAGACGTTGATGATTAAGAGATAATGCCTAAGAAATGGAAGAAGGAAGGAACACTTTCCTACGTCCATTCGGAAAAAGTGAAAAAAGGTTTCGTGATGGAGAGTTGAAAAAAGACCGAATTTCGTCTCAAGAGAGTAAAGTCTGCAGAGCCTCAGGGAGTACATACATGTACTAAAAGATCGTACACAATTTGATCTAACAAGCGAAAAGAAACCTTAGCTGCAGTGTCTACAAAGTTGAAAAATGCATGCAGGTTACATTCAAGGTACTGGTTATCTATCGAGCAACGAACAGGGACATGTCCGTGAGTAGTGAGAAAAGGACAACAACACAAAATGAGTGAGACAAAAATATGGCATTTTGATTAATACGCAGCCATTGCTCAGAGCGGGCTGTGTACCATTGCTAAGTAATGACCACTCCATAAAGACACGGTTAAGGTTAAAAGAAAATTACTTTATCAACGCCTTGTTTTAAATAAATATCCTGTTTCAGGAAATATTATTGTTGTTTTCAATACAAGAAATTGAGATGTTAAGAAGATGTTAAGATTTAGCCGCCTTATTGATAGCTACACGAGTGATGGATTATTGGTACCATTTGTTTTATTAATGGGTGATCGTTCTCACTGTTTGTTTGGTTGAAATGTAAACACAATAATTCCGTTTCAAATATGTCATGGCATCTGGTATTGCATTATTAGGTCCTTACATATGAAATTGGCGTTTTATATGGAAAAAGTAAAACGAATTTTTTTATGAAATTATATATTTAAGCAATCGAAGAATGTACTTTTCTTTAATTCTGCATATAGAGCCTCCAGTCATCAACAGGGTTGGTTTTGTAGGTCAAAATTTTCAGAACGGCAACGTTTGAACTAAAAACGTACCGTACTTTTTTACAGTAGCTTCCCCATTTCGAGCTATTTCTGCAGCGTTGGTGCCGTGGTATCTACTGGTTGAATTCGTAAATAACGCGATATTTTAAGTTTTCCATTCTGTGAACAAAATGATATCAAAGAAAATCAAATGGTTCGAAAACAGTGAATCACTAAATTCAAAACTTAAAAATACACCAGCCTAAATTTGAAATAAATTTGAATTTGGAAAGATCAAAATGGCCAGAACATCAAAACGCTATAATTTCATTAATATTAATAATAATTTTTTAATACTTCATGTAGTAATTTATTTCATAGCATTATTTTTTCTTCTTTAAGTTTTTTCTTCTAAGTACACACCTAAATTATTATTTTTAAATGTTAAGAGTACATAAACCTCTTTATAAATTTAAATATATTTGTAAGGAAACAAGGATTCTCTTATGATAAAATGGCCTTATGATATATATTATGGTATGATTTTGTTTGCATTGCTTTATGTTTTTTTGTTTTTGCAAAATCAATTAATCTATTCCGTATACTATTCTATTCCATATATTCTAATATATTTGGAATACGTATGCCAATTCAGTATTATTGTTACCTATTCTGAAAGGTTAATTGTAACTTCCGTTGGTCTATCTTTCGGATACATTAGCTCCATTGAGGACCTATTTATTTTTAAAATATTTCCTGCAAAAATTTTAATACACAAGTAGTATTTTAATTTTTATTGGTTAATTTTCTACTACAAAAGTGGCTAAGTTTGCTAGTAGGTACCGTAAAATGTTAAACAAACACAAATATAAACAAAATAATGTATATTGCTTATGCATCAAGCTATTAAGAATAGAATTAAAGTACAATAAAAACAGAGTCACGCATTTATTTACGGCGGGTGATTCAACCCATTTTGATTCCTACTGAAATAGAAATAGAGATCATATGATATGTCTTAATGTGATACACCAACCTTAATGTAATTCGTGCGCCTATGACATTCTCATTGGTTAAAAAGGGTTAAGACAGCTGTCAGAGAGGTCTACCAGCAAAGGAATGAATAATGGTCGGAGATAATCTGTGACAGATTCGTCTTAGTAAAAAAGCCGACGTTTGACACAGATAAATAAGATTATTCAGCCATTTTTAACCTTGAATCTTGGTTCCTGTTTTAATTACCTGAATTCTCACAACGTGTGCAGTATTTGAGTTTTTTATTGGTACCAATATTTCTTTACTCCTTTTTTGTACAAGATAATCAAATGCATTTGATTAAGATATTATTTATTTGATATGCGCAGTATCTGAGGGTAAAGCAACCATTGATAAGGAGCTAGATAGTTATTTATCTGCAACTTTGTACAGATTAGGTACTAAGGTAGGGTTCGCAAAATCTCTACATGCCCTTACTTCGGGAGGAAGGGGGGATTAAAGATATTCTTACGTAATATTTTATAAGTAGAAATTTAATCTAAACACGTTTTAAGTCTTTAATTACCATTCTATTTTTACATGGTTAAACATGGGATTCTTGAGATATTTAAACTTGAGACAAAAAAATTTCCGTCATATTGTGAATTTTAATGCAGTTATTTTCCAATATAAAACTATATAAAATTATATGTAAGAAGGGGAGGGGACGACCGAGAAATCTTAAGAATATTTACATGGGGGAATGGGGGGGGGGTTAAAAATAGATAAAATCGTCCTACATTATTAATGAATGGCCCCTTAGTTATGCAGGTCATGGCACGAATACGTTCCCTGATGTGTAATATAATAATATAATAGAATATTCGTGATAATATTATCAATTTTAAATCATACCTTACGTACCTATAATGCTACCATTTTTTGGATCTAAGCAGTCCTGGATTTGTCAATAGGCCGTATAGGCCGCGGCCTATGGGCGGCAGCGTCCTAGGGGCGGCAGATTTCCGAAATTCTTGTTTTTTGACGCACTTTCTTAGTGACTAATTCAGTGCATTCCTTACTATGAATGGAAAATTATTACTTTAGAAAGGTACATGGGGCGGCGAAAATTTATTGGCCTACACTCATAAAAAATATAAATCCGGCACTGGATCTAAGTATTAAATTACGAGTAGGTATGATAAAAATGTATTAGTCGGTTCGGAGGCAGGGTCACTAGTAGTGAAATTGTTTAATTTTATTTCAGGATAATTAAAGCATTATTTGTTTTTAATGCTGTTAATTTACATGACGTATTTATTTTCAACACTACATACATCATCAGACTACTTGCAACCTCAGATTTTGCATTCACGGGAGTGCAGTGGTTGTGACTAAATTGCCGGGATTATTCTTTAATGGCGAGACTATTTCCATAGCACTTATGTGAGGTACATGTAGATACATAACATTATGCAAATACTATTTTATTCCTGTAACACATTTTGATGCATCAAACGTTATTGAAATTTCTATTTTAATGTCATTGAGTGAACATACCTACATATATTTAATTTTTTTACCTTCTTATACCTATAGGAAGCATGAGAGAAATCTATTTTATTAAATTATTAATACCACCTATTTCAAATATTATCATTGAATATTATTTCCATTATATTAGTTTGATTTAGTAAATAAAAATGATTAATTTTAAGTTTTCTAAAACTTCCTAAAGAACTTGATTAGGAACTTCAAATTCAATAGCATCTGAGTTTGCTCAATGTATTAAACGATTCAAGCAGATCTGAAGCTGAAAAAAATTTTCAATTTCGTTTAAATTTTTAAATGCTAGGCAACAGTATTTATTAGCACAACCTAGAGAGAAATCAGCACAAAGACACGGCCAGAGGAATACAATCGGTTGACCGTCGCGTCGCCTCGCAAGCGGCCGCAGGCAAATGACAAGGAATTAGTTGGTAATGGTGAGCCCATTCCGCCTAACTGCCGCGGTGGCCTCACCTAGCCATACATAATTGATTATCCTACTGAACCCTTCTGTAGACTTGCTACTCCATTTTTGGTAGAACCACAACGTTGGGTAAGTAAGAGGTGAATTGAATTCATGAGCAATGAATGTAGCTGAATCGTAGAAAAGTGATGATTTATTTGAATGACTTATTTGTATTTATACCTAACGAGTATTTAATTAAGTTACGTTACAAGCTGATCACAATTGGTCTGATTTACAATTTGGTTTTAACTGACACAATTTTCAAAAATATTTACTTAAAATATCTTTAAAAAAATATAGCAATAGCAACTAAGTAGACACTGAAGATAAGTTAGTGGATGTAACAATTTAATATTCCTTTCTCTAAACGCATAAACACATCGCAAACTATTGAAATACCTATTTCAATCTGGGCAAACACGTTGCGAAAACAAAAGTTTATACCGAAGAAAGTATCGAGTGTCGCTCGTCGTACCGCCATCAATCATGGCCAATATTTGCTATTGGTCGTAATCTGTGTGCCCAAACTTCGCCCCTCACGGACGTGATTCTGTATGGGACAAAAATCGACTCTCACGGAAATTATATTGATATTCAATACACAATAAATGGCCGCTGTCAAAAACTTGCTGTTCGCTCCTACGGTCATCCCTAAGCTATCTGTGTCATTTGCCATTGGAAACGCAATTGTGCGTCTCCTTCTATCTTATTCTTTACTGTAAGATAGACAGAGATAACTACGTATAGTGGGTTTAGCGCGCCTTTGTCACAAAGACTGAACTAATTTTTCATCATACGGCCCGCGACAGTTACAAATGCGACCCGAACTGTCTCCTTCTTAATACTTTTTATATTTTTTTCAAGGGTAGTTCGCCCTCGAATGAAGATTTTCATCCGAACGCAGGGGGGGAAATTGGTAGAAGCTTAAAATGTCATTTGTTGGCTTATTCTCTGTAGGGCGGTGTTTACTAATTAAGGAAAAGAACAATTCAAAGTACTTTTTAGTAAAAAAATCTGATGTTTTATTTTAAACTTGTATCACCGCCAGACCACATCATATACTTATGATTTTTATGTCTCACCTATCTATACTATGTTTCTGACCAAATCACATGTAGATAGCCTAAGTAATCAGTGTTCAAAGTGATGGCAATGAAGCGATGCTGTGGCATAATCATAACAATTGCAAATTATCTGAAAAAAAATAGTACGCTAATTACGTAGTGATTTCAAGGAGTTCAAATCCTCTAAGTTCGATTCTTCTAGGTGACTACCATGTTTTGGTGGAAGTCTTGCCATTACACTTTTGGCTGGGAAATTAATTTTCCTTTCATGGTTATCAGCTCTGATGGCGACAAGCCTACTAGGTTCTAAGAATAGGGAAATTAAACAGTTAAGGATCTCTGACCAAATCCGACCAAGATATCACGCATTCGAGAGTAAACTACTGGAAACAAAATAAATAGATCTGGGTATTGAAGTCCCACAACTCAATTTTTCGCCCAAAAATAATAACGAAAATAAGTAGGAGTGACGCACACGAAAGGCTGCGTCAGGAGTAGTCAGGACACCCTCTGCATTATAATTCGGCACCCCAGATCAGCCGAGCCCGATCAATCACTGTACGAATCTGTCATGTTCGGTTTATGAGAAAAATTGTTAGGATGCGCCCTTCTCTCGACCCCAGCAAACAGCCTCGGCAAGTTTACATAACGAAGTGTATTAATAAACGATCAATAATAAGCATTGGTGTTGTCGGTTATATTAAAATAAGTTATGTAAGTTCAGTGACTACTAGGATTTTAGTCTTCTCTGCAAAAGCTTGAGATTGTGGAATGCCCTTCCTATTGCTATAGCAATCGTATACGAGGCGCACAAACTCTTGTGTTGTTTAACTAACATGTAAGGGAATACTATGTCTTCTTAAAAAATATTGTCCTGGAAAAGATCGTTGTTTTAGTGACAAGGTCGCCAATAGTACGTTTGTGTTCTAATTGTATTAATTCCATTGATTGTAATATTATGTGCTCATTGAATATAATTTGTTTGTTAATTGGTTTAATAATTACCTCAAATTGAATTGATGGTACTATTTTTTTTTGTTATGAAAGTCTACGGAGCTCTGACGAAGTTTCAAGACTTTTTGTAAGTACAGACAAACAATTACTTAGTAGCTACCTCATGGTAATTGGTCGTCGTCGCCCATGAACATCAGTAGTTACATTGAACGACCAGGTGGACTAACGCGGCGACAACCTGAACAAGGAATCTGCTTGATTCAAAAGGCTCAGGACCTATCAGAGTGCCGCACGTTAGGGAAGGCCTATGTCCAGTATTAGACCAATAAAGGCTGATGGTTAGATAGTGGATGCTTGTTGATTGTTATTTAAGGTCTGTACAAGGTAGATTCAGTAGGACGTAAATCTTAAAGAACTAATTAGAGAATTACAGTTTGTTAGAGATGTAATTAATTTAGCCTAATTTACTTTTGTTAGAGCTTCATTGCAGTAGGATTTAGGTACACAGGAAGAAAAGATATCGAGGAATGCAAATACGGCCCATTACTCCACCTGTTTTTTGCTTCAAAGTTTAGTGCAGGAATAAAACTTTTTCGCACCAGACACAGACGAACAGTAGCGACTATCGCATTGACATTAGGTGCATAACGATTGCAATACGTCGACCGTCGTGAGGCATCAATCCTGAGCCCAATGGCACAGCGCGTATGTATCAATGCAGTGCTGTGCCTTTGTTAGAACACTTACGTCTTTTACTTTTAGCAATAACTCAGGCATTAATGTATCCATTGCTAGATTTGTTTCAACTTGTAAATTTCAAGGCTGTCTGCGCCAGCAATGTATATCGTAGCACTAAAGTGCGACGTGTGTTTTGCACGGAAAGTTTCATAGAGCATTGCCGTACTTGGGGACTGTGGAAATAATAGACACGTATGCGAGAGTCATTTTCAGAGTCGCAACTAAGAAGGTTCGTTTTCAGGTTTTCTGTAACTATTTGTTTCTAAACTGGTGAATGCTGTTCATGCTATTCATATCTTCAACTGTTTCTATGTTAAAATATTCATTAAATTTTTATTGGCTTTCATTGGTCACTACATATACTCGTATATTGTTTTAAACACTGCACTGAATTATTCTTTTATTACTCCTTGTCAAAATGCTAAATAACAATAAAAAGGGTAACTTGGGGTACCCTCAGATTTATGAAAATTTGTCATCCTTCCATCTATCAGCCCTTGAAGGCCCACTGCTCAACATAGGCCTCCCCTAACTTGCGTCACTCTGACCGGTGATTCCGGATGCCCACTATCTTTTGCAGTCCACCTGGTCGGGGGGAAGCCTTGTCAAGTCAAAACATATTTGGGATCAAACTTCTTGATTTATTTAATAATGCTTTTGTCCCTCTTTCCAATCATTATGAGTGACCCCAAAATTAAAAGCTAAAATGTGAAGAAAATGATTCATTTATTCTAAGGTAGATAAGGGTCAAACATTTTTGGCTCTCGTATTATAAGATGATAGATATTATAGCAATAATGGCGTAGGTGGAGCTGTTTATTATTTAGAATGTGTAGCGGTGATGCGCGCTCCAAGTGGAAATCTTTGGGGATTACACTTGCCGCCAACTGGCTTGGGTCTGAGATACACTGGGTTTTAAGTGAAACGAGATTTAAAAGCATGTATTCGTAGATACACTTGTAGAGACGATAAAAAATCTGAAGTTCATGTAAAAGTAGTTAACCCGGCAAACTTCGTATCGCCTAATCAATGAATGTAGTGATACTTTTAACTGAACTTTTACAGTTTTGGTTGCTTTAACAAATCAAAGATCATTAAACCGGCACAGCCGTGGCCGTTATTTCCTTTGCCTCTCCCTGTCCCTCCTCCTCTCCATCTCTTTCTTACTCTTTTAAGCAAAAACTACTGAACGGATTCTCATGAAATTTAGCACACAGATAGACCATGAACTGAAATAAGACAAAGGATACTTTTAATCCCAGAAAATGGAGCATAGCCACCGGAAAAACGCTAGTACTAAATAAAAATTGCAATTTAATACGCCATGCTAAGCATTATTCTATCCTCAAAAATGTTCAAAATACGTACCTAATCTAACTTATCTATCCCAGTGTACCACTTGAATGTTCCCTGAAGCGTGGTGTGCTATGATGAACGAGAAGGCGACGCGCGGCGAAACCCAAACCGGGCGAAGCCTTCCGTCGCATCAAATGAATACAGAATCGCGGACGGCCATTTGAATTTCAATATCTAATGGCCTGTATGATGGAGTAGGGATAAGGTATGTACTATGTATGTAGGTATAATATAATGGTGACTTTAATAGATTATTGCAAGATTATAGTAGGTAAGTATATAGGTAGGTAGAGCATGCACAAATAGTATGCACAAAATGTAAAAAAACGTGAAAAACATACTACGAATATTGAAAATTCCTTCACTACTTAAAAGATTTTTGAAGATAATTGCATTCAAACATCTTAGCAAATTCCTGCATATAGGTAAAATCGTTTCACAATAAATTTATCTTATTTTGGTTAGTAAGTAACCTACGTAGCCATTAAGCTGACAATTTGGCTAAAAGAAACAAAAGCTGAGGTAAAACTACGGGAGAACTATTCCCAAATTTCCAGATACATAATTCCGAGAACATTTATCAGTGGCAAAAAGTGGGAGCTGAATTGGCAAATGTTTTTTCTAGACGATTAGCGGAAACTCTCTCGAAATACCTATAGTTTGAACATGTATACAGCTCCGGAAGTCTCATCTACGTATTGTAGACTCTTATGAGTAAGGAATTAGAGATCAATATGCAAGTAATTTCGTTCACGTGGAAACAAAAGGTCGTGGTTAATCTACGAAGGTTCGGCGTGGGAACCGCCGCGTCGCTCTGACCCCCCCAATGCTTAGACAAATGATTCTAAGAAAAGCGCTTTTCTCAAAATGTTTTTGCGTTTTTCGCCCATTTCAAGACAGCGATTACGCACTTAAGCGAGTAACTTATATTATGGACGGGATACTGAAACTATATACTTACGTGAATAGGATGATTGAATGTATGTATATTGTAGGTGTTTCCTTAAGTCAAAGTCAAAGTCAAAATATTTTATTCATATAGGTATCACTGATACACTTATGCACGTCATTTTTTGGCTTTTCGGAAGGTGCTTTGTCGTGGAGGAGAGGAAAAGCCTAAAGAAACTCCTCAGCACATCTTTTAAAAAAATATTACAAAAAAAGATAATAATACAAAAGTATTTACTATTCTGAGCGGAACTGGTTGCAGAGCTGGTCATTTCCATGCGTCTTTGTCATTTAAATACTCGTCTACACTATAATATCCCTTGCCTAACAATTGTGTCTTTACGCGTTTTTTGAAAGTTTCTATTGGCAAGTCACGTATTAATTTTAGGATTTTATTATAGAAATGTATACCAAGCCCTATGAAAGATCGCTGCACTTTACTTAGGCGGAACGAAGGCGTAACTAATTGATGCATTCTTTTCGTATGGCGATTATTAATATCAAAATTTTGTTTGTACGCGTTTATATTCTTCCGTATAAAAACTACATTGTTGAAGATATACTGGGAAGCTACTGTAAGTATACCTATTTCCTTGAACTTTTCACGCAAAGATTCCCGAGACCTAAGTTTATAAATAGCCCTAACAGCCGGTTTCTGGAGTATGAAAATTTGTTTTATATTGGCTGCTTTGCCCCACAGCAAGATGGCATAAGACATAACACTGTGGAAATAAGCAAAATAGACTATCCTAGCAGTTTCGACGTCTGTATACTGCCTTATTTTCCTAACAGCAAAAGCAGCCCTACCGAGTTTTGTCGCGAGATTTGTTATATGTGGGCCCCATTGAAGTTTACTATCTAAGGTCACCCCTAAAAAGACCATCGATTCCTCCATATGCAATGTTTCGTTATTTAGTTTAAGAGATTTGCTGACTTTTTTAACATTAGGTAGCACAAACTCTATACATTTCGTTTTTTTTTGCATTTAATAGTAAATTATTGATAGTGAACCAACGCGATACATGCGAAAGAGCACTATTTACGTAGTCGAAATTTACTTTATTCCTTTCACACTTAAATATTAGTGATGTATCATCAGCAAATAGTACAATATCCGCTTGGTTCTTTACATAATGTGGTAAATCGTTAATGTATACCAGAAAAAGAAACGGACCCAAGATCGAGCCCTACGGTACACCAATCACAGCCGGTGACCCCGATGACTTAATATCGTTTATGCTAACTCTTTGTATTCTATTACTCAAATAAGACGCGATCAAGCTAAGGGCCTTGTTTTTTATACCATAGTGGCCAAGTTTAAACAGCAATGTTTCGTGCTCAACACAATCAAATGCCTTAGATAAGTCACAAAATACTCCTATGGCATTATGTGACGCCTCCCATGCTTCAAATATATGCTTTAATAGCCTAGCCCCGGCATCGGTTGTACTACGGCCTTTAGTGAAACCGTATTGCTCAGGATGTAATAATTTATTATTGTTGAAATGGGTTAGCATTTGATTCAATATTATCTTTTCGAAAATCTTACTAAGGGTTGGTAAAACAGAAACTGGTCTATAGTTATTAAGATCAGTTTTTTCACCTGTTTTAAAAAGTGGAATGATTTTGCTGCATTTCATAAGATCTGGAAAGATACCTTGATCTATACATTTATTAAAAACTACGACCAAATATGGAGCTATAATACCTATAATATGCTGTATTATTTTTACCGAGATGCCCCACAAATCACCCGTATTCTTTACCTTCAGAGACTGAAAGGCCTTAATTAAGTCTCTAGCGGTTATATGTTGAAATTCAAATAAAATATTACATTCATTAATATGATTTTTTAATATAGAAAGTGCTTCCGTCGGTGAAGAAGCTAGTGAACTGGTTAATGTTATAGGAATATTACGGAAGTGATTTTCAAACTCGCTTGCCACGTCTTTATCAGCACTGATTATATTATTATTAATCAATAATTCGTAATTGAAATCACGGGACTTTGCGTTACCGTTCTCACTGTTAATTATATTCCAAGTGGTTTTTATCTTGTTATCCGAATTAATAATTTTGTTCTTTATATACATTGATTTCGCCTGAATACAAACAATTTTAAAGATTTTAGAATAATTTCTCACGTGCTCCTGGAAAGTTGGAGAAAAATTGTATTGTTTCTCGGCGTAAAGGTCATACATCCTGTTCCTACTTTTATAAATACCTACAGTAGCCCAATCACTAAATTTACTATTTTTAGCTAGATCTACATACTTAAACTTGAATATTTGATTAAATTCGTTATCTATGTTATTAGACAATGTGTTATATAGTTTAATTGGATCTCTTTGTTGTAATGTTAACTGAGTTTGCATTTTCGAGTGGATTTTTTCTTTAAAAGTTGAAATCTTATTTTTAGTTATTGGTCTACATTTTATTATTTGTTTTTTCTTAGTGACTGAATTATACAACGATATTTTTTGTCCGCAGTGGTCTGACTTCAACTTACTGAATATCTCTTTTTTTAAAATCTCACAATTGCAAAAGATATTATCTAAACAAGTAGCTGTAGTTTCAGTTATTCTGGTTGGCTCATTGAATAATGGATTTAAATTAAAGCATTTAAACAAACTTAGTAGCCTAGTAGCCATAGTACTATCTGACAAAATGTCTACGTTGAAGTCGCCACATATCACTAATCCTTTTCTAGAAACACATAACCGTTTAAGTACATCCTCCAATGTATCTTCAAAATTAGTAAAGTCACCAGAGGGGGGTCGATACACGCAAACTATAACAAACCGCTCCAGTTCCACACAGGCCAGTTCAATAGTGCGCTCAATAGTCTTTACAAGACAACTAACAATGTCTTTACGATCTTTACAAGACATATTGTTGTGCACTAATATTAGTGATCCACCATGAATTGCAGTCTCTCTACAGAATGCACTTGACAATTTATAATTACCTATACTGACATGATTTTGAGTGCTTGGTAACCAATTTCCAACCAAAACCCTTTTCGGTTTGATTCACGTTCTTATAATTGTGTCATTTAAATTCATTAATTACGATAATAATATAATTATAACATTGATAGAAAATATGATGAAACTATTATACATAGAGTATTTCTAAATTCACTGAAGTAAAATTACAGAAATAGAATTATTATTTTTGTACTTGGTAAGTAAGTAGTTAGAACCTTCTCATTTGCGCACAAAAACCTTATAATGTTGTTGGAAGTATAATGGTTTTGCATGATTATGTTATCAACGCATTCCGATTATTATTCTGCCTGAGTTTCTATAATAAACTTGGACATCGCTAAGGGGTTAACATCTTACTTGGTACGGCACTAAACCCAGTAATTTTATCAATAGCAGCCCATCATCCTATGCCTTGCGAGGACACGGAAAATGTGAAATAAACTTTGAAATTGCAGAGTAAAATAGACAACATACTAATTTGAACAATATACTTTAATATACACATTCGTATTACATATCATAAACATACTTCAACGCTATTCAAACTGTAAGCATGTAAATTTTGATAATGCATAACTAAAGGAAGTAATGAATAATGATACTGTACCTACTTAAATACAGAATTAAATGTTTTAAACTCATTAGTGGGCCATTGCACTATTAGAATTTTTTTTGTAAATTAATAAGGCCAAACGTTAGAGGCCAACCCAAATATTGAAAGTAAATAGGTAGGTATACTATTTGGAGAACTTTATTTTTTTGAATGATAAAGAGAAAGTACCAAACACAGGAGCGCATTGTTTTTCTCGTAGTTACCAATGGGTGACCTATGAATGATGAAATGTAAAAAACATACAAAAATGATAACTGAACCGATCCCATACTTTTGACATAAGCCGTTGGGCTATGAAGGTTTGTTGCAAACTTTTTTCAAACTCATTTTTTTTTGCAAAATAGGTTTCAACAAACTTTTTGAAAAACATTTGTTCCCTTTTAGTTTTACATACTACTTTAGGGACACATGTATTACAATATTTTACATACAAGCAGTAATTTAAACAAGCTGTAAGAATGTAATGTAAGACTGAACCACAAAACATTTAAAAATCATCAATGTCAACACAATAATAACTTCATAAGCATTGCACACCTAATCTATAACCAGTCTAGTACCGAGCTAATATAAAGTTATCCCTGGATTGTATATGTGCCTGACAGATACGGGGACGGGAGCGGATCTTAGGCGGAAATTAAAACTAATAATTCAAAAAGTTTCCGCGCGACCGAGCCGCCACCTAGATTTATGTTGCAGTCTTGTGAGTGCTTCCTATGTCGCTAGTTGAATCAGTTAGCTGCCTCATCGACGAGTATAACCTTATATAAGTAATTAATATTTATATTTCATGAACACTTTGAATTTTGTTAACAAGTAAGTACTTTGCTGTTATTTAAAATTTTCACGTTATATATATTTTCAATACCTTCAATCTCTACTGGAGAATTGTTACAAAATTAATTTCTACAATTTTCAAATTCATTTTTATAACTTGTAAATATTCTACAGATTTTAAGACAAGGAAAAGCTAAACATTTTCATTTCATTTCTATTCATTTTATTTTCATTTATAATTCTGCGTATTAATAATATCATATTATAATGTAATATGCAAATAAAAATTGCATAGAAAATCAGCAGGTCGTCTTTTTGTCGTCTTGACTTAAATAACAAAATCTTTGTTATCACTATAAAAATCTGATCGTGTTATTGCTCGGACCGTAATAACAGGTACGGGCCGAGCGCTGCGCCCGCGCAGCCGCGCCTACGGGTTTGTTGACTTTACTAAACTGATTGTAGGTACCCGACAATTGTACATGTATATCTACATAATAATTCCATGTATTTTTAACTGAAATTAGGTGTGAATGATGACTTCATTAATTTTTGGAACGAAGTTCCTTATCGCGCGTTATGAAAGGAGGCTAGAAGGAAATTTTTCTTACGAAAAGTTGGTAAGATACTTTTAGAAGTGATTAAGAGAGGTTTACAGAGATGGCGCTGTAAAACTTTCTGAATCACTCTTCGTTCCATCCGGGTGTTCCTTGACACCTCTCAAGTTTTTTTATTTATATTTTCATACGAATTATTACAACAACACATTGATGTAAGTTATTTACTATATATTCCAGACTATTACATAAAACGTTATATTCCATTACATCGAGACATTGTGATTGCTGGAATTTAACTAATGTAACCCTTTGTACTATTTAGCACATTTTCTTTTAATGTAATGACGCTTATTAGGTACTTCCTATATAATCTTGGTTTATAATATTATAAAAAATAAATATAACATAGTATTGACCTCAACATGACGATACATTTTGTTTACAATAATATGTTACTACAATCACTTGATCTACTACAATCATTAACAATCATTAATTAGTTAGGTCTTCAGCAGCAAGATGTTATTAATGTTAATATATTCTATCTGAAATAAAATCACAATCAATATAATTCTAGTTCCTTTTAATATCTGATCAAATATCCTTAACACTCATATTAAAAGAGCATTGTCTTATTGTACGGACCAATAATAATACAGACGGCGCGCCACCGGGCGTGTTAGCGTTATTCCCTCTGCTGATTATATTCGAGATACGTGAGTAAATAACACGAGCGCTAATATCATGCTTCGATAGAATAGTAAAAGAGGTCTAAGCGAAAAACGTGGCGCAGAATTCTCGCTCTTAGAATCTGGTGTACTATTTTATGTGAACAGGCGACTAACGCCAACACTAACTGACCAACCTGATGGTAAGTTGTCACCGTTGCCCATGGACAGCATTAAGAATAAATAATAGACTTAGGGGTTTTTTAAAACCATATAAGTTAATGGTTGGTTACCTCAGCAATCCTTTGCTGGTCAAGAAAGAGAAGAGAAAAAAGAAAGAAGTGACTCTCAAACTCCCTTTATAAATAAAGTAAACGTAGAAAAGGATGAAGGGTCAAATAAATACCTAAGATACCATTGCCAATAACCAACCACCAGTAACGACTGCGAAATTAAGAAGGAAAGAGATAAAATTTGCTCATATTAAACGGCTATAGGCCATAGTTTTAAAGATAAGAAAATGGTAACCATGTACGATACGATACCATGTACGATACCATGTACGATGTATGTACGATATTAATGTCAGGAAGGCAATTAGAAAACACAGTCATGAATCAAAGATATAATACGCACTCGTACAAGTCGAAGCTTCAATTAATAACGACTAGAAAATCGATACAGCGAGGTGAGAATAAAATCTGCCGGACGATAGGATTAATAAATTTGTCTAGTCGGAACGCCACGCTTTCACAGTGCGCCCTATCCGCGTGTGTTTCCACATTTTTCACGCTATAAATCATATTTTTTCACCGGTGGTGCTTTTTGCGCGCGTCCTTTCGGTTTGCTCGCGCGTACTGTCATTTTTTTCATTCGGACATGGGAGTTTGCACTTGCCGTTCGCTTTTGTTTTGTACAGCGAATTTATGATTAATATATTTACCGATGACGCAGCTATGTTGAGTAACCCCGGGGTCGTTTCCGTAGGCATTTGTCTTACTTACTACCGACGGAGTGAAACGGACAACGTTATAAAGCCCATACAGACGATTTCAATAATGCCTCTTTCGTGTTATTGATTTGAGGTATTAATTCTGAAATATATCGCCAAATACTTTGTTATACTCGGTCGACGTCATATGTAACAAACGCTTGTTCATGTTGGAAAATAAAATAAAACAAATGTAACATTCGAACAAAACGATGTCCTCGACGTAACGTTACTCAAAGATGACAAGTTACCTAAACTTGACTCGTTGAATCATCTCGACGCAGTAAATTTCAATTTAGCCACCTCAACGAGAACAATTTAATTTAATTGCCAAATCATTAAGTTAAGTACAAAATATTAGCGGACACTAGCGCGGCCGAATTAATAACGCGGTGAACAAATAAACAAATCAATGGGACGTTTGACTTATGAAAAAAATGGCATAGTGCCTGCATTAATACGTGGCTATAAATTAAAGCATGGCTTAAAATTAAGACAACAAGCCTCTTTAATCTACAATAAATGGTGGTCGTCGCTGTTAGACCGGTTCCGGTCGAGATGGAGGTGCAAAAGAAAAAAGAATAATCCGGTTCGGAGCGGGTCCAAAATATGATAGGCATCCATAATACAACATGGCCGCTAAGCTCCTATTCTCGTCCCATTCCCTCTCGAGGCGTGAATGTATCTTCGTTTCATTTTATTAGGTTGACCACATGTGGAGTGGCCCGCTAAGCCTAACCTTGATATCATACTCTCGATTCTACGGGGTGTTGAGATTTAATTTCTCGAGATGTGTTTGTTTACTGATATTTACCGTTTATTATATTTTATGCCAATAATTTTATTTATTTTCTTGATGTTAATTTTTTGATATTCTTTGACATTAAATATACTTACAATTATTGGGTAGGTATACCTAATATACTAATTGTAATTGGTTATACTGACTGGTAGAGTCGACTCTAACGAAAAATTCAATCGACTAATTAGGCTCATAATAGTCCTGACAGTCATGACTCAGTAATAATAATGGTCTTAAAATTGATTGATCCATTGGCTTTTCTAACGATTAGGAAGATATTGAAATGGGGCCAAACACAACTTAGTGTCACGCCTATAATTATAGTTGCTGTGAATTTTTTTAAATAAAGTCATCTTCATTATTACAGAATACTGAGGTGATTAAAATTATTCTGGCAATAATATATAGGTATATCTACGTATCTATAAATAATATATAGATAAAATATTTCAATTGTTTGTTTTATTTTAAGTTAAAAATGCTGTCGACATTTACATACAAAACTAATTTCACAGCAAAATTTATAATTTTTGCATGAACATGCTGCAGTCATATTTTGAGACTTCCTTCTAACATTCTACCTTGAAGTAAATACAATTGTGATGTTAATCTAATTGAAAGAAAATAAATAAATAGTAGCTAAAATTAGCCTCAGAATAAACAATTTACATTACGCTGTTATACACCCTCTATAGGCGTCGGGCTAGCTGTCCCCTCCCGCCGCCGACGCGGCGACGCACCAACCGAATGCCGCGACCACAGCATTCCACATTATTACCAACACCACCTTATAAATAAAACCGCTTACGAGACCTGAGCCTACCTGGCCACAAATCTCACAAAAAAATGTAATGTAAGTATCCATATCTACCTTGTTGACATCTCACCGATACATAGATTTGTAGCCTCTCGGTAAAGGCATGTGTTGCTTGCGTCCCTTCACGATTTTCGAATACTCGTAAAACTTGTTTAACTTATTCCATTCCGTTATTTCATAACGTGATTATGTTTGTTTTTATAAACGTATACTTTATAAACTTATACTTATTAACACAGTTTTAAATCAGCACTGAATTTAGTAACTTTGTAGGTATTTTATTTATAAATTCACTCCTAAAGTAGTCTGTTTCATTTCGATAGCACTCAAATACTGACAAAACTGTACGAATTTGTTATTAGTGAATTGGAGCGAAAACGAAACCAAATATCCTTTTGTTGTTGCAAATAATATTCAAATGGCTGTCTAATCGGCAGGTGGTCAATTGTTACCGATCCTTTATTTCAATGTCCTTTATGCTTCTTTGTGTCTTTGTCACTTTCGCTAGCAATTTCGCAAATTCAGTTAAATGTTACACTTTCATTTTCCTTTGTAAAGAATTGCATACAACTAAGCCGTTGTTCTGTTTTGTTGTCGTACTTGTGGCCACTTACCTTCAACGCGATTGTAAATCAGTAAACACTTTCTTTTAAAATCGCTGTGAAAGGTGCAAAGAAAGTACCTGTTACGATTTTGCACAGATTCAAATAATTTATTAAACGTGACGTTGTGATTTGCAATCTTTAAAGAACCGTGACCAACGAGGCTGAATATTTATTGTCCAACAATAAAGTTTTATTTCCTAAATAGCCTTGTAACAAAAGTTTCTGTAACTGTATGTTAAAACATAAATTAAGATAGGATCTAATGACATTTGCTAATCTCAATTACTGATCAAATGCCTCTAGGTAAGTTGTTATATTTTATGACTCAATATTGATATTTTCTTGTAGGATAAAAATCATGCACGCAAAATAAGGACGCTTTATTTATGCGTCAACTCTGATGATCATTTATTAATCCAACGCTATAAGTAGGTATACTTTATTATTAAAAGGTTATACCTCACACATCGACAAACCGTTACAGGTCACACTTAAAGTCTTTTCACCTTTGAAATATTAGAGGATGTCACGCATTTGACCCATAACGAGGGCAAAGAACAAAGCTCCTAATTCTATTGAAACACCATTATCTAATAACCCGATACACTATCCATCACCAGCGCGTCCCACGTCCCCCTCTTACTTCTACATCATTAATCAGCATCTATAAATATTGCGCCGACACTTGTGTATCGAATTTTGGATTTTTTAAACCACTCGATAGCTATTTCCTGTTATATTCTTAGAACGGTATTTCTTAAACATTAAATTTGACTTTTTAAAATATGTATTATTTATATACTTTTTCTTCTCTTCTTTCTCCCCAATCTTTTAGGTATATTATACATTTTCCCTCCCATTCTTTGTCTGTCACCCTTCCTGGTGAGGTGTACTTATGTTGGTGTCTCTCGAGCCCGGTAATGTCATTACCCATATTTTCTTGCGGTTGGGCGAGATGGACTGGCTTGACGGCCAGGGAGAGCCGATGATCTCGCCCTGGGAGGCTGTCCCGCCGACGATGTCTAAAGCCCGTTGATTGATTTTCTTGCCGGTTGGGGAGCCGGATGTAGACAAGGACTTTAATCGTGGGTCGGATCGGGGGTCCTTCCGTCCAACGAGCCAGTAACTCTGACTACCCAACTTTCCGATATATCTTAATTTTTTATAACAACTCTTTGACTCGGGTAGTACCGACGGTGCACCACTCCTACTCTTTCAACTTTTCCCCGCAAGCAAAATGAGAGAGTCTAAAAAAAAGAGTTAAAACCAGCGGCACCCCCTTCCACATTTTTTGTGTTTTTTGTTTCAAACCTCAGTGCCGTTTATTACCACCTTGAAAAGTATCAGTTGGCCTTACTCTTTCTGACGGACACACAAATATCAGCTCGAGAAGAAACCTTCATTATCCGGGGTATAAATTTGAACACATACCACACGCCGGTGTCTGTTTGTTTTCTCGAGATGATATTATGATATGCTTGATATCGGGGATATCCATTGCTATGCTGATGATAGTACAGATGATGCTCGTTATACAGGCCGAGCAAATCTGTCTCGGGTGCATATTGAGGAGAAGAGGATAAAACTTTGCCTGAAGTCATGGCATCTATGGAGCAGGTCATAGAATGGGGTAGACTAAAATCCATTTCAACCAGCTAACCGCTAAAAAAGCCCTATTCATCATAGCACCACAGTTCCCGAACATTCCTCTTAACATCTCTATAAGTATTGGGATCCTTGGTGTCGACTCTTCGCTCACCATCAGGTTTGCCTTCTCAAGGCATAAAAAAATAGCATAATAATATATGTTAAATATAACATTGAGTACCTATACTTAATCATGCAGTAATAATTATTTGTTTTGTTTTTAAAAATCGTAATCAACTGCTCGTGCGCAAATATTATACATGGTTATTTATAGAATAGATTCACTGCAAATGTTAAAATATGAAAGACTTATAATACAATGAAACTTGACAAAGTTATTAAAGACAATTCATGTCCAACAAGATACAAACAAATCTAATTTTAACCTGCATTAATAACCCGACTTATAATTCGTGGAGAGCTAGCCAACTGATCCTTTAAGATCGTTCAATCTCTAAATATTTCACTTTGTCATCAAACACGAACCGTTAAATGACTAAGCGGGCTACAAATTAATGCCGTGCGTTTCTAAAAACATTAACCATAAGTGTCTGAACATAAAACTGATAGGTATGCAATATGTCCGAGCTATCAATCTGAAAGTGATTCGTATAAATCGCTACAACTAACAATCAATATGGAATACTGGATTTTTCGCGCGATCATTCAACCAAATAGTTTTTTGTTACATAGCTTGTTACTTTTGATTGCTGTATGATTGATATATTTGTTTTTTTTATTGAATAAAAGCTATTTTGAAATATTTTTTTCTAAAGATAATAATAATACAAACCAAAATAAATTTCTTCACTCATTGTTTATAGACAAATCATCCCTTAGTCATTTTTTTAATAAAAATGATTAGAATAGACTTCTATCCTTGTAAGCGAAATTTGCGCGAATTGGAACACTAGCCTAATTGTACGTATGAAAATTTTCTAAATAGTATGAGAGCATTGAACTCTAACCCGGTCAATGTCACTTGATATTTTATTGAGCATCGTCTAGTCATGGGTAGTAAGTCAAGTCGAGTTATAAAACTTTGTACCTACACCCAAAACAAAGTCACCGAATGACAATGCTTGAAACATTCCCCGGAAGTGAGATTAGCATCGAGTCACTTGAATGTCTGACGTGAATAATTCTGTCCAATAATGCAGGCCTGCACTCCCCACGTATGCGGGTATGCCAACCATGTACTACGGCATGAAATCGTACCGTATACTGACTATTGCATACCGAGAATAGGGTTGCCAGTGTCATAAAAAAATTGATATTGTTTTATATTATACTAGGAAATCGCCTTCGCTTCGCTTCGGGAAAAATATTAAAAAAAAATGTAATATAGCCTATGTCACCCGGGGATAGTGTAGCTTCCCAACAGTGAAAGAATTTTTCAAATCGGTTCGGTAGTTTCGGAGCCTATTCAATGCAAACAATCAAATCTTTCCTCTTTATAATATTAGTATAGATGAGTAATCTTTGAAGTTGGATTTCGGAAGAAATAATAAGACATGATACTTATAATAGGTACGTAGTGACAATTTCAATGACATACTTTTAAACAAGCAATTCTTGTGTATTATATATTTTTTCTGAATCTCGGAAAAGGCTGTAACAATTTTCATGAAATTTAGTATGCAGGGGGTTTCGGGGGTTGCTTAATCTGCTCGTGCTTGCATATTACATAAAAATGAGCAGCATATTAAGCAGCATGATATCGGTAACACGTAAAACAGCTATTTACTATTTAGGTTCCTGCTTATCTTCTTCTATTTCTTCCTTGCTTTCTTCCTTCTATCTTCTTTTCTTTATTATTTTTATTTCTATATATTATACAATACGAGTACTTACATACTATATACATGTGTCTTGTAACCAGGAAAGTACATTAAACTTTATTTTCTTTGAATCACCTATCTTTTAATCTTCTCCTTTCTTACTTAACTTCTTAACTCCTTTCTATCTTAACTCTACAGTTTTCTTCTACCTATAACACTACAAGCTCCATGCCAGCCTCAGTAACGATAAAAGCAGCATAAGAAGCAGCATGATATCGTTAAACCTTGACATCAAGTAGCCATGTCAGCCCTGGCCACATACCAGTGGTGTGTTCCACCGTGTTCAGCGTCGACACCCATTTGTCAGCATCGATCGCACTCGCCATCACTCCGCTACTCAGCTCACTCAGCTCGTGCGAGTGGACCGAGCACAATGTGCAATAGCTAATTAATTACTCTATTTGATGTCTCTGAAATGATTTGATGGACCTTTGGTGGACCTAAGGCACAGATTGAAGAGATTGTTGTTATTACTAAACATAATAATTGAGGAAGGATATTTAACTTATCCCAAGAAGGGTTTTATGTTTCCAAAAATATCTCGTTTGAAAATAACAACTCAACATGTAAATACATAACTACATTCTTAGATATTTGAATCGTAATCAATAACATTATAATATCGGCAGTAATAACGGCTTTAGAGCTTTCTATTCTGTGGGTTATACAGTAGAATGCTATATCATTAAATTTAATAACAGTAAAACAATTAGTGATTAATAACCCCTAAAAATATCGAAATAAAAATTTACTCTACCTGTTATGATGTCGAAACCAATCTTAATTATTTTCAGTGCATTAAATTATAAAAAAAATGTTATGTATTAATGGTTTTTTATTGCCAACTAGCGCTAACCCGCTACGTTACCCACGTTTTCAGAGATACTACCTTATTTCTTACTCCAGAGTATGTTGTTAATAAATATGAGTCCACTGTAATATGACACTTAATTTTATTTAAAGTTAAGTTAATTTTTTTTGGAAATACGGGTCACCAACATCAAAGAAGTTTTACTTCAATCGCGCGAAAAGATTACACGCACACATTTTTTTCTTCCATTTTGAAAAGCTTAGTCATGAAATGAATCATTAAAATTTAACGCAAACTTTTAGAACCACTATCTCAAATTCCTTTCATAGTAGCACGAGTTTGATTGAGGGAAAAGGCGTGGCGCAGTGATCGCATGATAGTATTGAGTGGAAATTGTAAATTAATAACGCTAATCGTTTACCGCACTATTGCTCCGCTAGAAATATGATTGATATAAATTACCTACTTAATGTTCAATGAATAAGATTAATGATATACGTTCGTGATGTTGCTACTCTTTCAATATTTAGAGGTGATGAAACACTAATTTGAAATGAGTAAGAATTTTTGATTATTCCTATTTAGATAGAGCATTTTAATTGACAAAATTATTGTAAGTATTGTTGTATTTCACTTTGTGTCTTTTTTATTTTTCAACGTCGATCTAACACGTATAAGGACTAAATATCCGGATAACCGAGCTTAGCTCGGTTTAGTATTGCTTAACAACGCCATCTGCTTTAGCTATAGTGTAGCTACTCGCCAATAGATGTCAGGAAGAGTCTATTGTAGCCGTTTTTCATTGCCTGAAAACACCGATAAAACGACATTTTCTAAAAATGAATCCTAGGTAGATCGATTTATCGCCCCCGAAACCCCCTATATACTAAATTTCATGAAAATCGTTGGCGCCGTTTCCGAGATTCCAATTATATATATATATACCTACAAGAATTGCTCGTTTAAAGATATTAGATAATAATATAATTGCATAGAGGGTTTGGACGCGAATAATACAAAATTTTTCACTAAACGGTTAGAGAGAAGTTACGACTGACAGCTAAGATATTTTCTTATTAATACAACTAGGTATGTAGTGTGTCCTGTAAAAAAACGCTAATCTGATCTGTGATGTGAAGAGGAACACTTGTTGTGGAGCTTGTAGAAATCCAAAACCAAAGTCTGAAATCTATCCGTTGCCGCGACGGACATGTCAAGCCGAATATACGTACCTATTATGCCATTCTGATCATCCTGACTTTAAAAAACGTAGGAATGAGTCGATAATGTCGAGGCATATCACAAACATGTTATACCACCCATCAAGCTATGCATTAAAGATGCCTTCTGCCTTATGCCTGTGTTATGTATAATGCCTTATGCTTTCAACTCCTGATGAGTTTTTAAGCAGCATTTGTGTGTAGGCACTGGCACCAGTGCAATCTGTCTTATTCCAGGCGGACGCTTGCCGATTAGTCAACGCCGACTGCAGAGACAGAGGCCTTAGCAGCCTCGCACTGAATACTGTTATGTAGTAATCGATTTTACTTTGATTATTCCATTACAACTATATTGATATTGACATTAAATCAATAGACTTGTATTACTAAAACATTGAAGGAAGGATTTGCGATTTTATTTAATTCATTTTAATACTATCTAATGTTAGTAAAATCTACTTTTTTGCTTGAAGAACCCATAACTCTCTCTTTTCGCATAAACTATATATTATAATATACTAATTAACTTTGTTAGTATTATCGATTATCAGAATCGTTTAGATTCTGAAAAGTTACCTACTGAATTCGATTAGAAGCAAACGTGATGACGATAAAACACTATAGTTTGTATTGTACGTTTACTTAACTCTTAATCTTGCTTTATGTAGGCTTTTTCTTAAACAACGTCAGTATATGTATACCACGCCACACAGGCAGTGGGGTGTGCAATCAGTCTTATTCCGCGCGGACGCTCGTCGATTAGTCAACGCCGGCTGCAGAGACAACCCTCGACCGCCTCCTGGTACATTATCGATTTGGTAATCGATTTCAGGTTTACGTGATATAATCGGAGGTGAACTTAAATAGGTAACTGTTTAGTCGAGTAGGCTTGACACATGTTGTTTGGTAGGTTGGAGAATTACCTGAAATGTGATAATTATAATTCTAGTCAATGATATTTGTACTCTCAATTGAATTAGATTTTAAGAGTGTTTTGTGCATACTTTTAAAATATTATGTTGCTGAAAATATACATGGTGTAACAGGGGTGGTGGATTAACGGTGGTCCAGGGATGGGAGACCTTAATAGAGAATCTAATTTCTTCAAAAAATCACTAATCCCCAAATATCAGCTGAACTACTGAATATTGCTAAACATACATAGGGGTCAAATTGATAGGTATTGAGGTCCCCTGGACCCCCATTGACCACCACCCTTGATACACTCTGTATGTTATATAAATAAAGATAAGCGGAAGTAGCAATTATAATTATTAATTGTAACCTTGTACTAAGACTCTATGAAATTTTGTCCCGTTTAAGTTGCTTAGACAGTAAACCCACAAGACCACATCTATCAATTTACTTGCAGATAACTATCGAGGGACGTGGGCGTATCAGGATATTTCCAACTTACTAAGTACCTATCTATATGCCTGAACTGAATGTCATAGAACTTAGAACCTTATATTTTACAAAATTCAAGGCACTGCATAATAAACGCTTACTTACACACCGCAAAATTGACCGGGGCATCGCTAAAACTAATTTTGATAATAAAGTTATAAGCCATAATACTTGAGATGAAATTGGTCGAGTTAACATAATCGGTTCTTCGTGTCCTAATCAAGTTAAAAGCCTAAATAGCCCTTCAGCAAATTACCTTCGTTGGACAAAACATCTCTTATAAGTAATGAAGATAATCTTGTAATAACATTGAATAAAGCAAAGACGAGGAAACGCGACTGGAGGTAGATTGTACCAATGTGAAATAAAGTTACCTAACAAATTAATGATTTGAAACATGCAATAATTGTGGAAATTATGCATTTTTACTGTAGAGGGTTGATATTTACTGTTAACGTAACTAAAGCATTAAATAAAATTTCTACTTCGTCAGAAACCAGCAAGGCAAGTTAAACAAAAGCTTGCTATAAATAGTAACATGCATTTTGGGGTTTAAATCAAAAGACCTTTACTATTTACAACTAAATCTTTATACGCACGAAAACGAATTGAGTGTGGATGTTAACGCTGAGAACAACGTCAAACCGTTAAACAATATATTATTGCTAATTCATTATAGTGAGCTATTATACTATAAGCTAACCATTTATAAGCGTCTGTGATTAAATATAAAAGTACCTACTCTAAGACATTTTTATCTGGCATGTATGCAATTAATAACGTGATTATCTGTCAGTAACATCTATGTCCCTGTCAACGAGGTCATTATTGGCGTTTCCATCTGAACAAGTTTCTCCTACCCACCTTCTATTTAATTTATCTATCCACAACACCTCACCTTTATCAAAATTCATTACCTGTATTTTATCCACGCGCCCGACTCTTATCGCGAGTTTTCTCACTGCGGCATTATAATGAAGAGTTTAAATTTAGGCGTAATGGTTGACCAATAAGATAAAAGCGAGCGAGCTCAACGAATTACCTTTTATTTGCCGCTGGATTGAACCTTAAGCTCATGAGCATAAGACAGAAATTGTGTTGCTGGGAAAGCAAGAAGAAGTTGTTGTAAAGGTAATGACGGACGCATGGGCCGCGGCATACAAAGCAGTCGGCTACCAGAATAAAGTTATCTCGCGATATATCCCTGAATTAATAACCAACTCGTTACTTGTGTATTGAGATCTTTCGGATCGTGTTGATATGGAGTCGACGAACTTTCCAAGTTAATAATGCAAGCTCCGTATCTTAAATAAATACTGGGATACATTTTTATATACTTAAGTTCAACTCTATGTATGAACTGTTTAAATGAGTACATTTAAGTATAAAGCATAACGCATTTCAGATGTTTCATATAGTATTTTATTTTTATTTTTACTATTATTAAATACTAACTCATACACATTCTACTTTATATCATTAAACATATGTTGTTTATGACAAACTTGGAGGTATATCACATTGTAATTTCTGTATAGCAAATAAGCTTAACTTAAACATATATTATGTATTATATTAGGTACCTACTATTATTTTTTCTGTGCTTAAACAATAACAAAGAATAGCCATCGTGGATGTAGGAGCTATTTAAGCATCAAAATTAAAAATGATGGTTGAATTGTCATTATGAAAAATATGATAATTAAATTATGATTATGAAAAACGTAGGATACTAATATCTAGGATACTAACATCTATAAGGTGCTCGCAGCGATATCGAAGGACCGACGGGGATTCATGACGTAGTCGGGTATTATCTACCGACGATAGGCTGCACCGAGCCCATGACAACATGATGGAGTTCAGGGAGTGCCACTAAAAGCCTTAATCTCATAATGTTTGAATATTGTTATTTAACCGCGCTATACATACATTGAAATATAACTTTTCTGAAGGAGAGATAACGTTGAAATTAATTTGGCAAAACATTTTTATACTCGCAAAATATATTTTTTTTTATATTTGAAGTACCTAGAGATTTTGATGGCAATTTACTGGCACTGCCTCTCAGTTGACCCTAAGTGATAGTGAAATTTGAGGTAGGAAAAGTAGGTAACGGAAAAAAGGGAAACAATATTGTTTTATAATTGGTAATAACGTGGATACCTATAGCAAGCGTTTGAATAGTTTATTTATACATACATACAAATATTTAATGAACCGAACTGACGAATTCTTAGCCAGACTTATTTTTTCGATCTTAAATGACCGAGAGGGTAAAATGTAAATGCGGGCGCGGTCGGTAGCTGGGTGGGTGATCGTGGCAAAATTTCCTAAGGCATGTTAAGCCGGCGGGCGAGATTGTTATCGTTAGATAGCGATCGTATACCCTGTCGAAGACATAAGACAATTAATAAAAATTAATGCTCAATATAAAACCTCTTTGTAGGTATGCGAAAATTCATTGTTATTAAGTTAACATGAGTATAGTATGATAGAAGGATACATACCAGCACCAGCACGTGTTTCGCCCCGAAACGGAGCATCATCAGGGTAAGTTGACTCTACGATGATTTGTACATAGTTAAAAAAACTTATTACACACATTCCTGTCACGAGAAGACCGGGAAGCTAAAGACGCGTAAAAATCGATATTGTTAAACTAAATGTTCTTTCAGTACGTACAGACAATTTAGCTTAAATTATTGTGGTTACAACGATCTCTATCGCAGCGGTGTGGCCACGACTCTGTGGTTGTCGGACTATAATTTGCCAGTGTTGCCGGCTAGCTGCTAGCTGCTAGCTGCCTGTAATTTCATAAACATTAAATTACTGTAAGTTACTTTAGTACTAGACACAAGGCAGATGTTACGGAAGTGGTCAACAGTTACGTAACTTTGACTCTTGTAACGTAATATTTTCTTCATGTAATATAAAGTTTTTATGCATTGAAATGATACAATCAAACTTTATAAACGCGTTTATTATTAATATAGTCACAATACCTGCTTAATGCTTTTAGCGTTAAGTCCGCCTTTTGTATCTTTTATTTTTAAGGTGCAATAAAGAATAAATAAATAAATACATAATAAATTCCATGTTTTGAAATACTATGAAAACAAATAAGAAAATATCTTGTTTACCCGTAACTTGTGTAAGTTAAAAAGAAACTATTGTATTTAATTAAACAAGCGCAAGCAATTCTTGCAATAGATAGCTATATATATTTTTATTATATATATTTAAATTAATTATACAGTAAATATACATACATAGAGACACATATAGAAATTTTCCTTTTTTCCATTGAGTAATTATAGTTTGGAAAATATCTAAGTGGAGAAGTGAGTTTTTCAAATGTAAACGAAGTTTTTGTTGTAAGTCAGTAATGTAAGTCAGAGAAGCAGTGTAATTTGTTTACTCACGTACTGTTCTGCTTCATAGAGACCTAATCTGGTAACCAAATGTTCATTCAAATGCTAAGGACACTCAACCATTGCGCAGTTCATTTGAAAAAATGAGTATGGGCGAGCTTTGAAATGTGCAAAGCACGAGATGCATCATAAACCTTCAAAGAAATGTCACATAAATCATAATGGCTATTGAAACAGGGCTCCTGGCGTCTCAATTGTCTTTGTTTCTTTGATCGGATTTCAGAAATCAGGTCAGAATCACATGTGCTACCGGAGTAACCTTTTGTAGCAGTATTGTGCAATCTTCCGGCTTCTACGCCGCCCATTGAGCCGACCGACATGCAAATTTATTATTATCATTTTTGCAAGGAGTCTTGCTGATCTTTTGTTTACAAGTTTTCTGCCCCTACTTTTAACTGGAGTACACACCAGCGCCAATATTTTTTATGTAAAATTTATGGGTTTATAATTTGATGGAAAAAGTTTTGTGGGTTTGACTGAATTAATAATTTACAGAATGTAAACTTTAGGACAGATAAATATATTTTTGGACTGTTTTTTCAAAGATATAATTTATTTAATTACAAAACAACAACTTAAATAAGACATCAGCTGTTTTGATATCTATTTGATGGACTCACTGCTATGAATTGTGCTATGATGTAAACTTCGTTAGTTGGAGAACGTAAAGTTTTTAAGGATATTGTAATGACAATAAAAAAAATCACAGCTGTGTAGCTATGAATCAAAATTTAAATAATATAATTAATGAGGAAATTAACCATGATTCGTGGTTGACGCGGAAGTAAATGGTTATTAATAATGTATTGTATAAAAAGCTGCTTCAACTTAGCGTTGCAACATGCAAATCCCCGATCGAATTCGTGAGAATTCGAATGCGTCACACAAAACAAACGACCGTGTCACCTTACCCATTTACTTGCAAATTTCGTGCAAAATTTGTAAAAAAAGAAGCCGAGATAAAGGTACAAAAGTGTTCTATTCTAGTCGCCAAATGAATAATTACCTTTCACGTTTCTCCTTTCAATCTCCGCTGGCCGATCGATCAGCGTCGCGCGAACTCTTTCAGCCACGTCACCCTCTGCCGTCACCGCCACCTCAGGTAAAATGCAATTAATCTGAAACATCCCAAATCAGTATTACATTAAAACGAAATAAAAACTCTGCAGCCTGCTGTTTTTTCACCGCGCCGCGTTTTCTTATCCATTCAGATTTTTTTGACAGCACGAAAAATGAGACTCATTTATTTGACTCGTACACAATGTAGGACTGTTTGAGTACGAGTATTTGCTATAAATACGTATTTTTCTTCGCATCTCCTTCCTTTGTGGGGTGAGCATTAGCCTCGGATGCGAAGGGAATTTCACGTGTTCCCTTTGTTCGGTTTCGAGATTTTGGGGGAGTACTGATGCTTATTCTCGTGGAATCCATCACACTAATCGCACCCTCATGCATAATGGATGTCAACAAACTTAATAATACAATATAACCCTGCCAAATTAAACCAATCACATCAAAACAAAAATACTCCGTAGATTTTTATACGGTACGCACCAGGCGTATTAATAGACCGTCTTAAAAGTATTAGTAAGTTGAAAATCGGTTGCAAATACATAGTCTTGTCATAAATACTATTACAGTCTTGTTTAATTTAAATATCAAACACTAGCGAAAAATGTTTCGATTGATTATTAATGAGGAACTTTTGCACTATCTCAAAATAAAACAATAAATAATTGATATTGTGCCATTTAATAAAAAGGAGTGGACGTTAAAATAAGACATATACGGGTTATTAAGTTGCACCGCTACATCTAGGCACCTATTAAGATATTTAAACGTGCTGCAATGAAAAATAACTCATGAGTTTTTTATCGTACTATCAAATGATTCTCTGAAGTTTCAAGCTTCGAAGACCGTAAAAGAAGCAGCTAACCTCGTATGGTTAGAACGCCAGCGATCATCCAAACAGTACGGGCGCGAATTCAACGAAATCCCGTCCGGAAGAAAATCATTTTAGCTTTTCAGGTAGTAATAAGCAAAACTACATCAATCATGGTTTGACTTGGAGTCTCATATTCGGGCTCATCTGTGATGTTTCTCTGTGAAAAAGAAGTGAAAAAAAAATATTTTTGATTAACAAAATACTGTCCTTACAAAGGTTCTGCAACCTCTTCTTCAAAAAATTATCGTAAATTTACAATAATTATTCCAACAAGATTAGGTGCCAGCTCATCGGAAAGAAGGACACAAAACTGGCTGATTGCTCATAAAATTGATGTTATACAATATGGCAACAGTTGGAGTAGAATTGTGCTAAATCTCACCAGAATTTGGAGTTTCTCAAAGCATCCCTGATTAAAGCAGTCACTGATATACCTAAAAAAACATATTTTGTGAAGTGTTTGTAATAGTACGTTATTTATGGCCAGACTAGGCAGAATAGTTACTTCAACAAATTGTACAATAAAAATACCTGCATGGACGAGTAGCTTATACTTAATTCAAATTAGTAACTTAAGAAACATTAAACGTATTCGAAATGAGTCCATTACCACACTCATAAAAGGCAATTGTTTCTTTATATTTTTGTAAGCGTTACCTTTTGTGAGGCAGAGTAGCGTGCGCGAGCGTTCCTCGTAGTTGTGTCTTTTTACAATCAGTCAAATTCATGCTAATACATTTTCTAAGCTCAATTCTTAAGGCTGTTCACGCATTGAAGTTGCGCTGTGTTAGTCTGCTGCCCGAAACATCGTCTCTTTGTGTGATAAATCGCTGAATATAAATACAGCATTGTCTTTGCCCATTCACTTATAATTAGGTAGCACAATTTGCTCTCTTGAATCGTTAATGAGATGCTTGCAAGCCGCGACTTTTGAACAATGACGCGGTAAATCAATTCATAAGACACGTTTTACTTTTCAAGTAGTTTTAAATAATCTTAAGGCATAAAATTAAAATGTTTTTATGATCGTTAAGGGGGTTTTAAATAAGGAGGAGAAAATATTTTATAGTTTTCAACATTTTGTAAGTGCATAGTAATGAAATGTAGCAGCATAGACCTCAACCATTTGCCATGGGGTCCGCTTCTATAGGTACCACCCTCTTGCTTATGTCAGCCAGCAAAAACTCTTCGATGACCGTCTGGAGCTTGAGAAAAAGTTCTCTTTTTTTGTTTTGCGAGGAGTTTCTTTTTTCTTCTCTCTTTCTTGGCCGGCAACCCATGCCTTTGGTGTCGCTAATGTCCATAAGCATCACAGCGAATGCACTTATCATCAGGTGGATCGTCAGCCCATTTGTCAGCTATTATACTTCCATAAAAAAACTGCTTGGTACTCTTGCGAAGGGGTATACCAGGTTTCATCCCTTGGCCAAGGCCAACATACACGAGGAACAGCATACAAGCAACTGACATGAGGAATTGCTGGTTATGAGTGTGAAAGCGTTTATTGTTAGAAGGCGTAAAGTGGATGTAATAATAATGTTTTAATGGCATTAATAAAAGAAACTGTTATCTACTAAAAAGAAGTTATTAAGGAACACAAACACAATAGAGCCATTGGATAAAGCTCCTTATTCTATCTAATGTTTAATTTACACCACATGTTGCGATATGAGATACACCAGATGGTAATTCCTATGCGTCTGATGCTATGAAAATAATAAATGTATGGCCAGAGCTTCAGCGTTAAGCGAGTTCAATCAAGGTCATAAATTTTATTTTTGTTAATAATATTATGCCGGAACATAATGTAATAAAATTGTTACTAATCGATATCTGTGCATGGACGATATTTGAAAAAAGTTGTTATTTGATGTATTTATTTAAGTAACAGACCCCACAACAACAATTTTGAGATTCTTTGATATCGCTTAATCGATGCGGTTTTGCACTGAGGTGTACCAAATGTATGTTACACCAAACTTAACTTTATTTCAATGGGCTCAGAAATAAAATACGATATGTACCGTCTGAACAATTTTACGAGTGCGACTACGCACCTCTAGTTTTCAAAAATATGTGCAATTAATGATCACTTGCTTCGGTGAAGGAAACGACGTGAGGAAATATGAATACCTGAGATTTCTTCATAATGTTCTCAAAGGTGTGAGATGTGAAGTCTACCAATCCGCAGTTGGCCAGCGTGGCAGATTATGGCCTGAGCACCTCACTATGTGACCAGACCAGCAATTGGACAATTATGGGTTGTAACTTTGAGTTTTACAATGATTCTACAACCGATAGCACTGACTCCCATTGTAAAACTTTTATGCTTAGTATAAACGCTGTATCTCGTCGCTATCGCTTGTGTTTAAACCATATTTTATTCAGAGCAAGATATCAATCAAGTCGAAAAGACATTTGTACCAACCACTCGGCGATTTGTCCAAATGAAAAATTAATTTTGCCGATGATTAATTTAATGGCCAGTAATAAAAGTAATCGCTATTTTGAAGTTTTTACATCTTCTTGTCTTAATTAATTTAGTCATAAAACAAACTTCAACCGGCTACCAGTTGTAAGAATAAATATGTACTATTTTTTTGTTTCATTTGTTTATAGATACTCATAACAGGTAATAATTCGTTTTTTTGTACATTTATTAAACGAGATTAATTAATATCTGTAGATGAAACTATAATGCAATATTTTGATTAATTTATATTAATGTCCTACGGTCGATTATCGACGTAGCCACTAATCTTTCAACATTTTCAGTTGATATTTAGAGTATTACAGATTACATGTTTTAAATGAACTGTCTATATATAACATTAAACTGTTAAGCATTTAAATAAACATGTTAGATTGTTAACTTATGTTTTCCCAATAGTTTTCTTATATAACCAATGTTAACATTAACATATTATTATTTTACATAAAAATATTTTGTAGCTTCCACCAAAGCTTTTAAGCCAAAACAATCAGGTGACAGGAAGAGATATGACATTTCGTAAAACAATGAACGGGTTCGCTCTGTAATAATGGAATGAAATATTTGCGGTAACAATTTATATTCTAGCGCTGGATTCAACTTGACAATTTATTAATCAAACCGATTACCTCCCTTGCAAACCCTCGACCTATTGTGAAAATATTGTCAAGCAAAACAATCCGATGAATAATTAACGATTTAAATTTTCATACAACAAAAGCGTAAAACAATAAGCGCTCTTCAAAATGGACAAAAGGATTCTACGAGTGGCATTTTAGCTGCCCCTTGAATATTTTTGTTCGGGTCCGACTCACTCCAACTGGCCGACTAGCGAATGTTGAGCTACATGAATATGGGACTGACATTAAGATAAGGAGTAGCTTTAATGTCAACATCAATATGATTCAATTTATTCTAATTTTGCTTTGGATGATATTGAAGAAATTATGTGTTTTTTCAATAATTTAATGATTCTGACAGGTGCCTACATTTTTGATTACATATTCTAAGTTGCAAAAAATATGCTGTTTGATTTAGGTACTTATAAAAGCGAAATTCATATACATCGCTGACGAAGCAGGTAATCTCAATTTTTTTTGCAAGTAGGGTGAAGACATCGTCAATAACGGATTTTCGAAAATAAGCAGTAAAAATAGGGGATATTACTTTGTAAGGGTTGAATGAAAATTATTGTCATTCCAAAAACCTGTTAAACCTACCTTTTATACAATATCTAAAATAAATTAACTAAAAAACACTACTTCATTATAAAATAATGTTTATTTTTTTATTATTGTATTTTTTAACAGTAGGAATATTTATCAATAAACATAATAATCCTTATTTGATAATATAATCGTAACATTATTTGCGTATAGCTTAATTTATTTTCAAGTCATGCAGAAATCAATTAAAGGGCTCCATTGGTTTGGTCTGCGTCTCCGACACATGTCGGTCCCCACTTCCCTCAGCTTTTTCCATAACGACCTGTGAGCCCCTCCCTTCTTTAGAGAGAAAAGCATAATCCATCACTGTACGTCACCCCTATTTTGGCACTTTCCGTCCCTGTCCACCCCAAACATAAAATCTATCGCGCGCCTTATCTCACACGCTAGGGGTAGTTTCTCTCAGTCGCCGGGTGACGGGTGATCATTTTTCTTGTGGCGCGTTCAATCATCGCGTCACTATGCCCTTCCCTTTCGTTTGTTACCGTGTTTGATTTCCTTCTCACTCGCACGGACCCTTCCTGTCTTTCTGTGTGTCCCTTATTTTCTGTTAGCGGTGCGTGTTCCACTCTGTGCCTACCGACCAAATATGGCGTCTTTTGTTTGATTTTGACGTTTTAATTTCTGATAATACAGACCGGCCTTAATTACTTTTTCTTTGATTTACTGTTGCCGGCTAAGGGAAAAAAACTGGTAAGCTTTTAACTTTTTGTTGATAATAAAACGATCCTACATAATCTTATTAAGAGTTAGGTAATGATAATGAAAAATAATGACGAAAACCATGGTACAGAAATATTTTAATTTAATTATATTATTATTATTATGTTTTCTGTAGAAGCAAGGATGATGAAAGCTTAAGGATACGAGATTTAACTAAATAGTTTTTTTTAATGTTTGACTTAACACGTTCCATAAGTACTTACCTCTTAAATCTTTGTATTTAATTTATATTTAAATTGTATCTCACACTGGTTTTAACATACATACTACCTACATATACAAATATACATTATACTACTAAGTATCTTAACATTAGATACGCAATCTGTACTTTTTAATTTTTCAATTACCCTGTCATTGTTAAAAAAATATATTTTTCCTTAGTAGCTTAAATTTATTTCATCGTATGGAGTAATTTATACTGGTCAAGTGTGAAACAATCCCCAGCGATGCCGCGGGGGGCGACCGGGACGTTCGGTTAGATTGACTTGTCAGAATATTTGAATTTTAATCCCGACTGAACATTATATAAGCACTTGTTTATTTATTCATAAGCCAGCACTTCGCTGTATACTCGTAGATATTTGTTTTGCTGTTAATTAATACATTTGGATACTTGGGTTTGCTATGGAATGTGGGTGAATTAATTGAAGAATACTTATTATAAAAAAGGTATGTAAATGAGTCTCTCATGATGAAGAATTAGCTACCTGAAAATTTAAAAAGATAGTAATATAGGTAGATACACTTGATTAGTTCACAATTTGGTTTAGAGCCGATCTTTATTCACCACAGTATGACTTTTAACGTTACTTAACAAAAGATTATCTAATCTTTATTTTCAGTCAACGTTCCCTAATTGGATGAAAACAAGATTTTGTTCTTATTTTGACAAACCATGGGAAAATAGAGTTCATTAGCGGTACAAGACTGAAGGCGGATCCGACACTTAGCAGTAAGGCATCCTGCATCTAGTATAAATATTCAATAGGGTCTGAATATGGTAATACAAAGTCTCCTCATTGGCTTGTAGATTGCTCTGTCGTTTTTATCTTATACGACATTTAACTCCGGTAATTCAATTTACCCTATTTGCATAATGTCGCCTGTTCTCTAAGTAGGTGAGTATGGAAATTGATTCGACTTGGGATTTGTTTTTTTTTGTTTGATAAGCAGATAACGTAACTAGGGTTTCCTGTAGCCATCTACACCAAAAAAGCACCTACAGGCATATGCTTTTAGGAAAATATTCTAACAAAGTTGAATTTCATTAAGTTATTTACAATATGAATTTTATTTTTGAGGTGTAATGACTGATAAGTATGGAGAAAAATATTTTTTTAAGGAAGGGTTAACTTGAACATGGGTTCACTGTTCATGAAATCGAACCTCCATTGTAATAAATATTTCACTTGTCCCTGCCCACACATGCATGCTGTTAACATTGTAAATAAAAAAAGTTTCATCACACTATTCCGTGTAGGTCAGCGATTCTCAAACAAAAACGAAAAAAAAATTCAATATACAAATGTACCTAATTGTGCATCAACTTTTATTTATCATTTTCTATCAATTTACTCATTGTATTACTGAAATGCGTGAAAATTATTAAACATTTAAAATTATGTTTCTAAGCTATTGCAAATTTACTAATATTATCATAAACATTTAATGATCATGTTTAATCATCATCAGTTCAGATGCCTAAAACATTTTTGTTGCAACTATTTAACAAAACACCAGTGATTTAGGTAGGTAAGTTTTTAGTACGTATCATGAGAATCCTTAAAAGGTTAAGGTACACTGGTACATGCGAATGGAGATATCTAGAATTAATCGGGCTCTGAAGGCACACAAAGCCGTGAAATATGGCTCGCTCGTTGCTCACAATGGCTACGTCTTCATCACGACCCTATTGTTTTTTTCTTAGGCACCACACTGGATTGTTTTCTGTTACAGCCAGAGTTGGGAAACGTGTTCCTCTGTCTCTATGCTCATTTGTTAACTCGTGTTGAGTGTTCGTTATTTTACTGCCAGATACAATATTAAGTAGGTTATCTGGGTACGCGAATATTTCGACATGATTCTTTGACAACTGATGGGCTAGATTTTAATAAAGGTTAGATTAACTAAGATTATTTTATAAGGACGAAAAATTCTATAATTACTCTGTAGTTGTAACGGATAACAAAACCGAATAATTTATTGCATAATCTGTACATAAACATAATCTGCTTGAAAATATTTTTAAAATGAACACAAGTAAAAATATATGGATCGAAGTACGTACTTTAATTCAAAATAATAAAAATATGAACCGAATCGTAACACAATAGGAACGGTTCGCTCTTCATTCCGCGTTATCAATCTACCATGATGCCATCTGTGACGGCGCCATTACTCAATTTCCTTTCCCGCCAAAAGACGGTCTAAAAATAATTCAAAGAAGGAACGAATCAAACAAGCGCTCATTTATGAGAGACGAGAAGTGGAAAAATAAGTTTTTAACTGGTTGTTTTTGTTTCTTATTTATTGTCAATGAACTTTTGGTAAGATATTAATTTAGGTAATGTAAATTATAAATAAACACTGCACGATAATACTAAGAATATAGTGGAGGAGTTCCAGTAGGTGCGCAAGTAGTGCCAAAATTTAATCATTCATTTTTGATCTAATACCTTCAAAATCATCTAACCTTGTTGAACGCAGATCACTTTCTAAGTCACAAAAGTATTTTGTTGATTATATCAGTCAGTTTATAATAAGGTTATGAGAGTTGGTTATACACAAATAGGTATAGATTTTTTTTAATTAAATCTACCTAGTAAATTATTACCTAGTAAATTGAATAAAAGCCACAGTTCTCTTACTATACTCGTAGTATCTACATCTGTTGTAAGTCAATACATAGTTTTAAATTCCGGAAAAACTTATCAAGGTTTCCATATGAATTCGATTTCGGGCATTGTTGCAGTATGTTGGTATCACTGAATGATAATTTAAATTCATTCTCTCCGCCGCCCGCGCCATCATTTGGACAAATGTCACGTCATTTGTCTAAGAGCCTGAGGTGCAGAGAGGGGAGGTGAAGTTAGGACTCCCGATTTTTTGAAAATCACCCTTACCCGCTAGTAAATTAGTTGTATTATCCAACGTCTTTTCCCGAACAGATTCCAAAAACGTCCATGAATATAAAGTCACGCAACATTAGCCTGTGAGTTCTAGAGCCCTAAGTTCATTTATGCTTGCTCCCGTGGAATCTCATTTCGAGAGCTTCCGAAAACAATTCCTCAATGAAAAATGGAACTTAAAAAGTATGTTGCTTGGTTCTTTTTTGATAGTCAAACTTTCCTCTCAATGGGTATTGAATTAAAACTTGCCGTATTTGTGCTACGTTACTAATTAATTTAATTATTTATCTCATTGTGCGCATGTTTATTCAATACACATAATTTTAATGAATGGCGCGGCTAAGATGTAAGCATAAGCTTCCGTTGTTTGTGTAAGTCATCAAAGTTTCTAATTAAGCAAATAAGAAGCTTATAGAGATCCGATGGGATTACTTTAAGCTCCTACTTATCATGTCGATATCTGCATATATAGAACATGGACTAAGTTTTGTAGAGTAATTGCACGTATCGCATAAAATCATAATATTTTGTAATAAAATAAACCATGAAATAATTGTTTGCTTAATTTATATTTTTGAAGTCGCCAAAAATAACCACTAGGTATTTTATCGTCGAGTTATAGTGTATCTAGAGAAAGCAAGCAATATTTTAAGCTATTGCATAGCTTTTATTTTTTTGTTTCTAAGAGATTTTGCTACAATAGACTTTTTAATCTATAATCAGGGGCCAACCCTCGAGATAGGGTGATGTGTCGTGGACCTCAACGTTATAACCAATTTCAAAAGACCTAAAAATAACAGAGAGGGAGGGAAAAGATTGCAATTTCCAACTATTCGGAGTTGAATCTGAATCGGCATTATTATATTTAACAACAAACTGACAATGATTTTGTAGCAGAGAATTGCACACAATGCAGTTTTGTAACTGCACGGACGAGGCGTAATTAGGTTGCGCCAGTCGTCACCCGGGCACGGCGGTAGATAGTAGGGTATAGGGCGTGTCTAGTATATATATTATTCATATACATAACCAGTGCACTGTGAAAGTTTAATAAACAATTCTTCAGAACTTTGTCGTACTTCATCATAAACGTCCCATTCCCTAAAGTGGTGACCCCGCGTTGAACATTATTTTTAGTGAGTGAACTTTAAAAACTGAACTTAACTTAGGTGACGACTCACATTTTTTACCGCCGTGCCCCACGCGCTCACGCCATATTGTTCGGACTTTATACACTAAATTTTCCGTGTCACTATCGATCAACATGAACCCGCCGGTCCCTGGTTTGCCGCAACAATCACAAGTACCTGGTCCTGTGAAGGAAGAAGCCAAGACCGACATGGCTGCAATCACGGTTTCATCGAGGGTTCCGGAATTTTGGTTGGACCAGCCCAGGTTATGGTTCTATCAAGTTGAAGCCATACTCGCACCGCAAAAGCTGTCGGATGAGGCCAAATTCAACCTCATCATCACGAAGCTGTCGAAAGAGGCCATCCAACAGGTCACGGACATTTTGATGCAGCCCCCGGACTCACGAAAGTACGACGCGCTGAAGGAGAGATTATTGGCGGTGTACGAGGAGTCGGAGACCCGTCAGATCCAGAAGCTTATCAGCGAGATGGAGCTAGGAGATCAACGGCCGTCACAGCTGCTGAGACGGATGAGGGATCTCGCCAGGGCGAAACTTCCCGATGACACGTTGAAGATCCTGTGGCAGAGCCACCTACCAACAGCTGTACGAGGGATCATATCAGTGACAGAGTCAGCGGAGCTCGACGTGCTCGCAAGGGTCGCGGATAAAGTCATGGAGACCACACGAAGCGGTACCATCGCCGAGGTCGGGACAGCAGCACCGCCGGCGAACGACACCTCCATGATAATCGCGGAAATTAAGAAGATTAACGAGCGGATTGGTCGCATGGAGCGGTCCAGGCAGCGCACTCGTGGACGCAGTCAGAGCCAGGCCAGGGCACCGCACACCAGTGCCACGCGCAAGGGAAAGAGACCGGACTGGCAGTGTTTCTACCACTACCGCTACAAGGAGAATGCGCGCAAGTGCATTCAGCCCTGCAGCTGGAAGAAGGAAAACTGAGCGAAGTACAGCCAGTGTCGGGTGACTGTACTCACGGTGTAAGTAGCAATAGATTATGTGTTACGGACTTTAACTCCGGCCTCAGATTTTTAGTTGATACGGGAGCAAATATTTCTGTGCTTCCCGCGCGTAGTAAAACTAGTAGTATTGTTAATAATTTTAAGTATAAATTGTATGCAGCAAATGGTACAGAAATTCAAACTTTTGGTGTAAAGACTTTAGTGTTAGATTTAAAATTACGTAGACCCTATCGTTGGACATTTGTATTAGCTGCAGTAAATCAGCCTATTATAGGCGCAGACTTTTTAGTATATCATAAATTACTAGTGGATCTTAGCAAGCGTAGATTGATAGATCAAATTACTAATTTGAATATAGTAGGTTCAATAGTTACTTGTACACAGCCTAGTTTAAGCACGGTAGATGAATCACATCCATACTCTGACCTTTTATTGAAGTATCCTGATATAACGAAACCTGTGTCTTTCAAGGAAACCCCTAAGCATACAGTGTTTCACCATATAGAGACGACGGGGCCGCCCGTGCATGCGCGCGCCCGCCCCCTGCCTCCTGATAGATATAAAAAGGTTAGTGAAGAATTTCGTATTATGCAGGAATTGGGAATTTGCCGACCTTCGAAGAGCCCCTGGTCTAGTCCGTTACATGTGGTTCCCAAGAAGAACGGAGAGATTCGACCCTGTGGGGACTATAGGGCGCTTAACGCCGTCACGAAGCCGGACAGATACCCAATACCCAGATTACATGATTTTACCTACATTCTAACAGGAAAACGTATTTTCAGTAAAATTGACGTAAATAGAGCATATCATTGTATACCTGTTGCCCCTGAAGACGTTGAAAAGACTGCCATCATCACAAGTTTCGGTTTATTTGAGTTTCCCAGGATGAGTTTTGGACTTATTAATGCTGCGCAGACTTACCAACGCTTCATGAACAACACGGTTTTACAAGGTTTAGGTATACGACGAGAGGATGGAACTTTCGAGAGTAGTTCCGATTTTATATTCTGTTACATCGATGATATACTAATTGCCAGCGAAACAAGCGCGAAACATAAACAGCATCTCGAGGCTCTTTTTCAACGATTGAATGACTTTGGTATAACAATTAATTTGTCGAAATGTTCTTTCGGTAAAGATAAACTCGAATTTTTAGGTCACGACATAACTGTAGAAGGTATCAGGCCCTCTAACGATAAAGTCCAGGCAATTTTAGAGTTCCCGAGACCGGAAACGGTATGTGAACTCCGTCGTTTCATTGGCATGGTCAATTTCTACCGCCCACACATGCCTAGCGCAATGACGTATCAGGCGGATCTTATTAAAAGTTTACCTAAAGCTAAGAAAAATGACAAGTCTAAAATCATATGGACCGATGAAGCTAATAACGCTTTTATTAAGTGTAAGGAAAGCCTCCAGTCCGCAGCCACTTTGGCATATCCTACACCTGACGCACCACTAGGGTTAATGACAGATGCTTCTAACATTGCTGTTGGAGCCGTTTTACAGCAGTTTGTTGATGGTCATTGGCAACCCTTAGGCTATTTTTCACGTAAACTTTCAGTTACGCAAGTTAAATATAGTACATATGATCGTGAGCTGCTAGGAATTTATTTAGCTATCATTCACTTTCGTAAATTATTCGAAGGTAGACAATTGACTGTCTATACCGATCATAAGCCATTAACTTTTGCATTTTCCAAATTAGCTAGTGATAAAGAAACGCCGAGAAGAATTCGACAACTTATGTATATTAGCGAGTTCACTACGGACATTCAGTATATTAACGGACAAAATAATATTGTCGCAGATTCACTTAGTAGAATTGAAACAATAACATGCCCAGGTGCATTAGACTTCGTAGAAATTGCAACCGCGCAGGCCGAGGACGCAGACTTTGCACAATACATTCAAAGTAGTAGTCACAATAACACTGTTATAATAAAAAAGATATTTATACCTAACAGTGATATCCAAATTTATTGCGATATATCAACCGGAAATGTTAGACCTTATTTACCAGATAAATTTAGAAAATTGGCTTTCAGTTTAATTCATAACTTAAGTCATCCAGGTATTAACACCTCACGTAAGTTAGTGGGCCAGCGATATTTCTGGCCAGGTATGAATAAGGATGTAAAAACATGGGCTAAGGCTTGTATTAAATGCCAGAGAGCTAAGGTTCAACGTCACACCGTTTCATTTTTGGGTCAATTCCCGCCGGCCGGACGTTTTGAACACATACATACTGACATTGTAGGTCCATTACCGACCACTTCTGATGGTTATAGATATTTACTAACCGTAGTAGATCGGTGTACTCATTGGCCTGAAGCTTTCCCACTTCGCGATATAACCGCAGAAAACGTAGCTAAAGCGTTATATGACGGATGGTTTACTAGATTTGGCATTTGTCAATATTTAACATCCGATCAGGGACGACAATTTGAAAGCAACCTGTTTTCTGAGTTGATGAAATGTATGGGGATCCATAGGATCAGGAGCACACCTTATCACCCGCAAAGTAATGGCGCGGTGGAACGGTTTCATAGATCACTCAAGGCTGCCCTTAAGGCCCGTTTAGACTCTACATCCTGGCAGGATGAACTGTCGACCATTCTATTAGGGCTTAGATGCACGTTACGTAGCGATACCGGAATTTCGGCTGCTGAGTTAACGTATGGACGTACCTTGAGGCTACCAGGCGAATTTTTCGACTCTAGAAAGTCAGAACCGTCAGACCCTCATACTTTAGTTACTGAAATACGAAGTAATATATGTAAATTGAAATCAGTCCCAGATAGACAGAGAAATTCACGTACGATATTCATCCATCCGGATCTTAAATCGTGTGAATTTGTTTTTATTCGAAATGATGCTGTTCGTAAACCATTACAGCCTCCCTATGACGGACCATTCCGAGTCTTAAGTAGAGGTAATAAGGTTTATAAAGTTCAATTGCCTACGAGACGCATAACTGTTTCAATAGATCGGTTGAAACCCGCTTATACACTGAATGAGGAGCATACGGAACGTAACATATCCGATGACACTCCTACGACTCAGTTTAGCGATGTAACCTTTGATAAAAACGTAAACACATCAAGTAATCTTACGAATACTTCTTGTAAAAAAACTAGGAGTGGACGTGTAGTACGCGCTCCTGTGCGTTTTAATATATGATTTTCGTTGAACGTCACACGTTCAAACCCTGATGAGAAAATATTTTTCACATGAATTTTTACTTGCATTATTATTTCATTATACTTGCATTACAAATATTAGCAACATTTTGTTAAGATCCAATAGATTACTTATGATAAATTGTATTACACTTGATTATAGCGTAAGATAGTTTCGCTTTTGATATAGCAAATACCTTATGTGTGACAATAACTAATCATCAGTTATGAGTAACGATGTTTCACAATTGTTTTCCATATGCACTTATTTTGCACAAAGTATTTGTTTAATTGCAATTTACGAAAATATAATTTGTAAATTTAAGTAACAAATTAGGTTATGACGCAAAAAGGTAGTTAACGTGTAGATAAATATGAAATGTTTTATCATTTACGTTTCGATTTTTGTGTGACAATACACAGCTCATGATTATTACAATGGGTAAAAATCAGTCGAAAGAACAAGTAGTGATCGCGCAGAACGGTAGCGCGGTGGAGGCCCACATGTCAAGGCAAAACATATTCATGGTGGCCATGGCTTGTTTCTTCGTGGTGGTAACACTGTACGTCTTGTGGCGATATTGCCGCAACCGCGGCAGGAAGTGGCTACAGCGGCAGATAGCGGCATGCCAGCGCGCACCGGCCGCGGCGGCACCGCCGCTCGCGCACATCCAGGTGCAGCCGGCCACGCCCGCGCCGGGTTCGATTCCAGTTCCCGTACATCCCGTCACCACATTCGCGTAAAACTTTTGAATTATTGATCAATGATTTAATGAATAGTCGTTGCGTCATGACATTTTGTTACTCGAATCTTATAACTATTTAATTATATATACAATTAAAATGTAGCTAAGTTACTACTAACTAGTCGATAAAGTTAGTTAGTCAGTTAATTAATTTACAAATTTTTGTATAGATTTGTTCATAATTCATATGCGTAATTCAGTGTCAATTTTTCAATTATATAAAATAAAATTAAATGCCTCAAGTTCAATGTAAACGATGTAATTTTATGCATTTACTGTTTTCATAACTAATGTATAAAATATTAATTATATTTTATGTCATACATTGCATACCTATACTTACGATTTATCTATCCTCTGTTGTATTAGTAGAAAACTGTGCCCATAGTTAGAACAAAGATAATAATATTGTTTTGAATGTATCATGTTGTAATACCAGTGTAGAGTTGCAGTCTACTGCGCTATCAGCATTTTGCTCGCACGGCAACTGCGTTTTGTGCACTCTGGAAGCTACTTTATATATTTTTCTATTTTGTTGTAATCGTTTGAAAAATTTCATTTTTTTTTCAAAAAAGGAAGGGGTTGTTGTAGCAGAGAATTGCACACAATGCAGTTTTGTAACTGCACGGACGAGGCGTAATTAGGTTGCGCCAGTCGTCACCCGGGCACGGCGGTAGATAGTAGGGTATAGGGCGTGTCTAGTATATATATTATTCATATACATAACCAGTGCACTGTGAAAGTTTAATAAACAATTCTTCAGAACTTTGTCGTACTTCATCATAAACGTCCCATTCCCTAAAATTTATTTTTTATTACATTTAGTAATACAGTTACATATGTATATGGTCCATAATATATACCTAATACCTACCTATACGTAAAAATAAGATTGTTTTTACCATTTTTTTACGTATGTTGTTGTCGTAAGCTTACTCTATGTTCAGTCAGACGCCTACGATATGTAGGCGATACATATCAAACGTTTGTATCTCAATTCAGATTGCATTCCACAAAATAACTTTAATTTAGCCTCGCATACCAATCTGATGTCATGCCTAAAACGTATTATCTCTAACCAGATCATTGGGGACTGGATGAAAAAATCTTTAATTTACATATAGATACGTATCTGTATAAGTCTGAATAGGGAAAATGTTATTCCGAAAGGATATTTTGTACTCCGGCCCTGGTCGAAAGTGGCGCCCCCCGCTCCGAGTGACACTGACGAATCGTGGGACATTAGTCATAGTCGAGACCTCGCTCTCCCCCCTCCCCCAACCCCCTTTACATACCCTGTTTATTTACTTTTTGTAACGGTATTGATGTTTAATTATGGAGAGCGGCCCCAATGTAAGTCACTTTTAGCGTAATGTTTTGCTAGTAATTTTTCATGTCCCGAAATGTTATTCTTATTTTTTATCGCTTTAAGTCTTTGAAAACGAGTCTCGATTTCATCACGGCATTCGTCAATCATGAGGGTAATCGATACTGTAAACAGACATTTATAAGAATTTTAATGGATTTTCAGAAATAATATTTTATCGTGTGTCATCAAAGCAATGAATAAAAAATTCATACTTAAGTTTATTTCATGATTGTTATTCCGAATACAACTATAATGAATAGTAACTAGGATCTTTTAAGAAGACGATCTTTTAAGAAGAAAAAGTAACTGCTCAAGTAGAATTGCAAATTAAAACATGAAATGAAATACAGTGAGTAATTAAAGGCTTATGATATGAATAATAGTTTTAATATCATGTTTCATTATATATGTTTACTGGCATCGAAGCCTAGGCAAATAAAAAAACTGAAATCTTCCACCGCTTACGTAATAATCGTACTCAAACTGATAACTGGTTCGTTGAGTAATTCACACAATAACAATAACCCACGTATGTTTACAGTTCCTTCGGAATGACAATGATTCGTCATTGCCTCGTGTATTAAGTAAAATAAACCGAAATTATTCAGCCTGATAGAGTCATGATAAAATCGCACCTTCAGTCAAAAAAAGGCATAAGATGAAAATTGCTATTTTACAGGAGAGCAAAAAAACTGTTAAAATATCAGTAAGTAGTCAAAGGAATTTACATTACGATTTCTTGCACAAAACCGTCAAGATTAATGATAAAAATTTGAAAAAAATTTAGCATATGCAGCTTTTGGCCCTCTCTCCAATCATATTAATTACTAAAATTCGACGTAACACGACTTACCTATGCTTTGTTTCTACTGAGGGTGCGAAATATCCAAGTCTTTATACTGCAGCACAAACCAAATAACATTCATTAATCATTAAACAAAATAATGGAACAATGAACGAAGTTGATTCATCAATAAATTAGCAAAACCATCAATTAATAATCAACAATCATCACTTCGCTACCTGAGTTTATAAGGGGGTGTCTTCCCCGTATCACATAGACAAGACAAATGAGTTGTGCCTATCTGTTAATTAAAATTTTCGCGAGCTCTCACCTGACGACGGATGTTTGCGATTTAACTGAGATTATTTGCTGGCGTTGACTGCGATGTCACATACTGTGTTAAATATGGGTATCGCCCTTGATAAAGATGTTTCGGGAAAGACGTGACGTAAGATTGAGTACTTCTTAAAGGTTCAATCTTGACATTATATGAGCTGCGTTTTCTTACCCAACTTGAGGATATTTACCACGTACATACCTATACTTCACGACTAAACAATAATAATATAATACAAAAATATATTATGTTATTGGGTACTACTTAGTATTATTTAAGGAACTTTGCAACTATATTAGACCTTACAAAAAGAAAGAACACAGGTTTCAGAAAGATTACTAATGTCAGCTAACGTTACAAAGGAAACAGAAGTAAAAATGAAGATAGTCTGCTGATCACCGATAGAGGGCGGGTCTGGACGGCGATTTGTCAGGAAAGCTCATTTAGGGTCGACTTTGGAACAATCTCCTGGGATTAAGGGCTTCAGATATGGACCTGGACTCTTGACAATGACAACTTGGTCTGGCATTTTCGAGTAAAAAATATTAATAAAATTAAATTCCTTTAAAAATACTAATCAAATTATATTTATTTTTATGTAAATTATTGATAAACGTTAATATAATTTTTTATTCGTAAACCATGAAATTTTTCATTAAAGATACCATGCCGGACCGCCATTCAACGGGTCCTGGGTTCGATTGCCAATGAGGCAGAAATTTCAATGATGAGTAGTCTTTGTGTGTTGTCCATGGTAGCCACGGCACAGAAAATCCTAGTGTGGGGCGCTATGACTGGATTCCGTTTCGAAAAAAAATTACGCCTTATAATCAAAAACAGCACATGTACTATTCCTACCTGCTTAAAACGTTTTGGTGTTCCGAATAATCAGTATTTGACAATAACCACGCACATTGTCAATCCGTGTGAATCTGTAAAGGCCGATAGAGCTATCAGCGAATGTTCGGTCGAAAAAGTACTCACGCGTAGAATCAACCGACAAAATTTTATGTGTTTCCATTGATTTTCTTATTGGCTTAAAACGTGTTACGTGTTGGCTTACAAATGTCTATGGGCAGAGATGATCCATCAAGTGGTCCGTCGTCCGTAAAAAATATATAAAACGAATGCAATGTTATATAATTAAATTGTTTTATTTCTTCAAAGTGTTACGCATACATACATCGTAACCTTCTTTGACTACTTGCCCAGCGTTTTTGCATAATGACGTTTAGTTTAAACTCCACTCAAAAACATATAAATCCTGAAATGCGATTATAACTACATTAACTGATAGTACAAACTTATCGCGACCGCCAATCAGAAACGAGAACTCAAAATAAATCGATGTTACGTCCAATCATTACTCTACGTCAGGTTCGACTCAATTAAAATATCGTTAATGCAACAAAACAGTGTAAAAATAAACCTTACAAGCTTACTTGTAAGCTGCATTTTCGATTGTCGTATGTAATACCTTGTGATGGTCATTATGGTAAATGTAGTATAAAACCACGAAATCGGCGTGTCGGAATCAGAATAAAGGCAAAATAAACAGTCGGTAAAACCAGGCGGTACACTAGGCTTGAATGAAATCGACGGCTCCTACGCATAAGGTCGTATGCAGAAAATGGCAACTTTACAGTATGGGCATTTAAAGTTTACTTTTGTCATTACTCGAAAATGAGAAGGAAATTTGAATTTAAATCAAGCTTATAATTAGTAGTGCCTTAAGTCATCTTTAAACAAATATCATTGATAGAAAATGAATTGTAATTTAATGAAAAATACTGAAATTACATACTTATGACTTTATGCGTAGGGATGCAAGAGTTATGTTATTGAGTTACGACAAGTTACGACGATATACGTACAGTAAAATTTCCTTACCTTCAAGTTACGCCGGGTATACTTTGGGGTTTAATGGTTTACAAATACGATTAAAAAACTATATTAAAAAAACTAACTTATTTATATGATAACAAGAAAGTTCCGCAGTAAACAAAGCGTGAGTATAACAAATAAACTAGAAAGGAACATTATAAACATGTCGCGAGAGTTAATTAATCTACAAATTATTAGATGAATCGATATCCGTATTTTCTTCGTTCATCGTATTGCGTGTGTTTGGTAATTTTTCATAATACTTATTATATTCTTTCGGTATTATGCGTGCACGGCACAGACTTTGTAAATCCTCATATTTGCAGTTGTTATAGGCAAATAATCTAAATAACAGCGATCTCAATTATTAAGACTTTCTTGGTTATTAATTCTTCGTGATGAATAGGTTTTTCTGGTAATTAATAAAGTCATATAATGTATAAGTTATATAAGTTATATATATAAGTCTTCGTTTTCAAAGCTGTAGCGATATATGCCGATCATTGGAAGTTATTCCCACTTCTTTGATTTTAGTCCAAGTTATTTTGTGTTTGTTAGAGTTTTTGATACAGTTTTTCCCATACAATAACTTTTTGAAATTATAAAAATCTGTAATACTCATCTCAATCACATTATAATAAGGCGTGTTAACTTTGGCCCTTCTTACTAATGCATACCATTGTTCTGGCGTATATATGAGATATTTTTTTGAATTTCGCTCTACTATAGCATGAACAGAATCTGCTTCATTTTGAGTATGTCCTCGCTCTTAGAACAAATGTGTTATTGTTACACCATATCTTTAGGAGCATAAGTATAAAATGAAAACACAATACAATTTTGGTTTTGCCCAGCACAATTACCTGACCAAAAAATGAATTCCTTACCGCCGTCTTATACTTTAGTCTCAATAAGTTTAAGCAGACAACTTAATCTGGCCACATGCAACAATATGCTTCTTTACTGGCTAGATCAAAAACTGTAACATTTGGGACCGATAATTTTATTTTATAATAAAATAAACCAACATTTCCATGAGGACAATTCTGAATTTATTAAAAATCGAAGCATGCTGTAATTGTTTTTAAAGTTTTATCTTTTTCCTTTAAATTTCTTGCTAATTCTTTTGATATCATATGTGTTTTTTTGTTTATTAATTTATTCTTCTGTCATATTATTTTTATTTACGTGTAAACATAATATTCGTTACAAATATTCTGCTTGGGTTTGTAAAATAAAAAATATTTAATCTTTGATTTATAATACCCCAATATTGTCGTGCTGATTTAGCTTTTTTTGTTATATTTTTACTACTACACCACTCATTATATAGAGAAAACATATTTGCAAACCTGAGTCGGCTATTTAAGTAAAGTTTTGTAGACTTTTTGCGCACATAGTGTGTGTTTACTCCTGGTTTAATCTCTTCATCTATGATAACACCTCTCGAACCGCCACGATGGTCTGGGGAAATAGATTCCCTACCTGAAAACCACTTCGACATGGCCGTATTAACTGTTCGCTCTCCTATAGAGAGAGTATTGAGGAACATCGTTTTACATATCAAAACAATATTAGGTTTATCTGAATTAGGCTCTGTTCTTGCTAAGGAATATTTCCAAGTTTTCTTACGTCTAGATTCAGCCTTTGTACTATTGTTGGATTAAGTCGTGATATGAGCTAGTTTTATATAAATTATTTAGTGCTAGTCGTACTTCTTGGGAAATTTTCTGACATCATTACAATTACCGCTCCCAGTCAGGGATTTCTCGACCATTGACTCGTACAAATTCCAGTTATGCTCGGTTTTCAGCTAAACAGGTGATTCTAAAAAAGATATAATATCATTTAATTAACCACCACAACTTATTAATAGCACAGAATATTAAATTTATTTATGATTTTAGCAAATAAAAAATTGCATAACGTCTTATTTAATATTGAGTTCGAAGCATAACGTTGTATGTTCTACATACGACTATAAGAACACAGATTTTTTTATTTAATAACGACGCATGTAGTCGTAAGTAGTAGTTACGACCCTTACCTTCAATGAAATAACAACGCATAACGTCGTAACTATAACATTACGACGTTATGCGTGGAACTAGATTAAAATTATAAATATCGAAAAAAACACTTAAATATAATAATAAATCTAATCTTATATGCTTGTATTGCGATATGATTTCTAACTATTTAATAAAAAAACAATCAATTATTAACCAAAACTTACCAGTTTGACTGGATTCATTAGAAGGTATTTTTTTTTCATTTTTGTTAAGTGCTAATTTTAAAATTCTTGATGATCGTAAGTGGTTCATTTTGATTATAATAATGTAATACAATCAACATATCACAACTCACTTGATATCATAACGTAAAACACTTCAGAATTCATATTATTTACAAAATAAATGTCATACTTTATTGCGTGCTCCGTCAGTGACATACGACGGCCGTAACTGCCCTTGATTGGTCTCGCACGAACCAATAGCACCACGCATATCGTCGTACCGTGAAATGCAACTATATGCGTGGTAACTTTCAAAATATACGACCATAAGCGTTTCTAAAACTCGTTAATTAAAAGTAATATTAAAATTCTGATTTCAGGAATTTATAAAACTCATATACGTAATTACGATAGTGTAAAATATGGATTTTCAATAAAAATGGCGTTAAGACCTTATGCGTTGCACCCGTCGAAATAAGGCGGCCATTAAAAAAATATCAGCATTGACTGCAGTGACAACAGCACGCTATTTAAATATCAACAACTATCTCAAGACTGTGGGCAGAATACCATTAACGACTTCTGAGAAAACACCATATCTGATGATATTAGTCTTCCTAAGCAACTGTATTTGTCACAATATCTCTCGCTGTAAATTAAAAGCAAAGGTGTTTCAGAAAACAGAATCGATTTCAACTATCATTAGCATCGATCGATCTATAAGTAGTCAAAATACATCTTATAAATAAATACAATAATCAACTTCGATTACTTGGTAAAGGAGCTTTTCAAGTCGTTTAATAAATAAGAAATAAATAAGTAAGTAAATAGGTAAGTTTATTAAACAGTCCTCCGTCATAAATATGTACGAGTACATTCCTTAATCGTATATTACTGTTATACTACACAATAAGTGTTCTATTAGTTCTAAGCATGTACCATTTCAGATAAAATCTTTCAGAAGAGGTCCTCTGGGGTATTTTTAAACCTGAAATAATCTCGTAGTCTTTATGATATTTTAAAAATATTTACACTCACAATAGCGACCTGTTATCCTCGTGTACGAGCGATAAATTACTTGTAATTTCGTACTCGGGTGATACCTGAGCTCAGTGAAAAAACACGAGACATAGACGTCTTGGTGCGTCGCAAATTACCGTCATCATCTTCTCATCAGAACCGTGGGTAAGCGTTGATGTATAGTGGAGCTCGCTGGTAACAAAGAAAGATTGCGATATGAGGAGAAGTAAACAGTGATAACAGTTTGTACACAAAACGGTGGAGTCTCTCTGAGGACTTTGTTATAAAGGATTGGATTTAAAGTTATTAAGTTTGTTCTATTAGGAATAACTTTTTTATTTTTATTGCTTTAATTTTAGAAACATTAGGAGGAAATTTTATCTAGTAAGTAAAATAATGTATAATGTGAGAAGATATTACAGCGTTGGAAATAAATTTTTGATTAACTATTTAGTTTGTCTAAATATAAACGAACGGTTACCTCATAAATCGTTTGACGTTGTTTTACTCTTGAAATAACATGTTAAGTGTGCTTATAAACTTTTACACAGAACTTTCTTTCTTGCGCAATAGTTAATGTTACAACAGTCCCTAAATAAGCAAGAGTAATTTTCGTCTCACAGATCTTTAGTACGTGTTGACGATTCACCCTTGGCACGTTTTCATTCGTAATAGCTTTGAAAATAAAGTGGTAATTAAAGTACAGAGGACACGACGTAGATTGATTGAATTTTGGCAGCGACCGTTTCTGAATATAGTTTGATTTTCTTGGGAGGTGTCTGTCATGAATAATAGTTTCATCTGCTCATTATAGCTTCAAAGCGTTTAATATTAAGTAATTGGTATTTATTTGTCAGACGTTAAACTCTGATCGTATTTAATTAAAACATACTTTGTGTATATAAAATGGACGTCGTGTAATGTATTTTCGTGTTTCGGTACTTCTCCGCTTTTATTGCTGGGTTAGTTATTCTTTGCTATAAATTTTAACCTCTTCTTACTCGTGAGATTAAAGAGTAAAGAGGAATTCCGCGTTAGATTTTAAAGTTCATGCCACGGAAGAAACAAATTGCAAGGAAATGAAATCTTTATTGTTCTTAACATCTTGCGAGATATCAACACTCTTGTGTACCACTAATGTTGATAACATACCGTTTAATGAAGCTACATAGACCCTGGCCAATTAAATACTTCAGTACAACTTTGGTACTACTCAAAGGTTTAATTTTTACTTGGATGTCAATGTTCACCGTAGTTGTTCATTGGTTCATGTGTCTGCAACTCATGAATGGTCCACAATTGAGCGGGTCTCTCATCTTGAGGAGGCCTAGAGCATACTCTTCCACGCTGCTCCAATGTGGATTGGTGAGGAGGTGGTTCATGTATTTGTATGTAAATATTTGCGACATTAGTCAGTAATGCTTGATAAATCAAAAAATCTAAAGTTTAAGTACTTATACAAATCATTTCAGCGTGTAATTCTACCGTTCTTCCATTAGAAAGGCTGCGGTAGTCGGACGGGTGACGGGAACTAATCGCAGCGCATGCGTGTCCAATTGAAACGACAGACGATTCTTGCGTTCAAGTAGCCAATGGGTGTTCGTTTTTAGCTTTTTTTATGAAACAGCTATTTTTTTGAGTCAGTTGCGTGTTATTAATTCACTTTGTTTCATGTTTTAAACATCGTATATAATCCTTTAAGGTCGCATTGACACGAGCAATGAGCACTGCTTACTTGAAAAGTCAATGTTGTACGCCAGAAGCAATTCAAAGATTTTCATCGCTTACAATACATACTTAGAATTGTGTTTTATTTTCGAGTAGATATAACTCTTTATTTTTCGAATTTTTGTGTTAAGTAATTTGTGATCTAAGCGATAGCTATACGGACCAGTACCTAGGACATCAATAAAAAAGGGAATTTGCCCAAAATGTGATTGTATCCGTCTCTACATTGACCATTGCGTGCCAAGTGTGGTTAAATAGTTTAAATTTAAAGTTGAATCCGTAAGCATGTACATCCATCCATCAACCCTTGGAGGTCCACCGCTGGACATACACAGTAAATAATTTCAATTTTTTAAACTGCTAATAATAATTTCAAAAATTTTACGTAGTTAACATGCTCTGAAATCTGCCTGAAGTCCCAAACAGCATGTTACGAGTTAAAAGTTCACAATTAAAAGTTTGAAATAATTGTTTTCCAGATGAAAGAAGGTTCATTAACCATCAGACACGTTGTAATATCTCACAGATTTATCATTTGAAAGCCCAAGCTTACAGCAATTATGAGTTATATACTGGCATACTGCATACTTATTTTCTTAAAAGTGTAACATATCTGGCTATAGACCAATTTGCAGTCAAGCCTATTTTCAAGTACGAACATCAAAGGCTTGGTTAATTGACATTATATATGTTAGCAGTTTCAATACTCAAGCGATGAGTTGCAGAAACTAAAATAATCACATCAACTTGGGAATACGACAACAAATAAAAATTCGGATTATTCACCTTTATAATAATGTATTATTTCAAAAACTATAATATAATAAAGGTACCTTAGCGAACTGTTTGTTACAAGCAGTAGTAGCGTAAAAAAAGAAAATTACCAAAACGGATTGACGGAGTGGGTCGGCCCGGCCGCGGCACATCATTAGCATCAAGCCAATGGTCGTTACCCAAAAGTCATTAGCTTCAACTTTTACCGTAATTTGAGGTTATATACAATCTTTATACCTACTCTGTATGAATGTGTATGATATTACTAATGTATTAGTTTTTACCCGCGCCCCTGTTCTGTGGGAATCATTTCTCCGGGACTGACTCATCATTCAGATTTGTAAATTTTTTTTTCGAATGGACAGTTGCTGTTAACCATATTAGCCTTTAGAGCTTCATGTAGACTGGTGAGCGAGCTTGGAGAGGCTCAGCCGAGAAGACATTTGCGAGGGAGTGATACCTCTACACCTCGAGAAGTAGGGACATGCGACGTCCTAAGGGCACCCCCTGTAGGGTTCGAACCTCGGCTTATGACGTCGCCTGTTGGTGGACATTGAGACAGGATGATTGCTCATGCGGGAATGCCTTATGGCGGCCGTCTTACGCAACCTCGTTGCGACGGCGACGCTGTGCGTGTAGTGTGTCTGTGTGGTGTGTTTATAAGTGGGGGTCTTGTTCCGAGGGAATAAGTTTGCGATCGTGAACTCGTCATCGGGGTCTTCTAGCACATTTCGAGGACGCTTGAACAAGGATGAAGCATTCTTGTTGGGCACATAGGTGACCGCTTGAACAACCAAGGGATTGGGATGTGCTTCAACGGACTTCGGAAGTAGTTCGTGGAGAGCCACTTCATGTTTATGTTTGCCTTTGTGCAAATACTGCGCTGGCGTAGGTCATAATGACGCAAAAAAGTAAAGTGTCGTCTTTGTTATGGAGCGACATTTTACTCGTCTTGCTTATCATCGGATATACTCGCCCTAGTATGAAGGCGACCCTGTTTGTCATCAGTTTGATATGCTTGTGGAAGGTCATCTTTTCATCAAGAGTGACGCCCAGATATTTGATTTGTTTTTTCCAGAGAATGGGACGATCGAACGTTGACACGAGGCATGTCATTTTCCTTTTACGGGCTCTATTGAAGTATATGGTTAGGCTTTTCTTGGGATTGACCACAATTCTCCATTTTCTAAACAATTCGCCTAGGGCGGTGGTCGCGGTTTGGAGAGTTTTGGTGACGCGGGCTAGCACTTGGTGCGTGGTATATAAAGCGGTGTCATCCGCGAATAGGGCAGAATACACCAGTGGTTGCCTGGGCATATCGCTGGTGTACAGCGTATAAAAAAGCGGGCCGAGCCTTGTGGGACTCCGGTTCTTAAGGAATGGATGGAGGAGCGTGTGTCCTCTACTCTGTAGCGGAACTTTCGATTCGTCAAAAAGTCTTGCATTATGTGTAAGTGTCTGTCTGGTACTTCCATTTGGTAAAGCTTGTAAATCAAGCTGCTGTGCCAGATTTTGTCGAACACTTCGGCCACAAGGCTTAATATTAGAGAATATTAAACGTATACTCTAGACACAACTAGGTTTAATATTTCCAAGTTTTAATTATTTATTTAATTAGTGTGCTTAATTGTCTTATTCTGTTATAAAAGGCCTGGTGTTTTTTCATATTATTGTGAGAAAATTTTGATTTCACTTAATTTTTTTCAGTATAATATTACGAGCATAATCTATAAATTTAAGCATTGTTTTAAGATAAAAAAGATTAATTTATTATACCAAAAATATATAACTATTCTTTCAATTAAAATAGTTAATTTGACTATAGGCTCTCTATTTCCTGCGTAGGTATGCAGGTAGAAAAATGAATGTCGAGTGCAGTCGTTTCAACTGAATAAAAATATTGTTCTCGTTAAAATCAAAAAGTCAGGCATGAGATACTTATTTATTAAACATTAGCTATGCACAAATGAATATAAGATGAGTTTTTCATTATAATAATTTATGTAAAAGATCCAATTTTGTGTTATTAGCAGTCCTTTCGATGATGACTTAATAGCTTTGGTTGATTGCGAAATTGTTGAAGGCGCCTTACGAATTGAGACACGTTTTTAAATACATTATCATTTTACTTTTGATGAAATTACTTTGTATAATTGTATTATTATGTATAATATATGCGTTACATAATGTATAATAATGCGTACAATAAATATTTATTAATAATTATTATTTTTAAAGTAAACTTGCTATATAAAAAATTCTATTTGATTTTAAACTCTAATAATTAAATAAGTAAGTATATTAATATAAGTATTCATATCTACTGTGGTAATGCTATGATACATAAATAGTGTTTCTTTTGTATTCATGGTAGGTCTTTACTCCTCCTCAAACCTGGAACATACAAATCTCTATTATGAAGGAAGATACATATAACCTCAACTAAGTATTCGAGATACAACTCCACTATAACATCATATTCGGTGGAATTTGCCTTAAGTAACATAAAATAAAATTGAAATAAAATATCTGAAACAGTTTTTCTTTTTTATATATTTTTCATAACCACGTAGCACGCGCATACTTAATGCGGTGTGGTATCAAAGCGTGTCAGGTATTTTCCCTACTTCATATTAAGACATAAAGGCTTGCTTACGTTGTATAAAACAATACAGTTTTTTCTCTGTAGCTGTGCACTGGGTTGGTCTAATTACGTGGTATCATTAGAGTAATGACGTATAATCATAGGGCCATTTGTAAGAGTTGGTGGCTCTCAATGAGGTGTGGAAACGCACAGTTTTGCGATGTTCCCTCCCAGAGGATACTTTTGGACTTGGGTAATGGTCGGGAGCGGGTATAATTTCATTTGTTACGTGGTAATTAATTAATGTTTGCGTGAGGCTTAGATAGAGGTATAGTAAATTAACTTATAATAGATTTTTTGTGATAGGGTAGCAATAGAGCTCGCATTGCCATCATCCCCTGCTGTGTTCAGATATCTGTGGCAAACCTCGAATAAAACCTCTTTCTCTTTATATTAGTTTGACTCATTTTTTTACGATGCTACCTAGTATTATTATTATTATTATTTTTATGTAAAAAACGTGCTTCATAATTTATTTGAAGGATTACTCAACATTATTTTCATGTCAATTAGTTTATGAATCTACCTACTCTGAGTAGTGGTTTAAAAAGTTTAAAATAATTAGTGTTATTAATTTTTTGCAAATAAATATATGTCATCGAGATAGTGAGGTAAAAAAATATTTTATACCTATGAACTTGGACCAAACAATGACGGTTTTATTATAGTTATTGTCGGTAGAGTTGACGGACAGTACACGTACAAAATCGTACATAGTCGAAGTGCGGTTTAGAAATCGATTCAGGTGTTATAAATATCCCGCTACTGAGCCACAAGTAATTGCTCTTTAGTTTTTACTGAATTATATTTAAGTGAATAAAATAGTATGCGGAAAAAAATGATAGTGCGTGTACTGTGTCATTAATGTTTATAATATTCAACGAAGAATATACTGCAAGCGGTTTTCAGTTTCGTGGAGTCAGGTCCTATACATAGCATGATAATAAAAAAACAATCTATACCTATTATAATACATAAAACACAAAAAATGTGTATGGCACTGTCCTTTATACACTTTGAAACTGGTTTAATTTGAAAGGCAATAACGCGAATATGATTCGAGACCACTAAAACAATGCATTAGGTACATTCGGTCCATACATGAAGTCGATTTTCGACATTTCCCATACAAAATTTTTCTCCAACTGAAATATATTTCTTAATTTAAGCGTAGTAGCAAACGCTGGGAATCAACTAGTTACTTATCAAATAATTAATTCTTCTTAAAAATAAAACCGAATTCAAAATTCGAAATGTAACTCAAAAACTGATCGTCAGATCTCGCTCCAATTTAAATGGGACCATATTATGACAAGCACCAGATTTCGAATGTAAAAAGAATCATCAAAAGCGGTACACCCAGTAAAAATTTCTGAGGTAGCACATATAAAAAAATACAGTCGAATCGAAAACCTCCCCCTTGTTTTGAAGTCGGTTAAAAATAACTTTTGTTCGCTGATACATATAATAATAGTGATTTGGGCTACGATAAAATGACTGTGATGCTGTCTGATAATGAGTAGTTTTTTTGCTAGATATCTTGATATTTAATTTGCTAAAGTTTCGTCGAAATCTTGAGTGGATTGGAAATCGTCATTAGTAACACTCAACGTGAATCCGATTCGAAATTAGCCGAGTTTTCAACAATACTTCACGGCTCACGCTACATCCCATGTAAGCTTTTAACGTGTCATTATACTTACGTATTCACATCATAACATACATGACATTAGGTATGTTGTACCGTAACCAAATATGTAAGAGATGTGACTAACGAGATGACAGCGTGGCTGTTAGCAGAACGCGGGAGGACCCGAAAATCCACTTAGCCGAGTTACAATTCTCCGGAAAGGGTACCGACCGACCGGTTAGCGAAACTCGGCTTAATGCGAGATATTAAATCGTCAGATTAAAAATTTAATTCTGATAGAATTATTCAATTTTAAGGATCTGAGAGGTATGCATAACATTTGCAAATTTAAATGGGTTGTTTTTGAGAATATTTAAACATTGAGATTTTTGTATGTCGAAAACAATAATATAAGAGATTCTAAGTAAACTTTACTTGCAATCTTTTTTTACGAAACTGTAGCCTTTATGACTAATATGGAATAAACATTATAAAATTGATAAAATATTATATTAATACCTTCTTTACCTTACCTTCTTTTTCATGTAATTAGTGGACAAAAAGCTGCCGATACACCTGGTAGTAATTGGCTATCATACCTTCTGATTCAATAATTTCATCGTGACGAATTTTCCATGGATATTTCCGTTCTTCACAGAAAAGTTATTTAATCATGATTTATTTTTCAATTCAAACATATCTGTCGCTTATAAGCCTTGAATATCCTGCAATACAAAATAAATTACCTACATGACAATTTTATTATTAGCATCTTGTAAGTTATAATAACTATCTACTCCGCGCTAGTAGTTTCTTATTGAAATCATCTAGGAATTTTCAATTAGTGTTCACAGTGTTATGTCTAATTAGACACCACTATCATATTTTGTCAGTCTGTTAAGAATTGGGAAAGGTTCCAACTACATATTTTGAAATGGTTGTTAAGTTGAATATTCCATGCCAAGTATTCCAAGTGCTGGTATACTGAAATTTAATTTGTTCGAGCTTAGTTTCATGCATAAGAACGAAAAAGTTTACAACAACAACGTTTTGCTAAAGTTGTTATCAAAATCTTATTCCAGTTTTTATGTATAATCCATCCATCCATTCATCCATCCATCAGTACTTGGAGGTCCACTGCTGGACATAGGCCTCCCCTAACTTGTGCCACTCTGACTGATCCTGAGCCTTCTGATTCCAGCGGATGCCACTGTCTTCTTCAGATCGTCAGTCCACCTGGTCGGGGGGCGTCCTATGTTCCTTTTTTCGAGAAGTGGGTGCCATTCGAGGACCTTTCTTCCCAACAGTTATTGGACCTTCGCACTATGTTTCCAGTCCATTGCCATATTATTTGTTATATAATAGATACATCTAATTCAATTTCAAAATAAGTCATGAATTAAATAAAAATTATGATACCGTTCACCTTATAGTGAGTGAGTGAGTGAGTGTAGTGATACATTGGCCATGATGATTCTTCTTCTTCTTCTTCTTCGTGGTCGTCATGTAGTCGCATTTATGGCAGATCTTTTCACAAACTCTCACCATTTTGCTCGGTTGATCGTCATTTTGGTGCACTCATGTGACTGCCCATAGCAGATTTGATTTGGTCGGTCCATCGCATGGGCGATCTACCGCGTGGCCTGGTACCCTATACTTTACCTTGCACCACCAGATGCTCTGTGGAGTCATTGCCTCTCCTAGAGACGTGGCCGAAGAACTTAATTATGCATGTTTAAATTACGTAATGTAAACCGGGTAATTGCGTATACTGATTAGTACATTGTACTTTTGACATGGATGCCATTGTCAGATCTCACTCAAATTTATGTCCAGCTTTCAATTAAAAGAAGAATCATTGAAATCGGTTGGCGCGATATTGAGTTATTCGTCTATTTATCGCGCACATACTTCATGCAAATTTAAGACTTATATGATTTTGACATGGATGCCATTGTCAAATCTCATTCAAATTTATGTGAAACCACACGACAAGCACCAGCTTTCAATTAAAAAAAGAATCATCCAAATCGGTTCACCCAGTCCAAAGTTCTGAGGTAACAAACATAAAAAAAATACAGTCGAATTGAGAACCTCCTCCTTTTTTTGAAGACGGTTAAAAAGTCAGAGTTAAGGGTTTATTTGGTTTTAGATATTTATTCTCATTAAGAATTTACAAATTCACTTAACATGAGAACATAGAATTATAGGAAATTTATACAAAAATAACTTACGGAGGAACGTACATGATTCAAGACAATGTATTCAATTTTTACAATTACCCACATAATATCGCACAATCCGGCTCAGGCTTAGATGTCGCAGATTTGTACCAAAGATATACATCCGTACAAGATGGTTACTAGAAGTGGCATTTAATGTTGGACAAGTTATGATTTGATGATGAGAAATTAAAATTTTAACTAATCTTTTTATCTTTTTATTTTTCATCTCTTTATTTATATAGGTTACATATCAACAATTAATGAAATGTAAGACATTGGTTTTTAAGTTATAGCATAAGGGGCTAATTTTATTTTTGATTTGAATTTACATAAAAGAAATTTACAAATGGTGCTTGAGGGAGTGCATTAGGTAAGTGTGTGGTAGTGTGTGTGTATGTGTGTGTGTGTGTGTGTGTGTATGTGTGTGTGTGTGTGTGTGCGCGCATGCGTGTGTGTGCGTGAGTGTGTGTGTGTATGTGTGTGTGTGTGTGTATGTGTGAGAGCGTTCGTGTGTGTGTTGTGTATATGTGTGTGTTTTAAAGATTTTGTTTTTAGGGTTAATGTATTTTATTTATTACATGATGTTTTAGAAGCTTTTTAAACATTACTAAAGATTGTGAGGATTTGATGTCTTTGGGGAGCATATTGTATAGCTGGGCGCCTTCGTAAACAAGATTCTTTTTACCATAATTAGTCCTTGGAGCGCGCAAAATTAAGTTATTTGCACTTCTTAAATGCATTTTTTGTATTTGTTTCTTCTTCGTAAAAGTAGTTTGTGTATGTATGTCTTTTGTAAGTATTTTACGGATTAGTATGCAGGTATTGTAAACGTAAGTTTGAAAAATATTTAGCAACTTTGTTTCTTTATATAGCCTAGCGGTCGGAGTCAAGAAGTTATAATGGAAAAGAACCTTTATAAGTTTGTTTTGAGCCCTTTGAATTAGATCTAGGTTAGTTTTTGCAGCTGAGCCCCAAACTTCAGATAAGTAATCTATATGTGGCTTAACGAGTGAGTTATAAATACAATAGCTTACTTTCCTTGGAAAACATCTAGTGATACCTCGTAAAGCTCCAGCAAGGGAAGATAATTTTGATTTAATTTTTTCGATATGTGGCTTCCACGTCAGATTGTTATCAAGAATAAGGCCTAAATATGTTTCTTTGTCATTTCTTTTGATTATTTGTTCATTTATTTTAAGAGGTACATAGTCATTGATTTTCTTATTTTTAGCTTTGAATATAATGTAGTTAGTTTTAGACACGTTGATAGTTAATAAGTTATGCCTTAGCCATAAGTTTAGTAAATTTAAGTCATGTTGCGCATCCAGAATGATCGTGTTTATTGAATGACCAAAGTAGAATAAATTTGTGTCGTCGGCATACATAGTTATTTCTCCTCTTAGGCCTATCTGATTTATATCGTTGACGTAAATCAAAAATAGTAAGGGTCCTAATATTGAGCCTTGAGGTACACCGAAAGTTATAGGCTTAGGATGACTTTGAAAATTTCCAATTTTAACCACCTGGCTACGATTTGAAAGGTAAGATTTTAAAGTTTATTAGATGAAACATCTAAACACAGGTCCATTGACTTAGTATTTGTATCCTGATATCACCCTAAACTTCCCTAAATGATATTATAATTTCAATCATTCAATAAAAACGAATCTAACATCATTCTGTATCGTTTCCTGCAGAAACATAACACCACAAGCAGCAATAAACAAGCATGATATGGCACCTCATCTCCGCACAATCCCTGATTACCGATTCGATCGCTGGCACGACATCAAAATGCTAATCATCAGAACTCGGATAAACTACATTACGTTGGATGCTCAGATGTTCAGTTTTACAGCTTGAACAATCCGCGCCCGGGGAGCAAGAGAGCAAACTTTTAATTGGCGTGCCATTAGGACGGGCGGGAAGCACTAAGCGATTTGTGGTGTACCGGCCTGCTCTCCCGAGCTTTTAATTTCTATCTCACCTCGCTAGGGATGCGTTGATTATGTATTCTGGATTTAAACGGATGACGTATTTTGGTTTGGTTATATCGTGTTTATCGTATGATAAAAGTTTAAGTTTGAAATATTTTGCAACAATGATTTATTATTAGTTCAGCTATTAGTTTTTGGATTGTAGGTTTTTGCAGCAAATCCGGAAAATCAAGATAACTAATTTAGATTTATTAGACGGATATTATCATATCATACAGTAAAATTAAATATCTTACTTGTAACCCGCCGTCGTTTCATCAGGAAACATAAACATGTTTCCTAAAATAGTAGGTATCTTTACCCGAAGCAATTGCTAGTCGTTACCCCATTTTTATTTTTTAAGGGGCCGTTATTCCTAGTTTTATAGAAAAAGCTTATTTGTATATTCGAAAACTCTAAGAAGTACCAAAAACTTTAGTAACTAATCCTGTACTAGAACTTCCATAATATTTTTTTCTTCTTGTTCACTGAAATAAATTCGTATATTTACTGTTTGTGAGATAAAAACTCCATACCAACAAATATAATATAAGGTAATTAAATGATAGTTTAAAAAAAACTAAAAAATCACGCTTTTTATAGAAAATCCAACTAAAAAAAATAAAAAATAAATTTGAATTAAGAATCGTGTAATTGTAATAAAAGCGTGGGGTACATGGTGTCAATGAGTAGAAGGATTATCATTTTGACAATATCTTAAAAAGCACCCCACGCTTTTATTACAATAACACGATTCTTAATTCAAATTTATTTTCTATTTTTTTTGGATGGATTTTTTTATTTTTTAGTTTGATTTGTTGAAAAGAAATTTAGGTTAAATATTGAATTATCATCGTTCCTAGATAAGTCTACGAAGTTTGAAAGAAATTTTTGAAACGAAAGTTAGGTTTTTTCTTTCTTCCTTTCTTCTTTTTTAAATATTGAATTGTCATCGGTCCTCGATAAGTTTACGAAGTTTGAAAGAAATCTGACCATTTAAAGCTAACTAAAGCGTGTAATTAGGATTTTCTTTCTTTCTTTTTTTTAAATATTGAATTGTCATCGGTCCTCGATAAGTCTACGAAGTTTAAAAGACTAAACGATCAGATTTCGTTTAAAGTAGGTCAAAATCAAGTCCAAAGAGAAGTTACAAACAAACAAACAAACATAATTAATTCAATACAAAATAGATGAATATGCCAAGTCCCGTCAGTGATACAGCGTAAAGCTAGACAGTTCTAAACAGAAAACCGGGGTAGTGCGTGTCAGGCTACGCGCAATGCAGAGTTTCGAAGTACATAGTAAGCTTATCGACTATTACTCATTAATTACTTAAGCTGACATAGCTGTGATAGTTTTCCTTGTAAATTCATCATATAACCTATTGTTGAGAATTTTTTAATTTGTCTAACTCCAACCGTTTAGCCGGCAGGGGGGGCACTTGACTGTAACCGGAATTAGCAATTCAAAGCCAAATATTTCGCAAATGGAACCCTAAAAATTTAAGACCCGTAAAATTTTTAAAAGATCTTTTCAATGATAAGATAAAGATAAAGATAAGGGTAAAGGAAATAAATAAAAATAAGATGAAAATAATTGTGTTCTTAATATTACTGAAGACAATTCACAATCGAAATCTTGTTACATAATTAAGAGAAACTAAAATATTTTGACGCTATTCAAACATAGTAATATGTAGCCTAACAATATGTTCTTTTCAAAGCCAGCGTACAATGATCTCGATTTAAGTTTCCAAATTAGTCAATTACGTCTCAGGTTGAAAACTTACGTTTTTCTGAGTACAACAACGGAGTCAGCTGAGAACGGCATGTCTTCACTTAACGACATCTCGTTACCGCCACAAATCTCCGACATTACTACGTATTAAAACTCTAAAACTTGACTCGGCTTGCCATTTGGCTGAACAAAAACTTTCTTACATCACGCCGATTAGAATTCAAGTCTCGAACAGAAATGAAGTCATGAAAATCAACACAAGGCCGACTGCAGAAACTGTTTAGAAAAATATCAATTGATGGTATTTACTAACCATTATAATGATGGTATTTGTTTTGATAATAGTCAGCGTTTAGCTATTCGGTATTTTAATGTAGGCAGACGCAGATTTGTTGTAGTAAGTACTTGTGGTACAAAGTAAAATGTAAGTTTTCAATATGAGCTGTAATTAACTTATTGGAAAATATAATAATCCTACTGAAAAGCTATTTAATAGAACCGACCATTGGAAAACATAATACCTAATCCTACTAAAAAGCTATTTAATACAACAAACTAAATTCATTTGTTTCTTTGTTTAAGCATTAATTAATGAAGCAAACAAATTTAACGTAATCCGTGAGATTCCGTTTTTTAAAGTATCAGTGTGTATAAAACTTTTTATATAGCATATAGAAAAAGTAAATAATTGAATTAGAAATTTCGAATAAACATTTAAATCATAAAACATTACTACAATACATAAACTATAAATTTTGCTACCGCCAGTTCAAATTCAATTTTCACTCGTCAAGTGGCGCTTTTCGCAGATTTTCACATGCAACCCTTAGCTAAGAAGGGATGATTGTAGTATGATTGGTATTGGATAGATGGCGCTACGATAACTACTTCTGTTTACCTTGCTAATTCTGTTATAGATGGCGTTAGTAGTTAAATACAAATGGTGCTACGAAAAATGTGTCAATGTAAGTATCTACTGAATGTAAAAAAATTGCCAAGCCATAAGTCCTAATTGGAATCATCGGAATCTATTGATTTGTTCCAAAGAAACAAACGAATAACTGAAAATGTATTTGATCTTAAAATCGTCGAAGTATGAAAGGCAGTATCTTAATCTTTAAAACACCATTGTAAGTGTCACACATAAATCACATAATTATCCAACCTTGTATTTTTTGATTTACTTTGATCAATAAACTTGTCCAACGACTGCCGTATTACGTCCTAAACTGTCCGTTACATTATTATTGATCCTATATAGGTTCCGTTTTTCGTTTTTCTCGTACGAAACTAAAACGAAAAGGCGATATGGTCGTCTATGGTTGTATACCGTACGATAATAGGTACCTTATTACTTACCTATTTGTTACTTAAATTGCTAAAAGCTTGGTGTTTTCTTGACAAATACCCGTTACAGGAGGACGAATTAAAAAGCGTTTCTATTCGAAAGCTCGTCGTTTGAGCGCGTGAACACCGGCTGCGGCAGATTAGACACGCTAGCCGGAACAATTTTTTAATATCCCCAAACAAGGAAGGCAAAACCCTCACACGATTGAATCATGTGGATATGACTTTGAAGTCGGGAAGGAAGAAATTAAAATTTTAAGTTATTAATACTGTTATGTAACGGAATTAATATGATGGGTCTCGGTGCATTTACTTGTTGATTATGTTTCGCAAATTATGTGTAAGCGATCTTCCTGTAAAATGAAGTGAGTAGGTATTTAATTAACAATCTGTATAATAAAGACTATATTTTAATGAAAGCTAAAACATAAATATTTTTTTTTATGTGAAATTTTGTTAGCGAGTGACAAGAGTTTTTGTAGCAAAAACCAATTTTTTTGTCATATGAAAATGATGTCAGTAATTTTACATCATTGTCAGACCGTATGCGGGTAATTGGTAGTTAGATCGTTGGATGGTGATCGCTAGTGGAAAAAAATCTTAATCATTTCCGTATTTATTGTACGTTGTAGAGTGTACTTATATCCATCAGTCAAAAATACATCGGTCCCGGTTGTTGGTTGAAACTTGGCTTGGTCACTAACCCCACCATAAATCCTCAATGGCACAGCGTGGTGGAGTAGGTAGTCCTCTAGGTATCTGCGCGAGAGATCCGTTCACTGTAGCAGGCCATTAATAGGTTTAAGCATATCCTTATTAGTATGACGTCTATAGGATACATATTAACAGTACGGGAGCGAGTTTGACAGGCAGACAGGCACAATTCGTGTCGCGGCCGGAATTACCATACTCACTTGTCGTTAGCACTTGTCGTTCCGCCAATAATGTACTCTATAACAGAAAAACAACATGTTTTGACTTCACACTCTAGTTGTAATAAAGTACAATACCTTTTTATGTAAATTGCCGCTAAACGAGCTGACGATCCTCCTGGGGCAAGCGGTTATCGTCGCCCATGGACATCAGCGACACCAAAAATAGATAAAGTACCAAGAAAGATTTTCAAGCCCCCAGTTGGTACACATCGAGTCGTTCGGCGGTTGGCTGAAGCAAAAGAGTGGTACTGATGTCTATGGGCGACGGACTTACCATCTGTTGGATCTTCAGCTTGTTTATCGTATATTACATTAATAAAAACACAGACTGTCCGAAGGCCAATACAACATTAAAATCACTATGCTCTCTCTGCCATAATATTATTATATATTATGTTTTATAATACTACTATTAATGTACCTACTATTATTTCTTCTGTGATAATACTTAAAGTACCTACCTAATTGATTCAACATACTCAAATGACATTTCATACCTTTTTTTAAACTACAAATGAATAACAGCCCCACTCGAAGCTTGTGAAGATAAAATATGCGAATACGTTTATGGGTGGTCCTGCCTATAATTATGCATAAATAAGCGTAAATAAGTCATGATATTCATTCCACATAGGTGTAGAATCAAACAGGCTTATAAATTATCGGATTATAAACCAATGATTTACTACGTTGTTGCTCAAGCGTGAAAAACAAGAGGTTTCAGTGTTGAGTAAAACCTATGATTAATTTACTGGACTGCAGCTATAGATAAAGAAATGCGACGGTTAAATTAAAATGTTATTGCAAATTATAATTTTAATACTCAGTTACTGAACATCCGCAAACAGTCGGTTTCGAAAATTTTATTTTTTAATACAACTTTTAAGAATGGTTAACTTTACCAAAATGATGATAGCTAGCAAGGATGGCAGAAATATCCTACCACCCCACAAGAGTATCGTCAATATCATGCTGGGTGATACAGAAGCCCAGAACCCAGGAAGGAGGGTGGGAACCATAGCCACAACTACCGAAAAGGTTGGCTTGGAGTCAAGATTATGGAGCCAATTTTTTTCATGAAAATAGCCGGCAAACGAGCTGAAGATCCAACTGATGGTAAGTGGCTATCGTCGCCTATGGACATCAGCAACACCAAAGGTATGACTGATGCGAAGACTATTCCAAATCAAAATGCCACTACCAATAATAAAATCCACGATCTATCACATAATTCTATCACAGCTTGATGTCCTTCACAACTGAGCTATGTCATCGATAGGTAATTTCTATTTTCTTTCAGTACTTTTATTGCCACGGAAAAGCCTCTGAACAAGTACCTAATCCTATTGTATCACATAAAAACGCTGAAATATCGAAGTTGGTAGGAGCCTTCCAGGGCACCTAGCTATCAGTAGTCGTCAATACCCACCGAAGCGGTAACAGAGAGAGTAAGTGCGGCGACGCGGCCACATTCAGCGCAGCGTTGACTAATGACCTGCCAATCAGCCCTCACTTAATTGGAAATCCGTGTTAGAAACCGATCCTCGCTTCTCAGGCCTTTGTTGCTAAAAATTAAATATTTGCGAGGATTCATTATTTGTCCGTGTTAGGAAAGCAATTTGAATGATTCGTACCTATTCGAACAGTGAACCGTATGAATGTATGTAGATTTAAAAAAGAACGAGTTAATCATTTTACATTGAAAAGAAAATGTCTTAGATTCAGGTTTAATCAGGCATTAAACCCTTTTCAATTTGGACTGCAAAGGACTGCAATTTGTCAATCCTATAATGTAATGCCACTTTAGCAGATTAAAAAAAAACTATTTAGATTATTTATACATTAGACACGGGTTCAATCTATAGGAAATATTATTATCTTACTTTTGAATTTTTTTCCTTTAAAAACTACTTAATCAAAAAATAAATTTGTTATATCTACCAAGATATAATTAATTGTATGTGTCACTTACATATTATAGATAGAGCACAAAAAGATCATAGGTATGAAGGTAAGCTTCTACGAAAAGGATTTAATACAGCGACTTTGCGAATCTCGTTAATTACACAACGACAAAGACTGTCTCGGCATAAAACATGATTGATTGCCAGTTGGCAAGAAAGAAGAAGAATTGAAGATATCGTCGAGAAATAGAGAGAAACATTAAGTGTATTCCTATGTCGGCCCTGATATCATTTTCATAGGCCCGGCCGCCCCGTCAAGGTTTCTGCATCCCCCTTAAATAATAGTGGTTAGAGAAATGTAAAGAATAGCTACAATTTTATTATCACTTAATATCATGTACAAGTAATAAATAAATAAATAATAAGCTTTAACATGCATTTCTCACTTTTGTTTTTAATATCTAACATCGCAAATCATGATGCTTGAAGCTAATTTAATTTAGAAATACTATTTATTTATTTATTTATACTTTATTGACCACAATATAAAATTACGGTGCAAATGGCGAGCTTAATGCTTAATGCATTCTCTACCAGCTAACCAAAACCAGGCCAAACAGAGACACACGAAGGGCGGTATAAAAACGTAATTATATAAACGCGACATAAATTATGATATAAATACACACATAGATATCATACATATCATAATACACATATATATTTACATACATACATACATATATACATACATACATACATAATAATATATAACAATATATAAAAAACACATGAAAGATGACGAACATGTGATTTATGGATGACAACTCAGTAGATAAGCCCGTAGCTTATTCTTAAAGGTAAGCTTAACAGAGGGTTTTCTGAAGTCCTCGGGGAGTGAGTTCCAGAATCGAGCGGCCAAAACTGTGAAAGAGTTAGAGACGAAGCCAGACCGGTGCAGCGGGATGGAAAGCAGGTAAGATGCACGAGAGCGAAGCTGCCGATCATGGGAAGAACATAAATACTGGAATTTGGATTTCAAGTAATCCGGTGAAAAGTTATCAAAGAGAATAGAGAAAAGGGAACATAGCGTCCTGGATCGCCGTCGCTCGCGGATGGGAAGCCATTTAAGCTTAGAACGATAAGAAGAAATGTGATCATATTTGCGAAGGTAGAATACAAAGCGAACGGCACTGTTTATGAGACGATCCAGCTTGTTCAAGAGAGCCTCACTCAGGTCTAAATAGCACACATCACCATAATCGATAATCGGGAAAATGAGCGCTTGAACCAGATAAGCCTTTGTATCAGTAGCAAGAAAATTTCTAAGCCGATTCAGCGTGGACAGTGAGGCAGTCACCTTACGGCAGACCTCAGCTACCTGCTACCTGCTTGTTCCAGCTAAGGCTGCTGTCAATAAACACGCCAAGGTCTTTGACGCTAGTGGAGTTATTAATGCAGTGACAGGCGCCACCGAGTCAGTGTCGATTTTGACCATTTGGCGTGGGCTACCAACAAGTATAGCTTGGCATTTCCGGGTATTTATTTTAATACCAAATTTTTGGGACCAGTTCCTAACCAGGTCTTCGTTGATTTTAGCAACGGCACCATTAATATCCGCTACATTAGCGTGGGTATAAATTTGCAGGTCATCAGCATAAAGATGGCAAGAGTAGCCAAGAAGAGGGGTAAGAGAATTTATAAATAAAGAGAAGAGAATAGGTGACAGAATGCCGCCTTGTGGTACGCCAGAAGTGAGATCGCGCCAGGTTGACTGACACGCACCTAACTTAACAGTCTGTTGACGACCACAAAGATAAGAAGAAAACCATTCCACGACTGTAGAAGAGAACCGGAGTCTCGCCAGGAGAGCAAGGAGGATATCGTGGTCAACCATGTTGCGTTTGAAAAATCGATTAATACGAGGATGGTAACCATTTTATCCTCCATGCTCGCGCGAATGTCCTCAGTAACTTTAAGAAGGGCCGTGGTAGTACTGTGTCCGGGTCTAAAGCCAGACTGGAAAGCACTAAGCAGGTTATGTTTGAAAATAAATGATGAGAGCTGCTTGTGCACAATAGCTTCTAATACTTTAGACAGGAACGGCAATAGAGAGATAGGCCTGTGCTCCTTCAGTTCACGGGGGCAAGTTATTTTTCTATTGAATTCAAGAAAATTAATGACAACGTTTCAGATAAAACTATGTAAAATTTGTATGACTTATAGAAAACAATAAAGTACAGGTACACGCAGTTCTTTTAGGTATATCTTTGTATAAATAAGTTCAAAATACTAACGTTAAATATTACTAATCACATTAATATCAGCATTAATAACGTTAGGAAACTTGTTAATGTAGCGTAGGTATAGATTATAGCTGTTATAGTATGCGTTAGTATTATTTATCGTAGTTTCAAGAAAATGAGCTAATTTTTTACTTTCATTAAAGAGTATGTTCCTTTTTATGTGACAAAAAAATTATGTGACAAAAAACCGATTGCAAAATTTTTATTATCTAAAATATTGTTTCAACTCCATATCATCCTTTGATCTCGTCGTGATACAGACATGATATGGTAAGGCGTCGGAAAAAACAGGACGATTCAATCGGGCATCGATCAGTCTTCGTCTCTGATTGAACCTTGCAGGCCTTTACATTATTTATTGCTAAAATTGCACAATCAAAATTAAACAGCGAAAGTCAGTAAAAGTAATTTCAATATTTTAATAATAAACTAATATACTTTTATTACTTTAAAATAAAAAATAAACAATAACGCTTCACACTCTTAGCCCCACACCAGGATTCCCTGTGTCGTCGGTGCCATGGACAACACACAAGATAACGACATTCACACCCAGACTGAGAACAAAAATTCAAACTCATCAATGAAATTTCCACCTCGCTGGGAATCGAACCCAGAACGCGGCGATCTGGCATGGTAACCATCACGCCACACACATCGTCATATGAAGCATCCCACATTTTCTTTAGATTTGCCATACTTAATTTCTTTCCATGATTTGAATCGATGACATAATTATTAGCGACACTACTGAGTGGTGTAAATTAAATATGGGATTTTTTTTCAAAATCAACGAGTTTAATTCCTGGCTACGAATATTGTTTAAAAAAATCTAATGATGCAGTTTTATTTTTCATCAAAATCGGGCCTGAGACTCCTTTGATTACGTTTCACTATTCCACACAATTTTCTGTATAGGTTAATATACATCAGGGTTAACGGTACATATGTATCTACTACTATTTATGAACTACCACGGATAAAGATTTCACCTAACGATGACACATCAATTTATCTACTACCTATTATTATATATATTATTTTAGCTATTAATATCAAAGCAACTTTGCTAGTTCATAGGGCATTGACATTTATACTTGTAATAAATATGAAACCAGCATATTATTTTCTTGCTTACCTATACCTATTTTATATTTTTTCCAATGTATTTTATCATTATTATAATGTAAAGATTCACAAATGAAAGAAAATAAATTATCCAACCCTTGTGGGTTGAAATTATTAAAACATATAGTTAAAACAACTCACTGTTTGCAAAAAATTTGTACTTTCTACTGATTAAAATATCAAATGATCCACACAGCCGGCCTATTATGAACTTTTATTAAACCATTCATGTTCCAGGCAATTCATTTCTCGGGCTATAAACGACGTATGATTAGCTAAAAAAGTGTCATGTGACCGCTTTCGTAACACGAATTTGACGTTTACACTGGAACTTGGCTGGAATTAAGAGTTCATAATAGACCCCCAGTATATATATGTAATATGTATTGAATATCATTTAAATGCATTTATGTAAGATGAAATAAACTGTAATAATACTGTAATTTGTAAATTAACTGTCAAAATTGTGGTAGAATAAAGGCTATTTTTTATTTTATTTTAATAGACCCCCAGGTATATCTTAGCACGGGTTCAGTGTAGGTTCTAAACAGTTCTGACCCAAACAGTTATTCTTAGCTAGTTAATATTTTAGCTAACAAATTTTGTTAACACAAACGCCTTTGCTTGCAGTTAATCCTTAACAGCTCATCTAAAATTTAAATTTACTACATTGTTAACTATTATTCCAAACTTTCGTAACTTCGCTCGAAGTGGATATGCAAATCTGTGTTAATCTCATATTTTCGTGATTAATATTATTTCGAGCACATTTCTTGAATAATATTGTCTCGTAAATCAGTCCACGATGTTTTTCTTGGAGCGTCCGCGGCAGCCATGTTTTGTTTAGAATCACGCACACCCTGTCTCTGCGTTCAGCGAATCTGATTTACTGCACTAGAATTGTTTCAGTGCTAATTTTAGACGATATCGGTGTAAAATTTATCATAATATTTAAATTGTGCTTCTTAGCCCCTGTGAATAAGGGCCAAAATACGTAATTACAACATTAGAGGAGAGACTTCGAAAAGTAAAATGTTGGATATTTCCAAGACGGCAAATAAAAAGTTTATGAAACATATTTAAATTGCTTTGTGAACTACCTACGTCCTTTATGTATACTAGAGCACATTTTAGACGTATAATTTTATTTTTAAGTTATTGCAGATATGCATGAACGTTTGCCATATTTATGTTACTTAATAAATTTCGTAGAAAGCTCAATGTATCACTTAGACGCATGTAAGTTCATAATTAATTTTGTTATAGTTCATTTAAAAAAACTAATATGTAACATTTATTGGACCAATAAAAATTCTTTAATTCTTTTATTCTTTAAAATAATCTTATTAGGTATCTCCAAACGTTACATTATACGATTTTTATTGAATAAAAAGATTTCAGTGTTATATTTTGGCTTTTTTATTTACCTATGCATTTAATTAAACACGCTTAATCATATTCTGCAAAAATATTAAATTGAGTAAATGTTAGATATACCCATATTCATAGGAGTCATCGATAATTTATATGTGTTATACTTATACAACATAACAACGCTAGTACATAAAGAATCAAGAATGTGTTAACAAGTATTCGTGTAGGTATATAACTCAATGAACCGACGATAATATGGTATGCTGGTATCATAATATTATATGAAACTGCATAATACAATAATGATTTTAGTTCAGTGCGTAACCGCTAGAGGGATTTGGTAGTTATAAAAATGTTTAGTACAGAGTTTCGAAAATATAATAAAGTTATCGTGCTATTGTAAAATGTAATGCTATTAGATCTAGGTAATCCATTAATTACATTAGTGACATAACGGTGACTATCTACATCACCGAACACAGATACAACAGATCTACATAGTTGACTCGTGAGAATAGGTACCTATTCTACCACAAAGGTTTATTTTTTATTAATACATATTTAATTATCTTTGACTATGATAACGAATAAGCTAACTTGGTAAGTTACAAGATTTTTAAATCAAATAGTCGGAACTCGGAACGGATTCCTTATGACGCGTTGACGTTACGAATGGAAGAGTAATTATTGTTATTCTAATGGATCGTACGCGGGCTACGCGTTCTGAACATTCCCCATTGTAAGAGTCCAGGATCGAAGCTCTGATTAATGATTGTGCAGTGAGGGGCAGCTTAGGACCAACGCACACCGTGCGAGTTGCTTAAAAACTCAGAGCTATTTGAGAATACCAATATTTTTTGTCTTTTATGCCATTTTATTATTAAATCCTCCAAAAATGGCTTGATCCTTTTATATGGCTTATATTCATGGTGGTGCATTGAGGTCAAGAATGTTTCTTCAGTGTGGATAGTTTGGTTAAAATCCAATTGAAGTTCTCATAGCTGCCAAAATACACTGGAAGATCTACCTACAGGTAGTTTTCTTTTAAATCAACGGGTTCGATTCTTGGCCAAGAACATTAATTTTTCAAAAATCTAATGACGCAGTTTTAGTTTTCATCAAAATTGGCCCCGAGACTCCTTTGACCATTTCTCACAATTTCTCAGTTTTGAATTCCACGCACACTTGAAAAGTTCACCCTGTAGGTATAAATAAAACAAAAAATATATTATTTGTGGCAATGTTCTTTATAGACTTTGACACATCCAACCAAATTGCCTCAAAGTGGTTTAATTTGAAAGGCAAGGCGAAGATAGTTTGAGACCCCTAAAACAATTCGTGAGGCACATTCGGTCCATTCATGAAGCCGATTTTCTACTTTTTCCATTCAAAAGTTTTTCCGAACCAAAATAATATTTCTTTTTTTTTAGCGTAGTAGCACACGCTGGGTATCCACGAGTATTACTTATATAAATCCTTATACCTACTGTTATACTGTACTACTTATTAATATTTATGTAATGTCTCTATAGTAACAGCTTTTTTGCCAGTCAATCAGCCAGCCAACCATCTAACATTCTCAATTTCTTAACGCTGCTTCACTTCGGCAATCAATGATAAATCAACCCGAGCTGTATCTACAAGTATAATATTGTTTCAGTATACGTTCCAGTTTATGATGGTATCGCGAATGCCGGAGCGAGAGATTATGCCTGTACAGTTGACCGGCGTCTGTTCGCCGATTGAGTTCCACGGACGTGCCTATACCGATTTGTTTACCTTTGGATTTAGTGGTAACTGATATATGACGTCATTAAGAAATGTACTAAGTTATCTCAATTAAAAGAAGAAAGAAAGAAAGCATTTATTTTGTAGCTAAAATACGTATACTGTACAATATTATCATTTTAGTCAATAAATATCGGCCAAATTGTATTACACTCTGTCTAAAAGTGCATGATTATTTTTAACAATTAAGACAAAAGTTCGTGCGCCTTGGAGTGTTTGTGTTTCCGTTTGGTTTTAATAACTTTAACGCTCATAGAAACCATTCACAAATAATTTTCTTAAATTTATTGATTTAATAACTCATTTCAATTATAATATTTTTAATTGAAATAAAGTTACGACTTTATTCTTCCTAAATCGAATCGATGTTTTCGATATTGTAATGTATTTTTTTTTCATTTTGACTACCATAATATTATGTATTACAATACTAATCATGTCATTATAGGAGGTCGAAATCAGGTGAACGCGTCTGTTTTGCAGTTACATAAAAAACTGTTTTTACTGATTATCAAGCAAATCGTATTTATAGGAAAATAAAAAACGATTCATTCTGTCTCCATATTTGCCTACTGTCTAATTTTACCTTTATCTACCGATACCTGCTGTTATAGCATTTGAGTCAAGCCATGACCGATTTAGTTTAACGATCGCACATTGCTTACGATTTACACATGCCACTTAGTTATGTACGCAATAATTGTAAACTGTTTGTAATCAGTAAAAACAGTTTTTTATGTAACTGCAAAACAGACGCATCCACCTGCTTTTCGACCTCCTCAAGAGAACCATTCTGCTAGAAGTTCGACTATTAATTTCTTGTCTACTTAAATAATACAAGCAATGAAGCGAATCGAATGTATGAAACGCCTTAGGCGGTAGAGTACCAAAAAGGCATAGTAAATGGCCGATACAAAATAGAAACATTATTTCTTTATTCATAAACAAAAAACGAAACATAAAGACGTTCTTATGTTTAAACAAAGTCAAATACTTACCGTGTTGTTTATAACTTACTACTCTTTAAGATACCGCCTTTTGTGTAAACAACATATTTCGTTTTGTTAGAAGCTATTGTTTATTGCTATATATTAAAATAATAAAAACGTCGCAAAAGTATAAAAAGATTCGCAAAAAGAAACTGTCATAAAATTGGAAAGTAGTCTGTGCATTTTATTCAGCTGTTTTATAACTCATTGGCCCTGGTATTTTAACGCAACGTTAGGAAGGTATTTAAAAACTTTTATTACACACGTGTCTGTTCATAACATCGGCTATATTTCAATTTTAAAATTTAATTATTTATTTATACTATACATTGACTACTTTATGTCCACAAAATAAATGTAAACATAGAAAATACTATATAATGTACATAATTTAACAATAAGTTTATGTAAGCTGGACCCTAAAGTAGTAAAATATATGATAAATACTACGAATAAATGTACCTACGTTATTACTATCCCCGTCATGAAAGTCGAGTCGTAAAATATATTGATAAATAAAAATAATAAATAATTTATCCAGTTCAAAGTATAGTTAATTAAAGTATTACCTCATTACCACACCATCCTACAGTTTAGAAACAACTTTTGTGTTATATTAATTGTTCTACTTACATGGTTCTTCTCAGTAGGTACCGTTTATTCCTCGAACGTATGGGCAATCAATCTTCAAATTTACCACTTTAACTGTCAACGGGTGTTTAGATGGCAAAATAATGGTGTTAGACAATACACTCGCAAAATTAACTCAAATGTGTTGTTCGGTCGCGTTTGGATGTTTTCTTAATGACATCTAAAAGGAGGTTCTATTTGTCGTAAGTTTGTTTAATATGTTGTAGCTCGGTAGTGACTTAGATAGTGGGTTCGATTCCCAGCCCGGTTAGACATTTATGTGACCAATAAATGTTTGTTATTGGATCGTGAGTGTTAGTAATATCTCTAATTCTATGCTTTCCGTGACAGAGAACCTTAGTGCAGATATCTATATAACATAACTGAGCATTATTATGTGATTTATGAGAATTTATTATTATTTATTTAATGCAGTTTTGTAGAACAAAACAGTTTATTTTGTAGAATGAGTAAAAGAATTACTAGTTCATTGGCTGCGTTCTGCAGTAGGTAATGATCCGCAAGTCTAAAATAGGTATTGCAAGCATTGAAGTATAATGTCATAGAACAGACATCTCCAACAAAATGTATGTCCCGCCCGGGAGGTTCCATTTTCAAAATCGAGCCCCCATTCTCCTTTCAAAATCGAACGAGTCCATTGAAGGTTGAAACCACGTGGCGCCAATGCATCGAGACATACATGGTGTTCGCGGTGTCTGTTCTATACGCTAGTAATAATACTTCAATGATTGCAAGTAGTAAAGTTCTTACTCATTCATGTTTAGTTTTCATTAATGACTCCAATATGTTACGCTATCATACAAAGCGTAATAAATTTGGTGATAAGAAAAAAGTAAAAAAAGGCAAAAGGTGTCAAGGGACACCCGGATGGAACGAAGTTCCTTTCGATTTAAGTATTGTTTTACGCGCTCTGCAGTGTGATTCAGCAATATGAAACTAGATAGCGCCGTACAACTTTCTGAATCACGCTGTTGAGATTCTTTGGCCCTAACATAAGTAAAATAGCAAAAAGTGTCGTGACAACTTTTTGTAACAATTTTTTCCGTCTAGCCCCCTTTCACAACGCGCGATAAGGAACTTCGTTCCAAAATTAAATTTAAAAAACCCCCGACAGTTTTATTTACACTAAACATAGCTAAGAACACTCAATTATCTTTCAGACAAAAAACTAGATCAAAATCGGTTCATCCGAGCTACGATGCCACAGACAGATATACACGGACACAGTGATACACATATACACGGACACGTCAAACTTATAAAAACCCTCTTTTTTCATCGGGGGTTAAAAATAAGAAAATTCGCAAACTACACAAGCAGGTAATACGACGTCGGCTTTCATCAAAGCAAAGAATCTTAAGAAAGTATTCTATTGTTTTAAGGCCTCGTTAAGTTATAAAGTTTTATTAGGGATAAAACATCCCCTTCTGTAAGCTTCTGGCGGCCTTTTTTAAAGTTTAAACAAAATAGCTTCTTGAATAATATTGTAAGGTATACTGTGTTCCAAGTTCTGAGAATATTAAGATAATTCTTGCGATACTAAACTATCAGAGTTGTGTTCGATAGATGTCAGATTTCTTTCAATGTAGCAAAATATTCGAGAAAAAGTAATATAACAAAGTAAATATAGCTGGAAGCCCGCGGTAAAACCAAATACAATATTCTGAATAAGCCATCGATTGATTTCGCAAGATTAATGGTAGCACATTGTCAGCGCCACAGTATGACGAAAACGTTAGTCGAATTTGCGCAACCGAAATGTGTTTTAAAACCAACTGTATAAGAGCTAACAAATTTCATTTTGAAACCTTTTTGAGCTGACAGAGCAATGAATGGTATTTGCTGTTGTAAACTGTAACTCTGGAATCTAAACCCTATGATTAAGGCGCCAGGATCCAAACTATGCTTTATGATAAACATTACTTTAGTACCTTATTTTAAGAGGAACTTAAAATGGGCTTCAATAGAAATTGATTTTCGAATTCACTGTGAAATTGAGGTAAAAGTTTTTTTTTAATTTAAAGCTCAGAAGTATGAGGGAGAAACGTTTCGCTTAATCTCACCACCAAACATGTATTTGCTTGCTTTTAAAAAACCATGATTGCGTTCACATGTTTGATCAAATTTATATTATTGTTACTGTGTAATAGTTTGCAAATATTTTGACGTAATTTTTGTTACAAGCTGCCCATGATTTATGTCACTATCTCAATTGTTATAATTTAATGCATTTAGTATATTATTAGTATTTTTATAACAGATAAGAATTTCGAGACATATAATGTAGATTTTTCCTTTGTTCTTTTAAGCAGCAACGCGTGGATGATTCTTCTGTTGCAAACATTTTACAACGGCGAAGTGTCTATATATAATGTTATTATAACTTGGCTAGACAAGTTAAACTGAAATACCAACTATAACCATATAAAATATATTACGAAATTGGTGGAAAACAATAATAATATCTTATCGTAAGCTAAAATTTTTATCAAATTTTTTAAAACAAATCAAAAATAATGTATAATTAATATTATAAAATAAAGAAGCATACAGAAATATTAATTAAAAATCAAATTTAAGTCGTTAAATCTCCACAACAAAGCATACCCCTGACATGTACAAAGATGTAGAATTCACTAATAATAAAATCTAACGTCATATATCAGTATCACACATAAAGCCGATGTCACAATGGAGCGGTCGGTGGGTGTGTAAAGCAACAGATGCGGAATCGGGAGGTGTGCATATGTCGCGGAGCTATTGGACGGACAATAGTGCGTACGTTGCATGACTAGGCATTGCTTGTAACAACTTGTAGGAATGTGTTAGATATTTATGTAAGGTGTTGTTAAAAGGAAACAAAAAGAGGAATAAATAGCAACAAAGGAATTTTAATTTAATTTCTTTAGAAGTTGATAATTGCATTTATTTTGTTCTAACATTCGTTATTTTGTTTGTAAGTTTGTATGTATTTTCACAATACACTGCAAATATAATAGGCAATTGCTTTAAACATCAAACCGCAATGAGCCTAATTGAATTTGTTTTGAAATAAAAAATATTTTGAAATAATAAATTTGAAATAAAAAATGGTTTACTTTACAATATTAGTATGGATATTGTTATAAGTAGTATTAAGTGCTGTCTGTAATTGTGAAAAAGCGCTTTGTCTAACTGCATGCTGTGATATATGTATTCGTTATCTATTACTGATATGCATGATGACGCAGATTCTACTACGATTTTCAACTTTTCAATTGATCTGTGTGATACTGATTACACAAAAAAATATTCCATATAATAAAATTGTAATTATGATACGATATGATAATATTTCATGTGTGCATTGAATGAATTCAAATATGACATTGAGTGATCCAGACTGAAACTGATAGCTTTCAAGCTTAACCTAAATTCAATATTTTTATTACGCTATAGGGTTAGGTTTTATATTCCTGTAGAAAGAAATCTAACAATTTAATCAGTCAGAGTGCATAATTATCTCGAAGTTTGGCTGCAGCGCACGCGCAGGATCCATACTGCGCCTTTGTGCGACCCCCGCGGCCCCGCTTCAACTGTTACGACTGGATGAGTTATGTTCATTTGTTCGTGCTCACTTCTACAGGGTGTTCCAATATTTGACTCACGGCTATTCCACTTTCACTGCGTGTATCGCGTGAAAAGCTCAAGTTAAATAAAAATAATGTATGGCTGAAATGTTTCTCATGAAACATTCTAAAAATGGGTGAAAACAATTACGTATGATAAACGGATGACTCAATAAAATATTATTTTTTAATAACTGTTATTGTTTTAAAATATTTATCAAAAATAATGATTACGCTTATTGGTGAAGTTTATAATTGTGTTAATATACTTAGTTTTCTTAAGTAGTGGATCAAGATAAATGGGAAGATTTAGGGTTCACATAGTTATCAGATCTATGTCAAAAAATTATCGTAGTAAAATTTTGAACTTTTCTGAAATTCTTGAAATTCTTCGGCTTTTTTACCAAATTTTTTATTATTGAGCTCAAAAATGATTAGAATTTTTTTCCAAGTACTCTCAGATACCTTATTCCTCAACAGCAGCATTTAAATAAGTTTGAATTATCAGGGACACTGTGAAAATAACATCTAACTTTCGGATTCTTCTCTTTAGACATTTCAGGTTCGTCGGATACGGATTCTTTTCCTGAAACATTTCAGTACATATTTATTTCAGTATATATATATATATATCAGTATATATTTATCTATACATTTCATTTAGACATTTATATTAGTCCTTTAACTAGGTAAATAATTAAAGTTGAATCAGGAGTTATCGCTAAATAAAAGTTTCCGTACCATGTCGGTCCCCCCGGTCGAGAACAGGGTTTCTTTTTAAAACGATATATATGCCTTATCTCTGCTAATTCTTTTTATTACTTAGATAGTGAAGTTTTAGATGAACAATTGTTTTTTTATTATATAATTCTTGCAGTTACCAACTTTCAATCCCCAAAAAAAAAACAAATCCTAATAAGTTACGATAATTGGATGTGGACGGCGAACTGGCAAACCGACCCTATGATTGCTACTAATTTGGTTATTATAAAATTATCACGATGGATAAATAGATGTCAAAAAACGTTCTCAGTTGTACCGCAATTATAATCCGCACTCGCATGCGTTTAAATACAATTACTTATAACATAGTGTTTATAAACGGTGGTGATAATTGTTAAATAATAATAGTAATACAATAATAATTATTATTAGTAATTATAATTTTTTGTAATTTTAAATTATCGTTAATATTTTTCTTGTCAGTAACTTACTTTTTGATGTCACCCTGTGTAAAGTGCAACACAGTGACACATATACGTGGCTTAACACTAAACCAATAATAGAATAAAATCAATCTATACCACCCTCTCTTACACACACCAACGACATGCTATCAATGATTTGCCTATTCCAATGCGCACGCACACATGTAAAGAGTATCGAAAATATCGGCAATTGTAAACATTCATAGGATATTCGCAAACTATACCCCCTGATGTACAAATTATATCCCTTTCATTCATTCGTATTACAGTCTTTGGTACAACCGAGGGTTAGAAAGAGAAGGCAAAACTGGTTTTATAACTTTGCAGAGGGACAATGGCGACGCTATTGTTGAAAGTACCCCAAAATTTTTTTAGGTCACATAAAAGTATTACAATTGTTAGGGTCGTATCGTCTGCTGTCGCTTACTCCATTCGTTTCGGAGTCAACCTAGGATACGGAGCATCTCCCACGCAGTCAGTTGAGTGTTCAAATCTATGGAGTTTTGAGTGTTAAAAATTAAGTGATGTTAAAATAATGTCATCAGTTGCTACAACCAATCGTATAACGAGTGATATGTGGGGCAATAATGTCGAAATTAATGCCCAAAGTGCTAGACCAACTCATAATTATAGTTATCAGTACCCTGGAACAACTCCTAACTTTTACAATAATCAAAATAATTTCTATGCCCAAAACTGTGATTATCCACATATCCCAAGCAGTCATAGTAGGATGTATGCAGAGAACAATATTAATAGTGTTGTGAAAACGGAACCTACTAATTGGCAAAATTATCCGATTGATTATGTAAGTACCAATAATCAAGCTAATGCAGAAATGATAAACAAGTGGAGAGAGATGCAACACTATATGCCACAAGAGAATTATGGATATGGACAAATATACAGTCCTGTAGACAATAAATCAGAAGATGCGAGATCAGTTCATTCACCTGGTCATCAGAGTCTGCCAGAAACTAATTACACTGCGTCACAAACTTTACCAAGCGCTATTAAATGTCTAACACCTGAAGACAAATCTGAAAATCTAAGAAAAACTTTAATCAAGCAAAATGATAAGAAAACGCAACAATTTCTTGGTAAATACGACAAGTCTTACACACATGAAATGTTGCAACGAATGATGTTTCGGTCGAATGAAATTGGTGATTGGGAAAAAAATGAAAGCAGACCTGAACAGGAACACAATTTGCAGCAATTTCATGGTGAATTTGAACCTACCGTGGAGGATCATGCAAAGATCAAGAGTAAAGGTAGCGTGGGTGTGGCGCCGATTGTTAGCAACAGTGCGCCGTCATCGGTGGACACCTCGGAGAACTGTCAGGACATGACAAGGGTCGATGCAGGCGGGGACAATGCGGATTATACTGAAAGCAAAATGGCCGTCGCTCCAGATGCACAAGGGTATTATCCGTGGATGAAGACTATTGGTGGTAAGATTTGCATTCTTTATATTTTAAGATTACTTTGCACTGCAATTCTTATGTAGTGTTTTAAATAATTAATTTACTGTATTCTTAATATACAATTTTTTCCAGGTGAAGACAAAAAGGAAGGCTCCAAGCGAACTAGGCAAACTTACACCAGATTTCAGACACTAGAATTAGAAAAAGAGTTCCATTTCAATAAATATTTATCCAGAAGACGAAGAATCGAAGTATCACATGCGCTTGGACTGACTGAAAGGCAAATAAAAATTTGGTTCCAAAATAGGAGAATGAAGGCGAAGAAAGACGGAAAGTTGTCAATTTCGCCTGATCCTTACAATATTGATGATGTTGGCGCTACAAAAATCGGAAATATGGGCGAGTTCGTCGACACTAGGCAGCAGATACCGGGTATCACGAATTATGCAAATTATCATGTGACTAATGTATCATCCCAAAACCATGTATCATCAGATTTAAATCACCATTCTGTTATGCCTCCGGCGTATCGATCGATGATCCCAAAAATGTGACCTTTACAGTCTTAGTATAAAAGTATATAGTACCTATAATATAAAAGTAAATAGTGCGTTACTATAGTTAAAATTTAAGTTTACACCTTTTTATATAAACATGATTTTGTACTTCTTCACGATAATAATTAAGTAGGTATGTTTTACGAATTAATTTTAATATTTAAAAATATTATAATATGTAAAAATATATTTTAACAATTTTACAAAATAACCTAATGTATTAAATAACTTGTAGTGTATAAACATCATATCAAAATATCACAGTTGTCGTACTTAAATTTACTTATTATAGTTTTGTACATAATTTATGTAAGTCCAATGGTTCCTATCTCTACTTAATATTGTAAAATTATAATACTAGTTATTACTTAATTAGTTATAGATAAGTATTTTTAAGGATAATATTTATGAAAGCTATTTATGTACTTCTCTAGTCAATCACAGGGGCGCTATTAATAAAGAGGAGTTAACATTCCTATTTTAATAATATTTTTTGTTTTTAACATTCCTGAGTATGGATGATAAAGTTTTTTTTTTCAATTGATTCATAAAAATATTAATTTTATTGTTTAAAGTTTTAATCAATTTAATACAATTATTATAATAAATCACACAGTTATAAATAAACTAATGCTAAATACAAATAACAAACTACACTAGTGCTTGGACTATGGATCATGATTTCGGTTCAACTGCTTTTAACTTTATAAAGTTTTAGCAATTACGATTTTACAATTACGATTTAGCAATTATGATAATTATGTCGAAGGACCAAATATGCATATTGTTCGTACCCGTATTAGTTTTGGCAATACATAGCGAGTCAAGTAAAAACCAAAAGTGGATTTGTGGTTCGCCTCACTGTGGGAACAATTTAAAATTCCTTTTCGGGATTTCCATAGCATGAATGAATATATTCCGCTCAATCCTTTAAATCTCTTACTAAAGACAAGTGTTTAGTGGATTTAAATATTACAAACAACAGATCCGTTACAGCCCGTTACTATTTCGAACAACCCTCAAACAATGGAGGTAAACAATTTTCGGAACCCTTTCGTCGCATAGTTTCAAAGACCCTTTAAATACTGCAGTCGGGTTAGTTCATTGCACTTTAGATCATTTGTAAATGTGCCGATGTTGACAGCAAGTTTGACATGTTTTGACTACTTATTGGATTTTGCTTCGTAATCCTGGAGGTCTGTGCTACCTGTGTTTTTCGAACTATTATGATTTATGTTTTTGCAACACGTGTTGTTTATTGGTATCTAATGGTTTTGCGTTCACAATTGACTCAACTTGTTTTAACAATTTTAATACGTGGAGGTCACATGGAAATACTGTAATGTAACTGATAGACACTGTACGTACATGGAAGATATCTTTTGAAACGTCAGTAACAAGGTAGGTGTTTAGAATTTTTGTCTGGTAGTCTGTGTGTATTTTCAATTTTTTATTTCCACAAAAAAGACCTTATGTTTATTGTTTTTTTAACTGCGTCTTATTATATATAAAATAAATTATGGATATTTTTATAAATATAGAGCTCTATGTTTATAAAAATATCCATAATATATGTATAGCACTTTAAAAAAACAAGAAACAAAAAAAAACAGCTACATAATTAGTTGTGATAGGATACAAAATTATACGTCGGCTTCAAACATGGAGAGTCAAAGCTGAAATAAGGATCCTGCATGTTTGTATTTAAACCAATTTTAATTTTATTTTTTTAATTATTAGAAATTAAGTAGATGATGGCATTACCCGCTTCGGTAAATAGTTTCATGACATACTGTAACTTGCGAAATCTTAGTTTTTGTAGATGTAATGAAATTTCATCTATTTTTATCAATAGCTGGCGGTGCAGACAAACCATCTGATGTTAAGTTGTCACAGCTGTCCATAAATATTAGTAGCTTAAGAGGTACATATCCATTTCCACTGTTGTTACAAAAAAACAAAAAAAAAATCATTTTGGATTTTTAAAGGAGAATTGATGGCCAGTATACAAGGTAAGAGTCCTATGCTATGCCGCTGCCCAATTCATGTTGGCCAACAGCATCAACTTTACCACAATAGCAGGAAACTGACAGTATTAGTGGTATTACTCCGTGTAGAATTGACTACGTGCAGAATTTGCGTGGTTTGCTTGGATGGGGCCGTGATGGATTTTTTATAAATACATATCTGCTTATCATGTTAAAAATTCACTCAATCAAATCAAATCAAATCACTCTTTATTGTGGACAATAGGTACAGGGTAAATACGCAGATGTTAAAGATAAGCAAAGTGATCGCTTTTTCCTCTCTTAAAGGTTAAAATTCCCTACATTGGTTAAAATTTAAATTCATGATTAAAATATAATTAATAAATCAAATAAAAACGAACGGTTCATAAATCAGACTCAAATAAAAATTAAAAATTAATTATAATCGTTTTAAAATTTTATTTAAAATTAATTATTTTACAACAAAAGTAAGGAGCAATGTTCATTTTAAACTAAATATTAATATAAGCTAACTTCACAGTAAATGGACCCTACATTACAAAATCGACCCTTTCATCCCTTCAATAGAGAACAACAATAGGAATCGTACCAGAAAGTGACGACAATATATATTTCTATACGTTGGAAAAGGACGCTAATACAGTTATCCCTAAGATGAGGGGTGAATCGGATCTGCGCATGCTCGGCAGACATTTAACCAAAATGGCTGCTTGTGCTTAGTCTGTATTTTGTTTATTTTGAAATTGTTTTCAGTGATAATCATAAAAATATAGATATGTAAAAAGTAGATGAAATGGTAAAGAAGTGAAAACAAGTAAGTACTCGTATATTATGTATACGTAAATTGTGTAATTCTTGGCAAGTTATAAATCACGAAATAGTTTGTTTTTAGTAGGTTGCATTTATTTTTCGTTAATTCAACACCTACTGAATTAAAATTTGTTAACTACGTTGCTTACTTTAATGTTACTACTTTTATTATCTTTAAACCACATATATTACTGATAGAATACGAAGTGACAAAATTTACGCCAGATAGCCCGTTATATTTTGTAAACATAAACCAAGATTTTTCAAACTAATTGAATTTTATGAATTAATTTTCTTGGCGTATCAAATTATTAAGATTAAACCATTGTTGGAAACTCGTCATTAAGCTCTCGTACTTAGTAACAATTATTTTTCACTGCTTTATTTAATTTACCTCCATTTTTAGGGTTCCGTAGTCAAAACAGAACCTTTATAGTTTTGCCATATCCATCCGTCCGCAACATAGCATAAAAAACTATGTGCTAGAAGGCTGTTATTTGGCATGGATATACATATTTATTACTTTAATGAAATGGTAGATTATAAACTCAAAAAAATACTTTTCAGGGTACCACCCCTATAGGTAAAGTGGGGATGATTTTTTATTGTTTACCCCATAGAGTGGAGTATCGTTGAAAAAGTATTTCAAAAATATGTAATATGGGTCTGAAAATACCATTTTTCTAACTACTGATGCGTTTGTGAAATATATATTAGACTCGCTTTTTGGCTCAAAACTTTAACCAAAACATGTTAAAAATAATTCATAGTTGAAATACATAGATAGATGGGTAACTCAGGTAAAAAAATCTCGAAAATAGTGGAAGGGCCATTTGCAATTGAGTTCCAAGATGTGACTTTATCCCAAACAGAGATAACCGTAGTCAAAACGGAATGCTTAGCTATCGATGCTTAGTAATCGATGAACTTACAAATACGGAACATTACATTGTCCTGACACGCACTTGGTCAGTTTTTAACACAGATTAGTAACAAAGTGACAATAATATCTTTCATTAATATCTGCAATATTATTGATCACATGCTTCGGCAAACAAACACGAACTGAGGAGAATTGGATTTGAAAGTCGTGTGAAATCTACCAATTCGTAGGTAGGTACATAGCGTAGCGGACAGTGGCCATAACCTTCCTTATTGTAAGAGGAGTCTCGTGCCCAGCGCTGGGCTTGCTAGAGACTAGAGCCAGAAGAATAAGACATACAAACGCGATGCATCTATAATGACGCACTCTAAATGTAATTACACATTGTTAGTATACCAAAAGGAGCAACAAATTGCCGAACCACATTCCTTTTAGTAATGAATTTCAGATTATAACATGCTACTTCACCCTGGTCGGTCCATGAGCTGAATAGCCGTTTGAATGGCGTCCCTAATTAATCCTTACGTCGAACAGCATTCGTAGCTGGATCAAAAGAAGCCTGCTAATGGATATTTGAATGCGATAGCGTATTTACCTTTGGGATTGATCGACGATGGTTGAAGGCTACGGTAACACCTGAGGTGATACAGACTTAGATATTTCAAATTAAAACTAAAATTAGTATAATTTATTTAAGTTTTAGTATAAGTACATAGTTGAGTACCGATATGTTTTGTTTTTATTCCATTGGTTTTATCGGTCTATGAAGCTTCATGCGCACCAAAGAGACAGACAGTTTTAGTGTTGATAGCATAGATAGTAACTATGTAAATATTTGTAAATATGTAATAACATTGTAAAGGGGACTTTCTGGCATACCTAATGGGTAGGTACCATCTTTAAATAGAAAACACAAAAAATGTTTGCACGGATGTCCTTTATAGACTCTGAAACCATCCAACGGATATATTGTCTCAAAATTGTTTCATTTGAATGGCAATTATCTGACGGTGGTTTGAGACCACTAAAACAATGCATTAGGCACATTCGGTCCTTTGATAAAGTCGATTTTCCGCTATTCCCATACAAAAATTTTAAGATAATAATTATGTAAAGATGGCGCATAATGCAATAATGTCATGACAATGATCATCAGAAAAATTATTAGCGTAGTGGAACATGCTGGGTATCCACTAGTTGATCTATAAATAAAATATAAAGTACATTAATTATAATTAATTAAATATTAAATAATTAATGTATTGCAGCGTGTGTGTGTGTGTGCGCGTGTTTTTGAGTCTATATTTTTGTATGTATGTTAATTTGTAAGGTATTTATGTTATGGGCCTCGATGCCTGAAATAAAGATTTATTATTATTATTATTATTTCAATATTAATTTACGTACCTTCTACAAATATATCCGATGGTAAAAAGTTTTAAGAAAAAAACTAATGATTCATTTGTGAACGTTTTTAATAATCTATACTATAATAAAACTCAAAGGGCAAATTTTCTGTACATTGAATATTTTTTAAAAATTTCGATTAGGGGGCACTTCAATCACGTTATAGAGCACAAAAACATTTTTTTTAGAATTATTGTCTGTCTGTCTGTTTGTCTGTCCGGGCATCACATGAAAACCCCTGAACGGATTTTGATGAAAATTGGTAAAATTATAACTAATACTCCGGGTCATATTTTAGGATACTTTTAATCCCGGAAAATTAAAAGGTTTTCCTGGGAAACGCGATGAAAGTGTGTATGGAAAATTATACATCAACCGATTTGTTTCAAATTTGCAACAAATATTCCTTGCTTAAATTGATGAAACACGTGTTTTACAGTTTTTCAAAATTTTGCAAGACAAAGAAAAAAAATATAAATTAATGTGAATATTGCTTATTTTTCAAATATCTATTTTTTATTTTGTTATTAAGAGCATATTGTTTGCGTATCTATGTCCTCCAATATAATTTCAGCATTTTATTATCACCTTGGAAGTGTTAGAAAAACGCAAATTAAGTTTGTATGAGTAAACGATATCCAACAAATAATCGTTTACTATCTTGGCCACTAGATGACTCTGTATTTGTTGATTCACGCCAACGACTCTGTGATTTCGAAATAACTGCATTTTTCATGTTGTAAATCGTTACTTGCACAATATTAAAACGTAAAAATGAGTTTTTTAATTTTTGTTTGTCTGTTTGTTTATCTTCATTAGATCTCAACAGGACTTTACTACAATATCGAGTCTTCAACTTAAATTATAGGCAATTTTTTAGGGTTCCATAACAAAGCGAGAAAATAAAATATGAGTTAATTTGTTTTAAACATACAAAAACCTTTTCTTCACACACATTATGGCATTATACATTTCTTAGTTTTTTTTTATATTTTGCAAGGCCAAAGCGTGGCACTGAAGTATTATTTTTTACTTTACAATAATTCAAATACACATAAATATGTATAATTGAAGTGTCTGTCTGTGATTTCTAAATAAATAATTTTTCAAGTTGTAAATCCTTACTTGCACGATACTAAAACTGAAAAACGAGTTTTTCAAATTAAAGAATAGGGTTTTCCACTTAAAGGGTTCCTTGGGGATATGTTATGAAAGTTTGTATGGGAAAATAAAAAAATGATTCAATTTGTTTTAAACTTACAAAAACCTTTTCTTCACATAATATAATAAGGCATACATATGAGTTTCATAGTTTATTTCTATTTTGCAAGATGGAGCTTGATTAAGGCATTGAAATATTTTTTTTACTTAATATCTATTTTTATATTAACTTTGTTTTTAAAACATGAATTGTCTATTTATGGCTTGCAACGTAAATTTATCATTTTTTATATTTCATCCTGGAAGGGGTTGAAAATCGTAATTCAGTTGTAAGAACAGTTGACATTGAACAAATTGAATAATCTATCATCCATCCATCCATCAGCCCTTGGAGGTCCACTGCTGGACATAGGCCTCCCCTACTTGCGCCTTACTTGCGCCACTCTGACCGGTCCTGAGCTTTCTGAATCCAGATAATCTATACTATAATAAAACTCAAAGGGCAAATTTGAATTACAGGTACATTGAATATTTTTTAAAAATTTCAATTAGGGGGCACTTCAATAACGTGATAAAGAACAAAATTATTATTTTTAAAATTATATAATAGAGTCTGTCAGTCTGTTTGGCTGTCCGGGCATCACATGGAAACATAAGATTAGCATATTTAAGTAGTTAATGAGTTATAGTCGATAAACTTACTACTTCGAAACCCTACATTGCGCATGGCCTGACATGCTCTTGCTATGGTTTTTTGACCAAAGGCATCACTGATGCGTTGCTGGCCAAGAAAGAGAGAAGAAAAAGAAAGAAAGAACTGGCTCTCAAGCCCCCAGCCGGAACACGAGTCGTTTGGCGGCTGACTTATGCTCAAGGGTGGTAGCTATCCAGACGAACCCCATCGACAAATAATAATAGTAATAATGGTATTACAATTAAATTCTATAATACCAATATAATCCCTCGAGGGGCCTTACTACCAGCGGGCCGGATTTAGTCACCTCTTACGACACCCATCCAGCGTGGGATTAGGTTTAGTATTCTAAGCTGCCCTAATACGGCTAAAATGCAATCTTACATTAAAAACAAAATAACTAACACAATTATTTGGTAAGTAATACGGGATGTAAGGCTAAGGGCTAAAACTAGAGGTTATAAGTTTGTATGAATCTTCGTCATCTTAAAACTCAGAAATATAAAAATTCATATGTAAGCTCATAGCCAAAAACAAAAATTAAATGTGAATTTTGTTTTTTTTTGGGAAATTCATCTCACTTAGAAACTTCATCATTTTAGAACACAAATGTGAAAACATACCGCCCGCCATGTTAGCTTTTCGCTACAAACAAAAATTAACTATAAAAGATTTTTTTTATTTATCTGCTAAGGGCTAAAGGATGAAAGTTTGTATGGTATAAGAGAAAATCATTTTCATTTGACTTCAAATTTTTCTTAGATTTTTTTATGATTAGCAATTATTAAATTTAAAAGAGATGAAAAATGTTTATTGTTACTTTTTTATCTAAATAGCCGGCAAACGAACAGATGAGTCACCTCATAGTAAGTGGTCACTTTCGACAATGTTCATTAGCAGCGCTAAAGGAATTACTGATTTGTTGCTGCCCAAAAAAGAAAAGGAAGGTACGTTTTTAAATCACAATGTAAATTAAAAAACAACTCTCAGGCCCTGACTTAGGTAAACCTCTAAACTCTAAAAAGTTCAACTATTTTGGGACCTTTCATATGGATGGGTCATTAATGGTTCACTATTGAGCATGGCTCTCTTCTCTTGAGGAGGCCTAGAGTATACTCCACCACTTTGCTCCAGTGCGGATTGGTGGAGGGATTAGAGACCAACCCAAGTGTCGGAAGTCATTGCGCCGGGCGAGAGCCTCCGACATGTCATAACGACTGTTATCTTACGAAAATAACCAGACCAACAGCTTTACGTGCTTTCCGGAACACGGAGAGCTCAAGAATTTTTTACCACTAGCGGTCACCTATCCAACTACCGATCGCGCTCGATTACTATTAGGACCAACACAAGCCGCGGCGTCCGGGCTATGAGTGGATAATTAATTGGTTCTAACATGTCACTTATGCTGTAATTTTGGTAAAGAGTTTGGTATCTTGCTGACTACCAATCACACTAGAATATCAGATCGTAGTTATCATTTTATTTTTTTAGCAATTTTAGAGTGCATGATACAACACTAGAAATTTGTTTAATATTTCACTCATTTACATAATACATTATACTTACTAAGTGTAGGTGTAAAAGCTTCAACCCTAAACGGGCTAATACAAGGCACGGATCTTCTCTCCACATAGTCCGGACAAGTTTGTTCTTAATTTACGAAAAACATGTTTTATAATGAAGGCATCTTTATTTTCAGCGTACGAAGTCGCGGGTAACAGCTAGTTAAGAATATAGTAATATGTAATAAGTACCTATGCAGGAATTATTACATAACAAGTTAAGTAGTAGGTATTCTAGGACCAAAGTAAATAAAAGGAGAATGCCCATAGCCAGTACTCTTAAAAAAATAATTGTGTCACAATGATTTTTGGACAAAAAATTTAATTAAAATATTTCAAGTATTTTACCCTATTTCCTAAAAAATCCTTATTGGGAATAATTTTCCGAAATTAATAAGTAACTTTACTTCCGTTTTACAAAAGAAAACCATTGGGCCATTTATGTTTGGATAAGGGCCAATCAGGAATCTTTTAAGATCCTTCGGGCCAATAGGTAGCATTGATTCGATTATAATTATGATACAACAGTTATTGTATAATATATCCATGACAACAAACTAGATGACGTAAGGGGATTGTCAGATGAATTATTTTTTTTATAGAAAATTATTATAATCAGCCAGGAGTAATAGTGTTCTGTGATTATAATACATTACAAACTTCATGGTGTTTGGGGACTGTCAAATGAATTTGAAACTTAAAAGATCGACATTACATACGCAATCGACTTTAATACGCCCGCATAGAGTCCATATTACTGTGAGTTTACTATAACCTAAATACAAATTAGTTTTGTTTAAAATCTCTTATTTTCTAATATTATCATTGACTAAAATTAGTATGTATAATTTATTAAGATAACATAATCAAATAAAGGTATTTTTATCAAGACACAAAAATGTTAAAGTCAGTACATTCCTCCATACTAAATGGGCATTCTCCTTTAATCCAATCTTTTCTTAGCAAGAAATATAAAGAGAATTAATTTTCTCCACACAGAGCTTTTATGGTCGCAAAAACCTGAATCTCTTATACTTTAGGTAGGTATTAAAGTAGGAAGTGTACTACCAACATTAAATTAAAAAATCATTACTTTATTTCAATGCATACAATGAGACGGAATCGTGACCAAATGCAACAGATGTTCCAATCCTCTTTGATCTCATATACGATCAAAGAGTGCATTATCGATGACCATAAATTAAAACATAATTATGCTAAATATCTTTAAAAGCCCCATCATTAGAAGCGAAAGGAAAAGTTATTATGATTATTATACGACATTATCTCTCTTTAGTGATAACTTTGATACTTCTGTACTGTACACTGTACAGGATAATTTTGTGTCGATATCACCTATATTTAAACATAACTTTCTTCAATACATCAAGTAATATCAAATAGTTAAAATGTTCCTTATTATAACTATGTTTACCTTGTATTTTTTTACAATATGCCAAATTAAATGGCTGGCGTCGTGTTGGCATATTATAAAATACAAAAATAAGTGAGACAGTAAAATTGGAGCCGCCCAAACGTATATTATACCAAATTAATAGGTTTTAGACAACATTTGAACAACATGACAAAGTGGAAATGAAACATATTTGCTCACACTCCAAATGAGATACGTACTGTAGGTCGAAACTCATAGTATGTAATGAAATAAATAGCTTCAACACCAACATTGCTGCAGTCAATTCAGGTAGAGGGAACATTCTGCGGACTGTTCATGCCGGATACAATTTTGCACAAATAAAAAACGGCGCGGGCTGACGTCACGTCACGTTACAACATCGAATTCAGTGTCCATACAAAAACGTTCGGCCCAACAAAAGAATATGCAGGACGCATTGTCCGCGATCATTTATCAACAGCGCTCGACTGCTCGTTCGAAAGCAGATCGCAGATCAATGACGCTGAGGGTGATTTGGTCGGAGGCGATTAAAATTTTTGCGTCCATAATAGTAGGTGGAGAAAAGTAAATGTTATCTTAAGCGTTACTTTTCAGAAATCCATTATAATTAGGTAAGGTCCAGGCTACTTTGCTTTGCATTGCGTGGCCACGTATGTCTTAAAGTGTATAATACTGTATATACCATGAAATTATTGCAAAGTGGACTAATGCTAACTTAAAATACTCCCTGGTTTTCTCAGTGAACTGTGAGTGTAACTTTATTTGGTAGGAGTTTTGCAGTAAGTTACAATAATCCTTAAATCGATGCCAGCTTTACCTGGGAGTCCATATCAAGCCATGACTTCTATCGAATTACCATCAGGTAGTCCTTCTCTAATCATTTGCTACTGCGATAGAATATTTTTTATTGTCTCGCTCCTATTATCAGGCCGATGTTTAAAATTATGTTAAGAACAGATTAATTTACTTCATAGAAAATGATAATATTTGACAAACAAAACCCATCTCAGCTGTAGCCTTATTATAAGCTAACAAATTAAATTAATCAGAGATAAGACAGCAAAAAACTTCGTTAAAAAACTAACATAACGGTTAGGAGCGTATTATATGTGTTATTGGCCATTTGCAAAATTACACCTTTAATTGAGTTACAAAGCACGAGAGCTGAATACAAAATAAGAGTAACAGAATTCTTTCCCACCTCTAGTTAATAATATCCATTAAAGTTACGCAATTAAACGCTTGTGCGTAAAGTAATAATGACTTAATTTACGAAGCTCCCAGTTTTTTGCCAGAGAACTCTTGTTGAATCGCCCATTATTTCAAACTTCCATTGATCGCGAAGCCGACACATTAAGGGTCTCATTTTGAAAAGGGGAAAAAATGCAATACGAGCATGTTTTTAGCTGTTCATGTCGTTTTATAATAAGATATAATGAGTATAAAGTGTCTGAAAAGGAATAAGTTTTTTTATTAATAAATAAATGCTTACTTATATTCTTATACTAGGTAGGACTCTGTGTTGCAGGTGGCTTGGGCATTCCGAAAGAAGACATTACTTTACAAATAACCGCAATCCTTAGATTGCGGCTATCACTTACATGTGGCATAATTAAATAACTTCCAGCTAGTCCAGAGTCGTCGAGTTTTTACGTCTAAGCTCAATCTAATATCTTAAACAAAAAACAATTTTTGCAATTTTAAATAGGTACATAGATACTCAAGAGTATTTATGGGAAGTGAAATTATTATTAAACTGTTGTGGCCATATTTGGAAGCAGTTTCTAGACGCTTGTCTATCACAGTTCAAATCAAATGATAACATCATTTACCTTGACACGGCTACCGACCAATATCGCTAAAAATGTCCAGTACTAACCAATATGAAATGAGCTTTGGGTTGATTAAGACGTGGTACATTTTAGAGTAGTTGCTGTTAGAATGGCGGGTCAAGTTAAAGTGGTGCTGGTATCGGCGTCAATGTCACTTATGTGCTTAACCCGGCGAGTGGATGGAGGAAATGATGGATGAAGCAGCAACCGGGCCGTTGCTGAAACGTAGTTGTACGAAACGGAATTATATAGAGATGTTAGTTGGTATGAACAAAACCTAAAAAGCTCATAATATATGTCTTTTTTTATGGTGAGTATTTATAGCGTACTAGTGGATATCCGGCGTGTGCTACTACGTTAAATTACAGAAATTATTATAAATCAATCAATATTATTATTAATCAATTCGGGATTTTTTTTTGTATGGGAAAAGTCGAAAATTGACTTCAGAAAGAATGTGCCTAATGCATTGTTTTAGTGGTGTCAAACCATCTTCGCATTATTGCCTTTTAAATGAAACTAGTTTGGGTCACATCAGTTTGATGGTTTCAGAGTCTATAAAGGACATCAGTACATTTTTTATGTATTTTATAATACATATATTATATTATAATACATATATTATATTATATTATATATTAATATAGATTATTCAGTTTAGTTATACATATATTATATTATAATACATATATTATATTATATTATATATTAATATAGATTATTCAGTTTAGTTTCTTATTCTTATTAGTGAGGTTACAAGTCACTTTTTTGTTCTATACGGCTATTATTGTCGGTTACTTACTTAATTCCCTAAAATTTAACCACTTATTCATAAAAACAAGCGACGTTTTAGAAAACTTTAAACTTATAGTGTAAAATATTTCACTTGAAGAAATAATATTTTAATCAGGTTAGTTCAAATGTTATTGTAGCAACTCTATAAACATATTCGTTCTCGTTCGGTCCTGGACCCTCCGCGCGCACCAAATTCCAAATTGTTTTTGACTGACAGCTAAATGTAAGTTAGCATTGTTTGAGCGACGCACCGCAGCCTTCGGTTACCCGGCTCTTTCTATAATTATTTCTCGTTTCCAATATAAAAATACCCAAACGTGCCTTGGAAAAGTGTTGCGGCCGTATTGTGTTTCGGTCGGTGTATTGCGATTCTTATGTAAGAAGTTGTTTGACAAATAATAAATGCTGATATGTATCTGTTATAGAGAGCCAAAAATAACGCGTCGATTTCAGTCGGCAACGCGTCGGTGCCTTACTCAGTATTACACGGCTTATAAATGGATGTCAATGTCAACAAATTATCTATACCTACTAATATTATAAAGAGGAAAGATTTAATTGTTTGTTTACATTGAACAGGCTCCGAAACTACCGAACCGATTTGAAAAATTCTTTCACTGTTGGGAAGCTACTACTATCCCCGGGTGACAGAGGCTATAATTATTATATATTTTTTTACTATTTTTCCCGAAGCGAAGCGAGGGCGATTTCCTTATTAATAAAATGCGGTGTACAAGTTTCCATCTCGTTAATATTTATTAAGATATGTGTGCATTTTTTTGTAATGTAATGTGTGAAAACGCTATTGCCTCAAAGTAGGATTCCGTACGTGAGCCATGAGTAATGAGTTTGCGTAATGCTGGCCATACACGATCAAGTATACTTGTCAAGTTTACAGCGGACTTGACGCGGCATCAAGTAAACTTGACGGTGTATGGCCACGGTATGGCTATCTGGCCATCTCATCTCATGCACACTGGATGCCGCATCAAGTCAAACTGCAAACTTGACGAGTACACTTGATCGTGTATGACTATCATAAGCGTAATTTGCAGACATGACCTTGTGTTACTGAAGTTTATTACGGTGCCCAATTACCATTAGCCGTGGGTTTTTAGAATAATAATTAAAGTAAGCCCAAGACGGGTACCCAGCCCAAAAAGGGTAGGCAATGCGACATCGTCAGATTGAACGCTGGACTCGCTGCAAACAGTGCAACAGTCGCTCCGCACCCTGCTTCATCTGAGGCAGTCACTAAAAAACGAAGCTAGTAGAAACACGTGCGCAGTGACCAAAAATATTTTTTCGTCTATTTCGATAAAAAATTGCAAGATAAGTTCACATTGATTTTTGCTTTTGCTTAAATGTCTGTCTAATAGTGTTAATTCAGTATCGAAATAAACTTATTCAAGTATATTTTCATACTCAACACAAAGGATTTAGAGTTAATATTTGAAGGTTATTTTTCGAATAATGCAAACTTCTAGCTAAAAGGCAAAATGGGTAGGGCAAAATGAGTACCTACTCGTTTTGCCCCTTTTTTACGTGGAGAAATCTTCATGGATGCCATGAATACTATTGGCTATGCCGGACTCCTACCGGCTAAAACCACCACGGGTGTACTCCTCTACACCGTCGGTCAGGATCACGGGTACGCTCTCGCATTCTTCCGCGAGCCTGACAGCGCTGGTCCTTTTTGAGATCCCTTTCTCAGCATGGATCTGGAGTTTAACCATCCCTTTTTCACTACAAGGCACGCGGCTCATACACCGCGCGCACCTTCTCGAGGCTTTATTTTACTGACGGCTAACACCGTGTCCACCGTCACGACATCAATTCATGGAGGACGGAGAAGGGCCTGGTAGGCCCTCTTCCGACGTCCTACTTTCCGGCAGTAGATTGGGAGGTTAGATGATATCTCCCTCTCCCTCTCCGCAGATTCTTTCTGCGACATAACCTCCTCGCAGAAGGAAGGTCCCACATCCCAAGACCTCTCGGTTCTGACCATTGCTCTTATTATGGTCAAAAGATCGTCCCCCATTTCTGCGACGAGTTCACGGCGCTCATCCTCCCAGGCTGGGCACACTAACAATGTGTGTTGCGCCGTATCACCGACGCAGCTGCAATGGTGGCACCTGGTGGTCGGTTCCCTTACTTAGGTACTTTCCGAAACAACCATGTCCGGTGAGCACCTGTATGAGCCGGACGGTAAACAGCCCATGCCGCCTGTTTAACCAATCCTCCAGGATCGGACGGACAGCCTCGACAGTCCAGCATCCGGCTCTGAGTTCAGCCAGCTGCTTTTTCCACCTTTCAGTCATCGACTGTTGAGCGTGGAACTTCCACTCTTCCATTTCTCTTTTCGAGGGTACAATACACCGGGCCCGGATCTCATCGCCAATCATATAACGAAGCATGAGCATCCCGCCAAGACGCACGCTGCCTCGAAGGAGATGGTGCGATATCCTCAAATGACTCCGATAGCCATCACTCTCTGAGTTCTTCTATCAGTCAGCTCTTCTTCCCATACGGGAGCTCCGTATAAGGCCATAGACCGCAACACTCCTAAATAGAGACATCTGCTACTTACTTTAGGCCCCCCGAAAGAATAAAAATAGAAGCAAAGAAAATAAGTATGAATGAAATGAATGAATGAAAATTTATTTTAATATAGTAGCAATGGTGCCTGGCTACAATAAAGACTAATTACTACAACTGTTCAGTGTTATTGGACATTGTTATATTCCTACCCATCTTAGGCCGGCCTTCCGTTTTGCCCGAGGCCAGTACCCATTTTAGGCCCCCCCTACGGGCAAAATGAGTTTTTTGAAGGTTTATGTTATTTGCTCATAATAATTTTGCTGGTGTAGTTTTAAGTAATATGACCTAATTTTATCAAACTATATTAAACTCCCTTGCACACATCAACTTAAGTCTTTACAAATTATGTTATTAACATGCTCAAACTTTAATTTTGCCTTAAGGTACCCTTCTTGGGCTTACTTCCCCTATCTTGGTTTGTTTCAGGAAACTCCTGCTGCTGCTAGGAATCTGGTCATCATAGAGCACTACCTACTTTAATGCTTCTACTCTCTTCTCTAAGAAACAACTCAAGCATTGGAACTGTTACGAGTTAATATTACTATTCCATTTGATATATTTTTTGCATATCCATTCCAATCTACACTACTTAGATACCCACATCAATGAATTTTTTTAGATATACGTATAGCATTTTATTATAATTAGTTCTGTCTATCTTGTTATTGCTACCTATTGCTTGCACAAACACCTATCTGCTGGTAGAATATTTTTAAAACGGTTCCAACTTCCAAGTTTTAATTAGTAGTGAAAGGTAGTGTGCAGTAAAAGTTAAAAGTTTTGGATTGAGTAGGATCGGATAGAGACGAACAAAAACTCTTTTTCTCATCTGAAACTAATAATTTAATGTTTTTATTCAGTTCTTTGTCTTATTAGATAACTATTGACGTACGCATTTTACTTCGGGAAATATAATCATTCAGTTCACAAAAATTAACCATATCCTAACCTAAGAATTATACTTTTTATAGTCATTGTAATTACAGTCGACTCTCGATAATTTGACACTCGTTTATTTGAATCTCTCGGTAATTTGAATTTTTTTTCCGGTCCCTTGATAAATATTCGATAAATTGAATAAAATCAATGTTAATTGATCCCTTCGGTAATTTGAATTTTGTAAAGTTCTGTATTTTGCTCGCCAACAAATTATTGTGATAATTTGAAGTCCGGGATACTCTCTTTAATTTGAAGCGTTTATCATGCACAGATCTGTCGTTCTTTGGACAATGATAGACTGAAATCGCTCACTCAAAAAAAGATTTCGGGCTTCTTTTCGAAAAAGAAATTTGTAAAAAATTGTATTTAATTGTTAATAAATAATAATATAAAAATAAATCACGAATTTTGATCAAAATCTTATTTACTTGAGTCCCCTCCCCTCGTGGTTATTTAAACACTTGTTATTTTGAACTCTTGGTAATTTGAAATTTATCTTTGTTCCCTTGAGTTTCAAATAATCGAGAGTCGACTGTATTACGTTGTCAAAATATAATCATATAATTCCTCATATCATTTTTGTAATGAAAATAACTGTACTGCCTTCAGTCTATGTGCCGAGGAGATTTTTCTCGCTGTTTCTTCTTCTTATCGATAAAGCACCTAGTAGAAAAACAGGCCAATATACAAAAAATAATACAGAAATGCAGAGCAACTACGGGACTATACTGTAATAATAGGAGTTTACGTTCAAGATTAATTTGTTGCGTGGATTTCGCTTTGACTACAGAACCCAAATAAGTCAAATGAAAAAATTTTTTTTTTTTTTAAACGCTTTTATTTCAATAATGTTTAGTTTATAAAATTAGCTACAAGTTGTGAAAATTTCAAGTCTCTACGTAAAATGTCTAAAGTCTGAAAATCGTTTTTTTTTAATTTAACAACAAATAAACAATGAAAATTAGTTTAAAATATGATTTTCGTGTATTGTCATCGGAAATACACATGTCTGCCAAATTTCATCAATTTTCATTAAAGGGAAGTCATTCAAATTAACGTTACAAGATTTGATGCTCCGAAAAATCGTTTTTTTTTAATTTAACAACAAATAAACAATGAAAATTAGTTTAAAATATGATTTTCGTGTATTGCCCTCGGAAATACACATGTCTGCCAAATTTCATCAATTTTCATTAAAGGGAAGTCATTCAAATTAACGTTACAAGATTTGATGCTCCGAAGTGAAACTAAATAGAAGCGTTTAAAAATGTTCAATCTTATAAAAGACAAATGGATCAGATATAAAAGTTTAAATACTTATTACTATTTACAATGGCCTTATACGTCTCCGATGTTGCGATGTTTTACATTTGCTCACACGTTTATTTCTGAATCAGAGTTCAGAAATCAGTACGAGAGGAGTCTGTATATCAGTAGAATAAAGATCAGTAATATTTAAATAAGAAATCATTTTCACCTGAATATTTTTATACAAATATTTTTATTCATATTGAGTATGCTCGCAAGATGGGCCTGAAAAATTTTGATGGCAGTTTGTTTATCCCTTTACTGTAGAAGTCTGCCGGATAGGAGACGATGAAGTCAGCGAAAGCATTTTTAAGTACTGACTCTCGGGTGTTGAACTTTTTCCCACTTAAAAAACTGTCTAAATTTTGAAAAAAGTAGAAATCTGTTGGGGCAAGGTCCGGCGAGTACAACAGGTGACGGAGAGTTTCCAGCTGTAACTCTTGTACTCTCTTTGCGATGGTCTGTCGTGAAGTGTGAGCTCGCGCGTTGTCATGGAGAAACAATGGGGTAGAGCAATTGACAAATCTTGGTTGTTTAGTTTTATCATTGTTTGCAATTCTTGGCAAGAGACATCTTATGTACGTCACTGCTGTGCCATTCGGTAAGAAGCTGTTAATGTCCAGCACTGGTCTACCAGACAATCACCATCATCACCATCATCTTCCTATGAGCAATCTTTCTTTAGCGCACTGATTAGATGCTGTAACTTGGTCTACCCACTGAGACGACAACAGTGCTGTCTTCTGCATATCCAAAGATGCCGGGTACGATCAGCCTCCTAATTCACGTAACTTTAAGACGCATCGATTAAGTTGCAGTGACGCTGCAATCAAGTTGGAGTGACGCTACAATCAAGTTGGAGTGACGCTACAATCAAGTTGAAGTTTGGCGTCTAAACCGTATTGTCATAATTTTTACCCTGGGAATACACGTCCGATTTTGTTTCCGATTGTCTGATCAGACTAGTCTGATCAGACAATCTGAAGGCCCTCGTGCCATACATTTGTTTGAATACACAATACACGTCCGATCAGATTGTAGGATCGGACGTCCGAGTCGGAAACAGCGCCAAGACGTCTACGATTTTATGGCCGATCCGATTGTCTGAAGGTGCGGTCTGCATACTTTTCTACAGAGACCAATACACGTCCGATTCCTCCTTCCGACTTGCCAGTTTACCATAGAGTAACTTCAGTTTACTCTCTAGCGTGACAGTGAACGCACGCGTCGCATTGTTATGTCATTTTAGTAGTTAAGTAGATAAGTAATTTAGTACATAAGTAAATAAGTAATTTAGAAATTTTTCTGTTAAGTAGGTGGGCGGGGCTTATCACTTAACACGTTTGGACGGGCACTTTTTACTTAAAATTTAATTAAAATTTACTAAAATGGTTAAGTAATTAAGTAGGTCACGAGGAAGTCGTAAACTTCTTTGCGTTGTTGATCCTTAGTTTTTAGGAAACCAAAGGACATGCAAGATTTATTTTAATTTAAGATATTATTATGAATATTTTAATTTATTTTTATTATTTTAATGTTTAATTCTTAAAATGTATAATAATTTCTACCAATACTCATACTCCATACATTGTGCCTTATTTTATTCCTATATGGTATCTATCCCTTTTTTCATTTTAATTTTTACCCACGACGGACGGAACGAAACGAAGGCGGTATATGCATTAGGGGTTAGAGGTTGTTTGTTTGTTAGTTTGTATGTATGTATATTACCGTTTTTATGAAAACTACTGGGCCGATTTCATTGCAGTTTTTTGCATCCAAAAGGTATCACTAAAGAGCGGGCTTATAATTATATGTTTTATGGCGGTAGGCCACCAGAGGGCGCTGCAGTAGCCTGATACGGGGGGTTTTTCAAAATTTTTATTTTTATGCTCTGCTATCTGTACCTACACGCTGCTAACTATTCCAATTTTTAACCGACTTCAAAAAAAGGTGGAGGTTCTCAATTCGACTGTATTTTTTTTTATGTTTGTTACCTCAGAACTTTGGACTGGGTGAACCGATTTTGATGATTTTTGTTTTAATCGAAAGCTGGTGCTTGTCGTGTGGTCCCACATAAATTTGATTGAGATCTGACTATGGCATCCATGTCGAAAGCATATGTCTTACATTTGCATTAAGTATGTGCGTGATAAATGGACGAATAACTCAATATTCAACCGATTTCGACGATTCTTTTTTTATTGGATGTACTTCATTTGAAGTCGGTTATTTTTTTGTTAAAATTAAATACAGCCGTATTGGGGCGGCTTAGAATACTAACCCGAATCCGTGTTCCGGCTGGGGGCTTGAGAGCCAGTTCTTTCTTTCTTTTTCTTCTTTCTTTCTTGGCCGGCAACGCATCGGTGATGCCTTTGGTGTTGCTGATGTTCATGGTCGGCGATAGCCACTTACCATCAGGTGGATCGTCAGCTCGTTTGCCGGCTATTTCCATAAAAAAAATTAGATTATTTGTAATACGCTTATACATACACACCCTCGCGGTAGGTTTTTACCTGTGTTGCGGGTGGCATAGATGACACATATAACACATCCCAATAACACCCATGACCCGAGTACAAGAGTTAAAAGAGCTTATACTTATTCTATAACAATCAAAAAACTTTTCGGGGTATCTTAGTAATTTTGGATGTTTTAAGTAGAAATTACTCTCGGTAAGTCTTGTCAGATTGATACTTAATCAATCTGAATTGAAATTGAATATTGAATCCAATAGCGACGTTATTTCTTCTTTCGCGCTAACACGAGCAAATATGCAATAAGTAACCATAATTTTCATTCGCCGTCCATCTTTTCTTTCTGGCAAGCAAGCACTTACCGCTCTCACAGTTCGAGAACGACTGTGTTCAGAAAAAGTCTGACGCAAAAATCGGACGTGTATCGAGTAAATACGATCAGATAGTCTGATCAGACAATCGGAAACAAAATCGGACGTGTATTCCCAGGGTTAACTGCGCGTCAACTGCACTCATCCTGCGCGCCTGCCAAACTTTTCTTCGACTATTTAGTACTCTGTGTTTGTGTTGTCTATGAGAGAACAAATAAACTTATTAATTAATCAAATACAATTTATTATGTTTCCATTAAAAAACGTTGAAGAATATTTACTTATTATCCCAATAAGGATTTTAATGATATTTCTTATAAAAAAAGTAATAATTTGTGCTTCATTTCACAAAAAACGTCATATGTTATGTCAATATGGCAGAATGAAGATCTTCCCTTTGCCTCGTAAATCGTAATGCAATCAGTAAAAAAAATTCAGAAAATCTTGACGCGCATCAACAGAATACCTTTTTGTGACGTGAGCGTTTTTACAAGCGCTGGCGTGACATGAGCGTGTTTGACAGCGCTCGCGAAAGCTTAGAGAATACGGAAAGTGTCATTTTGATCGGAACTTCACTGCAACTGCACTGCAATAGAACTTGTTAAGTTATGTGAATCAGGGTGCTGATCATTGACGTGCAGCAGAAATAATGTTGCGGATGAATGACAAAGTTCGCTCCTCCTAATACCGGGGGTGTAACTCAGTGGTAGAGTGTCTGCTTCGCATGCTGAAAGTCCTGGGTTCAAATCCCAGCACCTCCACTATAGATGAATTGTGATAAAAATTTGTTTTAATTTTTTATACTAATGACATTTGTTTTTACTAATAAGCAACATTTTCATTTCATAGAATTTTTTGTAATTTTTTTCCAAATCTTGCATGAATGTATTGTATTACTATGTAAGTTGTGAAGTATCGAAAATTTTATATTTTTTAGGGTTAGTCAGTCCGCAGCATAGCATAGTTATACTTAGTACTAGAAAGCTGTAATTTAGAATCAGCATAAAAAGCAGAGGAAGCAAATGAATAAATGATAACCTATGTCACCATATTTTGCGAAAATAATTGTTTTTACAAGGAACAAATTTCATTGAAGGGCGTGGTAAAAATTACTGTTATAAATTATTCATGGTTTGTTTTTATTTTTTACAGGTATCAAATTCATTATGAGTGCAGAAGAAAATGAAATATTAATATACTTACCTAATTGTATGGAGAATAAAGTGTAAATTTACCTTCTTTCCTGTTGTTATGAAATAGAAATTCTAAAATTGTTTGTATGTAAGTATTTATGTAGATACCGACTGGAGAATATACGCACTTTGTTACTAGCCTTATAATAATAATAATAATAAATAAGCTTTTTTATTTATCCCATATTAAAAACAGTAGTTCACAATAAAATATAACTTAGCAAAACAAAAACTGATGATGATTGTTAGTAAATATTAGTAAAGACTTATGACTATAATTAGTTGATTAGTAATTTATTATATTAATTGATTGTTACTAGCCTTAAAGCACAGGAAATGGGGGACGGAGGTCATGGGGAAGGAAAAAAGAATGTGTTTCAATACTTTCAATACTACAATTACAAAACGTAACTTTTCTTTTTCTCCAGATTTTATCCTTTTCCTTTATTCCACTTTTCCATGTTTTTTTATTTTTTTATGCTTAGAGCAGGCAAACGAGCAGACGGGTCACCTGATGGTAAGTTATCACCGCCGCCCATGGACATTAGCAACACCAGGGGCGTCACCAACGCGTTGCCGGCCAAGAAGATAACGATAGACCCGCTTCTTGTTCCTGTTTCCTTAACAAAGGTTACCTCAAAAGACCACTATTTAGCGATAACGCCGCCTTTTTGTTGGTAAGTTGTTGATCATGTTGATCCTCATAAATAATTAATTGATTTATTTTATTTCTATTACGTTGCACGAAAAATAAACAGGTTAATATATCTATCTATCTAAATCTTGTCAGCAAAAATATTCTTTTCTGCAATCACTTAAACAAAATTCATTCACCAATAATTGTTTGCAAAAAACAATTAATTAAGCATTGTAAGTATCGTCAGCTCACACGTCAGCGAAGGTCGAGGTGCAAAGAATGTTTAGTAGGTATTAAAGCGAGTGAGCGTCGAAAGGGTAAGTTCAATTTGACAAGGGGTGACAATTTGACTAATGTCACTGTCACTTTCTTCAAGGCGATGCCGGTTTGGTTAATACAAACAGGGTAGATTTTAAGTTGTCTTGAGAAATATTCTATTAAGTAATTATCTGGTTACATAAGCTGTTATGATGTCTGTCAATACCTGAATCAGTAGGTCAATGGTAAGTATAGTAAGATCGGATGTGGCTAGTTTTACGTTTTACTTTGAAAAAAGTTTTAATAATGACATTAATTTATTAATAAATATTTTTACACGTAACATGATTTTATTTAAAAATTAATGGCTTAAATTATTATAGTCTTATCTTGTAAGAAATACATAGACTAAACCTATCGACAACTTCGACAAGCTTTCCAACTATGTATTAAATAGGTACTTTTATATAGATACCTACCCACAACAAGATTGATGACATAACAAGACTCATAGAAGTCATTAACCATTATTCATACGATAACCTATAGCTTCCAAAGTTGCTTAACTTCAATTAAGACGAGCTGAATGAATATGAACGCAAGCGTAATTAAGCGTTCATACTCTGCAATCTGCATCACTTTCTCTTTTACGAGTTTAGTGTGAAACAAAACTCTTAGGTAATTTACTCAATCCAATATTTATAAAATAATATTCAAGTATCCAGAGAAAATCTAATATGTCAAAATATATATTCTTTTAAAGGAAATAACTTGCTTGCATAAGTAAGAGACTTTTAACAGCGCCATCTATGGAGTAGAGTTAATTTAGGGTTCTAACAAAGTTGTACAATTTACCCCACAGAAATATGTAGTAGCGCTGCTGGTAAAGAACTTAGGAGCCAAGTGAAAACACGCAAAAAAATTAACTTGTTGTCTGTATTTAGGAATGGAATTTAGAAAAGTACATCCTTATCCCTTGTCTATGTTATAGTGGGGGAGCTGTGTGCAAAAGTTATGACTGCCTTTTTTATATGTAGATACAAATGTTACTATAATATAACTACCCGATATGGTTACCAGGCACTGCGATCGAAACTCGTAAAATTAAATTATTGCACGATTGCTTCTAAAAATAGTGTTTTAGATGAAACATGATAGATTTTTAGTGAGTTATACCCACCTCTTAGGTATTTAATGTAAGGTAAGACAGAATGCTAATTAAGATAAATATAAATAGTAGTTACTGCGAATGTCATTTAAAACATAAGTTATGCTCGTCCCGCAATGCTCACTTTACTCTACCTATTTCAGATTAGTGTGTTTAACCAATGATATTATATATTAAAAAGAGGCAGATATGTCATTAGCGCGCGCGTTGTGTGACTCAAAAAGTTCCCAATTGGGAAATCTTATTCAGGTGAAGAAAGAGATAGCGATGTAGTTTTGACGCCAGAGCGATAAAGACATTGCGGACATCGGAACAGATTTTTCGGTTGATTTGTAAGGGCATAACGTATCTATATTTATTTAAACATCATTGTGTTTAACTATCTGATTTGCCATGTCTTCACATTAATATTTAAGCGCCAAACTATACACACGATTTGACATATTTCAATGGACAAAAGCAACGATACCGTTTCGTGGACAACAAGCTCTAAGCAAGTGAGAAGACAATTGACGATAGCGTCCAAATCACATGCGTCTACGTGGACATTTCACCTAATTGACAAACTAGTGAACGAGCCACCTGGCGGTCTATTATGAACTTTAAGAATTCCAGCCAAGTTCCAGTGTAAACGTCAAATTCGTGTTACGAAAGCGATCACGTGACACTTTTTAGCCAATTATACGTCTTTTAAAGCCCGAGAAATGAATTGCCTGGATTATGAATGGTTTTATAAAAGTTCATAATGGGCCCGCTGATGGTAATTGTTCATTATCAACGTTGCCCATGGCACCGCGTTCTGAATGGAAGCCTCACCTACATTCTTACCGACTGGTTTTGACATTGCGTCCAATACAAATAAAAAAATATATGCCTGATTTTAGGGTGGTAGTCAGGCAAGTAAGCAACCACAGTAAAATATCTTACCTCCATACAAGTAAGTTGTTATTTGAATGGTGTTGTTGTATTAAAGATGGTATGAGTGTGCAGCGTCGCCAAAAGAAGAGATCGTTCTCCATGGCTGCATTTCTTGTTAAAGAAGTGCACCACGCCGGTTACGTTGGTTTGGATTAAGATGAATGAAGCCCTTTAGTGTCTGTATTTGTAAGTAACTTAATGTTCAGGATCTTCATTTACGGAATTCTTCTTCTTCCGTTTAATTCTTCGTAAGAAGTCACCGTCAACCATGGAAATCAGCAACATCAAAGCGTCACTGTGTTAGGTACTTGCTACTGGTATCTATAAACAAAACAGAAAAATAATCTTTAATCAAAACAGAATAAATTCATTAACATTGTCATTTTATTGTTCATCAAAACAATGTTACAAACAACCCCGCACTATGGGTCAATTGTAACACTCGACACTCGTTTTTAAAAGTGGGATTGCAACATAATTACGATTAGTACTCTAACGTTGACTACCCAAGTTGGTAGACACTTAAACTAAGTTCCTTGGAGAATAACAGGATTTTGTTAGATATCAACAGTTTTGGCACAATCGGCCACGAACTAAAAACTGTTACTTTTGCCCCCGGTCTCCCCTACGCGATGAATAAAAAATTCATCCTCGCGTTACCTGTAGGGGAGGTACCCTGAAAAATATTAGGTACTTGAATAAGTTCTCGCTGTTTTCAAACAGATGGAATTGTGCATATGATTTCTGATGTTAACGCATGGACCCGAAACTACTGTCTGTAACCTTGAACTTTAGTCTGTGCTAGTCAGCCACGCTGTAAACAACGTTGTTTTTTGTAGTAATAAAAATGTCGAGTTTTGTACCAAGTAAAGGGTATTTGCGGGGAGTTTTATTTCATTATTTTATTCAAAAGAAATCTGCCGCTGAATCACACAGTATTCTTGTAGAGACTTACAAAGAGCCTGCTTTATCAGAGACAACATGCAGAGACTAAAGAGTTAAAAACTATGATTTTGATCTTGGATGCTCTGGCGCACCGAAAAACTTTCAAGACAAAAAAATTGGTTGTCTGTAAAGTCGGTTTACGGACAATGGTTTTACGTGATAACGTCTATTTCGTAGAAGAATAATTTATGATATAAATAATGTAATGTAAGAACGTAATGGAAGCCCTACGCACGGAGCCGCGGTGCTACTCGCCAGTTGTGTCAGCTTGAACATGGCTTGACGCGCCACCGCGACCCGCGTATCTAGCTAGATTATAATATTAAATTTCATACTAACTATACGATTTTAAACATATTTGAGTTGAAAATTTGGTTTAAATCGTTTTAAATATCAGGAGCTGCGCGACATCTGTGATTTTCTTGACTACAACTAAAGTCCGAGTCGATGTACTGTGTAAAGTTCTTTCAAGTAGTTCATACCTATAAACAGAGATGACGCTATTGTAGATTTTCTTCCAAGCGGACCGATTACGCTTGAGTGGGAGAGAGACGGCCGGTCTAGCGTGCCTCTCTCTCTAATGCTGCGCGCGCTTCCGTGACGTTACTCGGTTTTCGTGAATGCCTCTCAGGCTCATCGTCTTTATAAACGTTATCACGTTAAAATTACAAGAATTACTTGATGAAGACCCGTGTCAGTCCCTATCTGCACTTGCAGGTTAATTACAAGTAGATAATACGACCGTTTCGAAACGTTTGAAAGCCTTAGGAATAGTCTAGGAGCAAGGACATTGGGTGCCTTATGAGTTAAAGCCGAGAGACATCGTACGGCGTTTTCTAACGTGCATCAACCGGCCAAGCGCGTATCGACTGTTACTCATTAAATACTTAGGTATGCTAACGTACCCATGATAGTTTTCCTTGTAAATTCATTATATTAGGTCTTTACCTAGGCAATTAGAGATTTGTATGAAAATTTTAAAATATAAATTTTTTGTTTTTTATTTTTTATTTTAGCTGATCAAAGTACTGGTCAAAATTATCTACACAAAGCCATTTTGATGGTTGTTTGTTTACCTCTTTACTATAGAAGTCTGCGGAAGGAGAGGCTATGAAGTCAGCAAAACTGTTTTGTACTGCCTCTCGGGTACACTGTCTTATAAGTACCGTGTGCTAACCAATTGCGCCACTGGAGCTATATCTTGAAGCTGTAAAGGCCACTAGGGCTAACAGCAACTACCAATTTGAAAAAAAGCCCCTTGGGTCTAAAAAAGTAGAAAGCTGTTGGGGCAATGTACGCAGTACCTACGCTGGGTGACGGAGAGCTTCCAGCTGTAACTCCTATAGCTTTGTGATAGTCTGTCTTGAAGTGTGAGCTCACGCGTTGTCGTGGAGAAGCAATGGCTAAGAGCGATTGACCAGTCTTGGTTATTGAATTGCGAGATTTTCCATCATTGTTTACAATTCTGGGCAATAGACATCTGGCGTCACTGTTGTGCCATTCGGTAAGAAGCTGTGATGTACAAATCTGGCACTGGTCCCTCAGACAGTCACCATTATCTTCCTATGAGTAATCTTGTTTTAGCGCACTGATTAGGTGCTATACCCGGGTCCACCCACTAAGACGAACGCTTACGGTTGTCGTACAAGATTCACTTTTCATCGCAGGTGACAATTCCATTTAGAATTCCTTCGTTTCTATGCCGATTCAGTAGTACTATACATGCTTCGACGCGCAAGTCTCGATGTTGGTCCCTTAGTTCGTGTGGCACCCACTTATCTAGCTTTTTTATCTTTCCGAATTCACGAAATTTGCTTCAGTGTTGTTTTGATTCTACAAAGCCCGCAGCAAGCTCAGGCGTAGATTAAGTTGGATCCGCTTCCACTATCACCTTCAATTCATCGTTGTCGATATTGGTTATATCAAAATTTCCAGATTTAAAACGATTGAAATAATAATGATTCATGTTTATGCAAGCAATATTAGGCTCGTACAGGTCGTTAATGTTTCGTGTTGTTTGCGCAGCGGTATTTCCACGTAGGAACTCATATTCGAAAATTATACGAATTTTCAGTTTATCAATGACGCCAAAAACTACCACAATTTCATAAAAACAAAATAACTATCTAAAAACATATGACTGAGTTTGAAATTAAAATAAAACGGATTTCGAATAAAATTTATTTGAATTTTAAATTGCGCGCCAATCCACAGATAATTAAATCTGAAAAAGTTGGTTACAAAATCTCCAATTTCATAGGTAAAGGCCTTTTGTAAAGGTTTTTGCGTTACAAATAGCCAATATAGAACAAATTTTCATACTCCAGAAAAGGGCTGTTAGGGCTATTTATAAACTTAGGTCTCGGGAATCTTTGCGTGAAAAGTTCAAGGAAATAGGTATACTTACAGTAACTTCCCAGTATATCTTTAAGAATGTAGTTTTTATACGGAAGAATATAAACGCGTATAAACAAAATTTTGGTATTAATATTCGCCAAACGAAAAGAATGCACCAATTAGTTACGCCTTCGTTCCGCCTAAGTAAAGTGCAGCGATCTTCCATAGGGCTTGTCAATAATAAAATCCCAAAATTAATACGTGACTTGCCAATATAAACTTTCAAAAAACGTGTAAAGACACAATTGTTAGGCAACGGATATTATAGTGTAGACGAGTATTTAAATGACAAAGACGCATGGAAATGACCAGCTCTGCAACCAGTTCCGCTCAGAATAGTAAATACTTTTGTATTATTATCTTTTTTTGTAATATTTTTTAAAATATGTGCTGAGGAGTTTCATTAGGCTTTTCTTCTCCTCCACGACAAAGCACCTCAAGAAAAGCCAAAAAATGACGTGCATAAGTGTATCAGTAATACCTGAATGAATAAAATATTTTAACTTTGACAAAAAATGCACATGAGTACTGAATTTCAACTACATAATGTGGTTCAGTAGTTTCGGAGAAAATTGGCTCTGAAGGGTCGCAAGTGATCCTATAAGGGTTCCATTTTTCGTTTAGAATCCTAAAAAAATCTTTTAAAGAAATAGAAATTTCAATTTCAACACTTTAAAAAAAGTTCCATCGGTACGCTTAAGCGACTAGTTGCGTAAGCAGTACCGCTTATAGCCTAAGTCGTACTTAGAATAAATGAGAACATTAAGATATAACGTAAGAGTACAATGTCATATTATAAATAATAATAAATAACACTTCACTCTCATAGCTTCACACTATGATTCCCTATGTCGTGAGTGCCATGGACAACACACAGAGACAAGAACACTCATACCCAGACTGAAAATAGAAATTCAAACTCATCATTCATATTTTCGCCTCGCTGGGAATCGAACCCAGGACCCTTGGCACGGCGATCCGGCATGGTAACCATCGCGCCACACAGGTCGTCATTATTTGTTCTCTCTTTCTTTATTATAGTTTTGGCTCCAAGTATTGTAATTTTGGCCGTATAATCATTTTAAATAATATTTTGGAGTTATTTAAAATATTACATAAATAGTATATACCTTAGTATATGATCAGTAAGTACAGGTACGACTTGGGCGACAAATTAAAGTTTCAAATTTACTCACAAAATCTCAAGCTAATTTAGAGGTTATTAAGTATCTAAGGTTTAAATGATTTGATAAACACTGCAAAAATAGAAAAGAATAAAAAAATCTTATTCTCTTTTAAAATTGTTTACGAATGAGTAACAAAAATTAATGAAAACGTTGCAATACTCTACTTTATCTTACTTTTCTGTGGTAATAACTGGCTATCCATCCAATTGCTATTGTTTACTCGCATGCCTAAATGGTTTAATTAGACACCACTAGATTCCATTTAATGTAAGCGGGTGGCCAGATATCAGTGAGGTACAATTTAGGCACAGGTACATACGACTTGGGTAACCTTACCCTAAACCTAAGCAATCACTGTAAGTTAGAAAGTACTTAAAAATAACTTACTTAAACAACTTACTCAAATAGTAACTTAGAAAATAGGTAATTGCTGTTGTGAATTTTTTTTAATCTTTCATGAGGAACAATTCAGTAACCATTTCATGGACCTATTTCTGTAGCGACCGCCGTGGATGTTCCCAAGATGCATGAATTTTTTCGACATCCATCCATCCATCCATCAGCCCTTGAAGGTCCACTGCTAGACGTAGGCCTCCCCTAACTTGCGCCACTCTGACCGGTCCTGAGCCTTCTGAATCCAGCGGATGACCGCTTTCTTCTTCAGGTCATCGGTCCATCTGGTTTTTTCGACTTAATTGACGAATATCATCATGTCTCTAGCTAGCTTATTACCCGACTACGTGACGCAAATAAGGGTTATGTGTCTTATGTTTATCAGTCTATTTATGTTTGTTTCTATGTGGCGTTGTAGAGACCAAACGCGTTGTAAAATATATTACAAGTAAATGTGATAATTTCGAAAAACCTCGTCTATAACTACTAAAGGTCCTGGGTTCTACTCTCAGCGAGGCGGAAACTTGAATGAAATGAAAAAAATGAATTTAAATATTTGTTCTTAATCTGGATTTTTTTTACGGAAATAGCCGGCAAACGAGCTGACGATCCATGTGATGGTAAGTGGCTATCACCGCCCATGAACATCAGCAACACCAAAGGCATTACTGATGCGTTGCCGGCCAAGAAAGAAGAAAGAAAAAGAAAGAAAGAAACACAACGAACGCAACAACGCAGCGAATTCTAGTGTGGGGCTATGACCATCTAGCGTTATTATTATTATTTTTATCCTCACGTGAAGCCCTACTTCCGACCAAACCACCATACAAGAGTGGTTACCTTATACCTATCATTGCGAGCAGGGTACTCCACAAACCTCCCCTAGGTTGGCTTGGCCACAATATTGTAAAGGACTATCGATACCTGCCTATTACCAATTTACTTACGATTTTAATATACTTCTTTATTTTATAACAGTACATAGTTACCTATTTAATCACATTTTACTTTGTAAACATTTTTGGAAAACTCCATGCCTAAATTTCTACAGCATTTTTAAGTACCTAACTCTAACAGCTAATATTTTCAGGGATACCTAAACTTGTTCCTGCTGTCATAAATTCTATCTGTAATATTCCTTACACGTTTTCAAAAAACTTGGAAAGTAACGGGATTTCGTATAATTCCTGAAAGTTTTCGCGAAAACTTGCGAAGTTTCATACTCGTCCCACTTTTCCAACTTGAGCCGCCAATAAGAGACGCCGCTCTCACGCAGGAAGCCCCGCCCACCGCGTTGCAATACGCATGCTTCCGCTGCAACGCAATGACAGTTCCATCCCGCTCTCGCTCACTCGTACAACAAACTGCAAGGAGAGATAAGGACGGCGAATGCATTTCCCGCGATTATTGCATGCAAATTTTTTATTCAATTGCAAATTAAGTGTTGAATTAAGTAATTATGTATTATTATATAGAATTCCGAGTAGTCGTTGTGAACAAAAAGCAAAGGAGCTGTATTAAAGCTCGAGCAGGTAATTAATCTCTGTATTAACGTGTAGTTAGTCCCTTTTGAGATAAGCAATTTATTTTATGTTTCTGATGTGAGATTTTTAGTGGATATAATGGTCTATTATAATACTTGTGATTAGCAATCAATCAACTTGTGTAAACTACAGTTAAGTTAAATGCTAATGAGGTACAAACAATCCAAAAATTTAAATTTAAAAAGAGAGTTGATAGTAAATATGCTAATTGATTAACTAATTTTATTACCAATGACAGAATTCACAAAATAAATCTATTATTAGAATATGAACTCTAGTTCAAAAGTTCAGTTAAGTTCACACGATCATCATTCTATTTCACTATTTTCTACCTTTAAATGCAATCAATGTTTTCATTTTATTTACATTTATATTTTAAAATCTAGTGCCCAAAAAAAATTAAATATACCTAATTACCAGAGCATTGGATGTCTACTTTAAAAATCTTTTTCAATGCCTGCGTTTCATAGTTTAGATCAGTCTGGGAAATAAATATTTAGATATATTCTTGCAGGTAATTTTACCTAAATTCAAATCATTGAATATTATTTAAACGAGATTTGTAAGCTTCCTGTTGTAAGTACCTTTAAATCATATAGAGTAGGTATGATATCTCTTTATAAATAAGTAATCTTTAAAAAATGTACCTAATGATTGTTTTTCAGGTTCTTCTTATATAAATAAATAGACAGTTGTTATTAATATTCCAATAATTTAAAACTGCAGTCGAAATATACAGTATTAGGGCCCTATTGGATTATAATAAGGCCTTACCTTATTGGATTAGGAACTGGTGTTCCTTGGTCAAATAATAGAACTGCCTTTCGTAAGTTACGTGACACCTTTTATATCAAAATACAAACCTATTTACACAGCAAGACGAAAAAATTACACTTTAAAAAATTCCAATCAGATTAAAATAATATCTCCAACACAAAATACCAACACCAAGTTTGAAAAAAGACTTAAAATTCTAACATACCTAATTAAATACCAATAAACGATTTCTGAATCAACATTAATGGTTAGGTGTCTCCGTCTCGCATATGAGGTAAGAAAGAAATGGGAGATTCACCCTAAACTCGTAAATAATGCTGGAGTCAGACAAGTCACAGTTTGAGTTATGTTTCAGAACATGTGCGTGTTGTCGCCGGACTGGTCGATTATTAAGTTGTAATAAATTTTGTTGTTCTTGTAGGGTGTCCAAGTGGAACAGATGTATCGGGACAACGATAATTGCACCTGGAGCTACTCGTACTATTACAAGACTAATGGCAGCTCATCTATGTTTACAGTGAAAATCGCTTGAATATTCAAGAATCCAATTTGTTAGATGCCTAAATATTATTTAATATCAAGATAGAAACATTTTTTTAATTTATTGCAAAATCTCTCGCGAAGATTTTTCGTGTAGGTACATACCTATTGTAAATTTATGTTATTTTATTTGAAGATACCGATTCAATTTACCACAAATTATGTGCACACACTACCGTTATCTACCTAATAATTGCACCAATTTTGGATTGATGAAAAAATCAAACAACATGGTTCCTATTAACATTTTAATCCGATTTCCGATAGTAATGGTCACCCTATTATGCGGTTACGAGTGTCCTTTGGGAGAAGAGGTGAATTTCGAAAGAACAACGTAGGTGTTTCCTATTTAATTAAGTTGAAATTTATGTGACTTATTGGAGATTGTTAGGAGACTCATGATAAATGAATCCCATTATTTTCTAGTACGAATTGTAAGCTAATTAGAAAATTTCCGCTATTATTAAACACCTATTTAAATTTAGTTCTAATTCACACATAATAAATAGTCATAATTATTAATCAATGGCTGTTTAAAAGTAGGACAGTTGAAATTTTTGAGCTTGTTTTTTAACTAAAAAATATATACACAAAAAAATTAACTAAAAATTTTTTTTTTCTATAACCAAGACCATAATTGGGTAACTGCTTCACTGTTATTAATGCAAATTTTTAGACGGCCGTATACATTAGAGAAAAGTCGTGTTCATATGGAAAAGGATCAACAGCTGTGAGCCGTGCCCAGTGCTGCCTAAATAGTTACTATCGGTTCCAGCGCTCACACTAAAAGAACCGTGGATTTTTTGTCCTGAAAGCCGTAGAACACGGCAATTGCCATAGCATTGGCAACACTGAACTGCTTACTTATACCCCAAATAAAATATAAATTATAAATGAATAAACACCTTTTTATTTATACGCTGAAGAGTACAGCTTATCTATGGCTAGGGAGATATTTTTAACAGACTTAAAAATTAGTGAGAGGTTTTCTGTTTGGTTGTGTTTTTATGTTTGCTACCTCAGAACTCTGTCATATATGACCTGATTTGGAAAATGACGATTGTGACCCATACTATATTTAGGCATTGTTTTGTGGTGAATATTGGAAGACTATTTATTTGCAGTAAGTTTTTTTGTACACATCGTCTTTAATATTACTAATGTATTTTATATGACTAATATCAACTTGCTGAAAATACCTTAGAAGTAATTAAACGGAGATTATTCCAGGTTTTTTCCTTAAGTGACGATTTGAAGGATTTGAAATCCTATCTACTCCTCAATAAAGTCTACGTCTAGGGTGATAGTAGAAAATTAAGTTCAGTTAGGTTAGTAGAGTTAAGGCTAAGCTTACCGGTATTTGGATTCACAAACTTTGACTTTTTGAAGTAAAATGTTTTTAGACACAACTGGTCATTTAATGACATGAAAATTGTGAAGCCGCTTGTGAGGTTAAAAAGCTTAAGCTAAGATTAGATCACCTATAATGTGCTAAGTCAGTCAACGTCAGATCAACGTCATATTATAGGAGCTAAAAATTTTACTGCGCTAAGGTTATTTTTTAGCATATCCACCTCCTCTTCGCACAAAGAAAGGATGATTTTTTTGCGTTTCAATTCTCGTCTATCCCTTATTCTAGAATATATTTAGTTGGATATGTCGTTAAAAAATTATGTTGTGTGTGTGAATACCATTTCTCTAAAATCAGTTGTGAATCATTACGCTTTACGCTATAATGTGCTAATTTGTTATGGATAGAGTGTTGTTGTATTCTCAGCAAATTGTTGGATAGGGATGTTGACACTAATTATAAATTAATATAAATTTATGCATCAAGTATTAGTGGTAACATTTAAAGGCCTAAAATATGATTATTTTATTGGAATCAATCACAATAAATTAAATATCATTAATTTAAAATGTTAAAAATTGTATTCCCTGTCACACGTGACCTCAAACGCTATTTTGAGAATATGACGTCACTATTCCTATTTTATATGGAAATTCAACAAACTTCAGTTGACAGATAGTATTGAGTACCTATCGGTTATTGACGTCACGTGACGTTTTTGGTAGGAAATTTGGTATTGATTTTTATTTATCAATTTTTATTTTTAAATTGAAGATTATTAATTTTATAATATTTTTTTCGTGAATATTGAGGTTCAATCTATAAAATAAAATTGAATCCTAAAATTAGTCAACTCCCCTATTATACATAAAACATACAGCCTTTTTAAGGATATCTGAGCAAAACTCGAAAATCACATTCAACAAAGCGTGTAATACTGAGCTAAAAATAGTTTTTTGTTGTAAGTACTAAGTAGTCACGTAAACTTATCAAAACAAATGAAAAAGATTTTAAATGAAAATGAAAATTAATTGCCCACGACAATTTTATTCTGAAGCTAACAATCTGCATTTAAATATAGAATAATCTAGTGTAAGTTAAATGAAGAATGCCGGCGCGTAATTTTTATTCCTCACATGTCATGTCTCTCTCGTGATGCATGGAGAATGTCCGCTTTTCCCGACTCGTACTAAGTACTGTGTATGAGGAATTATTTTAATGCACTCCTGACGTCCGTATGTAATTTTTATCTTCTTAACAGGCAAGGTGCTGTCCGTTAAAAGGGTTTCTTTATAATCATAATCGTATACTTAATATACATTTTGAAGGAATAACGTTTGTTGATGTCCGAAGTTTAATAGCTTAAATTCGAATGGCTTTTTTAAGCTTTGACAGATATAATAGAAATTATTTTAATAGAAATAAAATAAATCAACTAAATTTAGCGACTTCAACGAAATAGCGTTCGATAAGGACGACTAAAATTATCGCTAAACATTTAATGTATAAAAATCCATACCTTTTTTATTTAAAGAGTTGAAAGACAGAGTTCTGAGGTGAAAATATAAATAAAATCGAACATCTTTTTTGCAGTCGCAGTACTAAAAATATGAATTTTATTGAAATTAAACATTTTCCTTAAGTTTACCGTATGTCATTACTTCCCAGAATTTTATCCTTTTCAGTGACACTATCGAAGGGTGTGATAATACAGGGTGTGTTTTTTTTTCAAAATCAACGGGTTCGATTCCTGGCTAGGAATATTGATTTTTCAAAAATGTAATGATGCAGTTTTAGTTTTAATCAAAATCGGCCCCACGACTCCTTTGAGAATTTTTCGCCATTCCTCGTAGTTTCGGATTTGGCCCTCCATGCAGCTTTGGAAAATTCACCCTGTATACTTTTTAAAACTATACACTTTTTAAAACTAATATAAATATACATTTTACCGAGTACTAGTACTACTAAATTTTAATTTTACTTATTTTTATTTTTATTTGTAATCTAATATCTATATTTAAATTTAATTTAAACTTAGTTTTCTCTTAGTAAGAACCCCTCATTGGTCGAAGGTGAAGGCCTCCTCTAGGGATTTCCAGGTGTCCTTGTTATTTGCCGATGTATGATATCGTCTGCCCACCGAGCAGCCGGCTTGCCTCTCTTCCTAAAGCCTGATGGACCGATCCAAGATGTCAGTCTGTGGGACCAACGATTATCCGACAGTCGGGCAACGTGACAAGCCCAGCGCCATTTTAATTTTTTACAGTAACTTAAGGCATCAGTAACATTAGTCTTTTTCCTTATAGTTTTATGAGGTATTTTGTGAATTCTTTTGACATTTAACAAGCTTCTCTCCATACTTATTTGACAAGATCTAATTTTTACTTTCATTCGGTATGTGAACTTCCAAGTTTGGCTAGCGTGACTTAGTGATGGCAGCTATTGGCATAAAAGTAATATAATTTATTTTCTCCAACGATATGCGAAGAACGAAATGTTTCTTTGCTAAGTAATTGTAGCAGAGGAATTTAGAGTCTACGCGGTGTTGGTCGGTTTGGTTGTTAATACAATCCATTCATTCATATACGAGGATAAAAAGGTTCGCTTTTTGACTTATACAGTCGTATTTTTAATTCCTGAGTAAGTTATTATATTATACTTAGTGTTAGTAGATATATACTGCGCGAATAATTCAGCTATAAAAATATTAATTGAAAATGTATAGCAACGATAAATCAACAACTAATTTAGTATTTTCCTATGTCAAATTATAGGTTAATCCTTTTGGTTCGCTTTAAAATTTTTATACTAGTGAGAATCACCAATTATCAATCAATCATAACTTCTTTCATAACTACTACTAATCATAACTACTTTTAGTGAATGGTACTTAAGGATATCAATAAATAAAAAAATAAAAAGAAGAAAATGGACTGACAAAAAGAGGAGAAAAGCCGGGCAAGTGCGTGTCAAGCCACGCGCACTTTAGGGTTCCGAAGTAGTAAGTTTATCGACTATTACTCATTAACTACTTATGCTAACATAACCGTGATAGTTTTCCTTCATAATATAACCTATTTATGAGGTTTTTTTACTTGTTCAACTCTAACCGTTTAGCCAGGGGGGGACTCCTAACTAAAATTAACACTTTAAACCTAAATATTTCGCAAACGGACCCTTAATTCTAAAAATGGTCTTAAAAGACCCTTAATATTTTTGGGAGACTTTTTCAACGATTGTATTATTTACAACCTTTGTATTAATTACTCTCCAATACAAGGCTGATTCAGAAGGGAGAGTGGTAGCCAGCCAGGCCAAGCAAAGATCAGCCTATCACCTTGAATAAATATTGTCAGGATTAATAGCATCGATCATTGTTTAACAGGGTGTACTTAATACTATACTCTGCTAGAGTGGGTTACCTTGGACTCAAATACGAAGCCTCTCAAAGATCATAATTATCTTCAATTAACTGCTTGCTAATAGCTGCTTGCTAAAAGATAGTCTTGTAGTTTGAACGTTGTTCTCCCGAACGTGGGGGCCCGAGTTCGAACCTGGCATACGCCTCTAATTTTCAACCGTTTCGTGTGTATTCAAAGTTAATTGTCATTTTCTTTGATGAAAGAAAACATTGTGATGGAAACTGTACATCTTGGCTCAAATCCCTTCTCACAAGACTAGCAGACTTCACACACTTTTGGTAACATGTAAAATTAATTTTTTTCGTGTGATTCCTCATTTCTTTACAGGTACTTGTTCCTACTTAGTAGGTACATAACTTGAACATTTTTCTTTCAGATGAATAGTTGCTGTTGGCCCTAGAGGCCTTTACAAGTACACGCAGTCATAGGGGCAAGCCTGGAGAGACTCAGCCGAGAAGACCATACTTATGTACATTGGGAGTGATAGCTCCAGGCCTCAAAAAGCAGGAGTAATGATTGAATTATAAAGTGCGATTAAATATTTTTGATAATAATAAAAAGTACAAATACCTACCTATTTTATCTTTTCAGAATGACTAATATTTCTATTGAAAAATGTTTTCAGATTTTACGAGTAAGTAAATATTCTCTTTTTATTTTACATTTTACAGTCACTGTCTGTAGTATATCGTATCTACTAATTTATTACCTACTTACATACTAGACACAAACTTACCTACAATACACATACCTGAGATAATGATACTTAAACATTTCCATTAAATAAGTACTATTTTATGCTGAGATGGCTTGATTAAAGTGCATCGTTTTACCGTACGCATGTAAAAAAGTGATGTACCTACCTGACTGCATTTAAAATAAGAATTCTAACACTAAACACATACCATTACAAAAAAAAACAAAGTATAATTTTTATAAAATTTTAAAATTTTATTATCATTCAGTTATTTCTTAAAAAAGAAAACAATAAATATTACAACTGCATGTTAATGATACTGCATATTAGAAATTTACTAATTAAAAAAATTACTATAGAGACAACACATTTATATCCTAAAGTAAGAACCCAGAAAAAAGAAAAAAAGATATAATATTATATAATATTATCTAACCCAGCATAATTTACTTAAAAAAAGATAAAAATGTATATTACAACTGCATGTTAATGATACTGCAGTTTAGAAATTTACTAATTAAAAAAATGTATAGACACAACACATTTATATCCCAAATTTGTAAAAACCCAGAAAAAATACATAAACCCAGAATAATTAACCCTAAATTGAGTCAACGTCACAAACCAAAACAAGTCAAAACAATCAGTTCATCAATAATCGCTCCTGAAATCGGAGACGTAATGAGCACAAGCGGAGAGCGGGAGCGGGAGCGGACGCGCACACGTGGCGTAGTCAACTGCTCAGGTGCGCCCCGCCCGCTCGCCCCGCCCCGCCGTCAGCTCACCTCGACTCGCGCTAGTGCTGTCAGACGCGCCTGCACTCGACGCTCGAACGCCGGGAAAACACGAAACGTTTTCCGCCGCGAACGCGCACCGAACTTTCAAACAGTTCAATTTCGTATCGCTCACGTATCGAAGTTTTATTTATTTAGATTTTTGTGCTGTGTTATACCGATTTAAAACTTGTGGGATGTTTGTGATTTTCGGCTATTATTGTGATTTTTTTGAGCTGTGGTCACTCTTGAAATAAATAGAGTGAGTATTTTTTATTTTTTATTGTAGGTTGTAAAAGTATTTATTACGGTGTAATTGGAATTATTGAAAATTATTTCCAATTGATATGACTGTACAAAGGTAAGGTGTCGTAAAATCAAAGCGTAGCGCAGTAAATCTTATGGGCCGCCGAGGATTTCAACTGTCCACTCGAAGAAGTTTATTATATCTTTTGAACTTGATTTTAATAGCGTTGGAAACGATCATATCTTGCCAACTGCTCAAGAATACACTTGAAGAAATGATTTATTTAATTGAATGTTTAAGATATATAATTCGATAAATCTTTAACGTTATCAAGAGATGTAAAAGATTAATGAACATAATGTAGAGTTTCCTAAGTTTAAAATAATCTTATTTTTTATGTTTTATTTATTAAAAAATTTTTAAGATATATTTATATCTTAATCTATTATTTCCTTGGCTATATATTTTTATATATTATCCAAGCACTTACATTTAATTAAAATTTCATGACACTATATTTTACGGAATTTTTCAAAAAAGAAATATCCCTAAAATGAACTCAAAACTTCCTTCCAGACTAGTAAAAAAAATGTGTTTCAAAACGGCAATTTGAACTGCATCAAAGGACATTAGAAATAAGCGTGGTTGTAAAAAAAATACAAGAAAAACAAAGCAATGAAATCGTCCGGCCCATTTAACTCGGGCCGGACGGAGTGACAAAAATTCTATACTGAAATAAACGAAACACATGTTGCCTGTATGTCATGTGAGGGAATAGAGGATTAAGAGTGGGAAACAATTATAGGATTTTAATTTCTCTTAATTAATGCTGTTAAAACTTATCGTTTCGGATCATTGTTGCAAATTCAACGTTGTTTTTAATTCTACGATGTTATTAGCAAATGTGAAAACATTCTGTGTAGTATTTCGAATATACATTGTATTATGTTCTTAAAATAATAATAAACATTATGAGTGTAAGTATATATTAGTAAGAAAGTAAACTTTAGAACAATTTTTATTTGACTAGGATTATACTTAGGTTTTAATAGTTTATCGTAGGTACAGTCGACAAATAAATTATGTATGCAAGGCATGATTCTAAAACCTTCTGTAATAATTGATATTACAGATTGTATGTGTTATTATCAATGTTAAATCATACCTTACGTATACAGGTATCATACCTTACGTATAAAGGTATCATTTAACATTGATAATAACACAAACAATCTGTAATATCAGTAATTAGAGAATGTTTTAGAATCATGCCCTGCATACTTAATTCCTTTGCCGACTGTACATTTTTAATGAGTTTTCTTTGTTTTCTATTCATCGTTAAATATTAAGATAGTATAAATAATCAGCAATTTTTTTTCTTTGCGTAGTTTTAATATACATGTCTTAATTCTATTAAAGGTTCAAAACATCAAGCAGTTATAGCTAGTTATATCCAATTCAAATTGATTTATTAAAACAAGTTATTTTTACAAATAAAAAGACAATGCATTCAAAAACTGCACCAAAAATTACATAATCGACAATAAGGCAACAGTCGTAAACGTTGGATACAAAATCGTTGTAATTCCGCCAAATTCGCACATTTGTCATTCGTTTCGGTTGTACGACAAATAAATCGAATGCACAATGACTGCTAATTTGCTCATAAAGATGTATGCACCGGCGAAGTTCATAAATCCGACCGAGTCACATTCGGCCTACCGCTTACACTCATAAACCTCTGTGGACACTTTTATAGCCCAACCACGTGTCGGAGATGAGATTTTTTCAGCACTTGACTCCACATCTGTAGCATTCTCAATACTAATTTATTGTTTGTTAATAGACCCCCCAGTTTATTAGATTTTATGTAAACGTACAAGTTTATTGTAATATCACCTGATTTTGCAATACACAGTTAAAATACTAAAGGACAAGCATAGTGATCGTTTTTGAAAGACGTTAATTATGGATGATGATAATAATGATGAAATATTTTTTATTAGTGACAGCAAAAGAAAAATTTGTTTATCCATGGTTCATCAGTGGTTGAACCACTCAATCTCCAATGAAAATACCTATACGTTAATAAATAAGATGTTCGTACTTTTTTTCAATTTACTTCGCTTACTTAAGCTATAAGTTTTGCAACACATTCAAAGTGCATATTAGTTACGCATATAACGTTATAAAAATATTTTTTGCTTGTAATAATAATAATCTTATGATTCGAAGAAATATACAGTATGCACAGTACATTCGTGTAATTTTTATTGAACTAAAATGTATATTCCAGCAGAGCAATATTTACTATTACAATAGTTTTATAAAGGCATAAATGACAGCTCAGATGTTTGATATCACCTCTTTACTTATAATTTCATTGGGTATATCAGTTCTTAAACTAAGATTGTTCTAGGACTAGGATTTCAAACATCACCTATAGGTATAAAAACCTTTAGGTGTTGTCAGTCATTCCCTAATCACCGTATGATCATAATTTAAAAAATCGTCTCTCATACCTAGCTGATTCTGAAACGTTTCGGTTGGCGTTACAAATGTCGATGGGTAGCAGTTAACACTTACCACCAGGATATCTATCCGCGTGAAGCTGTAAAGGCCGCTATGGCCAACAGCATTTGTCCATTCGAACAAAAACTTACCATAAGGTTGATCAGGTTTCTCGTCTGCTCGTTTGTAGGCTATTAAAAATATAGTCTTCTCCTTCAACTACGAGTATACCCTTTAGCACATCAGCATGAAAATCTTTGGGCTTTATCTTCACGGGTTCTGGCTTAATGCAGATGTTATCTCACAAATGTAATTGGTGATATAAATGTTATCGTAGAAAGTTATAAAAGCACAAGATACATATTATACAATTGCACCTACTTGTACGTGTATGGTACCTTAACCCACTTGTTACGGATGTAACTTTTTGCGATAGAACATAGATATTCACATAAACATGTGAATATAGTTTAATTTATAATATTATATAATTTATTACTAATGCTAATTCATTACTTTATTACGTAATGAATAAACCTTTCTGCTGAGTGAATTACATAGGATTCGTTTGATTTATTTGATCTGTTATAACTCGCTAGACAACTGAACTAGAGAGATAACATCTTCCGCATCATCATCATTATCGTGACGACCCTTAGTTAGGTATTACATGGCAGGTTTTGTTGTGTCACAATTTTGCCTTCCTTCAGGGGCGTTATCTATCTTTGAGTCCAAACGAATCACCCCTGTTCGTAGCTGTTAGGTATAGGTCGCTCACGCTGCTGGGCTCCATCCTATCCATTCAATCAGGAAGGTTCGCAAGTGTGTTGGTAGTTTTATTAGCACGCTGGTCTAGTTACCACCCTAGAAGTAGAAGTATCCCAGAACCCGGAGAAGTAATAATACAGGTCCCATGTATTGGCAAATAATGCATCAGTGCAACATATGCCTTTTGTGTTACTGATATTCGTGAGCTTTGGTGACTGAGTACCATCAGGTGGTTCATCTGTCATTTTGTAGAATATTTACATAAAAAAGTAAAAGTAATAAGTTGCATTCTGCTCTTCGGTTACAAAACATGGTAGTGTATATTACCTACTATCGTTTGATATACGAAACGCTAAGTTTATCGTCAATTTAGTGACATATTCTGAAAAAATTAGTAAATATATATAACAAAAATAATAAGAGCAAGCTAGCAAGCAAGCGAAGGAATCATATACCTAATAGAAGAAATTCAATACTATTTGAAACTGACCACAGGGTTATTATTAATTTTTATTGTACATTGATCCGTATATCAAACGCAAGTAACAAATGGGTTAAGTGTAAAAGTAAATAAAAAATACGGTCAAATAAAAAACCCTCATATAGGTAGATAAATATACAAGAAATACTTCATTCGTTTTACTACTGTTTTCAGCGATTAGTAAAATATACAAACGAATTGTAAGAAAAACATATTTGCGTGACAATTTTTTACAGTTCGCAGCCGTTAAAATACCAATCTGACGTTAATTACTTACAGTTATTAATTAAAAACCAACGTTAAGTTCCATTACTGTAGGTATAATAAAATTAAGTAATATCTACTTCGGAGCCAAAAAAATTTATATCAATCAAGTAGGGAAAATTAATAAAGAAAGTTTTTTCTGTAATTTTCAATTAAAGTTATAGTTATATTAGATCCTGTATTTTCAGTAGACTTCTATAGAGACATCCATTATCAATAAGAAGACATTGCTTGACCAGCTAATGTGTCTCATTTCATCGCAGGTCCATCAATCAAGCTCCACTCTCAGAGGACAATTGAACGAAACCGCGAACATCTGCAGCACTTAACATGTCCAACTAGACCATTCAGAGTCTGTCTGAACGATGACAGCCGTGGAGTAAACTTAACAAGAGTCTAACATAGAAATTGTTATCAATGAATGACTTAAACTACAACGCAGGAATGAGTTCCTATCAATTCGTAAATTCCCTGGCTTCGTGCTATGGGAATCAGGCTCCAGGTCGTACGGGGACCCCAGTAGAACAAGCAGGGCATCCTGGTCTACCGACGCCGGGAGCGGACTACTACAATCCCAATGCCGCAGCCAGCGCCTACCCAAACGCGTGCTTTTCGCCGCCGCAAGTCGGACACCACTACACTCAACACCCATACGCGACACCTGCAGCCGGAGCACACATGCAACCGCAACCGATGATCGATTACACTCAATTACATCCACAACGGTTGGGCAGCACCGCAACGCATATGCATCAACATTCGAACCCGAGTCCCGGGGCTTTATCGCCTAATTTGATGTCCACGCCTCCAAACCAAGCTGCCAGTGCAAGCTGCAAGTTTGTTGACTCGACTTCTACCACAGGAGTTGCTTCACCGCAAGACCTTTCAACTTCGTCTGGACCTGGTAGAACTTCTCCAGGGTTTGGGAGCGTCGGTGGCCAGAATACCGGATCGAGCACTAAACTTGGCTTGACTACGCCTATTGCTTCTCCCGTGGAGCACAAGGCGAATGTAAACCAAAACATCTCAAGCCCGGCATCGAGCACGTCCAGCAACGAGAGCAATGACGCCAATAATTCCAGTTCAAGTAACACGAAAAATTCAAAGGCTGCCTCTCAAGCTAATCCCCCGCAAATATACCCGTGGATGAAACGAGTGCATCTAGGACAAAGTAAGTAGACTTTTTTATAATTGCCATGAAAAAAGCCGATGAACGTCCACTTGATGGTAAGTGGCTATCGTCGCCCATACTAAGGCGTCACTGTTACGTGACTACCCAAGAAAGAAAAAGGAAAAATAATGAAAGAACTGGGTCTCAATCCCCTAGCTGGAACACGACGAGTCGTTTGTTAGTTGACTCAAGCAAGATGGTAGTAGCTATCTATGCGTAACCCACGCAGAAATAATAATAGTACCTAAAGATGGTATTAATGAACTACTAAAATCAATATCAATATTACCAATATAATCTCTCTGCGGGACCCTGCCACCAGTGGGCTGGATTTAGTCGCCTCTTACAACAACCATCCGGCGTGGAATTGTAGTTAGTATTATAAGCCGCCCCGAACAAGGCGTAAATAAGTCTACTTGTTGTATCATTGTCTGTCTTATTTTATCATTTTAATAACGGTATTATCGACTTCAGGATTAATGAATGAACGATAAAAAGCTCAATTCACACTTTTTTACACGCACCGTGAAATTGTAAAAAGTTCGGCTTCCTTGTGAACACAGCCGTGACCACGCCTGCCATAAAAACCAACATTTCGATTTGAAACAAAACTATTCATCAATTGGATGCGAGGTGGAGACAAAATAAATTATATATCTGTTTATAAAGCATTAGCACGCATTAATGTAGGATCGATATGGCTGGCTGATGGATGATGTCCATAATAAGGCATAATGGCTTTGTTGGCGGGCGCTTACAACTCAGTATCCGTACCGAAGCCTTTTTCTCCTCATTTCTTAATGATGAGGAAACCGCCTCGTCACCGTGCCGTGTGATTTGATAGCATCTGACCTTCTGGTGTTCACTATGAATTGGGTTACCTTAAAGTTAATGCGTTTTAAATTGAGAACTTTTTAAAACATTCCTTTATTTTTTATGCTTTACTAACTGAACAGCGCTGTACATTTCTTCCATATGAATAGATGGATAGTTCTGCTCTGCCATTTTTTTTTACTTTTTAAATCACTAAGCATCTTTTGAACATATGGATGACAAGTTTATCTTATTTTTAGAGACAAGTGATTTTATAAAAAGTATTAAAATATATGCGACCCGACTAATAATGGGAGAGTCGGGCGTTGTTCTTCAATCGCTGTCACATACGTTAAGATGTCCTGAGATAAAGACAGGAACAGATGTTTTGTCACCGGTTCCGGGAATTATAAACGTTGTATTGTTTTTATGATAAATATAGAGGTGTGACCTTGCAAACTAAAAATGTTTTATTAAATTGCGATGAACTTATGAGCAAAGGGCTCGGGTTTAAATCCAGACCAGAGCACGTTTAGATAACATTTGGTCGCGTTGTTCGTGATTTTTGTCACTGCTACAATAACACAAACTTTATTTTAATTCACATCTAAATATTACAAAAAACTTTTATCAAATAATGTTCGACCTTTCCAATTTTCTAACTTCACTTTCACGAAGATCGATTTTCCAGTCGTTCTATTTTTGAATTAATACATATTTGACGTTATAGTCACATGAAAAGCCTCAAATATGATATGAGCGTGTTTTGGAAATTGACAGTGTAACTCGTGATTGAGTAGCATTCAAGATTGCGTATCATAAGGATAGAATCCTCCATGCTCCTGACAAATTGATGCTCAGAAGTAAATGCAGACAGCATGTGTGTAGGACCTAGTATTTTAATTGAAATAGATTAACAGAAGTAGCAAATGATAATGTAGTATTAACCGGCTTCTACGTCATATATTAAGCAACTGCTACAACTACTATTAAGCGGCTATAATGTGGCTAGAACAGCAAGTTAAACAACTAAAACATCTAACAAATTAATCGTTCCGATTGGGGAGACCTACGTCAAATTATCACACGCACATGCTCACACGCATTAATATTTAACTTCTTTAAAATTTTCAACGGTTTTTATACGTAACGCGTTTCTTTACCACATTTCAATTATTATTCAAAAAAGCAGAACATTATGAAGAAAATTGCGTATTAGAAAATCCTGGTTGTCATTTGACATATACAGATTTCTGTATACATACCTCGGTATGATAAATTCTGTAAAGCCATCTCTTATCTATCATGACTATGATATTTTTTTACATTTATATTAATGGTTAGTTTAACTGGAGAAGATAAATTTTAGTAGCAGTGATAGCCTAGTGGTTAGGACGTTGGTCTCCCGAAGGCGGGGGCCCGGGTTCAAATCCTGGCACGCACCTCTAATTTTCAAATATTATGTGCGTATTACAAGTTAATTATCACTTGCTTCGGTGAAGGAAAACATCGTGAGGAAACCTGCACACCTGAGAGTTCTCTATAATGTTCTCAAAGGTGTGTGAAGTCTACCAATCCGCACTTGACCAGCGTGGTAGACTATGGCCTGTACCCCTCACATTGTGAGAGGAGACCCCGAGCCCAGCAGTGGGACAATTATGGGTTGTTGTTTAGTTTAACTGGCTAATATAAATGCAGGCTACAAGTATACCTAAAGGACGTACTACAATTAATTTTACCTATTAAGAAATAGTACTTAATATTTTAAGTAGAAACATCAATAACGCAACAATTTTATAAGTGACTAAAAGTTCACGTAAGTGTTAAGTTACACATACATACATGCGAAATACATATACATACATGCATAGGAACATATACTGCCGTTTCCAACGAACTCTGCTCGTGGCCATGTAAAGCAATTCTCAAAATTCCATTTATCTTCTCCACCTGTTTTTCTTTGAATAAAAAAACATTACTCATATTTTACACCTCTTCAGTAACATTTAAACTTCGCGTGTTCCATTCTTATTTCATATTGACTCGACGATAAATGTGTAGTCTGGAATTCACTATTATTTTTATTCGAACGTCTTTTATAGTATACTGTAGGTAGCATTGCAAAATTATTCGTTCGTAAGCTTCATCCTACTAATATAATTTTATAAATGTGATAGTTTCTATGGATGTCTGTTACGCTTTGATGCAAAAACTACCGACCGGATTATCATGAAAATTTTTTTAGGGTACTTATTATCACGGAAAACGCGGGCAGATCGATAGTATAATGTATTATTAAATATCGTACTGTCTAGGCCTTGGTCTCAGTGCTTGTCCATGGCCTCTCTTGACTGGTCAACAAGAACATCACGTACAAGGAATTAAATAAAATATTTGCATTTTGGCTAACGATCACTTGATTGTGGTATTGCCGGGATGAGGGCCAAGGTGTGTACGGACTAGCTTCCAGCGTCTCTGGTCAAGAAACAAATGTTTCTATTTCTATACACGTTTAAATTTCTCTCTCTTCATATATTCGTCACTACGTAGTTTACTAGATTTACACTACTCCGGTCATCATTTCCCTACATATTATTCAAAAAAGAAGGCTTCTTCTGTATAAGTAAATTTTAATATTTTTATATCACTTAGATGTAAATTAAAAGATGCAATAAAGAAGAGGTTTCATAGTTTCCTTCTTGGTCTGTAATGACTCGGTTACACTTATTGCTAGCGATGGGCGGCGGTGACCATTAACTGGTTGTTCGCTCGTTCACAGGCATTAACACCAAAAAGTAAACTAACGACATTCATAAGACTACCACATGATGTTATGATGCATGGTGAGGTAGTAAGTTTTCATCACATTTAACTTTCATTTCATTAACTTTTATCATTTCCCTGCTTGTTAAATGGTAGACACTCTGAATATAAAAATTAAAAAAAATACACAATACTTTGAGGACTCAAGAACGAAAACTTTTTTTATGGAAATAGCCGGCAAACGAGTTGACGATCCACCTGATGGTAAGTGGCTATCGCCGCCCATGAACATCTGCAACACCAAATAAATAAGAATTACAAGCATTTCAGTATCTTTAATAGCAGTTTAAACTGAATTAAACAAATGAAAAATATAACTTCAAGTTAAGTTATTAACATTAACAACAAAACTTAACAAAGTAATCGCGAAGGAAAGACATGAAAGTATGCTAATCACACAGCAAAGAGAATAGAGCTTCCTACCCTCACATGTTTGGAGGTAATAACTTAGGAACGAACATTTCTGCAACTAGACAACTTTTTCTATTCTAGCCTCTGATATTACTTTACTAACAAATACCTACTAGGAATAAATATAAAATACCTACTTCGGATTTTGATATGGGTATGCGTGATTCCTAGTAACAGAATAATGTATCTAATAGTATATTTGTAATTTCCTCCATTAGTGCACCTTACCTCATTTAATCATATTCTAATCAGCTCTCCACATCTTAAGGTTGTCTGGAAGAGATCGCTGTGTAGCGATAAGACCGCATTTTGTACCTCATATGCCTGCTTATTTACTTCTAGATTGTTGTTGTATTATTTTATTGGTATATTAATATGATATATTAATATGTATAAGAAAAAAAAACATTAAAAATAGCTACTAATTATTAAAATGCAGTAGTTTTATATAATCTTGAATTTGAACCTATTTTCATAATGTAAACTTTACTTTACTGTGTACTTTTATTACCTTCACTAAAGTATCATACCTAATAGCTTAACCACTTCCATTGGTTACACAAAAACAGGCAACCGAACTTGTATATTTTGTTTTTAATAGTCATTACAGTAACAAGTAAGATTTATACGGGAAATATAATAAAGGGGTTCAACATTTTCTAATAGATATTCCAGCCGAGATGAAATCTAAAGTACCGCTAGATTAAACGATATTGCTACAAGTACTACCGCTAACGAGCACAGAGCTATAATATTGTGCATATCTACACAATCTTAAGCCTTTACTTGCAAGCTTAAATGGATTAATCTTACTTATTTCATTATTTACTATTTGACTTGATACTTTAAGTAAACAATATGGTAAATATTATTGTAAATAATACCTGTGTATTATTGTACAAATATTTTTAGTTTTTTAAGTAGGGCATGTACTCAATGTTTCCGAAAGTACCTAGGAACCGTAGCCTATATTATGCCTTAATAGAGGAATTATTGCGGAATACCTGTCTCACATTAGTGAAGTACGAATTAGTAATACTTTTACTCATTGAAGTACAATGTCATAGAACAGACATCTCAAACAAAATGTGTGTCCCGCCCGGGAGGTTCGATTTTCAAAATTGAGCCCCTTTTCTCCTTTCAAAATCGAACGAATCCATTGAAGATTGAAGCCACGTGGCGCCAATGCATTGGGACATACATGGTGTTCGCGGTGTCGATTCTATACGCTAGTAATAATACTTCAATGCTTTTATACTACTATTTATTAGACGCCGAAGCATCCACAGTACTTAATTGCGGCGTATCGAAGTGATCAAATTGTAAGAAATATTATATTTGGTATTATCATGAATAATTGGATGACTGACTTTAAATAGTTTTCGTATTTCGTATATTTTGCTATGTAGGTATAAAACTCCTAGAAACTTTCGACTGCAGAGCTACAAACATCACAATATTATTTTTAATTTATCATTGGTCACAATTTTTAGCAATAAAGTTATATTTTAATATTTTTAAGTAAATACCTACTTAAAAGGTACCTAAGTAGTTAGGTACATATAGGTATAGTAGCAAATGTGAAGCCTTAAGGCGTGGTTAACTCGGCAACATGCCAAGTGTCGCTTTAAATAAATTATTATAACATAATCCAGCCTTGTAATAGAGTTTGGTATGGCGTGGGCTTTTTACGTCTTACAGTAATTGAGCACAAAATCTACGATCTACGGTAGTAGGTTGTAAATAAGGTCATCTTCATACAAAGGAGGAACTGAAGGAATCAAAACCTCGTTAGTGTAATAACCCTAAAACGTAAAACAGAATATTAGAGATCCGTCAATTGAAAAGAAATTTACCTTACCAAGTCCTAAGTAAGACGGGCGATTAGTAAATAAATAACAAATTAAATTCCAGTAAAGATTAGCTGCGAGTGAGCGTTCGTTCATAAATAAATCAACCAGTTCGGTCGCTCGACTGTAAATTATGACTCAAATAATATTATGGTAAAGGTAAGCGGCGTGTTGCCTCGAGTTCAGTACTTGCTGGTAAATCTAAAGGCATTTTATTATACGGCGCACGTTAGTCCTGATTTTGATTTTAATCCATGCAAATTGTATTGGTACCATTGCAAAATCCGTATCGAGTTACAACTTTAAATGGTTTATTTGAAAATGCATGGTACATTTGGAAAGCGTAATCCTACATCGAATTTACGTTACTTTTTACTGGAATCCTAAATTTTTGTATTCCTACGTTTGCGGGCTTAATACTAAGTGATTTTCCATAAAACTTATTATATATACCTACCGATATCGCATATAAAATCCGTTGATATCATCATCAATCATTATAAAATCGCTCATGTTGCAATTATAGTTTAAAGTCATTAATATCCATTGTCTACTTGCTATATTCATACACAAACTTTTCATATAGCGTGTGATAGTTGGTTTCAAAGCTACATATTCTTTACATTTATTTCTCACGGCGATGAAACTTAGAACAGACTAGACAGTAATTTTATACCTGCCAAGTCTTCGTCATATCTTTACATCATTTCTTGCTTCCTTAACGATATTCTGTAGAAAGTGGCTGGCAATGGAATGGTAATAAGTTATAGGAGTCTTTGTAGGAACTGTTTAATATTATTCCTATGCTATCTATTATTTGGTATAGACTGTAGGTACGGCTACGCTTCTTCATGCTACATTTTTTATATTTACTTAAAAAATCAGCCTGAACATCTATATTTTTTGCAGTGAAGGTATTTTTTTTTCTATACCTTCGCGTCTCGTTTTTTGTTAAAATTTAATATACATTTCTGTTAAACTTTCTCAAATATCCCAAATTCATTAAAAATCTTCATGATATAAAACCATTCCAATTCAGAGACACTCAAGCATATTGTACCTAAAGAACAGGTAGTTAAATACCTCACCCATACACCCATGCGTATGAGTAAAAGCATGAGATGAACTCAATGATAACATCGCAAGACGGCCGTATCGCAGGAATTCTAGACCGCAGGCCCGCCCGTTGACCGCCCGACCACTCATGCCGCTTAAATATGCATAAAAGGGTTTAAGAAATAAAAACCTCCAACCTTAGCAAAATAAGTAAATAAACTTCGCAAGGGGATTAGCGACGGCGGAGCGCGGTTGGACGGCGCACTATAATGGCGGCGATGACGGTGCAAATTCTCCTTGTATGATTACGAACAACTATAGCTTATATGGTGGTATAGCTGTCTCTCTCAGAATAAACGTCTGTACGTAGTTAGGTACGGTATGGATTAATAATAAAAAAAACTGGGTACACTAAAATTCGCACAAGTATCTAATCGCGCATGGTGATAGGATGTGTACCCTTGGATTGTTACGCCTCTCCTTTTTTTAGTTTCGTTTGCATGGAGAGTCAGTTCGCTTCCATTTTAGCTGACGTGCGTCACAGCCTCAGGCAACAATTACCGTCCACTGACCACTTACCTTCACTACTTTACTTTACTTCACTATTCGTCTGCTCGTTAGATACAAAAACCAAAAGCTCAACCATTGCTTCTTAAAATTAGATTGCATGTCCGTCATTTACTTCCATTCTATAAAAACTGAGTCATAATTGCTAGTCGATGAGTGAGTTTCCATGCAAAAACTAATTAATTTGCAATCGTGATTGTTTCCTCCGTTCCGATATTTAACCGCGATTGTCCCTAATCATATGGAAGTAGCTATCAATTACTTTGTCCATTAATTCTACAATGAACTTATTTAATTTCTTAGTGATATTGCTAAATGAAATCAATGACATACCTATATTAAGCTGCATGCATATGTTGAAGAATTCTTTATTGTTTATAAAGTACGGAATAAATATCCACTGATTCATTACTTGTAGAAACCAAAAAACACGTCTGCAAGTTTTTGATTAGTTTGTTTCATTGTACTGAGGTAAGTAGGTACCTAGACTTTATAAAACACTGTTACACAATGTTAGTAATTATGAATAATAAAACAATATCTATATCCTTTTCATTTACGACTTCTGTAATACTTCTTTATCAAAGTTTGTTAGAAACAAAACTGTAAGTGAAAACTAAGTTGGTATCAAAGTCGCCGCGGGGTTGCGACGTCCCTGAGGACATACCGACTTCAATTATTGATAGCGAGTTTAGCCGATACATAAAATATAGAGGTAAAAGGCAATTTTTTCACATACTTTAACATCTAAGTGTGTTCATGTTTAGAAAGTGAATACGTATATTACGAGTATCGGGTTACTTGCAAGAGTTAAGCAAAAAATGAATTAATAAATAAAATATCTAAATATCTAAATTCATTAATCATAAATATTTTATATTGGAAAATTATTTGGGAATTTAATGTTGCTGGCTGGTTCGGAAGACGTTTACTTTATAAATATTGTAGGTATGTGAAAGACCGCAAACGCTCATTGAGCAAAAAAACATCTTTCCAATTTTGTACATTGGGCCTATTTGCAAAGTATTTTTATAATGGGCAATACAATATGGTGAAGTACAATCCAAAATTCCAATCTTATGTAAAACAGCAATGAAATTAAAGCACTACCAGGTATCTGAAGCACCTCAAAACTAATTTAATTCCCGATCAAACAAAGTTACAGGCAAAGCTTACGTAGTAAGTTATCACGAAAGTTCATACTCGGCGTTTGAATGCTAAACGTTGGCAGCTATCCATCGATTGATCTTATACCAGTAGAGTGGCTCTGATGTATTGAAGGGCTTTGATGTATTTGATATATCAGAATTTAATCCCTGTTTATTCTCCTCCCATTAATCTTCTAATACACCTTTCCTACGATCAAAGATTCAGAGTTTCATTATGCATTCAATCTTGCGATATCGCGATCAATTTGTATGGTAATTTTAAACCAATTAATTAAGTAGTTTAATATTATGCAAATAAGTGAGCTTTGAGTTGGACGACGGACTTAGCAAACTAGAAAATCTTTAAAATATTTTTTTATATTAGTCACATGACATTTAAATGAGATAAACTTTGTGGGAAGAGATTTCTACTGCTACATTCTTTTGGGGTAGCTTTAAGATTAATGGGCTTTATGAAAATTCAGTGGCAAAGTGTCAGCTTCTAATCCAGTAAAATAACCAAAGTAGTACACATCGACCTATCCTTTACCTATTGATAATGATAACTATAATTATGTTGCGGAATTACGAGAGAATTACGAGATTATTAAAAATACGCTTTACACAGTAATTATCTTCACTTATACTCTTACGGTTGAACACGTAACTGTAATTATTACTAGTTAATAGTTATGAAGTATGAAGTGTTACATAAATTGAATTTTCAATGCGAAACATAAGTTTTCATACGCCTGTACATAAATATTAATGCACTCAGGTAGTTTCTATGAAAATAAGATCGTAATTTTTCAAGAATTCACTTAATACACCATAATCATTTATCTGTTAAATCTGCACCAGCTAGAGTCGAACCTGTGACCCTCAGGTCTGCGAACGAGTTACTCAAAAACTTTATTACCAAGAAATCTTAAAGTAATACGCATACTCAATTTAATGCCATTATTGTGTAGACTTCATACGTTTTTAGAGTTACAAAGTAAAATTGTATTGTCATGTCCATCCGTCCGTCTGTCCGTCCCCGTCTGTCTGTCCGCCCGTCTGGCGAAGCAAAGCGCTGAGATCCTTAGTGTTAGAAAGCTGTAATTTGGCATAGATAAAAAAAAATCAGGGTAGCTCCCCTACAGGTAATATGAGGATAATTTTTTTCACGGTAAGTTATCTAGCCATATAGTTATCTCATGCACAGTGGATGGCGCGTCAAGTCAAACTGCAGACTTGAGCAAGTACACATGATCGTGTATGGCCTCCATAACATTGTTATGGTTTATTAAGATTTAATAAGCTCGCAAAAATTAATTAACTTTTTGTTTTCGTCGGTGCCCAGACTTAGATATATTGAAACACATCGCCAGTTGCGTGTATAAATGCTTTTATCTTCTTTATTTACTTGGTGCAATTAATGTATGAAAGCAAAGGTGATTTTTTTACAATTTCATAAATTTTATATAAGATACCTACTTACAATACAACACTCGTACATTATGTATACCCATTTACGTATAACTGTATATAAAAACGGACCTAAAATCTATCAGTAGGGATTAGTACGATGCTTAAGTTAAATCCTGAACCTATACCTTCTCGATTTAGGTACTAAACGCCTACTACTATTTAATATGCATACGAAGATTGCAAACCCAAGAACTAAGTGTTTTAATTTCGTTTCAATAACGCATGTCGCCGCAGACACTGATTAAGTTCACCATAAAGGCTCCTCTGATGCGCTTGCGCATCCAATATTGTGTATTCGGAATTAGCATAGGCATCTCGCGTCGTTTCTCAAACACAAGCTTGCTACATAACGATTTGCACTTATGAGGTTCTGTAATTATTTTACTCATTTCAGTTAAAGTTTAATACTCAGTGCTTAATTTTATTGCCTAATGTAAGTACACTGGCAGGTATATAAAACAACATATTACTATACCTATGTAGGCTATGTACTTTTAAAGGGTGTGGTAACTGAAAAGTTTTACTAGAAAAACGATTCAAGAATAAAAAAATTAAAAGCAATGAAATAACATAGTAAAATATTTAAGTATATGGTATATTTTTAAAATGCTTTGGCCTACACTACCTGATTGCAGATAAATGTAATTAAAACTTAATATCACATTGTTTTATAATATAAAATATTTTATTAGGAGTAGATACTCGTATTTATAATTTTTACACTTTTTGTAATATGTTTGTGGGACTAAATTGGTATTATATAATAAATAATAAATAAACGATTACACGCATGGACGATACATAACGCCTTTAAAGCGTATTCACATTGGAGAGGATAATAACACATCACAATGACACCCATGACCTTGAGTACAAATATTAATCTGTCACATAAATACGTGTATATGCCCCGGCCGAGAATCGAACCCAGGACTTCGGGAATTCGCAGCAGGGTCACTACTAATTAGGCTACTGGGTCGTGATGTTTTCGACCATGTGAATTTTTAGTATAAAATTTCCATACAGTTCTATTTTCAAGTTTTTATTTACTAACAAATGAGATTTATACGATCTGTTTGAATTTCAAAAATATTTGTGTTTATTGTTATTTCAATGACATCTGTAGTAGCCATAGTATTTAGTATCATCATTGGGTTTGTGCCAACTTTTCTGTTACATTAGTTCACTAGTTTTTTATTCCTTTCAGTGTAATTTATAGCAATTTGATTATTGATCAATTAACTAATTCGTTTAATTATGTGGGATAGTAATTAAAGATTGGCGTGTAGGAACTGAAACTTTTTTTGAAGTCGAATTAAAAAGATGCAACTTGTAGTAGATACTTTTGAAAAGATCTCATAAAACCTTGCACCACGACTATCTAGCAAAATGACATAAAGTGAAATACTATTATAAAATATTCATAAAAATATTTTTTACACATTCGCTTTATTTAGTCTTAATATTTATTTACGTAAGATGTCTGGTAATTATAATTTTTACAGACATATTGAACCTACAAAATTATTGTATGATTTGTTTGTGGCTAAATTCGTAATTTACTTACATATGTACGAGAACTAATGCAAGTCTAATTTTATTGTAGTTTATCTAAGGTAATATTTCATAAGTTACCTATCTCTAAACGTATATTTAAAGATCAGTTTATGGTACTTACCATTTAACGCAATTCCTTAATGTTAGGTCTGCGAAGTAAATTCTTATTGCGTACTTCAGTCAGTTACAAATATCTATAATTAAGAACTGCTTTAGTGTAATAATTGAATAAGGCATCGATTTTAAACAATTTGCTTATTTACTATCGCTCGATTTCTATGCAAGGCAAACAAGTGACAATTTTGCCTTGATATGAAAGAACACTTCATTCAACTCAGCAAACTTGTATAATAAATGTTATATGCTATCAAAAGGTTACGCTTTAGGTATACTACATAATTATCTTACTAAAAAATTATTGCCCCTTGAACTTCATAGAAAATATTTGCGGTTTAAGCTATTATTGCCGACTGAATGCTTTTTGCATAACATATTTTTGTCCTATTGATTGAATTTTAGTACAAAATTTACTTAAGTGCCACGTATTTATGTTCCCTATGCTGTCTGTGATATTAAATGATTTAAATAACTTCTTTCCACAACAAAATGTTATTTCTGCATATATTAACTTGGCTTTCAGACATGCCTTTATTAATTATAGCTAAGGAAATAACAAGAAACCAGAATTCAATTTACATTTCAAATCATTCCATTCGCAGCTATTAAGGTGTTAATAGACTAAGCTATTCGTTTACAACAGTTTTATTTGCATAATGTTGAGTTAAGGGCGATATGATATCTGTAATTTGTGAATACCAACGTTTTGCTCTGATCTTAAATCAATCAAAATCTTTGAGATGACCCGAATACTCAGAATAAGTACCTAAGTGTGTTATTAGCATCAGATATGACCATAAGTGGCGACGTACCTAAAACTCCTAAAAGGCAGTTCTCTCTTGCCTCAAAGAAACCCACATTGTAATCGGACTGTTGTATCCGTTTCCTATTAAATCGAAATTTAAAATTAGCGACTTTTACGTCAATTCTATAAACGGCGTGACAAAAAATGTTACATTTCCGAAACAAGTCACTTTGCGCACAATACCCCGGTTATTGTTGATCAAACCAAAATGAACTGAACATCTTCATCTCATGTCCGCTGCAAAAAACAATATAATACACTTATTGGCGTCATATTTGATATAATGGTAACAGTGCAATTGTTTTCGAGTCCATAAATAACTTTTTACAAAAGATTCGCGGTTTACTCAAAAGCTAAACGGGCTGATAGTATTTTTTTTCTTCGTTCGAGCCGGCTTTCCTGCGGCGGTACGATGCCTATAAATATTAATACAATCAAATGTTTTGACGTGGGCCTCTTTTTAAGCTTTTATCTTGTACCTTCGCTTATTTTTTATAAGCGTCGAATACGTTTTTATTTCGTGTTAATTTGGCCAGCGAGGTTGGTCTTTTAACAGATCGTAAAGTAGAATCGGAATCGGATGCGGATTGCGGGTCGGCGCCAGGTGTCTATTAAGAGCACATTAAAATCATTTTGCCAAATTACTATGGGAATACATGCAGCGATGTGGGGTACTGACATAATACCCGGTATTATTTAAGACGTTTCAAAAGCAAAATCGATTTTTTAATAAACATATTGATTTATGAAGTTAGTTTTGCGCATTTTAAATTTACTGGTTTTTATGATTTTTCATCAAATTTAAGGTAGGTAACTTGGTTAAGGGTATCTAGACAATAACGATAATATAAATAACAATCACATTTTATTCATATTTTTCTTTTAATTTTACTATTTCAGTATTTTTATTAAATTAAAGATGCCAATGTAGAGTATATGTATTATAAGATACCTGCTTAAGTTTATCTTTACGAGCAAAGATTATTTCGAATTAGCATAACGGCGATTACTCACACTGTATCATTAGTTCTTAAATAAAAACATAAATCTTCACGGTGACTCTAAAGACTTTAGAACAAACACCCACTATTTTACGATACGTTCATTCTAATTCAAACTATAATGCTATAGATATAAAATTTAAATGTGTTTATACTTTATATCACAGGTTCGGTTTCGACAAGATCTGATCAAAGTATCTAAAATGGTCACAGTTAGTGGGTTAACCACTTTAAATTGTCATCTGTCTGATTTATTTCTGTATCTTTGCGGTCAACACATTTTTGTGTGCGTCTTGTATTTAATTTTATTCGTATAGCGGTGTTTCTTTTATATCGTGTGGAATTTAATAGAAATTAATTTGAGCAGATACATTTATTCGTTAACCTGCAACACTACGAAAGTGGTAAACTTTGGTACTGTTGCAGATTCAGTCATGTACATTAGGTACAATGTGTGATAAATGGATGATTGCCATGTGTTTGTGTGATGTGTTTTCGCTGGTTTTTGATGAAGAAAAATACTGGATTTCTTGATGATACTTGTAATTACGATTTCGAATTTTACAAAATATGAAGCGAGTAACGTATAGTGGAAAGTTTTTACGACGAATGCACTGAACGAACAGTAACGAATGACGGTTTTGATTTTCTGTCTTCCGATTGGTCGCCCACGCGTTGGTGTTGCCCGCGCGCAAGTGTTGCAGCCATTAAAATATTATTGTGTGCATAGACACCATGTCATGTAGAGTTATTAAATTTTAGCTTTTTGCAAATATTCGAGAAAATATCTAAATAGCAGATTACGTTGTCGATTTAAAAACTTTTTTGGCATTAAACTTATAAGGTCTATAAAAAATTAAAAATACGCTGTATTTTTACGCATCGTAGTACGACATTTTTCCATTCGATTACCACATGATCATTGCGTTGCCAGAGGCGTATTCATTGAGACGGTCGTAAAGTATAATCATTTGCGGACCCCATAAATAATTGCGTAGTCCGGCCCTGGTTTTTGTTGGCAGCGATGCGCCCGCGCAGGTAATATAGTCATAAATTTCCATAACCGCCACTCGATGTTATCAAACATGATTTTAATTTGATTTTGGAACCACACGTGTTGAGGTCGTTTCGTACGAGTTATGATTGTAGGTATTGGCAATAAACGTTTAGTAGCACGTCGTAAATTTGTAGAACTCGCTGAAAATGTGTCGCAAAATATTTTTGTATCTGCTAAAGACAAATTTCTAGTATAAATTATACTATATTATATTTATGTATACGTTAAGATAATTTTAATCAGATTTGTTATATAAGACGACCCGCTTAATATTCAGGTTCTTCTGTCGAGAAATGTACATTGTACACATACTTTCAAAATCAAAGCTACGTTTATCTAATTTGGGTACATTCCATTTATCCAGTAAATAAGGAAATAATAATTGTTTATTTGTTAGAATGGCCTTGCATGGTCCACCCACTTTATCTACAAGAAATGTTCGTTTCGAAACTTCATTGCGATAATCTAAGTACGAATCATCTTCCAATTTGCGTCATCTAATGATATCAGAAAAGCCTTCATCTACAACCTAACTTTATTTATAAGAAAAGCGTCTATTAATCTGGTCCACGTCCTAAAGAAACGTGTTCAGAGGTGAAAGTTGAAGATCATTATTCTTCACCAGGGCCTTAATACTGCCCTAATTCTCACACGAGTAATACAAATTGTTGTCATACGTAATCAATAACGAAATAAAATCGAATTCTAATGACACGTTATAACTAAACTGCTCGCGGCTTTTAAATATCAGTTTCTGACAGATGATACGTCATTTAAATGATGCTTTCAACATCGATAAAAACATGAATTGTGATTGTTTAGCAATTTATACAACGTGCTGGTTCGGCAGAGCTAATTTTCAAAAATATTTTGGTTTTAAAATATTTATATTTACCTCCTAATATCTTAGCACATCTTAGCACAGCTAAGAATTGTCTTCGCGACAGAAGACAAGAAGATATAAAATTATTGATAAATAAATTTATAATAACAGTTGCAGTAATGTTTAAATATTATAATGTTAATGCAATTAATCTTTATTTAAATTGTTGCTTTTGTAAAGAAAATTCACTATACATAATCTTTTATATATAAAGAAAATAAAAGAAAGATCTTTTATATATAAGAAATATATATTGTATAATTATTTTATGTAATACTAATGAATACAAGAAATAAAGACTAAACAGTATAACTATTTAGTTCTTCTACTTGTAGAGATTAGCTATTGTTGAGTTCTACGTGTGGTCTTTCGTGTTGTCTCTACTTTTGTGCTATCGAGCTTTGAGCCTTGAGACCTACATATCGATATATGTTCGATATAATATGTAGGCTCGATAGCCTTTTACCCCCAGTTTTATCCTGTTCACAGACTATGGTACTCACGCTTGGTGATAGAGTCGGTGATGACATTTGGCTTCAACCCATTAATGGCCCACTGCTGGGCATGGGTCTCTCCTTTTAAGGGGGCTTAGAGCATACTCCACCACGCTGCTCCAGTGCGGATTGGTGGAGGGGTTAGTGGTCAACCCAAGTGTCGGAAGTTTTTCAAACCGCCCGAGGGCTTCCAACATGGCTTAATGACTGTTTTCTTATGATAACAACCGGGACCGACGGCTTTACGTGCCCTCCGAAGCACGGAAGCGCTCAAGAATTTTTGCCACTAGCGGTCACCCATTCAACTACCGACCGCGCCCGTTGTTGCTTAACTTTGTCGATCACTTAGGATCGACGCAAGCCGCTGGGCTATGAGCGCTTCTATTGACATTTACCTGAATATAATATAACTTGCACCGCTCTCGATGTGGAAATTATAAGTAGTTAAAACGGATTTCCCGCTTCTTTATTAGCACCATCTAACTTAACTATCCTAACCTAACCAGTATGTTTTTAAGGTATGCACATTCTCGAGGCCTCGAGTTAAAAGTCATTGAAATTCAAAGTTACCCAATTACCCAGGTTTTCTGTACACTTCAACGCATCGGCTATTTCTTGGTGTATGTACTTATGTTGTATCTCGTGTGAGTGTGTTAAATAGGTACATTCATAAAACTTGTCAGCACGTTTTTAGGTTATTGACATAAACAAAAAAATCCAACACGATTTAAAATAACAGCCATTTTTTGTTACGTCTTATACCCAACAAGTCAGATAACAAAAGCGTAATTATAAAGTATATAGTTGCATTTCATATTAAGTACCTAGTTCTGAATAATTCTTAATTTACGGACCCCCAATATTTAAGAACTGACCGGCCCGTTACGAAAGCACGATTCACTCTTACAACCCACAGGTCGCATTATCTAGTATCAAGCTATAATCCATTTATCACCGCTTTTGTTTACGATCCTCGCGTATCATCGACTATTAATTATAATGCGTTCTTCACTTCGAACTTTGACGTTCTCGCTGTGTGACAGACCAGAGATAAGAATGTTAATGTTGCTCGATACTGGACTGAATAGTTCTAATGTACTGCTACAGTAAACTGTAACCTACCGAGTTGCAATAAGAACCATTGCAGCTGTTTCACGTTCCAGGGAATCGTCGATAGATTCCGAACTCTTTTGTAATGAAATAAAGTTGATTTTTTGTTAACGAGATGGAAGAATTCAAACACCTTCGAAGCGAAGCGGAGTTCAGAATTTTGATGGATGTGGTTATAATTGTTTCTGTATCGATTATGCCATTGATAAATATTTCGACTATTGCTCATTTTATTAATGATGTGGAAGCGGAAGAGCTGCGTTGCCCCGGAGACAGGGTGACGTCACAATTAATATTGGAGCTGTCAAAACATCTGTCGGCGGCCGCGACGTTAACTTTACATTTTGATGTAATTAAATTTATTAACGTAAATTTGAGTTCCCTTTTCAATCCTTTGTTGAGTTTTGGAACAACATGAACATGCTTAAAAGATGGTTCGATTAAGGATATAGTATTATTTGTATTCGTAGCTGGTGCGATCGAGAAGCCGTGGCTACGAATATTACCGAGTTTGACATCATATTTCTACTAGTAAAATTTATTTCCTTGCTTATTTCATCACCGTTTCTATACTTTAATAGGTAGGTTGATGAATACAGATTCATCAACTGACTGTATGATTTTTCAACCAACATGTTCATTCATACAACAATTTACCGAAGATACGCTGGACGCAGTATTACACACAAAGTTAATGCTTAAATTATTCTTAGCAACATTAAATTTTGAAGTTTAAATTTATTATCTTGTTATACAAACTAATGACATGGCAAAATAAAGACTAAAAATCACGAATCTTTACAAACCCCTTAAAGTTTTGGTCTCCTAGCAAAATCAATAATAGCCCCACTTCAATTTCCCTGAAATTAACGGCTCCGTATAAACTATAGAAGCAACGAACCGAACTGGAATTTAAATAGTCTAAAGACGACTTCGCAACCACGATCAGCTAGATTCTATTCTCGTTTCACAAGGGTTTAACTGAAACACCGGACATAGTAAATTAAAACTAGAGCTGATGTAACAAAGTTCAAAATTTAATTTTGAAACTTGAAAGTTTTCATTGGAAAGAAAATTATTAATTGGAAAAGTTATAGTATGGATTTTGAACACTGCAAGTGAATAAGAGTGAAAAGTGTCGGATCAATAAGAAATACTCCCAAGATAGTTCTTCAAATTTAACTTTTATGAAGAGACTTGTGGATACACTAACTTTTTATTGTGGATGACATTTTATAAACTGATTTGCTATTGCTACTAGTGGCAATTTGTGCCAAAAGGTAATCGAAGTTTCGTTTCACCATTTCTTCATACTCTTAATGCTCATGAAAAATTCAAAACCTCTGATCACCTCTTATATAGATTTCATGTTGTTGAATGGCTGTTAGTTTATTGAGTTGAATGCGTGGATCTTAAATTAGTATAATATTTACATAGAATAATAATGTACGTGTGCTTTATCATTTTCAACATTAAGTCCCTCATTTTCATTTCCTCCTTTTAATAATTACTCCTTATTTTAATTTCTTTGTTAAATAGGTGCATTAAAAAGATACGTGGATCGTTTTAGGAGTGTGCCTTTTATAGCCGTGCAAATCTGTCCATGGATAATTTTATAAGGAATAAAACTACAATCAGTAATAAGATTGCAAAATTTACTTAATATGCCTCATTTACATAAACGAGCCAAACATGATGTAATGAACAAGTAAATCTTGTTTACCAGTTGGTAATATGCAATCAGGGAAGCCTGTGGTATCTTATTAAGTAAGTCATCGTGAGAATATTGGGAATCTGTATTTTCATAAGTATAGTGGTTGAAAAATAACAGACGAAAACAAAGACCATCCGACAAATTTCAAACGTAGAACATTAAAATGATTTGCATCTAAAATATCGATGCATTCTAAAATTAGATAAGCCCAAATAGTGCATAATGCATATCTAATGAATTATTGAGACAGAGTAGGTGGTACAGTAACAATTCGTAATTGTTGGCAAGTAGGTACTGTTTAAATAACGCCAAAGCCCACACGTTTTGTATAGACATTCCGTTAAAAGGTCAGGCTCGGAGTCAGGAGTTGAGGACAGGCTCGACAGCATGTGACGGAGGTCGACGTGCCCACTTCATTAATTCTTGCTGCCTGATCAATACCTACCATATTGCTTCGCGACGTGACAACTGGAGGAAACTTGTCGAAAAATGTACCGCTTAGGGAGGGATTTTGCTGGTTTTCTGTTTCTTTACTCTTGATAATGAAGAGCTTAGAAAAATAAAATAGGTACCTACTCAAGAAAAAGGTGCAATTTAAATTTGAATAACATATTATAATTAAACATAATTTGAATTAATCTGGGTCGTTTGGATCAATAGTAGGAAGAAACTAATAATATATTTTAGTTAAATACTATTATTATAATATTATGTCTTCAGAGGTTAAACATTATTTACCAATGGCAGATAACTTTTTTTTTATTTCATTTTTATAATTTTTCATATTTTTTTTTCTTAACCTTTATTGCTTTTTCTGAAGCACTTTGACATTGCGATGTAGAGTTTTAAATCTGCATGAAGCAAAAAAACTAAATACAAAGCTTACAATTCACAGTCAGTCGTCAACGCCACAAGATGTCGTTAAAACTGTTGTAATTAGAGCAACATATTTTGAAGTTGTAAACAAAGGCATCGACAGCTAGCAACAAGCGCCCCTAACCGCGGGGCGAACTGCGAACTAACAGACAGATATTAATGGTTATATGGAAAAAATATTGTTGCGTTTCCTTTCCCCAGCTTTTAAAGCGCAATAAACAATGTGCAATTAAAACGCCAATACCAGATTGATGGTTTGATTAATAGATATAGTAGTTTGGATTTCGGGAACTTTGTACTGGTCGATTAATAATAGTTTCGGGTGGCGTGATTATAAATTGTTTAGGCAACGCGGCTTCGTTACATTTAAAATTTGGACTTATAAATGTAATGTGATCTTTGTAGGAGACAAGGCACTTGGGCAGTTATAAAAGGGATAAAGCACTTATGTTAAATTTAATATCTATGCATATGTCTATAAAATGAGCATTTGTTAATAAACGTCAAATATCTAGAGGTAGATATTTTATACGTACCGGATAAAATTTTACATTTTATTTGCAATATTTAAAAAATAGGCTGTTATGTATCCACATAATTGTGTGTAGGTATGTAGAACAGCAATAGGCTTTCAATGTAAAAAAATACAGAAAATTACAGATATGTATTATAATTATGTAGATACTTATTTCGATCACAATAACCTTAAATAGTGTAATGAAAGGAAATTGACATCCGATTTCTCATAACTTTATATTTAAATGTTTCTCTTTTATATTTATATGTTAGGTCCAACGCTACCTACTTACGATGCAACAACGCAATCGTACACGCCAACAGATTTATGGATCAATGCATAGCGACCGGCGAACCAATTAAAATGGCGGCGATAGGTTGTCATTCTGTAATTGGTTAATTATTATCAGCGGGCTGGGCGTGGCCGTGCAATCTGCTGTACGCGTCTGTACTGACAGCCTTTGTGCTATAAGAAGTTAAGTCGCTGAATGTACTCGTATGTCGCTTCGGTCATTCTGCATACGCTACCCTCATGCTGCATAGTCTGCAATGTTTTCTTTTCAAATGTATGCTTATTAACTTTAAGTGAATATTGTAAGCCGTGTGTTCATCCAAGGGGTCTAGGTCTAATAGAATTGAATGAAGAGCGTTGTTCTACGGCTTATGTCAATTGTAAAAATTTGAGTGTTGCTATAGCTAGAAGCAGTTGGAAATTGGATGGATTATCCCTGGTAGCGATGACAAGACGGAACTTTTAAATTTAATAAGGTACAGAAAGCTAAAGTTGGACACTGAGGCTTTGTTAAAATTGTTGTGGAGAAAATATACACCAAGCTGGCATACGTCCGAAATTAGTAGTTACTGACACTTTAAATTGTATCATTTAATTAAATCTTTAAAAACCGTTGTACATGTATCTTAATTTATTAGCTACACCAGCTTTTGGCGTCCATTGTAGCATGTTTGAAGTGGGATCCAAAGCTTTTGGTTCATATCATTTTAATTTCATAAATGTCCACATTATTTTTTTTGTGAATCTTTATAATATTTCGCATGGGAGATTTGAAGAAGATGGGATTGGAAGATTTAATAAAAAATATTAAGTTCATAAAAGTTCGTATAATAATAATCATATTTGTGGTGTAGGTACTTCGGAATAGGACTAACGAAAGCTAAAATATGTCTAGAAGTTGTTATCTACCCAGTTAACTTTTATAATATTCTTTCGCTACTGGCATTTCTACAGAAAAAAAAACTAAAATAATAAAAAAAACAAACGACTTTTTCCATGCAACTGGGTTGAAATATCGGCGTAAAAAATTAATATCACGAGTATCCTTATCCTAGTAAAATGTGTTCAGTTCTATGACTTAAGTTTGAAAACGAATTTTACTGTAACGTCCCAAATATCTGACATACCTTTAAGCTTAACTCATCAAATATGTAGGTAGCTCTATAAACATAATCATGGTATAAAACCGAATACCTCACAGCAACAGATGATATTGAACTGAAGTGTATTAGCGTATTTAAAGCACAATAGTTAACAGTTTACACACCGATTTAGCCAGTCAAAATATGCTCAAACAGTGAAGTCTCGCGAGAAACACACGTCCAAATACTGACGCGCCGGAGATCAGTTTGTTTTGAAATGTCGTGCGCGCTTACTATACCACCGTTTCATGTCACGCTTACGCCCCCGTGCTCACGAAATGTTTCTGAAACTAGTTCGCCTAACTACTTAGAAATAGAATGCGAAACAAAATAAATAACTAAAGTGCATCATACTAAAATTGTTTGATTTTTCAGGTGATAAATGTGCTATTGATACATGCATAGACAATGTAGATAAGATGAATTTTTTTTATGTGTTAAATCCGTGACTGTATCATGATAAGCTTAACGCTGACTGCATACTCGCAGGTTATGTAATTGAAATAAAGCTTTATAAGAAACAGTTATTTTTTCATCATTACAAAATCTCGGATACGGAAAGAGTCTGACAACATACGCCATCAATCAACAGCAATATCGTATTGTTATGTTCTGTGACATGAAGAAAAAGGAAATTTAGAGTCAGAGACCGTTAGGAGCAAGGAAAATTTGTGTATTTAAAACGACATTCTACATTTAGTATACTATCAACTATCGCTGCTAACTCAGCAACCTATTTTATAAATTAAATTATAGACTAATACTTTTTATTGGCGGTCGGGAACTGTCTCACATGTGAGACGCGGCGCGCCTGCGCATATCCACATGACAGTTCGACATACACCGGCCTCATGTACTTAGAAACTGGGATTAAATAAATCCGTCCACTAAGACGAAAAGTCCCAATAGAGCAGTGTGATTATAACTTTATTAATTGAATCTGTAATCAAATACCATACAGGACACCTTACATCGCGATTGTACGCATGTAATTCGTAATGATACAATGTTAATTATGACACTCATATTTTCAATTGTGATACAGATGCGTGTAGTTATTGAGATTCTGATAATGAGGCGTGATACTGATCATTTTGTTGTTCTTTCTGATCTATAGAAAATCATAGCTCAATGTTTTTGTTTATGAACAAAGACGTACTTGTCGTCTTTTGGAGTTCTGTGTTCTGTGATTTGTAGTAGAAATTCACGCGGTCCAATGTTCCATTTGTTTCTGAGCTAAGTGGGTGCCCTATCTACCTTTAAATCATTATACAACGTAGATATTATGTGTTAGTGGATTATTAACAATGACTTGTAATGTTGACATTTCAGATTTTTTCTCTTTCGTTTTCTGTAAGATATTTGGAATAATAAATCAATCAATCTTAAGAAAATAACATATTACGATCAAAATATAATTATTACTATTTAGTTTTTATAAGTATTATTAATTTACTTTTTTGCGAGAAATATTACAGAGATCGACTCTTTGACACACGTTAAGAGAATAAGTACAGTTCCGTTTGTCAACGGAGTCTGTTTGCGTAGGCGCATGATATTTGCGTACTTAAAATGATGAATTATCATTTGCATTTTGTAACTGGAAAAATGATATGTATCCTCTTTAAATTTAAGACCATTAAATGTGATGGAAGTCTTTCAAACATTTTTATAAAATTAAGTTACTTTTAATGTTCTGTACAATATATTGTAGTGCCCGCTAAAGATTGATTATTACTATTGGTTACTTTAATGAATTCAAAAAACGATTTGAATTAAGGGATTGCTTTAGCAATTGATTTTATAGCTAATGGAAATGCGCAGCTCCTTAAACTGAGCTTCTTTTTCACGTTCAAAGTAATTTAATGTAGGTATAACGATCTAAACATAAACCATCTCTTTCCCCGCTGTTAGCTCATCAGTCGGCCAACAAATTAGTCGGTGTCACTACAATAATATACAATAAGGAGCATACTTGCTCCGCAAGGCCTGACCCGTCGCATAAATCGCTCAACACACCGGAGTAATGTTTTGTATGGAGATTTCTTTCGACAGCGCTGTGGTTGCCGTGTGGCCTTTATCTAGTCGTAAATTAATCCTTGAAATTGATAAACGTTCACCGTTCTTTCTTTCTAGTGTTGAGTTCATTAGATATTCTATTTTAATTTATCACGCGACGAATATTCACTCCGACTTGGGTTGTAGAGTACGGAATACGAAGCCTTTTAATTTGTGCATTAAAATCAAGTCGATAGCTACATAAAAGTTCTTAGTAGATAACTAGATACCCGTTATGATATCATAATCTATTCTTGGCCCACTAGGTATGGCGTACATTTACGTCTGCGCGAACGCCGAGGTCTTTAAACTTGATATGCGTATCGAGCTTATGCCGCATTGCTAGTATTGTTACAGATACGTTACATGAAACAATAACTGCATGATGCTCTTTAATACGTACATTGTAAAGGAACCCAGACATACTTTTGTAGTCCTTAAAAGTGTACTTTTGATACAATTACGCCACAAGCGGTATTTTAAAACAACATGGTTTTACGCCGGAATGAACAAAGCGCGTTTTGTGCTAGTAATAAATCACTTCGCTTTGCGAAAATCACCAAATGTTGCAAAAGTATAGTTCTTTGCATCCGCAAGGTCAGACAAATAGTTTAGATGCATTTCATTTCGTTTCTATTGTATTTTGGAAAAGACTTTCTTAACTGATGTCAAGGCAATTAATCTACTAATGGACATTGAAAACGACAATTATACTTTTACTCTCTTTCAAAGGGAGCAGTAATTGTTTCTAAGTAAAGTAAGTTTTGTCGGACCACCACGGGCAGGTAGTGCCTCGTAATCGGTCGATTTGTCTTATTGTCGGAGATGTCGCTTGTTTGTGTGCGGTGACCGCGACTGTGCTTGAGATAAAAGTAATAAATAACAAGAAACGGAAGGTGTTTAAATGTCTGACGCCAACTTGGGTTCTAACATTAATATGGATGCACTTTTACGCACATTAATCTGACGTAATATAACAGATTATACTACTCGTACCTGCAATCTCTAGTAGTGAGGGTTCTGGAAGTATTGACTTTGTACGTACATAACGTAAAGTGGGTAATTGTATATAGTAAATTAAATGAATAGTAGATTTATTGATACAGCAACTCTTTGCGGTTGAACTCGCGTAGATTTGGAAATTGCTGCTATTCCGTTACGATATTATGACTTTACCTGCATACGATTTTACCTACTAAGTATCTAGGTACCGTTGAACTACAGGACATGTTTTAGAGGCTGTATGGAAAGATGAACATGGTTAGCTTAAGTTTTAATTGCATATAATTCCTAGGGTTAAAGGAAAATACCGTCAGTCTAATCGGTCAATATATTATTATATACATAGCTAAGTTATTTAAGCATTAGCTTCTAACAGTGCCTCAAAGAGATAGCTATTATCGTAAAAGTTCAATTTTTACTCAGTATTGAGTCGTGACACTAGTTCCAAGTTATTATAGTAAGTATAGTATAAGTATATCCTAGTAAGCGGATCTCTAAAGACCCGTTCGACCAGATTTATTATAAAATTAAAATTCAATTAGCTTTCCGCACATGAAGCCATGGCGTTGGTTGGACGTATTATTAAATTTAATTTATGGCATCACTTTACCGAGTAATATTTTTTAAATTAATGTCGACCTCGTAACTCGTATCAACCGCGTAATTGTGGTTCCAGTTTGGGCAGTTCGGATGGGCATGGATTAAAAATAAATATTTAATTACTGAATTTATGACATTGGTAAAAATCTAAAATTAAATAGCATGTTGTATTGTTGGTGTCGATTCGATACGATAAGGCTTTGAAGTCGTAAAACATTTTATAATACGTCATAGTATTTACGATAATATTGTGTTCGTACAAAATGAACCCAATGGGTTTTAACTTTGCTGTTTATATAAAAAAAAATCAGTAAAGTTATAGTTATTATCTTATTAAAAAATATTAACTACCTAACACATGCATATGCTATTTTAGATACTCAGGTACTTTATTTCATACCATATACCAAGACATTGCCTTCAAAACATGTTTAGGATTTAAGGTATTTAAGTACAAAAGGTAGGTAAGGATCAAACACATTTTCATGTCAAATGATATGGCCCTACAATAAAAAATTGTCAAGATCTCATGTAGAGCCAACTTTCTAACTCTACACGCCCTTACTCTACAAGCCCTGAATTCACAAAATCTCCTCCTTACTCAAATTATGTGGCTTGGCCGTTTCGTTTCCGTCACATAGGCGTAAGGTGAAAAAAAAATTCACTGATAATTATTATACTTTTCTGTTAAACAATAGTTTCGTAGTAAATAACGCTAAATAATAATAAATAAATAACTTGCTGGGCTTGTAGAGTTAGGGCGTGTAGAGTTAGAAGGTTGGCTCTACTTAAGATCTTGACAACTTTTTGTTGTAGAGCTATAATGGTTCTCGTTGACGCGGTATCCAGTAGACTTGATGGTGTATGGCCACGGTATGGTTATCTGGCCATATAACTATGTCATGCAAACTGGATGCTGCATCAAGTCAAACTGCAAAACTTGAGAAGTACACTTGATCATGTATGGCTAGCTTAAAGGTGGTAGTTGACAAGGTGTTCAGAGGAAATGGAAGCAGGTATTATGGCTCGCTGACGAAAACATAATATGGCATTAATTATGTTGATTACAATTGAGAAATTTTACTTAATTTTTTTTTCAGATAAATATTTGCCAATATTGATACAGGTCACTAAATGTTAGACAAATTCACAACGTGTAAATATTCAAAATTTTTGTTTTCTATATTCTTTTTTATATTATTTTATTGTGTATATTTATTAATAACTAGGAAATCGCCCTCGCTTTGCTTCGGGAAAAATAGTAAAAAAAATATTATAATATAGCCTATGTCACCCGGGGATAGTGTAGCTTCCCAACAGTGAAAGAATTTTTCAAATCGGTTCGGTAGTTTCGGAGCCTATTCAATGCAAACAATCAAATCTTTCCTCTTTATATATTAGTATAGATTATTGCAATTTTTGTAGTAAGTATTATACAATAATTATGTATATTGTATTATTTATTAATATTATAACTATCGTAGTACCGTAATTATGAATAAGAGATTGAAAATCATTGTATTCAAGGTCTTCGGTCCCGCCGAAGGAGATAAATGCATGTAGTGTAAATAAAAAAATAGGCCTTAACGGGTAATAGTGCGGACAAACGAGCGTGAGTTTTTGAGCTGTGAGTCGCGTAAAATGAGTCGGATTTATACTAAAGTCGAAACTTATTTTGCGTCGCTGTATAGTACAAACTGGACTTTCGTATACCGAACCGTGAACCGAATGCACGTAACTTATTTTTCGCGACTGGAAGCTCAAAAAATACGCCCATTTGGCCTTAACCTTACTAAGGTAATTTTTTGACATCTAGTGGGTCAATCTCAACCTCTATTCGCACGTCGATTCACTATCTTACGAAAAACTGTATAAACAGGTTACCAATTGCAGAAGGCCTTTGTAGTTAGAATTGCAACGTACGTAGCTGCATAGTTACATACAGACTAGTGTTTCCCCATTCCGCGTCAATGCCTACTTCCTCGAACGCGAGTAGGGATACCTAGTACCGGTTTCTACCGGCAGCATAGGTTCTATCCGTATAGATATAGACGGACGATTTGTCTTACAGATAACCAATCTAAACATGAATTATACCTGAGATTTATAGCATTATCACTATCAAATTTGTACGATCGGACCTAGGAGAGGTAGTTATCTAGTAGTAAATACACTTCATTGTCAATCGTATCATGTATAGATACGTTCATCAGTATATCTTTAGTGTAGACTTCACTTGAACACACTCAACTTAATGCTTATTTGTTATTTTCTTGACTTAATAATCCTTCAAACAATATTTATTTTTGTTGTGCTATCGTCACTTTATAATGTTATGTACAAAGTGTATTTTCACAAGAAATTCACGAAATAAAAATAAGAATACGTTATTGTTCCATATGGAATATGGGGTTTTCTATTATCTAGTGACCTCCAACATTATGGATCTAGGGACCAAAGTAAATTAATGTCATGCACATACATAATTACTCATTGATCAAACAAATGCTAAAATTGCCTTACAATTCCGCACAAAGATTCTCTAAGTGGCGGACGGTATGAAGTTAATAAGAAGTAGACAATACTCACTAATCATAAAATCTACCTTTCACATTTCTATCTACGCAATAATTTCATAATTTACCTCTTGCAAAGTTTGTTTAATTCATTCTCGCAGAAAAAAAAACATAATTATTTATAGAATAGAACCTACGCACTGATCACACATCACTAACCGAATGTTTAACATGTAACTGAGTGAGGATGTGAAGTGTCTCCGCGCATCAAAGTCAATGTATTTTCAAGTGCGCACTCGCAAAGCGGGCAACAAGACACAATTCAAGATTAAGTCGGTACTCGATACGGCCGCGGCCACCGTCGCATCGAAATAGACCATCAAAAACTCTAATAAGAATTTATCAACGGCGCCGACTGAACTGCTCGAATACATAGATTTATTACGTGTTATGTAAATGTGTACAAGATATTAGCGTCCTTAATATTTCCACGTCGTGATTACTGTGAAGAAGTTCACTTTAATGCGCAGCTTCGTCACCACTCGGAGTCCAATCGGACAATCTTCGGATCCCTTTTTGTGCACCGAACGACCATCTCCTACTTACGAGTATATGCACTCGCGGTACAAATAGATATTTCGATGCTTTACTCATTAATATTGCTAACGTGCCTTTAAACATAGAGTTCCGACAATGATACATGCTTTACTTTCGTTCTAAATATGTCTGTTCAGTTGTTGTTGATAGCCTGTGCGTTACAGCAATTAAGAATTAAATGTTACTGATCAAACGATGTGTCTCTCTAAGTTTACAGCGGTAGTATTCGACGTATTAAATCAAACGACAAATCATAGAGTAAAATCAAAGGCTTCTTTTACGAGTAGGTCCCAATATTCGTAACTGAACGTATAGGAATCCGATTGGGCGGATTTAAAGTGAATTTTCAAACTGGAAAATCATGGAAATTGCATCACGAAATTCAGAATTGAATTTAGTTTCGCTCATTTTTGTCAAACGCTAGAGTCAATAACGCAAGGCAACGAGCCAAATAATAAGTAGCGAAGACTAGGCAGTGACATTTGGAGTAACAGAACACGATCCAACGGGTTGGCTGATGACATAATTCATAGCACGCGTGCGTTGCGCTCTTCGTATCGCTATATATCACTAGGCATATTTTAAACGCTTCTATGAGCGGCTGTCCAATGTGTGATGATGTATTCGTATTCGCGAATGCACCTTTCCGTTTCGCTGCAATCCTTGCTCTAAATCATTTAAAACAACCTTTTGTGACTTCATAACGCTGAATTGAGGCACATTGAGCTAAACCTGCAGCGCGGTTGCCTATGTTTGTGTATGTATTCACAGACAAAACAGGATACAAGGCTACGCTGTACAAAAACATGTTGACACTGCGAGAAATATTTCATTAATATTGCATTGACTTTTAAAATTAGAGGCATTTTCCTTGTTGCGAATATCGACTGCGAATGTTATTAAGTGTTTATGTTGTTATAATTTCATACAAAGAGAGCACAGAAGTTTAAATAAATTTTATTTACATTTGGGTGAATATCAAATGTGCATTGTTTTCAATTTTGGTGGCGAAATCGTTTCTTCAGTTGTGTGTGAAAAATGAGGACCTTGGTATAAGAATAGAAAGTCCAAGCTATTGAGCTTTTTAAGATATTTAAGTTTAAATCCAGTGTGGCCACCAGAATTCAATTGATTATAACACTACGGGGTTTAATAAGTGCATTATATGTATCACTTAATCTCACAACATTTTATAGTAAGTTACTGTTTTTAAAAACGGCACCAACAGACTAGCTAGACTAAAGAGCGTTAATTTCCGTCCGAATAATAATCTGAGTTACTCTCAAGTCGTGCCTAAGCCAAGTTGCGTAGTTCACTATAAAATAATAAGAAATATCCCATTATTTTACACATCGATTCTTGACTTGAACACGTAAAATTGGCCGATTTGATATTCACCCATTTTCAACAATGTAACTGCAAACGATCAATAATTTCAATCACAATTTATTCAAAGTGATGAATTTGACATTTCAACTGACGCATGTCCAACATGCATCTTGTCATTTTGCGCACTTGGAACATGACGAGCGCATTAAATGCCAATTTTGTGCTAGCATTGTCTACTGTCGACCACTGTGTTATTTTTTCATGAGAGTAACGTGATTTTAAAATTTATTTGCTGTTTTCATTTCATTTCAACAAATAAATTCTATCACAAACAGAGAAATAAACTCCTGTTTAAGTAAAAGGAACTTTCAAAAAGAGGCGCCGCGGGACAGGCTAACCCATCATTTAGATAGCAACTCACCGATTATGGTCAACAAAACGAAATAAAAAGGATTTCTTAAACCACGAACCGCGGGTAGCGCTTTAAAGTAGACTCGTGATAGGTAGGTGACATGTAAAAATAATTACATTCTACTAAACTACAACAATCCATCAACGTTTGAAATAAAACCTTATTGTCTCTCCAGAAGAACCAGTTTTAAGTTTCAAGGATGCAGCCGTGTTGCAATTATTCACTTGAAGGATTAGTAGCCTACCAACACGACCTTTATTAAATTGCTCGAGATGCTCAAGATTTATTCGCGCACGATAGTTTATAAAGTAAACATATTTTTCTATCTTGAAAGACCTAACGAAAAATTGTTAGAATAATTTTAATTGAAAACTTCACTAAATATTATCAATTCAATTCATTTCAACTACCGGGCATTTTCAATAAATTTTTTAATTGGTAAATTTAAATAAAATTTAGATTTGGAACTCATTCCACTCATGTTTGACGCAATAAAGAATTATGAATTCTAAAATCACAGAAAAAATAATAGTACCTACTTATAATAAGTACTAAAATCTGAATTGTAGCAACCATGACCGGTATAACTAAGTTTGTCTGACAGATCAGCAATCATGGTAAACAAAAAGTCATGGTAAAAATATACAATTTTACCTTCAGACGTCACCAACAGTCAATCGTTGACACGCCGAGCGACATGACGCGTGATCCGGTATGCAGGTGAAACATTAACTATATTTTGAACTTAAATATTTCAACATATTTATAAGTTGTTGTTTGACACTGATATATTGCCATAGACTGCATTATGTAGAATAGATAGACAAAAATCTTATATCCTCAACTATAAACTAAGCAACACAACTTAACAATTCGTACTTGCATAATTTAAAGAATAGCCGATAAAAATAGAAAATCACTCCTTTTAACCATTGAAGTATTATTACTAGCGTATAGGACCGACACCGCGAACACCATGTATGTCCCAATGCATTGGCGCCACGTGGCTTCATTATTCAATTAATTCGTTCGATTTTGAAAGGAGAACCGGGGCTCAATTTTTAAAATCGAACCTCCTGGGCGGGACACATTTTGTTTGAAATGTCTGTTCTATGACATTATACTTCAATGTTTTTAACACGATTTTATTAGCTTCATACGTATGTGCCTATGTAACAGAAACTTTGAACATGAAACTTTTGACCTCCTTGAAAACGTCAGATTAAACCGAAATTAGGCATAATTATTAAGGCCCGATGACAATTCAATATTTAAAAAATAGAAATAAAAAAACGCAGAGCACTTGAGTTTCATAAAAAAAACTAAAAAAATACGCTTTTACAGAAAATCCAACTAAAAAATTGAAAATAAATTTAAGAATAGTGTAAATAAGAAAAAAAAATATTTTATTGTAAAAAAAGCGTGGGGTGCTTTAAAGATATAATAGAATATTATCAAAATGATAATCCTTCTACTCATACGTGCATGACTCCATGCACCCCACGCTTTTCTTGCAATAAAATATTTGTATTATTGGTACCAGAAATCCAGCGCTGGAAATTTCCCGCACTTCGACGGTCTAATGATTAGACTCTAATCTGACTGCAAAATAAGAGGCATATGCTCGGTAGTGGGCTGTTAGTAGGTTGAAGCCAAGCCTAAGCAATAATATAAACTCTTTTTATTTCCTATCCAATGGCAATTTCGAAAATTTTTGCCTTAATAATTTACTCCAAAATAGAAACCTGTGTACAAAAGTTCAGCTTTCTAGCTCCAAGGGTTGGGCGTAATTAAGTTAGTCAGCCAGGACTGCTATAGATAATTCTATCATTTCATACCATAAGAGTGATAAGAGCAGTGCCGGATTTATATTTTTATGAGTGTAGGCCAATTTATTTCCGCCGTCCCATGTACCTTTCTAAAATAATAATTTTCCATTCATAGTAAGGAAGGCACTAAATTAGTCACTAAGAAAGTGCGTAAAAAAGCAAGAATTACAATTTTTTGTTACAAATAGACTTTTTAATAGCAAAATCATCTGTAATACCTATATCATCTTCTGAAGTCTGCCGGCCCTAGGATGCTGCCGCCCCTAGGCCGCGGCTTATACGGCCTATTGACAAAATAAATATCATTTTCCTCCAAAAACCATTTTTAGAGATTGAATGTTAATCTGAACGAGTTACCATGGAGTCTGACTCTCAACATCTGCCTATTACGAGCAGTCGGTGCATCGGCAAACAAGTTAGTCAAGCAATTAAGTTAACAATTAAGTTAGTCAGCCAGGACTGCTATAGATAATTCTATCATTTCATACCATAAGAGTGATAAGAGCAGTGCCGGATTTATATTTTTATGAGTGTAGGCCAATTTATTTCCGCCGTCCCATGTACCTTTCTAAAATAATAATTTTCCATTCATAGTAAGGAAGGCACTAAATTAGTCACTAAGAAAGTGCGTAAAAAAGCAAGAATTACAATTTTTTGTTACAAATAGACTTTTTAATAGCAAAATCATCTGTAATACCTATATCATCTTCTGAAGTCTGCCGGCCCTAGGATGCTGCCGCCCCTAGGCCGCGGCTTATACGGCCTATTGACAAAATAAATATCATTTTCCTCCAAAAACCATTTTTAGAGATTGAATGTTAATCTGAACGAGTTACCATGGAGTCTGACTCTCAACATCTGCCTATTACGAGCAGTCGGTGCATCGGCAAACAGGTCATGTTACAATATACAACCACAAACAGATACATCACTCATGAATAACGGGTTTTAAAATTCAGATCTAGACTATTTTTATATTCTAGACTAGGTTTTATGAGCACATCTTTGGAATCGAGGAAAAAGTAACGTTAGAGATAACAATATATTTTTTGTTCTTTATGAATATAAATTTGCATTAAATCTCTTTTCTCCTGATAGCACCTTACTCATGGGTACTGCTCTTGGCAATTAAAACTCAAAAGCAGATTGGTGAAATGGTTATAAAAGAACATGAGTAGGTATCAAAAGAACCTTTATCACTAGAAGAGACTCAGCAAGGTCTTCGTGATCTACGAAACACAAAACAATTTTTTTCACATTTTTTTTCTAAAGATCACTTATTCAATTTCCGGTCTTCGTTCATATTTTATTTTTATAAAATTCTTGACAAAAAATAACCGACTTCAAAATTAGGGATAACTCAAAAACTACTCGTCAGATCTCGCTCAAAAATTGAGACTACATGACAAGCACCAGCTTTCGATTAAAAAAGAATCATCAAAATCGGTTCACCCACCCAGTCGACAGTTCTGAGGTAACAAATATAAAAATATACAATCGAATTTAATACCTCCTCTTTTTTTGAAGTCGGTTAAAAATGTTAATAATTGAGAATTGATGATGATTAATAAATTGACGACTTAAAATAATTGATTAACACATAAAACCAGACGTCTCTATTATGACAACGTTAAAATTATATAATATTTTTATTTATTTATTGATTACATCAACAAAGAAAGCAATGAAAGACACCACACATAGGTAAAAGTTAAAAAAAGTGTTACTTCAGTTACAGATACAAATCTACAGTCAATAACACCAAACAATTTGTGGTTAATCTTTCTCATAATCAACAATTTGTAAGCAGTTTTAAATAATGAGTATCTTTAACTCTCTGTTACAATGACTCACTCACCGATTTCACATGACCGATTATTTTGCGAAGGCGTCCCTCTTGTTCAATTCATACATAACCCTTTTATACTTACATTCGTATTAAAACATTGTGATTTATTCCCTATATACTCGACTTGCAATTTTAAGAGGCTAACAAGACACTTCCATATCACGTTCAATTGGATAAGTACTTGTAAGAAAATTTGTGTAAATCTCCATATAAATGAACCCAAACGATAAATAATGGAAATATTTTTCTGAATCTCATTTACTTAACAATAACGTTGTTTAAAACCAAATTAATTAATTAGCTAGCTAACAATTACTCAATAAATTTCATATAGCATTATTATAAGAGAAATAGATCATTGTATCTCATCAAAAACATAAAAGTGAAGTGAGAGCCGAGTTCTGTATAGAAAATCTTAAGATTTTAAATCTATAAATAAATAGTAAATCTCCATATAAATGAACCCAAACGATAAATAATGGAAATATTTTTCTGAATCTCATTTACTTAACAATAACGTTGTTTAAAACCAAATTAATTAATTAGCTAGCTAACAATTACTCAATAAATTTCATATAGCATTATTATAAGAGAAATAGATCATTGTATCTCATCAAAAACATAAAAGTGAAGTGAGAGCCGAGTTCTGTATAGAAAATCTTAAGATTTTAGTCACAAAAACGTGTAATTCAAGCTCTACATTTGACTTGGCTAGTGGCTAGACCAGGAAGTGACTTGGCTAGCAAGTTTACTTCCTGTTTGCCGGTACCATACTTACACTGTTAGACCGATATATATAATGACATGTTACTTTTATAAAATTTAGTTTGTTGGTAGCTATCTAATGAAAACTAGCCAAGTCAAATGTAGGGCTTGAATTAGATACATGTAAAATTAATATTTCAAAAGCATCAGCATATTGCAATAAATTAAGATATTTTTTTATTTATAGCTAATATAGTTAATAATATAGTTAATATTTATAGCTAGCTGATAAAATCAGGTAGGTACCTGCAAAGAAATAATGGGAAGCAATGTTTCGAATGCGTATGACAGGCAAGTTTAAATGCTGAATGAATTGCTCCGGAGCAAAGCTAAGGGTGACTTGCTAGTATACTATATTATTGTTAAAACTTTACACATGACTTACATTTTGCAGTCCTTAATGCGACTATAAATAGCTAACCTAACCTTTACGAGCAATAATGACTTCGTGTTCTATTATAACACTACGAAAAATAGCGATTCGTATCTTTAGAACATTAACACAGAGCTTCTGTAATCCAAGTGTTCTGTGGTCTTGTTCTTGATAACTGGTAACAGCCATAAAAACTACATGTGACATTTTTATTGCACGTATTCTGTTTTCATCTAGATATCATTAGTCATGTTCTCTTTGATGTTTTATCGCTAAACATTTTTATGTTGGCATATCTGGAGAGGCACCGTTATTAAGTACCAACGCTGATGGAAAGATATACGCTTGATAGAAAAATATTCCAAATAGTTTCTATAATCATTTTTCACATCTGCGTTTATTCAGGAGTGGAACGGAAAACGACATGACGATTAAAAATAGGTAGCCATTGAGTGAATTACAACATGTACTTTTATATAAATTTATGTTACGATTCTTGAACAACATTTATTTCGTAATATTAGTGATTTTATTGGAGTTATAAAATTAGTTTGTGGCTTGATTTACCAGCTACTTCTAAATTTAATCCACTTACGTTTGATTTCGACTTAATAATTAATGTATCATTACATAATTATGATTTGTTATTTATACATAGATGTAATAATTAATTTATCATTACTTAATTATGATTTGATATCTATACATGGATATTAGTGTTATATATGTGATAAATTCGCTTTTTTTATAATAATTGTGCGATCGATGGATCGATGTGTCATTATGAGAGTCTCATGAGAGTCAATATTATTTGAAAGCCGCTGCGAGGTTCCTTTTTTTGTTACTGTCAACAGTGTCAGACTAACGTTGCCTAACGTCACTGTCTGTCACTTACTCAATTGAACATTGACTTAGTCAATTGGACATTTTTTATAACCAAAAGGCCACTAATGTAATATAAATGAAACAGCCACGTTTTTAGTCGATAAATAATTATAATTTTATCGTAAAAGACCATGTATAAAATGAATCAAGTGATTAAAATCGGTGGTGAGGCCATTATAATTATTATTATTATTGTTGCAAAAATAATAATATTGTGTCTGTATCGTCATTATTTATTATATGTGACTATTAAATAATCTTTAAATCAACATATCACAAGAATTCAAATAAACTTCACTGTGGATCAAAAACTAATGAATGAAATGGTTAAAGTTTTAACATTGTAAATTATTGTACATCAGGGTACCAATTCCCATATTAAAGTGGCGGGTGTCCTTTTGGACTTTGAAATAGTTACACATACAAATAAAAATATTTATCAAAAGACACGAATACCCAACCCTAAAAAGAGCAATTGAAGTATGTAAATAAATGACATTACATTATTGAACCTATAATTTTGAAAGACAGGTAACAAATTTTGCATTCATATAAAAAACTGTTCCACGAAAACCGTTTCCAGACACTTGCTACTTTAGATTTCAAATTTCAAGTCTCATCCATAAGTAAGCGATGTCATTCATTTAAAATTCGACCATGCAATATGTCTAGACTCGGGCAGACAGAATAATAATGTGACCTAGAATTACCTATGATAGGTAAAGGAGGTATAATTTTTTTCTTTTTACTTTAGCCACACTAAATTCCGATACGGTCAAAATCAAAACACCTTCCATCTGAACTATTTACCCGTCTGCCAGGAAGGGTTAAGGGTTACGTTTTTCGCACGTATCTTGTTTGTATGTATGTACTCGTATCAGTGCCGGATTTATATTTTTTATGAGTGTAGGCCAATATATTTTAATTACAAAAATTATTTTATTTTCCAATTATAGTAAGGAAGACACTGAATTAGTCACTAAGAATGTGCGTAAAAAAACAAGAATTACATTTTTTTGCGACACTTTTTAATAGCAAAATCATCTATAATATATCATCTTCTGAAGTCTGCCGCCCCCAGGACGCTGTCGCCCCTAGACCGCGGCCTATATGGCCTATTGACAAATCCAGGACTGACTCGTATGTATATATCTAAAGAATATTACATGCAACATATTATCTTCCGAACCGCTGAACGGATTTAAGACCAAGACCTAGCAATTTAATCCCATGTATGTAAACCCATGTATGTTCAGCAATATTCATAATCTGAGTCTTTGAGAAAACTTGAAAACACAGCCTAACTGTTAGGTCTAGGCTCGTGATTTTTTCCTTGAGCTAGCTCAATAGTATACCTTTTGTATTATATTACCGCTGTATATAATTGGTTTATCAACATGGAAATAATATTGAAATAGTGTTGATTTATGATTTTTTACAAAATAAAAACTTAATATTACATTTTAGGGGCTGTAGAAAAATATTTTACTAGTAATTTTTCCCCCAAAAATTATCTTGGTTACTATTTTAATATAATATAATTCATGTAAAATAATCCCTGAAAATTTTATTTGGCTAGCAATACGGCAACATATAAAAAAAATACTTGAGTCAAAAAGCAGCGAAAATCTTTCATACTAATAATGAGAATAGCTTTTTTTTATTTTATTTTATACTAGTTTAATAATGTTTTACTACTAGTCAAAACGATATATGTATACTGCAATACTAAAAAATACAAAAGTAGCTAATTTGCAATAAAATTACCAATAAAATTTGTCCAGTATCATAAAAGTAGCAAAGCACGAAATAAATTCAACTCATCTGTTTTAATGTAAACACTTAGAACGGAAATTATCCGGGACACGATAAGGTTATCGATGAACTAAAACAATTTTTTGAATTTTTAATTTTTTTAAACCTACTTTACCTATACTAATATTATAAATGTGTTTATTTGTGAAGATGTATGTACCTATGAATGTTCGTTACTCTTTCACGCAATACCTACTGATTGGATTTTTATTTTTTAAATTTAGTACACAGATATATTGTGATCTAAAATATCATAAACGGTATTTATTAACTTGGAAAACACGAGCAAATGTTGTTATGTAATAGCTATAAATTATATGTTTTCCACTAACACTGAAGATCAAAATCAGGCGTGAAATGTGAGTCGGGGGGTATCATCATTTGTGACTTAGTTAGGTATGTTACATAATTATGACAAGCTGACACTGAATTTTTTGTGCAATATGAACTGGTTGAGAATTAAACTTAAAACTCTGTAATCAACAACAATAATTAAGTACATAAACGTATAAACTGAGAAATATATTCTGATGATTATATTTTATTTATATCGCAATATACGAAGAGTTTTTTTCAATGTTTTTGTTGTGCAACTAAATGTGCACCTAGTGAAGATTAGCGATAGGTACTTTGAGTAAAAACATACATAGAATATAAAGTTTCATAAAAATAATAATATTCTACTACTTAGTTATGTTAATACAATCTGGGATGTAGCTGGGCTTATTGCCAACCAAAGCTTTCAGCTAGCTCCTGTAAAAACTAATTCACAGCAACCTACTGAAACACATCTACCCTTCGAGACGTAGCTAACAAAGAAACCATTCCTATTGATAACAGAGAAATGAATGTATTGATAATCAAGCAATAAGCTTAAACATAATGCATTGACAATTAGAATACCTAGTTGAATAACTTTCGTCACGATTCAAGTACATTAAGAATATAAGTTACACTCGTAATAACAACCACGAAGAATTATGTTTCGTCAAATGAAAGATGTATAAAGATTAGTAGAATAAAATCCTTAATATAATTGTTTCTTCAACATCTACTTCTTATGATAGTGTACCTATTTACTTTTTATCTGAGTAGCTGACAAACGAACAAATTGACCACGATGGTATGATACCATGTGGTTGTGTATGGACATCAGTAACACGAAAAGCTTTAATACTGATGCTTTGGCGCCTAATGAGTAGAAGACTCTCTTATTTTAGACTAAAACAATTTTGGTGGAGAACAAAATATTGTCATTAACAAAATGAACTCATTTGGTAAATTACATTACAAAAAATGTTTTCTTGCAACTCTAGATACTTAAGATAATAAATGTCCGTTTTGAGATTTGACTCTCAGATTGACTCTACAGTCTATGATTCGATATATTGATAAATATCTAAAATCTTACTTGAGCATGATTGAAAGTAAATTATATTATAATAAAATCTGTTTGATTAGAATAACACTGAGTTGAAGTTCCTGTCAATCATTTGTACTTCCTAATAATATATTATTCAAATAAGAGAAGCTTGATGCTGGTAAGCGCTCCATCTAAATAAATATTTGTGAATACGCATTGAAATTCATACGTCCTCGTATTGCGTCCATTCGTTTCGTATCTGTACAAGGATTATGTTAAAATAATGCTGTCCGTCAGTTGTTTGTGCATCAGACTGTCACTAACATTTCAATCTTGTAGGGTTTTTGCTACGTCTTCACTTGTAGTACTGGGACGGCATCGAATATTTATAGGTTTTTAAACATCTTTATCGGCGCAGGTTTGACATGTTGAGCGGCATAAGGGAAAGTATTGAGCGTTGGTACTGTTTTCATTAAGGATATTTTTATGCATTAGGCAGTTCTTTAAGACTTTAAATTTTAAAATAATTCCCACACTATTGAATACTTAACAGCAAAACTTGTAAGTTTTGAAGATACGTAAGTTGACTTCAATTTATTAAGCAAATAACTGCAGAAGATACTTTATAAGTTAATGCCTGTAATTAAGAAGGCCGGTAAGGGTGGCAAAATGTCCTCTAATTCACTAGTCATCAATGCGGATTCGTAGAGTTTATTAGCAGAATAAAAAGATGTAGTGATGTGTGCTACGATGTGGACACATTGTGGTGTGATGGTTAAAGAAATCTAACAAATGGCACAGTTTAATTTGGTAGACATAGTCGAGACGGGCCGCGTATCGATCAAGAGTGGACTGGCGGGCGTCCAAGCCGGACCAAGTGGTGGGCCGTTCCGTCGACACGCCGAGACAGGTGCGGCATGCAACCCATGACTCGATCGACGCTCCGCACCACCGACACTCCCTTCTTTGATATCAACAAACGCGATTCGAACCTTCCATACTTTATTGGTCGAATACAATCAAATTCTGGCTGAAATTTCATTTATTATCACAAAAAATTCAAATGTAACGAAACATACGATTTTAGAACATAGTTTTCAGTAACCACTACAAATCACGTTTATCAATTTACTAGGAAATCGCCCTCGTTTCGCTTTGGGAAAAATAGTAAAAAAATGTATATAATGCCTATGTCACCCGGGGATAGTGTAGCTTCCCAACACTGAAAGAATTGTTCAAATCGGTTCAGTACTTTCGGAGCCTATTCAATGCAAAAAATCAAATCTTTCCTCTTTATAATATTAGTATAGATTAGTGATTAGTGTCTTTGCACGACCAAAAGCATTTCGTAGTAAACACGCATTTAGAAAATCGATGAAAAATAAATCAAAGTTAAACAACTCCTTTTGAACTTTTAGTAAGATCTTGCTCTGAATCGTGCTCATTGCCGCAAGCTGTACGTCACAATCGAGCAAGCGTAGCAAGGCACGAAGTCGGCCGAGCCAACTATTCATTTGGCGCTCAAATGGGCATTTAGTTCTAAATATTATCCTGCGTCGCATTTTGCGAGCAACATAAGGAACTTCTACATTCAATAACTAGTTTCATACCTCGCGATATCAATTCTGAGACTTACCACTAATTGCCCACCCAACTGTTTCCAGGTACGGTGAACGCCAATGGAGAAACAAAGCGTCAAAGGACATCGTACACGCGGTACCAGACGCTCGAGCTGGAGAAGGAATTCCACTTCAACCGGTACCTGACGCGGAGGAGGAGGATCGAGATCGCACATGCGCTGTGCCTCACCGAGCGCCAGATCAAGATCTGGTTCCAGAACCGACGCATGAAGTGGAAGAAGGAGCACAAGATGGCGTCGATGAACATAGTGCCGTACCACATGAATCCTTACGGCCATCCCTACCAGTTTGACCTTCACCCCAGCCAATTTGCGCATCTCTCTGCATAGGATCAGTGGAATTTTTCGAACAGTGGATAACTGATTCATTGAAATAATCAGTCGAGCGTCTGCTGACGGAGTTGAGTGTAACGTAGTCGAGACGACGCGCGTTACAACAACTAGACTGGGATGAGTTATTCGCTGCTCGAAAAATTTATTTACAATATACTTTGTTGAAATTGTTGTTGTGACATTCAGTGACGTTTACGAGTGCAAGTGTTATGACACGTGATTCGAAGAAACTATTTACTAAATTAAATTGATGAAAGTGTTAATTTTAGGAAAAACTTAAGATTTGACTATGTGTTGAATTCTGGAAATGAAATCGTGTAATAAAAGAAGCATTGCAATTAATTTGCGAACTTACATTTGAAATGTTAATAACGTTATTAACGTTGAACTCTCGTGTAGAAAGAATTTTACCTAGTCATAAGCTATAATTCATTCTGCATAATAATTCTTAAATTTTTAAGATAAAAAGTTCATGACTAATAGTGTAAATTGTGATGGCTACAAATGTAGATGCTAAGATAGATGTGTTTTAGATTCAAGCTATTTAAGAGTTTAACGTAACGGCTCTGTAAAATCAATTCATCATACGTAATATGAAATTATAATAATTTATTTAGCCATCGAAATGAAAAACGAATTCGGAATTGTACAGGGATAAGGTAAATTTGAAAATTTCAAAAAAACTATGTTCAATAAGGACAACTGTTTCCAGTAAATTTTACTTAGATCATGTCATAACTATATCTTGTAATGAATAACGGCTAATAATTATAATACTATAGTTAGAAACGGCTTGTATAAGTGCTGTGAAATTCATTACAAATTTGTAAGCTCAGTAAGTAACATTAGATCTGTGAATAGTATATTATTATTTTTAATTGTAAATAATGATAAATGTCACTAGCAAATATGGCAAAAAGTTAATATATTCGGTATAGTAACTTCTTCTCGAAGAACTGTTTTATGTTCCTGTCTTAGTTGTAAATAACAAATATTTATCATTGCATAAATTACGTTTCACGATTAATAATAAAATATCCTTTAGAATGTTTATTAATATTTTGAATTATCCACCAACGATTTCATTCTATTTAAATATTTCATGTGACTATTGCGTACTTTAAATCTTTAATGTTGTATTTGTATAATGTACTTAAATAAACTTAGTAAGTAAATAATTTTTATCCTTCCCTAAAGTGTTCTATTGTTAATACGAATTCTTACTTTCGCTCAATTTTTTTCATTAATATGGCACATTTTTGTGAATCATGACTTATCGTTTTGTTACTACTTTATTAGACATGTCGTGGTCAACTGTGATATTTTGTTAAATTTTTATTCATAAGTAAACTACGCAATTTGAGTTTGTTTAATTGAAATCTTCCGGTATGTTTGAAAAAGCTTAAATTTTTTAAATCCGTATTTGGTTCATTTGTTGCTTTATTTATTGTTTGTTGTAAATATAAGATTCACTTAGTTAAACTGAATAAAATAACTTTCGAGCTAGACTTATCTAATAACATTCTTCATCTTTCTCATTATGTGCAATAGGAAATTGCCTAATGTTTATGAGCGTCTCTCTGTTCTATTCTATTTGTACAATAATGTTTATTTAGTTGTGTTATTTCTTTCTAATTAATAAAATATAAATATGTTTATCGTTCATTCCAGTTCAAATGAGAACTCTAGGGAAGTATGTTACATGATCATTTTAAATTATTGTAATGCATTGATAAAATGTATGAAATTCGAAAATTGGTGAAGATGATAAAATAAATTATGAAGATATTTATGAGTTTGATTACAAAATCGTTTTGATTGTAGTAGTAGAACTCAGGAAAGATAAATATCCTATCCCATCAGAGACCTATCACTTACGGAAAGTAATGTTATCGAGGAATGCTATAAAGAGTTGGTAGAGAGATATTTTCCGGGTATGCTTTCAAACATCGCTGCAACCGCCAACGAGACGCCGCAACGTTCGTTTGATGGTTGTATTGAGTAATGATTAATGATCGGCACCAATGACACGACAGCCGCTGCCGAGGGGGCGCTCACCACGTGCCAACAAAGGAGTGTCGAAAAATGTGAAGGTTGCCTTAGTTTGTAGGTCGCGGGTGCTGCGTATCGGAGGCTGAACCTATAAATCATCCCGTCACAATATTTTGCTTTGTATCCAGACCTGATGTGGATGTTCGCGTCAGTAGAACGTAGTAGTTCGCGAACGCACTTGCTACGAAAATGCGCCATATTTTGATGTTGAATGGTAAATTTACTTCCCTTATTTGCAAAGCACAAACTAAATGAAGATAATATTTCACTTTAAACTCGTAAAACGGTTTTATTCGTTAAGTAATAGTAGGTAATTCATTTCTATAGGTAAGATGAAACTGAAATTATAGTGAGTTTCAAAATATTCCCAAAATATTTTTTATGATAATTATAAACTTAATATCTGGACAATATGCTTAAGAATATTATGGCATACACGTAGATCACTACTACATATTCAGTTTAACTAATATTTATGATAACAAACTGCATTGACTAATAAATAATCAAGACTATTACGGAAAACTGTTAGAAAAAGAAATAAAACAAACGAATACATAACTCTTACCTATATCTTGACTCCAAACTCTTCTCAAAATAAGACCAGTTGCCACATTGGAAAAGTGCGGATTGGCAAACTTCACACATTTGAGAACATTACGAAGAGCTTTCAGGTATCCTCAGCAGGTTTCCGCTGAAACATTTAGCTTGAATACTGCTTTGAATCATTAAAATTTGAGTTACCTGACCAGAGTTTAAACCACTAAGTTATCACTACACTGAAGAATTAAAACAGAGGTAAGTAAGAGTAAACACACTGCTCGCTAAGTAAATAGTGAATAAAAATTCACTGCTCTATAATATCGAGATGTACGATGTATCGGGCAAAAACTCTTTTCGAAGTCATTGAACGCGCGCAAAAGTGACAATACCAAAGGTAAGATGTGTATCTGAGACGCCGTGTTGCGTTACAATGACTAATATTATTAATGTTGGTCTGTCCATCCGATTACGGGGTCTCGGTGGACGAATATCGCGACCTTACATTAAGGTGTGCTCAAGTCGCGAATCATTTTTCATTTACAATACATAGAGCGTGTGAGTTTTAGAAACGACATCAAATAACCAATTGAACTAATTTTATCTTTTTAAACTATAGCATACCTTTACAATATACGAAAAATATTTTTTAAAAGAGGCGATAATTTAGTAAAGGATGAATCGATGGATCCTTGTCCGATTGGAAGGAAACGACATGAAAAATTTTATGCAGTTGAATGCATATATATTCAGAAAAAGATGAATTTGTAAAGTAAGAGAATAACTTATAAGAGTTCTTCACTCTCGCCAGAATATTTTTAAAGGTATGCGAATGTGCTAATCGAGACTTGGCCAGTGTAATGAACTATGGCTTTTACTCCTCATCAGAGTAGACTTGAGTCCAGCAATGGTACTGATGCTGATTATGGCCGATGATGATGATAGTGTATATATAGGTACTCTGTTATTTTGAACATGGTAAGATTTAGATCAATGAAATCAGGCAATTAAATTTAGGAGAAAAATGTCGGTAAACTGATAAATGTCAATCATAAGATCCCTGCCCAAATGACACATGGTAAAGTCAACAGTTACTTAAAAATAGCAATAAAACAAACAATCTACCATCTATCTATCTATTTATAATTTAAATACAATAAATTGTTAAGTACACATTGGTACAAATATCTTACAACTTTAATTAGGAACGAGAGGCAAATATTTAATAAATAATATAATATGTTTAACGTCTTAGTTTCTAACATATTAAAAGAAACGGGAAAAATGTTCTGTATATCACGTCATTAAATTATATTGCTTTACCTGAATCTGCCGTGTCTGACTATTACTTATTCTGTGGAAGAGTGCACCGTACAAGATTTGTATGACATTGTTTTGACGACTGATAAGATTCCAGTCGTCTTTTAAGAAACGCTTACTAAAGCGGAGACGAAAGCTGACGATTTTATAAATTAACCCACTTGAGTATTTTGGCAGTTATAAGATAAAAGTTTTATAACAGCCAGTGAAATATGGTAATTTGGATAAATGTTATTGTTATTTGAATATCTTACAGGTACAAAATCGATCATTGTATTCAAAATTAAAGGCTACCTTTATATTCAATATGACATATTATATCTAATAATAGCTATTTGTGACTCTGTGTTTGTCCACTTGTCATTTAAACTATGCAATCGATTTTAGCTAAAGCCTGAAAATTGTGAAAATATATTTTTCTAAAATGGTAATAAAAATTTATATTAATGATATTTTGTTTAAAATATTATATTAATTCTTTATCTTACTTACACCATTTCTTTATTAATTAACCAAGAAAGCAATCACATCAAAGAAAGCAATGGCCCATCTGAAGCTGATTGTTTACTAATTCCCATGCATCAAAATGCAAATTTAAGTCTATTCAGTTGAAGTAATTTAATAAGTAGGTACCTGCAGACTCATTATAAAACTAATATTAATTTTGCCAGTAAGGCTTTGAAAAGTGGATATGCAGAAATATTAAAGAAAAAAATATTATCAGCCAAGAAATAGAATTTATACGAAGTTCATTGAAAATTGTTGAAGTGAGAAAACTCCACTACACAAATTCCGTCCTGGCTGGATGAAGTATAAAAAGATGGAATACAAAGAGGAGGGCCTTCATCAATCATGTGATTTCATTACTATCGAGATAACTATTCATTGTTTGTATACTAGGTATAATGTTTAGTCGAATGTTCGTATAAGAAAGAAATATTTAAAACTGTATTTTTAAATCATAGATAGAAGTTGATTGTTACTTGCTTTCATAGTTCTCTGCATATTTCCTTTTTTTTTTTTTTTTTCGGGGGGGAAAATGCATTACGCATACCACCCGGGCGCAGGGGGTACCCGAGGCTAATGAGACCCACGGTATACCCACTAAAAACCCCCCCATCTTCCTCCTCGCCGCCTTGTGACGGGGTTACGGGAACGCTTTCGCACACATCCGCGACCCCGCCAGCGACAGCCGCCCACAAGCGGCTCCATCGCGAAAGCCCGAAGGCCCTCCACGATGGGCGCACCAGATGGTAAGGTGCGCCTACCTCCTCAGCCTCCACCAGTACTGTAGCAAACTCCCCCTGAGTCTGCTACTAGGAGGCCATGGATACCAGATGACTGGTACCCGGTGGAGGATCAGGTCTGTGGTTCCTCCACCGACCACACCTCGGCCGCAGAGGATAGGGCAAGCGGCGCACCGTAATACCGACATGCCTCTTCCTCTGCGGCCCCACCAGTGCCGTTTCGGCGGAACGGCCCCGCCAGCTCGCAGGGGGTAGGGAGAGTGGCGCACCGTAATACCAACACGCCTCTCCCCCTGCGATCCCTCCACGGCCGCAGAAGATAGGGAGAACGGCGCACCGTAATACCGGCACTCCTCTTCTTCTGCAGTCCCACCTCGGAGCGCGTCCGCAGCGGGCTTATTCAGCCCGCTGGGAGCGCCCTCCTCGGGCCAGCCGGCAGCCCAAACAGGCCGGCCCTGGTTGCCTCTTGGCTTCACCGTGGGTGACCAGTCCACGGTTACTAAGCCCCCCCGCCACGACAAGGCGGACAACCCCCGGGGGGGCTCTGCATATTTCCTTAGGTTAACTGATCTTAACTCATGATTAAATAAAGCATTATGTACCACTTATTTTTTATGTCAATAAAGTTTAAATAAAAATATCATAATCATACTGACGCATAGCTATGGGTAGTTCTGCAAACTAAGGAATTTTCGATGTCTCAGCTAAAAACTCGTGATAAATTTTATACTAAAAAAAGTGTTATTGCACTGAATTTAATCGGGGTCGTATCTTCAAGGCAGAAACCTTCAAAGTTATGTTAATTTTTGTTATCCTGGCACAAAGCATCATTCCTTAAATCCTATCTTATATTTTATATGACAGTGATGACTTTGCTATTTGATGGCTTTGGGAATGACTCGTAGAAAGCACCTAATCAATAGCCTCTATAAAATTCATTCAAAAAGTTAATTGTTGTCCATATTGTCTTTGTAATGCATTTTATATACGTCCTATAATTTTTGAAAATGCTGCCATCTGTCCACTCAACTAAGAATTTACAAGTCAACGGAATCCGCTTATTTGTTGCACTCCACTCCTCAGCGGTTGCGTCTCTACCTCTCTAACTCTACCTGAGTTGTAGAGCGGGGATTTTCTGTAAGCCTGCAGCTCGTAGTAATTTTTCGTAAGTTACATAGATGTCACTAGCAGTCATTTTTGTGTCAGAAAAATCTTATTAGAATTAGGTGAGAATTATACACACATGTATATAAGGAGTCAGTCAACTGTAATAATATGGCTTAGCAATTTTATGTTTTACATTGTTCTTGTCATTGGTAAGTTTAAATAAGTATTATAATAAGTTTTAATATACACCTACTTACTTTATATTAATGAAACTAAAAAGGTTCATATCCAAGCAGAGTTAGTATGACTATTCACCGATAGATGGCAGTATTCGCTATGAAGGTTTTCTGTCGATAAAGCAGGTTTGCAGGTTTGACAATCCCGACCCAACCCGACTACTGTCCGAGCTTTCAAAAGCTTTCAGAGGGAGGTTGTGACGACGCGCTATCGACGGAGCTACAATTTTGCTAAATATTCTTATTTAACATTACATCTACGACGTGGTGAAATCTTGAGTAAGGTAAGTGGAATTTTACTTTCCTAATCTCTTTTCACATTTTCGAATTTGATTGTATCTGTACTGCTAAGGTAACCAAAGTAAAAAATCGTTAATTTCGCCAAAGATAACGCTAGATAAGTGTATGGTGCAGTGAAATGCAAGATGTGTTAGATTATACTCGATATTGATCCCACGACTTTAAATGCTAAGGTTTGGAGGAAAAATAAAGTATTGATAAAAAATCTAAAACGCGTGACATAAATGTACGTGACTAGATTTCGAATTTTCCGCTCAATGTTTTGTAGGTCGAGGGGGCGGGGGTGAAATATTGAATGGTAATAGAAAACTGACTGGGTATTGTTTTAATGATAATATTAGAACAATAATGTGTTTGAATTTTTATCAGAAAACATTTGCATGACATAAACTGTTAGTATTTTTACACGCTTTATATTAGCTTCACCTCTTTATTTCATATTATTATCAAAGTAATATGTATTACACATAACCACTTTGACACAATCGGAGTGTAAACGAGCTAAACAAAACTCATATTAGAAAAAAATATTTAACCGTATTAAATACTCCTACAGACGCTTAAAGATAATCCTATGTAACAAGTAGCTGGCATGCAACACGATCCCTTTTATACAAAAAAACTGTTAAACGTGAAACTTATACCTGGACCCATGAATGGATATTTTGGTAAAGGTTGGCCGAAAAAAAGCAATAAAATATGGCCGACACAAAGGCACCTCCAGTGCGCATGCGCCGACTTTGGACTTGCGCATTTTGATTGAACGGATTTGGGGTGCGGGTTACTATGGAAACTCGAACGAGATGGGCGTTGGAAATCTCGCAAATGTACTATTCATTGAACAAGGAAAATGTTTTGTGCAGCCTACTCGAATAGGGTGCTCCAATTAGATGAGCTTAATGTATAATAAATAATTATAAATATGACATAAGACTGTTTTACATTTTAATTCATGTTTGAACGACAATATTCATGAAATTAAATAGGTAGAAAAGGCGTTTTATCTTTATTGGTTTGGATACATTAGACTAGTAACTACCCTCACTTTGCTTTTTATTTCCGTATAGATCCCAATTATTTTAAAATTAAATGTTACCCATGTTACTCAAAAATAATAGAGCATCTTAGTGGTGAAAGATTTTTTGAAATCTGTCCAGTACTTTTTGAGTGTATCAATTACCAACGAACAACAACAAATCAAAATTTTCATCTTTATAATATTAAAGAAGTAACAGGAATTAGTTGTATAGATTGTGTTTCAACGACTGAGGATTGCATACTTTTGGAAAAATTTTAGAAAGCATTCATACTTGATGCCAATGTCAGATGTTATATTTATGAATTTGTAAATACTTGTCACAAATTAGTCAGTTTGTAATGGAACAGCATTGGAGCAATTTATTTACTTATTGGAAGATATCCGTGCTGTGTAATAAATAAATTTAAGTTTATTCCACTGGCTAATCTCAAAAACCGGTAAATCGATGACCGGGAAATAAATTGAAAATCGGTAAATTGATGATTTGAGGGATACTCTTGTATTGTAGTAAGTTTGAATTTAAATCTTGCTTTATTTTACACATAAAAAAAAACCTGTCAAGTGCATGTCAAGCCACGTGAAATGTAGGGTTCCGTAGATCATCTATTAATTTAAATCTTTTAATTTCATCATAATACTGCCGCGATTTTTTTCACACGTCCAACATCTACCATACCTGGAAGGCGGAGCGGAGCAACATGACTCAGACCAAAATAGTCATTTTTAGAGCAAATATATCGGAATTTTGTCTTCTTTCTTTATTTACATGAAGGGTGAGGTACCTTGAAAAATGTATTATTATATTTTTTCAGATTTTATTAAACAACTTTGTAGTTTTTTACAAATAAATATGTATGTCCCCGCCAAATAATACTTTTGTAGGACTAAGGATCTCAGCGTTAAGGTGCGGACAGACCACCAACCCTAAAGTATAAGTAAAAATAATTAAAAAAAAATACCCGCCTTCTGTCAAAAAAGCTCATGATATACCTTTTTATTCCTTATGGTGAGCTTTTTAATTTGATACCTATATTACATTATTCGATTTATTTTTATTTTTTGATATTTTAAACAATAACATCTCACAGCCACCATAATATTTTTTTTTATTTCACTTATTTAAGAACACTCGGGTTATTAAAACGAATCTAACGATATCTTGATTACATAAATCCGTTTAGCGGTTTGGAAGATACGAGGTAATAAAGAATATTACATGCATACATACATACATACAAGATACGCGCGAAAAACATAACCCTTCCTGGCAGTCGGGAAAAAGGTTCCGTCAAAAGAAAGCATTTCCTAAAATGTCAAAGCAACAGAGGTGTCGCTAGTATCTCGACAGCTTCTCACCGTCGTTGATAGGATCGAGTTTCAATAGTAACACATAATACACTCACGTCGCGCTGCTGGCGAGGCTGCGCGCGTCGTCTGGGAAACGTTTTTATTGTTCTCTCGTTATGCGACCAACTTTTATCGAAACATTTTTAGAGAAAATTTTAGAAATGTCAATGGTTTATGTTGTACTGAATAATAATGTTTGTTCGTCTGAATATTTCCGTCAATATACACTATACTTATGTTACTGTGTTTCGATGCAAAAATCAATAGATAATAATTAATTAAGTTAACATATTGAAACATCATTGAATAAAAATAAAATATCGTTTTTATAATTTGCATGTCGATACTACTTCTTTTTTAAAATTACTATTTTAGGTGCCCTGTGAAATAATCTTGGCACGAGTCTCAGGTTTGGTTCTCGGACAGTTTGTGTCCTATTGTGTGAAAAGATGCCATCTGGACACTAGTTTCAACTATAACTCAATGAACAACTGTGTTAAATCTATTTTTTTGGTTTAGTTTATGAAATGAAATTAAATTTGTTCGAAGTTCATTGTTTTTAGATTAAAGTTTAGTTTTTTGGGTAATAAATGAAATGAAATTTGCCTGAAGCTAATTTTAAGAAACACTTTTCCAAATTCTAACTCTGCTATCGCTCAACAAATCTCCACCATTAAGTACTAGTACCGTAAGAAGAAGCGGCAGAAATCTCCTAACTAATTATTCTTACTTCAATTTAATTTACAGGTATACAGTAAACTAGCTTAAATAAGATAAGTTCTATCTAAGTCTACAGATTTCCTCAGGCATGGAAATCTGTAGACTCCAAATATTACTTAGATCTCAGGTGGTATTATGGTCAAGCATTAACTCATTTTATGTAAAAAATAAAATAAAAAAAAAGATTTTATTTTGATTGTTACGTTGGATTGGTACATTAGATTATGAGAGACTCCTTAGACCTTTGACCCCAAATCAACCTCTTTCGCTGCAGAGTGCAGTGACTTTAGGTCCTGATAGATTTTTATACCGTCCAGATTAGTTCTGGAACTAGGCAAGCATTACCTTTAAACTCTTTCTTTCTTTTTTACCTGGCAAGTTAACTACCCTCTTTTTGAACTTTTACCCCAAAATATTTTTCTTTCTTTAACTTCTTATAGTTGCTAGAGAGCTAGACAAGTTGTGGGATAGCAGTTCCCTTCTAAACTAGCAATTCGGTGGTGGTTCACAGGGCGTTGCAGATGTGCACAGCGCTGACCATATCACGTGGTCAATAGCTTTTGCCCAAACAAGAAAGTATTTAAGACACTAGCAAAAGAGAAAAAAATTCAATTGACTGACAATGGGATCCCTATTTGAGTAGAAACGGTTAAAAAGAAGCTTGCTTGTAATGAGTTCATTTTGATACCCAAAGAACAGATGAAATTGGAATTTACTTTTAAATTCACCAATAGGGGGAAGAGTGGCATCGATTGGCCCACTCGCTCGAGCGAAATAATCTCTAGTTTAGCCTGACTGACGTGAGTGACGTGGGTATGCAACGCTGCAGCTTATATAAGGCCTTTGTTCGTTTTATCGGGACCCATGCATCGTTTAAGCGGATTTTATATTCTTTGTTCAGATTGGATAAAATATAGAAGATACTGGTAGATAAATTATTTACAATATAATTTGACTTGCTTGACTATATTAGTGCTCCAATTTTAAACTTCACAATTTTTTATATGCCCAAGTGAGTCAATTTTATTTTACCTGATGGTATACGTAAATGGTAACGAAATAGAAGATGATGATTGAATTAGTAAGACACTAAATGATTGAATTAGTGTGTTAAGATTAATTTAGTAAATTTTAGAAATTGAGTTAATTTAGTAAAATTAAGAAAATTAAGTGTAATTTCTTCGTTTAATACGCCACACAGTCAAAGATTAATGTAATACAGCCATAGTCGAAGATATCTGAAAATACCGTACAATAATGAATATTACCAAATGATCATGTATTATTTAGGTATTTTCTTACAACCTACTATTTTTCGTATTTGTGTTAATTTATTTTTAACTACCAAAATTGCATAATGATTGTTGATTGACAATTATCATGCTTGTACGTGGAACCTTCGCCGTTAAATATAATAATAACACGAACTCAATTTTTCAACTAGATGGCGCTCATTGTAGTTTCAATAATCGTGGAGTGCCAGCGCCATCTGGTGGCAATAAAATCAAAATAAATTATTATTTGCTTGTTGTTTGTGTTACACACTGTATTTTCCAAAGTTATAATTATGAACTCGGCTATTTCTGTTAGTAAAAAGTTTATTAATCGATTTAATGCGCAAATGCCTCCATTTTGAATTTTGATTGTAATCAATAACTTAGTTTTCGAGAAACCGATTACACATGAGATAAAACTCATTAACCAACATAAAGGGGATTAATTTAATTGTTTTGGTGGCCTGATGAATAAACTTTTTTTATTTATGAATTCTCTCTCGATTTTGCACACTTTTTAAATTTTCGCGTCAGATCAATTTTTAATAATTATTTCGATAATAGTTATCTTTAAAAGAGGCCTTTATTATCATAATAAAAATAAAATGACGTGATAAATAATAAAAATAATAAAACAAAATGACGTGCATAAGTGAATCAGTGAATCCTATATGAATAAAATTATTTTAGATTTTGAATTTCGAATATGTTTTAAAAGTAGTTTTGCTAGGTATTTAAAAATATCCTCCTATTACCTATTTAATTACACCCCACCCATTGATAAACATGCCTGAACCAGACCTTGGATGCATGAATTTAAATATGATTCCATATATGATACATGTAGAGCACTAAGAAATGAATTTTGAAAATGCATCATATAGACTAGTAAAATAGGATGCCACCTTTCTTTTTGCCATATTGATATAGGTAGCCAGGCTCAATTTCCACTAAAGACGGATAATAGCGAAGTGAAGCTAAACTGTAATCCAAAATGGAGATAATCAATCTCTAACTCCACAATAACGAGATCAAACGCACAATTTCGCACAACACGAATTTGCGACTGCGCGTTTGGAACGTTGGCGTATAGTTGGCGCATCTTTTATTGTTTATATCTAATTTATGCATTATTGTACGGAGTTAGAAGCTAATAATTATGTTTTGTCAAAATTTTTTATTGTTCTATCGATTCCCATCGGCCTCAGTCTGGATTGAGCCTAGTAGACCATATGAACGGTGAACATGATGTTCACAAAGGATTGAAATTTTGTTAACAATCTATCTATTTAACTAATAGTTAGTCTTCTAAGCGCCACTCCGATCTGGAGAGGGAAACCGCTGAATCCAAAGCGTCTAATCTAGATCATCAGTCCACCTATGCTCCTAGACGTGGCCGCCATTCAAAGACTTTTTGACCCCATTGGTTATTTGTCCTCCTAACAATGTGGTCTACCCATCGACACTTCAACTGGTTGACACTACGTCTAACAATGTCGATAACTTTTATTTGCCTACAGACTTCATCGTTCCCAATCTTATCTCGTAGCGAAATACCTAGCATAACTCGTACCATAACGCGTTGTGTGACTTTGAACCTTCGAATGAGGCCAACAGTAAAAGACCACGTCTTGGCTCCATAAGTCAACACTAGTAAATTAAAAAAAAACTGGGAATTTTTGATGAGAAGATATTATGTCGTAATTTCCCGAACGCTGCCCAGTGGAGTTGGATTATTCGAGTGACCTCTTTCTCAATAATAAAGAATAAAACTGGATGAATATCACAAAAATTCTCAACAAGCACTTTCAAGTACAAATTACAATAAAGCATCACGTAAAATAAAAACAAATCTATACCAATATTATAAAGCTGAAGAGTTTGTTTGGTTGAACGCGCTAATCTCAGGTTCGAATTGAAAAATTATTATTTTTGTAATTGATGGTCCATTTATTGAGGAAGGCTATGGGCTATATAATATTACATATTTTAGTAGCAAATTTTTTCCACAAATTAACGCGAGTGAAACCGCCTAGCACAGCTAGTTTAAATCTAAAATAATAAATTGTAAGTATGTCAGTATTGAAATCAAACCTAATTTATTACAAGAAACCTACTTTTAGTATTCTCAGAACATTAAATATAACCCAGTAACGACAAAACACGTTATGTCCACGCGTGTTGTAGAATTATTACTTAACGTATTGAGTCACCGTCTCAAACATAAGACACCATAATATTAGTCTAAGCAATAAGTTCAAAATGGTGAAAAATAGAGATAATTTATTTATTTATTTATAACAAAATCCACAGCTTTTAATATTGCATTTAAAAATACATGCGATAGCTCCTGTTCGGAAAGATGTTTAGAAAAATGTTTCGAAAGCGTTTACCAGCACGTAAAAAATTGCAAAAGTTATTAACAAAATAAAGTTTAAAAAAAGCTATTTTGTTTTTTGTTAATAACTCCGAAACTATTAATAATTAAGAAATTTTAAAATAAGATTCTTAAAGAAGAGGAAATTTCCAAAAAATAACTTTGCCAAAGTTACTTTGGACTCCCGGAACTCTATCTCCATTATTTATAATTTTAACTTAACGCTGAAAATGGGTCTCCACGTGGCATTTTTAAGTTGCGCGCGCGGCGTCAAAACCGAGTACGTCACACTCAATGTTTTTAAGGTATTAATTATTATTAATAAAAAAAATATGGTGTGTTCGGAACACTTCAAAGAATTTGCTGCCGTAGATAATTTTTCTAAAAGTTAATTTTTCAACAAGTTAGACGATTGTCTTCTTTAAGAATCTTATTTTAATTTTTTTTTAAATATTAATAGTTTCGGAGTAATTAACAAAAAACTAAATACCTTTTTTTTCAACTGTATTTTGTTAATAACTTTTGCAATTTTTTACGTGCTGGGAAACGCTTCCGAAACATTTTTCTAGACAACATCGCACGTATTTTTAAGAGCAGTATCTTTATTTTTCACCATTTTGAACTTATTGCTTAGACTCTATGGCCGCCTCTGATATAGGACTTAGTTCCACGTAGTCTTGTCTGCCCTACCCCTAGAGTGCAACGTAATCCCGCTTAGGCGCCGAGGGGTGAGGCTAGGTGAGGCGGCCCGCGAGCTGAGGAGCAGGGGGTTGAATGGGGAATGAAGCTGTGGTGGTGAGCGTTAAACCACCTGTGACGATAAACTCGCGTGGGACCACCGGAACCCCGCAGCGCCGGAGTGTGTATGTGTGTGTGTGTGTGTGTGAGTGTGTGTGTGTGGGTGTGTGTGTGTGTGTGTGCTGTGTATGTGTGTGTCTCTCCCTCTCTCTGTATGTGTGTTTTTCGTAATTTTCTCCCAAACCTAGCGGTTGCAGACCTAGTGCTCTACAAGAAAAATGTATGGGACATAAAATGTCAATATTTTAATGGGATACAACTTTGGTATGAAATATTTTTTCTGTAAAATCAATAATTTGTCAAATTAACGTGAAAAACTAAAAATCATGTTCTACAAGATGACCTTGAAAATTAAATATGCGGGTATTTTGCCTATGATATTCGTTATCAGCGCGTCAAAATACCTAGGTATACCAAAATTCAGATCAATCGGGGGTATGGGCTAAAAGGAAGTTTATCCAAAAGTATCTACCGATGATCTGACTTCTATTTCCTTACTTTTGAATAGAGAGACGGCAGTCACCGGGGTAGATCAAACTAATTTTATCTCCGCTATGTACAAAAGTTTAGCCGGTGGTATAGTATTAAGACCGGCCGTTAGTGGAAGCGCCTCTATCGATTACATCATAACGTGACGAAGATGCCTTCGGTAACGGTTTCACTGTCAATTGGCACTTAAAACAAATATGTTGATACTTGTTATATTTACGTAATTTTACGACACTGTGTTTGTACTCACATCCTTTTGTTCATCTGATTAGCGTCTCATATTAACTGGTATAACCGGTCTTCTATTTTAAAGTACCTTTTAAATTTTATTTGTGGTGTTTTTGTTTTGCTTTGACAACTTAAGGCATTTGAAATTTTATTTATCTCATCAAAAACATAAATGTGAAATGAGAGAATTTTTGATGTGATATCATTACTTTTTGTCTAGAAATTCTAAGTGTTTATAGACAATTAATGTACCTTTTTATTTGTAAAATTAATCTATACAGTGGAACCGCTAATTCACTAGTTTCACTAATTACCAATAATTTTCAGTTTTTGGATTTTTTCCTTTACATATGCCTAATAGTCTACCTTGATGCCAAATATAAAGTATCTAAGTAGTTCATATGGAAGTAAGTTATGTTTTTGATCCTTTGTCAGTGAGTCAGTCACCAAAATGCGGGTTTTTAAACGTTAATATATCAATAACTGTTTGACATACATTTATGAACTTTTTAATTCTAAATAAACTAAAGGGTTTTAATAAATGTGTTTAATTTAATGTATGATATTATGTATGTTAAATAGGTCTCGAGTTAAGGGGTCAAAAGTACCTCAAAATGGTTCTTGTTACATGTTATAGTAATAAAATAGTAGTAGTAGTAGTAGTAATAGTTAGTAAAAAAACTAGTTTCTAATTTATTCCTTTGTATTCAAATATCTATCTGGATGCCAATTTTTAACTTTCTAGGCCATCTGGAACTGGGTTAGAGTTTTGATGTATAGGTCAGTCAGTGATAAAAATTACGATTTTCTGACGTTAATATCTAAATAACCGTTTGAGGTGTATTTCTGAGGAGCACATAATTATGTATTTCGTAAGTCTCAATAAATGAGTCAAGTTTGACAGGTATATGTGGAATAGTTTTTGATTTATGAGGGTGTCAAAAGTGGCTCCAAATGGTTCGTGTAATATTACACACGGTGCTTTCGCCAGTTTCGTTAGCTTGAACATGGCTTGACACGCCACCGCGTGTCTAGATAATATAAATATTTTAGTACACTCTACGTAAGTTGTTGAAACCCACAAAAATCGTAAATTATTATACTTTTTTAAATTATAGAGTGAATTTTCATCTGTTATAATTATATGTTAAAAAAAGTATCAAGAATATTTTATAAAAAATTAACAAGAAGAAAAGTTATTAAATTATGAAGACAATGGTATAAATCATCTTATTGACCTTTACAGCGGTTACAAACGGGAACCGTTTTGATATAATGACATATGTACAACTCGCTACTTTTATTTAAATATTTTTATTTACTTATTTATTTATATATAGGAAACCCATCACAGATAACACAGGCATAAAGTTACTAAAACTACTAGCTGACCGGGTGAAATTCGTATCGCCTAACTATAAAAAAATAAAAAATTTGTACAAAAAATAAAAATAATTTTTTTGGGGTAGACAACCCTTAGCACTTAAGGGTATGAAAAAAAGTATATGTAGCAGAAGGAGGTATTCTATGGTATTGGTTATGAAATGATATTCCTTTTACTTTGCACCATGATATATTTCCAGTTCTCCTAACATTCACATCAATATTCCAAAGTACTTCAACACTACGTGATCAATAAATCTGTTCTACATTTTTGACAATTCCCAAATCTCAATATGACATGACATTTCTTATATGCCAGCCTCTGCATCAGACAAGCGCTGTAGAATAAAGAGGTCCTTCCCTGGACCTTCACTGGAGATTCATGGCCTCACCGATATATACGTCTTATTTTCAGACTTATTGAATATACATACAAAATTTCAAAAGAATCGGTCAAGCCATTTCGGAGGAGTTTTGTTACTAACACTGTGGCACTAGAATTTTATATATTAGATTAAGTATTAATTTTATTATGTTTTAATTTTAACAAATTATGTGTTAAGTAAAAAGTAAAACATACAATAGTGTGAAATAGCAGATAAGACGTGTGTTGCGTTTTAGACGTTGTAATCTATTGTTATTTAAACTTATGGACGCGAAGCATTATAGTATAAAGAACATTTGCAGGCTAAAAAATACCACTCCTAGACTTTTTATTGTGCTGCACGACTTTTGGGAGATTTAAATAAAACAATGGAAATCCTTGAATACTGCTTTTAATTTTCCATATTTTTTCTTTGCGTGCCATGAGTTCATAAATTCAAATGTATTAACAATATTGTTTTAGAAATTTTTCACTGCCGTTAAAGATGGTTTTATGGGGATGCATGACTATGCCAGTATGTATTTTTATTGGCTCAATTGTTTCTTATTCATCTTTCCATCTGACATTTACAAAATTGAGTGTAATTTTATTTTATGACAGCCTTGTTTACCGTTATACACATTGAACATAAAGACACATTTTCATTGTTCATAAAAAAAGTTCACCCGACAAAATCCCGGCTAGCGTCAGTGTATAATAACGTGGCTGGGTGTTCCCAGCCAATCTAGGCTTCATTTTATCGACCTGTCGCCTCTGTGGGGAAGGGGGAGCTAGGCCCGTTTTAGGGTGTTCTTTCTTTCGATTCGAATGTAATTTTATGAGTACTATATGTCCCAAACTTCTGGTAGATTTTATGTATGAGTTGATCTAATGGTTATGACATTTTACAATCATTTGTAAAATTTCGAATTGTTTGACATTTTATCGATGATTAATCGTATTTGTATTTTTGTTGTAAATGGATTCTAGAATGAAATAGAGAATATCTACCGTTTTGATTGGATACAAACTTGTGTAGTGAAAAATGTATTATCTTGAAGTGTTCGTGAAAATTACCTTCTTAAAAATATACCTTAAAATTGAAAAGAAAAAAACACGTCATAATTTTTTTGAAGTAGTTTAAAGTTTTAGTCAGAAGATGATACTGGTATCTTTACGATTATAGCACACGAGCGTTTACACAGCGGGTGTTAAAGCTGTCTTTGCACTAGGGATGTAACGGAAGTGATGATATCGGAACAGAAATCGAAATCGAAGGCGAAGGCTGAAGAAAATACGACAATGTAAAGAGAAAGAAGGGTTATTAAATAAAGGTTTATTATATACAATTTTAATCAGTATTTTAAATTCAACGAAAACAATAACTAACCTAACAATACAACACCTAACGAGGCTTTAAAAATCATCATTATTAATTTAAGCACATTAAAGTATCATGTAATTTGCATTGAAGTGATATTTTAGGATGTCAATAAACACTTGTAAAAGATCTATGTTGCATAAAGTTCTTTGACTTTGAATAGTAAAATTAAAAAAATGTGTTTAAATTTACTCAAATCAGTCCAAAAGAAGCAAATTATACTAATGAATAAAAGCTTCACAGCTTTATCTCCTTCTAGTCTATTAAGTTTATTTTCTATTAGGTTTGAGAAACTTTGGGTTTAAATTTAGTTTCAATTTTACACCAAAATCGTCATTGATAGAAATACGTTTTTCTCTATTGTACTCATTAAGAGCTTACTCTTCCATATAAGGTATTTGTCCAAAACTGCATGTTCGTTACAGTCATGTACTATTATTATCATCATCATCACTGCTCAATATACCTGCCTATTTGATCTCCGATTATCTCCGATTTTCGGAACAGAAATCGGAACCAGAGGTTTAAAAATAATCGGTAGTTCCGAATTTTCGGAATCGGAATCGAACCTGCGTAACATCCCTACTCTACACTCAGTTACCGGACGTATTCGTACGTGAACCAGAGATTTAGAAACGTTTTTAAAATCTCTGACGTGAACCACGTATAGAGTTAATTGAAGTTATACTTCTTTTGGCGCGATGGTGAAAAATGATGAGAGTGAATTTCTACGATGCGCGCGCACACCGACACCTAAATTCTACAACGTGAAGTTAGCTAAATTCTGTATTTTTTCTGTATGCAAAAAAGTTTTCACAGTATTTACCTCATTACAAACGATTTTATAATCGATTGAATTGATTCATAATAATCGATCGAAGAAAATAATATAAGGAATATAATAATATATTTTATGTATTATTTGTTAATTATAATTATAATATTAATTTATTTATTTCATGTTTTCGTATTCCATACATATTAAAACTATGTAATATATTTAGAATTACCATTCAATCGTTACGCTAATTTTATTAAATTACATTTCGAATATTTTGACATCGATTAATCGATTGACAACAAAGATGATGTAATCCCTAACAATGTCATTTTGGTAACCATAGTATTTATAAATAACACCACTGTACTGTCATATTTGTCATCGATCTTTCATGTTTCTACGCGTGGTTTTTTGTATTTTTCTATTAAATATTTTCAGCGTACCTATTTGGAGTTCTATTTACCTACTATTGAAACTCATCGACACGCACACAGTTATTTTAATTTACTGTTGTATTCGATTTCGTACTTGTGTTTTGGTGAATGTGTTTTCGCAGTTTCGCTACAATTTCTGGCAAACCAATACTATATGAATATGGACTACTTAATCGCCTGTTTTGTGACTGACAAAGGTTCAGAATAAGTCCTGAACACTGGATAACGTACCCTATACATCTTTAGAAGATTGCTGTGGCCATACTTACAATGAGTATGTTATGGTATCTTGATTGGGCAAGGTACCAACGAAATATAGCGCCTCCTGCACAACTAGACGAAATATTAATATAAATGATAACTAATAAAATCTCTTGAAATATGCAATAGCTTTTATTATACAACCTTTTTATGACATTCGTTTTGGGTAAAAACCATTTAAGTAGTAGATAGTATAATAGACACCCGCCAACTTAGTTTTAACCATTAAACTCGTAGTTTAAGTGTTAGTATTTTTCACTTTTTATTACGTTTGTAATGATTACTCGTAGGTGTTTGGTTTATAGTAAGTGTAACATAGCATTAAATAGCACTGTGACACGAGTATGACATAATCATAACCTATAATTAAGGTGATTCATTCTAGGATTTCCTTAGTTGGCCATTGCTGCCGTGAAAATTGGAGAAATTAAACCTTTTGCAGTGATCTAATTGACAGCCAATTTCCAGTCGTGTCTACCTGAGCCTGAGTTTCTATGTAAGCTGGGTTTCTCCTTTGGCGCGTTAGTTCCATGGCCGCCATATCGTTCTATCCGTGATCTGCAGTCTGTGATTTTGTCCAGTTTCGTGTCTATCGAAATTATAGGACATTTTATTTATTTGGATTTCAGGACTTTTATAATTTTTAAATTCGCGTAGAAAAGTTGTTGTTTTGTTTGGAGATTGAAATATTAAAACATCACTTAAAATCTTTCTTTTTATTCTGTGCTGAAAAATTACGAAAGACAATGTAGTCTGTACTGATTGATCGAGTCTATGGGTCGATTTGGCTATAGTCCGTTCAGTTATTTTACCTCTAGCTATTAAAGTCAAAGTCAAAGTCAAAATATTTTATTCATATAGGTATCATTGATACACTTATGCACGTCATTTTTTGGCTTTTCGGAAGGTGCTTTGTCATGGAGGAGAAGAAAAGCCTAAAGAAACTCCTCAGCACATCTTTTAAAAAAATATTACAAAAAAGATATTATCATACAAAAGTTTACTATTCTGAGTGGAACTGGTTGCAGAGCTAATCATTTCCATGCGTCTTTGTCATTTAAATACTCGTCTACACTATTATATCCCTTGCCTAACAATTGTGTTTTTACACGTTTTTTGAAAGATTCTATTGGCAAGTCACGTATTAATTTTGGGATTTTATTATAGAAATGTACACCAAGCCCTATGAAAGATCGTTGCACTTTACTTAGGCGGAACGAAGGCGTAATTAATTGATACATTCTTTTTGTTTGGCGATTATTAAAATCAAAATTTTGTTTATACGCGTTTATATTCTTCCTTATAAAAACTACATTATTAATTTATTAAGTTGGTTAACCTTAGCTGTGTGTTGTAATGTTTAGTTTGTACGATTCCCTAACATGAAATATTTCATGTTTCTTCTGATGTATATAAATATTATTTACTAGGTTGATCCAAAAGTAACGATAGTAAAAATGATACACGTTCAAATAAAATAATGTATTATTTTACAGTCTCCTAACTAATCAGTTCACATTCTCGGTAGTTATATTAAAATTACAACAAATTGAATTGCTTTAAATTGTGTTGGCATACGAATGATCCAAACGCACGCCTAATGATAAATAATCACTATCGGACGCAGTCGGGTTTTTTGTATTTTTTAATTTTTTTGTGTGTAATAGACCTATCATTGATTCAGTTGGAAAAAATATTAGAACACGATTTCGTGAGCCATGGCCACGTTTTATGCTATAATATGTAGGTACCTACGTTTGCCCAAAATTCTTCTGTATTTTCATTGAGCGACTCAATTTCTTTTGTTTTTTGTATTTATAACACTATTTTCTATTTTTAATTTTCAATATTATATTACATTGGTAGAAAATGCAAAAAATCGGGAGAAACGGTCGCTAAAACGGGATATCGGGAGACGATAACCAAAATCAGTAGATCTCCCGATAAATCGGGAACTTTTGCAACACTCGTCACTTGACAGCAAGTAATGCTAATCTAATGGGAAGGTAATGACAGCTTGTCAGAGGTAAAATAACTGTGAACGGACTGTAGTAGTAAATAGTAATCGATACTTGTCTTTGGGACTAGCAGCCCATTCTTTTTCTCTCCTTAATCTGTATTAAAGTTTAATGCCTGTCGGAAAATAAATTATTCTTCAACTGAACTGAATAAAATCTTTCATTCTCTCCCCCCCCACAAAAACTGGTTTTACAGCATGGTATCGTAATAGTTCTCGTAATAGAACATAGATGGTGTTTTTACAATTGTAAAAACAGAAAAAAAAAGATTTACAATTGATTTGTTTTTGCAATTGTAAAAACACCATCTATGTTCTATTACGAGAACTATTACGATACGTAGCAAAGTAATATTAGAATATACTACAAAATTAATCACAGATGGCGCTTAACATAGTCATATAGTTTGGCTATAGAGATTCGTAAATTAAATTATTTCAAAATATTATTTAATTTTTATTTTTAGTATTGCTGTTTTTGAATATTGTATTTTGAACAATGTTTTTTTAATATTGTTTTTTGAATTCTTTTTCATGAGAAAGAAGTATAACTTCTCACGCGCGTACAAAAGTACACGCAACCTTTTTTTATTATTGATTGTTGACGACAAACTTTGTCAATACTAATTTAGGTCCCACAAAACACTAGGAATTTAACTATTGTACCAGTACAATGAAATCCAGTTAGCACAACCGTAATCACAGCTGCCATCGATTCCCGATAGTCCCGGTACAGAAGTCCCGCCCTTGGCAAAAGGGTACGTAGGCAAATGTAGCGGGGTGAGGGGTCGGGCGTGTCGTGTCGTGTCGGCATTTGGCGTCACTCGCTCGGGGAACACGCCGCGTCGCGCAGTCGCCGAGTGACCACCGAGTAACGCCTCTCCGGGTAAGTCTTGCATTGACTTACCTTGCGTGTAAAAAGGGCCCAAGTAAGTTTAGAGTAATATAGACCATAAGGATAGTAATTATGATTCATATTAATTATTTGTTGTCTGATAACTGTACCTAATTAGTAAAGCAAAGTAATTAATGATTACTTATAACAAATTGTTGTATGTATTGGTTTTAGATGAGATGACAATGTCATCTTATGACATATTTATGAATATCGATCTGTTAGATGTCAGGCAAATAATTTTAACCAATGAACGCGCGAACGCATACTAACGGTTACAGTTCAAAATTAAGAATACACATTTTCTTTTGTATTATATTATTACATAGTACATTACATATTATGGATATTATTCGTATTATGTGAATTAAGTTGGTGGGTATTGTATAACGCCCTTCGTTATTTCAAATAAAGGTATTGTTAAAACATTTAATGATAGGGTATGGAGCTAAGTCGATCGTAGCGCAGACCGTGGTAGAAATATGAAACAAATCTTAAAAGGTTTTTTGATTTTGTTTTGTAAATAATTTGTCTTACCTTTTTTTAATACTTTGAAATTTTATTTATCTAAAGAGATTTTTACTTACGTATCTGTTTACTGGTACAACATTCTTGGCCTTTAAAGCGACGTAGCTTGTTGCCATGTGAACAAATAATTTGTTCTGGCCTCATTTTCTTGTTTATGGCAAGAGAGACCTACATTTTATGGTTAACGAGATAATCAACATATGTTTAATATAAATAATGTTATTCCATATACAGTCAATATGAGTTTAACAGTCCAAGTCTGTCATGAGACTTGCATGAATGCAGTTTCATTATAGAATATTTTATACATATTTAAGAGCTCTGGGAACCTCTATTCCTAATGTCTTTTACAAAAATATTTTAGCAAATAAATACATAATTAAAGATTCTTAGATAAGTGTGCTCAATAAAAATTTAAAGGCTTGGTGGCAGAAAAGGAGGAGAGTGGCTCTTTCAACTTTTGAACTTGGCCTTGCCACAATTTTGAGAGCGCGGCAATAAAGATCGTTCGATTACTTACCTACTTATTTAATGTGGTAGTCCAACCTTTTTGACATTTTTGAACTGCTTGCCTGAGATACTAACCATTTTTAATATTGATTGTTTGATGTAGATATGAAGAGAACATATTATTATTTTATAATCTTTCTTCTTGCATGTGTTCAAATTGAACATTCAAATTAATTCTTTGAATCAAATATGGTAACGATTAATGTTCTGTTTTGGTATATCCAATTCAAAGTTCTTGTCCAAACGTAAATGGTAACTTGATGAGGTCGAGACATTTATCATTCACCATCACTGGTCCTATATGGACTTGTAATGTACTAATATTACAAGTACCTTACTTATATTACATGTTGACAATCGCTTTAAAAGTATAAAGTTATCATAAAGTGTGTAGCGTCATTTAGTTTTACCTAAATAGGTAAATGAGGTTATTTAAGAAATAAAATTAATGTTGTTACTAGGATACAATACTAGGATATAATATGGTATCTCATACACGATTTATTCTTGCCTTACTTATTGCTGTTTCTTTATTAAGTAAAACTAATATTGGAACACATTACTCAGGGCAAAAAAATATAGAATTAAAAAATAAATATTGAGTCCATACAATATAGATATGTTAACTAGATACACTCATATCAACAGAATCTAGGGATATGGCTTCAACCCATTAATGGCCCACTACTGGTCACGGGTAAGCGATCAAACCATGCGAAGCAGGTTGCATGAAGTTGGTCTTCATGCTCGAAGACCAGCGACTTCCAGCGTTCCAGCGTGGACTCAAGATCGTTTGCCGTGGAGTGATCAATAGTGGTCGATGGCACTGTTTACTGATGAGTCCCGTTTTGAACTTCAGTCAGCCGTCTACGGCACCCTCAGGAGGTCCACTCATACAGAGGCGGAACAATCATGGTGCGGGAAGGAATTCGTATTGGCGTACAAACCCAGCTCGTTTGGATACAAGGCAGCATGACTGCACAAAAATACCATGCGGAGGTAGTAGAACCTGTTATTGTCTCGCACAGAATCCAAATGGGCCAGGAATTTCTACTCATACACGATAATGCACCTTCTCATACGGCACGGCTGGTTTCGGCCGCTCTCCGAGACCACGATATTCGAGTTTTGGCCAGCTTAGTCACCCGACTTACATAATATCGAACAGATCTGGGATATATTATAACTAGTGGCCGACTAGTCGGCAATGCCGATCAACGTAACTTCGGTCAAATATTTATGAAAATAAAAGGAACTGATTACTTTTTTTCTAATAGAGCTGAAAGTGTTCCTTTTTTCATTGCTTTTTTCACCATAATTTACCTTTGCTTGATCTAATAATATAAAAATATAGGGGAAGGGGGGGCATAACGGGGACGTTAAGGGAAATAGCCAATAACAGAATAAACAAAATATATTAAGTAATTATTATAATCATAACACTTTGGTTACATATTAGGGTTATCATTTGGCACAGAATTTGGCGAAGTAACTAATCAAATAATTCTTAAATTTTAATTTTACGAAACCCTTATGAAAACCCCATTGTGCCCCGTGGTAGGGGCAGTATGGGGTACATGGTTATTTTATTCACAATAAGTGCAGATGTGAATTTCTTCTGGGTTCTCGTCGTCAACACGAGCACAGGCTGTATGACGCCATCGTCTGCATAGCTGGTAGGCCACCCAACCCTCCACAGACTTTAAATATGTATGTTTCTCATCAAGGCAATACAGGCATAAAGTATCCTCGTCTAAGTTTTGTATAATGTATGTATTGCCTCTCGAACTTTTCTTTTTGTACGTTCGTACCATATGTAATACCTAAAACAAAATTAAAATTCCAATATCAAATATTCACATCATTCCTTTAGGCTACCTTACATAATGGAGTACCCCGTCATGCCCCATAGCCATGACCCCGTTATGCCCCTACTGGTAACATTATGTGAAATAATTGACAAAAAAACAAATCTACAGTTAGAGTGATTTTGTTTAAAACATATCAATAAATAATATCTCTACAAAAACACAACAAATAAACAATAATAGTAATGAAAACACTTACCTTTTTACATGTGTTTCCGTATTCACTCAAAATTAGATGAAATCACATCAAAAAATATTTATTTTCGTAAAAACCAAACGACTGCAGACTAGTCGCCGGTCACTGTCGGATTAAATACTGATACAAAATGGTCATTTATTAATGAAAAAAAAAACGTCTAGTGTGCATCGTTACTTGTTTTTTTGGGTGACCCCGTTGTGCCCCGCGGCCCCGTTTTGCCCCCCTTCCCTTAATACTATTGTTTTTAATTTAAAATACAACAACATATATTATATATAGGTAAACGTACAAACATGCTAATTTATTATTTCTATTACTGTCCTTATTGTATAAGTGTGTAGTTTTCTTCATTTTCTTTATTTAGCAAAAATAAATGCTGAATATTCGGCACTTTTTGCTGACTAGACTAGAAAACATGCCGGCCGAATAGTCGGTTTTCCCGACTAGTCGGTGTGTAGTCGGCTCATCTCTAAATATAACGAAGGGCTCTGATGGATTTTTCACCCGATTTTCGAACATTTACTAATAACATGGGAACCTTATACCCCAGCAAGACATTAACAACCTAACAGTTCACTAAGCTCACCCACCTATGACGTGGATGACTTCAAGAAAAGAGTGAATAGGCTTTTATTAAGTTAGTGCGCTCACCATCCTGGACCATATCTTCACTTACCATCAGGTGGGATTATGGTCAAGCATTAACTTATTTTATGTAAAAAAAAGCTCACTAAACTCTTCACAGTTTTTTTGATAATCGACGAAATCTTAAATATCCCTAGATTCTATTGATGTGTGGCTACTTTTCCCTACCTATGTGTTATAAAATATTTTTGAATATATATTTATATAAAACACCAGTTTTTACGTCCATTTTTTATTTTATAAATTTTGATTAAGGACATTTCCTGACGTATGTCACTATTAAGGTCTTATACCCATTGCAATTTATTGTCATTGAGTTTAATTCATATTAATGGACATAAATAGACTTAGATCTAAGGACATAATCCCAGTCAAGTGGATCTAACAGAGTCTGTGGGTGGGGATTACGCGCAGATTATCTGGGATATAATAGAATACACAGATGTTTGCACGATAAACCTGCAATATATTAAATGGAACGCTCGTTGCCGTATGTAGTTTAAAGTTTTACAACAAAAATAAATTATTACTAAGCACGAGAATTCAAAACTTTCAGGTTAAGCCAAAAAATGCGGATTCGCAGACTTCATAAACGTAAAGCCGTTTTGATCAGTTTTCCTATCATAGGGTTTTTATGTCTTTTCATAAAAAACCCATGTGCCTTTTCTGTTTTCTTTTAACATAGGTCATTTTAACAATCTAACATTTTAACAAAAAATTAACCGACTTCAAATGAAGTACATTGTACTTTTGACATGGATGCCATTGTCAGATCTCGCTCAAATTTATGTGGGACTACACGACAAGCACCAGCTTTCGATTAAAAAAAGAATCATCGAAATCGGTTGGCGCGATATTGAGTTATTCGTCCATTCATCGCGCACATACTTAATGCAAATTTAAGACTTATATGATTTTGACATGGATGCCATTGTCAGATATGTGGGACCACACGACAAGCACCAGCTTTCGATTAAAAAAAGAATCATCCAAATCGGTTCACCCAGTCCAAAGTTCTGAGGTAACAAACATAAAAAAAAATACAAACGAATTGAGAACATCCTCCTTTTTTGAAGTCGGTTAAAAATTTAATTGAATGATAAGATCCGTCAAACATTTATTTGGTTCAATATGACACAGGAGAGAGACTGAATATTAGATATAGGCGCTTATGTGTCAAATACCTAATTACCTACAGCTAAGGAGATTTGGCGGTACCGAGCTGGAGTCTGCGTGTTACTCGTCGATATTCTGACGATTTGTGCGCATGTGCGGAAAACATGTCGGGTTTCTGATATTCTGATTCCTCCCTTTATGCATGTTAATGTGCTATTCAAAAAAGTAATGACTTTACACGTTCTCTTCGCCACCTTTTGGAAGCGTTTTGTTTCAGTCAGTTCTTGATGTCTGTTTTTGTGTTTTTGCTACCGATATTTCGAAACGAGGTACCGTAAGGAAAAACCGTACCTACACAGTTTTGCTTGTTATGTCGGTCATAAGATGGACACTTAACTTCCATAAGTCATAAATTGATAAACGGCACCAATTACCGGAAGCTAGAAATCATAATCCGGAGAAACCTATTACACACGATATTTTAAATAAAAATATGCCAGCTAGGTACATTCGACCTCAACAGGTCGATCATTCCTAACATAAGTGCCAACTGCCAACAAATACATGTAGGTATGTGTTGTTTTAAATAAACTAAGTTTTATAATTTATTCATCGTCTTAAGTTTTTATATGAAGCCATTGAAGGCATAAGAATAAAATTTTGTTGTTTTCGAATCTGCCAACAATTTGCTGAAAGTTAGCGAATCCTTATATCATGATGTAGGTACCAATCTCCACACATAAAACTCATTTAATCAATTACCTAAGCGAGTCTGCATAAACAATGAATTGTTCTACGAGTACTACGATTTATTCATATTTAATCAAATTGTAAAGGGCGCTTCGCTTTATCTCGGATTCCTTGAAAGGCGCTCGCTTCTTCGGCTACCTGTTATCGTTGTTTGGGTACTAATTTTATATCTCCAACACTCCTGCATTCCATGCCCTCGCACCCTAAAAGTAAACAGGCGAGTATTTTTAAGAAACAAGTTTGAGTAATAAACTCGAGTAGTAAGACATTGTTTATGGCTAAATCTATGTCCAAAGAGAAATTTCCCGATATGATTTGTACTAAATGGTAGATAGGTACCTATTTAAGAAAAAAATGTAAGGCTATTATCTTATAAATAAAATGTATTTAATTATTTTATCATATTCATGTTTAATGACACAATATCTGAACCTTTTGAAATAAGATTACAACCATTTTGTTACTTAAAAAAATAATATAATAAAATAGAATATTGGATATCGGATGTACCTAGTAGATATACCATAATATTAGGAATAGTATAGGTCATGTCCAAGAGCTTTAAATACAAAAAACTAGTCTTCTAATACAAGAGCGGATTTAAAAATGCATGTTATTTATTCGTTGAAACACATTCAACCGTTGTTAAACTTCGTAGAAACGACTTTTCTTTTTATAGAGTAAGTTGGTCTCAAGTTCGAAACTAATTTTGTTTTGGGTAACATCTTGAGCTTATATTAGTTTTCGTAGTACTCGTAGTATAAGAGTTGCGTTTAGTCCCTACCACCCTACTGTTATAACATAAGAATATTTTTGTTATATATTAGTAACAGTAAGTAGTATTAGGACCCTACTGAAAAATAAATGGCTATTAGGCATTTAACTGGTGCCGAAAAATTAACTCGCCTAATTAAAGACCACAAATTAAAGACTGCATAAGACTTTAAACTAATGTTATGTGATAGAATTATAATACCACAGTTGAAACAATTTTTATTCGTCTTACATTAAATATTAACAGAATAGACAAGCAGTCATCAACTCTGATAAAAGTTTGAAACCACCCTGAGAGGGAAGTTGCGTGACAATGTTATATCAATTTTAATGTATTTCATTACTCAGCCAAGTTATTTTCACTGACATTAAAGTTAGAAAGTTCATAAACAGCCCCGTAAATAAATAATATCCTCTTGTGTTTAGCAATCGCGTGTTTCCAGTTGTGCCTTCTTCTTCACAACTCACTTTTATAGTCTCAGGTTGTTGTTCAAAAGTAATATTCTCCTGAGTAACCTCGTATCAAAATACAAGACTATCCAAGGATAGTCTTGGAGCGTTTTATATCCACAATAATATTTCAGTGTTATATTAGGTACCTAACACGCGATCGATCATTTTATTTTTTAGTTCACTAGAAATCTCGATGAGTTTGTGTTTTATCTTCCTTATACTCACTTATACTACATAAACCTATCCTTACGCAATTTATGATTTAGGTATTTTACTTGTTACGTTAGTGTTAAAACTTAAAATTTTTAGACCAACTAGATACAAACATTACTTTAAAATAAACACATTTCCGATTATTAATATTAAACTTAAACACATTTAAAGAAATGATATTACTGTTGATCAACTTATACCTACATATAAACTTGCAATCATTATTTTATGAAATGGAAATATTAATCTGTCTCAAGGCGTTTTGAGTAAAATATTTTAGATTAACGTAGTGAGCACTTGATTATATTTCTTTCCAAGATAATCCGAGCTATCTTCTCTAAACAAAGTTTTATCAGCTACCTGTAACAGATGACAAACAAATGGAAGTATAATCTATGGTGATACGATATTATAAAGTGTGTGCAAACATTTGATATGGCAGCTTCCGTTGCTTTAATCTTTTATCTTTTAGAAATCTTATTATAAAGCAAATTTAAGGACTAATGGGGTTAGCATGATAATGGGTTATCTTTTTCCTTTACATGACGGTAATATTCAACTTAGAAATAAATTAAATTGGTCTTCTACTAACACCTATTGCACCAATCTTCTAATATTATTCCAAATGTTTTTTTTTTCAGCAATAGGTACCTATTTTGAATTCGTACAAAGTACCTTCATTTTCAGACTTAATCTACAAACAATATTGTGAAAACTGTGCGAAAAAATCCTATTTACTAAATATCATAATAATAAAACTAAAGTAAAAGTCCTCAACATAAATAATAAATTATATGACGACTGAGTCGATTTTGGTAAAAATATGAGCTTTATAAAAGGCAGGAAACGTGTAATAAATCCTGTGTCAGTGACCCTGTGACTTAAATATGTATAATTCCGTTACGCGAATGGCGTTTTGTCAGAATAAAAATAACTCGATGAAACTATCATTCGACTAGACTAATATTGCGATTAGTCATGCCTACAATGTAGGTACTCAGAGTCAGACATAACATAACGTTATGTGTATGTAGATACTTTACGAACGTTCGTAGTACTGCCAAATTGATACTAATAGATTTAAAAAAATACAAGGTTAAAAGCCAGAATAAGCTATAAAATAAAAGTCTAAAGATCACCAATATAGAAAGTAAAAGTTATAATGTAACATTCTTCCTCGGTCCCTACGTCGCCGTGAGGGATCCGTTCCGTAGCAATGTGGCAAAAATGTCGTTCAATTTATGCCCAAATTTTAGTCCCGACTGGTCCCTTTTTGTTACCATCTGCGCGCCGCGCCGAGAGTCCAGAACTCCAGACAGCTCCACCCTAAAAACAGTTTAGATGAAATTCCTATCCTTTCACTCGCCTGTCAAGTCCCGTATTTTTATCTCTGTCTAAATGCAGGAACAGCCAGGACCGCTCACCCGTCTCGTTTTTGCACATGCGCTCAGATTGTTCCATCCTTTCTGGTTCGTGATAATTCGTGTATTTCCGCTTCCCACACGAATGGCAGCCATGTTTGGCGGGACTGTCAAGTCAACGCCAGTTTGGCGCGATTGAGCAGGATGAACAAGGTCGGTTTCCATCTCTGGAAGCTTCCAACATTTATAAATTAATATAGGTAGTTGTATTATCCGGTCATGCTAGATTTTCTTCTCAGTATTTAAGATATTCGTGGTAATACTTTCAGATGGTGTTGCCGTGAATTTCTCCTTGGAGCTTGCAACCTGATAATCTGGAGATATCCTGCAATGGTAAGTATCTATTTAATTAATAGATATTTTGGTTTTCATAACAGTATTATCACCTAACATTTGACCGACATAGCATTAAAATAAGACATAAAAGAATGAATTAGTGAGCTGATCTGAAATTTAAATGACACAATCAAAAGGAGAGTAATTAATTGCAAACTTAATTTTAACTATCGATTTCATCAAATACATAATTTTATCACGATTTTCAAATACGATAAAACTTAGAATTAACTAACTTAAGTTTAGTTAACTGAAAAATACTTAAGTTTAGTAAAAAAAAGAATCGAGTTAAGAAATTCCATTTTGGCTATTGTACTTACTCAAAGAAGGTCTAACTATACAAATGGAAGTCATAAATTACATAAGAGCCATGAAAGCTTGAACAAAGTCGTCTATGTGCGCTGCATTAAATTGTTTAACATAGCAACTCCGATAATTGTTCGAAATGAACTTTCTAGGTCGGTGCTTTTAGCGGCCCGACTTTGGCTCGCTGATGATTTTTTGTAAACGTTACTCATTATGTCCATAACAACTGCTTCCTTTCTAGAATAATGTTATTTTTAGTTTTAAAGTTCTGGACATAGATGCAATTAGGTAATTATGGAATAACGTCAATATCTTGAACGATTATATTGTTTTTATGATTTTTATTATATTTTAAATTAATTGAAAGAACAAGAAAACATAAAAAATAAGAATAAATTTTAGAAGGAAAAAATATCTGCTATCACCATAAAAATTATCTAAAAACCAAACGTTATTTTGGAAACGGAAAGTAAAAGAATGAATTTGTAGAAAGACCTTAACAATTTTTTTTGCAATAGAAAAATATTTGAATGAATGAATTTAGATTAAATAATTATTGTTTTGTGGTCTCTTATCATGAGGCGTCTCATTCATAACTACTTCATCATAAAACTTCATTTTCACTTCAGCGATTTATTAAAGTTATAATCCTAATTTAAATTCTATACACTTTTGTCACAATGAACATCTATGCAACTAGTATTGATGTCTAACTTAAGTAAATCCATTGTCTCATACATGTTGAATAGTAGAAATGCAAATTAATCCCATATCGTAAGTTGCTCAAGTATATAGGTAGGTACATCATACATAATAATAGATATGAAGACTCTAGTTCCAGTTTCTAGGGGAACATATTAGACACATATCAGATGGCCGAGTATATGTATTTCCAAAAAGACTCAATGAAATGTAATTAAATGTAATGAAATGAAAATAAGCAAGTGTGTTGTTGAAATTGAGAAAAAATTTCATGAAAATATATGGAAAAGAAGATCACTTGTTCCCATGAATTAACACACGAATATTGTTAGATATTACCTAAGAGCAAGATATTGAAAATACGACATTTCATTCTGAATCGTAATTATACGTTAATGTATAATAATATACATTTATATTAGAGATACCAAAATTCTGGATTCTCCAGACTACATTTTTTTCCGTATCATTCTTAACACAGAATGTACTTTGTCCTTGTGCTGCAGTTTTAATTTAAGAATAATTAGTAAAATCATATTCCGCTCGTGGCTGGCACATTCGTATCATCCCGTGTAAACAGCGGCAATTATGCAGAGCGAACTAACAAAACGTGTAAATGGGCCAATTACCGATGCTATGTAGGCTGCCGTACAATTAGTGGCTTGCTAATAGTTTTCATCACCAATAGTTTCATGTTGGACGCAGCGAGTATGCTCATCAGACAGAGATCGCCTCTCGTGGTGATCACTTCAGTTTTCGGTTGTGATTTTTGTTTCTTCATTCCCTATTATTTTTTTATTTGCTTCACACGCCTCTGCTTCATCATGGTTTAGTTTATTTTTTATTATCGTTACGTCATTATCTATTAATGTTGAAGTTCGTTAATCTAAAGCATTATTTAATGGACCTCTATCTGTTTTAACTGCGTGTTTTTCACTTGGTGTGTGCTATATCTACTTAAGTAAGTAATTAATATTAAAGTAGCAGTTAATGTCATTTACATTAAGACTGCGTTGTATTTTGAAGTTTTCCTTTGTACTTTATTACTTCAATATCCAGAAAAGAAACATTAAAGTAAATTATCTGTGAAGCATTATAATTTTCTAGAATTAGACCATTCTTGCACGCCTCTAGGGCAAAAGCCTATATATTTTATAACAGAGAAATTTTATGATAATGGAGTAGAGTTGCCGAAAATTGTTTTTCTTCTTTATTTTCTTATTATTTTCCGTCACATAAACTAAAATAATTAAAGTGTATGAAATAAAACGTTAGGTACAAAACTAATTTGAAAAATTAATAGTAGATATTAAAATAACAAATTAGAACTTACATGGAGCCTATTTAGGAAGTTAACGTTAAATTAGCCGTAATTACGTAAAAATAAGTTTCACTCAGGCAAAACGTACTTTGGGAACATATTGAAGTACGATATGATATTATGATCTATGATAGCTATTTATCATTGGCTCAACAATACAAAATATAGTTAGTAATGAATAAAAATAAGTAGTCTTTAAAAAAAACAGAAGTTTCAATATTATTTTTTAAATGTTATAGAATTACTAAAATAAAAAATATTTTAAATCTACGCTACAATCAATATACATTCGATTACAATGTAATGAAATATTTATACCGCCAATGGAACTAATCAGACATACCAAGTCTCGCAACTAGTGGGCCGACCACTCAACAGATTCGTCCAACAGCTGCTCATTTAGCCAAATACACGAGAGCTTCGTACTTGTAAATTTTGAGCTTTCGGAATTAAACAGTTGCCGAAGGGAGTCGTATAAAATTTCATAAGAAGGGGAGGTCAGGTTAAAGTGGATTTAACAAAGTGGGGGTCCGGGCCATTCATTCGGTCCCGGGCCGGGGGCGGGTTCATTGCTTGTGTCCGGAACGCGCATGCGCGTCCCCTGACCCAGTTGCCAGCGTCGCCGCGCCGGATACCGGCCTCGTTGCTCCAAGGTTGGCGAATCAACCGACGAATTCGCGACCCGCACAGACTTAGTGACGCGCCGGTTTTTCAATCAAGTTAGCACAAAAACAAGTTGGATTATTTTTTTGCTTCATTATTCATATGATCTGTATCTAGAAGCATAGAAGCAATTTGTATAGTGTAAGATAACAATCGTAATGAGAAACATATACGGACCGAGATTATCGATCGCAGCCGTTTTGCTAGAACTCGTTGACGAGCGAAGTGATTTCGGCATATTTTGAATGGAGGTTATTTCCTTCACATATTTCGTCTTCAAGTAGTCAAAACACAAAATGAAAATTTAATCCGCCTCATGGCCATCATTCTTATTTTTCTCTCTTCGTTTTCATCAAAAACGTTTTGTGACTCATAGTGATGCAATCCTTGTGAAATGCTAAATTATTACGTACCGTCATACTTACATACTCAATGTGCTTTGTTGAATTTTGATTAGCACGTCCGTTCTAAAATGCATAGTGACTAGTTACGGACGATTTCCTTCCGTCGAAAATGTCGTTTGTTTAAATTGATGGACGGATTTTTATGTGCAACTTTCTTTGATGTTACTTTCCAACGTTACTGTCAGTTTAATACGTTTATGATTTACCAATCAGTCATCCTTGGCCATCATCGCTGTTCAAACATTGCCGTCCTCTCTTGTCTCAAATGTTTGTTTAACGCCCGGCCTAAAGATAGCCTACTACAATTATTATGATGATCGATTACGTCGGTGACGCTACTGTGCCTCGTTACACGGTTTAATAAATTCATTGTGTTCTTGACGCTCTTGTATCGAGAGGTTATATTCTTTTCGTTTTTGTAATCGATTAAATTCTGCCGAATTTTGACATCAGTAATTTCGATTATGATGGATGTCGTTTCAATGTTTTTTAAATTGCCTCTGTGTAGTAAGTGATGTGTGTCATTTTTTCATTCGGTAATTTTCTTCTTATTTCAGATGATCCAGTTAAACAAAGCGAATCGAATTATGTGGCAGCAGAGAAGTTTACCATTTTAATTAAACTTTACTTAATAGCCCATTATTATAATTTAAAATTTTCATAATTCATTTTATTTATTAATTCACACAATTCTGTCTACTTCCCACGCATTGTTTTCTGAACTATTGCTATTTATTGCAAATATTTCCAGTTAAATTATTTGCTTCGTACTTGAAATTTAATATCTAAGGTATTTAATCTTTCTTCGTAATTAAAATATTTGGAGTCATAGTAGTATAAAAAACGCTGTACCTACTTCTCGCCATTTCATGTGCTGAATTCAAAATGAATTGAAAAATAGCAATATTCTTAATACATCATTCATAGTGTATTTAATTATGTAGATATTAATGAGAAATGTAAAACTAAGTCCAGATTGTGTGAGTTACTAAGTGTTATAAATTGATTTGTAATAATGACTTGATTAGAAGTTAGATGTAAGTTTTTGCAGAATAATATGAAGAACGAAGAAAAACAAATAATTTGGTGCCATCGGCATCAAAATTAGTGCCCTACATCTACCCTGTAGATCCGAATTTGTTTGAAGTGAGGCGACAAATTCGGTTCTAGAGAGGTTTGTGTGGTGCATGCACTGCAACGACTTGAAGACCATTTGATGAACAGCGAGGAACAAACAATGAAAATTTAATCTTAAATAATATGTCTTCTTTTAAATTTTTGTAATATTCTTACATCTCTTACATGTTTGAAAAAAATTATATTTCCCTTACATGCAATGCATGTTTTATAAATTGAACCTTAGCACAATTACACTTAACTTTTATAATTTTATCAGTTAATGTTTCATTCTTACTTTTATAAGGTTAGATTTTCTAATTATATTAAATTTATATAAATGTATTTAAGCAGAAGGGGTACTATTCTATGGTTTTGGTTATTCAATAATCTTTCACTTTGCTTCATGATATATTTCCAGTTCTTCAAACGTTCTCATCAATGACCTAACAATCTCTACTACTCTGTGATTAATCTATCTACTCTATTCTACATTATTTGTTCTACATTACTGACAATTCCTTAATAGCATCTGCATCGACCGATCGTTGTAGAACCAAAGAGGTCGGTCGTCAGTTGCTATGCTAAAATCCAGAGTTATATTGTCAAAATGCCTTGTTATGTTGACAAAACAATAATGTGCTAAAAAGTTTCTAAATAATTCCTTAAGAGAAAAGCTAGAAATCCAATTTCAACAATCATAATAAATATTATTTTTACAATATTATACATTCCTGAATACTGTTCAATATAAAACTTTCATTAGCATATTATTTAGATAAGTATTGTATCGCAAAATAATATAGATCTACTCAAAATTTACTGCCTATAAAACATCAACTTATGAGATATACATAATCTCTAGGTCTTTACAGGAATGATGTATGTTTGTGTTGTTTGAAAATCGGGTCTGTATTTGAATATTGTATCCGATGGAAATTAGGTCACGTATCGAACAACTCTGTAGTAAGAACGTGCCTTCGATATAGGCCGATAGATTTATAAAGATACAGTTAGACGAGCATTTGAAATTGTACTGAATTTGTACTGAATTGCCGGCAATACTAGGCAATTTTGATGTCACGGCCGCATCGAACACTTTGTATATTACCCTATGTTGTTCCATTGTGGCTCCAGTATGAATTGGGTGATATGAAGCAACTAAATAAACTAGGCAATATATTCTACAAGAGTAATTCAGGGGAACAACAACCTGCTATGGACGAACTTCTTTTTGCGGTGGCAGCTAGCAGTGCGTTTATCACTCAGGGTCTGATAACATGGAGACAAAATATGTAATTCCTCAACGGATTAAACCGATAATTGAACCGTGTTAAAAATATTTGTTTTTTTTTTGTAATATTTAGATACCAAAACTTGACATCCATTGACCATCCGACCATTGTCTGAACTTTGGAAAAAACTAAAAATTGAAAAATAAAAACTTTTAATAAAAAGTTAAACCGCATTCAAAATTAAAAAAAAAATGACTTGAAAAAGTAAAAAATAAATAATTTAATGAAAAACTGAACTTCTTACTTATTAAATTAAAAAAAAATGACTTGAAAAAGTAAAAAATAAATAATTTAATGAAAAACTGAACTTCTTACTTATTCTTTTACTTAAAGTAGTAGGTATATATTTATACGCAAATCTAATGCAATATTTTAAATAGGTACCATTATTTTTAAAATTACAGACATTAATTTTCTATGAGTTATCAGTTCACCCAACCCTCGTGTGACCTTGATTTCCCCTCGGAGAAAGGAACATATATACACCAGCATATGAGACGGATACAAAAAATTCCTTGAATTTGAATTGCAATTTATGACAATATGCAATTTATTGACGGTTGAATATACCGGCAATAAATTGCCAGCGACACAAGCAACACCTATTAAATGGAGCAATTAGAGAAATAATTAATGTAATAATTGCTGCAATTTTTATAGATTGCTCCAGATTGTACTAATTGCTCCATTACGTTTGGCGATTGTCGCCGGGCAATAATTGCTCAAAAAATTGCTCGTGTAACTCCCCCTTAACTTAAGGACATAAAATAAATATATTGAAGGATTCACACTTTGTTATGGCACACATTCAAAACAGTTACCTACTACAAAATAAAATATCGTAACCAAATCAAAGTTGCATATGCTATAACTTTTGTATTAAAAACATGGAATAAAATACATATTGTAAATTTTGAGATTACTCAAATACCTTTAAGTTGTAAGATTATCTAGATATATTTTAAACGATGATTCTTGAGTCGTAAACTATGAAGGTCAATCAAACCTTGTACCAAGTGCTCATTAGAATTCCATTGTCATCATTGTATTCAATGCTGATACTATTTATATGAATTATTGCATTGTTAAAAAAACAACGCAATATCGAATGATATTAGCCACTTCCTTATGTAATTATTATAATTAGTATATTATTATTATGAGTAGGTGCCTAGGCATACCCAGTAGGTTTATTAGTGATAGTTGCACCTACTATTTTACATTTTGCTTATTTCAAGGTCAAAATCATTTTAATTAAATCATTATCTAAGTAGGTATCAATAATTCAATTAAGCACTTTGATACAGTTACACTTAGATGTTTTCATTACCAAAATCATGATCACTAGATGTAATTCATGAATAATCATCCACAGGATAATTTGAGGAACATATTGTAACGATTTTTTTTTATTTTCGGTGTCAAAACTCGAGATTATGATTTTTTTTATTTTTTTTTTGTCTTTCGGGTCTACTCATAGTAGCGCTTTGTAGAAGCAATTTCGTAGCTTGACTTTCAAAAAGAGTTGAGTAACTAAAGCAATTTTGAATAAAATTTTATTTAGTTTTAATAATCATTTATCTTAATCACTTACACCTACTAGCCTTTTACGCCTTGATGCCTCTTAATGACAATGTCTAATTTTAATAGTTTTAAATGACTAAAAACAAGCGGTGGCAATGATATAAAATTGAATACAAAATCTTTAATGATTTCATAATTGTTTATAATCAAGATTTTTTTAATTGTAGAAATACAATTTTCTATAATAATAAATTTGTGAAATTCTTAACCACAAACAAGATAATTGTTTAAAACTATATAAAAGGAGTTTTTTATTGGACCCTAGTTCTTAGTTTTTAATAGATTTACGAGACTATTACATGAAAGATTTATACGCAAGATAAGGAGTAAATCCATCCATCTCGAGGTTAAGGCAACCTCCTCTGCTCCTGGTAAGCCATGGTGAATAACGGACGAGGTTGAGGTGATTAAAATAGGATGATTAGGACCACAGTTAGGACGACTATGATCAGGATGAGGAAGATCTTTCCCGATTTCTGGAGGTCACTGGTTTCACACTCAGGTCAATCCTGATGGTATTTCATCCATGGTGTTAGGATGTTTTAAACACCTGGGTAGAACTCTTCTTCTAAAACCGATGGTGAATTAATGTTCTTGAGTATTTCGGCTGCGGAGAACCAGGAATAATAATGAGGATCTCTCGCTTTTAGCTTCGTCTTTAGATTAGTTACTGATGTTTATGAGCGACGGTGATGTCGACTGTTACAAAAAAAATGGATTTTATTGAAACCTTCTTAACGTCTAATGCAAATTAAACGTACTCGTACACGTGTATTTCAATAGTTTTTTTTTTCAAATATAAGCTATAATTTTAAGCACATTATTTCATATCTATTCATTGATTTCTTTTTATTAAATTTGATGTTATAATGTTTTTCTAGATGTATGGTATGTTTTATTTTAAGAAAATGGGTAGATGCCCTAAACCTGCATTCTGAATTTGAAATAAAGGATTTAAAAATAACTTTGTTTTATTCATAGACTTCCAGATATAGGCCATACTTTAAATGATTTAATTCGATGTACAGAAATCACGAATGAAATTGTTTTAGATCATAACTATTCTAAAGATGCTTCTTTAAAAATAAATGTACCTACCTAATGCTCAGGTAAACTAAAATGGAAAGTTTGAAAAAATAAGACTTACTATTTTAATAATCATCTAATATTTTGTCTTTATTTTCTAATATTGATATTAATTAATGGAAATCTTCATTAGGTAAGGGTCAAAAGAGATGTCGTTGAAAAATACAAGACAGGTTTTCAGATATTTTCTGTGATAATTATTAGGTTTATATTTACTTTTAAAGTAGGTAATAAGATATCCCTACTGTTTTATTGTTATTATGTGTTACATTACCATTAACATTACCCATATATACCTATTATCAAATAGAAAATTAATACTAAAAACAGGTAACATTTTAGACAGGGTACATAATTAAGCTGCATCCTAACCATGATTACAACAGATGGATATCTTTTACACAAATCTAGATGACTGTGTAAGTATACAAACTCGAAAAGCTCCTCTGTATGTTCTTCTTTCCGCTAGGACAAAATCAATATTACCCTTATTAATATTCAAAAATTACAAGGTTACATTTGGATGCTGCTCTCTAACAGATGGCGCTGGTTACACATTTAACTTAATTTATCCAGAGTGTTCATTCCACTCAACAACAGATGGCGACACATGAAAATTATGGTTAGGAAATATCCAAAAATCATTTTTTCAAGAATATTTTTTTGCAATTGTTTAAAAACTATGAATGATACATACCTACACGGAGGAAATTAATTCGTATATTGCAATAACACATATTTTCTTATCTTAGCGTTTTAAAAGTATATAAACATTTCTGTGTCCCTGTCGTTGAAATCATTTTTACTATATCCCTAGGTACTAAATTTATACTTACCTATAATCCAATCCACTTATGCATAGAACTTACACAAATGCCATTGTACATCCGTTTATATTAATTATGTTTAACAAACTTTCGTGCTACATACCAGATTCTACTCGTATTTGCGGGTAAATAAATACGTAAAATATGGTGAGGATATAAATAAACAAATTTGTGAGAATGCAGAATAATTTTCATATCGCAAAACGGGCAGAGGTACCAGGTATGTATAAGGAACAAAGAGATTAATGATTAGTGCAGGTCGGCCGACAAGCGCGGGCGTGTTTGACAAGCACAGGTGCGCTATTTTCATAATTGGCCCGACCGCGCGCCCTTTCAGCTTTCAGGTAACTTGGGAATGGTTCCTTATCTCGAAGACATTCCAAATTTTAGTAAAATATATACCTATCGTAAGTGGAAGCAAGGAATAGAGGCATCCGTTTGGAAAGTACATAGGTATTTCTGATTTAGGTATCTTTTTTATTGATTTATAATGCTTGACTACAATAACAAGAATTATAAACAGTAGATTTATATAGGTACATTAAAGCCAGCATTATATGCCTACATTAGATACAGTAGTTACTTCATCGTTCGTACTTTAACGTCTTAGAAAAAGGAGCATAGGACACCCTCCGAAGAGGTGGACTAGCGTCCTGAAGAATCAGCTAGATTCAGAAGGCACAGATGGATGGACGGGATGGATGACTTCATCGTCACAAATTTTAAGTATGAGCATACTCGAAGTTTTGAAAAATATAGTCAAATGCCAGAACCCATGTTATCCAAGTGGACGAACATTTCAAATCACTAGTCTACAACATAAAGCCATAGACTTAAAAAAAGAACCAGACGGATTGTCAGCAATTTCAGTGAAGTACCCATAGTAATACCAACTTCTCTATTCGTACAAGTATCACACGCACACATTGACACCATTAATCGGCCGCTATTACTGCGTCGGATTGGTCGGACCGCACTAAAAATTACGCACACATGGTAAGCGAGCGGCGTCACTCTCGATAAGACAAGGTGACGTCTGGTTATGTTTTCAAGTATGTGCATAAAGCGTACATAATTTATAACTAAGTAGTGAGAGAACGTAGCATCTGTGGTTTTACTCATGACGACTAGACGTAGACGACTCATAAATTGTGCCATAGGTAATCTTGTAAAGGTCATTAGATATGTACTTACACATCTTAGTGTAATCCTTATAAACTATAATTTCATAATTTAGTTAAGTCGGTTACATGAAGCAGGTGGCTAATATCTAAGCAGAGGACAACAGAAATATGAAATGAACATCTGACGAAGCCAGGGCGTTATCTTTACTTCTAAACTGTGGCCATAGAGTAAATTGTTAAATAGAAATCACAATGCCATAGTACATTGTTTTACAAATAAATAAATAAGTGTAGTGCAGTGTAGATTGACACATCGAAGAATAAATTCATTAAGAAATAAGTGCACATACCCCCTGCACTTTTATTTCCTGAGTTTTGTGTATTTTCCTGCGCAAGAGGCACGGACAAACAAATGTTATAACTTGTTAATTATAAGATTTTGTTAGGCAATGAGTGCAATAGCACTAGGATTTTGTTAGGCAATGGATAGTTGTAGAAATATCTAGAAACTATACTGAATACAGTAAGAACGTATTTCTATCCATAATCCTACAGTCAGGATAGGTACCTAGCAATTGACAAAACGTTAAAATTTTAAAGTATGGTATTAGTAATCTTGTAAGCAGTGATAGCCTAGCGGTTAGAACGTTGGTCTCCCGAACCGCGAGGCCCGAGTTCAAATCCTGGCACGCACCTCTAATTTTCAAATATTATGTGCGTATTAGAAGTTAATTATCACTTGCTTCGGTGAAGGAAAACATCGTGAGGAAACCTGCACACCTGAGAGTTCTCAAGAAAGTTCTCAAAAGTGTGTGAAGTCTACCAATCCGCACTTGGCCAGCGTGGTAGTCTATGGCCTATACCCCTCACATTGTGAGAGGAGACCCCGAGCCCAGCAGTGGGACAATTATGGGTTGTTGCTTTGCTTTTGCTTTGCTTTATTAGTAATCTATGGTATTAGTTATTATTACTTTAAAAATTTAAAGTATGGTATTAGTAATCTATGGTATTAGTTCTTATTACTTACTCAGTAACTTGTCCACCACTACTATATTATTAAACCACTACATACTGTATCCGGTGTCTTTAGAACCAAATTTTTTTTGTTTTTTTTTCAACGTAGGGTCCATATAGTATTTATTTCATTAAATGAATCCTCATAACATTCCTGTTTGTTGTCTGAAAAAACTTCAGGTAGCCGTACAAGATTATGACATTGATAAATATTTTTTTACATAATAACAGTGTAATTTATAACCACAAAATAATATGCATAAAATTTCACTCGGGTACGTACTCTACCCTCTTTCTACGACTTTTAAACTGTTCTCAATAATTTCAACTTAACTAATTATGAAAATTTCTGTTCTATCGTTTCTGGAGAATTATGTTCATGTTACGGTATATTATCAAAAAAATATTGTAGTCAAGTTCTTGTTATAATATTAATATGAATGTATAAATAATATACTTTCTTATCGCTTTCAATGATGTTAGGGTGCAAAATAATTGAGTTAACTAGCTATGCACGTGAATTACGAATGACATTTCTACTTATTACACATTCTGTGTTTGTAACTATTAATCATATGTGCGACCCTACCGTCTTGTAAGTTAGTTTGCCGCTTAAGCACTCCTTGACACGGTGAGGTGCTTATCCCTGCATCTGTGCCAAAACTAACGACCTGTGATGGATTAAAAAAAATTAAAACATTCCCTATTCTCGTATTGTGCGGATTAAAATTGCGTAAACGATATTATACTACGGCGAGCGATATTATATTATGGTTCAGTAAGTAGGAATTTTATTATTACGCAATTATAAAAAAAATATATATATATATATTATTTGTTAAAACTGTAGATAATTTAATACCTAACGTGTAAAATGTACATTACATTTTGTGTCATTAATAAATTTTAGGGTGAAGTAATTTAAAATATGTTGTGTTTACAGTAAGTACCAACCTTTATCAAAATTGTTTACACCACAATTGATTCTAAATATTATGTTTTAAAATTATGTCTCTTTAATATTATGTATTACATCTATAATTATAAACCAAAGTTTTAACTAAGTTCCGATTAACGTACTTCTCACCTCACACCTCTTAAAGCGTCCTGGAAAATTTTTACGCAAGTTTTTCCGCTGTTTTTCTTTACCTGACGCTTGTCGCATCATGATCATTGTTTATAATCATATTTATTAATTAGTGACAAGAAAAGAAGACACAATAATTATCACTCGGTGATATTTTATCGTGCAACTCTAAAATCGGCCCCAACCCATGATATTGTGTAACTGAACTAGCACATTGAAAGAAGCACAGCACAGCACAGGAAGGGTCCCGTCAAAAATTACTATTATACGCGGCCCCATAGCCCCATAATTAATGAACGGCTTGTTCAAATACTTTTAAAACTATTATTCATGCCGTTTACGTTTGAAATGTTCCGACATTCCTATGAAAGCTCCTTTAGTATTAATTAAAATTATAATTCGTGCGATTTTAAAAACTTTTTATGCGAGCCGTAACGAATTTTTAAGCACAAGTTTTTGTGGTGGTGTTTAATTTCATTATACGACTGGTGCTAAGGAAAGTTATTGTTACATTTGTAGGTACATTTGGTAAGTAATGTAAAATAAAATATTTTATTTATAGAAGACAATTTTTTTTAATTCAGTATCTTTCATAGTTTGGCTGATACCTTGTTACGTCACACTAATCCAGAATTTCGAATATTTCAAATTAAATTTATTAGTAGATATTCCTAAATATAAAATTCAAAACAAACATGTTATTTTAGAATATTAAATATATATTACCTATTTCTGTTTTGTATGTTTTTGTTTGTTTGTATTAACAAATGGCTTTACCTACCTAAGTTAAATCTAAGTATGAGCAAAAATGCTTATTGAAATACGTTATCAATTGGTCAAACAAAAAACCGTTGCATAGGGTAATTTATCTTCACATAGTCATCATAATTCTACGAAAATAATAAAATATTTTATTTTCCGGCATATCATTAGTTTCTTAGTAATAGTTAGTGAATCAGTGAAAAACATGGTAATCCTATTACCTAGATACGAATAAGAAAAGAGATTAAAAAAGAAAAAGGGTTTAAAAAAAGAAAAGAGGTTTTAAAAAAATATCCAAATAGCTTTTTCTTTTCCTTTCAAAATATTGAAATTGTTTAAAAATATTTCATTATAAATTTAAGCAAGGAACGCTTGTTACAAAAAAGGCAAATCTGTTGTAGTCTATAATTTCAACAATATACGTTAATAAGACTTTTACAGACTACATTATTTACCTTATACATAGTAGGTACTTGCTTTAAATTTTTGCTTTCGTAAACGTTAACACGTAAATAAAACATTTTAGAGGTAGGTTAATACTAGGGGTCTATCTTGAAACTTATAATATTTATGACAGTTTCCATATCGGAATCCCATTGCAACATTGCACAGCGAAGTTTTAATCAACTCCTGGAGAACCGATTTACCTACAACGGTCAAAGAAATATTATACGGGAAGAAGGTACAATTCTACTGTTTTCTAAAATCTACTTAATGAGTAAATTTTGGAGAATTTCGAAATTTATCATCTTGACCATGATTGCCATCATTGATCCATGAGTCTTGATAATCATCATTATTTAATCACATTCCATCACCATGACATAACCCTTGCAAGATTAAGCCCCTTGGCATATTTATATTTTCCATTCTTATCATTGTTCTACAAATTCTATAATACATTTACATTTTATTCTATTTTTGATCGCTATCTGGAATAATGCAGTATTATATGTGGAAATAAATATATTGTGAATACCTAAAAAATCAAATAAAAAAAATTTTCTTTTTTTTTCATTAGTTACGAATACAACAGGAATCAGATGGTTAATGTGATGAAATTCGCCTTACTTACGACTTAAATGAATAATTTATTTTTAACCAAAAGTTTAATAAAATGGAGATAGTTATAAGCCGCACCATTAAAGAAATGAATCTAAAATGGCAGAAATTATCATTCCCCCTCACTCGCACGTTACTCCTGTCTTTAGTGTGAGAGTGAGGGGGAAGGGAATGATAAATCCCGCCATTTTAGATTCGTGTCTTTAATGGCGCGGCTTATATGCAACAAATAGTTACACACTTACCCATACACTTCCCGTGACTTCACGTGTCATGGGTAGCATTAGCACACAAATGTGATATTACATTCAAACACGAGCCAAGAACAAATATATAACTAACTTCATGTCATTAAACGAATCCTCAATATCGAGGCTCTTTGCTCGGTGGAGTAAAAAATAACCTAACAGCAATAAACCGTGCTTGGAATTTACTTAAAATTTTGCGAACAAGAATAACAGTCCTTAATCAACATTAAAACAACCATATTAATTGACTTTTTAATTTTTCCGTACTAACAACGTTTCAGCCATCCAGAAGGTACCGGTACGTCGGTAGTCAAGTCAATACCGGAAGTATCCATAAGTTACCGGTAACTCGGTAGATCAAGGTGGTCGAAGTGCGCTGTATCTAGAAGTGTTCTCAAAGGCCCTACTGCTCCTACGATACTCTATGTCAATGTTCGCTCGTAGCGGTCGGCGGCGCACGTCGCGGGCAGCGTACCATTAATCAAGAGGACTTCGCTCTGCACCGGCATTGCGCTGTGTACTGTACCCACTTTACCCCACTGTACCCCGCTGTACTCCGCTGTACTGCTTTGTTGGCATATCAACTGTTTGCTCAAACAAATTTCGCAAAGTTTGGTCTAAGTGGCTAATTGGTTTGGGTGAACCGAAAGCATTATATTCAAACCCATTAATTTATGTGTAGACTCAGTCACACACTGAGTGACTTAGTTAGTTTTTTTTTTGAAAACTGTTTAATCTTGTAGGGTATAACAGCGAAACAGCGATATAAACTGTTCTTTCATAGCTCTCTTGGATTTATTGCAGTTCACCCATTTGTCAAAGCCTTACCTAGGATCTTCATTATCCTCTGTGGTTTCCACTTATTAAAGGAGAAGGTTTTAAGTTAGTAAGTTTTATAAAGAAGTTGTCTATCCATTCCTCTATATCTATAACATCGTGTGGGTAATCGTGCGTAGACTATCTTGCTCCCGTATTAATTTCTAAATAAGTGGTAAAAAGTGGACTTACAAGTTAATTTTTGAGTGTATTACATACCTAATTTTCGACATAACATACGTACTATATAATTTGTTGTGTTGGTGAAGAAATAAGACGACAATATTCGAATCATAAGTTGCTAATTTCAATTTGTGTTCACAATACGATCGGGTTACAAACAAAACGGCGTATGCGACGCATTGTGCATGGCGCTTGCGATCTTTTAATACGTGAAGTGCTTGTATCTCATCGGCGAGTCGCGGCGTTTGGAGTGTATTACTTGAACAAGTTTATTGAAATACTTAACTGATCACACCATAATAACAGTTTATAGTGATGTCTGAGCCCGTGGAATATATTGATTGGGGATGCTGCACCGATGGCACAGAAGATGATAAGTTCGTTATTTGTGGAAAATGTAACAAGGGTTATCATTTAGCTTGTCTTACTTCGACTAGCTTTGAGGAAATTTCTTCCAGCAAACACGAAACGTGGCTTTGTCCCTTGTGCACTTGTCAGCGGAGAGCCGACAATGCTGATAACACTCCGTTGCGTTCCCGCAGTCATAATATAACAACGAGACCGCCTAAAAGAATTGCATTGAACTCACCACCCAAGGTCGACTGCGGATTGACTCGTAATGACGTCAGAGACGTGGTGCAGGATTTGTTGCATAGTGAAATGGACAATCTCTTTTTACGGATCAGCCAACAAATACGTTCATCAATTACGGCTGAATTAACACCAATTAAAAAAGAATTGTCCGAATTAAAGTCTTCCTTAGCATCTGTAACTATTCAATGTGACGAGGTCATCACGCAGCAGAATGGTTTTACGGTTATTGTGAAAGATATACAGGCCGAGAATGCTACCCTTCGGTCTCAAAACAATGAATTAACCACCAAAGTGAATCAGCTAGAGCAATTCGCCCGCGGCAACAATGTGGAAATCCAATGTGTGCCGGAGAAACGAAATGAAAACATTATCAGCATCGTTAAAAGTATTAGTCAAGTCATCAGCTGTGACATTAAGGATGAGTACATATTAAGCTGCAGCCGTATAGCCAAAATTAATCCAAAGAGCACCAGACCTCGCTCCATAGTAGTTCGATTTTGCTCACCTAGGATCCGTGATTTATTCCTGGCTGCTACTATCAAATTTAACAAAGCCAATTCCAAGAATAAGCTCAATACTTCTCATATTGGGCTGAGTAGTGAGAATACTCCTATATTCATTGTAGAACACCTCTCAGCTTCCAATAAGGCACTTCATGCAGCGGCCAGGGCAGCAGCCAAAGAAAAGGGATATATGTTTGTTTGGGTGCGCAACGGCAAAATTTATATGAGGAAAACTGAAACTTCGGATTATATTATTATTAAAAATCTTAATTCTCTGAGCAAATTAGAGTAATCGTTAGTGCAGTTTCCACTTAAAATTTATAAGTATAATTTTTATAATTTTGTGTTAACTTGTTTATTTTGTCATTCTTAAGTTTTTTCTACATAATTTCTATTACAAATAGTAATTTTTGTTAATTAGGTATGTCAAATCTTAAAGTATATTATCAGAATACGCGCGGCCTTAGAACTAAGACTCACATATTATATCGCAATATTTGTTGTGTAAATTATGATATTATAATTCTCACTGAGACGTGGTTGAATAGTAGTGTTTTAAGCAGTGAAATTTTTAATAATAACTATGTTGTTTACAGAAGAGACAGAGAGTCATCAGGTTTTCATCCTGGTAAGGAAGGTGGAGGCGTCGTTGTTGCTGTTTCAAGGCATATTAGTTCTACTAGAATGAAAAATTGGGAAAGTAAATGCGAAGATATTTGGATACGTATCGACCTTCCTTATAGGGATGCAATAAAATCAATTGTTTTTTGTGCGGTCTATATGCCTCCTCCGGTACTGTCCCCAGTGTTAGATACTTTCTTGCATAACTGTAATAGTATTCTAGAGGTCTGTGAATACCCTTTATGTATAATTGGCGATTTCAATTTGGGCGGTATACAATGGCAACATGTGTACGAGTCAGTATCAGAATTTAAACTATCTAGTGTAGAACAATCACTTGTTGATTTTGCCTCCTTAAACAGCTTAAAACAATACAACACTATTGTTAATCAGAAAAATAAAGTTCTTGACTTAATTTTATCTAATCTAACCTCTTGTAATGTTGATTCTGTTTGTGATACCCTTGTAAATGTTGATCCTTTTCATCCCCCGTTACTTTTCACAATTTCATTTCTCTCCAAACACATGTTAAAATATAATAATAATATTCAAATCCCAAACTACAGGAAAGCTGACTACAACAAAATAAATAGCTACTTGGCTAACCAGGACTGGAGTGATCACTTCTCTAAATGTATGGATGTAAATGACATGTTGAATATTTTTTATCAAATAATCAAAATGGCTATTACACAATTTGTTCCCTTTCATGCACCATCAAATAATAATAAACACCCAGTTTGGTTCAACCGAGGTTTAATCAAAACTCTTAAAAGAAAAGATATATTGAGGCAAAAAGTTAAAAAGTATAAAAACCCTTTGGATGAAATTAGGCTTAATTATTTAAACAAATTATGTGATAAATTATTATTAGATTGTTATAACTCTTATATAGCCAGCGTGGAGGACATGATAGGTAAAAACATAAAGGGTTTTTGGTCCTATATGAAAGCCAAGCGGAAAGGTTTCAGTACATATCCCTCAAAATTCACTGATGGCAACGTCGATTTCACTGTTGGTAAAGAGATTTGTAACCTCTTCGCTGATTACTTTTCTTCTATGTACAGCACTAATGATCTATCGTGCACCGATGATCAATTCATTCAGTTCAAGATGGACTCCATGGGCAGTTGCTTATCCTCAGTAGAAATTACTATAGATGAAATAATCATGAAAATGAAAAACCTAGATAGTAACAAGGGAGCTGGTCCAGACGGGATACCAGCGATTTTTGTAACTAATTGTATGCACAACCTTGCTAAGCCTCTGTTTTATATATTTAATAAATCTTTAATTTCGGGTACCTTTCCTCATTGTTGGAAATCAGCTAAAGTTATTCCGCTATTCAAAGATGGGGATGAATGTCTAGTCTCTAACTATAGACCTATTTCTATATTGTCGACGTTTGCAAAAATTTTTGAATCTCTTATCTGTCCTCTTATACAGTCACATATGAAGCAGCATTTCTCTATCCACCAACATGGTTTCATTGCATCACGTTCAACAAATACTAATCTGGTATCTTTTCTCGAGTTCCTGAGCGATGCTGTCGACTCAAAGAAGCAAGTAGACGTTTTATATACCGACTTTTCGAAAGCATTCGATCGCGTTTCACATCAATTGTTAATATGTAAACTATCGAAATATGGTTTCCATGGGCACTTCTTAAAATGGCTGCAATCTTACGTAACTGGACGATCATTTTATGTAGTTTTAGGCGGATTTGACTCAGGACTTAGGGATATAAAATCTGGTGTACCGCAAGGTTCACATTTAGGACCAGTATTATTCAATATATTCGTAAATGATATTACTAATTGCTTTCATTATTCGACACCCTTCCTTTACGCTGACGATCTCAAATTAGCTAGATGTATAGAATCAATTGATGACGCGAATCTATTACAAGATGATATAAATAGATTAACTGATTGGTGCCAATACAATAAAATGATATTAAATGCCAAAAAATGTTTTCATATAAAAATTACAAGAAAAATAAATTTTATTGCTACTTCGTATCGCATTTCACAAGACCCAGTCCAAGAAGTCGAAACAATCCGAGATCTAGGTGTAATAGTTGATCGTAAACTAACATTTGTTCCACACATGAACTATATTATCAAAAAAGCTTCAAACATGCTTGGATTTGTCATACGTCAAGGAAAAGTATTTAAAAGCCTTGTAACAAAAAAAACTCTCTACTACTCACTCGTTCGCAGCATACTTGAATATTGTAGCACTGTTTGGCGTCCTCATTTTTCAGTCCATATTTTAAGAATGGAGCGTATCCAAAAAAGATTCCTATGGCACATAGCTCGTGGAACTACTTTTGCAAGGAAATCGGTATCCTACAAGGAGAGACTAAGAGAGTTTAGGGTTGCCTCTCTAGAGGATCGTAGGGATCAAACTGACCTAATGTTTCTTTATAAACTTTTAAGAGGCAACCTTGATTGCCCACAACTCTTACAAATTATAAACTTCAGAGTGCCATATCAGTATCCTCGTCGCAAAATTACTCCTTTGGTTCCTCCGTTAAGGAGAACAGTTTTAGGCTCAAATTCACCAATACATCGCCTCAGCAGGCTATACAATATGTTTGAGGAATTGGATATTAACAATACCAGCATTTATAAATTCCGTTCTCTTATTAAGTTCATCTGCCAGCGAAATGCATCTTCATCTCAATGAAAAAAATTCTGACAATAAACGTATTATCTGAACTAATATTATAAAGTTAAAGAGTTTGTTTGTTTGGTTGAATAATGTAATAAGCGAATTATCTAACTAATATAATATAAAGCTTTTTTTTTTTTTTTTTTGGATTTAATTGAAAAATTGTTTCTTGGTTAGATGGTTCATTTGTCGAGGAAGGTTTTGGGCTAGTGGATTTTTGGAAATTCATCCCTAAAGGGTTGAAATGGGTGTTGGAAGTCATTTTTATACAAATCAACTTTGTTAGTTTGGGATTTGAAATCATGAATATTTATGTAAGTTAACAAAATTCATAGGTAGTTTATAGTTAGAAAAAATTAACTGTAATAGGTATTTTTATACAATATGCTTAAGATTATTGCTTAAGAATTGTGATAATAATATTATGTAAGTAAGCTAAATGTAAATGTAAGGAAGACGGAGGAGAGTTACAGGGAGGAGAGGCTAAGAAAGGCTGTACCGATATTAATGATCTCTGATTTGTTAAACCAACTAAAACTATAAAAGCTTAATTAATAATGATTCACTACATTAATTAGTCGATTTTCTAAAGACCGCGTTCTTTTTCTTATATTTGTTTTAACCTACTCGAAGATTTAAAGTATTGTTACCCACACTTCATACTTTGTTTTGGTGAAAGCTGTGTTTACCTGTCATTGGTTTCGCATGTAGCATAAGACATTTTGTTTTGTACCTACACATTGTTTTCATGTAGAAACTGTTGGTGAACCTTAATAAATAAATAAATAAAATAAAATAAAATATCCACTCCTCTCTATCCACTCCTGCATCCAACCTCCTACCTCCGCTGTTTGTGCTGCATCCAACTTACGTTACGAGGACGTCAATGTACTTTATTAACTTGTACTGAACTACTAAAATTACTGTTAATTAATGTATCCTGCGTAGTGAGAAGATACAGTTCTGTTGAGGATCAGTATTTATCTTCTTTTTTAGTTCAAATGTTCAAAATCAGCTCCAATTCAGGTCAGTTCCTAGTAAGTATTGTTACGATCAGCTAGGTAGTTACCGATGTTTTCAGGTATAGAGAAAAAAACTTCGAATGAAGAGGAACTCTATTGCTAATTAATATGTGTTTACATTAGTATGTACCTTTATCTTTTTTTCAAAGGGACAAATTGCTGTTGGCCCTATCAGCTTTACAGTTTCACGCGGACAGAGTTATTTACATATCTTATAATAAAACAAGAGTTCTACCTTTTATATAGATATGTAAATAACTGTTAAATACCTAAGTTAACACGTTGAGTATCATTGCATTACAGTCACTTCAAATATATTTACGTATTAGCTGTTGCCCGCAGCTTTGCATACGGAAATTATGTTTTATCTTATTCAAACTTTTATCCTGTTCTCCCGGGGAACCTTTTAATTTTCCGGGATGAAAATTAGACTAAAATATGACTCAGGGTATCAGTAACAACTTTACCAGTTTTCATCGAAATCCCTTCAAGGGTTTTTATATGATGCCCGGACAGATAAACAGACACTTTGAGTTTTAGTATAGTATAGATCATTGCAATCAGTAAAACAAGTAGATATAGACATACAATTAAGCTGAAGCTCACATACGCATACGTAAGCAAATAAGTACACCGACAAATTAACTTTCTGAATGTAACTTTCGTTTCCGTTCGTTTATAAGGCATTCTATGAATAAATTATTTTAACAAATTCGTTCTGCAATGAAAATAGCAGTCAACTATCTTATTAAATTGTGAAGGTAACAAGTTGTACATTGTTATTTGTATATTTAAATAGTGGTGTTAATAATTTACGCGATATATGGAATTATAGATAAAATAAAAGTCTCCCTGGAATTACTTAAGTTTTATTTTTATTAATACCTAATAATAAATGTCAGACGTAACTCTCATACTTAGCATTTGAATTCAACGGGTACTCACGTTTCGTATTTTACCATGCCAATATTTCGACTCTCGCACTTATTCATAGTTCTTCATATCCTTACATATCTGTAGTAATTAAATATTGACGTGCAAGTAACAATGTTGGTATACTATCTAGTACAAACTACTTCGCCATGTTTTCGCCAAGTCATCCCCATCCCCAGGGGTTGTTTCAAACTGAACAGTAGGCCTAACTAACAGACGGGCCATATGGGACCAATTACTGAGTTCAATAAATGAATTTTGTTGAAAGAAATTGCATGGCAAGCTTCTTGCACACATTATTGAGGGCAATACTTTGGCTTTGCGAACTTGATACCCGACACTGTGAATTTTTTTTCTTGATTCTTATAGGTTTTGGTTTGTAGTTGATTGTAGTAACTTTGTTTTCGTTTGTAGTAGGTAGCTCTAAAAAAATTACAGAATTTTGAGAAAAACTTGGCACACGGTAAAATTAAGCACTACATTCTTAAAAGGAATCGTTTGTAGTTGATTGTAGTGAAAACATTTTTGTTTGTAGTAAAAAAAAATTCAAGTCATTACGATATAATAAGTAAACTTTTGTGTTTCCTATATATTTTGTTATGTATAATATTATAGTATTTTTATAAACGAAAAAAAAAGTTACTACTACAATCATCTACAAATCCAAACCTATAAGAATCAATAAAAAAATTACAATGTTGGGTGCCAATTTTACAATACTTTGGTAAAAACACACGTAAATATCTAAACACTGATCAGATTGAAAACTAAGTCGTTAATATTTTAAGAGAATTTCATACCTAATAGGTACTTAAACTTATGTAATTTAAAAATACATTGAAACAAGTCCATGTTGATTATTACGAGTATTCAGGTCAACATTTTGATCAAATTACTTACATATTAGTAAGCTCTTACATAGAAGTTATTTTTTCCTACTCTCAAAAATAGTGTATTCCTCGCATAACCCATCGAAAAACGGGTCAAATCCAAGAATATCTGGCAATTTCACGCTGTGAGTAGTCTACATTACCGTTTATTGTCTGTCAGAACAACAATAACAAGCAAGAAAGGGGTTTGCAAATTTTTGCCAACCACCGTTTGGATTATTGCAATAAAATGCCAGTTGTTTGTCGTGATTTACGGCAGTATAGGTGGTCGGACAGTAGTCCAGTTCTGCAAGTCACATGGCTTTTGTAGGTCACTTACTTTTTTCCTATTACGTTCCTACTGGGCTGCAGTAGATCCTCAAAGTTTTATAAATTGGAATAAAAGTTACATATTACACATAGTTACTAATAGCTGTTGTTGTCATTTTTGGCATATAATCATTTGGAATTAGCGCAGGATATGATTAATATGAATATAAGAATATTATAATAACAATACACAATAAATAAACATAGTTACACAATAATAAACATAGTTTATTTATCATACATAACTCTGCACTACAAAATACATTACTAGAACTTATAAAATTATTAGATCATAATTATAATCCGTAAATAAGATATTACTAAAATAATACTAACAACATAGTGACATAAAACAAGACTTGTGCTTAAAGAATCTTCTAACGTAATAAAATATGGCCTCAAGTAACTAATATCTATTAAGCTGTACCTGTAGACCAAAATACCAACTGGAAGTAATTTTAAATTAATTACGAAGACGTGTGTTCATATTCCGAAAGTAGTAAGTTATTAGCAGTGTGGGTTACATGAAGTCATTAACCTTACAATTTTAAGTATCATGAAGATAGATGCAGCAATTATGTAAAGCGTGAAAAATATGATAATTATAGTAACAATTATAGTTATTATGAGAATGGATAGGTACTTATTTTTATCATTTTTCATCAAAAAGAGATAAAAGTTTAGCATCATATATATTACTTACACCTAGTATACATTATGCAAGTAAATTTTAAATAATATACTTCTTAGTTCACTCGAAGTAGGTAGTTCTCACTTCTCCGTTTACATACAAATTTTTCACATATAAAGATTGAAATCTAGGAAAGCCATTACATACATTACGTTTAAGACATTACTTATTAACAAAGCGGTTGTTCTGATTTACAATTTACATGTAAAAGCTAACATGGGTCCACTATCTTTGTATAAAATAATTATGTAAAGAAAAGCTTTAACGAAGTAGGGCACGTTTCAGCATAGGTACTTCCCTTACAGGGCGTTGTTTCACCCTTTTGAATTCCTTAATAATAAAGCTCTAGATAACAATTTGAGCAACGCAGACATTAAAATGTTCTGGCATTTTTGACAATGGCGTACTAATGATCGCTTTAGCATTCAAATAGCCTACGCGCGCCTTTTGTCTCCAATTCTCCCAATTTTCATTCGCCAACTATTTTTCAAGCTGCACGCACGAACATCATTTATGCATATAAATGATTGAAGGATATGGGTCAACGGGTGGCCGCTAACGAACCATCAGAGCAGAAGTCAACGTATTAGTTGAATTAAATATTGAAGTAACGTAAGCCATTACAGACTGAATTACTTTTAATTAAGACCGAGAGTAGCGTGAACGAATTTGATGAATGTTGTTTTAACCTGTTTGATTGAGTGTACATTTGTTACGACACAAAGTTTTTGGCTCACGAGAGGAAGTTTGATGAGTTCATGGGCGTCGTAACCGCTACTGGTTCTTAATTAGCTAACTCCTAGTTAGGCTAGCGAAACAACATTTGAATTTGTATTGCGATGGTTTGATGAAGTCTTTACAAGGTGTATATTTACTAAGATCAACACACGTACCAGATATTTAAAAGAATGCACTTAACGTAACATTTTCATAATTTATCTTTCTACTACTTCTCAATGTTTTAAGCTAATTAATTTGTTAATTTTGGAATTGTATTATATTATTATATAAGAGTAAGTTTTGCTAGCTGCGATTTGAAAAGTATCACTATAGTGCTGAAAATTATGACTATTTAATTCATTCCTATATTTGAGCATTTTATTAAACAAAACATCATAGTTACCTATTTTCGTATATCTCAGAACACTAAGCAATTACGGTTATATTTAAGTTCGGTGGATGTCGGTGAAGCCTCGTGACATTCAAGTCTATTAATCACATAGCTATCCAACCGCCGTCTTACGATCTTCCAGAACTGAAATACAATTCTAGGCATGCATTATTTTGCTTCATTTAACTAACATATGAGAATTGTAAATAACAAATCGAGAATAACATCCGTCGTGCGTATCTAAAAATAATTAACTATAACGACAAAACACAGTAACAGATATTTTTAGAAATGTCGAATAAGCTTAAGCTTCCGAAAAGTTTCGTAGGGTTTTAAAATTAATTCATCAAATAATTATTGTAATTAAATTAAATTTTACAATAGTGACTCGACAAAGAAGGAGATGGTCATATTATGATGGTAAGTGGTCAGTGATCAGAGGTATCCCCAAAGTGTGGTCGAAAAAGAAATAAGTAGTTAAACGGTGTCTCGCTTGTAAATTGTAATTTTGTTAATGTAAGTAATTTAAGAAGCATTTTACTACCTTCCCTTTTTATTTTTACTCGTTGTACATAGTCAATTTTACTGTACAACAGTTCAAGTAGCTTAATTCAAAATGTACCTTAAAATCGCAATTTCTTAAATGTATTGTTAAAAAGCAGAAATCTTTCTGTGAGAACAGCGTCGACAGAATCATTAACAACAAATGTCTAAACTGAATTGTATTGTCTGTGTGAAAATGGAAAAATCGTCGGCCCGTGTGTAGGAATGCATTGAATGGAACAATTTCACGCGTCATAAAATATCGGCGCGCCATTTGAAAATTTTCGATACGAGAAGGAATGTATCGACCGTACCGTTGTCGGCCGTGACGAATTAAATTAATCGATAGATTTTTCTGATATCATCATTTTTCTTAAACCGTTTGAAATTTTAGTCATATTATAAGTACTTTAGTTCGCGCAAAACGGAATCCATTTTGTTGTTTGTAAGCTAATTTGTTTACCTGTGTTTGTATTTACATATTCACATTATTATATTTTGTTAACATAGACAGTTTTTTAAATGATTTAATTATTTGGGTATTGTATTATGAATACTGAACACTGATATTATAAAATATTATAAAAATTAAGATACATTTTATTATTGAATCGCTCATAGCCCGGCGGATTGCGTCGATCCTAAGTGATCGACAAAGTTAAGCCACAGTGGGCGGGTTTCTGTGCTTCGGAGGGCACGAAAGGCCGTCGATTCCGGTTGTTTTCATAAGGTAACAGTCGTTAAGCTATGTCGGAGGCCCTTGGGCGATTTGATAACTTCCGACACTCGGGTTGGCCACTAACCCCTCCACCAATCCACACTGCAAGCACGGTAGAGTATGCTCTAGGCCTCCTCAAGAGGAGAGACCCGTGCCCAGTAGTGGGCCATTAATGGGTTGAAGCCCCAATACATTTTATATTTATACGTACAAATATAATACAAGATGGATTTTCAAATTGTCATTACGCCACTACATAAATCTCTGTTAATGTTTTGGAAGAGTAATTAGTATTACGCACACGCCAAGTGTCTAACTAATCAATAATAACTAATTGATTTTAAAACTCTTAGTTATTATTGATATTATTATTGTGTTATTTTAAATTATTTTCTGTAGCATGTGCATACGTACACTTATCTTCCATAAAGCTTGGTCAAGACTTTTAACACGGTAATTCAGGAAGGCCGTGTTAATTCCTCAAATCCCAACGGCCGAGTGGTCACTATCCCTCTGTAATTCAGGACTGGACCAATCAACACCCCTTCGAAGGGTTGCGGAAGGGATAGACTAAAGGGACGGACTGCGATGTCCCTTGGGATGAAAATTGTGTAGACCCTTAGGTATATCAAGATAAAACCGAGTATTTTCATGTGATATTGGCGAAAATCTTTTTTTCGGTATTTTTAGCGTTTAAATTGTTTACCTTCAAATATTATAAATCTGTAACTACTAACTTTCCATGAAATATAAGATATTTAGGACAAACAATTAGTGGTAGTGTTTTGTTCGATCAAATCAACAATGAATGATCTAAATAACAATGAATTTTAAAATGTTTGTTTGTCTCTCGGTTTGATTGTTTATAATCAATTTGAATGCGGTTTTCACTAATGCATTTAAATTGTCTTGACGTAACGTTAAACACTTGTTTTAATCCAATTTCTGTAATAAAAAACGACAATTTAAAGCATCAAGTCAACTGCAAAATGTTCGTTCATAATAATTCTCATTCACGACGTCGTAAACTTTTTCAGGAAAAACCCAAACTAACTTTCATTTTAAACTAATAAAGTTTAAATAGCGGGAAATAAAGGAAAACTAACCTTTGGGTTAAGGTATTAATTAATCTGGAGTTCAGAGACCACTGTAGTCCATTAAGCTGGGGCATTAGTTGAGGATTGTTTTTCCACACCCCTTCTGAACATACCCTACACGCACTGACCACCAGCCTAGTTTGACTCTAAAAACTTAGTCTGTATCAATGGTTATGAGGTCTTGTTAGGTTGGTTGATGGCGCTATAACTTTTGTTTTATTCAGCATTGTACCTCTCGAGGTAGTAGGTAGCCGTTAATTGGATTAAAGATCGTTGATAAGGGCTTTTAATACCGCCCGGCGGTGGGTACTTAGCTGTGACATTTCATTAAGGGATGGGTATTGATTTTTAGCGCTCAACGCCCATTGCCCCTACACAGCGTTGTGATATTTGTATAAATGTAACATGAAGTATCTATACATAGTAAGTTTTTGAACCAATAACATTGTTTATTGATAAACATTCATGCAAGTGTAACTTAAAGCATAATGTATATATCGGTGAGGCCATGAATCTCCAGTGAAGGTCCAGGGACGGACCTCTTTATTCTACAGCGCTTGTCTGATGCAGAGGCTGGCATATAAGAAATGTCATGTCATATTTAGATTAGGGAATTGTCAAGAATGTAGAACAGATTATTATTGATCACGTAGTGTTGAAGTACTTTGGAATATTGATGTGAATGTTAGGAGAACTGGAAATATATCATGGTGCAAAGTAAAAGGAATATCATTTCATAACCAATACCATAGAATACCTCCTTCTGCTACATCAGAAGTGATGGACGAAACATGCCCACAAATCGGAAAATAAATGAGGAATGACACTAGTTCGGATGACATTTGAAGAAAATTTTACAATGAGAAATGAAACAATACAAAACGCGATGAAATGAGAATGTGGAAGTTCATAATATAATCGACGTGGACAATGCAAAACGTAGTGATGCGACTCAGTGGAGCTAGAGTTCATATAAACCAAGCCATCCAATGTGTCATGATGACCGAAGGAGTATAGATCGCAGATAAGTAGCCTTAGTCTAGCATCAAATGTGTTATCATACGAGTAACCTGATATCATACGAGTCAAATTAACCTTATTTATTTTTCAGTTGCGGAAAATCGATAAGACATGAAATAATGATCTACCACGTGAAACCAAGAGACCCAGGAGCTAACACTGAAACCGATGGTTTGCTTGGAGACATGTCTGCTGCAGGTGTAAGTCACGTAGAGAAACTATGGTCGGTCTGGTAGTATAGTAAAAGAAGGTTTAATGATGATGATATGATGATATCGATTTAATGTGTCGCAACAATGGCTATTGTAAAAAAAAGTGAGAAAAAATAAAGAGGAAAGTAAAAACAGAGGTAAAAAAATAGTACCTACTAAAAAAAAGTGTAAAAAAGAGTGAAAAAAAGAGAAAAGTGAAAATGAAAGGTAAAAAAAAGAGTACCTAGTAACAAAATGGAATTACAAAAAAAAATTGAGTAAAAAAAGGATGTAAAAAAAGGTGTCAAAAAAAAGAAAAAAAAGGAAAGAAGTGTGAATAGAGTCCGGGCCAGCATTGAACTGAAGGGCGATGTACCTGAAGAGTCTTGGAGAGACTGGGCCAGGAGTCTGCAGGGTTTGAACCGGACCAGACGACAATGACATAATTGCGACGTTTCGTAGAGTTTTATGAACCAGATTGGTAACCAAATGGCCAGACCATAGTTCTCTCCACTATGTTTTAAGTGTCCACATTTAAAAAATATCAGACTTAATGAGCGAATTATTCTTGACTATAAATTAATAATGATGAATGATAAAAATGAATATGAGTGAGGTTAATGTAGTCAGAATAGCCGAGCAAGATACTGTTGAGACTATTTTTACAGAATTCTTATTATCCACACGAGGCCGTGCGGGTCGTCAGCGATGGCCGCGTGAGTGAACACAAAAACAACGTGTTTCGGACCCAGCAGTTAGAGCAGACCACATGCTTTGATCCAGTGATGACGTACCAAGATAAATTAATCCGCGCACGAGGACGAGCGCACGTCAGGACAGCCGTATCGGTGAGGCCATGAATCTCCAGTGAAGGTCCAGGGACGGACCTCTTTATTCTACAGCGCTTGTCTGATGCAGAGGCTGGCATATAAGAAATGTCATGTCATATTTAGATTAGGGAATTGTCAAGAATGTAGAACAGATTATTATTGATCACGTAGTGTTGAAATACTTTGGAATATTGATGTGAATGTTAGGAGAACTGGAAATATATCATGGTGCAAAGTAAAAGGAATATCATTTCATAACCAATACCATAGAATACCTCCTTCTGCTACATATACTTATTTCTTATTTAATTTTATTCTTTTAATGGCTGATTTATTACGATTAATTCACTAATAAATATACTTGTATCTAATCTTCGGAAGAATTTTTCGTTTGAACGAGTCAAGGATACGCTTCCCTAATTTAAACTGAACTAAACAATCTTTCTGCCACGCACATGCAAACTGTAGAATGAGCTTCCTTTTGAGGTGCCTATTCCCGGAGCATTATAACATGGGGTTCTTCAAGAATGTTGTAACAAGATTTATCCTATAAAGCCGTGCATTGGTGACTCCTCTACTGTTGCTCACTTACCGTTCACACGGTGACCCTTCAGACTATAAAATAATTTAAAAGCGTCGTTATGTTAGGTACATCAATCAGTGGGATAGGAAGATAAAGCTTTATTTCTACAACGTAACAGATTTATACTCTCATACAATGACCTAACTGCCTAAACTGCCTAAAATGCCTACACTGGCTATAGTTTAAAGGTAGACTAGACAGTGACAGTCAAGTATATGCATTGTGAAAAATGCATTCACATAATTATCTTCCTGCCACACTTCTCCCGAAGGATAAAAAAAAAGTCTGAAGACCTTTAACACGGCTTAACGACTGTTACCTTACGATAACAACCTGGACCAACGGCTTATTCTGCGCACGAGATTTTTTTGCAGAAATGTCTAAAAACTAGACCATATTAGCGTTTCTTCTGAGATCAAACGCGAAACATCTCAGTAAGTTGTTAAACTTTGCCGTTACTATAAACTACGGCATTATTACACATCATGTTGAAATCCCGTTCGTGGAAACAGTCAGTCATAGTCTCATAGTGATTGGTACCGCTGACGGCATGACTCGTTCTGCTACTAGGTACCAACTGCAATCGTAAATTACTAGGCGAGAACAGTTGATTGTGTGTAGGAAGATTTTACTAGGAACAATGATTACATCTTTAATGTAATTATGGGTACCTATGTTAAACGATTTCTCTAGCTTTGTGATATTTTTTACTGTATATTTTTTTGTAATATTTATTGCAATATAATGATTGCTTTTTGTACTAAGTACACCGAAACTGCAAACACTTTAGGTTTATACTCGTAAAACCGTGCTTACGAGTACTAGGTAGAACGATATACCTATCTAAAGTTTGTACGGAACATAGTTATACACAGTAAATACCTTATTGTGCTGTCGTGAACATAGGTGCTTCAAGCATGTTGTGTTGCAAGTTGAAAACACAGAAACTATATTTCATCTCATTCACAAGAGGCTTGAAAACTTCAGCTAGAGACTAGGTACAAATACGTACTTAGATTTTTTTGTCATATTGCAAGTTGGTTTTTGATGACTTTGGACATCAGTAGCCATGTTACAATACGTATCTACGTATAAGTATCTACTTATTTATAAAAACACCTTTCTCCTACAGTATCTCATTATTTTCCAAACTCAGTTAAAATTATTGTTTCTTATTTAAGCAACCATGGGTACCTACTACACGATATAATATCAAGGTAATTAATATTCGTGATTTACAAGCACAAGTTAACCCTTTATTTCTCTATTGCGATTGGAGACCTTTTAAAACACGTTGATTAACGTCTAAATATTTCTGAGTGCTATAAAGTTTCATTGTACTTTTGTGGTACATAATGTACCGTACTGGTACATAATGTCCGTGGTACAAAGCGTGTTGTACCGACTGTGCCGAGCCCGACCGCACGCCAGGCGGCATGTCAAACAGCGGGAGCTCACCAGTTAAATTGAAAAACAATCTCCCACCATTTTCGCTAGCCGAACGTAATAAATCTATGTACAAAAATTCTACACGTTATTTATGAAATCTATTCCAACAACCCGATCTATCGGTACAACGCGGGACGTGATAAAGTAACGTCGGTTTTGTAGATCGCTGGTTAATGTTATTAACTGACTTCAATAAAAGAATTATTCATTCGATACGTACCTATTTAAGTATGTCATGAAATGAAATGAAATAAGTTTAATGAAATAAAATAAGTTTTTGTTCAAAGTAGGTTTGTACGTTTGTCAAAAGTTACTCTACGCCATCGATTTAACAAATTCGTAACGTGAGTGGTCCCGGAAAAAGAAGTGGCAAGAAACTACCTAGGTTATTATTTTCCTACTCTAAGTTACTGACAGCACTTAATCCTACTTATGGCAATATTTAACATAAAAAATCATGTCCAAGCAGTCTTGTCATTTAAATACTTATTAACTTTGGAACAGGCTTTCTTCATGAGAATACCTTTGACATGAGTTTTAAATTTACAGTAAGGCATTGCTGTTAATTCTATCGGCATTTTATTGTAGATTCTGACATATCAACCCATGAGCCACCAGTTTTGCTGAGTTTAAAACTAGGCACAATCAGCCTAGCCTTGTTTATTCTGTTAATGTTGTGAACTCACCCTTTTTAAAAAAAGTATCAGAGTATTTTGTAACATACATAATACTTTCCAAAAAAGTATTATGAAATAACAGTTAGTACATTGTTTTATTTAAAGAGTTCTCTAAGAGTCTCTAGGCCTGAGGTTGTAAATGGCGGTAACGGCTCTTTTCAGTAATACAAAGATTGACTCAATATCTGCAGATGATCATATTTCAGATCTGCAAAATTACATTGAAAAGCTAGGAAGGCTCCCAAACAAATTACATTTTATTTCGTAAATGTAGGTATGTTTTTTGTTTGTCTACGGATTGCTCCAGAACTTAAGAAACAATGATTTCATACAAATTTTACAGTAATTTTTCTTATATGTACTAGAATGTGTAAAAAAACGAAATGTACTTAATAAAAATATAAAAATATAAAAGTAATAAGATGATAGATCAAATATATTGATGTATTTATTTTAGTAAGCTTTGCGTTACAATAATCATGGAAGGTTCCTATTTGTTTTATTTTAATCGGATCACAAATATAAAAGATGTGTTTACACCTTTGTCACATTAAAAAAATTACATTCGTCCCTGGTACTTAAATAAAAACCTTTGCAGACTATACACCGATTGTATAACTTTCAGAGTATGCAAATTTTCTGAGCCAGCGCTGTACGGTCGGGCTGTGTGGCTATTGTGGGATTAATTGCATTAATCATGGCCAGTGACAGCTATTACATTTTTGATGCTCGACTTTTGGTTCCCTCGCTTCGGCTGCGCCAGACTGGGTTTCATTTCGAAAACAATACACGTTCCGTTTTCATTCAAGCTGTCTGAAAAACTAGCCTATCTGAAATAATTTGGTAGGTACATTTTAAAAAGAAGATATGCGAAATACCTATTGGTTAGCTGTTTTAACATGGTTAAGGATGATAATGTTATAAGACATAGGTTTCTTTATAATTTATTACCTATTAAGTGTTAGTGATGAGTAAGTGTTAATTAATTAATAATTCGTACACGATATGCACACGATTCAGTAATTATTGACAGTAACAGTAATCTTTTAAAAAACAATATTTTTGGTGATTTATTTCCTGGATATCTACCACCTTCTTTCTGAAATGAACCATGAAATATTTGGAATATATTATTATTTCAATTCCAGTGCTTGTTGCTTTTTATCCGTGATAGCGGTAAGCTAGCTTTTTACTAAAATAAGAACTTTGACATTAAAAATTACTATGAATGGCGGCTTACCACAGAAAATGAGTTTACTGTATACATTATTATGCTCATTCGAAAATTATTACTAACATAAAAAATAGTTGAATTATGAAATGCTTTTCTTCTATTTGAGTTTCATCTATAGGTACTAATATTATAAAGAGGAAAGATTTGATTGTTTGTTTGCATTGAATAGGCTCCGAATCTAGCGAACCGATTTGAAAAATTATTTCACTGTTGGGAAGCTACACTATCCCCGGGTGACATAGACTATATTATATGTATTTTTTTACAATTTTTCCCGAAGTGAAGCATGAGCGACTTCCTAGTTGTGTAATAAATTGATACTTAATACTCCAAGACTTATCTACCCACGCGTCAAATACTTCCATATTTGTATAGTAAAAAATTAACTACAAGTTTCTAGCATATAGAAAAACTCCAGATCATCATTGTTTATTGAAATAAGACAAAAGTATCAACAGTATTTACAAAAAACACGAAGATTGATTAAGTTTTAAAAGCGTTTATCCATTACACTGTTGGCGCCTGAATGACTTCATTACCTCACCATTCACCATTACGGCAACTATAATAAAATTTAAAAGTAATAAACATGACATCATGTCACTTAATAACACTTTTTCATGGATGGCCATATTTCGTTAAGTTTTTTCGACGTGAGTTCCTAAGTCTTGCATTTTTTCGATCAAAGTTTTCAACAAATTTTAATGCACTTTACATTTTACTCTTTGTAAGCAAACAAATCTGAAATCCATTAACGTTTACGTTACGTTTACGTTACGTGATTTATTTTTAATGAAATGTGTATAAAGTTTAATATTTAAAACAGTACGAATAAATATATTTTTAACCGACTTCAAAAAGAGGTTCTCAATTCGACTGTATTTTTTTTAATGTTTGTTACCTCAGAACTTTGGACTGGGTGAACCGATTTTGATGATCCTTTTTTTATCGAAAGCTGGTGCTTGTCGTGTAGTCCAACATAAATTTGAGCGAGATCTGACAATGGCATCCATGTCAAAAGCATATAAGTCTTAAATTTACATTAAGTATGTGCGCGATAAATGTACGAATAACTCAATATCACGCCAACCGATTTCGATGATTCCTTTTTATTGGATATACTTCATTTAAAGTCGGTTATTTTTTTGTTGAAATTTTAGATTATTATAGTATCCACTATTCATACAGTTTGTTTGCAAGACATGCGGTTCGAACGTTGTTTATCTCAATGGATCGATTCCTCTTGGCATTGCTAATGAATTTAAATTAAAATACCTTGTGGCAAAGGCATCATAAAACTTTTATTTGATTTAAAATTGGTAAAAAACTTTATAAACAATAATATTCAGAATACTGGCAAAAATATCTTCAGAAACTGGCATTTGGGTATATAATTTAGCATGCATTTTTGGAACATTTATGTTGAAATAACTACGAGTATCTGAACCCACTATCGGTACGAGATTATCAAATTTAAATTTGAATTTAGTAACCAATATTGTAGCTGTATGTAGTTATTATATATTATATTATAACACGGTTCACATTGCGCAGGCCGGCCTCTTTGATCTCCGTTACAATCGTTCGTAATTGATGATTGCCAACTCCATACGCGGCGAGACCAATCATGTGCGCGCGCGCCTATCGTCCGCTCGAATAAGGGCGGGATTTTCAATTTTCATTAAACTACGCTTTTGTTTTGATCATACAATATTGATCATATAATATATTTGATCATATAATATTGGTAATATGCCATGCGTCATGCGTAAACAACTCAATAAAATACTTTGAAATGAAATGAAATGAAATGAAATGAAATGAAATGAAATGAAATGAAATGAAATAATCTTTATTCATGTAGGTATCACTGATACTCTTATGCACGTCATTTTTTTAATCTACCAGCTTTTCGGAAAGGTGCTTTGTCATGGAGGAGAAGAAAAGCCGTAAAGAAACTCCTCAGCACATCTTTTAAAAATAAAACTTATATCTATTACAAAAATAGGTATTCTTTAACCTGTGCAGAACTGGTTGCCTAGCTAGTCATTTCCAAGCATCCTTGTCATTTAAATATTCATTTATGCTATAGTAGCCCTTGCCTAAGAGCTGAGCCTTTACACGTTTCTTAAAAGATTGCACCGGTAAGTCATGTATTTGTTTTGGGACTTTATTATAAAATTTTGTACCTAGTCCCATAAAAGAACGTTGCACTTTAGAAAGACGGTACGAAGAGGTAGCCAATTGATGCATCCTTCTTGTTTGACGATTTGAAAAATCACAATTTTGTTTATATGCAGTTATGTTATTCCGTATAAACACTAAATTATTATAAATATATTGGGAAGCTACTGTAAGTATACCTATTTGTTTAAATTTGACACGCAAGGACTCCCTTGATTTTAGTTTATAAATAGCTCTAATGGCTCTTTTCTGTAATACAAAAATTTGTTCTATACCGGCTGCTTTGCCCCACAGTAAAATGCCATAAGACATAACACTATGGAAATATGCAAAATAAACAAGCCGAGCAGTGTCGACGTCAGTGAGCTGCCTTATTTTTCTAACAGCATAAGCAGCCCTAGCAAGTTTAGTTGTGAGAGATGCTATGTGCGGGCCCCATTGCAGTTTACTGTCCAAGGTCACCCCTAAAAAAACCGTGGAATCCTCTATATTTAATGTTTCATTATTTAATTTAAGAGATTTATTTACTTTTTTTACATTTGGCAACACGAATTCTAAGCATTTGGTTTTCTTTGCATTTAAAAGTAAATTATTTATAGTGAACCAATGTGAGACATGCGACAGAGCACTATTAACATCGTCAAAATTATTTTTATTCCTATCAGTCTTAAATATTAATGATGTATCATCTGCAAACAGCACAATGTTCGCATGGTTTTTAACATAATGTGGTAAGTCATTTATATACACCAGGAAAAGAAAAGGGCCCAAGATCGAGCCTTGCGGAACACCCATCACAGTAGGCGACCCTGATGACTTTTCATCGTTTATATTAACCTTTAGTATCCTATTACTTAAATAAGATGCGAGCAAGCTAAGGGCCTTGTTTTTCACGCCATAGTGACTAAGTTTAGATATTAATGTATCGTGCTCAACACAATCAAACGCCTTTGATAAATCACAAAATACACCTATAGCATTTTGCGACGACTCCCATGCTTCATATATATGCTTTAAGAGCCTGGCTCCGGCATCTGTTGTACTACGACCTTTAGTAAAACCGTATTGCTCCGGATGTAATAAATTATTATTGTTGAAGTGGGTTAGCATTTGATTCAGTATGATCTTTTCGAAGATCTTACTGAGTGTTGGTAATATAGAAATTGGCCTATAATTATTAATATCCGTTTTTTCACCTGTTTTAAATAATGGTATAACTTTACTGCATTTCATTAGATCTGGAAATACACCAAGATCTATGCATTTATTAAAAACTACAACTAAACAAGGAGCTATAATATCTATTATGTGACGAATTATTTTTACTGAAATACCCCAGAGATCACCCGTACTTTTTACTTTCAGAGACTGGAAAACTTTAATTATGTCCCTGATTGTAATGTGCTTAAAGTCAAATACCACATTGCATTCCTTAACATTATCTCTTAATAGATAAAATGCTTCTGTTGAAGAAGAGGATAGTGTACTAGTTAATTTAACGGGAATGTTGCGGAAGAACTCTTCAAAAACGCTTGCCACTTCTTTATCAGAAGTGATTTTGATTCCATTAATCATTATTTCATAACTAAAGTCACAAGATTTAGAGTTGCCGGTCTCATTTTTATTGATATCCCAGCTGGTTTTTATTTTATTATCCGAATTAACTATTTTATCCTTTATGTACATTGACTTTGCTTGAGTACAGATGATTTTGAAAATTTTCGAGTAATTTCTTACGTATTCCTGAAATGAGGGAGAAAAATTATATTGTTTTTCGTCATAAAGCTCGTATAATTTGTTTCTACTTTTAAAAATACCTACAGTAGCCCAGTCGCTAAATTTACTATTTTTACTTTCTTCTATGTATCTGAATTGAAATATTCGATTAAACTCGTCATTAATATTTTTAGACAATGTATTGTAAAGATTAATAGGATGACCATTTTGAGAATACACTGATTTTCGCAATTTTGTTTGAATTTTTTCTTTAAAAAGTGATATTTTTCTCTTTGTCACGGGTCTATATTTTATTATTTTTGAAGTTATACTTCTTTTGGCGCGATGGTGAAAAATGATGAGAGTGAATTTCTATGATGCGCGCGCACACCGACACCTAAATTCTACAACGTGAAGTTAGCTAAATTCTGTATTTTTCTGTATGCAAAAAAGTTTTCACAGTATTTACCTCATTACAAACGATTTTATAATCGATTGAATTGATTCATAATAATCGATAGATGGAATATAATAATATATTTTATGTATTATTTGTTAATTATAATTATAATATTAATTTATTTCTTACATGTTTTCGTATTCCATACATATTAAAACTATGTAATATATTTAGAATTACCATTCAATCGTTACGCTAATTTTATTAAATTACATTTCGAATATTTTGACATCGATTAATCGATTGACAACAAAGATGATGTAATGTAATCCCTAATAATGTCATTTTGGTAACCATAGTATTTATAAATAACACCACTGTACTGTCATATTTGTCATCGATCTTTCATGTTTCTACGCGTGGTTTTTTGTATTTTTCTATTAAATATTTTCAGCGTAGGTACCTATTTGGAGTCCTATTTACTATTGAAACTCATCGACACGCACACAGTTATTTTAATTTACTGTTGTATTCGATTTCGTACTTGTGTTTTGGTGAATGTGTTTTCGCAGTTTCGCTACAATTTCTGGCAAACCAATACTATATGAATATGGACTACTTAATCGCCTGTTTTGTGACTGACAAAGGTTCAGAATAAGTCCTGAACACTGGATAACGTACCCTATGCATCTTTAGAAGATCAGTAGTTTGCTGTGGCCATACTTACAATGAGTATATTATGGTATCTTGATTGGGCAAGGTACCAACGAAATATAGCGCCTCCTGCACAACTAGACGAAATATTAATATAAATGATAACTAATAAAATCTCTTGAAATATGCAATAGCTTTTATTATACAACCTTTTTATGACATTCGTTTTGGGTAAAAATCATTTAAGTAGTAGATAGTATAATAGACACCCGCCAACTTAGTTTTAACCATTAAACTCGTAGTTTAAGTGTTAGTATTTTTGACTTTTTATTACGTTTGTAATGATTACTCGTAGGTGTTTGGTTTATAGTAAGTGTAACATACATATTAAATAGCACTGAGACACGAGTATGACATAATCATAACCTATAATTAAGGTGATTCATTCTAGGATTTCCTTAGTTGGCCATTGCTGGCAGCCGTGAAAATTGGAGAAATTAAACCTTTTGCAGTGATCTAATTGACAGCCAATTTCCAGTCTTGTCTACCTGGGCCTGAGTTTCTATGTTAGCTGGGTTTCTCCTTTGGCGCGTTAGTTCCATGGCCGCCATATCGTTCTATCCGTGATCTGCAGTCTGTGATTTTGTCTAGTTTCGTGTCTATCGAAATTATAGTACATTTTATTTATTTGGATTTCAGGACTTTTATAATTTTTAAATTCGCGTAGAAAAGTTGTTGTTTTGTTTGGAGATTGAAATATTAAAACATCACTTAAAATCTTTCTTTTTATTCTGTGCTGAAAAATTACGAAAGACAATGTAGTCTGTACTGATTGATCGAGTCTATGGGTCGATTTGTCTATAGTCCGTTCACAGTTAATTTACCTCTAGCTGTTAAAGTCAAAGTCAAAATATTTTATTCATATAGGTATCATTGATACACTTATGCACGTCATTTTTTGGCTTTTCGGAAGGTGCTTTGTCATGGAGGAGAAGAAAAGCCTAAATAAACTCCTCAGCACATCTTTTAAAAAAATATTACAAAAAAGATATTATCATACAAAAGTTTACTATTCTGAGTGGAACTGGTTGCAGAGCTAATCATTTCCAAGCGTCTTTGTCATTTAAATACTCGTCTACACTATAATATCCCTTGCCTAACAATTGTGTTTTTACACGTTTTTTGAAAGATTCTATTGGCAAGTCACGTATTAATTTTGGGATTTTATTATAGAAATGTACACCAAGTCCTATGAAAGATCGTTGCACTTTACTTAGGCGGAACGAAGGCGTAATTAATTGATACATTCTTTTTGTTTGGCGATTATTACATAATATCAAAATTTTGTTTATACGCGTTTATATTCTTCCTTATAAAAACTACATTATTAATTTATTAAGTTGGTTAACCTTAGCTGTGTGTTGTAATGTTTAGTTTGTACGATTCCCTAACATGAAATATTTCATGTTTCTTCTGATGTATATAAATATTAATTACTAGGTTGATCCAAAAGTAACGATAGTAAAAATGATACACGTTCAAATAAAATAATGTATTATTTTACAGTCTTCTAACTAATCAGTTCACATTCTCGGTAGTTATATTAAAATTACAACAAATTGAATTGCTTTAAATTGGGTTGGCATACGAATGATCCAAACGCACGCCTAATGATAAATAATCACTATCGGACGAACATGAATCATCAAAACTGCTCTCAGATTCCGTATCACACTCGTCTTTCAATCCTATAATAAATTTATCAATTTCCGCGTCTAAGCTTCCATCCATTTTACAAAACTTATCCTCAATATGTCGCACATGTTTTATACGCAGTCGGGTTTTTTGTATTTTTCAATTTTTTTGTGTGTAATAGACCTATCATTGATTCAGTTGGAAAAAATATTAGAACACGATTTCGTGAGCCATGACCACGTTTTATGCTATAATATGTACCTACGTTTGCCCAAAATTCTTCTGTATTTTCATTGAGCGACTCAATTTCTTTTGTTTTTTGTATTTATAGCACTATTTTCTATTTTAATTTTCAATATTATATTACATTGGTAGAAAATGCAAAAAATCGGGAGAAACGGTCGCTAAAACGGGATATCGGGAGACGATAACCAAAATCAGTAGATCTCCCGATAAATCGGGAACTTTTGCAACACTCGTCACTTGACAGCAAGTAATGCTAATCTAATGGGAAGGTAATGACAGCTTGTCAGAGGTATAATAACTGAACGGACTGTAGTAAATAGTAATCGATACTTGTCTTTGGGACTAGCAGCCCATTCTTTTTCTCTCCTTTATCTGTATTAAAGTTTAATGCCTGTCGGAAAATAAATTATTCTTCAACTGAACTGAATAAAATCTTTCATTCCCTCCCCCCCACAAAAACTGGTTTTACAGCATGGTATCGTAATAGTTCTCGTAATAGAACATAGATGGTGTTTTTACAATTGTAAAAACAGAAAAAAAAGATTTACAATTGATTTGTTTTTGCAAAGTAATATTAGAATATACTACCAAATTAATCACAGATGGCGCTTAACACATATAGTTTGACTATAGAGATTCGTAAATTAAATTATTTCAAAATATTATTTAATTTTTATTTTTAGTATTGCTGTTTTTGAATATTGTATTTTGAACAATGTTTTTTTAATATTGTTTTTTGATTTTTTTTTTCATGCCAAAGAAGTATAACTTCTCACGCGCGTACAAAAGTACACGCACCCTTTTTTTTTCTTATTATCGTGGCTGTTACGTACCGCTATTTTTTGCCCACAGTGGTCTGATCTCAACTTGCTAAGTATTTCTTTGTCTAATATCTCACAATTGCAAAATACATTATCGATACAAGTACGTGAAGTTGCAGTTATTCTGGTAGGCTCAGTAAACGAAGGATTTAAATTAAAACACTTAAACAATGCGAGTAACCTAGCAGCTATAGAAGATTCTACTAAAATGTCAACATTAAAGTCACCACAAACTATTAATTCTTTTTTCGACACAAATAACCGTTTAAGGACATCCTCTAGAGTATCTTCGAATAGGCAAAAATCCCCAGAGGGGGGGCGATATATACAGACTATAATAAACCGCTCCAGCTCCACACGGGCTAGCTCTATAGTGCGCTCAATAGAAAGACTAACAATGTCCTTTCGATCTTTACAAGGTATATTGCTGTGCACTAAAATTAGTGATCCTCCATGGATTGCAGTCTCTCTATAGAATGCACTTAACAAACTGTAATTGAATACATTAATATTATTTCTTACACTTGTTAACCAATGCTCAGTAATGCATAGAATATGTACATTATAATCTTTAACAAATAATTCAATTTCTAACTCTTTGCCCGATAAGCCCTGTATGTTTTGATGTACAATATTCATATTAAAGTGCTTATCCGTTGTCATTAAATCTAGTTTAAAGTATTAATTAATGTACCTGAGCTGGTACATTTGTCAACTATAGGAATAGTGGTAGTACTACCACAATCAATATAAAATGGGTCAATAGACTTTGTTACACATGTAACACTATCATTTGTTAAATTATAAGCTAACAGTTTAGCTATATGTCTTCGATACTTTAAAGGTAAGTACATTTTATTTCCACTTAATTTAAAGGAAGAAAAAATATATTTATTAGTGTCAAAATAAACTATTGCATCATTATGATGGTATGTCAAATTGTACAGTTTCTGGTTTAACTTATAAATATAATTATTTTGTTTATCACTAAACTCATTGGAATAAGGAAAAGCACATAAAGTAAACTTGCATTTAGTATTTCTATGTAACAATAACAATTTTTCAACACATTTAGTTAATTCCCATTTCATTATATTTAAACTGTCTTTTGAAATATCTAACTATTTTTTAAGTAGAAATTGAGAATCTGTAGCGCATGATTTGGTTTCTATTTTTGTATAATATTGGGCATACACAGATACACCGTTTTTATACATTATATTTAGCTCTGATAGCAGTGAGCAGTGATAGCCTAGTGGTTAGAACTTAGAACGTTGGTCTCCCGAACGCGGGGGCCCAGGTTCAAATCCTGGCACGCACCTCTAATTTTCAAATATTATGTGCGTATTACAAGTTAATTATCACTTGCTTTGGTGAAGGAAAACATCGTGAGGAAACCTGCACACCTGAGAGTTCTCCATAATGTTCTCAAAGGTGTGTGAAGTCTACCAATCCGCACTTGGCCAGCGTGGTAGACTATGGCCTGTACCCCTCACATTGTGAGAGGAGACCTCGAGCCCAGCAGTGGGACAATTATGGGTTGTTGCTTTGCTTTTTTTAGCTCTAGGTAGATATAACATAGGACTGTAACTGTTATAAAACAATTACAACATAGCGTATTTTCATTACGACAGCAAGGTCATGACGTTAATTAATTTCGACTGTTAATTCAGCGTGAACCATTTAATTTTGGCTCAACGAGTGTTCAACAGCGTTTCAACAACTAGGTTAAGAGATTTAAATAATTCAATGTATTATTACGAAGTATCTAAGAAACAAAAGGTACAAGATTCGATCGTGAGGCACCAAGCTGATTTGATATATTCTGTGCTGCAGAATCGTGCGCCTGCGTAAGTACGTTGATTTATTGACTGTCGATGCGCGTACGGCGAACGAAACAGTAACAATATTGAACATCTTTCAGCAAGTCATTTTCGACCTATCTCAAAACGTAATAAAGTACAAATTGAAAAATTGTATTCGCTCTAAACGTGCCCAGGGGTACATCAACGTAAAACATCTCATCCTCATTCCATTTTCAAACTGATAGTGATAAATATAACACTTTCCGAAAAGAAATTTGAATATTCGTGGTAAATTGATTAGCCGAATTGCGATAATGACAGGTTAATAAATTCCATTTTTGAGCGGCCTGTTTTCATACACGAGTGATTGATTGATTTATTACGCGTAATAGGTGATGTAGGAGTGAACTAGTGATAATGTGTAATGATGCCGCATCAACTCAAACTGCAAACTTGACAAGAACACTTGACCGTGTATGGCCAGCATAAGATAGTAGAGCATGGTAGAGTCGTATAAAATATACAAGATTTTTTCCATGTATTTGTTACTTTTACCTCCTCCTAGGTTTTCTCTACGATAAACTTCTAAATTAATCAGGAAAAATGGGCAATATTTCGTAAAACTGAAATCACTTTTTCGTATTTACAAAATCGCTCATGTTTAAGTCACTTAACTAGATATGAGAAAGACTTTTATTACCTAATATAACTGAAAATTATGAACCAAGGGACCCAATAGTCATATCATGTGATATCACAAGAACTTACTAGGTATGTGACATTATCAGTTATACAATTTATACATAACTTATACTTAGGTACTATACCTAAGTATGTATAGTCGAAACTACACGTCTATCCTGCAAACTATTCGTCTGTGAGCGTTTTTCACACATCCACCCTCGTCATACAATGTTCTATATCTTAATGCATCCCATGACTTTGACCCACAAAGTATCGAGATGACCCGTTATCAAAAAACTGTTGTTTACAAACATCCTAACCTAGGCTAATGGTTATGTTAAACGACAGGGCGCGTGGTAATCAGCAGGCCGTTGACCCCTGATAATGACTGCCCGATGACGTTGCATGTACGCACGTGCTCCACCGGTTACTTACCGGGCTTTTTTCAACAATGGCCGACAGATGCCCGGTTTTTATGAGCAATCGATGTAATTAATGTTTTACCGATTTTGTGATAAGCGATCCTGTTGAGAATACTATTAAATTATCGATGGGAACTGGGCATGGACTTTATACTTTGAATGCAAGCATGTTTTCTTTTATATTATTATCTGTTTTTATAGGTGGACATCTACTTCTGGAACGTCAGCTAATATAACAAAGATTGTGTGAGTGTTCACTGCAAAGGCATATTTGTGCACAAGTTTTTGTAATTTTACTACATTCGTTCTGTAGCCAAATAAATAAAGGCTTCACTGTCTACGTAAGAGTTTTCATAGTTATCATTAGGAAACGTTACAAAGTAACTAAGAAAGCTTGGCCATGTACAAAATATAAGTACCTATTACACAATATTACACAATTACAAAAGATGATTGTATCTTTTGATTATATAATTTATGTTCCTCAATTTGTTACTTCCAAAAATATCGATGTTTGTGTTTAAACAACCATAACAATCTTACACCTGTCGGTCCTTTTTAATGTGGTTTACACATATGTTCCTTATATTGGATGCAACTACGTTTAGATTCCTACCTATTAAAATATTATTAGTTCACTACCTATTTTACACTAGTTTATACAATAAAATTCAATACAAAAACATTTTATTGTGCACCAGAATAATAACAGATGATCAAAATAAAATTACTAAAATAAATAAATAGAATAACGTTTATGATTAGGTTATAATAATAAGATGTTTACCTCTACCAATGCGCTCTGAAGCAACATGGCTACATGGTAAGCCTGATTTGTAATGTATTTATGTAATGTAAAAGGAAAAGCAATGTGAGTATGACGCTCAATATGCATGCAGATTACACCTATAAAAGAGGTACCTATCACTAAGCACTAAATTATGTATTGTCTACTTTTATTAAGTTGTAGTGTATATCTTGTTGGTGTGACAAATAAAATAAAAATAAAATAAAATGGCTCTAAGCTCTAGGTTTCCATAGTTATGAGGAGAGAACCGTAATCTGTAATGAAGCCAATAAGACACTGTTTATTCAAGATTATAAAAATTTATCTGTCCTTATTGGCTCAAGTCCCTTTACATCCGTTCAGCGTCACCCGACTACTAACATTGAGACGTCAAATGAATGAAGACTAATACTTTATACCATGACTTTCAAAAGGAAAGTGTACTACGCAAATTGAATGAGACCTACAGACGATTTACAAGCAGATCATCATCAGATAGTGGAAATATTTCTGTATTACACAATTTAGTCCTAGTTTGTTTCTATATTTTCATATATTACTCGTCGTTTATTTACTGATGTTTGAATGACTTTCGAAACAGGAATAGATATAAGTAAAATAAATTATTAAATAATTTAAAGTTTGTATGGATGTCTGTTATTCTGTCACGCAAAAACTACGAAAGGAGTTTTATAAAATTCAGGACACTGGTAAATCATGACTTGGAATAAAATATCTTGGGTAGGACTTATTATCCCGGAAAACGCGAGAAAGCCGCGGGCTCAGCACTAGTACTAGTAATACTAATAGTTGTACTAGTGATAGTAATAGTTGTACTATATTATTTGATACATATAAAATACTAACATTTAGTAGTAAAATTAAATATGAGTAGAACTAAACTTGAACGTCAAGCCTTTTTGTTATAAGGGCGTAAATTTTCGAAAAGAAAAGTGTTGTCCGACGTTACTCTGGCTGGTTCCCTGAAAAAATATATTACAGTTGCTAATCTCTGGAGAAATCGAATTCTTTAACACGTTAAAACCCTTGATATCATCTTGCTTTTATCTCGAAACTGTACCAAAAACTACGTACGAAATGAATTCAGTTTTTGTTGACTGAAAATACCATTTCTACTTTATACGAACCCTAACTCTTGGGTATATTCAATTCTCTGACTTATAATAATATAAAGATAACCCTCAAAATAATCAGCTCGTTGTACCGTGTTCTTATTTTTCTCCATGACCGCTTATAGGCAGTGATGGTAGTTATTGGCTCAAATTGAAGTGTCCGTCTTCATAACGGAAACCGTCGGATTTAATACTGGCTTGCAATAACTTTTAACGGAATGGATCATTGTAACCCATATATACAATGTTATTGTAACGTGTATGTATTTTCAAGGAAAAACTACGATATTTCACAATTTGAGCAACTGTTAAGTATTTTAAATAAGCCAAATAAACTGAAGTTAAACATTCCATTTCTTTACACATTCATTGTATAAGATTTCGTATTAGTGTACAATTGCATTTTATTGTGTAATTGGTAATCCAATTATGCTTGTTTAAAGATTATAAGCTGTCAAAGTTTCTTTGACTTTTCTCCGTTTTCCATTGCCAACCCATACTGCCATTGTCAAACACCACCTAATCTGTAACACTCAACCCTATTGTTATCTCTAAAGTTACCGTAAATTAGATCTCTAATATCCGATAGAATCCAAACATCTATAATCGCATTTTCGACGAATACATATAATAAGGTCCGTGGACGATGACTTTACGGTTTGTACAATCGAATATGAGCGGTCCGAGTGACATGTAAATCGTGGCATAGCATGATCTGCCGCTACTAGACACTACCGGTGCCACTGCGATGACTCAGCGAATTTAGAACACCTGCTGTTTTTTACTACGACCGTACTTATTCTGTTACTGCTGAAATAAACCGTACCGTGAAGAAATTAGAATTAAATTTCAAATGACAGTTTTTAGGCAAAGATGTTCGGTATATCTAATCGAATTTGAGATAACGACGCGATGTTATTGTTAATTACGAACCCGATAGACTTGTTACGCAACAAAACGATTGTTTGCTGTGGGCAAGTTGATATTTAACTATTCATTAGCATATTGATTGCTAAGTTTGCTTTGTAATGTAGTAGTACGAGTAGGTATAATATTGACAACTGTGTGTAGGCTACAGGTTCTTTCATAATAATTGTTACTAAAGGCAATACAGTGTAACTATAAAAAGCTGATTATGTCTTATATCTTTACAAACATCTGTTTTTCCTTCTACTAAGTTTTTAATAAGATATAATTCTGCCGTTGGTAATAAGGAGCTCCTAATCCATGAAGAGGTTTTTAAAACACTAATGTATCCAAGTAATAACAAACCCTTAACCTATTCTAAATTATAAAATAAATTAACTACATTTTTTACCATGACAATTATTAATTCTGCAGTTATATCATACACGCAACTCGTGCACAAACTTTTGGCTCTGTTAACTAATAACAGACTAGGTACAAATAACTTTACGTCACTTCCTACCACCTGGTATAAACGAACCTATAGGTACATACCTATACGAGAACCAGGTAGAGCCCTTCAATACATGAACAATACATAGAGCAGTCAGTTTCTCAACGCCGACCTTCGTCAAAACTTTATCTAACACATCCTATAATCATATTCGTGGGATTTTTTTTCTAAAACCATAATACCTTGATCCTAATGCCAAAAAAGTAAAGATGTTTTTAATCTAACATTTGAGAGATTGACAGGTCGGTTCGTTCCCGTCGCGCCGGAGGGCTTTATCAGGTAAAAACTTTGATTAAAAATATTTCAGCAAATGCTCGCCCCGGCCGATGTTATCGGCGGCCGTTTTAAATGTTTGCTATTCAGCTGTTCAGCTGCTCTATGTATATCATAATATATTTATATTAATAATGTAAATGTCGTGAGGAATTTAAAATTGATAATATTAATAGCACAGAAAACTTCCGTATATTCCAGACAGGTTGTTTTTCAAATATCTACCAATTATTTTTCTGTAAATCTCTTATTTAAGTAGTAATAATAATAAATCTTATTTAAATAGTAATAGTAGTAATTATATGATAGTAGTTAGTAGTTATGATAGTAAGTACGTAGTTAATATATGAGTAGTTATGAAAGCTGCCCAAGGCGCGGGCCACACAGAAAAGACGTAAGACACGGACCCGTCGCAGTCGCGGCGCCCGTTTAATCTACTTTCATACAAAATGTATGCAGCCGTCGCGACGTAAAACATACAGAAAAGACGGGACGCCCGACACGACGTTTTCTCGTCGGCGCCCTATTGCAAAACATACAGAAAGGACAGGACGCGGGCGTGCGTAGGCGCCAGCGGGGGAGCGGAAAGGACGCGGAGAGCAGGTTCTAATTATTATAGTGATTAAGTACTCTGTGGCCGGGAAAAGCCCAGTGTGCACCGACCGTCACGCCCGTTCCTTGTCTTTTCTATATGTTTTAACGGCGCCCTGTCTGCGACGGGTCCGAGCCCCGTCTTCGTCTTACGTCTTTTCTGTGTGGCCCGCGCCCTAGAGTTTTAGATACTAACTTAACCATTGCACTTTTTTTTATTTCAGTATACATAGGTACTTACTTAGGAAAATAAGCTATTTAAAATGTTATGAATTTTTTCATCGTTATTACCTTTTACCTTCTTCTATCTTCTATCTACCTTCTTCTTTCTATTTCTACCTTTAACCACAGAAGAAATAATAGTACACAGGTAGGTAATAATGTTTAGCCAACGTAAACATTATTCTAATGAGTACCTTAAAATACTTTTTTTATTATATTATATTCAATTTGATTTGGATTTAATTTTGGTTTTATTTTTAAACGTCTTAATGTATTTTCGTCCACATAGAGAGTCTACATAAATAGAGAGATAAAATTGAAAAAATACAATTTCTAAAAACCCAATAAAGTACCTATCACGGTCGTCGACATCTCAACCACTAGCGAATGCACCCCAATGAAGCGGCCATTTCTCAAATTGAAGCGAGCGTATTCAACAGAAGCGGGTGAGACCCCCTGAAAAAAATATCGAAGTAAAACCATCCCCTAAAATTATTTTAGTGAAAAGAAAGGAACTTAATACAAACCCCACCGTACCTCCCTTAGTCGCACCGCACCCCTCGGCTTGGTGGTGTGAGTGCTTTGTTAGTGTGAGTGCCCTACGATACGAAGCGGTTGACAGCTGAGTATGGTTGAACGAAGTTGCTGAGTTTTTAAAATATTATTAGATAAAAAAAATATAACATTCATAAAAATAGAAGTTAATGAAACAAAAAATAAAGAGTGTTCTTCATTGAATAATTTTCTCTAAACTAAATAATTTTACTGAATAACTGGTCAGATGGTCGATTTAGGTCAGATGGCCTGAATTAGTATGATTTTTATTCTTTATTTTTTATCATTGAAATTATAATACCGTTCAAAGTACTGAAAGAATATCTTAATGAGTACTTAAAAGTAACAAGCCAAATTTTAATAATTAATAAATAAATTTTCCCGGTGCTCTAGCAATCCAAAACAACTCCTAACGACTGATATGCTTAGTATCACGCACCTTCACCATGTCGCTTTTTGGCTGTCACATCGTACTCGTATTAATTTTACTCTCATATTTTTTTCCAAACGCCCCATATGAAGTATAACTTCAAAAAACATTAGTATCACAAGTTTTCAGATAATTGCAATAAAAAATATTTACTAATCTAATAAACCTCATCACAAAAAACCAACCCAACAGAGACTAAAAAACAAAACACCGCACTTTACCCTGCCCTACCGCCGTACCGGGCGGGCGCCCAGGCGGTGGCGTCGGGAAATCAACACACACATCAACACTCACACTCGTACGATACGGTCCCTACTGAAGGACACAAAGCCCGGCCGACTGACTACCGACACCGACCAAGATGTGAACCAACCAAGTGTGTATACAATACATACATACATCGCTATATAAGTGTAAACGAACTTTACTGATTGTGAGTGCACATTTTATTTAACTAGCAATGTATCTTGAATGTTCGAGTCAAATCTTGCAAACTAAATTAGAACTGTTTCCTTTCATCCTACGGAAATAAAATTTCACTTATTGCTTTGGCTCCGATACAATCCATTTTAATGATATTGGTGACCTGATAGTACGCTCAGGTTTGGCTCCAAAGACAGGAACTCCTCAGCGGCCAACAGTACACACACAGTTTTGAAAGCTTGTTTTAAAAAGTAGTTATTTTAAAAATAAACTTATTTATTTTACCCTGTTTCGGTCAAATCTTGCAAACTAGTTAGACCTAATTCCTCCTATCCTAAGGAGTTGATTTACATTTTGCTCTACTTCTAATGACAATGTATTTTTTGATAAATGAACTCAATGTATTTTCAATGTATTTTTTGATGAAGGAAATCCTTAACGGTTAAAAACAAGTCAGTAACTTCATTGACACTAGCCGTATTTTGTTTTTAAACTACAGTCTTCGTCCACGTCAGTAACTAATGAATGGGTAATTTTAGTTACCAAAGTGGACGATGGGATGGAAATAATTTGATCTACGAAAATTGAAACATAATTCTCCTTCCACAACTAGTTACCAAACAGCGAAAGAAAAATCTTCTCTTGTAACTGGTTAGGTAAGTTTAGTTAACAAAGTGGACGAAGGGTAAATAGCTTGTTACATGTTACAATGTACAATCATTTACTTTTTTCATGCATTTTACTGTATATAGAGGTAGGTAAACTTTAAAATAAATAAAATACAACCAGCAGGAGTTGCATGTGCATCAATCAAATTCACTATCTGCAATTAGTGTAAAGTATCAAAATATGTATTCTAGTCTCTTTCTGAATAATATTTTGTATCATTTTGTTTGTTTCTGTTTTCCATGTTTCTATAATTAACTACTATTTGACTAATTACATACTTTAATTTATTGAATAAAATTAAATATATGTACCTAGCTGTAATTATATAAATATAAAATCTTAATTTAAATGTCATTTTATCATAATTTCATAACAGTATGTAGAAATTGCGAAACTATTAAATAGTCGGGTTATAGGTATCCCATTAGTTATCCATTACTAGGTATTTTATAATGCGAATCTTAAGCAGCACTGATCTTTTTAACCCTCGACAAAAAAGAGAGGTGTTATAAGTTTGTCGCTTCTGTGTATCTGTGTGTCTGTGTATCTGTATGTCTGTCTGTGGCATCGTAGCTCCCCAGCGGATGAACCGATTTTAATCTAGTTTTTGTTTTTGTTTGAAAGGTAACTTGATCGAAAATGTTCTTAGCTATGTTTAGTGTAAATAAAACTGTCAGGGGTTTTTTAAATTTTAATTTAAAATTATTATTACTCCAAGCAGCTAGCATATAGCTAAGAACAGCAATTGAAAGAAAGAAATCCACCCTTTATCACTCCCTCATCTCGTCATCTCAGCTCTCAGATCGACTCTGCTTCGGATTACAACCTCGCAACGACATTAGCCACTCCGTAATGCGGTTTAAATATTAAGAGAAAGCGGTTTTTCATCTGAATAAAAACGCTCTGATATATTGTACTTACATTATGCTCTCAAGATCAAGCTGATACACCATTTTCAAAGTCTCTTGTTGGAGGTCGCTGGATTGTCATGCTTAAAGTTAATTTACGATGGTAATAATTTGTATGCAAATATGGTAGGTTGTTAAGGACTTAAGGTTAGGTAGCAAGGTGGTCTAACACGTGTAAAATTCCTTAGTTGCATGACTATAGTCCCCACGAACTAAGAATGCATATTTGTCGTTTGTCATCGCAGTGACACTAGAGATGTACAAAAAAAATCGATTCACGAAAGAACCAATTTTTGCAACAAATCGATTCAAATTTGTAAGACTTTCTAATCGATTCAATAATTAAATTGTAAATTCTAAAAACCGAAATATTTAGATATCCACAAGTAACTGGAATGATACTGCCTCCATTGAGCTACTTAAGTTACTTTACCATACCTATACGCTCAATAATTGTGTATTTACGACTATAATAAAATATTTTTTTCCTAAAAAACTCACTGTTAATTCGTCCGCGCCGCATGCAGCGTATGAAATTTGGGTTTCGGTTGAATAATGAATATTCTAACTGTATTTTAATCAGTTCAAATGGCTGCGGTTAGAGATTATCGTAATAAACACTTTTGGTCATGTTCTAATAGAAGAGAAGAAATTAAATTGTTTAATTGTTAAACACAAAGAAAGAAATAAAATAAATTCATTTTTATTTTAAGTTTCGATTATAGTAATGTATCGATTATTTTGGTTTTATAAGTGTTTTCATGCCGTCACATCACATAACGTCAGTGTAGATTTTGTCATCTTCATATAACATTGATTCGACGCCTTATATTTTTATTCAATTTTGCTTAAATTATGATGTGATGGGATTTTTACTAGATTATAACGTTTAATATGATTTATAAATAACGTCAATACGAATACGATACAATACGAATAGGGATTTTTAACAAATTTTGCCAAAATCCTTTGTTCGTAAGTATCCAATTATTCATGTCAATTAAATAATTATTCCATTTTGCTCAAAGACGTACGTACAAGGTTGGTTCATATTAATAAATGGCAGCTATCATTAATGCGCTCTTAGATAATTTTGAGTATAGCTACCCTTTTTTCTGCCGAGCCTACATATACCAAATCAAATGCAAAATTTGTGTATCTGAATACATGTATTATGTAATAAACGTAATAAAATAAATTATCTTTAACAGAGGTAGCTGATCTATTTTCAAGTTAATCCAAAAAAATCTTGAACCTCCAATAAATTAAAGAGAAAAATCAAATAAAAATTCTACGACTAAACAAATTGCACCGCAAGTTTTTCATCTTGTAGCTTGGACCACATACCAACTTGAGATATGTACGTATATAATACAGAAGGGCGAACAACCCTCATGACGTTTCCGACGATACATTGAAATTTGTTACGCCCTCGGAGTTCATGTGTGCGTGATTTTCTCTTACAAATATATGGCCAATATTTGTTTTTTAAATTATTTTGTCAATATCTTTTAATGTATCCTGAGTTAGTAGTGCTTGCTGTACCAATAAAAGTATTAGTAATATTATGCAATCGATACAGTTCTGTTTATTTAATTTTGTTATCGATCTGTGATTGATCATTAATTTCTTCATTTCTTTCTTTCTTTCTTTCTACCCTGTATAAATATTTATTTATTTATTTTCAAGGATCAACAAACAGTTGCACAAAACAAATTATTTGACTAATAATAAGTAGCATGCATGTAAATAATTGTGAAACCAACACCGTTGACCACATATTACTAAAAGTGGTGGATATGTGGAAAGAACTAATTGAACTGAACGGAAAGAACTGACTGGCTTGTTTTGAAACATAAATCTGTAATAAACTACTAGATGAGAAAGATTCTGTCATACTTACTTACATTGTAAACACTTTCAAAATCTAGTATAATATTGCAAGTCACTGGAACTGCGGCGCCGTAACCTCGCTTCCTTAAAACAGTCCCCTGGGAGACCCTCAGGAGATGCACCTGCCAATTGCTGACTGGATTGAGAGCCCTTTTACTTTACCGCTTCGCCATTGTTTCATGACTAGTAGTGCCAGGGGAAATGATGTTAGAACTGTACTTCGTTTAATCGGAATAGAACTTTGTATACTGATTGAGTCCGACAAGTTTTTGTAAAGTGTTAAAATAAAACTAATTTTCCCTGTATTTTTAACATCGATTTAATTACAAATAATATCATTAATATCAATAAAATTATTCAAATAATGTTCTATTCGTAGCTGGTTAGGTACGAAAAATGTTTACGAAAACGGAATAAGTGTAAATTATACTTTAAATAATACAATATCGGTATGTCTATCGAATACGTAAAAAATATAAGAAGCAGATAATATTGATGATGTGGCCAGTATAACCTTAGTATTTTATTGACATACTTACATATTAAACCAGCCACACGCAACATGAAAGCTGAACATACTTTTCAATACGACGCATAACTTACGAACAATTTTCCAGATATCCATTACTTACCCGAAGCTAGGTCTTCGCTATCCCACGCGTGATAGATGACATGCCAACGTTATCATGACACTATTGAGTTCAGTGTTGTTAGAATACACTCCAGATTCTAGACTCTTCGATGAGATAGTTCACTACACTATGTCTTAGCCAACTATTGCACTAGTATGATTAATAAAGCAATTCGCAGAGATGTTACTTATCTGATGCGTCTTCCGTTTTGAATTCGCGTTCTATTATTAGAACTATGTCTTACGTGTGTCAATAAATCTAATGTATTCTACCATTCCAAGCCAGCTTGTCTGCTACAATAATGCTCGTTAACGTCATCATACAACTAACTTAGTATTCCTTCATTATACTCTTTGAATCATCGTCGTACTGGCTCCAACACTCTTTTGGGAACTAACATGTTAAGGAAATAGGTGGTTGTTGGATTCTTGGTTAACTAGCCAAGGCGTGGACTACATCTTTTCGCCGCTCTGTCAAAACGCCACAGTTTTTAGTCTTTTCTACTTACATCGCGCGCGCTATGCAGTGAAAAAACGGATTGTTTTATTCTTGAGTTCCTACAATTTGCAGCAGCCTAGACCTATGGCTATGGCTAATATGGTTAGATGGATTTATTATATCCTTGTTCATTTTTTGTCACTATGATGCAATTGTTGTTAATTCAATTAATTCAACGATAAATAAGTTCCTTTTTATATGATTTAGCTGTAGAATTTTAACAACTCTTGTTACCTGGCGTTTTAATAATATTTTAGATAAACTATCAATACAAAAATAAATGTTTCCAACAATAAAAATCTTCGTTAAAGCCTATCTTTAGAACTAAATCTGTAAAAAACAATCGAATACATGTACTTAAAACCAGAAGTCATTGGTATTGCCTAACTGTAAACCCACTGCTACCGGTACCAATAACTAACAAAGGAATTCTCAAGGGAGTGTGCAAGAAATATTGGTTATAAATTCGTCAAACGGACAGTAGCAAAATCCTGTTATTTGCATACAAGTCACTTGACAATAAGCCTTTTGTTTATTTGGCAAATCTGCAAGAAATTTTAACTCTTTGACGCACCGAAAAGGGTTAGTCATTGTTGGGCAGGTTAAGAATGTATTTAACGAGTTTTTGTGGATCAGCCCAATTTGCAAAGTTACTGTATCATTGTTTCCTGAGGTTTATTACCGTTAAATTGGATATAACAACAAATGTACGGGCAATAGGTTAGAATGTCAATATCAAATGCATATTTTAGGTCCTGTACATTAAGAACCTTATAATTTATAGAATTTGAAAGAAAGAAAGAAAGAAAATATTTATTTTGCTAAGCACTGCAACAAGTGCATTTAGCTTATTTATAACGTTATGTAAACTAATTCATACTTTATTTCATATATCATTTATTTAATGTGGTCATGACTGTACCTTGTACCTAAGCTAATTTCCTCCTACCTAATACCTATGTGTGCGATTTTTTCAAAAACAACCGGTTTTTTGCCAGCAAAAGCAGTCAAAATATGCAACGTCATCGATTTAAAAAACATTTTTGGTCCCTAATTTAGTATTTTTCATATATTTTTGTCTATGGATATAAATTGGTGAAAATATAAAACCAATTCTGATCATAGGAAAAAATATTCGTGAATGTAAATACAAACGCATTATTATCGGGATTATGCAGTTAAATTCTATGTAACTCGTTTATTTTTCATTAGCTATTTAGGTTTTAGTTTTAGTTACCAACAATATCATCAATAAGATGTATTATTATTTAGTGGATGGAACTTGCTGTTCATAGTTAAAACGGAATTTCTATTTAACGTGCATTCAAAACGACTAGGTACATTCAATTAATTTCTGATATTTTTTTATCAATAGAAATACAAATCTGGTCGAAATTGGTAAAAGGCTTATTACTGCGTTAGTACCTTTTTACTTACCAATTTCTCTTCAATAAAAACAAAGTAAACGGTCTTAGGGAAGTTCTCTCCGACACACCATGCTCAAGAAACCTTTCATCTCGAAGCACTGCCCTCGCCAGATCTTATTTGAAACAAAACACAATCAGTATCTCAGCATTGGCTTTGTATTCGAATGATAAAACTGTGTTGTATGCGCCAAGGCCCGTATGAAGATACGCGTAGCGTGCCGGCCACACAATGAGACGACGACGTTGATTGATGGCTTCACATTGAACGAATACATTACGATTTTTGCTTTCATTTCATTCGATACGAATGGCGCAAGGTTATGATATCGAAGTGCTCACGACTAAAGCGCAACTTTACCGCGTAAGACGACATGTCATCAGATACTAAAAATGTTATCAATTTCTTTTGGTTCTTACTGTAATAAAATTATGTTCTTGGAGTTTGGATGGGTTTTATTTTGTATCACAAAAATTACTTACATTCTTCATGCAGAGGGAGAAAATGAGGACCTAGCAGCATTATTGATAGAAAATTAAAGTCATTATGACTGTGATGTGTGGATTTAAGAGTTTCATTATCTATGAATGGGTCAATTAAACGCCTACCGCAAGACTGCAAATACCAAAAATATATTTTATTTATTGAATTCTTTACTGCGCTCCAAAAATAAAATAGATAAGTGATAGTGATAGACAAGACAATGAAGTGATGTCAGGCAGGTAAAAGTAGAAAACGTGGTATTATCGCTTTACATTGAATCCAAGCAACTTTCTGAATCCAAAATTGTAATTGAATGAGTTGCTTGAAGGAGTTGCAACTTAGTATAATTCAGATATATCATTTGTTTGATTATAATATGTTTTTGTTAATACACATCGCGTTTTGTGAAGATTATCACGCAAGAAGAGTGTGAATATTTTCAGAGACAAAGAATCGCCCAAATAATAAGTAAAAATGATTCAATTTAGAAGCCCCTATCAGTTTGGATTTTACAAAAAACCACCAAGTATTCATATTTATACTATATTTATTGGTTTTATTCACAGTTTTCCTATTTCAAATACAAAATAATCATTTCGTTTAAAATTAAATTTCAAATGTTGTACTTAAACTTAGGCCATTGTCTACATGCGGTTTCCTTACATTTTATACAATAAATAAAAACATCCACCGATCCCTTAAATATTTACCTAAAAGTTGAATACACAGCTTATTAAGTGCCTATATGTCGATAATTTGTATACATCAGTTAAAATAGTTTAATTGTACACACAAACAGATATTAAATTTCATTAAAACACGTTTAATTACAAAAATATTAAGTAAAAGTTCACACTATTACTTTTTACACTCAGATCGGCAGATGTGTCAATGAATACAAAAAACAGTAGGTATCATCCTACACTGGTAACTTCGACATTTCATACAGCATTTTTATTAAGAAGCTTTAATTAACTAAACAAAGCTTTATTAAGTGACAATGACTCGAAGTAACAAGTACAAAACCAACATTCAGAATATCTATTCCTACCCTAAAATAATCACACTTTTGACATTGTAGAGTTTTCCACTTAAATTATCCAAACATCCAAATTATGACTGGTTATTCTAGTTATAATTACACAACTTAGTATAAATCTTAAATTAATTAAACGTTTAGCATCACTTTATTACACGTTATCGACACAAGGGAATGGTAAGAATCGAAGAAAGTTCGTTAATGAAAAATATAGCATCTTCTTTAAACATCTAAGAATTATAAGGCGGTGAGACCATAGTCCGATTTGATCACTGGTTGGGAGCCAGGGTTGATGCCGGTGCCGCAAGCGCCCACAGGAGAGCCATGCGCCGCGAGGTTGGCGATCATGGATGGGTCCATGCCTCCATGCATGCCCATCATGTGTAAGTGGTGTGGCGTCATCGGATGTCCGGGATTCATTTGACTACCAGGATGTGACATCGGACTGATCGCAGGATCATGTGACAAATTTTGAGTCCCTACACAATGTAAGTCGTTCATTATATTATCCGTCACATTCTCTATGCTGTCCGGTCGCCCGTTGTTGTTTGATTTCTTCTTGTCATTGTTGTTTGTGTTCTTATTCGATCTACTCTTTGGTGTGGATGACCCCTTTGTCGTGGTCGTGGTGACGCCGGCTGGATTAGTTTTTCTTCTTACGTTTTTGGTATTCGGCAACTTGTTGTCCTTCTTCCACTTCATTCGTCTATTCTGAAACCAGATTTTAATTTGTCTCTCGGACAGGACTAGAGTATGCGCTATTTCTATTCTTCTTCTTCTCGTCAAGTATCGGTTGTAGTGAAATTCTTTTTCCAGTTCTAATATTTGGTGTCTTGTGTATGCCGTCCGCTGTCGCTTCGGCTCCATTCCCGGTTGAAAGGTGCCATTCGCTGTAAATAAAAGAAACGATTAATGATCGGAGAAATACTGTCAAAATACGAGGCGTGCCTCGTCGAAGTGGATCAGAATAGAAAAATATCTTAAATTTAAAAAATAATCCTTAAAAAATAGAAAAATGGCCGTACATTTTATAAATTGGAAAGAATTATTTTTCATGAGCATAATAAAATCGATTTATGTATTTGTATCAGTACGTAAACATCATTTTACATAATTCGTTAATTTGTCGTTTAAAGCATTTTTTTTTACGAAAAAATGAGATTGTGAAGAAAATATATAATATATCTAACAATTGAACTACGTATTTTTCAGCTGTTACACTACATAAGAGTACTATTTTTAGAGTAATCCTAAGTGTAATTAAAAGTAAAGAAAACTTAAAATTAAAGAAATTCGACAAGACATGACTTTTATTAAATTCGTATCTTTCCACCTAAAAAAACCTGATCTAATTCTCGCTGAAATTAATCCAATTTGCAATCGATAACTTGATATTTTTTTCATGGAGGTTAATCGAAAAAACTTCGTGTCATGTTATCTGTTTCATCTACAATACGAGTATATACACTTTTCTTATTCATACCTACATGTAGAAGTAACATAGCATATGAGGGCTATTTTATCGAGTTCGTAAGGTTGCGTGCCAGGGACGCTCTGAATAATTTATGTGGCAGTAACAACCTCGGAGCAGGTTAATTAATGTGCATAATAATTACACGTGTACGAGCATGAGCTTCCTTTTTACTTTGATTAATTACGTTTAGCAAATTAGCTCTTTCTATAACAACCTGAAAAAATTGGAATTAGCCGTGACCGGATCGACACCTTTTTACTAAATGTAATTTTTGTTGTGAATACATGGGTAAAATAGTTAAACGCTGTAACGCTGTTTGTAATTGATTTATCTTACAAGTGTAAATCCAAGAATGTTTACAAAAATTGCGTTTAGATAATGTGCAGTAAGGAATACACAAATTCAATTTAAATGATAAACATTATAAAAATGGTAAAATGTATACTTTAATAATCCATTATAATATCTAATCTATCTTATAATCACTAGAAACAAGGAATACAGATTCCATAAATATGCCTTCAGTTCATTAAATAGGTTTCTTAGTTAATATTTTTATTGCCAATAATGTTCCAGAACAATTAGCAAAATATTCATGTAAAGTAGTCGTTTAAATTTCGTTTTGATAATGTTAATTAAATAAGCTAAAGCTTGCTTGAAAATATATCTAATTACTAAACAGTAGGTACTTGTTTTCGATCAAAATTGTCTGCAGCCGTAAGTACTCCCACGGAACAATATAAGGACTGAATAATAATATAAAGAACCCCATGTAACTACGCTACCCTAACATCTAAAACCCTCATTCAATAATATTGGGATCACGTCTTCCTACTTAAATTTATGCCCAAAGTATAAGAGGCATAAAAGAAATAACATGAGGAATTATATTGACGCAGTACTTAATGCCCCTAGTACTTTTCGTAAGAATGGAAGATAAAACTTGATTAAAAATACAAGACTTGCGTTGCGATTAAAGATTAAGCCCTGAACTCAATTGTGATATTTCAAAAGACTAGGTGTATTATAAAAGATTGTTTAGTGCATTGTATCTTTAAGTTCTATATCAGAACCTAATAAATAGTGCGTATAAACTTTCCATGGTATTAATTAGCCTTCAAGAATTGCGCTATTGTAGTGAAAATTCGAAGCAATTCTTTAATTTCCTTCGCAGGAAATTGCTTTTTAGATCCTTTGAAACGTGTACAAAGACTGTAAGTACAAGCGCAGTGGCAAATAACCTTATTTAAGGCTTTGAAAGTATAATATAATTCTATATGATTTGTTGATGATATTTTTATATTTAACTCAAAACGACTTATCACCCTATTGAAAGGTGAAAATACGACATTTATTTGGTTAAATTTTACTATAAATATAAATCGCCCAGGGTTCACTGGTGCAGAATGCCATCGGGCATTAAGTCCGCCCATTGTGATATAGGTTTACAATAAAGAGTAAATAAATAAATAACTTCTGGATTTGTGGTATGTTTAGTAATATAAATTGTAAGTTATCGTATTTAAAGGTGTCAGCAAAACAATATCAGATTGTTTTTAGTTTGTAGTTTTGTTTTTAAAGTTGAGTAGTAGGTATATCGCTCACCTAGTATAATAATAAAATGGCACATCTGCAAAAAATGTGAAATTGAATTTATATGGTATACGTGTTTAAAAGTGCCTAATCTACATAGTGATAAATATGTATTAATGTCTATACTAGTAACCAAACCCTTACAATCTGTAAAAAACGTAAACACCCATAAATTAATTTCAAACATTTTTATAAAAATTTTATAATTCGTATCTGTAAAATATGACAAACGTAGATGTGCCGTTGTATTACTGGGTGAGCGATGACAAAATGAAAATGTGTCTTAACACGGCCAAAATAATATAAGTTTTATCCTGCGAATAAAATTGTGGAGTTAGAGAACTTTTTATTATTTGACTTAGGTATATAACTTGTAGTAAAATGTATCCTTCTTCAACAAGTACACAGTGACGATGCAAAGATGATTTAGCTACTTTATTATGCGAATATGTACTCTGTAGTCCTATACAGAACCTTTTGTACTGAGAAGTTTCACTGTATAAGTGCTATGTAATCCATTAAGTTACTTTTATTCTGTACTCCTTGAGTTTTCAATACGCTAATAAACGCTGGAATTCCAACGTCTATACGCCTACGTTACTCGATCGATCATGTCTGTGTTTGCGAACGATATGTTTTATCAATTGATTTCTACAATGCTTTCAATCTGTATAGTTTTATTCATTAAATTTCCTTATAGGAGGACATCAATTGTAGACAACGATAAATATTACAGATAACACACAGTTATTTTGATATCAATTTGAAAAAAAAAACAAAAAAAAAACCTTATTCAAATTAATAAGTATTGCTAGAATATCAGCTATGCAAAGGTATTAAATATAAAAAAACTTAAATAGAATATAAAATATACTCTTAATTTATATTACAGAACCCTATTCTAGTATGCGTTTTGTAACTAATCAGTTTTAAGGTGATAGAACCTTTGTAGTTCGTACACCAACCATAATATATCTCTTCCACTTTAACTAATTGGTTGCTAATTTGTCAACGCAATTTTGCTTTTCGATCTGATTTGTTTTATCACTGACATTAACAAATGAAGCTTTCCATCTTACACTTATTTTAAGGTATTAATAGTTGCATTTCTGGTCTAAAATCTGTCTTTATTAATATAATATTCTATGGAAGTTTTGAAATTAAGGTCTTAAGATCAATATAGGTTAGAAACGAACGCTTAGAACTTTACATTATAAATGTAAATAAAATTTTAAATGATAAAATATGCCGACGGCTCTATCCTTCGTTTTAAAATCAAATAGGTAATGAAACATGACAGTTAATTAATCCACAGATAAAAGTCATTAACTAAAAAAATTTGGGCAAGTGCATGTCAGGCCACGTGCAATGTAGGTTTCCGAGGTAGTAAGTTTGTCGACTATTACTCATTAACTACTAATGCTAATGTTAGCCGTGATAGTTTTCCTTGTAAATTCATCATATAACCTCTAATAATTTTTTACCTAGTTTGAATTTCTGTTCTCGGTCTGGGTGTGAATGTCCTTGTCTTGTGTGTTGTCCATGGCACCCACGACACAGGGAATCCTAGTGTGGGGCTTTGAGTCTAAAGCGTTATTTATTTATTTATTTTCGAGAATTTTTTCTCTCGTCCAACTCCAACCGTTTAGCCAGCACAGAGAGAGGACACTTAACTCTAACCAAAATTAGAACTTAGAGCCAAATAATTTGCAAACAGACCCCTAATTCCAAAATGGTCTTAAATGACCCATAATATTTTTAGAAGACCATTTTAACGATCTTACACACTATAGGGTAGGTATGCGACGAATAAAAAAATTTATACTCACGTTATCGGTGTTGGGAGGTATAATACCCTGAAAAAAATGTTTTTCAATATTTTATTCTACGATTCTGAAGTTTTATAAATACATGTATATCCATGCCAAATTACAGCTTTCTAGCACTAATTGTCTCGGTGCTTTGCTTTGGACAGACGGACAGACGGACGAACGGACGGACGGACGGAGGGACATGATGAAACTATAATGCTAGGCGTATCACTTTAAGTGCCACAAATGCATAAATAATCATAGAATCTGCTTGTATACAATACAACGCAAAATCTAGATGAGTCAAAAGAAATTGCTTGTACGCCAAATACCTATTTACCTATACATGTGTAAAGGACAAAGAGGGACAAAGGATGTCGAATGACAAGGAAGGAGGAATGTCTTGGATTCCGCGGTTTCGGCGAGGGAGGTATGTGCGGTCGGGCAGAGATTTCGACTGGTCAGCATTGATCCGGGTCGGCCCTTCCTACCATTTACAAAGAATTTCCTGCTTAATAAGATAGGAATACTTTGATACATTCAGAGCGTAGATAAATATTAATTGTTCTTGAATATATTTTATTGAAAAAATTAAGAAACATTATGTAAAACCTTCTTGATATTCTGGACTAGCCATAAGTTCTATTAGGGAGTATGTAATATGTATCAGTGATATATTTTTAAATGATTTAGAATGTTTTTTATTTGCAAAATAAATCTAAGTCAACTTTATGGTACTATTCTAGGTAACGTTTGATATTGGCTTATAAAACTTGGATTATTAATTAGATGAAAACCATTGGCAACACAAAACACTTCTAAAGAGATTTTGTCTACAAAAACACAACATATTCAAAGTAACCACAAACCCGCAAGGATCGCTTCAATAATAATTTATTTAGTAATTTTTCTATGGTAGGTACTTTCCTCGATTGAAACCCGGAGTGGAATGTAAAAAATGGTTGGTCTCTTTATCATGATACTATACATGCTACGGTATCTATATACAAAACCGTCTTACAGTTTTTTAATATAGATTACAAATGAGTGCATACATTTGAATGCGACATCGACGGAACTCAATACACGCTTTATCCTGTTTATCTGCACGAGAACCCGTTACGCTGCTACCGGTCGACAACGATGTTCGATCTTCGCTTCGTTAGTCCACTATCACGTCATCGAGACGATGACAATCTGAATTGAATTACTGGCTACCTGCGACGAACGTGTGGTCTCATAAGCGATCTGTTAATCTCGAGCCCATCTCGCGACGCATGCGCTATCGAACCCGCCTGGTGGTCCCGCCTCATTACGACCGACTTACGATGGATCTCCACTCTTACTATTATGTAGGAGTGAAAAATGTATGCTCAATGACAGGTGTCGATAAGAAAGGCTGAGATTCTCGCCAGCGCTCTCCGACTCCAGAATTAGCGCGACGCGGACGCGAATGAGATACTTGCGATTTCTTTACGCATCAATCAATGGAACCAGTTCGTTAGCGCCTTGACGTCAGAAGCGGGTTTCGTCATATTAATCGTAAATGAGTTTTCGGTTTTAAGATACAATACTACGACCTTCGCACTAAGCCGCGGGTCAAAATCACCTATTATGTAGTGACTACAATAAGCATAATTTACTTACGGAGACGTATTGAAAGCCGACAACATTAGTGGTTCTAATGTTGAATTTGAACTAATGTATTTTAGTATCATATTTTGTGTCGTAAAAGGATAATTTTGTAGTTTAGCTGTATTTTGAAGTTGTTTTTTACTGTTTTTCATTTTTTCATCTAACATTTTCATGTCTAATCTACAGTCAAGTGCATCTAATTAGAAGTTATGACTAATTAGTCGTAACTCTTATATCATTGACGATAATATCACTCTTATATCCGAGGAATATGGTATAAGCTACTTCAACATTGCAGATATTGAGAGAATGCGTTCCTAACATCTGTCAGTAAAAATCATGACTAGAGATGGGCAGTAAGTATGTAATAAATAAACGCTAAATATAATATTAGCTGTGAACTTCACTGCAATTATCTAATGATCAACAGCTCAATTCTTAATCTTAAAAAAACTTGACAAATGCGTGTTAAACTTGCTTGCAGAGAGTTCTTACGTTGATTACTATTATTATTCTATTTTATTCATTTTTACCGTGGAGTTTAAGACTATGGAGTTCTTATAGGTTTTCTTGTAATATTTAAGTAAAGAACTATTCTTTACTTAAATATTACAATTTATTTTTTTCAAAATTCTCGTCAGTAGTTACAGAGATAAGGGGGGAATTGTCAATTTTCGTTATTTCTTGAATAATTTTAAAACTGCCTATTGTAGAACTATAAAAAATATATTTGAGATCCTTACAACAAGCCCTTTCATTTGACATAGGTACCACACAATACGGTTTGCAAAACGGTTTTTTTAATTTTGATTATGATAATATATTTTTTTAATCAGATGCTTGTTAGCGACAGTGTCGATTTTTTTCAAAATCAACGGGTTCGATTCCTGGCTAGAAATATTAATTTTCAAAAAATGTAATGATGCAGTTTTAATTTTTACTTTCATAAAGTTCTTATATTTTACTTTCATAAAGGTAAACTTTGGTAGTATTTTTACATTGATTAAAATCAAAAAGAAACGAAACTGCTAAACTAATCTGTATTACTCTCATTGAGATTTTTTTATGCCTTGAGCAGGCAAACGAGCAGACGGGTGACCTGATAGTAAGTGATCATAGCTGCCTATGGATGGGCATTAGTAACACAAACGATAAACCCTCTTTTTAAAGGACCCCAAAACACAGTTTACACGTACTAGCTATAAAATTACGCGAAAACCGAACTGTGGACCAGGTATCCAGGTGGCGTCGATGGAACCTGGTACACCGTGATGTGCGGTGACGAAAATCAACCACAGGTAATAAACCTGTGGCGACAGCGCACACACGTCACACGGTGACGTCACTTCGCCCTGAATCACGCTATCGAAGTTTTCAAAGATCGCTAGTATATATACGAATGCTCCGACAACGTCAGCCGGGGCTCGGCCGCCTCCCAGGCAACACAGCTCGCCTGGCGGGAGATCTCCCTTTGCCAAACTGGTGACCCTCGACAAGAACACGTCCCTTCTGTGCACCGATAGCGGCAGCAGGCATCACTCCCCCCTCACCTCACCGCTCACACCCGACGGACTGCAGCGACCTCTCGGCAGACCGCACACCAGCCACGCTGACTCACCGGGCGCATCGCAGCGACGGACGACGCTTCCTGTCCCCGGCCAGCGACTGCCCACACGGCCACACGGACGGCTTGAGCGCGCACCGCTCGCCCTCCGCATCGGTCGTACCACCCTCCCATCCCGACTCACCGCGGATAGAGGGCATCCCAGGGCACATCGACCTCACATCTCGACTCACCGAAGATAGAGGATCACGGAAGGCTGAACCATCGAGAAGGTACATCGACCTCCGGTCTGAGCAGGGGGGTGATGTGGCGACAGCGCACACACGTCACACGGTGACGTCACTTCGCCCTGAATCACGCTATCGAAGTTTTCAAAGATCGCTAGTATATATACGAATGCTCCGACAACGTCAGCCGGGGCTCGGCCGCCTCCCAGGCAACACAGCTCGCCTGGCGGGAGATCTCCCTTTGCCAAAAACCAAACAGTTTTTAAGAACATTCCCGATATATAGACACTAGAATACGCAGAGAAAGCCTACATACATCTTTCGGTCGGTCTGTAAGCTTGGGATCGTCAACGAGACGAATGACACGCCGTTAAATTCACTTCAATAAATTCACTTAGCCAGCGGGGGCAAAGATGGGAGCAGTACTCCATGTGTGGTCGAATTTGCGCCTTATCAACCTGAGTTTTAGCAAGAAGTACTGTTTAGCTGTTTTGAGCACTCCCAATTCCTTTGCAGCTAGTTTGGCCTTACTATAACCAAGTGATTCCGAAATTAAACTTCATTCATATTTCATCAATCTTCAACAACACCGAGGATTCCAATGCTGAGATAGTAAGAGGAATGTTCTTGAACTGTAGTGCTATGACGAACGGGCAAATTAGTGTCTCGGGGTTGAACTAAACAAAATTTTGTCTGCCCCATTCCGAGACTCGCTCCAGAGACGTCTCGACTTCTGACACAAGTTTTATCTTCTTCTCCTCAATATGCAACCGAGAAAGATTTGCTCGGCCTGTATAACGGGTATCACCCGTACTATCATCAGCATAGCAACGGATATCCTCGATATCAAGTATATCATTGATATAAATGATGAACAGTGTAGGTGAAAATACAAAGCCTTGTTCGAAACTCAAAAAATACGCTCGTTTGGCCTCACTTGTTTTGCCACCGGAGCCACCGATATTGCGCTACTAGACTTAGAATCAGTGTCAAAACTTGAATTTTAAAGAACACTATCACACACTAGCTTTTATTTGACAATTATGACTGAACACCTTTAATGTAAGCCTCCATGAAGTTTATTGATAATCAAACTTTAAACTTTTACACAAAATAAATACATGACATAGGAATTGTTACTTTTGTATTTCTGCGCTACTGCAGTTAGTACTTACGTGTTTGGCGGGAAAATTATGATCAATAGGACTTAAATTAGTCCTTTTTATACTAGCTGTCTTATTTAAAGTATTTCTAAAAAACATTTATTTTTAATTAAATTTATTTACCTAAAGAAATATTGAAAAATATGTAAATAAATGGAGTCCGGACAATGCACCGGAATTAGATTTTAGGTCTTAGATTTTTTTTATTAAGAATCTAACTAGTCCAGCCATAAGTTCTGTTACAAATGAAAATGCTTTTTTTAAAATGAAGTAATGTAATATGAATAAAATTTATACCTAAATATTTATTAAAGTCTCAGCAAAAAATAAAAAAATATTCTATTCGAAATGGCCACCTTTGGCTTTTATACAGGCCTTTAGTCTGTTTGGCCACGAATCTATGAATTTACGCACTGTTTCCAAGGGAAATTTCGCCACTGCTTGCTCCAAAGATTTTTTAAGAGACTCAATGTCGCCGTGTCGTTTAGAGCAGGCCATGTCCTCTAAAACTGACCATAATTTGAAGTCTAAAGGGTTGAGGTCTGGGCTAGATGAGGGCCAGTCTTCAGCTCTTATAAAGTCCGGAACATTGGTTTCAAGCCAGGCTTGGGTAGTTCGTGCCTTGTGACCAGGTGCAGAGTCCTGTTGGAAAGTCCACGGTATATTTTTAAAAAAGAGTATTGCTGAGAGGTTTCACAACATGATCCAAGACTGTATCTTGATACACTTTGGCTGAAGTTTTCACTCCTTTTTCACAAAAATGCAGTTTTGTGACTCCTTGATAAGACACGCCCCACCAAATCATCACTGACGCAGGATGATGACCACGTTGTACCTTCCCGACCACTTGAGCAGCTTCTTTAGAACTGTGAGCGTACACTTTATCATTTTGCTTATTGTAGTGTTCTTCAATCGTGAAAAATTTTTCATCGGTAAAGAGGATATTTCTGTGCCTTTCACCTGTGTATCGCGACAGAAGGCGTTTTGATCGATCCACTCTCTTTAATTGTAAAGATTGATTTAGGGCATGTCCTGTATATCGACGATAAGCACCGAGCTTCAGGTCTTGTTTTATAATACGCGACAGAGTCCTAGCAGGAATCTTCATTTCTCGCGATAAGATTTTTTGCTTCCTAATGGGGTTTCGACGAATTCTGGCTTTAACAGCATTAACAGCCTTTGTAGTTCTAACAGCACGCGGCCGCCCCAATCTTTTCTGGTCTTCGACAGACGAAGTGTTATTGTATCTGTTGATTGTACGATATACGAACATACGGCTGATACCAAGCTTTTGAAGTGTCTGGAATATGACCGACGGCTCCATACCCACTTTGTGCAAGGCGATCACTGCAATCCTATTTTCATGAACACGAAAAAGTATGTGAAATGGCGCGAAATCGAAAGACGGTTTTAAAATAATATACGTGTTCCAAATTCAAAACAATTAAAAAGCTCAAAAAAAGAAAAGTTTTTATGTAACAGTATTTATGGCCAGACTAGGTATATATCAAATAACTTACTATCATGTACATAACTATTTAAACTACGTATATAAAATTATGCGTTATTGTAGTTTACCTTTACACTTTGATATTCTACCTCGCCATCTCAAAAATGCACTTAGGAAATTCACCCGTATGCGTTAGGTTTGTAATTTGTAACAAAGAATCTAAATGATGACTGATTTCAATCATGCTTTCAGTGATATAAAAAATGCGTTTATTTACCTTCATTTACTAATCTATATATATATATATATATATATATTATAATTGTTCGTAACAAGTAAACTCCAGTCGTGCGTAGGAGCTGACACACATTTTCACACACATTTTTTTTTCGAAATAGTTCAATTTCCCGGGGTAAAAAGTATCCTAGATTTTACCTGCTTAGGGTATCATAAAAAACTTTTCAGTGATTTCCTCGCACAGACAGGCAAAATATAAAAAAATGGCTTCTATAACGGTATCGAACCTAGCAAGTCTTAAAACTTCCGAAAAATAAACATAGAACATTTCAATCTTTCAATCAATTCGGCTTCATTACAATATTATTTCATAATAATATAAAAAGCCGCCGAGCGGTTTTTATATATTTTTTTTTAATTCGTAGCACCTATACATCTCAATCGCTGCATTCATCAACTTATTCACATTTAGTTTAAATAATATCTTTTTTTTTTCCATACCAAAATTAGGTATAATTACCATTTTATTAATAACTTCCTGCTCTCAGTGACCTTCACTCACTAGAGTCGAAAATCGAGTTTAATTTTTTTTTTGTTTTTGGAGAAAATAATAATGACAATAATTTACGAAAATGTACGAATAATAATACATACTTACATTTACACAATTTCTACAAAATTATCAAAAAAGAAGTTTTTATTTTTTGGTAATTTATTAATTTATTTATTAGCAGACTAGTAATGTCAACTCTAAGTCACAAATAACCACATATAACTTTTCAATGTAATATTTTGCCTACAAATATTAAAATATTACAATGAAAAGGCAATTTTATTCACCTTACCTTTTAATTGTAGTAAAAAGTGATCATAATCTATACTATTAATATTATAAAGCTGAAGATATTGTTTGTTTGTTTGGTTGAACGCACTAATCTCAGGAACTACTGTTTGAATTAAAAATTATTTTCGTGTTGGATAGTTCATTTATCGAGGAAGGCTTTAAGCTTTTAAACATCACGCTGCGACCAATACGAGCGAAGCATCAATGGAAAATGTTACAAAAACGGGAAAAATTATTTCATTTTGAGAGCTTCCGTTGCGTGCGCTGCGTAAACGGTTTAAGTTACGCAAAAATCATGTATCACGGAATTGTTCCGGAGAGGGAGAGGGAGTGGGAGAGGGAAAGGGGAGAATGAGAGAGAGAGAGAATTAAACAACAACAGATTAAACGAGATCTGTGAAAAACGATAAATGTACAGTATGTGTAGGTATGCTAACGTAATCTAAATTGGAATTTACAACTGAAACTAATAATAATGTAGATTCTAAAAGTTACAGAACCAATATCCACTTTTAACAATTTATCTTTGAATCCTGAAATTAATTAAAATAACTAATTATTCATGATAATGTGATTGTACGAATAGATACGAATAAATATTGGGTTTTGTAAATAAAATGTAAAATCTTTTCAAAACTTGCATTGTTTTCTTCAATTTTATTTGTCACAACAAGGTAGGTAAAAGTAAATATATCCCACTAAAATTATCTCCTAACGTACGCCTACACAGTGACCTAAATGAGCACGAACTGTCACTTATATTGAAATAAAGGGATCGAGACAGACATAAAGAAATCTCGAATCTTTTGAGACGAATTAAAAAAAATACTACGATCAATAATCTTCGCGGCAAATTCTGAACCACAGACCTCTATTTAAAAGCTATAAAAATAAACGAGGCTCATTAACATTAGTGGGTCCTATTGTCGCACAACAAAAGTCATGGCGTCTACAGGACCTTTGTAATGACTTCACATTAGTAAACTGTCAAAACACATCAAAAGACACCCTTACGATCTCGAGTATCTGTAAAATGCAAGTGTTATTGATTAGCTGCAATTTGTAAATTTCTTTCAAGTGTGTACCGCAAACATTTAGACTCTTTGAAAGGTATTTTGCCTTCTTGTCGGTTATAACGTCAACGGTGAAATGTTTTTACAAAAGAAATTATTAATGACCTAAAATTAATCTCGATTCAATCTTTTGCACCTTCTTAGTCTTGTATTAAAATGTATTTATTGCGATTTTATATCAATAAATTATTTTATTGTCAATGGTATAAAAGTTTAACGAAAATATACCTAATTCTAAAGTAGATTTTCGGTATATTCTACTAGTATACTGCACTACAAAAGTGTGCAGTATCTAATGGAATGGAGTTAAAAAATTAAATAGTCTGAACAATAAATAATTAAATCTACTCGTAATATATAAAAATCTCGTGTCACGGTGTTTGTATTCGCACTCGACATTCCTCCGACTTTAATCTGAGCCTTCGATACGGCTCGACCGATTTTTGTGAATTTTTTTGTGAATATTTGGGAGGTATGAGAACAAGTAGTAAAGTATATTTCATACCGCTAGGCATTTATAGGGTCCCTATCCAGAATTATTTTGGCAGAACAACGTTTGCTGAGTCAGCTAATATGTTATAAATTAGTAAATACTTCGTGCAATAATCTAAATTCGTTGAAAGTAAATGTGTTTTGTTGTTTTTAACCAACTTCAAAAAAGGGGGAGGTTCTCAATTCGACTGTATTTTTTTTGTTTGTTACCTCAGTACTTTCGACTGGGTCAACCGATTTTAATGATTCTTTTTTCATCTACCGACAAGCACCAGCTGCTTGTCGTGTGGTCCCACATACATTTAAGAGAGATCTGACTATGGCATCCATGTCAAAAGCGTATACTTAAGTCTTAAATTTGCATTAAGTATGTGCGCGATAAATGGACGAATAACTCAATATCACGCCAACCGATTTCTATGATTCTTTTTTTTTATTGGATGTAAAATTTAAAGTCGGTTCTTTTTTATTAAAATTTTAGATTATGTTGTGTTGTGTCATAAATGTTAATGGACATAAACCTGTACCTCAGAGGTAAACAGTACTAATTCCATTTTTTAAACGCTTTTATTTAGTTTCACTTCGGAGCATCAAAACATCAAACTCAATATTATGATCAAAATGCTACTCTATTTACACGGCAATAAGGTAAACGCTTCCCGCATCAAAAAATCAAATCTTGTAACGTTAATTTGAATGACTTCCCTTTAATGAAAATTGATGAAATTTGGCAGACATGTGTATTTCCGATGACAATACACGAAAATCAAAAAAAAAATTGAAATAAAAGCGTTTAAAAAAAAAATTTTTTTCATTTCACTTATATCAAATCGTGTTATTTTACACCATTGAAATCGCAAAAACCAGTTTTAATCAATAGCATAATGCATTAACTCCTATGCTGAGTATATTCAAACAAAATGGCTGCTTTCCACTAATATGAAATAGCTAAATGCTTGCTATATCTGCCTACATATTTACAGCGTTTAATTTGAACGTGGAGTAGAATACCAAACGTCGGCAAACGCAGTTATCTCCATAACGCGCCTTTAATGAATAAGAGTTTAATTAGAGTTGGTTAAATCTATTTATATACCTTTCAGACTTCAGGCTCTGAAACATATTTCAAGACAAGATTATATCGACTGAAATTCTGTTAAGCTGGATCTATGCTGTGCCAATAGCTACGAGAAAACAATTAAAACAGAGGATTGTTGCTGCTGCTACAAAAATAGGAGTGAACCTTTAGGAAGTGCAAAGAACGACTCAAAGGATGTCCTTAGCCTTGTCCTAGATCCTTAGCCTGTATGGCGATCATCGTCATTGCATGGTCATTTCGAAAACGTTAAGAATTAATTACTGTTTTTTAATAAAGGATTTGAATTTACACTTGTTTTTATTGTTTCCTTACATTTAAAATTAATATATCAGAGGGAAAAAGGTATTTTTGATAGTAAGACACTAAATGTTCCACTAGCTTGGTTTTAAAAGTCTACTCTTCTTATTATCGAAAATGGGGTGCATATTTCAAGAGTTTGTAGTTCAGTAAATGATTGGGATAACTATATTTTTTTTAGAGATTATGTAGATACCTAATATGTTATTTAATAATAATTGATAAAATAATAATATTCACAGGGCATTATTCCAACTTTTTAGCGAAATTAAATAAAAAGGGGTAGTACATATTTAAATAAATCAGTTTATTTCTTTAAAAAAATATCCTGTTCAATTTTGGGTAGATTTTATACCTCGAACAGTTAAACTATGATAACATCTAGAAAATAAAAAAACAGAATGAATATAAATGTAAAAACAAAAAGAAATATTTTGAAAATAATGCAATTCGCAAGTCAGACATCTCTACAAAAAATTAAAAAGCTAATAAAAAATGCAAACCGATAAGACCTGTACTTTAATGGTATTTGTTGATAGTTTTGTCCAAATAATAAGAGACGCGGGGCGGTCAGTTCGCGCTGGGACATCCTGTTTTTATAAATGTAACTAATAGTTGCTGAACCGGTGAATTTAAAAAAAAGTGTCACTGAAATCCGCATCCAATTAGGTTATGCCATTTCTGAGATTACTGGGAACATCCACATTAACAGATAAAAGTTCTGAAAACCATTGTAATGGGATCTATTATATTATTGCGTTAGTATGTTTTCTCAAATATCTTTCATGCGCAAACAATCATTTACAAAGATGTACGTTTCATAATGTATATTGCAGGTTTTTATAAATATATGAATACCCGTGAATAGACGGACGGACGGTGAACAGAGCAGAAGGACTTTTAATTTAAAGGCCCATAATATTCCTAAACTATACTTTTTTTCTTAACTTGCAACATATATTTATAAAAATAAGAGATGTGCAATGTTAATGCATCTAAATACGCATGCTGTGTTCATCCGTAATTAAAATTACAAATAGACTATTTTTAAGACTTAAATCTGTAATCACTGCTGGTTTTTGTAATTTTGTGGATGATCCTATAAATAAATAAATAAATAAATAAATATAGGTCAGGACCTAAAACATAATAATTTTTTTGATAAAATGTACATTATTTTCGCTGATATTTCATAACAAGGTTAAAACCCTTTTCATCAAACATTTAAGCGTAGTTAAGTTGAAATAGTTTTCGCTTAAAAATGTGCACCAGGCGCCGCGTCGTACCGAAAATACTTTTTAGAAAAGTCAAATTTCTATTTTGATTACGGATTTTTGTTCAGTTTATGAAATTCGTTAAGATTAATTAAATGATAATTCAATATACGTATATTAAGATATTGTTTAATTTCAATAACCCTAAAAATTACAGCTACATATTTTTTCTTGGTGAGTAGGTTACAGTTACAGGCAACCATTCTACATATAGGACAGATAATTTATTGAGTTTCATAATTTTTATTTGGGTGGGTTTAATATTTCAAACCAATTTTACAAACTAGTTGCATATACGCACATGTTCATAGGGCCTCAAATCCTAAATCAAGCTATCATAATATATAATATATATATATATATAATACTTATTTTACAACTCTAGCGTTATTCAATCGGATCATACCTGATAAAGCATAACTAAAGATATTTTTTACATGACGTGATAAGTTAATGCTCAATTGCAATCCCACCTGATGGTTAGTGGCGATAAGTACAGGATGGTATGCACAATCACTTTGTGAAAACCTACTCACTCTTTTCTTGAAGACTTCCACATCATAGATGAGTGGGAACGCCGACGCAGGCAAGCTATTCTAATTCTTCGCCGTACGTTTTTAATAAACCGCATTGTTCACATTGCATTGGTGGGATGTTTTCTACTAAAGGCCGTATGTCGGTTCATTCAATGGAGAAACGGAGATGGAGTAATTAAATCATGTAATTCCTGCAGACTCTCCTGAATGTATCCTATCATCGCAGACACTGAACTTTTTTAATATTATTATAATGGGTACTCACGCTCCGACTCTCGCCGTGACCACGATCCATGTTAGGAATATACTTAGATATTATAAAATAGGAACCGTAAATGCTCGTTGTATTTAAAATGTACCGAGAATCTACCTAACCTTCGCCTGTTATTGAGGCCGACCAAATCAGGATCAACAACAGGTAGGTATGCCTTTCTGTTCACCTCTCTATTGAATCTAGATTCAATATATGAGCCCTAGGGCTGATAGGTGACATTTGACACCACCAGACTTAATGTGACAACAGTACTCCTCATACGGACGAACCTAGGAGGATTAAAAGCTGACTCATTGTGAAATACCGCCGCATCTTTGAAATGACACTAACGCCCAAACTCAGAGTCACTAACGGTTACTTTAATCGATCCATAGTAAAAAATCACCATAAAAATTCTGTACTAAGGAGCTATTTAATTAATTAACCCTTAGTTATTCTGAGTTGGGGCGTAAGTTTCCTTGCACTTTGGTCTTGGATTTAAGGAAGCACACAAAGTTAAGATTTGAGGAAACCTTAGCACCCATCAATCTAAGGCGGTGGGTATATCCCAATGATACATTCTGGAAAAAAGGAGCCAATAGGTATGAGGGGGACCCTTTTGGCGATGAACAGACACAGCTGTGTTTTAGTGGCTTTGAAACTCACAACATTAGAAACCTCATACGGAGACTGCTTCAAGTGAAAGCTTTAAACGCTGCCTCTATTTAAGCCTGCACCTGATCTCTACTGGCAAGAGAGGACGGCATGTATCTTTCAACAGCTATGCTGTCGTCTGCACACCCAGAGATACCAGGCATAAGCAGATCGTTTATGTGCGTTGGGTTGCGGAAAGAATAGACCCTTGAAGAACTCCTTCATTTTTATTACTGGATGCGAAGAGCAGCCCTCAATAACAACATGAAGAGATTGTTTACTCAATAAGTATTTTAACCAGTCGATCAGTCCAGGAGAAATACCGTAGGCTGGAAGATTGCACATAGGACTGACGTGCCAGACTCTATCAAAGGCCTTTAAGATGTCTCAAGAAACATCATCACATGGCCTGGTGTGATCGCATCTCTTAAATTATAAAAGGATTTCGTCATGTTGATATTTTTCTTTATAATCTACTTTACCTACCTATAGGCATATAAAATCGTTACAGTGAGTCCATTTTTAATTTGATTTTCACTACAATTATGTACCATTAAGTCTTGTGTGCTTTAACTAAACTTTTGAAAGAATTTAATACATTTTTTAGGATTTTCTAAAGCAGATTCTCAGAGGCATATTTTTAAGGGACTTTCTTTTTTGGTGCACAGAATATACCTAAACGAATTAACCTAACCTAATCTACATCATAAATCTTACTTTTTTAATTTATTTAGTACACGCAAAACCATAGAGGGTAGAGAGACAAGGCTTTAACATTTGACTTCAAAATTATACCTTTTTGCAAATTGATGCTGTTAAGGTAAGTGCCCAACTCAACTGCCTTATAAGGTTTGAAAAATTTCAAATCACATTTATTCGTATTTGTATGATAAGATATATACCAACGTCACAGAATACTTAACAGTATCCTACGTCAAGAAAAAAGTATACATTAGAAACAAAACCTGACTAAAAGATTACTTACATGCTCCAGCAACGTGGATCTTCTTCATCCATGGATAGATTACCCTGTCATTATTGTCCGAACATATCGATGAGTCATCATCTTCTACCGGAGGACTGTCTAGAAGCAATCTTTCGTCATCCATTTCCGATACAGGCGAGCCTTCCCTACCCAGAGACTGTAGCTTTCTGCCAGCGGGTGCAGCTTCTTCTATGTGCCTTTCAAGCCGAAGTCCTAACTCGGCGAAGCCTGGAGGAATATCAGTATGGGGCGACACATAGCCATGGTCGGCATCTGATGGATGAGATGGCTCGGGCGGTCTCGGTGGAGGCGCTACAGGTGGATGCTGAGGTAACGGATGGTAATACCCTCCGTATCCGTAGCCGGTGCCGATTTGCACTGGATACTGGTGTTGGTATCCGTACTGTAAATGTTGGTGCTGGTAGTACTCTCCGGGTGGGATGTAGTCCGCTTGGCTGTATTCTTCGGACGGAGGGAACTTGGGGTCCGGCTGCGGTTGGTATCCACCGTTCATGAGGAAGGAGCTCATGATGGGCGTGGTCGGGTCGGCGCATCACCTAACGGTTAACACGCCCGCTAATATGGCCGCCATTCATACATCGACTGGGAGCGTCATTTATGTTTCTTTCCTGCAAAAATTGGTACTTTGACTGTTCGCTTTACATAACTCCAGATTATTATAGGAATTAGAAATTAAAATACTAAAAAATAAGAAAAAGTAATATCCATACAATTGTTTCGCTATAGCATTGATGTCATAAATTTACTCCCAATATTGCAATTTAAGATAGGAGGTCTATTATAGATAGGTACTATTTGTAGTTAAGTAGTTTCTATGTAGAAAGGTAGATGTAAAATTTATTTTATTTTAAAACTCAGTAGGTACTTATAGATTCAAATAGAGTGTAGGCAGGTATACCTTCCATATTTACATACATACCTATCATACTTAGGTATACAAGGATGTGTAGGTAAATGTGCCTACTGCTGTTTTGTTTTTATAGGATTTGAACCTCCAGGATTTTTAATTTAAGTACGATACAATTTTCTTTTGCATTAACAATTGTTTGAGTTTCCTAATAATAAGCAAGGTTATTTAAAACTGTTACAATATCTTGATAAAATACCTAATGAATTAATTTTTGAATTATGATACATAGGAATAAGAAATTGTAATAGTAGGTGCCTAATACGCATGTAGTATTTACCTTTATGTACCGATGCGGCGATTTTATCCGTAATATAAAAATTCGTTCGAACTAAGTATTTTAACATAGGAACACGTAGTTTTGTAAAACTGCACTTACAAGTTCATCAGTTCACACAAAATCTAATCACTGGCACTCAACTCAAAAGTTCAAACAAGTCACTGATTAAGAATAGAGGAATATTGTAAAATTAGAACAATGTTATTGCAAAGTCATTTGATTTATCACTTTTTGATGATAAACAATAGAGTTGAAGGCGCGCACTCCCGCGACATTTTGAGACAATATACACTGCCCGACACGCCAGCGCACTCTGTCACTTTAAGGACTCCTATACATGTTCATCAATTTTTACATACCACCTTCCATTTTTAAGGCGGAGCTGCTATTCAGTCCACTCGAACTAACATCTACATTACAATTTCAATTCTACTCCTATCGTCATAGAGCTTACATTAAAAAGCTACTGGTTACAAAAGCTGCAAACCGCGACTGCTATGGTCCCCTTCCCGCTTGTTACGCAGTTGAAGTCGTTAGAAAGAGACAGAGTTAAAATAAAGAAACTTGAAACGGACGATACGAAATATATCGCTTTCACTCTAACATAGGAGCTTTGTACGTGGCGAAGAGAGTGAACATAAAGAAGCTTACGATTAGAGATTAAGAAGCTGTTTGGTAATAATACAGAGTGAACACGGACTCTGTTCGATACGACATGGCGTTTTAAATATTTAATATGCAATTTCCTTTATTTTTCATTATAAGGCTGGTCGTTATTTTAATGGGCGACAAGTGAGATATAATTTGGAATAAATTAATGATATTGAGTAGGGTCCCACATTAATTGCTAGGTATTTACGAAACTATTATGAACAGGACGTTCATTTAAATGATAGTGATGCTTGTAATTTAGTTACGTTTATTTCCTTTTTAATATTTTGTGTTTATATGTCTTCTTACTTCATATCCTATTTTTGTTAACTTTATCCAATAACAGGTTGAATTCAATACATATTAATTATTTATCCAGGTCCCTACTGCATTTATATTTTATAAAAAAATATTCCCGAAATAATCAATGTAAAGGTACACTAAGTGTCGAAGATATAAATTCAAACTAAATAGCCAAGCAATTAAATCATTGTTCATCCTCACATAATTTCCTAATAATACATTTTAAGATTTTCCTCATTAAATTAAATAGTGAAGTTATTAAGAAAAAATATTATGAAAAAGTATTATTGGTAAGAGTTACCTTCCATGCATTTCGATAAACCTTAGGTAGGTTTATCAGGTAGGTTTATAGAGCAACAAATTAATAAAGACACTTCGCGATAAGGTACCTACATTTAAAGCTTTCTAAGTTATTTCTGAGTACTTAGCCATTTTTACTGCTTTTCTAAAATTACTCTTCCAAATTAGTAAGTTATGTCCTATTTGGCACTGAATCCTGTAACCTTATAAGACTATTTTAAATTCATTATTGTTCCTACGTTCTGAAAATGTTAAAGGAATTTAATCCCTACTTTGTCAATAATGTTCGGAATGTGAAACCAAGTTACTTATCGCATACCTAGCAACAAAGCAAACTGGTTAAATCTAACCACAAAAACAATGTGCAGTCACAATTACAAGTCACTGTCCAAAGCCTATCATGGCCTTAAGCTGCTAATACAACACTAAGAATACCGACAAGGGAGTCAGTCGGCAGCAAACAAACTAAAATGTCCAGTGATTTTATTGAATTAGACGATCACTGTTCGATTCATTTCAAGTTCAACCGATATTCGATCTTATCCCATACGGTTTAAAGGTCACCTGTCGTGTCTTTATGAGCTGGAGTAACTCTACTATCACGAGCCATGAACTGATCTGCTGAGTCATGACGTCGGCTTCCAACCGGTGCAAGTACAAAAGGTGGGAACACCCGTTCAATGGATGTTTGATCAATAGCTACACACGTGTGTCTGGTGTCTGATGCCTGGAGATTAGGTTTTAAATATCTTTGCGGCGCTGTAATTAGGCTCTTATAGATCATTGCTCTCTTTGTAGGTCTGATGTGATTTATATTCAATGCTAGTAGCTTTTGTTTATATTTTCGCAGTCTCTATTACTATATTTATTGATTGAATCGATCTTATCCGGCGTGGGATTTTGGTTAGTATTCTAAGCCGCCCCAATACGGCTAAGTCTAGATAGTTTTTTTTTACTTCAAGTTAAATGTAATTCATATGTTTTTTAAATTTGTCTATTTTCTGTATTATTTATTATCTTCGTTAGCTACTATCTCTCTCTCCATCTCCATCTCTAGCTAGAGTCAGCCGCCAAACAACTGGTTGTGTTCTTGTTTGGAGCATGAGAGCCAGTTCTTTCTTCATTTTATTTCCCTTGTCTTTCTTGTCCGGCAACGCATCGGTGGTTTTTAGGTACTACAAATGTTAATGGGGGACGATAACCACTTACCATCAGGTGACCTACCTGTTTCAGTTTACTCATTTATCGGCTTTTTACATGCAGAAATACCTATAATAATTATTAATATCTCATTAGTTTTGGATCTATAAAAAATTGTAATTACGCAATTTGAAAATTGGATTTTATTACAGTCGCTTAATCAACACATCACGTTTCCAGTTTAATAGAGAAGTTATTTAGATCAATGCCCGCCAAAGGAGACAATCTTATCGCTCGCAAACTTTTGCAAACTTCTGTCTACCCTCTTGTTTTTCAAGACGCTAACTGCCTGCCAGCTCGTTCTATCCAGCGCAAACTTAATCCAAGTTTAATGAACAATACGACAGACCCTTAATCAAACTTTGGATTTTCCAACTTTTCTGTTTCACTCTTTCCAACCATAGGGTGAACACCATAAAACAGAATTTCGTTTGCACTAAGAACTTCTCACAGGACATCGCATTTCGCGAATGATTCTGAGGAAAACCTATTTAGCCGACTTTGATCATATTATTTGTTTCTTGCTTTGCTTCAAAGTCAGATTAACAGAGACATTTAGGTACTGGAGAATTATAGAATAAGGTAATTGTGTTAATAAAATATTATCATGGTAAACATAAGTATCTTTTAATATCTAGAGAGTTTTAAATATTCTGTAGTGTTGATAATATATTGATCTCCGCTTATTGGTAACATTTATTCTCTGTTAGAAATATTTTATTTTTACCTAAACCTCATTTTATACCTGAAATATAATATATGATAATGAAAAATGAATTTTCACTTAGGCTTATTTCATTTATCATGACAGATATTTTAAGGCTTTAGAAAACTAAATTCTCGCATTTGCTAAAAGTTTAAATTGTTCCCGAAAAAATTAATTTAAATTCAAAGAATCCCCAATCATTCGAGTTGGGGATCGAATAGCCAATTTTCTGTAATGGCGGGTTGCATTTCCTATCTTTGTTGTCTGCGCCGACGTTTTTTGCGAACGCCCCTTCCACGCGAGGGGCAGGGTTCGTTAAATTTATGGGATGCGTAGGTAACATACGGGGTTCTCCATGTGTTCTGTATATAAGATTTGTCTTAGTAAGATAATAATACCTACTAGTAAATAAATAGTTTGTATACAACAACGATACAAATAGTTATCAGGAATTTATCTATGAACCTACTTAACTAAATAGTAATAATAATTAACAGTAAAATAAATATATTTGTACAAAATATGAAAAAACTGCAATTATTATTATTATTACAATTATTTTTAACTATTAACAATTATTATTAACTATTAGTAATAATGAAATTTCAATAAAAACTTCACTGTAGACTACAGATTTCTCTACAAATACTTATACTCGTATTAACGTTTTGTAACTTTCTGTATTGTAAATTGAAAATTGAGTAGTTATATTAAATTATATTAAATATTGGCGAATTAATAGCTTTACACACTTTATCAGAAACTTATAAAAACGAAGTATATTAAATATTGGCGAATTAATAGTTTTACACACTTTATCAGAAACTTATAAAAACGAAGAGGAACGGAATTCTATAATAAGGAATCAATTTAGCAAATTCGTGTTCGGACGTTGGATAACATGATAAACATTGTAAACATGACAGCTAGAGCAAAATTTTACTGCCTCTTCTATCGGGGAAACCTAATGTCTACCCCGGCAGGGATTTGAACCCAAAACCCAATACCAAACGTTACAAATACAAACTGGGCTAGAGCATCATCTAAGAATAAGTAAAAAAATATAGAAAATTAAGCAATTAGGTACGACTTACAATTATTAATAAGGCACTTAAAAGGGAAGTCAGACTACTAAATATTTCCACTAAAGTATCTACCGAATGTATCAGAAGTTCCTAAAATAGTACCTCTAATCTAATTATACCCGTACATCAAACCCAACTTATCACAACATCAAACACGTGCCTGTCAAAGCCACGCTCAAGTTTCTGACAGGAACGTCATCGCATGTCAAAGCTTTGACAGAAAACTCCCTCCTCCACCCGTGACGTCACCCACAATATTATTTGAGGGCTCAGGTTTGACTCCAACTTTCCACATCTAATCAAAGTTTCAACGTTGAAATATCGATGGCTTTGTTCGCGGGTTCAATAACTTTTTACATGCAAATTAAATTTGGCAGGCTATAGGTAGACGCGCTCTACATGCTAAACAATAGCTACGTTATTTAGGCTACGCGTGGGAAACTATTCAGTTGGTCCAAATTTAATAAAGCCAAATAACTATAATCGTTATTTCTATAAAAAGCCATGGTATTTTCGTATATTCTTTTAATTTTAACAGAAGTTTACAGTTACGTTCATTCCTGTCGTAGCTAATTAATGGATGAGGTTTTCTCCTGGTGAAGGTTGCTGGGTTTATTACCTATGCCAATTCCCTTTAAGCAGGCAATAATTTGGTGGGGCCTACTTAGACTATGTAGAATCTTTTCATTTGATGTCACTATGAAAGAAAAGGCAGATTTAATGGATTTGTTGTTCCAATGATCTGAATTTACATTTTTACCTTTTTACCCAGTGAACGAATATAGTATATTAGCTCATTGTTTTTACCCCAATTTTTGGTATTTATAAAGCACAGTAAATTAATCTAAATCACTTAATCTTTACCCAAAATACGTCCGTTTTTTTGCGAATAGAAAATAAACCTAACTCAGTACTTCCTGTTTCTGAAATTTAATAAATCCCTATCCCGGGACGTAAAGATTTAGTAATCAAGTAATTTTGTCGTCAGTTATATTATGTTTGGTTGTCGTAATAAAATCATAGAGACCTCACCACACATAAGAACTAGTTAAAATTGCTACATCCTTTTGTACCAATGCGCAGTGCGCAATCACTAGGTAGTTTCATTAAAACATTAATTATAATTGATTTTCTAACACACAAGACACTAACACACTTAATCCTTAACTTCTTATACTTTGAGCTTAGAATATTATTTTCCATACTTTCCAGTAAAGGAAATTTTTACTCACATTAATAAATTGTACGTCACGTAACGCCTTGTCGATATGTAGCCACTCCGTCGAAATAGCGAAAGCTAATAATTCCATATTTTGCCATTTTATACATACGTATGTCGCGCAAAAACGTCAAACGTTACAACGTTGAGGGGAAAACGTTTGGTATTCTTGATGTCGCCAAAAGCAAATGTCACATTTTGTGATTGATTATGATGGAATTTGAGCTATATTTTGTGCGGGATAAGGTTGAAGTTTTGATGTGATGTGAGTGAGTGTATACGATAGTTTACAGTCGAGTGAGCAAAGGTTTCATTAATCAGCGAGCAGTCGCGACAGTGCAGCGGCGCTGGCATCGCGGCTCAATTTTTTTCTCTTGCGCCCTTACACTGGATATTGGACGCGATTTCCTGGGATTCTCGGGAGAAACTGGGTGGTCGCTTTTAATCGATAGAAAGTACTTGCGAGTACGTACTTACGTAATTCCTACGAAGTCTCGGTCGTGTTTTCCTTGCTTACATTTTCTTACTCGATGTTTTCTGGGAATTGGGATTTTACGCATAACACGATATTGATAGTCAGTGAGTTGATTTGATGTAAATACTTTTTGGTAAATAATTATGAAAAATATAAAATACACCCAATAGAATTATCATTTAATTAATAGTGTAATTTTCGTGCGTTTTACATTTGTGACTTAATTCTTTAATATTATTTATGAATTTTAATTGGTGTTGTTACTTTTAGCAATAACCCAATATGTGGTCGAGCTTATTGAATATTAATTTGGCGAAAGGACAGAAATTAATTTTTTTCTTGGGTGAACATCTTCGACGTCATCGTGTCAGCTTACACACTGTAGTAGACATAGACCTTGCGATAATTTGAAAATAAACCCTAAAAATATTTTCATTAACGATAAAGATTTTGATTGAATGATGTAACACAGCACTTCCACTGATGTAGTCATGTAATAAACATCGATTATATAACAAACCTATTTCACTACTATGAAACATGTCAATTTAAGAGCTAAAATGTCGCGACGCAATTGAATTCAGTTTTCCCTAACTAAAACTCGTAAGTCCACCCCGTACAGTGAAGCGTGAACCTCGTAAAATTTGCATTTCAATGCATAATTTAACCTATGTACATCTACGAAATGTCCCCGACTCGAATAAATATTTCTCTTATCTCCCCTTACTCACTCTTCACACTCCAGCCCGCGAATAATCCCTCTGGGAATGAAAGACTGTTATTTTTCCTCTTGGTAATGCTTTTGTTAATACAGAACCATATAGTTACCTCCTTGTGTATCGTATTATATACCTATTCGAAAGAGAAAAATAAAAATAGGGTAAGTTTAAAGATAAATATCAATTTTATTATGCGTAATAAAGTTACTCCTAACACTACATACTTACTCATATTTTACTTTTACAAACTTATACAAAAGGGCACTAAGCGTGTCCTATTTTTGAAATAGTTAACATCAAAAGTTGAATTAAGAGCAAGCTGCTATCGGTAAGTATTTCAATTTTAAAATTCAATAAACAAAATTATTTACTGATTAACATCCTAAACCTAACAGAAATTTCAACCCAGAAATTATAAGATGTGAATAATAATATTATAAAAATCTATTTTTAAAGTGATTCAATGATTTTTAGTAACTACTTTATTCGAAAATAATATTTGTTATGAGAAGTGAATAGGCAACAATAATTATTTTTACACTTAGATATGTAGATATAGTAAGAAACAGATCTAGTATAGACTAGTAACGTTATAACTTATTGTAACCTACCATCCATCCATCAGCCCTTAGAGGTCCACTGCTGGACATAGGCCTCCCCTAACTTGCGCCACTCTGACCGGTCCTGAGCCTTCTGAATCCAGCGGATGCCCGCTGTCTTCTTCAGGTCGTCGGTCCATCTTGTCGGGGGGCGTCCAGTACTTCGCTTTCCGAGACGCGGGCGCCATTCGAGGACCTTTCTTCCCCAACGGTTATCGGTCCTTCGCACTATGTGGCCAGCCCATTGCCACTTCAGCCGGCTAATTCTTTGAGCTATGTCGGTCACCCTTGTTCGTCTACGGATCTCCTCGTTTCTGATACGATCACGTAGAGAAATACCGAGCATAGCCCTCTCCATAGCCCGCTGTGCTACCCTGAGCTTGTGGATTAGGCCAATAGTGAAGCACCACGTCTCGGATCCGTATGTCATCACTGGCAACACACACTGCTCGAACACCTTCGACTTCAGGCACTGAGGTAGTGTTTTGGACGACAAGATATGACGCAGTTTCCCGAACGCAGCCCATCCGAGTTGGATTCTACGAGTGACTTCTTTCTCAAAGTTGGACTTACCCATCTGGATCACTTGTCCCAGGTAATTGTATTCGTCTACAACTTCGAGAGCAGCGCCGTCAACAACAACCGGTACGGGTGTGACATGGACATTCGACATGATTTTCGTCTTGTCCATGTTCATCTTAAGACCCACCCGTTGTGAGGCGCTGTTCAAGTCCCCGAGCATTGTACCTAGTTCCTCCAGGGATCCTGCCAGGATGACTATATCATCGGCATATCGCAGGTGTGTGATGTATTCGCCATTGATGTTAATGCCAATGTAAACCTACCTACTGGTGTAAATATCACGATTACTCAACAAAAGTAAAATTCATTCAAATTGCGTCGAATCTAATACGGATTAATTTCCGCATACAATACCAAGCCAATCTTACGCTAACTGTCGTATTATACTCGAATAAGCTTTAATTTCACGGCTCTACATGCCAGCCTACTTTCTAACCGACAACTATATTGCTACTGATAAACAAATTGATCGATTGCCCGGAAAATCGAATCAAATCACCGTAAATATTTTGACGTGATCGAAACATCGTATTGCGAAACAATCGATTCTCAAATATAAAAGCGCAGGCCTTGTCTTCTAAAGGGATTCGCAATCTCGGAAACTTGATAGATCGGTCTCAAGGGTGCCTGTTATTATCCAAACGGTAGCCGATATAAATATTTTAACAATGACGATTCCTATAGGACTTAGGTCGCATGAGATTATAATGACAAAGGCTTATAAACAGACGAGAATCAGCCGGGGTTACATTGAATTGTCACTCTATGACGTTTGTGTAAGCAAAAAGTTGTTAACGTTTTTGAATTATTCCGAAAACTTACATGCGTTTTTATCTGCTTTTTGTATCGTTTAGGTACCTAACTATATAACAATTAGGTTTTTAGTTTGTATAAAGCATTCAAAAATGTAATAAGAAGTAGGTACAAAATAGCCATATCCTTGTTAAATCTGATATGTAGAGACAACAACAACTCTGAACAACTCTACAGTAGAGTTACTCAAACTATTGCTAATATGAAACTTCAGTGGTAGAGCAATTTGGTGTATTTGAATGTATTTGTTGTAAACAAGTTCCAAGGTTTTGTTTAAATGAGACATATGTTTTGTTAATGTATGGTTAATGGTGGTTTAATATAGTCAAAATGCGTGGTGTAGGTAACGCTTGCTTGGTGAGAGTTTGGCATATTTTAATTTGTATATTCATATCGAAGCCTTCATTAACATCCTAATTACTCCATTTGCCATGACTTATTGTACTTCTTTCTGGATTCACTGTGTGATTCGAAGATTGATCAGTTTCATACCAATTCAATGATGGATACCTACCACTTATGTATAACGACGAACAAAATATTTACGAAATGAGGTAGGTATGAAATGAGCGAAATTATTATAATGTAAGTTATTGGGATTATATTTTAAGTGAAACTAATAAGTATGGGAATATACATTTAATACTATTGAGATATCAAGAGTTCCTCTAGCAGACATTGTTTTAGAAAACGAAGTGTCAGTACATGTCATTTACATTTATTTTTTATTTCCAACAGTATGTGTTAAAAATAAAACTTATTAAAAATTTTGAAATCCGTTTTATCAACAGTAAACTATAATAAATATTTACTAAAACATATCTCTTCGAACAGCATAAACAGATCAAAACAAAACAGACAATTTGGAGCAATTTCGTTACAAACACAGTCATTGTTTCAGGGAACAATTCAGCGAATGCAGTGGAGTCAGCAACTGCATCGGTTGTAGCAAAAACCGGCGCTCGGCACTCGGCCCGGATGACAAATGATGTGGCGAAAGCGGCCCGGGATTTGGAAAAATACCGCTCCGTAGACAACAATTTGGAGTTCTGATAATAACTGAAAATTGGGCGAGACGTTCTAAGTCGCCTAGTTTTTCGCAGCAGAAGTAGTATTTGTAAGGGATAATATTTTTCTTAATTTCTCAAGACTACGAATGCTTGGTTGGATAAACGTACTTTTTTTGTATAAAAATAGCCGGCCAACGAACTGACGATCCACCTTATCTTCGCCCATGAAAATCAGCGACACCAAACGGATCACTGATGCGTTGTTGGCCAAGAAAGAAAGAAAAAGGAAAAAAAATAATTTTGCAATATAACTAGTGTTTCTAGGTGATAATATTTTTCTTCAAGACTACGAATGCTTCGTTGAATAAAACACACCTACGAATATTTTATTTCTTTGAACAGCAGTTTACTACACAATTTTATTTAGAATATCAAAAAGCGTTACTTGGTATTGTTACTTATATGATCGGAAGGAGAAACTTAAGAAATGTAAGTAGCAAAGAACTTAAGTTAAATAAATATTAAAAGTAGTTAATAAAATCATTAAGATATATGTATTTACGAGTACGTCAAACTATGAAGAAACATCCAAAAGTACCTAACCTTTTTAAGAGTTTCCTTCAAACGACATATGAGAACAAAGACCGGTTGATACCTAAGCCGATCCTTTGCCGAGAAAAATAGTAAGAAAACCATTAATAACTGTCGCCGCGGCTCCTTGTTAAATGCATACAATACTTGAAGCTTTTTAAAAGTCTTACAATGGCGACTTGGCTAAATTAAAAGTTTTTCGATACAGCCGAACGCGACATTGCACGGAACTAGAGGACTGGTAATTATTGTATACTGGTACAGATAGCAAAAACGATCACCAAACAAAATAATAATCAAAAATCTAGTAGTTTTTTTTTTGCCGTCTTAGAATACTAACCCCAATCCCACGCTGGATGAGTGTCGTAAGAGGTGATTAAATCCGGCCTACTGGTGGTAGGGCCCCTCGAGGGATTATATTGGTAATATTGATTTGAATTGTTAATTAATACCATTATTGTTATTATTATTTCTTCATGGGGTTCTCCTGGATAGCTACCACCCTTGAGCATGAGTCAGCCGCCAAACGGTTCGTCGTGTTCCGGCTGGGGGCTTTAGAGCTAGTTCTTTCTTTCTTTTTTTCTCTCTTTCTTGGCCGGCAACACACTAGTGATGGCTTTGGTGTTGCTGATGTCCATGGGCAACGATAGCCACTTACCATCAGGTGGATCGTCAGCTCGTTCGTGTCGGCTATTTCCATAAAAAAAAGTTTGTACGTCGTCGGTATTACGCTTAAGGAACTTGGGTTCGAGTCAAGTGTCGTAACAAAAAAAAGTACTTTTGATGAGGAATGTTACGAAATAAATATTTATAGGATACTAGCTGACCGGGTGAACTATGTATCGCCTTACTATGGATCAGTTATCAAGCGGGATGAAAAATTATTAAATCACTAAAATGACTTATAAAATAAGGGTTGGTGACAGAAGGGTGAAAATTTAGGATTGTATGTATTTTTAATGCGACATTAAAAATAAATAAAAAAGTGTCCAAAAAATAAAATGTTAAGGGAGGACAAACTTTATCACTTAGGGGTATGAAAAATAGATATAGCCGATTCTCAGACCTACTGAATATGCATATAAAATTTCATAAAAATCGGTCAAGCCGTTTCGGAGGAGTATGGCAACTGACATTGTGTCACGATAATTTTATATATAAGATGCATGCTTATATTGGAATCACGATAAGTCATAGGTATTTTTAAATATTACTAATATTTACTAATATTTCATTCCTTATTCTATCAAAGTACATTAATAATCCCTACTTAAACCAAGCTTAAGGTAATATCAATTAATTATCTATTTTACAAATCAATCAATCACCTAAGAACATGAAGTCAGAACTATACTAGGTCTGTAACCTACACCAGTACTGTATTATTGTACTACATCATAATACCTTTATTAGTACCGATGTCGTGATTATATGTTGGACTGTGAGGTAAGCCCTTTTGTTTAACAATAATATCGATTTCTTAGTAATTCTATGACACAGTCAGAACAATAACACTTCAAATCTGATATACGTGGATTAGTATTCATTACGTCATCATTATCACAACCTATTATTGTACCACTGCTGTGCTAGATTCTCCGCTGACAATGTAAGGGGGTTAAGGCCATAGTTAGTCATGCTGGCCAGGTGTGGTTTAGCTGATCGTTTGAATACAATATGGAGAACTTTTAATTTTTAATGGTTCCAATGTGTGTTTCCTGTTAATGAATTAATAGACAGCACTATTACGCCGTGCCATATTAGACAAAATAAGTCACAAATCTTCGCAAGGTGTAAAATTGGATTACTTTGATCTCGAGAAAATGTGCCTTTTATATTCAGCGTGGTTTAAATCGCACTGTGCCATAAATATACGATACAATAATAAACGATACTTGCCACGTAATTAGTCTATTATAGCACGAAATCTAACCCTCGCTGCGCTCAAGTCCTATTTCACACCCGTGCAATAATGCACCGTATCGATTACGATAAATATAGTACACTAATATTATATTTTTGCAAAACAAATACAGTTTCTGAATTAACAAAAGAATCATATTTGCAGACAGTACTAAGTGCGTCAACTGCCACAGGTTCGTAAAGACACGTTTAAAGTGGAAAAAAATCAAAATTAATGATATCGGTGGCAGCCAGTAGGGCACATGGCAGAATACCCTCTTTCATATTTGTCCTGCGTCGCTCCATTCTGTTATTTTCCTTATGTACATGTTTTTGTAGTTATACGTTTCCGGAATCCATTTAATAACTCTGTAGACGAAATTTGAGTACCTAGAATGAAGATTTGCCTGATTGGATGGGCAACTGCTAGTAGTACCAAATACTAAGGAAGCTACGACGATTACATTAATATCATAATATGGTTAGAAAGCAGTCACTGATGACAACACCTTGGAAATCTATTATGAGTATTTTTATTAGACGAGTATTTAAATGACAAAGACGCATGGAAATGACCAGCTCTGCAACCAGTTCCGCACAGAATAGTAAATACTTTTGTATTATTATATTTATTTGTAATATTTTTTTAAAAGATGTACTGAGTAGTTCCTTTAGGCTTTTCTTCTCCTCCACGACAAAGCACCTTTCCGAAAAGCCAAAAAATTACGTGCATAAGTGTATCAGTGATACCTATATGAATAAAATATTTTTCTTTGACTTTGACTTTGAGTAGCAAAGTTGCATTCGGACATTTGTAAATGCTATCAGCTTAAGGCCGCCTTAATAATTACAAGTTGAGCACTTTCGTGCTTCGGAGGGCACGCTAAGCCGTCAGTTCCTGTAGTTATCATTAACAGTCATTAAGCCATGTCAGAGCCCTTAGGTGGCATGAAAACTTCCAACACTCCTTCGAATTGAGCAGCTTGGTGTAGTATGCCCTGGGCCTCCTCATGAGGAGGGAATCATGCTTTATAGTGGGCCATGAATAGGTTGAAGCCATGGTGAAATTATTTGACCAGAGGAAAGGTATTTAACCGAGGCCAGTATCAAAGAATTGATAGAACTTAAATATTTACTGCTTATCATGGGGTCACCAGCTTTAATGGCTTTAACCCATTAGCTGACTTTAGGGCATGGGTGCTTTATACTTATAGCTCACAACGAGGAGACCTGAAGTACTTATACGATACCACATTGCTCAGTTTCGTAGAGCACTAAAAGTAAAGGTCTATTAAAAATTAAAATTGTACATTCAAAATGCTTATACGTGTGATAAAAGTGTCCCAGTAGTCTACTTGAGTCTAAGACAAGTGGCCTGGCATTTAGCAATTCTTTTTCCTGCCGTAAAAGAATATATGCCTATGGTCTGTGTAAATGTGTGTTACATTTACACTTCTACATCTCATTGCTATACCAACACCATTTTTCATTAACAGTAAAATATCAAGGCGTCGTAATAATGCAGTAGTTATTACAAATCCCACGATCGCAGCAGTGTCTTGATTGACTTATCGCTGGGATCAGTTCAGCGAGTTTACGCGGGGGCGCTGCCTTCCAATCATCGGTGATAACATCTTGGACCTGGGCTGAGTGACGCGATCGCTGGCTGTTTTGACGAGGGCAACTGATACCTAGTTGGGTTCTTATTGCTTTCAATGTGGATGGGTTACGTCACATTTAAACTGGATAGTTCAAATATAGAAATTCGTCAGATTGCGTTCTTTAGATAGGCACCTAAGCTTCTGTTTATTATTTATCATGGAATAATTGCTATGCACCTGGTTTAATTAATATATGAATAGTTTAGTCAAATAATATTTTGAGCGAATTTTATACATACATACCTATATCTAGAATTGTAGTTTTTTTTTGTAAATATGCTAAGCCTACACTGTTACGCTTTTCAGTTGGAAATTGAATAAATTTGATTAAATTAAAAAAAAACGTGATAAATAAGGTTGCCTTGTTATAAATACGTGACGATTTTATAAAATAAGTTCGAGACTTACATTTAAGAAGGGCTAGTTATTGAGATCCTCAAAATAAATTTTTGGGTTAGTTTTAAATCGGTTTCAATAAACCTTAAAGTTCAACTTACAAAATATTTTAATTAATAAAATGTATTCCAACGGAAACATTTTTCCATTTGACCCTTATCGGTATCGATTTCCGAGTTTTAATTACTCAAACATTTGCAGCGAAGTAATCAAGAACCTTGTGACCCATTTTAAAAGTTTTATACGAACGGCCATCGGCACAACGAGGGGAGTGATAAATGAACAACATCAATCAGACGAATTTAAGTGTTGCAAATTTTCACCCGCATTCCTAACTTATCGTTATTAAGAAACTCGAATGCTTTGAAATGATAAAATAATTTGATTTGGAACATTTTTGGTCTTTCAAATTAGGAAATTTAATTTCTTATCAAATAATATGTTCTTTAATCTATACTATTTATATTTTTAAAATTCCAGAGAATCCCAGTATGGGGCAATGAGTGTGTAAGGTAATATTTATATACTAGCTGTTACCCGCGACTTCGTACGCTGAAAATAAAGATGCCTTCATTATAAAACATGTTTTTCGTAAATTAAGAACAAACTTGTCCGGACTTTATGGAGAGAAGATCCGTGCTGTGTCCGTGATCCGTGTTGTTGAAGCTTTTACACCTACACTGTATTATGTAAATGAGTGAAATATTAAACAAATCTCTAGTGTTGTATTATATTATGTGTTGTTCTAAAATTGCTAAAACAATAAAATGATAACTACGATCTGATATTCTAGTGTGATTGGTAGTCAGCAAGATACCAAACTCTTCACCAAAATTACAGCATAAGTGACGTGTTAGAACCCATTAATTATCCATTGGGAGAAGCTCATAGCCCGGACGCCGCGGCTTGTGTTGGTCCTAATAGTAATCGAGCGACGGCTAGTGGCAAAAAATTCTTGTGCTCTCCGTGTTCCGGCGAGCACGTAAAGCTGTTGGTTTGGTTATTGTCGTAAGATAACAGTCGTTATGACATGTCGGAGGCCCTCGCCCGGCGCAAGGACTTTCGACACTTGGGTTGGTCTCTAATCCCTCTACCAATCCGCACTGGAGCAAAGTGGTGGAGTATACTCTAGGCCTCCTCAAGAGAAGAGAGCCATGCTTAATAGTGAACCATTAATGACCCATTCATATGAAAGGTCCCAAAATAGTTAAACTTTTTAGAGATTAGAGGTTTATCTAAGTCAGGGCCTGAGAGTTTTTTTTTTAATTTACATTGTCATTTTACAGAATACACAAAAACGTACCTTCCTTTTCTTTTTTGGACAGCAACGAATCAGTGATTCCTTTAGTGCTGCTAATGTACATTGTCGAAAGTGACCACTTACTATGAGGTGACTCATCTGTTCGTTTGCCGGCTATTTAGATAAAAAAGTAACAAAAAATATTTTTCATCTCTTTTAAATGTAATAATTGCTAATCATAAAAAAATCTAAGAAAAATTTGAAGTCAGATGAAAATGATTTTCTCCTAACCCATACAAACTTTCATCTCTTAGCCCTTAGCAGATCAATAAAAAAAATCTTTTATAGTTAATTTTTGTTTGTAGCAAAAAGCTAACATGGCGGTATGTTTTCACATTTGTGTTCTAAAATGATGAAGTTTCTAAGTGAGATGAATTTCCCAAAAAAAAAAATTTCACAGTTCATTTTTGTTTTTGGCTATTAGCTTACATATGAATTTTTATATTTCTGAGTTTTAAGATGACGAAGATTCATACAAACTTATAACCTCTAGTTTTAGCCCTTAGCCTTACATCCCGTATTACCAAACAATTGTGTTACAGTTATTTTGTCTTTAATGTAAGATTACATTTTAGCCGTATTAGGGCCGCTTAGAATACTAACCCCAATCCCACGCTGGATGGGTGTCGTAAGAGGCGACTAAATCCGGCCCGCTGGTGGTAAGGCCCCTCAAGGGATTATATTGGTATTATTGATTTTAATTGTACATTAATACCATTATTACTATTATTATTTCTCGATGGGGTTCGTCTGGATAGCTACCACCCTTGAGCATAAGTCAGCCGCCAAACGACTCGTGTTCCGGCTGGGGGCTTGAGAGCCAGTTCTTTCTTTCTTTTTCTTCTCTCTTTCTTGGCCGGCAACGCATCCGTGATGCCTTTGGTGTTGCTGATGTCCATGGGCGACGATATCCAGTTACTATCAGGTGGATCGTCAGCTTGTTTGCCGGCTATATCCATAAAAAAAACATACTAATTAACAACTTTCACAGTTTTAACTTCAAAAAAACCATGGCAAGTGCATGTCAGGCCATGCGCAATGTAGGGTTCCGAAGTAGTAAGTTTATCGACTATTACTCATTAACTACTTATGCTAATCTTATGTTTTCATGTGATGCCCGGACAGACAAACAGACAGACAGACTCTATTATATAATTCTAAAAAAAATAATTTTGTGCTTTAACACGTTATTGAAGTGCCCTCTAATCGAAATATTTAAAAAATATTCAATGTACCTGTAATTCAAATTTGCCCTTTGAGTTTTATTATAGTATAGATTATCTGGATTCAGAAGGCACAGGACCGGTCAGAGTGGCGCAAGTTAGGTGAGGCCTATGTCCAGCAGTGGACCTCCAAGGGCTGATGGATGGATGGATGATAGATTATTCAATTTGTTCAATGTCAACTGTTCGTACAACTGAATTACGATTTTCAACCCCTTCCAGGATGAAATATAAAAAATGCTTAATTTACGTTGCAAGCCATAAATAGACAATTCATGTTTTAAAAACAAAGTTAATATAAAAATAGACATTACTTAAGTAAAAAAAATATTTCAATGCCATATTTAAGCTCCATCTTGCAAAATAGAAATAAACTAAGAAATGCATATGTATGCTTTATTATATTATGTGAAGAAAAGGTTTTTGTAAGTTTAAAACAAATTGACTCATTTTTTATTTTTCCATACAAACTTTCATAGCATATCCCCAGGGAACCTTTTAAGTGGAAAACCCTATTATTTAATTTGAAAAACTCGTTTTTCGGTTTTGGTATCGTGCAAGTATACTCGTAGATTTACAACTTGAAAAATCATTTATTTAGAAATCACAGACAGACACTTCAATTTTATTTATGTGTATTTGAATTATTGTAAAGTAAAAAATAAGAACTTCAGTGCTTCGCTTTGGCCTTGCAAAATATATAAAAAAACTAAGAAATGTATAATGCCATAATTTGTGTGAAGAAAAGGTTTTTGTATGTTTAAAACAAATTAACTCATATTTTATTTTCTCGCTTTGTTATGGAACCCTAAAAAATTGCCTATAATTTAAGTTGAAGAATCGATATCGTAGTAAAGTCCTGTTGAAATCCGTTCAGTGGCTTCAGAGATTAATGAAGATAAACAAACAGACAAACAAAAATTAAAAAGCTCATTTTTACGTTTTAATATTGTGCAAGTAATGATTTACAACATGAAAAATGCAGTTATTTCGAAATCACAGAGTCGTTGGCGTAAATCAACAAATACAGAGCCATCTAGTAGCCCAGATTGTAAACGATTATTTGTTGGATATCGTTTACTCATACAGACTTAATTTGCGTTTTTCTATCACTTCCAAGGTGTTTATAAAATGCTGAAATTATATTGGAGGAGATAGATACGCAAACAATATGCTCTTAATAACAAAATAAAAAATAGATATTTGAAAAATAAGCAATATTCACATTAATTTGTATTTTTTTTCTTTGTCTTGCAAAATTTTGAAAAACTGTAAAACACGTATTTCATCAATTTAAGCAAGGAATATTTGTTGCAAATTTGAAGTAAATCGGTTGATGTATAATTTTCCATACACACTTTCATCGCGTTTCCCAGGGAAACCTTTTAATTTTCCGGGATAAAAAGTATCCTAAAATATGACCCGGAGTATTAGTTACAATTGTACCAATTTTCATCAAAATCCGTTCAGGGGTTTTCATGTGATGCCCGGACAGACAAACAGACAGACAGACAATAATTCTAAAAAAAATGTTTTTGTGCTCTAACACGTTATTGAAGTGCCCCTCAATCGAAATTTTTAAAAAATATTCAATGTACAGAAAATTTGCCCTTTGAGTTTTATTATAGTATAGATAGGTAGATATATTATTATCAATAAACGTTTAAAATGCAGCAGTTTCTTAAAATTCAACATTTTCCTTAAGTTTGCCGCATGTTATTAGTTTCCAGAATTTTTTTAATGGAAATAGCCGGCAAACGAGGTGACGATCTACCTGATGGTAAGTGGCTATCGTCGCCCATGGACATCAGCAACACCAAAGGCATCACTGATGCGTTGCCGGTCAAGAAAAAAAGAAGAAAAAGAAAGAAAGAACTGGCTCTGATCAAGCCCCCAGCCGGAACACGACGAGTTGTTTGACGGCTAACTCATGCTCGAGTGTGGTAGCTATCCAGACGAACCCCTGCAGAAATAATAATAGTAATAATGGTATTAATTAACAATTAAAATCAATACTACCAATATAATCCGGATTAAGTCACCTCTTACGACACCCATCCGGCGTGGGATTGGAATTTGATCCTTGTTAGTGACACTATCGAATGGTGTAGGTAATAATATAGGGATGTGTTTTGTTTTCAACAGGTTCGATTCCTGACTAGGAATGTTCATTTTTCAAAAATGTAATGATGCAGTTTTATTTTTCATCAAAATTGACTTTCAGCATTTTTCGCTATTCTTCGTAGTTTTGGATTTACCATCCACGGACACTTGAAAAATTCACCCTGTATAAAAAGCAAGTGTATGTACCCAGACTTTTCTCTGTCACCACCAACTGGAATCTACTCCATATTGTACTGCTAGATACCCCTTGGTCTCCTGCTGCGAGTAAGGGAGTTTGGATGGAAGGGGTTGAATTTGATGGTTGTGGTTAGCAAAAATTTTTAAATCTATAATGCCTATCCTTTTCAATCACCTAAGGACTTTTCTAAAAATTCTATATTTTGCCAAATTTTTCTAGAATTCTCTAAAATGATGTAATATTCAAAAAAAATTAAGTGATAAGAGGTGATCTATCATTATCTAGAATGTTCTGTAATATGAAGAATGATCTAGAATAATTGAATTTAATTCAAAGACTCTAAAATGATTTAGAATGGTCGATCATCATCCAGAATGCTCCCAAACGTTTAGAATGATCTATAATATTCAAATTTATTGATTTCTGAAATTTAATATAATATGAATCTTCTAGAGTAATCTGATACTGGAAATTTCGATTGTTGACGTTAGACATAAGCAGAAACTCAGTAAATTTTCGTGAGTTTAATTCTGGTATCAATCAAACGAAGATCAATGGGAATCAAAAGTGAAAAGTGAACAAAGTCAAGTTTTTTCTATAACATAATAAAGAAATATACTATATATACCCGGGCAGCGCCGGGTTTTGCTGCTAGTTACTTTACAAAAAGATCTGAAAACCAAATGAAAAAAGGGTGCGTTTTTTCAACAACTTTCGGTTAGTATATAATAATTGTGTGTACCTAGATGCTTAAATAACAGAGTTTTATAAACCTTCAAAGTTTTAGAGAAGCTGCAGATTAAATCAGTGTAACACACGAAAGGACATTAATAACTCATTAGGTATCAGTCGTTGACTGCTGGTATCTTATCTGTGACAAGATCGACTACTGTTTTAAATTACAGTATCTATTGTTACTATGTATTACCAGTTCTACTATAATATGCTGGCATACTATAACACTAATGTTATATTATTGATATTATATTTCTTATTTATTAGTATTATCAATTTTATTTTTCTCTACACGCACTACTCTGTCCTTTGGATGTGTAGGTAAGTTCAATAATTCCAGTCAATGGTTGCCTGGAAGAGATTTCTGTTTTAGTGATAAGACCGCCAATTGTACGAGTACGTTCTTGTTTAAATGTAACTATTTATCATTAATAATTTTACCTATGTGTACAATAAAGATAATTTGTATTGTATTGTATTGTATTAAGTTATCTTTTGTATATGTTACTAAATTACAGTTTCTTCATCAATTTAGCCACAGTCATGATTCCGATTAGGCAGAGTGTAGGTTCGGACCTACATATTTACGTGTACTAATTTTATATAATACCTATCATCAGAATTTATGATTTATGTACGCATTCAGATATCCTTTGTGTAAGAAACAATTTCTACTAAGTACCTATGCTGTGCATCAAAAAAGAAAAAAGTTGAACTTTTAAGCACATAACTTCTATCTTTACTTCTTTACAAAAAATGCGTAGACGTCACGCACATCTCATGAAAATTATTATATAATTATGATCTTAAAATTTAAAACATTATAGAAAATAATCTGATTTTTCGTACGACCCGCCATCTATTGTCACAGATCTTTTCATGTTTAAAATAACTAAAGTTTCTCTGTTTTCAGCCAGATGGAAGCACAAAGTTGAACCTGCGATTAAGTTTAATTAATTCATGAAATTCCAAATCCATTGAACCTAATTTGTTATAAAGTAACTAACATGTATTTACCAAGTGTATCATAAGTCCAAAACTTTTCACTCACTTTTTGCTTATTATTTTTTTATTTATGATATTAAATGTTTAATGGTTAACTTTGTTTGCAGCTCCTGCCTGCAAGAGTATGTAGTTGTTGTAGTGTCATCTAGCGGGGAGTAGAATGTGACTTTTCTGATAGTTCTATGTATAATCTGTATCTATTTTTTAATCTGTGACATGGAATATATTGGTAAGGAGAGCCATCTCATGTGAGGGGAAAGTTGAAAAAGTGTCCAATTGTTTACTGAAAATAGAATTAGTTCCAGTACCTACCACCAGTAGGTAGTACTTAGTAGTTTTGGTAGGGCCCCTCGTATTATTTCTCCATGGGGTTCGCCTAGATAGCTACCTTTCCCTTGACCCTTGAGCATGAGTCAGCCGCCAAACGACTCGTCGTGTTCCGGCTGGGGGCTTGAGAGCCAGTTCCTTCTTTCTTTTTCTTCTCTCTTTCTTGGCCGGCAACGCATCAGTGATGCCTTAGGTGTTACTGGTGCCCATTGGGCAACGATACCATCACTTACCATCCGATGGATCGTCAGCTCGTTTGCCGGCTATTTCCATAAAAAAAAACATCCTAAGACAATAGCGCTGGCCTCGCAATAAGGACGATATGAACATAGCTGTTGACGCTGTTGTAGACGTAGCTGTGGAGTGAAGTTGGCTGAGTTCAATAAAATTTATCCTAGCGCACCACAGCGCCACCCGTTGTTGGACACTTTATATACAAAGATGGCTCTCCCTATACTCCATGCTCCACACGTCGACATGGGTAACGATACGTCTGTGGTAGTGATCAAATTACCAACTGCAAATAAGTGAAAAATATTTTTTGTGATGAAATACAAATTTTCGGTTTTTGGATTTTTCTGTTTAGGTACTTGTGTTATAAGACAATTGCTTCTTACTTATTGTTAGCATTGAAGTGTGTGAAGATTTTTCTCTGATTTAAGTGATTGCAGTCCTTAGTATTAGAATATCAGATATTAGAATTAATTTAAAATAGATACCTCCAAGCATTCCTGAGAAAATCAGAGATCTTAGACATATCTACCTTAGCAAGCATAAAAATGTTGAAATCCTCGTTTTTGCTTTTTATTTTGTTATTTTAACATTTAAAATGCAGTGAAATTTTTACTTGAAAGTAAAGTCTTGCTAGGGATGCCAAATATATTTTTGAACTTAATTATAAAATAAATGTAAAATAAGGCTTTGAATTACGTTTTTAGTTACCTACAGTATTTAGGGCATTACCTCATAGTTTTTATGTAAATAGCTGTCAAACGAGTAGAAGAGCCATATGACATTGCTTGGCCATCATCGCTCATAGACAAAAACATCGCTAATGCATTGCCGTCCAAGAAAAAGACAGAAGAAAAGAAGGAGTAGCTTGTTAGGCAGTCTTTGCCAAAAAAATATTATCTTTTTGTAATAGATATACTAAACGCCTCTTGAAATTTCAATCGGTACGCAAAGCGACATCAAGCAGGAGGCCGGTTTCAATCACACGACACCCTGTTCTGCCCGCATGGGAATGGGATTAAAAGGTCACTCCAATACGGTCAAAGAAAATAATACTAACTGAGGTACCGAAGTTTTGGCTTAATCTAAGCTAAGATTGTATAATATTTGTGTGCATTTGTAAAACGGAAGGTTTTTTTACGGAAATAGCTGGCAAACGAGCTAACAATCCACCTGATGGTAAGTGGCTACCGTAGCGCATGCGCATCAGCAACACTAAAGGCATCACTGATGCGTTGTTGGCCAAGAAAGAGAAGAAAAAAGAACTGGCTCTCAAGCCCCCAGCTGGGACACGACGAGTCGTTTGGCGGCTGACTCATGCTCTAGGGTTACCACCCAAGGCTATCCAAGCGAACCCCATGGAGAAATAATAATAATAATAATAATAATAATGGTAGGTATTAATTAACAATTAAAATCAATATTACCAATATAATCCCTCGAGGGGCCATAAAACCAGCGGGCCGCATTTAGTCGCTTCTTACGACACCCATCTGGCGCGGGATTGGGGTTAATATTCTAAGCCGCCCCAATACGGCTAAAATAATGAAGTTTAAAATAATGAGGTGAGGCGGGTTGACGTAAAGCAAGGTTACCTAGGTGACGTGAGGAGAGAAAAGGGGATGAGAGGAGAGGAAGCAAGAAGTGCAAAGACTATGAACTCAGAACGTGACAAGACGGAAAGGAAGTCGAACAAAATTCTACCTGCCAGCAAGTAAACCATCTTCGAGAACTGACAGTCATTAAAAAATAAGGGCAGATCACTTCAATATTGGCATTTAATTTGATTGCAAACATGGAGAAATCAATTAAAATTAAGTAACATAATAATTATAATAGAGAGTTATTCATAGTTCACCACAAGAAAACACCTATAACTATTTTCACTTCTATAACAACCATCTAACATTGATGCCTTTGATGTTACGCAAGTACCTACTGAATGAACGGCGTTTATTTATATCTACAAGTGATTACATTTGTTTATATCTTATAGTAATATATTAGTAGGAATAAAAATTGAAAGTCGTTAATTTTAACATAATTTATTAACAACCAATCGCTGCAGCGAAAAGGCAACGCGGTGACTGCATCTGAAACTCAACTTAGTTTATAAAATCCTGTATCCATTTCGGGGTGTAGAGTCTATCTATTTGGAGTCCAAGCCAACCTTCCCGGCTCATCGTGCATACTATAACCAATAGACTGGTAAATGGATTCAGGTACCCTCCAGCAAATGTTGCCGGTCTCTACACCACCCTGTTTAATCCTGACATTGATGGCGATGTTCATGTTTCGCTTGAGAGCCAGTTGATTATTTCTCTCCCTTCTTTCTTGGTCGGTCATCGATGATGCTGGTGGTGATGATGATGGTGACCACTTACCATCGGGTGGATAGTAAGCTAGTTTGTTGATTACCGTTACATTAAAAAATGTGCGGTAGATACGTTCTTCCTGGCTAGCCATTCTGCTTCTAAAATCGATCAACTAATTTTATTTACCTGATGAGGCATCCAGTTTTCATGAGATATTATATACAGCCAGATTGCCATACACCGTCAAGTTTACTGGAAGCCGCATCAAGTTCGCTGCAAACTCGACAAGTAAACTTGATCATGTATGGCCAGCTTTACGGTAGCGGTGTTGGTGATCCAATGCATACCGTCAAGTTGTCTGTGTGACCTTTTGCATTATTGATGTCTGAGGTGGCTCGTCTGCTGCTCTTTATCTAATGCCTATGAATAAAGCATTAAATTGCCTAATTAAAATTGCAAAGGTATGTATTACTTGACGAAAAGCATAATTATTATGTTTAATCCTGACATTGACAATAATTATGTACAATATATAACCGCTCGTTGTCTAATGCCTACAAATAAAGCATTTAATTACCTATATTAAAATTGTAAAGGTATGTATTATTAGATAAAAATAATATCATGTTTACCCAATAATTATGTACCTATACCTAATATGGAACACCTATAATACATATAAATATTCCTACATTTAAAATTTTAATGTTGACAAAAAAAAACTATACATATTTTATTAACAGTTGAGAATCGTGGTTAGAATAATGATTATCTTCTCTCCATATTGATTACGTAATATTACATTATAATACAAGTGTGGTATATTGGTCATTACACTCGAGGTGATATTGCACAGCGCGAGCCGAAGGCGAGTGCTGCAAGAAAACCGAGAGTGTAATGACCAAACCTCACGTGTGTCATACGACGTGTTTCAACACACTTACGAGTAAAAAAACAAATTATTCGTACTCAAATAAACAATGCTCACAGACCAGAAGGAAAGTTTGTTAAAAATGGCGCGCTCCGCGCTGATATTTTTTTTTCTGCGCGCGGCGTGTTAGCTATGCGCGAAAATGCACGAACAATTACGCTAAACAGCCAAAACGCAAAATGTAAAAAAATCTAATATTTATGTATTTATGAATTAGTTTCACGTTGAATTATTAATTAAAGTAAATAAGTTGTTGAAAATTTATCATATTCAAGGTGGTACACTTCTTTTTTTTTACAAAAATAGTGTTATTTTTAGTCTTATGTTGAAACGAAACGTATCTAAGTCAAAACTTTATACCATAAATAATATCTTTCAGCAAGGTACAAACTTAATTTGATGGAATATAAAATAAAACACTAGTGCGATCAAGAAAAAAAAGCACAAGTGTTTAATACCATGGTTTATGAGTGTAAAAGCCATGTGATAAAAACCAATTTATGAGCAAGGGTGTTGAAAAGACAGTTTGAAGTCAAAGTCAAAATCATTGACACATAATTTCTTTAACCTATCTACTACCATTTCGGAAAAGTGCGAAATGAAGGAGAAGAAATTACGAAAGAAACACACACATCTTGTAAAATAATACGAAGTACCTAAATAGTTTTCTAACCTACACGCGACTGGAAGCGATACAATTATTTCCAAGGGTTCTTGTCATTTATAATCGTCTATATTGTAGTAGACTTTACCTACATAGGCAATTAACTAATATACTAATAGTATATTCGTTCACTGTACATAGGTAAATAAATTAATCTCGAGTAACAAATTTATTGCAAAAACATACACAGAGTCCAATAAAAGATTGCTGTTCCTTACGTAGATGATACGAGGACACAACCAGATTCAGCCTATTTCGGTTTAGACAATCATTTGTGTATCACTATTAAGCTTGAACATCTTTAGTTACTAAAAAAATATTGTGAGGCTACCTACTCTCTGCAGATCTGATGATCTGATAATCAGCGGCTTTACCCTACAACAAAATACCATTTTAAGATTTAAGATTTATTATATTATTGCTTAACCATAGGAGTAAGACTAAAAATGGGCAATATAAACAAATAGGTATAGCAATTTCTACATCTGTTAACTGTTTTATCTTTCTAATGAGTACAAAATAACTGCTTAGTTTACATGCGAGACAATGATATTAACTATAGATACGTTATGCCCTTACAAATCAACCAAAAAATCTGTTCCGACCGAGCTACAACACACACACACACACACACACGTTAATCTTTTGTTTCACTATACCAATCACTATTACATTGGTAAATTATGTAAAAGGGATGGCACTACTAAAACCATAATAGTGAAAAAGACAACTAGACGGCCTCACTCAGAGGCAGCTATCAACTCGCACCTTCGGTGCAACAAAGGCACAACAGCTTTCTTTGTAATTTTACATGAGAGGACTTTAAGATTTTTTCACATTCGCATTTTTTTTCTTAATACTGGATTACTATATGTAATAGGTTAAAAATATATATACTATTAATTGTTTATAGTTTTTGCTATAGTTTCACATAAAACTCAATTTTACAGTTTTGGCTATTTGTGACTTTGTTGCACCGAAGGTGCGAACTGTCTGAATTAAAATCGCTATACTTTACTAAATTCGTCTGACGTAATTTCAGCGCCGTCTTGGCATATCTACCTCTTTTTTTTATAAATATAATATCATTGATGCGAGAATATAAATATGGTATAGGAGTGGGTATACAGGTGCCTGATCTGCGTTTAGAAGGTGACAGCTATCCTGGCGGATTTTTGAAGAACTCCCTGGCATATCTCTTTGAAAAACCTCAGAAGGTGGCTTACTCCACGTAAAAATATAACTGTGGAGTAGAGCGATAGACAAAATGTGAGTTAAAGTAATATATTGTGGTTTATTTCACACTACATTATACAACACTACAAAATGATTCCTTAGAATTGCTTGAATATTGCGATGAGTATTTTAGCGAGGAACGAATAGAACACAGAATTAATACGCAGCTCAAAGAATTAATTCATGATGAATGAATGAATCTCATTGGAACAATACATGTATGCTCGACCAACACAAACCACATCATGCAGCAGCTTTGTGGAATGAGGTAAAAAGAAATTGCTTTAAAATTAAAACATAAAACCCTAAAGCGGATGCGACATGCATTCTTGTATGTAAATTCCTTAAAAATTAAATATTCGTAACTAAAAAGATTCGAAACTAATTTCATATCCGTGACCGTATCCGAAACGTCCTAATATTATTCATATATCCTTATCCCGTTCCAAAATTTATTATCATAACATCTATGACATAAAACTATCCTGTCACATTCAGTCTCCGCCTTTATCTGAACATTTTGTATCGAATTTCGTTATGATTATGGACCGCCTTAAGGCTGCAGTCTTGCAAAATTCACTCGCGGCGAATTATTTGTACAACTTTGTATTTTTTTTTCATACAAAGTAATGAAATATCATAAAATATTATTATTACACAAAAGTAACCATAATATAAGTCATAGCTAGTTATTTTTTTTAAGTTCATCTAGGTGGATTTTGTTAGGTAAATCAATCGTTAAATACAGCTCTTTCGCGCCCAACGTCATTTCGAGTTATGTTTGTGAGCTTACTTTATGGAAACAAAGAATTAATTTACAAATCTGTTCAGCGCATAATTAGCTCAACATTCTTGTCTTAAAAATGCGCTGAATAGTTTTTTCTAATTATCTTTCATTTTCTTAATTCAGACATCACAATTCCTTCAAAATTCTCGGTTTTTATCTCTTTACAAATGGTTTGTTTCATAATAACTATGCATCGTATGTATGTAAATAATTGATTATTTTAATGCCACGAGTTCAATAAAGCAAATACAAAAAAAAAGTGCACCTAAATCACCTTACTCTAACAATAATAATAATCTCAAAAGACCTACAAAAAAAGAGTTTATAAACAAGAAATGCGAGGGAAATTCCTTCAGTGTTGCCAAGTTAGCCACTTTTTGGCTAGATCTGGCAACTTTTAAGATTCCTTTAGCCAAAAATGTCAAATATTCTTGGCTAAATATTTTAGCCACAATCCTAGCAACTTTTGAGGTTTGACTCGACAAGCTAATAATTACTTGACATTTAACCTAACCTAACTTAGTAGCCCTTACAGTATCACTCTACGTTACATATTATTATTTCTTAACATATTATTATTTCTGAACGAACATTGTCTATGGCATCTTGCTCGCGCTGGAATTAATAACCATAGAGTAACATTTTAAACATACGGGAAAGTCGGGAAATACCTACCTTACAGAACGGGCGACGCGGCGATTTTAAGTGATTTGGCTTTAACAGTTTTATCTTTACCACACTCAAATGCTGAAGTAGAAAGATTATTTAGTATGATGAGTGTGGTAAAGACAAAGCATAGAAATAAAATGAGTGTAGACACACTTAATTCTATATTAATAATAAAGAACTAAATTTAAATAAAAATAACCAAACATGTACTTCGTACAAAATACCGGCGGAAGTTCTAAGTCAAATCGGTAAAAAAGAAAAATATTCTTTCCTGGTAGCGGAACCAGATACTTCAACATCTAATTAAACCACTGATTTAATTTTTTTTACACAAATAAGTTAATGCTTGACCACAATCCTACCTGATATAAAAATAATTAAGTTTCCATATTTGATTTTATTAAAAAATAATTGTTTGATAGTGTTTTTTTTTATCTCCCGGTCCAAAAAGAAGGTACGAAATTTTTAGCCACTTTTAGCCACTTTAAAGGGTTCGAAATTTTGACATTCTAGCCACTTTTTAAAAGTGTTTTAGCCACTTATTGGTTCACTGACTTGGCAACACTAAATTCCTTAGTGGCCAATGCACGGCCGAAGCGTTCAGACGTGTAGTCCACGACGAATAAAACTGTTCCCTCTCACTCTAACCTTGCTCCGGCTCTGACGTAGATTGTGTATCGAAAGTTGCTCTACTTTATTATTATTTTTTATAATTTTTTGCGTGTTTTGTAAATATTTGTGTATCAGTAATAGTTTTGTACATAATTATTTGATTTCAATATGGATCGTAAACTTAAACAATATGCATCAACACGCCAGTGAGGTACATTAGTAGTAATGCTATCGATACTATATAAATACCTAAAAACGGTTCAACTAGTTCGTTATAGACTGTAAGTAGAACTATATAACTATATAGTTATCAGACTGTTAGTAGAACTCATAGTTAATATAACTTGTCTTCTAAAAATATAGTACATAGTTATATCAATTCCTACATTTTTTCCTCTTTATTTTCTTTAAGAAGGAGCTAATAAGAAAGAAAGAAAGAAACATTTATTCCGTCATGAAAATAACATGGTACATGGGTTACAAGGTTAAACTACGGTGAAAGAAAAAGTACTAACAAAATGTAACCCTTTACTAAATTATTGCTTGACATGAAACATAAAAAATTTAGCGGGTACCATGTCACCTGACGAAAAAGGACTACCCTCTGCCTGTGCCATGGAGCGGCTAGGAACCAACCACGGCTGCTGATTTACAGTGTAGTCCCCTTTTTCGTGTAGTTTCACATGTGGCGTCAATCTTATTAATATTGTATATTAATATTATTTTAGAAGCAGGTCAATCCAAAGTTGAAGATAATTTACAACTTAATTATTTATTTTATTTAATTTCATGTGTATATGATTAAATGATACTTATTAGGGATATAATATTATAAAGTGGGAAATAAATAATTATACAAACTATAAAACATACAGAACAAGTGTACATAACAAGTGTACATGTATACAACTACTCATCTTAATATGTTTAAAGGGGGTTTTTGTTGTCATGTTATTGCGCTTCAATTGATATACACCTATAGCTTACACCTATATCCATTTAGGGCAAATATTACCAATTATAAACAAGAAGTGATTTCAACGAAAATATAATTTCACGCTGTACTATATTATCACCCCTATTGAACGTTGAGAATACCAGATTGTAATACTAGATTAATTACAACATCTATACCAGGCATTCAAAGCATCTATACTAGCAACAAGGTGATTATTTTACCAAAAATTGGTGTGACCGTATCCGGTAAATTCCACCAGATCCGGTATACGTAAAAAACGTCGGACCCGGCCGGATTACCGGATCCGTTTTTCCTTATTGCAATCCCTAGTTCTATCATATTATTATATACCTATCACGTCTGTGGAGTTTCGCTAGCTAATTTAATTTGAAATGAAATGAAATGAAATGAAATGAAATAATCTTTATTCATGTAGGTATCACTGATACTCTTATGCACGTCATTTTTTTTAATCTACCAGCTTTTCGGAAAGGTGCTTTGTCATGGAGGAGAAGAAAAGCCGTAAAGAAACTCCTCAGCACATCTTTTAAAACTAAAACTTATATCTATTACAAAAATAGGTATTCTCTAACCTGTGCAGAACTGGTTGCCTAGCTAGTCATTTCCAAGCATCCTTGTCATTTAAATATTCATTTATGCTATAGTAGCCCTTGCCTAAGAGCTGAGCCTTTACACGTTTCTTAAAAGATTCCACTGGTAAGTCACGTATTTGTTTTGGGACTTTATTATAAAATTTTATACCTAGTCCCATAAAAGAACGTTGCACTTTAGAAAGACGGTACGAAGAGGTAGCCAATTGATGCATCCTTCTTGTTTGACGATTTGAAAAATCACAATTTTGTTTATATGCAGTTATTATATGTATATTTATACATTATTATTATATGTATATGTATACAGTTATTATGTCTATATTTGTTTAAATTTGACTCGCAAGGACTCCCTTGATTTTAGTTTATAAATAGCTCTAATGGCTCTTTTCTGTAATACAAAAATTTGTTCTATACCGGCTGCTTTGCCCCTGTAGTTAGGCCCTAAACATGAATAATATAACTACTTACCTTTGGATTCTATTTCTCTTCATCACTTCTACGTTGGAACCCAATTTTCCATGCATTTTTTGCATTTGGTGCATTTTTTGTGTTTGCTTTATTGAACTCATGGCATTAAAATAATCAAATTTTTTCATACATACGATGCTTATTTATTATGAAACAAACCATTTGTAAAGAGATAAAAAACAGAGAATTTTGATGGAATTGTGACCTCGGAATTAAGAAATGAAAGATAATTAGAAAAAAATATTCAGTAAATTTTCAAGACAAGAATGTGGAGCTAATTATGAGCAGAACAGATTTGTAAATTAATTCTTTGTTGCCATAAAGTAAGCGCACAAACATAACTCTAAATTACTTTGGGCGCGAAAGACCTGTATTTAACTATTGATTTACCTAACAAAATCCACCTAGATGAACTTAAAAAACTTAAAATAACCAGCTATTACTTATATTATGGTTATTTTGTGTAATAATAATATTTTATGATATTTCACTACTTTGTATGAAAAAATGTACAAAGTTGTGAAAATAATTCGCCGCGAGTGAATTTTGCAAGACTGCAGCCTTTAGATTTTCTATATTGGGGATACTATAGAACACAAAAACACAGACAACTCTTCTATAGAAAAAAAAAAATACTTAGTAGAGCAACTTTCCGAACTAGTCAAATAATTACGCTATGTAGGATGAATGCGGGGACTGCGGGGAGCCTACGTGCAGACGCTTGACGTTTGGACTAGCCGCACGCGATTCTTATTTTGTGAACTACGAGACTAGGCCCTTAACATCCCTTCAATGTATTTTGCTTTGAATTTCACTCGCTTTTTAATTTTTAACATCCTGTATTAAATGACCGATATTAATACTGTCGGGATCCATCCATCAGCCCTTGGAGGTCCACTGCTGGACATAGGCCTCCCCAACTTACGCCACTCTGACCGGTCCTGAGCCTTCTGAATCCAGCGGATGCCCGCTGTCTTCTTCAGGTCGTCAGTCCACCTAGTCGGGGGGCGTCCTATGCTCCTTTTTCCGAGACGTGGGCGCCATTCGAGGACCTTTCCTCCCCAACGGTTATCGGTCCTTCGCACTATGTGGCCAGCTCATTATCACTTCAGCCAGATAATTATTTGAGCTATGTCGGTTACCCTTGTTCGTCTACGGATCTCCTCATTTCTGATGCGATCATATAGAGAAATATAGTCCGCTGCGCTACTCTGAGCTTGTGGATTAGGCCAATAGTAAAGCACCACGACTCAGATCCGTATGTCATCACTGGCAACACACATTGCTCGAACACCTTCGACTTCAGGCACTGAGGTAGTATTTTGGACGAGATATGACGCAGTTTCTCGAACAGCCCATCTGAATTGGATTCTATGAGTGACTGTCGGGAAAAATGTCCTCAACACAGGCAACACCTATGGCAAAAACAATACAGTGGGTACAGCCCACTTGTGCCGACGTCGATAAGAAAAGCTATGGGTATCTAAACCTGGATAATGGTTAGCGAAGGCCTATATCAAGCAGGAGACTTTTAAAGACTATCGGATGGACGGATGGCCAAAACTAAGCGGGGAAGAAGAAGAATGGTACTTAGCTAGGATGGTACCAAAACCCTATCACAGCCTGTCATTGTACATGATTAACGTCAACATTAAACTGGATGGTTCTGGAACCAGCGACTATTGGGCAATATTATACTGCAGGTAATTAGATATAGTGCAGGTAAATTAAAGCACCTCATTGCTAAATTTTAGGTAATATGCACCATAATAAATGAGCTTAGATTGCAATTGCATAATTATGCAATATGCAAATTTATATAATCCAAATCCAGTAATTAGCTGGTAATTATCTTATTATTATTATGAGATCTATAAAGGCGTAACTAGTTATGCTTTGCTAAAATGTTATCCGAACAAAATTAATGGTCCCAAATCAACCTTAACATTGGCTGTTTTATATAACTTTTTCATTTTTAGGGTTCCGAAGAAAAATCTGAACACCGTAAAAAAGAAGAGAACAGAAAAATCCGAACAGTTTTGTCATCTCCGTCGGTCCGTCCGTCCGTCTGTTCGAAACAAAGCACCAGAATATTAGTGCTAGAAAACTATAATTTGGCATGAATATACGTATTTATTAAAACTCCAGAATCGTAGAATAAAATATTGAAAAATATTTATTTCAGGGTACCTCCAATGTAAATAACATGGGGATGATTTTTTCCGTCGCGTACCCCATAGTGTATTGTTGAAAAAGTGTTTCAAAAATTTCATGGGCATTATTGGGCATCATTTTTAGATTTACGAATCCGTCTGCGAAACATTTGGCTTTAATGTGTTACTTTAGATAAAAGTCAAGTGTCCCCTCCTGCGTGCTAAACGGTTGGAGTTGGACAAGTGAAAAAATTCTCAAAAATAGGTTATTATGGTGAATTTACAAGAAAACCTATCTCGACTATGTTAAAAATTAACTACTTAATGAGTAATAGTCGTTAAACTTCTACTTCGGAACCCTAAATTGCGCGTGGCCTGACACGCACTTGCCCGGTTTTTTCGTACTAACAAGGTGTCATTAATGTAGCACATTTGTTGTCTGAGCAAATTCAAAGTTTAAGTACAGTTTATAGATCTCACCCTAAGCCAAAACTTTTCTAGTCGTGTTGCTCTAGCTATCCAACGTTCGAGACTATGGCATGAGACATCCTGTTATGTGGTGCCTATACGATCATACGGCATGACAAGCATTTACGTACAGAGAAGGAGATCTCTTCATTATATGTACTATTTAGGCTGGCATAACGAGCTTTTATGACGGTCCATGATACGGCATGGTCATGAACGTAAATAATACGTCGTCTTAAGACCGCTTTATGTAAAGGTAGTATGATACTACTTGTTGCGTAAAATCTGTAATCTAATAACCAATAACTACAGTTTGAGAGCCCTTCAAAACAAATTCACAAATTCATAAAAATGCCACAGTTTATATCTTCGAAGGTCTTCATATCTTGGTTCTTGAAGTTAAAGTAGCGTGGTCTTCCAGCCGTGAGATACCTGTAGAGACGAGCTTCTGATCTCCACTAAACTACAAAAGCCCGGATCTACAGGGTAGATCACGAATGTGCCATTTAGTTTTTTCTTTTTTCAAAGATGTTCTTGTTTCTTCTTTATTAATTCTTGTTTCTTCGTCTCTAAGACTTCGATCTTCCTTCTTCCGATTTAGAAGCAGCTGGATCTGAAATATTAAAAGGTGTCGATTTAATTTTATTCGATCTCATTTTAGGCATCTATGAGATTTCTTCTTACTTATGGAGCACAACTATTTTTAAAACGCTTTTATTAGGTAGACCTATAACTGACTATGTTATAATAATCTTAGAACCGGAACTTCGCATGCTTCTAATTTTATAGTTGTTGCATATTAAAATTTACCATGTATGTGTAGTTTGATGACTATACATTAATACTACTTTATTTTACTTTACTTTATTAACCGACTTTCGTGTTTTTCTCTTTTGTCCAATGGTTAGCTGGTAGAGAATGCATTAAGCATTAAAATCGCCATTTGTACCGTAATATTCCTATTGTGGTCAATAAAGGTTAAATAAATAAATAAATAAATATAAATTAATACGCTAGACACCACCACACTGTTCTATCGAGGAGTTAAATGTGTTCTCTCAATGAACTCTTCTCTCAAACCATTGAGGAACCAATGAGTGGTGTTAGGTTACTAGATTTGGAAGTCACTAAGTTCTAATTACGGAGTTAAGAAAATCCTTTTACGTGTTTGTAAAATTTAAATACTATCTACTACCTATTACCTAATATGTAATACCTATTATCTAATACTACCTATTTTACAGTTGATCATAAAATAGAATGCCAAGCCGGGCCAAGCTTGAGTGTATTCGGATTTTGAAGATGACAACACTATGCAAATTGTCTACTCCATACAGGAATGTAGCGGAATAACCGAGAAGAGCTACTGACTTGCCTTTTTTCTCCGATATATATAAAGTGCAGATACAGCTAATATGTTATAAATATTATAAGTAAATAAAATATTCAGTGTTGACGAATTTTATAAGTAAATATAATATTCGGCAATTTTAAAACATATTTAAAAGAAACATTTATTAATAAAATATTATATAGTTATAAGTTAAAACTAAATAGCCATAATACAGACATAAAGAGGAACTCAAACATCGCATAGTTTCAACATTCAATTGCGGACGGAAAATCTACTGAAAAAGCATGACGAAGAATCACAAATCAGGCGAATCGGCTTCAAAAATTCCTGGGACGCCCACAAAAAAATAATCTCAGCCTCTTTCCGCAAATCATTGCGACTATTGTGTGCCGATAATGTAGTAGCGGAAAGCGTGTCTAACAAAAAGCTTCCCTTAATTGCACGAGGCAAGAGCATTGAAAGGCGAACGAGCTTTGTTTCCCGCGAGGCCTTTATACGAGATCGCTTGATTCATCAATTTCTTCAGATTGACGCACCCGACCGATTGAGATTTAGTTTCGCTATTCCAACTAATTCGCGCAGACGTTTAACCTCGCTTGTCTTTCACGCTCGATACTTACTAAAAACAACGTACCTAGAGTGCACCCAGTTTGACGTAATTAATCTAGCTTTTCTTCAGAGTGCTAATGAATATTAAGCAAATACTTCAGTCTGGGGCTGCCAGGATCTAATATTTAGAGCTTAATTACCTAAATAATTGAGCAGCTCTCGGCGAGTCTGATGTAGCACGCTTTCGCCGTACAAACGATGATGAATTCGTAACTTAACGTACGGATTTATTAGCACATATGAGAATTAAGTACGTCCTAATTGACGCTCATTTATAAATCTAACAATGAACCGTGCGGGTAGCTATCGTGTAGATATCTACGACCAATTAGTGCAAATAGGTGTAGAGCGTACTGTATTCGGGGGAATGAACTGTTCCTCGGTAGGTTCCACCCTCTGCCTCCCTTGGTCTGCGTTGTGTCCTCCTGCCATCATTAATCTTGTGCGCTGAACAAAGAGTACCTCCCTATAACAACTTGAGAATTGGTGATGTCGATAATATAATAATATATAATAGTAGATGTGAATGATAACTCAGGGGATTTGAGAAGGAGCGAGTGGGATTTCACAACTCAGCGTGATATCAATTTTAACACTCATCTGATTGATATTGATCCTGAAGTTATTCGAATTAGGTACCTTAAAATCTTCTCCCATAAGAGCGTTTAAACATAAAATTCTCGTTTTGAGTAGATGCCAGCTTTAGACATTTTACTCCAGACTATTTTACACTATTGCAAGTATGTGAATTTCTTTTAAGAGAATTCGCAGACAGTCACATTTTATCAGCTCTTACAATTCCCAGATCCCGTCTGCCCCATTACCAGTAACTCTTACATGTAATGCAAGTCGCAGTCTAATGAAATATATTTTCATTTTATTTAAAGAACTTCTCAAAGGCTCGTTTCCTAAGGCTCCGTTATACCAGATAAATGGTATGATTATTCTATGGAAAAGAGGCAATAAATATACGTATATCTATTGAATATCAGTAAATCTCACCTGTTCAATTGTTTTCTAGTCGGGCACGTGGAACGTTCGATATCAGGTTGTTTTCCCACGGGTTGGCTCTGGAACATTCGAACCCAAATGTTACATTTCAATATGCTTTTACTTTACCCCATCCCACATTTTATATGAAAGCAATATGTCTAGAGCCGCCAGTAAAACACAGCCGTATATCATGTTTACAGAACAGAAAGTTTAACGGCAGGTCCGAATGAAAAAAATGTTTACGACATTTGTTTGCAACTGAATAATAAAGGTACATGTTTTCTTGTATGGGTAATAATTGGCACATAGGTATATACGTACTCGTACATATATGAGATAGTATCTAGGTACCCCAATTCTGCCTCGCTCTGTTTGCCATTGTGTTCGTCGCATAGAAATGTAATAGATAGAATGTCTATGCAATAGTTTTTAAGTGAAATACAGTAACTAATAAAAAGAACTTAGTAGTGAATTAGAGAATCGATAAAAAATGCTTCACTGATAAAACACATATTATCATTATTGAAGCAATATAAATAAAATTTTAGTTTTCCCCAGTTTTAATGTTATATGTTTTCAATAAAACGTTGCTAAGCAATGGTTTCAAAACCAAATATTTTTTTCTTTCTTCTCATTCTCCTTTATTTGTATCTAAGTAAAAAAATCAGTCAGTAAAAAAATTAAGTGATATAGTTTTACGGTTATGGTATTAAAACAATTCCTATCTCGTAAAATTTCATTTAAGCCATTATTGCGTCTCATATTAACATTTACCATTCCTCTCTTAACGAATTAAATACAATTTGTTCAACGAAATTTAACATCATTCCGAGAGGATTATGTTTCATTATACTCCCTCAATAATTAAATTTTATGTCTAAACTCCGACGTTTAATTTATTTGAATTGCTATCTTCAAATTTCATTTAGCAATTAGAAGATAAAATCCTTTGTAATAAATATTGAACATCACACTCCATCTTAAATCGTTTTTATCCTGTGGGTATCAATATATTTTATGAAAATATTTACAAAATTAATACTAAACGATTAAGCCTATGAAAACTTGGCTGAAAACTTATTGAAACTTTGGCTAAATATTATTGTCATTTTAGTTCATGATAACACACGGAATGCTAATCCAGGAAAGAAAGAACAAAAGTGTGTGTACATGTATTAGTTATGTTTGTGTGTGAAAGTGAGATCGAGAGAGAGTCAGTTCTACTTAGTATTTTCTATCTATCTAACAGCCGCTTAAAGTCCACTGCTGGACATAGGCCTCCCCTAATTGGCGATATTGTGACATGGGCATTAGACATGATTTTTGTCTTGCCCATTCCAATATTCGTCTATGATATATTTGTTACGTGCGGCGATCGAACCATAGACCGCTCCGCAGATAGAGTCTGAGACGACCCACCTAACTACATGCGCCAATAATTTCAACTCACAATCAATGTAATTATTGAAACGCATAAAATAACGCTTAATAATAAATGCAAGAAAAGTATGTATAATTCAAAATGAACCGCCATTCATTACCATAAGAAGTCTCTGCACTCAGTCGCAAATACGGCACACATTAAACTTGTTCACATTAAACACAACTTTTCTCCTAATACAAGCCTAACGAGCCAACTTTTGTTATATGCTCTTTAGAGATTACCTATTTTCACTAAGGTAATTAAAATCTTCCCATGCGTGGGTAGATTATAAAGTAAGTAGAAAAGTGTTGGAGTTGGATGGGTGACCGCAAGTGGCAAAAAATTCTTGAGCGTTTCCATGCTTCGGAGGACACGTAAAGCCGTCGGTCCCGGTTGTTATCATATGATAACAGTCGTTAAGCCATGTCGGAGGCCCTCGGGCGGTTTGAAAACTTCCGACATTCGGGTTGGCCACTAATCCCTCCACCAATCCGCACTGAAGAGGAGAGACCCGTGCCCAGTAGTGGGCCATTAATGGGTTGAAGCCAGCCAGAAAAGTGTTTTATAGGACCAGGTAGCTAACAAAAATTCTAACACTTGGGTTGGTCAATATGTCGAGCAGCATGGAGCAATGGAGCAGCAAATGCTCTAAACTTCCTTAACCATAAAGAGATTTCCCACGAAATCGATACAAAAATAACTTGCATGTCAGTCTTTGATGAATGAACGCATGAAAAGAGCGCGTATTATCTACGCTTGATTTTTATAACATCTTCTATACGAAAGAGTTAAAATACTTGCTCCGTTTACTTTTGGGTTTGTACACCTAATGGCGGATGTAATAATCATACAGTGCGGCATTACTCTTGGTACTATAATAGGAAATTAAAAAAAATACTTATCTGATGTTATAAAGATCAAAATCAAGAAAAAAATATACAGAGTTAAATGTTTACAAGGAAATCTTTACGAATATGCTAGATTTACAGAACGAAACCCTACGCCAAGTGACTCCAGTTCTGACTGAATCAAGTCTTTAATAATTTAAAATTTTATAACATTATAAAATTATTAATATTCCTTTAAATACTTTTATTCCCACAAATAATGCAAACAGATTTCGCTTATAAAGGAGAATGCCCATAGCCAGTACTCTAAAAAAAATAATTGTGTCACAATGATTTTTGGACAAAAAATTTAATTAAAATATTTCAAGTATTTTACCCTATTTCCTAAAAAAATCCTTATTGGGAATAATTTTCTGAAATTAATGAGTAACTTTACTTCCGTTTTACAAAAGAAAATCATTGGGCCATTTATGTTTGGATAAGGGCCAATCAGGAATCTTGTAAGATCCTTCGGGCCAATAGGTTGCATTGATTCGACTATAATTATGATACAACAGTTATGCCGGTCACTCACATTCGTTCAAATACGCGAACCCGCATACAGTGTAGGACGATCTTCGCGAATGACTATGCGAAGTTTTCGATACATTCGTGGTTTTCCAAACTGTGTCGGTTTTTTGTCGCACATCAAAGCGCGCGAACCTCTAACCTTCGCGTGGTCTCCCACACATTCCTGCGACCAGTTGCATACATGATTAAAAAGGTGATGCATGTCTTAATTTTTCATAATTCGTGGCGTATAATAATTTATTTAGGTACCATTTATTTTCTGCATTGAAAATGGATTGGAATAACATCAACATAATAACAACAACAAGACTGAACATTCGTGTTAGAGGAATCGCAAATGGGTTTGCATACTCATATGCAAACCATTTGATTGACAGCCCTTCACATACGTGCAAACATTCGTAAAAATGTCAAACATTTGCGCGCATGTGAGTGACCGGCGTTATAGTATAATATATCCATGACAACAAACTAGATGACGTAAGAGCACTGTCAAATGAATTATTTTTTTATAGAAAATTATTATAATCAGCCAGGAGTAATAGTGTTCTGTGATTATAATACATTACAAACTACATGGTGATTGGGGACTGTCAAATGAATTTGAAACTTAAAAGATAGACATTAGATACGCAATCGACTTTAATACGCCTACATAGAGTCCATATTACTGTGAGTTTACTATAACCCAAATACAAATAAATTTTGTTTAAAATCTCTTATTTCCTAATATTAACATTGACTAAAGTTAGTATGTGTAATTTATTAAGATAACATAATCAAATAAAGGTATTTTTATCAAGACACAAAAATGTTAAAGTCAGTACATTTCTCCATACTAAATGGGCATTCTCCTTTTATGGCGATAAATGTGTCGACGTTTAATAAAGAGTATCTATAGCGTTGTTTTTTAATATTATACCTACTTAGAACATTACGCTATTACACATATTTTTACAAAATTTCGATTAGGAGGCACTTTAATGACGTGTTAGATGTTAGATTATTGTCTGTCTGTATGTCTGTCCGGGTATCACATGAAAACCCTTGAACGGATTTCAACTAAAATTGGCAAAGTTTTTATTTATAAGTTTTTATTTATAAGGTCATATTTAAGAATACTTCTCATCCCGGAAAATTAATAGGTTTCCTGCAAAACCAGATGAAAAATTGTACGGATTTTTTTTAAACATCAACCAATTTGCTTCAGATTTGAAAAAAAAAACATTCCTTGCCTTAATTAATGGAATATTTATTTTCCAGTTTTTCAAAATACAGCATGCAAAAGAAAAAAAAATTATGTGAATATTTTTTATTTTTCAAAACTCTCCCGGAAAAAATATTTTATCATGGGTACATAAATTGCTAAATATAAGTACTTCAATATAATTTCACGGTTTTTTAAATTTTCTTCTGCAACAAGTATAATTTAAGTAAAACATAATTTCCGTATGCAAAGCTGCAGGCAACAGCTAGTCAATCATAAGAAAGACACACAAAATGACAGTTCTTTATAACATTGTCGTAAATCCTTGAAAATGTGTTCTTCTTCTTAGTGGTACACTCCTGGCGGAGTGGTCGTGGTCATAGATTGCCTGTCAATTTGGTAGCAGCCTTTGCGACATTTCTCCATCTCTCCCTATTCACACTGCGCTGCGCTTCCCTATTCCCAAGTCTCACTGCGTGTACATTCTGTAAGGTTACACTTTGTGGCCCTGTGTGTTTTTTAATAATGTCAGTCCATCTTGTGGGCGATCGGCCGCGAGGACGTTGACCCTCTACTCTACCTTGTACCACTAATCGTTCCAGAGAGCTTTCATTGCGGATGATGCGTCCAAACATTTTAAGAATTCGTAGTTGCACAGTCGACGAAAGTCTTTGTTTGACGCGAAGCTCTTTCAAAATGAAAATATTAGTGCGACGGTCAGTCCACTTTATCCTCAGCAAGCGCCACCAGCACCACATCTCCAGGGCGTCAATCTTTTTACGACACATTTGGTGGATCGTCCATGTTTCAGCTCCGTACAACAGGATAGGAAATATTAAGCAATTCATTAGGCGAACCTTGGTGTTTTTGGTAATGCGGCGATCTTTCCATATCTTCGTGAGCTTTTCCACGGCTGATCGTGTCATGGCACACCGTCTTTTAATTTCTTCCTCACAATTACTGTTATTTGTAATGGTGGATCCAAGGTAGATGTAACTCTGGACAACTTTGCAGTTAGCTATTTGACGTAAGTCAGGTCTGTTGTTCGTTTTACGATCCACTACCATCATTTTGGTTTTATCACGGTTGATAGTGAGGAAAATGTGTACGGGCGTTTAAATTACAGAAATAAAAAATTGGTTAACCTATTGGTACAAATTATACAATTAATATTCCCACACATATTCATAAACATATAGATTTTATTAATGGCCGATAATTCACATATAAAACACGCATAAAAGCGCAGTGGCCATTTTGCCCTAAGGTTCAGTTCCCCGAAAGGCTTGGCTCGATGCCAGCGCGACCACGCAAGATTTATATTCAGAGGCATATTTCCATACGTACGATCGATACGCCATCGCCCATAGGGCCATTATATTTTGTCTAGCCGCATATTTTTGTGTTTGTAGTTGAATATTTAGCCAGACTCGTTTTTATATCAAAACTATGTCGTTAAATGTTAAAAAAGCTTAATCACTTTTCTGTAATCGCATCAGGATTATGCTATAATAAAATTACATTATGTAAAGATTCAAGAATACACAGTTTCTGCTTAGCTTAATACATTGATGAAGCATAAATAAAACATAATGACATTTAATTACATTAGGGGGGATCTTTAACATTTAGTGGGACTTGACAAAACATTTATGAATATGAAGAAAACAGAAGGGTATAAATAAACTGTGAAAGAATCAAAACAATATCAACAAAACACACGGACATATTCTGGGAAGTAATTATATATAAATTAGAATAACTAAGCAAGAGAAAATTAGAAGGCAGAACTCGGACTTTTTCTTTAAAGTACAAACAAACAGAACGGCGAACTGGCTGGAAGGAAATTAAAGCTGGCGTCAAATAAAACAAATTAAAAGTCGTTCTTAATGGCACCTTTTTGCGGAGTTACAATTCCCAATTCAAAAGTCCGTCAGTTTTTACCTTTTGTAATAAAGCACTGTACGGTGGTATCGGGATAGACGGGAGATTTTAATAACTACCTGACACTATTTACGCTCTGTGTGGCTCCTCACATACCCAAAACGAAAATTAATTTTCTTTGGAGCTTTACGTATTATTAATACGCAAGTTCGTACTTACAGTTTTCTAATTTTTTTATGGAAATAGTCGGCAAACGAGCTGACCATCCACCTGAAGGTAATAATAATGTTAATGCGCTATCGTCGCCCATGAACGTCAGCAACACTAAAGGCATCACTTATGCGTCGCCGGCCAAGAAAGAGAGAAGAAAAAGAAAGAAAGAAAGAACTGGCTCTCAAGCCCCCAGCCGGAACACGACGAGTTTGGCGGCTGAAAGGGTGGTAGCTATCCAGGTGAACCCCATGGAGAAATAATAATATTAATAAGGTATTAATTAGCAATTAAAATCAATATTACCAATATAATTCCTCCGAGGGGCCCTATTACCAGCGGGCCGGATTTAGTCACCTCTTACGATACCCATTCGGCGTTGGGGTTAGTATTCCAAGCCGATACGGTAAGAAAATTCTAATTTTGCATTCTGATTATAATTATTTAATTAACGTTTATATCATAAATAAACGTATTCTAAGTTATATAAGTTTATAAGTTACATTATGAAAACAGCGTGTGTTATTAATGTAACTTAAACTAATATAAGTTTACGTACACAATTAATTTAACGCACCCAAAATAGGTTCTACACAATAACGGTTGGTTAAACTTAATGGCGTTCTAGAGAGTAGCTATCTGCTACGTAATCCCATTAAGCGAAGCCACGAGTAGTATCCGAATGGTTGCCAAATAAACTTGGCTTGTTTATAGAAGGGCTTGAAATTTCAGACTTTAGGAGTTTATAGTATACCTATACTGCTTGTACAACTGTCTGATCTATCCCTGCTTTGGAAACTTGTATTCTCCTGTATATATCGGTACACGAATACCTATCAGGTAGCAGTAGATTTAATTTAAGATTTTCTTCATTCAGCAGAGTAAATCACAAAAAGAGAAATTACCGGGCGTTACCGTAGTGGATACCATGTTAACTAAATTCCAATATTAGAATGTTAAAACTTTAATTATTTGGCAAAAGTAATTTCAAACTTTTAATACGAATACCAAACTACGAACTGCACATATCTAGGTTCGTAATAAGGAGTTAGTGTACTTCATTTGAAGTCGGTTTTTTTTTGTTAAAATTTTAGATTATTATCCTGCCTAAGTATGTTACTCGTTGCATACACAAGGAAATCTACTGTGGGGTGGGTGTTTTATAAAATTGATTAAAAGTATCAAAAAATCATCACAAAACATACAAAATATTAAGCCAGTTACATTAAAATGTTTCACTTAGGTTTGTATAATATATCTGATGATCAGTCTTACTTAGAGCAGCTATAATAATCCTAGCACAAAGCTAGTCTGGATCTGTTAGAGCAAATTGCATTTGCATGTCGTAAATTTCCTGCAGCCACTTTACGCGGAGTCGTTATTTGTATCGCTAGACGCTGTATAATCGTAGCATTCGTAGCACAGATATTTGTATTCTGTAAACGTTGGAGATAAAGACGTTTAATTATAAAGACTTAACAGTTCGTAAACACTATTGGTTATAATGATTTCATTTAATAATATTTGCACGGTTTAGTAAACCCGCTGTTATGTTTTTTCTTTAATGGAAATAAAATTCGCCCATGGACATAGCGACATCAAAGACATAACTGATACATTACCGGCCAAGAAAGAGAGCAGAAAAAGAAAAGAGAACTGGCTTTCAAGCCCCCAGCCGGAACACAACGAGTCATTTGGCGGTTGACTCAAGGACAAGAGTGGTAGCCATCCAGACAGACCCCACGGAGACTATGTTTTACTAAACCATTAAAATCTTCTGTCCTTATTCATAAATTTCTTAATATTACTTTCATTGCATACGCTAAGCTACAGTGCTAATTGTATATCTAAAAGGATGATTAGAGAAAAATCTGAGAATTACTCGTAAAACTACATAAATCGTTTATCTCCTGGTTTTTCCTCTACATCACGAAACCACAATGGCGTAGGACAAACCTTGTGTCATTATCTACACAAGGGCCTTCATTTATCATCGAGTCTTTATATATTACGCTTTCTGCTTACCTTTATACTTTTACGTATTTTTAAGAAAATCCACGGTAGGCAGGTATATAAGAGCTCAATAGCATCATTGGCATCATCATCTTATACCTACGGTAATTTCATGCAACCTTTATAGAAGACGTGTACTAGTTACATTTATGCATTTATTTATGTACCTATATAGCATCTAGGAGTGCCAGTTACAACTGAACATCGGAATAGTTCTTTATTTATTTATTTACACTTTATTATACCCTTTTAACTAAGTGGTACAAAAGGTGGACTATAATTTTTGTATACGTTTTAAGTATACGTATGTAAAGTATAGTGTGGTTATTAAGGCATTATCTAAATGTACTAGATGTTGCCCGCAGCTTCGCATACGGAAATTATGTTTTACCTTATTTGTACCTTTTGCAGAAGAAAATATTTTTTATATTGAAACCTACGATACAATCACAAAGGATTCCGCCAGGAGCGGTTTTTGAAAAATAAACAATATTCACATTAATTTGTATTTTTTTTTGTTTTTCTTGCAAAACTTTCAAAAAATTAAAAATGTATGTTTCATCAATTTAAACAAGAAACATTTGTTGCAAATTAGAAGCAAATTGGTTTATGTTTTATGAATATTCCATACAAAATTTCATCCCATCCCCAGGGAAACCTTTTAGTTTTCCGGGATAAGTTTTCTGACATTTGACCCGGAGTATTAGTAACAACTTTACTAATTGTCATCGAAATCCATTCAAGGGTTTTCATGTGAAGCCCGGACAGATAAATAGACAGACAGACACTTTGAGTTTTATTATAGTACAATAAGTATAGATAAAAAATGTTGCATGAAATTCTAAACAAATAACGATTTTTAAAAGTTAAAATTTAAAAAAGTTTTTCTTCAGATAAACGCGATAATTTGTATAACAGTAGTAGATGAATTCTGAAAGTCGTTATTCATATTTATGCAAGTTTCCGAGCGCCACGCCGCCGGCAAAATTAATGCCAGACGACTTTCGTATAAACTTAAATAAGTAATGTCGTCTACTGAAAATATAAAACCTCTGTGAAGTTATCGGTACATTAACCTTTTTAATCTCAAAATTTTAACAAAGGATTATTTTCATGAAAAATTAAGCTACTTTTATCTTTTTTTATCACATTTTGCTTAAAGTTTCAAGTAAGATGAAATGTTTATCCCTATTAATGCCCAACGTTCGTTCGAAAATTCTTATGGTTTATTATATTAATTGCCAACCGTTTCTTTGACTCTAAAATAATATAATAAAAAAAATATAATAAAATAATATAATTGTCTGTATAATAAATAAATAAATAAATAAATAATAAATAAATAAATAAATAAATAAACGCTAACACACTCATACCCCCGCAGTAGGTTATTAGCTGTGTCGCGGGTGGCATGGACGACACATATTATAACACATCACAATAACACCCATTATCACCCGAGTACAAATATTTATCTGCCACATAAATATCTGCCCCTGCCGGAAATCGAACCCGGGACCCCTCGCTTCGCAGGCAGGGTCGCTACCAAGTAGGCTACAGTACAAGGTCGTCAAAATAATATGACGAGTCATTACAATCTTCAAATTTACAAGTAACGATAGAAATGAAAAAAATCTCAGGAAATTTATTTCATTCTAACCATTCTAACCTAACTCACTTATTGCACACGTTATTTTATTTGAGGCCAAGCCAAGCCCCCAAGACCCCCCCCCCCCCCGTGAAAGATAATATTCAAAGTTACACTGTAATTCAAAGTCAATTTACTTTGTTTCCCGTATTTAATACAGTTTATGAAAGGTTTTCTCCAAATGATAAATGACAAATTATTTGCACGTGGAAGTTCCTACTTGATGCATTTAAATTTTAATTCCCACGCTCGAATCAAAAACCAAGATGGCCGCGCGGGGTGAGCGCGGGTTGGTGGAGCGAGATCGTAATTTCGCGCGCGGGCGACATCTATAATTCCACAGAGCTATAATAAATTAGCATACGTATTAGATTGTGCTCCCCACGGCTGAGTACAAATTCTGTACACGAATGTACACAAAGGATTCCACCTCTGGTAAATTTGTGTGCCTGCAAAATTGTAATCGGCACGTACTGCAGTGATTTCAAATGTCCTTATGTTACATCGTGAACGGGTTGTATATTTTGTTTCATTTGAGTTCCTATTGACATTTTGTAAAATAAGTCAAGTTAATGGTAAGGACTGTTATTGTTTTAGTCAAAAATTAAAGACTGTAACGCCACCTATTGTTAATCGATTTTGCTCTACAGCAAATGGGCGAATCTTACTTAGCTTTATAATTTACAAGCCACTACCTACCACTATAGCAATTCAGTCCTCATCCTAATTTAATTTCGAATCTGTTCTATTATACACTCATGACTTAGCACTGAGACTTAGCATCGGTATTGGTTGTGGGACCAATATTGGTAAAACGTTCTTGGTGTTTTATCTTTTTTCGGGCTCCTACTTAAAAGATGCCTATTCATAATCCTGTGCTGTCCATCTGTCTGTCCGTCATATTATGTCACAGCATTTTATCTCTTGAACCGTAATAGGTGCCTAATTGTAACAGAATATGTATAAGTGTAAAGAATACTCATAAAGTTTACTCATCTATGAACATACAAAAAAAAATTAAAAAGTCTAAAATATTTAGGACAGTATTTCATAGGATAATGAAACTGCACTGACCTCTAAAACTTTCGAACTTAGATACTTTACTGAAAGGCTAGCAAGAAAAGCAATAGATGATAAATTACTACCATTTCCTCCGACATCGCTGCTTCAGCAAATATCTAGCGCACTAAAAGGTTTTCTTTCACTCCTTTCATTTTGGTATTTTCCAGCTCAAATGTTCTGGCAAGGAATAAAATAAAATTAAAGTTTTCAGCAATATATTCAATGGATTGAATAGTCATTCGAAGTTTTGAATGTAATGAGTTTTTTTATTCGGTTTTATTTTCTATTCATCCTATATATTATGTACATATACGTTAGGCATACAAATGTGTACTTTAATAATGATAAAAACATCCTGCATACGATGAAACATCTGAATCTAATTACACAACCTTATCAAATTTCAAAACATTTATTTTTTGAGAAAATTTCAGAACACAGCGCACGTAGCGTAGGTAATCCTAATTTCACAAAATATTTTATCCTGGTCTACCTCATTGTATTTAAGCAATACATCAAAATTATGTAATATTTACCCTGGCTTTTACCGACTATAACCGCTCTCACTCTGTTTAATTATTACGACTGGCTAGCGAATCTTTATAACACAAGAGTCGCAATAAGCATAACTTTCAACCAGATAGAATGAGATAAGACCTACGGCCACTGTAGCAGTAAACTTCTGCTATAAGACTAATTCATTTAATATTCATTTTATTATTCATAGTAACGTAACAAATTTTACGGCTTTTATGTGCGCAAAAAGATAAAATTTTAATGTACTATTAGTAAAATTCAGATTATGGAAAGTTTCAACATCGACGCATACGAAAAACAAGTTCACCAAGAAAATGTATTCATGTTTATGTTTTATAAGAAAATCTTTTGAAATGTTGAGATTAAAAAAGAGATTGCTATCAGATCATACCGAGCCAAAAGAATAATAAGAATACAGGTTTCATATTCATAAAATACAGTTGCGTACTTACACTTTTTTCGGTGTTAACAAGCCTTCAAATATCGTAAACAAGAATGGCTTTATTCACAAAAACCTTTCGAAAAATAAAACATTACTTCTTTTTTCGCAGAAACCTCATAAAGTAGGTACTTTAGTTGTTCCGGTGACTTGTAGTGTAGTAGCCCTAACCGTCTATCTGCGAAATTAAGCTTAATTTTTAATATTTTTTTTACTTATTTAACAATTACTCAGTTATTTTTAATATGACAATTTTGATGAATGTAGAAAAATTTCTAATACCAAAACCGATTTTCTCTTCAGCTATAACTGCTACAAGTATCTGGCAAAATGCCAAAAATTGTCCATACAAAATTAACAAAGATAAATTTATTGTCGCTTCGAACACCCTCTACCAGTTTATTGTAAAACATTTTGCCCTAATTTATAAACGGGCTACGCGAATTAATATTATTTCTAAGTAGGTATCTAACACAATTTGTTTCTCCGATTTAAAGGTTTAAAAGACTTTTAAACTTACGATTGTTTCTTGTTTGATAATTGGTTATTTTCCACTGACCACACACAAAATTCAGATCTGAAAGGCGTACTTTGTATAAAAACTTTACAATACATAGGTAGATATACGATCCTACATTTATCAAAATGCGGTGCAACTGCTAAATGTTCCTTCCTAAGAATTTTCATTCCTGAAATAGACTAGTTATACCTAATTATATTAGTTTTGTGGATTCATACTTATGTAGCGATATAAAAATCTGACAAGCTTCGTGTATTTTCCATTACAAATCAGTGAATATGAAACGTGAAAATGCTTAAACATAATGATGTCATCTTTATGAAAAATGCTTTGCTCATAAACCTAAAATCTCTTACTCCTGTAAGGTGATAACGTCTAAAATATATTATGCTTATTCCCAGTTCAATAAAAGTCGATGTGCACATAAACAAAGTAAACGACTTCCTGTGAGATGATTTCGTTTCTACGTGAAAGAAGAGAAGAAAACAAATCGACCTTATTGTAAATCTTTCTTATCTGGGGTAAATAAAGGAATCCTTAGAGGCTTGTAACGGGTCGTATACTAAATTGCTTCGCCACATCAGTGGCCGCTGGAGAATTAAGTACCTTGATGTTACATTGAAAAGAGAAGACGAATGTATAGGTCGACTAAATGAACATGTGAAATGATGACATGAGATAGTGCCCTTTTGTTATATAACAGCGTGCTTGTAATAAACCAAAAGTATTTACATTATTTTTCTATAAGGACTATTATTCTAATACTAGCTGACTCGGATAACATTGTTCTGTCAAAAAAATTCTGGATAGGCACACCCTAATCACCTAGCCGAACGGTATGAAAGTACACTTTACTTTTCTCATATTATCTACCGACTATACACAAAAAAGTAATAAAAATCGGTCAAGCCGTTTTAGAGGAGTGCGACCACAAACACCGTGATACGAGAATTTTATAATATTAGCTTAATGCAAAAGTTTTTTTACGTCTTCAAGCTTTATCCATCCGATCGACTTTTAATTACACGTGTTACGTGTCCACCAACCTACGAGCAACCTACTCGTAATAGTAAGTTGTCAGCACCGATGCTTTACCGGCTAGTAAGATCAGAGAAGAAGAAACAAATTACTGGCTCTCAAGCCGTTTAGCGGCTTACTCAAGCATGAGGGTGGTATCTAGAAAGGCCTTACGGAAAAACATTTAATAATGCCAGAAAATAATATTGTCGTTTCATAAGTTTTTCATGTCACTAGTGCATGTCAGTGATGCTTCAATGTTATTAGGGATTTGTTATTGGAATAATTTTACTTCATACGGACGCAGAATTTTTTTTATGGCTTGATCAGGCAAACGAGCAGACGGGTCACCTGATGGTAAGTGATCACCGCCGCCCATGGATATTAGTAACACCGGAGGCGTCACCAATGCGTTGCCGGCCTTGAAGAAAACAATAGACCCGCTTCTTGAAGGCTTCTTGAATTTGGAGATAGATAAATTTTATAGATACAAATGAGTAAAAATTGTTGTATGTGGGTATGAAATATACACAAATGTAAGAATAAGTTTCCTGAATCGATGGTAAGGACTGATATGACACGTTACAGACATAACATTATAAAAAATGAAGGACTTTTCAAAATAATATAATGAACAACTTATTAACCATGATATTTACCTATGCGTTCACAAGAAAATTTTTACAGTATACTTATGATTAATTATGACCATCTAACCTTTTGGGTACTAAGATTCATATCGCCGAAATATTGGATAATGACTTACTTTAAATCAGGAAGTAATAGAATTGTATAAATAAGCTAAGAGGTGGTAGACACACATATTATTATATCCGCACCGTACGCGCCGAACGCGCCGCATTTGTATGAAATCATAATAATATGAGAGCCCGATGCGGATGACATAATCGGTTCGGCGCGTACCTACGATATAATATGTGCGTTCAGCATAAATATAATTCCAGTACATTTTGGTACTTTCAGAAACAAATGGAATATAACCCTAACTATGCTCATTTGTTTCCGAGCTAGAATCGAAAATGAGAATGTCCGATTCAAAACTTAAATTCTTCGAACATTAGCAAGCTGAATTACAAAGTTGGCGAGGGCTAGTTAATGGTCATAATTACAATATGATGAGACCACGAATGGATGGTATGGACAGTTTCCAGCTTGATAAACCAACTACCTCGTAGTTCGTTTAGCTATGGCATCAGCTATTGCTGATGAGACCTTTATCACCAACATAAGAGGCAGTGATTTACAGATCTCTGCTTTTTTTTTGTAAGGCTTTGAAGTAACATCGGAACCATTATGTTTTCATCATGTCTTTCCGTCTGTCCGTCTGTCCGAAGCAAAGCGCCGATACCCTTAATGCTAGAAAGCTGTAGTTTGGCATGGATATACATTTTTATTAAAACTCCAGAATCGTAGAATAAAATATTTAAAACCAATTTTTTTCAAGGTGCCTTAGTAACAGGTAACTTTAGGATGAATTTTTTATTCGTCGCGTACCCTATAGTGTGGGGTATCGTTGAAAAGGTCTTTTAAAAATATTAATGTTTTTCTTAGACCATTTTTGGAATTAGGGGTCTATTTGCGAAATGGTTGGCTTTAAAGTGCTAATTTTGGTTAGAGTCAAATGTCCATCCTGCTGTCAAAACGGTTGGAGTTGGACAAGTGAAAAAATTCTCAAAAATAGGTTATATAATGAATTTACAAGGAAAACTATCACGGCTATGTTTAATGAATAATAGTCTTAACATTGCGCGTGGCCTGACACGCACTTGAAAAGTTTATTTGTGTGAACAGCCGACAAACTAATGGAGGCCATACACGATTATGTGTACTTGATCAAGCGTTAAGCGGACTTGACGCGGCATTGTGTATGGCCACGGTAAGCTATCTGGCCATATATTTATCTCATGCACACTGGATGGCGCGTCAAGTCAAACTGCAGACTTGATCAAGTACACATGATCGTGTATGGCCTCCATAATAGGCAAGCATTGTTAGCTATTTTTAGCGAAATATTAATTAAAGTAAATGAATGATAATAGTACCTATTTGAAATTATTTTTCATTATTAAACCTAAGTATCGTTTATTTCTTGAAAGTGTGTCTCAAAAACTACTGAGAAACAATAATTATTTATTCGATTGTACCGACTGATATTCATGATTTTATCTAAATTAATTATCAGTAGAAATGTTCATTGATATTTAACAACTTGAAACTTAATAAATTATAATTAGAAGTTTACAAACAATAAAAGATTGCAAAATAGAATTAAAATAATACCTAACAATCAAATGTTATAGGTATAAAATTTTTGTAACGTATTTATTTCTCTTAATAAAAAGTGATTCAAAATGATTGTTCAGAAAAAAAAAAAAAAAAAAAAAAATCTTTATTCAGTCTATCCTTTACACAATGGTTATACAGTTGATGAAGCAACCTAGTAAGTATAAAAAATTTTACACTTGTAGCAGGATGCCCCGCTCTTCCTTAACATAAACATTACATAATAGACTGCAAAAACAAAAGAATCTTCTAAATATAACAATGTACTAATTACAACAGTAAGTAAATATATATCTAAGGAATGCGCCAGGATGTGTAAATGTGTGTGTGGGTGTGTGTGTGTATGTATGTGTGTATTTGTGTGTATGTATGTGTGTGTGTGTATGTATGTGTGTATGTATGTGTTTGTATGTATATATATATATATATATATATATGTGTGTGTGTGTGTATGTCAGTGACTATGTGCATGCATGAGCGTGAGGATACCTACATGTGGTTTATGAGATTTTCAGTAGAAATATAATTTTGTGACTGAAGCCAATTTGTAACGGTTTTTTTACATTCATATGTGGACATGGTATAAATAACAAGATTTTGATTAAGTTGGTTGTATAAGTATGCTGATTGAGATAAATATTGCTTTTTTGCAAAGTTGGTTTTAGTATGAGGTATATCAATGACTCTGTTTCTTCTCCTTGTATTAGTTGCTAGTGCATGGCTAAACCCAATATTTCGGTGTCTGCGTAATATTATAGAAAGTATATATAATTTGCGGACGGATAGTAAATTACATATTTTGTATAGATCCTCTGTGGCATATCTATATGGTTTACGATATATTACTTTAAGTAAACATCTCTGTCCACGTTCTAAGTCTAGAAATTTAGTTTTTGTTGCTCCCCCCCATACAGTGATACAATAACAAAATAATTGTTCCTTAACATCAATATAATCCAATAGATCTCACCAAAAAAAATACGCAGATATATAATATTTATATTACAAACACAAAATTAATAACAAAAGTTATCTTTAAGTACGCATCATTACAACTTTGACATTCGGAAATGAGTAAAGTTAAAACGACCTGTTTAAAGTAAGCTTTATCTAGATCAAAGTTTTCTTCAAGAGCCATTATCGCGGACTGTGTGCTCTTAGATAAATCTAAAACATTTTCCGATTACATATGGTTGTAAATAATAAAAACAAATCAAACATAAAATAAAAAATATATACGTTACCTCTTTCCACTTTTCAGCACAAACTCTGGTCAGCTTCTGAAAAAATAACAAGAACTGTATTTTCTATTTTAAATATGAAAGATTCTGAAAAGTAATTTTATAAAACACATCAGTAGCAAAAGAGTCGAAACAAATTGGAAACAACAAGTCAACAACACTTTACGCGTCACGATAAAACCGAGGGTTCGAAAAATCTTCAGGGAGCATTTATTTTGAGGCAATCGAATTATGCCGCAGTTTTCTTTTCAACGCGTTTCCTGTTAATCGATCATTATAAACAACCAAAACGTACCTTCAATGGAAGCACTGGACCTTCAGTAGATGCATTTTTGGAATTAAATTTGGAAATGGAATTTGCAAGGCCAATCGACATGAAGTGGTGTTATCGGCGGGAGCTGAGTCGCGTCTAACTTTGCGGCGAGCCGCGCCCCTACACGCTACTTGTACTGAATCTCTACCCCTATTCCGGGCTTCGGGAGGCGGTAATGGCGAATCAATAAAGAACTTATGGACAATGAACCTTGCCAATGTAATACATGCTTTAACCAATTGTTTTAAGGTCGAAATCAGGTTGTCTGTTGGCGGGGTTAAGGTCTTTCGAAGTCTGCAACATGCATTTGGGTACCCGGGGATGCTGCGCAAAACACGAACACGAAATATGAACGAGACTGCGAGGCGCTGGCGGGTGGGCAGGGTGTGGGGAGGGGAGGGAACAGACAGGGGATATTTGAATAGACCTCGCCGGCTATCGAAGGACCATGGCGGGGCGCAAGAAGCGCGGGGAGTCACCGCTGTTGTGTCGGAACCACTGTCCACAGTACAAATCGGCAATGTACAGCGCGCAACAAATGTGCACTTTCCATCACGCCTTTTATCAGAACTCCCCGGTTTAGTTGTTACTCTCAGAAAAAACAACAGAGTGCCGGATAATTGAATTTACCCTCATTACATTATCTGCCAAGCAAGATATTTCTGAGGAATTGTATTCAGTTCTTTTTACTACTACTACGAGTATATTCAGATGTATTCCTTGTTTTCTATGTCGGTTAATATTTGGAATAGAAAGGATTTCCGTAAGCACACAAATTTAAATTTTTATTTCGATTTAAATTGGGCAAATTTAACCCATCAGGAGACACAGTCGTGTCTTTGCACCAAAGTACACTTTCGACATTATTGTAGTACTAGCAGTTGCCCGCAGCTTCGCATGCGGAAATTATGCTTATCATATTTATTTTGTACCCCTCAAAGAAGAAAATTTAATAACAGGTTAATTTATATTGAATTTAGGAATTTATAAAGTAAAACCTACGATACAAACACAAATCATTCCTCAGTTAAAAGGTTTTGATGTGATGCCCGGACAGACAAACAGACAGACAGAAAGACAATAATTTTAAAAACAAATTTTTGGTGCTCTAACACGTTATTGATGTGTTATTTATTGATTATAAATATCAATATTAGTCCCTCTCCCTTTTTCTCTCTCTCTTCCCCTTCCACTCTCAGTCCGTCTCCAGCTTCAAGTACCTCTCCCTCTGCCGCTCCCTGCCCCTCTTCCTCTCCAGTTCTCTGTCCCTCTCCCTCTCTCGCTCCCTCTCCCGCCCTCTCCCGCTCCCTGTCCCCCTCCCTCTCCCGCTGCTTTTTGTCCCTCTCCCCTCCCCCTCCCATCCGTAAAGTCCCCTATACAAAATGTTTTTCTCACTATAAGCTTACATATTAATTTTCATAATGAAGAAGTACCTGAAAAATTTGCAACCCCTTTATTTACCTCTTAGGGGATGAAATTCTAAAAAACCTGTTACAATTATTTTTTGTTCATAATTATAAGCTTACATATCAAGTTTTACATTACTTCAGAGTTCAAAAATTACAAAGATTCTTAAATTTTTACATCCCCTTAGTTTTGCCCCATAGGGGATGAATTTCGAGAAAATCATGAAACAGTTATTTTTTGTGTCTAACTATAAGCTTATATACAAATTTTCACCCTTCTTACTTCAAAACTGATGAATTTGCTACACTATAACTTGCACACTTCAGAGTTTCTTAAATATTCTTAACTGTAAAAATGACGAAGTTGTGTACTTAAGTTCCATCGCCTAAATTAACCCTTAAGGAATGATTTTCCAAAAAACAGAAACGTGTGTAACTGTAAACTTACATAAAAAAAAAAACATATTTATAACTTTTACAGTTATTACTGGCAAAATTTACTGGCAAAGTTGATTTGTATGTAACCAACCCCTATTTTTAGGGGATGAATTTCGAGAAAACCGTAATACAATAATTTTTTGTGTCTAACTATAAGCTTAAATACAAATTTTCACCCTTCTTACTTCAAAACTGACGAAGTTCCCATACTAACTTGCGCCGCCTTAATTAACCCTTTAGGGGATGATTTTCCAAAAAAAACGTAATACTTAAAATTAAGTTTCTAATGTTTAACTAATATGTAAATTTTCATATTTTTAACTTCAAAAATAACGAAGTTGCATACTATGATAAAACGCCTAAATTAACCCTTTAAGGGATGATTTTTCAAGAAAATGTGTTAAAGTTAACTTTTATTTATTACTATAAACTTACATGAAAAATTTCATATTTATAACTCTAAAACTGACGAAGTCGGCTTGTATGAAAATGACTTCTAACCCCTATTTTTACACTTAGGGGATGAATTTCCAAAAATCCGTTCTTAGCTGACGTCTCCTTAGCATAATCTATCTCCCTGCCAAATTTCATCATAATCAGTACGGTAGTTTCTGAGATTTTTTGTTTAATCAGTGGTGTGTCTCTTTTCAATTTTATATATATAGACTAGCAGTTGCCCGCAGCTTCGCACGCGGAAATTATGCCTATTATGAAATTATATTTGTACCCCTCACAGAAGATAATTTAATTTGACGACCCGTGTGGCGCAATGGTTACCATGCCGGATCGCCGCGCAATGGGTCCTGGGTTCGATTCCTAGCGAGGCGGAAATTTGAATGATGAGTTTGAATTTCGGTTCTAGGTCTGGGTGAGTGTCCTTGTCTTATGTGTTGTCCATGGCACCCACGACACAGGGAATCCTAGTGTGGGGCTATGAGTGTGAAGCGTTATTTATTTATTATTTATTAATAACAGGTTAATTTATATTGCATTTAGGACTTTATAAAGTAAAACCTACTATACAATCACAAATCATTCCTCCGGCAGCGGGTTTTGAAAAATAAACAATATTCACATTAATTTGTTTTTTTTTCTTTTTCATGAAAAATTTGAAAAATTCGAAAATATGTATATCAATTAAAGGAGAAACGTTTGAAGCAAATTTAAAGCAAATTGTTGATATTTTAAAAATAATCCATACAAATTTTCATCTTGTTTCCAGGGAAACCTTTTAATTTTTCTGGATGAAAAGTTTTCAAAAATATGACCAAAAGTAACTAATTTCCGTCAAAATCAGTTAAAGTTCGAAGTGTTATTTATTGGTTAAAATTTTTAATATTAATCCCTCTCCCTCTTTTTCTCTCTCTCCCTCTTCCACTCATAGTCCCTCTCCAGCTTCCTGTCCCTCTCCCGCTCTCTCTCCCGCTGCCTGTCCCGTTTCCGGTCCCTCTCCCACTCCCTTTCTCTCTCCCTCTCCCACACCTGGCCTCTCGCCCGCTTTCTGTCCCACTCCCTCTCCTGCTTCCTGCCCCTCTCCCTCTCCAGCTCTCTATCCCTCTCCCTCTACTGTTGCCTGTCCCGTTCCCGGTCTCTCTCCCGCTCCCTGTCCCTCTCCCTCTCCCGTTTTCTGTCCCACTCCCTCTCCCGCTCCCGGTCCCTCTCCCGCTTCCTGTTCCTCTCTCGCTCCCTGTCCCTCTCGCACTCCCGGTCTCTCTCCCGCTTCCTATCCCTCTCCCTCTCCCGGTCCTGGTCTCTCTTCTGCTTCCTTTCCCTCTCCCCTCCCACTCCCAACCGTAGAGTGCCCTATACCAAATTTTTGTTTCTCACAATAAGCTTACATATTAATTTTCATAATGACGAAATTCCTGTAAAACTTGCAACCCTTTTATTTGCCTCTTAGGGGATGAAGTTCCTAAAAACCTGTTAAGGTAAATTTTTGATTGATTTTCACATTTCTGAGTTTGATATTGAAGCGTCATACAAACTTACATCCCTAGGTTAAAAACCCTCAGGGGATGAATTTCCAAGAAAACCTATAACAATTATTTTTTGTTACGAATTATAAGCTTAAATTTTTACATTACTTCAGACTTCAAAAATGACGAAGTTTTGTAAATACATTTACATCCCCTTAGTTTTACCCCATAGGGAATGAATTTCGAGAAAACCGTGATACAGTTATTTTTTGTGTCTAACTATAAGCTTATATACAAAATTTCAGCTTTCTTACTTCAAAACTGACGAAGTTGCCATACTAACTTACACACTCTTATTTAACCCTTTATGGGTTGATTTTCCAAAAAAACACATAACTTGAAAATTTTGTTTCTAATCTTGAGCTAATATATAAATTTTCATGTTGTAAGCTTTAAAAATGATGAAGTTGCGTACTGAGTTCCATCATCTAAATAAACCCTTTATGGGATGATTTTCCAAAAAAATGTGTTAAAGTTAACTTTTGTGTATTACTATAAACTTACATAAAAATTTTCATATTTATACCTCAAAAACTGGTCAGGTTGATTTGTATGTAGTTGACTACCAACCCTTATTTTTAGGGGATGAATTTCGAGAAAACCGTGATACAGTTATTTTTTGTGTCTAACTATAGGCTTCAATACAAATTTTCACCCTTCTTACTTCAAAACTGACGAAGTTCCGATACTAACTTACGCCGCCTTAATTAACCCCTTTAATTAGGGGATGACTTTCCAAAAAAACGTAATACTTCAAAATTTAGTTTCTAATTTTGAGCTAATATGTAAATTTTCATGTTTTTAACTTCAAAAATGACGAAGTTGCGTACTGACTGTTGGCCTCTAAATTAACCCTTTAAGGGATGATTTTCCAAAAAAATGTGTTAAACTTAATTTTTGTATATTACTATAAACTTACATAAAAAAATTCATATTTATACCTCGAAAACTGGTGAGGTTGATTTGTATGTAATTGACTACCAACCCCTATTTTTAGGGGATGAATTTCGAGAAAACTGTGATACTATTATTTTTTGTGTCTAACTATAGGGTGAAATACAAATTTTCACCCTTCTTACTTCAAAACTGACGAAGTTCCCATACTAACTTGCGCTGCCTTAATTAACCCTTTAGGGAATGATTTTCCAAAAAAACGTAATACTTCAAGATTTAGTTTCTAATTTTGAGCTAAAATGTAAATTTTCATGTTTTTAACTTCAAAAATGACGAAGTTGAGTACTGACTGTTGTCCTCTAAATTAACCCTTTAAGGGATGATTTTCCAAAAAAAAATGTTAAACTTAATTTTTGTTTATTACTATAAACTTACATAAAAAAATTCATACTTATAACTCTAAAACTGACGAAGTTGGATTGTATGAAAATGACTTCGGACCCCTATTTTTGCTACTTAGGGGATGAATTTCCAAAAATCCGTTCTTAGCTGACGTCTCCTTAGCATAATCTATCTCCCTGCCAAATTTCATCATAATCGGTTCGGTAGTTTCTGAGATTTTTTGTTTAATCAGCGGTGTGTCTCTTTTCAATTTTATATATATAGATGACAATACTAAGTCTCTTTTCTCGAAACCTACCAAAACAAACCCTCACCAAATTTTTAACTCGATATTTTTAATTATTTGCGAAACGTCAACACTTTTTACATTATCATATCATTTTGTTTATTAATTGTTTCCATAAGACACAAAAAATAGTTTCGATCTTTCAATTAATTTAATGTTTTTCAGCAACCAAAAGAAGAATGCCCTTTTAGGATGGAGAAATGTACTGACATTTTTGTGTCTTGATAAAAATACCTTTATTTGATTATGTTATCTTAATAAATTACACATACTAACTTTAGTCAATGTTAATAGTAGGAAATACGAGATTTTCAACAAAATTAGTTTGAATTTAGGTATAGTAAACTCACAGTAATATTGACTCTATGCAGGCTCATTAAAGTCGATTGCGTATGTAATGTCGATCTTTTAAGTTTCAAATTCATTTGACAGTCCCAAAACGCCATGTAGTTTGTAATGTATTATAATCACAGAGCACTATTACTCCTGGCTGATTATAATAATTTTCTAATTCATTTGACAGTCCCCTTACGTCATCTAGTTTGTTGTATCATAATTCATAATCATAATGGAATCAATGCAACCTATTGGCCCGAAGGATTTCAAAGGTTTGGCCCTTATCCAAACATAAATGGCCCAATGGTTTTATTTTGTAAAACGGAAGTAAAGTTACTTATTAATTTCAGAAAATTATTCATGGATATATTACTCTAACTGGATACATAACTTCGAAGAGGTACTTGAAAACGGATGACGTCACAACGGAATTCAACCAATCACAGGCCGGACTGAGGTTTTTCAACCGCCGAGGCAAAAGCGATGGGTGTTTATAAGCTTGACGTGTGTGTATAACAGTAACTCTGTAACTCAGAAAATTGTGTATTACAAAATTAGCTGTTTGAAGGGGGGGGGGTAGTTATGGGGAAGGGGATGAATTTTCTGAATTCCGCGAACATACCTAAGTGGGGTATCAAATGAAAGAGCTTGATTTGTTATTACAAAATTGGCTGCTTGAAGGGGGATAGTTATGGGTAAGAGGATGAATTTACTGAATTCGGCGAACATACATTAGTTGTGTTAGAGGTAGTTTAAGAGCAAAAATTTTCTTGACTTTGACGTATCGAAAATAAAGCACAACCCGAACCGATTCATAGTATGAGATATGAAATCCGAACAAAAACCGTTGCACTGTAAAAAACGCACCAAGTAGGTACACTTCAAATTATAATTACAAAAATGATATAGTAAAGATACAAAATTATAGTTACAAAATTTTAAAAAATCCCCCAGACTTTTATGTACACTAAACATAGTTAAGAACACCTGAATAAGTCACCTTTTAGACGAAAAATACGAAATCAAAATCGATTCATCCGTTTGGGAGCTACACACGCACAGATACAGATACAGATACAGACACAGATACAGACACGTCAAACTTATAACAACCCTCTGTTTTTGTCGGGGGTTAAAAAGTTATAACAAATGTCTTCCAATGTCAAGTCTAATGATCGAAAATGTTAATTATGCACACCAAGTACACCATTTTTTTTCTTTCCAGCAATTTTTTTTCTAATCTAAAACGGTCATGTACTTGGGTTTTTTGATTTCATAATTTTTTGTAAAAGAATAATTATCATTTTTGTAAGTTATATATTATATACCTAGAATTCAAATAAACAGCAATCACACATAATCTCTTTGTATGTACCATAAACAAAGACAGCTTACGCTATGACAGATATCAGCCGAGCGTATTAATACGGTCTGACACATATCAGGACAGCGAAATTTCATTATATGCATAATTGAACATCACATACGCATATACGTGCCAACAAATTGCGAGGATTATCCAACGGTCATGCGTTTTAACCCTACGCTTATTGGACTAAGTCTGTTTGCGTAAGATACAGGATATATTAAGAATTGCGTAAACAAATATCATAGAATAAGAAAAAACAAGTGAAAGTTAAAAAAAACTAAATGCATGGTTTTATAGTGACAATGTAGATACTATAGAAAAAAAAATGGGACTATACGTTAAGGATAAATTCATTAATTAACATTTAAGGAGTTCCCTCGGCTGCAGTCAAACCTAAGTATCAGGTAATGCATATCACAAAAATGAATTGTCATGAGAACTACAGCAATACGCAAAATTTTAACTCCTTAGAATAAGTGGAACAAAAAACAAACAAACAGGGCAAGGTAAAAATAAACGTTTGACTCTTCTGAAGGTGTCTAATGCTGTTAGTATACTTAAGGCTGTAGTTTTGATACTGACACAGATAGTAACTAAGGTGTAAATTATTTATTTGAGTAAGAAATTGTAACGACGATAAATATCGTTATTCCATTCAAAGATAAATAAATCCTCGATTAAATTGACACAATATTTTAAGTCTCAAACTTCTACAAAGAGTCCGGAGACAACGTACAATTTGTTAATGACGAGACGATTACGTTAGAAAGCTAATTTAGCGTTAGGTAATTTTTTAAACCAAATAATTTCCTAGCAATCATTTAAAAGACAAATTCGTTGATTTTATGATAACGCTGTCGCAATTAAATTTACTACTTAAGTTCTAATAAATACTTGCACGTAAAATATTACGAAAATGAAATGAAATACCATACCTATGTATCAAATACCAACAAACTTATTAAATAATATTTTGAATCCGGTTCTGTATTAAGTCTTTTAAAACAAAACTAAAATATAAATTCCATTGCTTGGTAAATGATCATTTTAAGGAAGTAATCCATTTTGTAATATGTTAGGCAAAGTTTAATCCGACACCAACATTCGCCGAGAGAAGCACCTTATAAAGCGTATTACGAATGATGTTGACAGCAAGTGATTAATACGTATCTGACGTTGCTAAGCGCAGATTACTTACTGTAAGATCCCTTTTCGAGAAAACCTCACAACTAGATAAAAAGATCTGACCATGAATATTTCATTTTGATGCTTATCGGCAATAAATTAATAGACCAACGTTTATCGGTCCCTTTTTGAGTCTAGTGTCTCATATAATGCTCTTAGAACCTATCATTGTAGTTTTTATATCTAAACAAATAAAACTTATGTAATATTAAACAACGAACTAGAAATTTACTTTCTCGTCTCGTCACAATCTATTTTTATGAGCATTGAAACTTTTTATGATAATATAACAAAATGAAAATTACGAAACAGACGTCTAAATCCACGTTAAAGATAGTTCCAACCAAATAAATAAAAATTCTAACAATATAATTCAAAATCACAATAGTGGATTTCGGAATTGCAGTGCAATAAAATAAATCTGCTTGACATATGGGTGAATTTCCCAAGTGCATTTTTGAGACGGCGAGGTTGAAAATTAATGTGTGGAGGTAAACTACAATTATGCATAATTTTATATAGGTAGTTTAAGTAGTGATCTACATGATAGTGAAGTATTCAGAGGTATTTAATACATAGATTCTTAATAAAAAAAATCTAAGACCTAAAATCTAATTCCGGTGTACTGTCCAAACTGCGTTTATTTACATATTTTATTAATTTAATTTTTTTTGGTAAATAAATTTCATTGAAAGGGAATGTTTTTTAAAAATACATTAAATAACACAACTAATATATATTTATGGAGTAATTTAAGATTAAACAACAGTTCTTAAAACATCTTTTAAAGATGTCCTACAAAAAAAAGCAATACCGGTGGCGCATTTTGTATACTTCATTACTTGTTACTTCACGATTTGGAAGACACCTTACTGGCTCTCCCCGCACCGTTCAGTTGTGCTCTTGCAAACTGCGTGTTAGGATGACCGACTGGCTGCGTAATTTTCCTGCCAAACACGTAAGTACTAACTGCGGTGGCGCAGGAATACAAAATCATCCAATTCCGATGTCATGTATATCAGTAAAAGTACAAAGCAGATTATCTAGAAATTTTATGGAGGGTTCCATTAACGGTTTTCAGCTATAATTGTGAAATAAAAGTTAACCTGTGACTAAAAGTTTTCTTTAAAATTCAAGTTTTGTCTCTGATTCTAAGTCCGGTGGCGCAATCTCGGTGGCTCCGGTGGTAAATCAAAGCGTATAGGGAAGTATAGGCCACAGAAACGCAAGCGTGTCTCCATCTATCCATCAGCCCTTGGAGATCCACTGCTGGACATAGGCTTCCCCTAACTTGCACCACCTGACCGGTCCTGAGCCTTCTGAATCCAGCGGATGCCCGCTGTCTTCTTCAGTCTGTCTTCGTCAGTCCACCTGGTCGGTGGGCGTCTTATGCTCCTTTTTCCGAGACGTGGGCGCCATTCGAGGACCTTTCTTACCCAACGGTTATCGGTCCTTTGCACTATGTGGCCCGCCCATTGCCACTTCAGCCGGCTAATTCTTCGAGCTATGTCGGTTACCCTTGTTCGTCTACGGATCTCCTTATTTCTGATGCGATCACGTAGAGAAATACCAAGCATAGCCTTCTCCATAGCTCGCTGCGCTTCTCTGAGGTTGTGGATTAGGCGAATAGTAAAGCAGCACGTCTCGGATTCGTATGTCATCACTGGCAACACAAACTGCTCGAACACCTTAAACTTCAGGCACTGAGGTAGTGTTTTGGACGACAATATATGACGGAGTTTCCCGAACGCAGCTCATCCGAGTTGGATTCTACAAGTGACTTCTTTCTCGAAGTTGGACTTACCCAACTGGATCACTTGTCCCAGGTAATTGTATTCGTCTAGAACTTCGAGAGCAGCGCCGTCAACAACAACCGATACGGGTGTGACATGGACATTCGACATGATTTTCGTCTTGTCCATGTTCATCTTAAGACCCACCCGTTGTGAGGCGCTGTTCAAGTCCCCGAGCATTGTACCAAGTTCTTCCAGGGAACCCGCCAGGATTACTATATCATCGGCATATCGCAGGTGTGTGATGTATTCGCCATTGATGCCATGTTGTTTCCACTCCATCAGCTTGAACACGTCTTCCAACGTAGCGGTGAACAGTTTTGGGGATATGACATCCCCTTGCCTGACACCTCTCTGCAGTTGGATGGGGTTCGTTGCTGTGTCGTGTACTCTGACGGACATGATGGCGGATGAGTACAAACACTTCGACACCTCGATATACCGGTAGTCGATCCGCCACCGCTGGAGAGAATCTAGTACCACCCAGATCTCGATAGAATCAAAGGCCTTCTCATAGTCCACATAGGCTATACATAACGGCAAATTATACTCCTCGGTCTTTTGTATAATCTGCCGCAATGTGTGTATATGGTCTAAGGTGCCTTTTCGAAATCCTGCTTGTTCGGGAGGCTGGAAGTCGTCAAGCCTGCGTGCAATGCGATTTGTGAGGACCCTCGAAAACCGCTTATAAACGTGACTCAGAAGTGCAATGGGCCTGTCTAATTACCGCTAAAAGGAGTCCGTTCATCTAGACTCCTATTCTTCAAAATGTACATATCTTGAAAGTATTAAATGATCCTGCATTTATGATTTCTCATTGGCATAAATCAATTTCGGTGGATCAAATTCTAATTCCAGTGGTCCTAATTTCGGTGGCATTTGATAGTGTAATTTGATAATATCTCCGGAACAAACAATTTTTTTTCAATCTCTACTATATAACCAATTATTAATACTATTTACATATTATTTATGCCAAATAAAGTGTATTAGAAACAGCAAGTTTAAATTTAATCAATTTCGGTGGCTTGGATTTTAATTCCGGTGGTCCTTTAATAATTTCGGTGGCATTTGATAATTTCAAATGGAAATATCTCATGAACTAATAATTTTTTTTCGATCTCTAGTATATGATTAATTAGTACTACTCTTTATCTATTATTTAGGCCAAAAATTTTTATCAGAAACAGCTAATTTAAATTCGCCACTGTAATTAGGCAAAATTCGTGTTTGTTGAAATTCACCCATATACAATATTACTCGTAGATTTAGGTACAACGACTCTGCACTATCAGAACTGTGCAAGCCGAGAACTTGAGTTTCTGAGTAATTTGGTTTGAGATACAGTATTCACAAGTAATAGGTAGTAATAATTCTAATCATATTTAAGATAATTCTTTATTCGCTTTGCGTCAGTAATATCCTATAGAAGATTCCTATAGATAGATTCATTTAATGTACGCAGAAGCCACTGCTTTTATTAGCTTCAATATAATAAAGTTAATGTGCTCAGAAATTATCTGAATTAGCGATTAGCAAGTGTAAAGTGATAATAATTCACAAAACTTTTTTATGGTTTTTGTTGTTAGCGCTGTTTTAAATTACCAACGAGCATAAACCTATAAAATTATCCAAATGAGTAAGTCTAACTTTGAGAAAGCTGCTAAAAGAATCAACCTCGGCTGCGCTTTTATTCTTTAGAACTCAAATTGTTCGAGCAATGTATGTCAGTGAAATGTAATATACTATCATTCTTTAAATTATTCATTTCTACACTTCGCACATAGTATGTCTCATTGCAAAACTGGAAAAAATTGGAGTTAGAGGTTTACCTCTCAAACTTTTTGAGGATTATCTATCGCAAAGAAAACAGCGCGTAAAAATAGATAAATGGCTAAGTGGGGAGCTGATCATGGAGTATGGGGTTCCACAGGGTAGCATACTAGGTCCCACTTTGTTTCTAATTTATATTAACGACCTGTGCAACCTACGACTCCATGATGGTAAAATCTTTACTTTCGCAGATGATACGGCACTTTTCTTTCAAGGTAAAAGCTGGAACGAGGTGTTCGAGACTGCTCAAATAGCTTTCGATTCGGTGGGAATATGGCTTCAAGAAAACTTGTTAACACTTAACGTGTCCAAAACCAAATTTATAGCGTTTGCTACAAAGACTAGTCTCCTGCCCCCAACCTCCCTAGCATTAAAAGCCCACAATTGTGCATACGGTCAGTCTTGCTCTTGCCCAATCCTCGAAAGAACCGACAACATCAAATACCTTGGAGTAACCATTGATCAGACTTTAAGCTTCAAACCTCATACTGAAATCCTCGTGAGCAGGCTACGAAAACTTATTTACATCTTCAAGTCTCTACGCCACGTTGCCGATCAAGAAATCCTTAGAATGGTCTATTATGCTCTCTGCCACTCCTTAATAGAATACTGCATCTCAGCCTGGGGTGGGGTGGCCAAAACTCACCTTCTTGAAGTTGAGAGAGCGCAACGTGCTATCCTGAAAACGGCAGCTTGTTTACCATTCCAGTATCCCACCACTGAGCTATACAAATACTGGCAAGTGCTAAGTGTAAGACAAACATATATACTCCGCACGGTTCTTAAAAAGCACTCCCAGTTAGAGTATGATGTTGAGCTTGTAAAAAACAAACGTAGAAAAGGCACCGTCTGTCCAACAAAGACCTTCAACACTTCCTTATCTCATAACTTTTTTAGCTACCGTGGGCCATTCCTTTACAATAAATTGAACTCTTTAATTAACATTTATCCCCTAAATTATCATACCTGCAAACAAACAGTAACCACGTTTCTTAAGAGTCTTCCCTATCAAGACACCGAAAATCTACTTCACTCCCCAAAATGACCATTGCTTTTTCTCCCACCTCGTCTTCCTCTATTCTGCCATGAGACTACACACACTCACTCACACACACACGCACACACACACACACACATACACACACACACACACACACACACACACAGGGTCTGCATTCATAAATAATTATAATTCTTAATGTTATATGTAAATACCACTTGCTACCAGTTTACTTCTAGCTTGTACTATATATGTAATCGAGCCGCGGGGGGGTACTGGTGACCTGTAACACAGGTACTCTAACCTACATTAGGCACCAGGCTCTCACACAGCAAGATCAGTATATGTACTGTCAAAGGTATTCCTGTTGTAGTTGTAACATCGTATTTATTGTGAATCTGCATTATACTGTATTGTTTTGTTCTGTGAGAGCAAATAAATAAATTGTTTGTTGTTGTTTGTTTGTCATTTGACAGCTTAAAGTTGTTAATTGCATTATAGAAGGGAGGAAGGGCTTTTTCACTATTGATTCGTAGCAAATGAATTGAAAAAAAAACAAAGATTACTGACTTAGCCAAAATATTTTTGTATGTTCTAATTTATAACATGTACACCCTCTTCACGTTCTTTTCATTCTTTTCTCCGTCCAAGGATTGTCTGGTAGAAATTGCAGTCAAGAGATAAGAAAGCATTTTATACTGTGTCTAATGAAAACTGTAGTTGCTACTGACAAAAAATTCTTAAGAGTTTCCGTACAAGTTATAGAGCAAGTGAAGCCGTTGGTCCCGTTTGTTGTCGTAAGATTTCGTTAAGCTATGTCGGAGACCTTCGGCTTCAGTGGCATGAACAATTTCTGACACTTGGGTTGGCCACTAAACAATCTCCACTGGAGCAGCATGGTGGAGTATGATCTACGCCTCCTCAAGAGGAGAGATCATTTAGATTTGCTTACATTTTCAAAAACCTAATAGAAAAAGAAAATATACTTATATTAGGCATAAGTCTGAAATTAATATCAGTTAGGTATAAAGTTACGAGTAAATACGAGTAGAATGACAAAGACAGAGTTGCTTTTCAAGTCACGTGTCTCCACAAAGTTTTGAAAACGTTTGAGAAGCTCTGTGTTTCGTTCATCACAAAGTTTTTTTAAAACGAAAGTAAGAAAGAAATATCAGTGTCATCATATTAAGAGGATGGTGACTAACATTGTACTTCTGTTTTAAATATTTTAAAAACAGCTTTTCTGCATGCATTTACAAATTTTGGCCGGGACCGCGTTGGTGACGCTCTCGGTGTTGCTACTGTCTATGAGCGGCGGTGATCACTTACCATCAGTTGACCGTCTGCTCGTTTGCCTGATCAAAGCGTAAAAAAAAGAAAAGCAGTTATACACAAAGATTGTTCTCGAGATGAAGCACAGAAAGCAATTAATGAAGTATGCCAAGTTAAATCTATGCCAGAATGAGTGGGATTAGAAGACAGAAACATTACAGTAAGAACTCAAACAATGCCCAGGATTCTCACAACAAATAATTCGAATTTCAAATACAGATTTGCCCTGTGAAATCCCATTAATTGAACCCTAGCTCTATGCTTGCTTGGGCCTTCGCCAATTTAATATATTACTTGGCTCGACGACGTACGCTTCGAAATCCAACGTTGAATAGATATAATGACAGTAGACAGTAACTTGTGTAAAAGACAATAACGCTAATGTATCTTATTTTGTGTCTTGGTTAATTTTATTGGAATATTACATTTGTTATCTAACAACGACACGACAATATTATCTAACATTATCCTACTAACATTATAAACGCGAAAGTTTGTGCATCATGCGCTAAATGTTGTATGGAATAAGATGAAACTTGGGACATAGACAGACCATGTTCAGATAAAAAATAGAGTAGACTTTATCCCAGGGATAGTTTCCCGTGGGATAATTTGGACGTATGTGTTTGTGAATTCATTCTTCCGCGGAAGGAATCTAGTTATAATAAATTTTAGGTATGATATACAATATACCAAAAATGTATATAAATGAATGTATGTATGTGTGTTGTATGTTATTTTTTAAAGTAAATAGTCGACAAGCAAGCAAATGAGCCACTTATTTTTGTCCCAAATTGTACTCCGATTGTCAGTTGTTACTTCAAGTAATTTTGCTTTGAGTGCAATTTGTTAAATTGTAGTACCCTTTGGAGTCGTTCTAATTAGGAAAGAAATCTTTATAGCGAAACCCTAAAGGATAAGCATATATTTGTATCTAATTAAAATATCGTATAACTTGAAACAAAGAGTCCGCTGAAATTCAAATCAGCTTTTCCGAAAACAAAGAAAAATTTTAACTGTTTTACAATTTAAATTTAAACGTATATTTATAGTATAAAAATACTACAACCAAAACCAACGGGAATAAACATTGCATTTATATAAGTAAAAAAATAAGTTTACGACCATTAGTTTTATTATCTACATGTTAATTGGGCCCAGAGGCGCTTGCTTGGTACCAGTCCAAATAGCAGTTGCGCATCGTTATTCTGTAAAGTGCAAGAGAACTAATTAAGATAAAACCACGGTAAAGTTCTTCGCCCATTTGCATTTCAACAACAGTTTTCAGAACAGAACTTCCGAAACGGCCAGCCTTATCTGTAGTTTCCTTTCCTGCTTCTATTTAAAGTTATAATCCATATTTAAATTGTTTTCTTAAGAAATTTGTTAAAACAAACTGGTAAATGTACGCTGCCTTGTGTACTGAAATTAGTAATCACAAATAAAAGATGGGCACGCCTCAGTAAAAATAGAACAGATCGCCCCCGGCCAGGTGGAATGATGACCTCAAGAAAACAGCGGAAACCCGTTGGATTCAGAGAACTGGAATGAAAGCAATTACCTGAATACTTAACATTAACTTGAGTTTAAAAATATCATATAACAAACAGATATATCAAAACTTCTTTCATAGAGGTTAACTGTAACCTTATTAGTATAAGGCCAAAATTTTACAGTTGGAACAGAATAAGCCTGTGTTGGAAGCTAATGGGGTCACCGCTGTCAATGGAAGTTTGGGCGGTATTCCAGTCCGCTTTAATTTTGCATAAAGTGCAGTAACTGCGCGCTTTGAACAGCCAGAGGATATTTAGGAGGCTGTTCCGAGCAACGAACACCGATAACGATGACAAAGCATAATATAATGAATACAGAAGATCCAAGCATCAATATCATCAATCCCATATTAAACACGGTCAGCTTTATGGGACAGAACTATTTTTAGATAAGCCGTTATCTGTTGCCTATAGACATTTACGATCATAAAGTCGACTGTTATACAAAATCGAATGGGAATAGCATTCCAACAACACTAATTGCATTGACTAAAATATAATCTAACATTTTACCAAAAAAATAACCGACTTCAAATGAAGTACATTGTACTTTTGACATGGATACCATTGTCAGATCTCGTTCAAATTTATGTGGGACCACACGACAAGCACCAGCTTTCAATTAAAACAAACATCATCCAAATCGGTTCACCCAGTCCAAAGATCTGAGGTAACAAACATAAAAAAAAAAAAAAACAGTCGAATTGAGAACCTCCTCCTTTTTTTGAAAAAAAAAGCAAAGCTAGCTAAGCAACAACCCATAATTGTCCCACTGCTGGGCTCGGGGTCTCCTCTCACAATGTGAGGGGTATAGGCCAAAGTCTACCACGCTGGCCAAGTGCGGATTGGTAGACTTCACACACCTTCGAGAACTTTATGGAGAACTCTCCGGTATGCAGGTTTCCTCACGATGTTTTCCTTCACCGAAGCAAGTGATAATTAACTTGTAATACGCACATAATATTTGAAAATTAGAGGTGCGTGCCAGGATTTGAACCCGGGCCCCCGAGTTCGGGAGACCAATGTTCTAACCGCTAGGCTATCACTGCTGCCTTTTTTTGAAGTCGGTTAAAAATAGGTGAATTACGTCTACTTATATCAATTCACCTCGATCAGTAGATTTAAATCACCTGGGTGCATAGGTGAGTAAAGTGAACTAAAAGTAGACTTAAGGCACCTGGGTGAATTAACTCAGGTGAATAAAGTCGACGGCACCGATACAAAATATAAAACTCATAGTACAAAGAGAATTTCTCATGTGGTAAAGTGAAATAATTGCATGTGACTGGTCTTATGCAATTATTTCACTTTACCACATAAGAACCACCACCACGTGATTGGTCTTGTTGAAACTATCATGATTAGGTATATTAATAGAGCTGATTCAATATTTAATTTGTGGTTCCTTTTGAATTCATCTAATGCCGTGAATTTTCTTCACATGTCCCAACAGCTACCATAATATGTTTGCAGAGGGGACGTACTTGGCTCTAACCAAAGTTAGCATTTTGAAGCCGAATATTCCAGTAAGGGACTTCTGAATCGAAAAATGGTCTTCAACAGACCCATACTATAATATATTATATGAAATTGAACCTCTGATAAGATAATTTATTTAGCGCATCCAAGTTGGACTACGTGCAGGTAATTAGGACCTGCTTGAGTTGTTTACACGTAGCTTATTCAGTAGCGTTTCGAAAGCTTTCACACTCCTTAATAATACATTACTAGTGGGCGCGGTCATTACCAACCGAGAAGCTTTTATGGATGGAATTGGGTGTTTTACCGAGAGTGTGTAAGTGGTATTGAACCTTCGATTACTCGGTTTGAGTTCGAGTAGTACTTACCTACTTTTACTTATTAACAGAATGGTGAACATATTGGGGTAGATGTCGTATCTATGCAAATAGACAGCTACATTTTTGCTAAAGGAAATTTTTAGCCGGATTTTTACCGGAACGTCCGAAACTCTCTTTAAAAGGTTTCGTGTCTACGAGCGTGATCTGCATTTTCCTAATTGCATTTGGCAGTCTTCTTCTTTATTCCCAATTATATAATAGTTTCAAACAGATAGATGTTGATGATACGATGCCTTAAGTGTGTATTATTCTATGGGTGGCATCTTAAATAACATAAAATAAAAGACTTAGGCATGGAACACAAATAAATATTTAACCAATATTTAATAAAATATTAACTGGCGTATATGTAGGTTTCTTTAATTATGAAGCGAGACCCATTTATTCCCTGTAGTGAGCAATTAAGTGGTTGAAGTCATGAGCAACGGTGACAATGAGCACTTAAAGTTGGCGGCACGGATGTTGGGGAAAAACTTCGCGCATCGTAAACTTGAGGTGAAATTAAATGGTCGTTCAGTTGTTGCTTGACGTGACCGCACGCTTATTTGCCAACGAATTACGACAACCGCTGCTCTAACGTCACTTGACGGGCCAATCACATTGCACGACATGATGCAGGGAGCTCTCGTTAACAACCACGATGACCCGCACCTCATCTCATTCCGCCAAATTGGCCCGAAAAATCGCTTCTCCGCAGGTAGGTCTCAGCGCTCTACATCCGTGCCGCATACCATAAGATGGGTTGTCTGCTTGTTTATCGGCTATTCACATAAAAATACCGGTTTTTAGCAAATGTACCGTTGAAACCAGTTAGTAAACGAAGTAGCACCAAAATGGCAAATGGCGTATCGAGGCGAGTTCACACTGAATTAACGGTCCAATTTCCAACAAATTGTCGCATGGCTGCAATTACAGGCGCATTGTGCTATTGATTTACAAGACAGCAAGCCGTTGTAATTGTCTGAGATATTTTCTATTGTTATTTTCTATTTTATTTACGATTTTACAAATCAAACTATTTATCGATCCTATCGGCTAATTGTTTACCTTAGTTTAGATTACCACTTGATTTTTTCCCTCTTTTTTTTCAACTGTCGATGGAACGTAATACAATGAAGTTTTAACTTGTAAAAACTGATTCATTCTTTTAGCAAAGTTACGTCGTTGGATGCCTTCGAGTGGTGTAAAAAACAGGTGTATAAAGACAGGTCTCTAATGTGTCTACCGAACCGTTATATACTAAAGCACTATATTGCCATATACACTCAAGCCATGAATTCCTAGCTTATTGCTTACAAAACAACTAGTTAATTAGTCGTAAACCTAATGTTACAATGGAAATTGCCGCATCGCAACAATGGCAAGCGCATTGTTTCAGTGTGATTTACAAGGACAGAGTGTAATTACCGACAACGTACGGTATAGCGATATATCAAGACTGCTCCCTAATATTGGCCACTACTGATCATGATTATAAGTGACAATTTAATCATGAATTATATTATTTAGCTTTAATTTAAGATGAGAGTACTCTGTGACATACAATCTGATCGTCTAAGATGAATGCGAATATCTTATCTTTAGGAGTCGGGGAATCATATATTTTAAGCTCTATGTCTAATGACTGACATTTTTTACTTTTGTTATAAATTGTACCTATACTTACATTCAACAACATTAAATTTTCTTTTTTTACTTCTCACTCCCGACTATTCTCCGTTTTTTTTTTGTAGGCAATTTATGGATTGTGAATTGTGATGTTAGAAGCATACTAGCCATAATTTCTGATGGTGTTGGTTGTGACGAAATCATCAGTTTATTAATTATCCCCCTTCTTGAGTTTCTTCTAATTTTACTACAGACTTATCATCACCCATATTGTAGATTTTTCTATTCCACTAGCTCATTTCTTACTAATAGAAAGACACTCAAATTATACCCTTATCCAATAAATCCAATGCTGCGGCTTATCCTGAATTTCGTCCTATTTCTATCTTGTAATTTAATGCTAATGAACAATACCCGGTCCCACATACACCATACGAAGGATAGTATGGTACGTTTTATGTAAGAGTTCCTCTAACATTCATACTATTAATTTAAATGCGAAATTAAGTACTCTGTGAATGCGAAGAAACGAACTATTCACAGTCACAGAGGAGTAACGTGAGGTTGTCACTTACAGCAAAACAAGACATCACCATTTATATTTCCCTTTTACTTTCGTTTTAAAAAAACTTTGCGATGAAAGAAATGGTGACAAATAATTATAAAAAAAATATTTTGAAATAAAAATTCAACTACTATGTGACTTATTGCTAGCCTATACAATATCGAAGTACTTATTCATTGTTTTATTTATCATGTTGAATTTATGCCAATGACATTCATGTAATTTTTCTTAGTTCAAGTTATCTTTGAGAACGATCTTTGATACTTTTGATACTTTAAATGTTAAATTGGTCCAGTGGATTAGTCATTCGACTTAGCATTATGCGACTTCTATAGAGAAGTTTTGTAAAGGTACTATTTATTTCTAACATAAATCTCTTCCAGTTGTTCTATTATTTCTCTTAATAATTCGTGTAATGAAATGTCGTTTATTGTACCTAAGGTCTAATAAACCCCTTTGAGTTGAATTAGGTACTCGAACAAATCAAACCTGTCTGGAATCAAATACTTAGTTCGATGTTTGTTTCAAAACTGGAGCCAGACGCAGCGCGCATCTGTTCTGGAACTGTGTATTTGCATTGCGCAATTTGCTGTTGAATAAATCCCGAAATTTTTCAATATAGCAAAGTTTCACGACAACTTCATCCGGATAAAGTTACGAGTACGATAACAAATAAAATTTAATGCCTCCATGAATATCAGTGTAAAGCGAATTTCTGCTTTGGCTTCACGTTTTTTTTAAACAATTGATAACGTGGAGTTGCAAGGCTTGCAATCAGAGAAATTAATTCGAAGATTCAACAAATGGAAACATTAAAGTTCTTAATATTTTAGCCTTTGAATCTTGTGTTAAACTCAAAAGGTTATTGATTGGATTTAAATGTGCCCTCTTAAATAATAAAACGTTATAAAAATTAAAACATTATAAAAAGCTTTGATTTGTACCTACTTCCTTCAGTGGTAACTGGAGAAAGTTATGCGTACTCGTGATGCACAATGCTGAATGTGAGGCAGATGTTTTGATCTGTTTTGTTTTGGCTGGTTGTAGTATCTAGTTAAAAAAACAGGCAAGTGCAAATTAGACTCGCAAACGCACCCTGCGTTTGCAGGCACCGCCGTACAATATTTACACTGATAAATCAGTTTCATGTATGTATGAATGTATGTATGTGCGTTTCATACATATATGGGTACCCGCTTTTATTTTCATAATTTAATTTTTATTTTGTTTTAGAATTTGTTGCTATATCAGCCACAGTAGGTAATACAATTCTTACATACTCTGTAAAAAAATGCAAGTGTCTCCAGAACAGACGGATGGACTGATGGACAACGGATTCTTATGAATGAGATCCATTGGCACCCTTTTTAAATGGAACCTTAAAAGGCAAGTCCCTTATTCCCGCTTGTTTAATGACCGCCAATAAGTCGGTTAAGGCTTGTGAGTTACGAATTCCCTTTGGCAGTATAGATCACTTAACGTTTGCTCATTTATTGGCTTTTGATAAAAAAAATTCACCTCTATTTATAGGTATCTTCATAAATTTTCTCCAGGACTTTCGCATAGATACACGTAAGAACAAAGAGCATATAAATTATAGAAAAGGGATTTTCTTTCTAGCATTCATTTCATTTAAAAAGGAAAGTGTGATATTATTTTTGCAGTGGAGAGAACAGGCACCATGCGCTGAATTAATTGAGAATTTATGACGTCATTAAATTGATGCAGAAATAGTGCAGAGTGAAATGTCATGTTGGTACAGTCGGCAAAGTAATAGTACAATTATTAAACAGTCATTGGAAAATATGATGAAATCTACTCCAACGGAAAGAAAATAAATTTAAGAAGCTTGCCTGGAGATCATAACATGAAGAGTTTGAAAGTGAAGATGGAACAAAATCTTTGTATGGCGACTGAGATAGCGAAATCACTGTTAAACTGGAATGGTGGAATTAGGTTATCTTAATTAAATTAATTAAAGTTAAATTTAAAGTTAAATTTAAAGTTTAATTAATTAATTAATTTCAGGCATTACTTTGTGAGAAACCATTTTTATTAAGTTAGTATATATAATATAGGAATTATAAATATGGAAGCAGACTTAGGAATACCTACTAAGTTTATGGAATCTTGGAGTTTTTATATTTATATTTCGAGGCACGTAGAATCTTAATATTAACTAAATATTAAAAAGTTACAATGTAACTATATAATCATTATAATAAGGTTTTGAAATTAAAGAAATAATTTTATTTCCAAGGTGATATGCGATAAGTTTTATTTGCATCCTTTGTGGTGCGTGCTTATTTCTATGACTGAATTCTGACTTTCAATGAATTCAGTATCCTTGACTTCTATAAAGATCTCCTAAAATTACTAAGTGCCTTTTACTTTTGTCTTAACCCCAGATTGTAAGCGAAATAAATAACTAATAGCAAATTTACTGTCGCAGTCACGTGTTTGGCGGTATAACTAGGGCGTAATATCGGTGTAATGTCGGCGTTTATATTCTGCGAACGGTACAATTGCTATAAATCAGCCCGATAATAATTATACTGCAGTCATTTGTAGCTATGTGAGCAGACAAACAGAGGTGCTTTATATTATAGACAGAGCCTCCTTATAACGAAATTAATTCAATGAATATGCATCTTCTATTATTAGACAATTGAAATATTTACGGTTTTTTGAAAGCTTCAAAGTGGTAGTAAGTATTAATAATATAGTCATGGGTACCGAATATTTGTTTGCTCATCGGTTTTTAATACATATTAATACGTGAAGCAAAAACTTTGTAGGTACTTACCCCTTTTTACTTACGCGGACGGAGTAATATGAAAATAAAAATTACACAATGCATGACAGTGACTGAAATTGTATATTTTTCATAGAAAATTAAATAAACAATTCTAATTTAAAATGTGTATTTTTAGGCTATTGCCGTTTTTAAACTGGGTATGGTTTAATTTAAATTCTATAAACTGAGTATTTTACGTGCTGAGATCTAAATAGTAGAATGATTCCTTTGCGTGACTTCTATTAATACATATATTGCAAAGGCACAAAGAATTACGTGTAACTGCTACATAGCTTGCCATTTTCATCATGTTGTGTAATCTTTTCTTATTCCCCGCTTTCGTTATCATATTGGAAATATTGGAAATATTTACAAAACCTTTCTAACAATAGTGACAATACAATATACAACTTGCCAGCGAAACGAATTTTTTTAATAAAATGGGAATTTTATTTTAAGTTTTAAAATCAGACTTTCAAACCTATTTTTTTTGTAGGTTGGCATTATAATGCCATGAATCATGATCGATTATAGTTCATTGATGACACTTGCACTCCGCATTAACAGTAACCTCGTACATGGCACTTGCACTCCGCATTAACAATAGCCTCGTATGTACTTGCATTCATATCTACCCAATTGTGTCCTGTCTGGTAGCTAAGAGTTTAAAAAAGAAGAGGAACAGGGTGTCTAGTTGGAACAAAATTCATTTCCTTTTAAATATCAGGCTCAATGACATAATGTTACCAATATTTGGGAGTATTTAAACAAAAATATTCGGGTGGGTATGTAAAAAGTTAGATAATTATACTTTTTTGGTGTGAATAAAGAAATGATCTGGCTCTTTATCTATGACTCTAAGTTATGACTTGTTGACTCTAAGAATGAATTGTTGTCAACATTTACTGTTCATTGTATATTTCAATCGATAATAATCTATATACACAAAAGGAAAAAATGACTGACTGATGTACCTACTCGTATCAACGCATAGGCCAAACCGTTAGGGCTAGAAACTTAAAATTTCGCATACGTATTCCTCTTATGACGTAGGCATCCAATAAGGAAAGATTTTTCAAAACTCAACCCCCAAGGGGGTGAAATAGATGATGAATATGATAATCATAATTTCCGCGTGCGAAGCTGCAGGCAACAGCTAGTAAAATATAATTAGCTACTATTTGTACCGGTCAATTCTACCTTTTCATGACTTGCAGAACCGTGTGTGAAAAATACTAAAATAGAATGTACTAATCAAATAAAAACATGATATTGCTAGACGTATCAGTTGCTGTAAATAACAGCTTTACAACATAATGTTCGAGGCATTGGTCCGATAGGGTTAACGTTTAGTTATCGATGCCCCTATAGCCACATTTGGCAGTTAACTCTATGCAGTTAACCAATGCTATAAGAGTAAAATTATAGTAACAGCTGGATTTACTCGTAAATCTCATGTCGTGTATATTAGATATTACTATTATTATATACCTAAGCCTACCTAATCAGAATAATTTCCAAAACATACACATTTATAGTTAGTCTAATTTTTACCAAAAAAATCCCGACATGAAAGCACTAGCTTTCCAAAAACATATATCTAAATGGTTATATGCAAACATAAAATCGTTGAGTTCTCTCAATTCCTTAAGGATCCCATCATCTGAAAAATATGGAAAAAATATTGGACCAATTTGGTAGCAGAGACCTTTTCTAATAAAAAAGGAATCTTCCAAACCGATTGATAAATGACGGAGTTCGGAATTGAGAACCTCTTCCTGCTTTGAAGTTAATTAAAAATACTAAGGCGCATATACCAATCAATCGACCGTCAATCGATGGCAACATACGAGTACATCAGTCAACGCTGGCCGTAAAAATTTTTCTAAAATACACCAGTGACAACCGCACCCAAATCGGTGAACACGTTTTCAGATTAATGTAACAAACAGACAAAAATTAAACAATAATTATTTTATGAATTAAAATTTTGATGAACTTAAATGATTAAGTTATCATCCAATACTGTAATGTCACCATGACTAAGAAACTATTTTTATCGCCTTGAAATTTATTCAAAACTGAAGACAAGGAAACGTCACTGAACCAATACATGCCCCATCATCTCATCTCACCCTTTTTATCTGAACTCGGTCGACCCTTGCAAACCTCGGGTATCATCGCCTCGATCCCACCCTTCAATATTATATAAACAAGATGACCAACAATTTATAATTAGTATTTGTAAAGGATATTCTGATTTTGAAGCATACAAATATAAATCGGGTTTATTTAGAACAAATGCTTTTTAACATCGAATTATAAACATTATAGGCTCATGTTTCTAACTTACGTTTATTGAAATGTATATTTTGAAATATATAATAGGTACCTATATAAAAAAAAAATTACGTCTATATGTATAGTATACATTCAGTAATCGTTCTAAAATTAAACTTAAATTGAAAACTAACTGTTAAAACATTAATTCAGCTTAATATCAAAAGTTCAATCAATTTTTATTCATTCGCAGCGAAATTTCCCAGCTTACCATTTTTCATGAAGCTCGAGGCGATAAATAAATTGGAATATCTGTCGATAGCAACGTAAAACCAATCTTTGTTCGATGAACGTACTTTTATTCGTATATCTGAGGCTATTGTTTAAATTGTTAATTACTCCTTAATGATAATATTTTACAAGCCGGATTGGCAGCTCTGCGATATATTTATGTGAATGATTTAAATATTATGAAAAATTTTAATGCACTTATTGGATCTTAATAAGTCCTGAACCTTTGTTGGAATAAACAATTATTTACCTCGATCTCCAAGTAATTCAGCAATTAAAAATAATTAGAAAAAATATTTAGTCGGGATTTTTCAAAAAAAGCACATCCTAATAGATTAAACTGTTTTTTTAAGTTCGTTGAAAAAATACACAGAAGCAAAAATTCAAACAACATTATTACGTGGTACCCCTTAAGAATATAACATTTTTTTGTATCTTCAATGTACCTACAGATATTGATCAGTTACAGATTAATTCTAATGCTTGGTAATAAAGATGTCATGATTTACAAACCATATCCATATTCTCCCATTTCTAAACAATGTCTCGACATTGTCTGAAAGAAGTCTTCAAAGAACTGTGAATTTAGCGGATGGCATATTATATTATGATAGTCGCAAATCTACATGTCTCACAATCACGTCGCCACATATTCGTTCTGGCAAATGGTGTATTTTTATAGCGGTGTCTGACGTTTGAACCAAATAGGAAATTGTTGCCACTCCCAAGATGCCTACCATGTCGCGAGATGTCTACGCGAATTATTCAGTTTTTTACCTCCTCCGAGGATTATGCCTCATTTTATCGCAAAATGACGTAACTGTCCCATTTGAACCATTGGAAATAGCACTAAATGACTGCGTTTTATGGTTCACTTACGATTGCCAACCCTCTAAGATAATATGTCTATTAAGTGTTAGCTTAGATTTCTTGTTTTTGCTACTTTGGGATTTGGAAAGCTTTCGTTAAGTGTTTGGTCCATTCAGGATGATGAAACAAGAAAATTATATATTTTCGCTCACCAGATTTAAAAATTATGTATTTTTTCTTTCAACGTTTCAAATATATTAATTTATTCGTTCCATACGGGACGGATAAATTGAGCAAGTTTTAACGTTATTTACAAAATGATAGTAACATTATTACAGTTACGTTTTTAGTTATTCACTAGCTGTTACCCGCGACTTCGTACGCTGAAAATAAAGATGCCTTTATTATAAAACATGTTTTTCGTAAATTAAGAACAAACTTGCCCGGACTATGAGGAGAGAAGATCCGTGCCTTGTATTAGCCCATTTTGGGTTGAAGCTTTTACACCTACACTTATTAAGTATAATGTATTATGTAAATGAGTGAAATATTAAACAAATCTCTAGTGTTGTATCATACACTCTAAAATTGCTAAAACAATAAAATGATAACTACGATCTGATATTCTAGTGTGATTGGTAGTCAGCAAGATACCAAACTCTTCACCAAAATTACAGCATAAGTGACATGTTAGAACCCATTAATTATCCATTGGGAGAAGCTCATAGCCCGGACGCCAGGGCTTGTGTTGGTCCTAATAGTAATCGAGCGCGATCGGTAGTTGGATAGGTGACCGCTAGTGGCAAAAAATTCTTGAGCTCTCCGTGTTCCGGAGAGCACGTAAAGCTGTTGGTCTGGTTATTGTCGTAAGATAACAGTCGTCATGACATGTCGGAGGCCCTCGCCCGGCGCAATAACTTCCGACACTTGGGTTGGTCTCTAATCCCTCCACCAATCCGCACTGGAGCAAAGTGGTGGAGTATACTCTAGGCCTCCTCAAGGGAAGAGAGCCATGCTCAATAGTGAACCATTAATGACCCATCCATATGAAAGGTCCCAAAATAGTTGAACTTTTTAGAGCCTGAGATTTTTTTTTAAATTTACATTGTCATTTTACAGAATACACAAAAACGTACCTTCCTTTCTTTTTTGGGCAGCAACGAATCAGTGATTCCTTTAGCGCTGCTAATGTACATTGTCGAAAGTGACCACTTACTATGAGGTGACTCTTCTGTTCGTTTGCCGGCTATTTAGATAAAAAAGTAACAAAAAACATTTTTCATCTCTTTTAAATTTAATAATTGCTAATCATAAAAAATCTAAGAAAAATTTGAAGTCAAATGAAAATGATTTTCTCCTAACCCATACAAACTTTCTTCCTTTAGCCCTTAGCAGACGAATCAAAAAAATCTTTTATAGTTAATTTTTGTTTGTAGCGAAAAGCTAACATGGCGGTATGTTTTCACATGTGTGTTCTAAAATGATGAAGTTTCTAAGTGAGATGAATTTCCCAAAAAAAAAATAATTCACAGTTAATTGTTGTTTTTGGCTATGAGCTTACATATGAATTTTTATATTTCTGAGTTTTAAGATGACGAAGATTCGTACAAACTTATTACCTCTAGTTTTAGCCCTTAGCCTTGTAAGGCTAAGGCTAATTGTTTGGTAATACGGGATGTATCCCGTACACAGTGTACGTGTTACAGTTATTTTGTTTTTAATGTAAGATTACATTTTAGCCGTATTAGGGCGGCTTAGAATACTAACCCCAATCCCACGCTGGATGGGTGTCGTAAGAGGCGACTAAATCCGGCCCGCTGGTGGTAAGGCCCCTCGAGGGATTATATTGGTATTATTGATTTTAATTGTACATTAATAACATTATTACTATTATTATTTCTCGATGGGGTTCGTCTAGATAGCTACCCTTGAGCATAAGTCAGCCGCCAAACGACTCGTGTTCCGGCTGGAGGCTTTAGAGCCAGTTCTTTCTTTCTTTTTCTTCTCTCTTTCTTGGCCGGCAACGCCAATGCCGGCAATGCCTTTGGTGTAGTTGATGTCCATGGGCGACGATATCCAGTTACCATCAGGTGGATCGTCAGCTTGTTTGCCGGCTATTTCCATAAAAAAACATACTAATTAACAACTTTCACAGTTTTAACTTCAAAACACCATGGCAAGTGCATGTCAGGCCATGCGCAATGTAGGGTTCCGAAGTAGTAAGTTTATCGACTATTACTCATTAACTACTTATGATAATCTTATGTTTTCATGTGATGCCCGGACAGACAAACAGACAGACAGACTCTATTATATAATTCTAAAAAAAATAATTTTGTTCTTTAACACGTTATTGCAGTGCCCCCTAATCGAAATTTTTAAAAAATATTCAATGTACCTGTAATTCAAATTTGCCCTTTCGTAGTATAGATTATCTGGATTCAGAAGGCTCAGGACCAGTCAGAGTGACGCAAGTTAGAGGAGGCCTATGTACAGCAGTGGACCTCCAAAGGATGATGGATGGATGGATGATAGATTATTCAATTTGTTCAATGTCAACTGTTCGTACAACTGAATTACGATTTTCAACCCCTTCCAGGATGAAATATAAAAAATGCCAAATTTACGTTGCAAGCCATAAATAGACAATAAAATTCATGTTTTAAAAACAAAGTTTACATAAAATAGATATTAAGTAAAAAAATACTTCAATGCCATATTCAAGCTCCATCTTGCAAAATAGAAATAAACTAAGAAATGCATATGTATGCCTTATTATATGCGAAGAAAAGGGTTTTGTAAGTTTAAAAAATTGACTCATTTTTTTATTTTCCCATACAAACTTTCATAGCATATCCCCAAGGAACCCTTTAAGGGGAAAACCCTATTCTTTAATTTGAAAAACTCGTTTTTCGGTTTTGGTATCGTGCAAGTATCAATTTACAACTTGAAAAATCATTTATTTAAAAATCACAGACAGACACTTCAATTTTATTTATGTGTATTTGAATTATTGTAAAGTAAAAAATAAGTATTTCAGTGCCATGCTTTGGTCTCGCAAAATATAAAAAGAACAAAGAAATGTATAATGCCATAATTTGTGTGAAGAAAAGGTTTTTGTATGTTTAAAACAAATTAACTCATATTTTATTTTCTCGCTTTATTATGGAACCCTAAAAATTGCCTATAATTTAAGTTGAAGACTCGATATCGTAGTAAAGTCCTGTTGAAATCCGTTCATAGGCTTCAGAGATTAATGAAGATAAAAAAACAGACAAACAAAAATTAAAAAGCTCATTTTTACGTTTTAATATTGTGAAGGTAACGATTTACAACATCAAAAATGCAGTTATTTTGAAATCACAGAGTCGTTGGCGTGAATCAACAAATACAGAGCCATCTAGTGGCCAAGATAGTAAACGATTATTTGTTGGATATCGTTTACTCATACTGACTTACTTTGCGTTTTTCTATCACTTCCAAGGTGTTTATAAAATGCTGAAATTATATTGGAGGACATAGATACGCAAACAATATGCTCTTAATAACAAAATAAAAAATAGATATTTGAAAAATAAGCAATATTCACATTAATTTGTATTTTTTTTTCTTTGTATTGCAAAATTTTGAAAAACTGTAAAACACGTGTTTCATCAATTTAAGCAAGGAACATTTGTTGCAAATTTGAAGCAAATCGGTTGATGTATAATTTTCCATACACACTTTCATCGCGTTTCTCTGGGAAACCTTTTAATTTTCCGGGATAAAAAGTATCCTAAAATATGACCCGGAGTTTTAGTTACAATTTTACCAATTTTCATCAAAATCCGTTCAGGGGTTTTCATGTGATGCCCGGACAGACAAACAGACAGACAGACAATAATTCTAAAAAAAATGTTTTTGTGCTCTAACACGTTATTGAAGTGCCCCCTAATCAAAATTTTTAAAAAATATTCAATGTACAGAAAATTTGCCCTTTGAGTTTTATTATAGTATAGATTAAGTCATAATAATTGAAAAAATCTAGTTAAAATTTTATTTGACGGACTCTTTAAGATAAAAATAATATTTGATTTTAGTTTAAAAAAGTATAAGTTTAAAAAAGTATAAGTAATAAGATTTTAGTTTAAAAAGTAAATTTTATCTACGTATAATCTGTGTTAGTTTTTAATATTATGAATGAAGAAGCTTTTAACTTTACGTTTTATCTATTTCATTCGAACATCTAAGTATCTGTTAATGTAACTGGCCAGCTCGTACAAAAATTGCCTTCGAAATCAATGCAAGCTGGCCATAAATCCTGCTCCTTGGCCGCACTAACTCTTCGATTATTTTCGGCGACCCGCACAACCCTAAGTAGCGCTTTAATGAAGATATAAAACTGAATGTGATTCTCCAAGACTTCACTCTAGTAATCGATGGGTAATATTATGTGGTAGTTTGTTGGGATTGGTTTAGTTATCTAATGTTAACATTTTAGAACTAAGTTGTTATATAAATTGATAAAACTTATTGTTTATTTACTACTGTTAAATTAGAATTTTGCACATAATATAAATTAATGGAAAGAACAATGTCCAACTGCCATACATCGTTTTATTTCATTTTCAACTTTAGCGTCTTGAAATATCATTGTTAACATTAATAACATACATCATTGTTATTATAGTCAATTCATCACTTATTAATAAAATTATTTTACACTGGGTACGGGTACAGGTATTAATTTTAAAATACGTAAAAAAATAATTGAATCGCTTCGGTATAACTGACGTTTTAAGACGCTAACAAAAATAAAAAATAATTTTTGGGCATTGCGATCACAGATTTTTCCAATAGAAACCCTTTTAAAAACTTTGTTTTTATTTCTTAAAAGATGCAATCAATAAAATAATACCACATACGGCTTTAAATAAAAACTAAACATACATAATGTACTTACTGTTTTCTAGCGGTGGTATTTCCATGGATATTGGTGTCGAGTTCTGGAAAGTTTTAATCACACACTGGCCACAACTCGCCGCTTCTAAAAAGAACAAACAAAAAGATAATAAGTTATGAGATCACAAAGAAAAGTTTCCGCGCTTATACTTTTTAGCTTTTTGTAGAATTGAAAGGGAACTAACTCGCAATATTAATTTAAAAACGTTTTATTTATTTTATCTACTCTGGCTAAATTGTAATAATTATTACGGTACAAATGGCCAGCTTAATACTTACTTACTACCTGTGCCTACTACATTATCTGTCAACTAACCATTAAACTACAGTCTACACTAATAAACACGAAGAGCGGTTTCAGTAATTATTATAATAGGAGCGATAATAATGCACTACTTTTATTCATATACCTAATATGATGTTTACCACAATTTCATTTTCTTGGTAACGCTTATAAATAAAACTGTAAATTGGTTCCACAGTCATGAACCATGGTAACCAAATAAGCCAGGATAAGTACAGTTTACATATTACATTAATCGCCAATCACATTGGAGGCATGTTGTAGCGCTCTTATCTATTTAAGCTTGTAATGCTTGTAGGGAAAATTCGCAACAAAAATCTGCTTCTTCATAGGACATATCGGAATTGTGTGGTGACGCTGCTTGCGAGAGGGAGATGTGCATAATCCTATAGGAATGAATGAGACAGACTCACCTTTTCGTAGGTCATATTGATCTTTCACCCGCCATTTTGGAACGTACCATTTTCGCTTCGAGCGTCACATGTACTGTACATCGGCGGCTGAAAAAAGAGAAGCTTTTACTACCCTGTCATTTTTGTTTTTAATGAAATTATTCTGCTAAAGAGAACAAGGGCAGGCAAATGTGAATTAGCATATTTCATACGGTGCGAATGAAGGTTTGACATATTTTACATACTATTACATGACATACTTAAATAAAAACATCATATGCATAATTATGAAATGATTATTAAACATTAAAATGCCTCGAGGTTTTCAATTCGATTGTATTTTTTAATGCTTGTTATTATCAGAACTCTTTCATTTATCAACTGATTTCGAAGATTTTTTATGTGTTTCAAAGGGTATTTTTCCAGATTGGTCCTATATTTTTTTCGTATTTTTCTGACGATGGGCTCTAGGAGGAATTGAGGGAACTCCTCAAATAGAAAAGGAATTCATATGATAATTTTGTTATAGGATTTGCGAAGACTGTTTCTTTGAAGTTAGTTAAGTATTTACTTTGTTCAAATTATGTTATGTTTATAAATTATGTGAGAGAAAAGGTTTCATCTGAATACATTGGAAGTAATTGGATTCCAAGGTTTAAGCCTAACAGGATTCCACTAATGTGCTCGTATCTACGATTATATCAAACAACCATTTCAAATTACTATGATTTACTTATATGGGTATTCTGCTTAAATTTGATTAAAAGGAATTTTTAATAAAAGCAATATATGAAGTAGGTATGCATGCATTTCAATATCGGATATGCGAAAGAGGCTGAGGCTCATAAAAAATTACGTCGATATTAAATTTGCAACTGATCTCGCCCCGCGGGAGCCATTTTGACATGGATGTGAGCAATTATACACGCGGTTGAGAACATTTTTAGGTTGTATGGAGATATTAATTTTTGTTTTGTTTTTTACGCTTCCTATGTTGTTTTCACACATAAAGTTATTTTACATATGAAAGGGCCAAATATCGCTGAAACTGAGTGCAAAGAGAAAACCCATGTCCATTTTGTAAGCTGCCTGAACCTAATGTTTGGGTTTTGTAAAAAAATATTGCTACAGATCCTAAAATCCTTAATGCTACGATCCTACTAAGTTAAGGATAAAAATTAAACACATACAGCACGTTACGCAGATTAAGCTTTTTTGCTTGTATATCAGCTTAGTAGATAAAATTATGACCTTAGTATGCGTCGTTGTTTGCTTTTTATTTAACAAGCTCCAACAATTTTCCAGCCATAGCACAGGCCATAGTTATTCATTTGTTTCAATGGAATTTTTTACCGTCTTGACTATTTTTATTTATTTTAGTTGTGCTTGTACATCTCTACCAGCAATTTATTTGTCAACTTAGATAAGTTTTCCACTTTGGGTTATCTGGAAGAGATCGCTTTTTAGCGATAAGATCGTCTATTGTATACTATCCATTGTAGTTGTTATGTACATGTGCATTTTATTCTGGTGTGCAATAAAGAGTTTTGTATTGTATTGTATTGTATAAATGCTGAGTAGTATTCAAGAGTTTACAAGATACAAAGAACCTCGTTGCTAAGTAGACAGATAGTTTCAGTAGTCCACCTACTGTAACTATCTGTCTACTTAAAGTGTCTATTCATCAAATATCTACTTCACATTTAGTTAGGTAATTGTCAGCTTTGAAACGATTGCTTGCTTTGCTTTGAAACAATATTTTAAACTACGGGGTAAACTATAGCTACGTAATAGCGGTTATTGAGTTACGATTACCACAAACGACATCGAAGCAAACTATTAACACTTTAGAAGTAAAGTGTCCATTTTAATATGAACTGTGGCTTTCATATGTGGTTATGGTTTTCAGATGCCGCGCGCGGGTCAATGAAGGAAGGTTGGTTAGTTTTATCGGACCAGACTCCGTACCTAGCTTTGGACAAGGGACGTACACCCTAGATAATTGTCACCGATGGTAGCGACGGGGGCAATGAACTTGCGGTATTACGTGGGGAACTAGCACCTCTTCTTCGTTATAATGTATATTATTTCATGTTTTGATCCGCTAAAAGTTAACAATATGAATAATTTGTTGAATAACTTTATAGTAATAGCCTCTAAGTCGTAACATTTCTTTTTTTTTAATTTCTGAAATGTGGTTACATTCACATAAATACATTAAACATTAAGAGATAGCTAAGTTGCTGCTTTTAAATTTTACGATTTGTCTAGCTGCAATTTTGTAACAGGCTAGGCTCGTTATAAATTCCAGAGATTTTTTAACAAATGTGATTTTGAGAGAACTTTATTCGTGGATACCTATTAGCCAAAAATATCAATGTCATACTAATTATATTACTCAAAATTTCGGTCTCGATAAAGCACAAACAAAAAGCCAAAGGATCTCTTGATTTATTTAGTAGATGGTGCAAAATTATATTGGGCTGCTGTATAGACTATTGCATATTATTATACCACGCATAACTTTCCATACAATATTTATTATGTAAAATATAAATCGCTGCAGCATCTCAATGCCACAATTTATGTGGCCATATTTCTTTTTCAGCTGAAAATAATAGCCTGTTATCAATAAATCACCCAATAAATTTTCTAATCATAAACCGAGGAATAACCGTTTGCTGTTTTATTTTTCTTCTCGCCAGATTACTGTGCGTGACATAAAAAATAAATTATCCCGTCTATAATTGGATGGCGAATTTTACAGCGGCCGTAAAATTATCATGAAACACTGCAAATAGCTTTTAACTTTTTGTGATATTGACGATGCAGTGTTCATTGTATACTATGAAGACAGTATTGCGAATATCACGACAGTTCCTAATATTACGAATATCAAGAAATATCAGGGAGTGTAATAAAAGCGAGTACGCTTCGTAGCGAGTTCTGGCATGAGTTCAGAAGTGCGGTGTTAACGCGGACATTCCCGGCATCTGTCTGCATGGCCCGAACGTTTTTAATACGTTTTCTTGCTACATAGAGCACTAGCCTAGAAAGATACTAACGAATTATCTCATATGGCAAAGAATATGTAATATAAGTCCAGGTTCTAGATGGTACCTACTACATTTTAATACATTACTTGTGTTATGCGGCTTGTAAGCTGCAGTGACTGTTTAATTCTATATTTTCTTGCTATTTATTTAAAACTTTATGCTCCATACATAAGTACAGGTGACAAAGGCGGACTTAATGCTAAAAGCATTCTCTCCCAGTCAAACTTTAGGCAGTATGAACACTACGATATGGCGGAAATAAAATATAATATACGAGTAATACAACTTACAATATAACTTATATCACAAAGAGTATTTAGCTGCAAGGGGCAGCTTATAATACTGACCCAAATCCCATGCCAGCGTGTCGTAAGAGGTGACAGATTCCAGCCTTGATGGTTAGGACTTCACATATGGATTTTAATATCAGTACTCCGGTTTAATAATTGTGTAACAATATGCAATGTCAAGTTTATTTGTATATATCGGTGCAGTCTAAAATAAGTTCGTAATAACCTAGGAAATTAAGAAAAAGGGAACTGTCAAGATGGCAGACAGATTGAGAGTATCGCGAATCAAAGTAAAAACTAAATAACGTTGAATTGATAAAATCGGGTGTTATCAGGCAATAAACGAATAGTATCCTTGTGCCTGTCGAATTGTGTGTTTTATTAAGTGTCCTGGTAATCCTGACATATAACTACGCCCACAGAGAGAGATCTATGTTCATAGTACTGAAGTGTTCTTTGATACATAGTTTGTAGAGATGATCTGAACATACGAATGAGTACCTCCACAGAGCCCTGTGCTATATATATCGATACCGCCCGCAACACAATTAATAGTGGGCTAATTTAAAATTAAATAAAAAAAATGTATATTCACTAACGTATAATAATTCATAAAAAATATACGATAGATAAGTTAAAGTAGGTAAAGATTTTGTAGTATTTAAGGATTTTAAGCACGTCGTGGTATAATACACAAATATTTGGAACGGCGTTATTTAATTTTCATCCTCAAATATGGTACGCACACTGCGTAAGCTTTAGGTACGCGGCTTTAACGGAAGCGTAGTCTGAATACATGGAGCGATAAAAGTATCTTAACGATTATTGGATCCTTATTTCACTAAAGATGTTTTATTCGTGATAGATGATAGGCTTGCACATTAAACTGAGAGGAATCAACTAGCTTGAAGTTTATTGTTTTTGTTTTATATAATTTAAAATATATGCCATCAAAAACATAACTTGAAAAAATACAAGTCTCGCAACTCAGTTTTTCTACCGTAATAAGTTGTAAGATCCATGTAATACCAAGTTGGTTTATTTATTCAGTCCGTACTTAAGGGTCCTTCTGTCTTAAGTTATTACGTAATTAACTAACATAACAACTGTTCAAGAAAGAAGAGAGAAGAAAGAAGAAAGAAGAAAAAAAAAAGAAGAAAGAAAGTAAGTATATGCTTTCTGGTCCCCAGTCGAACCACAATGTTCGTTTAGCGACTATACCTAGTATGTAAACTTTCCATCTGCCTTGACCGTAATTTCAAGTGTTTGTTGAGGATATAACTTAACTAGATTCTAGATAGTCTTTTAGGTTAGCATAACAAATGGATTTTAAGAAACCAGGATCTTATCTGAATGGATTCGGAGGGAGTTTTAGTGAAAAGAAATTACTCATAACATGGTACCTACTCTACAGAGTAATAATGTTACGCTATACAAAAGTTATTAACAGATTTATAAATTTGAACCTAATATATTTTACATTATTTATTATTATTAAGATTATTATCGCACACTTCTGCTGCTATTCGAAGCAGTTTTTCGCTTACACCACAAAACAAAGCATTTGGATTCGTGACGAAGTTGTGTACCATTCACAAGTTCCACTGCAGATTTTGGCACGAAACTTCCCAGTGGACAACTTAACACCGTCTGTAAATTTGCAACACGAAATTAATTTAGACGGTTCGTGAAATTTCTTTCTTCCAGCGCATGTTTCTGTGAATTATGAGGGCCGACTGCGAGTTGCAATGCCAGATATGAACTATGGGAACTTTTTAGGGTTCCAAAGTTAAATCGGAACCCTTATAGTTTCGTCATGTCCGTCCGTCTGTCCATCTATCTGACCAACGCAAACGCCGAGACTCTTGGTGCTAGAAAGCTGTAATTTGGCATGGATATACATATTTATTGAAAGTCCAGCATCGTAGAATAAAATATTGAAAAACATTTTTTTTTCAGGGTACTTCGCTTACAAGTAATGCGAGGATGAATTTGATATTCGTCGCGTGCCCTATAGTGCCCTATAGTGCACAGTAAAATATTTAGCTTTAAAATGCTAATATTGGTTAGTATCAACTATCAAGTGTCCCCCCTGCCGGCTAAACGGTTGGAATTGGACAAGTGATGAGTAGGTAATAGTCGATAAACTTACTACTTCGGAGCCCTACATAGCACGTGGCCTGACACGAACTTTCCCGGTTTTTTATCTAAGTACTACTGTTTAAAAAAAGTGTTGTACCATGGCGTGGGCACCTTCGTTATGTTACCACCTATGTTATAGCAAGCAGGAATCACCATAAGTATGGGAAAAAGGATTCTAAATATTTTTGTTTTCAGATTTTATAATCCAATATTTTATTTGACTTTTCTGTATAAAATATATAATGTTATTAAATTTTGATATTAAATTAATGTCAAGATATTTATATTTAATTATTGAAACATTTTATAATAATTGTAATTGTACCTACTCATAATTATTATCACATGACTCTAAATTAGGTACATAAACACCAAATGAGTCTTAAATTCCAATATTATGTAGGTACCATATAATACTTTAAAAGTTATTTACAACTCTTGGCAAATATCTTCAAAAGCAGCTAAGCATATAGCGCCCGGCGCGGAGTTTAATCCTAATGCCTAGATTTAGTAGTTTGCTCACAAACATTATGCTAAGATATAACTAAATATACTGCTACTTACTGAGTGCATGCACTAATAGTTTAAAGTCATAATATCTGGTTAGTTGCAACGAGATAAAAGTTAGTGAGCACAATTAAGAAGTTCCAATTTATTTTTGTATTTTATTTTACCTCTTCTTTAAAATTTTATGGTAAGTCCTTAGATGCAAATAATAATAATTTATACAATTACTAACATATAATTTTACATTTTTAAATCAAGTATTACCTAATTAAATATAATTTAATGAACTTTAGGTAGGTACCACGTAAAACTGATTATGATATTATTCAAGAGGTGTAGCAGGGTTTTATTTCTAGATATGCTACGAGTATATATTTTGGTACTGTATTGGGTACAGTCACAGAAGACATAAAATACCAATGTACCATACATTGGAGTAGTATTGAATTTTAATTGTCTTTATAACAGACATTAATATTACCTCTAATACAACACATAAAGTAACTTCTGCATTTCGCACTAATTATAAAATAAATTGCATAATTTTATGAACTGCTTCATAAATAAGTATTTTAAAACGTAAATATAACAGACTAGCTGACCCGGCGTACTTCATATCGCCTTAGAATGTAACAAATCAGAGATCATTAAAATCAGTACAGCCGTTCTTAGCCGCTATTGTTTTTGTGTGCATATCTCCTCCCTCTCTTCTCCCGCTCCCTCTCCCTCTCCCGCTCCTGCTTCCCTCTCCTCCCCGTGTTACAACTATAACAATTCATTTTTGTTTCTAACTATAAGCGTATATATTAATTTTCACATTTCTGAGATCAAAAATAAATAATAGTTAAAAAAACTAAAAAACCCGCTTTTATAGAAAACCAAACTAAAAAATTGAAAATAAGGGGGATAATGAGGGGAGCGCAATGGAGAGGGAGAGGGTATAAAATGTTCTCTGATTTGTTAAACCTACCAAAACTATAAAAGGTAAAAGTAGGAGGGGAGGGGTGGGAGAGCTGCAGGGGGAGGGGAGAGAAAGGGGGAGAGCGAGCGGGAGACAGAGGGGGAAGGGGAGGGGAGGGCGAGAGGGAGCGGGATGGAGAGAGGGAGGGAATTTAATGGTCTCTGATTTGTTAAACCTACCAAAACTATAAACTATTAAACTATAAACTATATAACTATAAACTATTCTCCTCTTTATGGGTCTGCTGGAAGAGATTCCTCCATGGAATAAGCAGTGCCCTAGTACTAAATTTACTGTAATTATTCTTTTAATTATTTGTGTGTACTAAATAAATAAATAATAAATAAGGTTAAAAGTACATGAACAACAAAGTACATGAATCACTGATTATTAGGCGATAAGAAGTTCGCCAAGACAGCTAGTGTTAAATATTTATTTAATGATGCCAAAGAAGTATAACTTCTCACTCGCGTACCTACTACATGTAGTTTTTTCTTTCTTCCTTTCTTACTTTCTTTTTTTTTCTTTAAATATTGAATTGTCATCGGTCCTCGATAAGTCTACGAAGTTTGAAAGAAATCTGACCAATTAAAGCGTGTAATTAGGTTTTTCTTTCTTTTTCTTTAAATATTGATTCGTCATCGGTCCTCGATAAGTCTACGAAGTTTGAAAGAAATCTGACCATTTAAAGCTAATTTAAGCGTGTAGTTAGGTTTTTCTTTCTTTCTTTCTTTTTTATTTAAATATTGAATTGTCATCGGTCCTCGATAAGTTTACGAAGTTTGAAAGAAATCTGACTGTTTAAAGCTAATCAAAGCGTGTAATTAGGTTTTTCTTTCTTTTTTTCTTTAAATATTGAATTGTCATCGGTCCTCGATAAGTCTATGAAGTTTGAAAGAAATCTGACCGTTTAAAGCTAATTAAAACATGTAATTAGGGTTTTCTTTCTTTCTTTCTTTCTTTTTTTCTTTAAATATTGAATTGTCATCGGTCCTCGATAAGTCTACGAAGTTTGAAAGAAATCTGACCGTTTGAAGTGGGTCAAAATCAAGTCCAAAGAGAAGTTACAAACACAGGTGAAGCTAATATAAAGCGTGTAATGACGAAGTACACCTTAGGGGATGAATTTCGAAAAAACCGTGATACACTTATTTTTTGTGTTTAACTATAAGCTTATATAAGTACAAATTTTCACCCTTCTTACTTCAAAACTGACGAAGGTACCATACTAACTTGCATCCCCTTAATTAACCATTTAGGGGATGATTTTCCAAAAAAAGTGTTTAAATTAACTTTTGTATATAACTATGAATTTACATAAAAATGTTCATGTTTATAACTCTAACACCGTGTCCTACGTGGGCGACTCAACGCGAACGCGATCGCGAAGCGATCCGGTGCGATGTCAGTGCGATGCGGTGCGATGCGGCGGCTCTGTCCTACGTGCACGCGAATCGTCCCTTCACCGCCACTGACATCCGCCGCGCCGCTGAAGTTCGCGCGAAAATATCAAACCAACTGATCGCGTTCGCGTCAAATCGCGCCGCGCCGCAACGCACTCTATGTGCGTTTTGTAACGTAGGACACTTCAACACATTTCAACTGTTTGTTGTTTTCGCATCGCGCCGCGTCGCTTCGCGTTCGCGTTGAGTCGCCCACGTAGGACACCGCGTAAAACTGACGAAGTTGGTTTGTATTTAAGTGACTTCCAATCGCTATTTTTATCCCTGGGGATGATTTTCTAATATCTTCTGAATGGGATGTCCGATTTGAGTAATTCAAAAAGTTATCAATAGGTATTGAAACAGTTTTGAATATGAAATGATTTATTTGGATAAGGATTAATACGAAGGTATGGTTATCATGGTCTGATGTTGGTCAGCTTTTTTATTGACTTTTAAAATGTAAAAAGTGGTTATAGTGACATAACTACAATAGTTAGACATATAGTATCGCGACGTTTTTTGTAGATATTAATATGTTCTCTAATATTGTAGAACATTTTATTGTTCTATCATCAATAGTTTCCGCAGCGTATGCGATGAAAGAAATTTTTAAGCAATTTTTTTACACCTTGGTTCACGTTACTGAAGTTTTAGCAAAGATCCCTAATTTTTTCTAAAAATAAATATAGCCTATGTTACTCAGGAATAATGTAGCATTCTAATGGCGAAAGAATTTTTAAAATCGGCTGAGTAGTTTTTGAGTTTATTCGTTGCAAACATACAAAAATACAAAGCTTTCCTCTTTATAATATTAGTATAGACACTCCCAGTATTACTGTGATCTCATTTTGATGGAATTCAAAATGTCCGCAATTCATACAGCACAGACAGTATTTTGTTGCTTAAAAACTCTGCAGCTGGTTACGCCATCTATCTGTTATATGACGGAACTATTTACGAAGTAAGTTTCACGTCGGGTTTCAGAAAATCGGCCCGCAAGATTTTCAGGAATATTAGTTCGTAGCATGGAATAAAGATGGAACGATTGTCATTTTTGGCATGTAAACAAATCAAACAACAATAAGTATAAAGGTGAGCAACTGTAATATAATAGAGCCGACAGACAAGCAGGTCAGCTATCTGCCCATTGCTTATGGGAAAAAAATGGTAAGTATTTGTCGTCTCAAATGTGTTAATTTGAGCTGACAAATACCATTTTCTCAGTAACACCAAAGACAGCATCAGAGTGCTACCGGCTATAAAAACGCGAGACCCGATAAGCTTTGGCACTTCATCACTGCAAAATATTTCAAGTAAAAAATATTTTATGGTCGATTTTATAAGGAACACGGTAGCTAGCCCGACGAATGAAAACCTAGCCGTATATACTTGGCTGGATGGATCTTATTCACCTGATTCCTGCTTGCGAAAGAATTGTGCAATGGACTATTTGGCTTCCACTCAAGATTACTGGAGCCTCTTACACCCTAAGCCTAGGACAAAACATAGTTTGTTTCAGTATAATAAACTATTGCTTGCACAGTGTACAATTTTTGTATTTACGTAAACATAACTATTTGTAGGAACTTGTTCATATTTTTGAAAAATTTAGTCAAATATCAGATAAGTTTTCATTGTTCGTACTGTGATCCATACAATGACATGCATAAAAATATTTTAATTATAATATTAAAATGAATAGAAAATAATCATACCAGTAATCTTGTGGATTAGATTAAAATCTCCTTAAGGAACAGCTGTCACGTCTCCAGAACAAATTCACCTTAACAACCAGCACGTTTTGACTCTCAGAACATATTAAATATGGAGTAAAAATAAAATAATCATATCCAAAAAAATTTAAACACAGTTATAAACCAACATCATCAGTAGAGAACTCGAAACAAACTGTTGACAGTGAGTAAACCATCTCAACGTCTGAATCATTTCTGTTGGCGGGAACGGATGCACTTTCCTCATCTGTCCCTTTCACTCCTATGCACCTGCTATGCATCCATCTCACGAGTGTCGATTAAAGTAATACCATTACCATGAGAACAAAAAAGGGTCCCCTTTGAGCAAATTGTAATATATCATCGGTTTTGACGTTATGAGCTTAGGGTCTTTGGCCAGTATAGTTCTGCTTTGTCCATAAGCGGCAAATTTATTGGTTTAACGGTTTTGTGATCAGTTTGCAAAGTTACGCTAAACTTGAACTGTTTCATGCTTTTGTTGTTTTACAATGTAAAAGGTGTTATGCCGCTTAAATCCTTTTCGTAAATACATAAATATTTCAAGGAAGTTTTACGGCTTTAACTCCGATGAACTGTTGATCGAAAGTTTTTAAGAACAGTATTTCTGTATTAAAAAATACATTATAATATATAATATATAACTTGACTGACGGTGAAATACAAGTTGCTCAAATATTAAAGTTTAGTAATATTTTTACATAAAAAATATTTTTCGTAGATAAATACATCGTAAGTTGACGGTTGAATTATGGAATTATGCATGAGTTGAAATGGCTCCTTTAGAATAAATATAATAAAATAAATAAGTACCCTATTAAAAATATTATGTACCTACCTATTCACAAAATGATACTCAATAAGCCATATCGCATGTTTGATACAATAAAGAAGGCATTTCATAATTTTGTTGGATGCTCCATCCCTCCTTGAATCCAAGACAACTGCTTGCCCGTATGCATACTGCAGAATCACGTAGAGGAGAGTGTATTATGAAAGAGGCTTTGAAGGAGCCGATGTTTTTCTCTTTTTTCATTTTTCTCTTTCATAATTCCCCGTAGCTACTGATATGAAAGAGATGATGATGATTGAGATGCTGTTATGAAAGAGCCGATTTCCCATTTTTTCTAAGTAGATATATTTCAGATTTATAAACGTAAATTATTGTAATAATGAAAATAAATGCATAATAATACCTACTTAAGTAGGAATGTAAGTTAGGATTGTTATCGATTTTATTCAAATTTGATAACATTCATTATTAAAGTGATTATTTAAAAAAGTACTTTTCTTTAGAAACAAAAAGTCCAAGTTGTTTTTTTTTTACACTTTTTAAAACTGCTCTTTCATACACACCCTCCCCTACAAAACATCGCATATAAAATTTAACTTTCTTTCTTTCTTTCTTTTCTTTTCTTTCTTTGTTGAGCGACGATGGTCTTACCATCGGATGGCTCGTCTCATCTTCACATTTGCCAATTTCTACCTTAAGAAGGACTATTCTCAAAGAAACACGAGACTAAGAATTATAAATATAACATAAGATTAACTTCAAATGAAAAAAAAACAACTTAAATCAATAGTTTTTACATCCAGATCAGTCTGGTCACGAACGCTTCGGACAAGACGGTTTTGGCCACATAAGAATGGCCAATAAGCCCCGTGAAGCTCAAGCTCACACGGGTCGAAGTCATTTATCAAACGCAACAATAGAAGCTGGATCCTTACAGCCTGTCCAGATGAGGCGTTTTACGCGCGAGCCGACTCGCGCGCTACTCTTTTGTGTTGCATCCAGATGTCGCGTTTTACGCGCGTACCTGCGCGCCAGTTTTTTGGAAGGGACTAGTTATAAACATGGAGGCAGACAAAGCAGTTATGTTGTGGCCAGAGTTTTTTTCTTCTCTTCGGAATCACCAGCTTCGCAAAAAAATGTCGACTATTTGCTTCCCAGTTTCTACGTTTTATGACTCTATTAGAATAATCTGGAGATTCCATATCCCATATGCCTACTCTTTTTTCAACCTCATCGATAAAAAGTTCAGCTGTATCAAAATTATCACGCTCCATTTTGAATGAAATTCGACCACTCGCTGTGGATACGCGCGTAGTACTGGACGGAGCAATGGCGCTCGAGTATCTCGACTCGCGCGTCTCTCGCGTGAGCTACGCGCGAGTCGAGAGTCCGGCGTGTTGCACGCGTTTTACGCGCGAGTGAGGAAACGCGCGAGAGCATCTGGACGGGATGTATGTAGCTCTAGTATCTCGGTTACGCGCGAGTGACTACGCGCGAGTCGACTCGCGCGTAAAACGCGTCATCTGGACAGGCTGTTAGGCTGCGGGCACGTTATCTGCGACGAGCGGCGCGATGGCGGTTGCGGCGCGGCGCGGCGCGGGGCGATTAGCAGCGGTGTCTTGCGGGGCACGAAAAAACGGTCGGTCAATCGCGCTAAAGTAGTGTTGTGAAGAATGATAATATTATAATCTGTTTATTTATACTTTTATTGTTGAAGCGATGGCGTAAAGTGACTTTCGGAAAAAAGTGACGCTTGGTTTTCATACAGATGAAAATACATGTTTCATCTATTCGGTTGTGAAAAATATGAGTTTACGTTGAAGATAATTATTGGAGCCTAGTATCCTGATGAGAGCTGAATTATTATTTCCAAGAAATGGTGTTCATCCAATAAATAAAGGAAGAAGTAATTTAGGAGAATTTTCTACTCTTTATAAACTAAGTTTTCATTCAAAAAATATTAAAACTATACGAGAATGAGTACATTTTGATTATATTTTGGAGAATATTTATATGGCGCAAGTTTTCACTGTCCCATATAGCTTCTTTTTGATGAAATACACGAAATAAGTTCTTCATTATAAATTTCCATTATTTTAAAATTATAATTCAATACAATTCTATGTACTATCAATCTATGTAGTTTGTTCCCATCTCTACCGCGCCGCCGCGCATCGCCCCGCACCGCCCGTGCATCGCGCATCGCGCCGCTCGAAATCGCGGGTCTCGTGCCCGGTCCCATAGAACGCCATACTGTTGATTCCATCGCTTCAAATCGCGCCGCCCCGCAACCGCCATCGCGCCGCCCGTCGCAAATCTCGTGCCCGCAGCCTTAGAGCAGCTGAGCGATCGCAGTTATACAATATAGGTATGCGAGACAGAATTCAAAATATCTTAACATAATAATATTATATTATTGAAAAATTCAGTTCATTTATAGGTAGTTACACGTACAAAGTGAATGCTATAAAATTTAAAAAGTCTGAGCAAAGTGACAGTGATGGATAAAATACAATTAAATAATTATACGGCCTCTTTTAGATTCGGTAGGTAATTAAAGATGCTTAGACTCACGTAGCTTCAACTTCAAGACACTGTTGTTATGAAACATCATGCAATCAAGACACCGACTTGCTTATAAATGTGCACGCAATGTTACTTCTGCAATAATTCTCAAAATCAGCCGTATTAGGGGCGGCTTATAATACTTACCCCAATCCCACACCGGATGGGTGTCGTAAGAGGCGACTAAATCCGGCCCGCTGGTGGTAGGGCCCCTCGCGGGATTATATTGGTAATATTGATTTTAATTGTTAATTAATACCATTATTACTATTATAATTTCTCCATGGGGTTCGCCGGCATAGCTACCACCCTTGAGCATGAGTCAGCCGCCAAACGACTCGTCGTGTTCCGGCTGGGGGCTTGAGAGCCAATTCTTTCTTTCTTTTTATTCTCTCTTTCTTGGCCGGCAACGCATCAGTGATGCCTTTGGTGTTGCTGATGTAAGGGGATGACGATAGCCACTTACCATCAGGTGGATTGTCAGCTCATTTGCCAGCTATTTCCATAAAAAAATCACATGTGACGTCACGCGGTTGGCACTCGCCTTCCCAACTACCAATGTTAGATACCATCATGACGTCATACATAATGCTTTAGTGACTCTTACCTATTACTAGGTATTAAATATTGTAAATAGTATAAGTAATATTTCATTTACAATATCTTGCAAGTTTTACGCAATTATGCATTTTGATACATTTTATCTTAATGACTTTACTATCAAACAAGGCTGGCACGTAGAAACCTACATAGGCGTTTACCGTGATATGAAGTTGAGGTCACGTGGTTAGGTCCTATGTTGGTCGGTTACCACAAAATTAGCAAAGTATAAGTATAATTGATTTACCTTCTGCTTACAAGCTGTGAATTCCCCTACCGTAAAAAATGGCACGATGATAAATTATAAAAATGACTTTCACTGATTAATAATAATATTGTTATTAGGTAGTCAAAGGGTTAAACTTCAGATTAGCGGGAACAAATGCACACACGAACTGACAAAAATTATATGTACATATTATAGATAATTGTTATGGAATATGGTCAATATGGGCATATTAATTAAAATAGCCCCAATAATATTTTTTCGAACATCTTTCATATGTAGGCAGATATCGTCCACAAATTCGTTTTTTATACGTAGGTATAGTACTATAGATTACTTGAAATCTACCATTATTTTCTTATCTGGACATGGAATATCTATTGTGTGGTGTTGTCTAAGTGGTATTGACAGGCATTCTAGCCACCGAAATACGTTAAAAGTTTTATCTTGAGGTGGTTGCCTATCACAGACCCGGTATGTCTTGCTTATCGGGTGCACACAAACGAATAAACTAAGAAATGTAGCACACAAATGAACTAAGTCATTACCAAATTAACAATATTCAGGTGACGAAAAAACCATTTAGTAAACAAATGGTTTACCGTGTAGTCGCGTTAGTGTAAGTGATTTTTGTATCTGTGTCGACATACTCGAATACTTGAAGTAAGGTGTATTAAAAAATTGTGGAACATGTCAACTTGTTCTCCCTCTCCGACGCAAAGTCTTGCATCAGACGAAGACTCAAGAGATTCACTATCATCAGAATTTTCTTCAACAGATCCAGCAAAATGTGTGTCAAATGAGTTTGATCCATTCGAGAAGAATATGTACAAGATTAATGCACTTACATCTCATGGAGTTCAAGATATTCTATCTGACGGCACTAACTATAACACAAATGAAAATACATTCCAAGACTCTAAAACAGAAGTTTTGTCAACTATTTCAAATTCCTTCGTGCAAGATTACAACTCAAGAGACTCAACAGGATTTAGCATTCAAGATATACTGGGATTACATCAGACATACAATACTACCCATATGCAGGTTGATTTACAGCAAAGATATGAATACGAAATTCCCCAATATGAAAATTTAAGCAATAGTTCTACAATCAAATATGGATCCGGTAATGAAGAAATTTTGACAGAAGATCGCATAAACATGAATGATAACTCTCACAACGGAAATCCAATGTTTGTCAGAATTTATTCAAGTAATGAACCTGTTCCGTGTCACCAAGACATCAGTGATGATGTAAATGATCCTGAAAGAGAAGTAACCGAATCAAGTTTTCCTAGTGAGGTAAATTACAATAACTTCAAAGCAATATCAACCTTGATGCATTCCAGTTAAAGGTCATAATGATATAGATACGAAAGCACCTATCACTATGTGATTTACCACAAACCAACCGGATCCATAATGACAATTTAATTTCATAGTTGATAGTGGCAATTAAGAAATAGGCTGAACCTATTTTATTATTTTACCAAACTCGGACTAAGTGTGACATTGTTAGTGTTATGTATTTTTTAATATTTATTAAGTTATTTCGTGTTGCAGAATATTTCATGGGAGAATAAGTCAGCTGTTCAACTAACCAATCCAATAAGTGTTGAATCTTCAGTTACGAACGGTAAAATAATAATTTTCTTTTAATTATCACATTTATTTATGTACACATATTTATTTATTATTTACTTTAACATCATCCATATCCTGCATAAATGCATTATCATGTTGAAATAAATAGATAAATTAAATTAATAAATATTATATTTTATTTTATTTATAAGTGATATTTTTTGATATTTAAGTTTCGATTACATAATTATAAAATCATCTTTAAAAAAAAATATTACATTATTAAAAAACAAAATATTTTTTAAAAGTATTTAAATACATTCTGTATTTTCACTATTTATTTATTTAAAATAGCTAAAAATATTTTATTTTCATCAACAGATAATATGTCTTCGGAATCATCATCTTATCAAAAGGGATTTACTAAAAGAGCTCGAACTGCTTACACAAGCTCACAGTTAGTTGAATTGGAAAATGAATTTCATCAAAATCGGTATCTTTGCAGACCAAGACGTATAGAGCTTGCAAATTATTTGCAACTTTCAGAACGTCAAATTAAAATATGGTTTCAAAATCGGCGCATGAAGTATAAGAAGGACAATAAACATAACAAACCGTCTTCCTCAGTAGATGACAGCAGCCCGTCGAGTTCTAAAGAATCGCCTAGTCAAGATCACAAATCTAGCCATGGCAGAAGCTGCGGTGGCCACGATCGACACCGTAGATTGTTAACAGATAGCCATACAAACCATCATAAAATTTATCTATCAACGAGCGATACCATCACTAGACCGCCAGAATACTCGTCGATAAACACACTAAAAACTGTCATAAAGGGACCTCAAAGTACTATCGAGCTGCCGTCCTACACTCCAAATTTGTCATACTCATCGTACTATACAACCGCGTCGAATAGGGCTGCTTACTCACCTATGTCGGAAGTTTATCGCTACGCCAATGATGAATCATTACAACCGAATTCTACGTTACCTTCGTTGACATCGGAAAATTACGTACCAAATGGGGTCAATTTGAAACTGTGTGATGATATGATACGTTATTCTGGTGGATCATCTTATTATAATTCACTGCCAACTACCTCTGTCATGCAGTCAACGACTTCAGAAAGTTACGGATTTACAACGATCCCGGCTATGTCAACTCCAACCTACGAAGATAGCAGTTTACATACCAGGACCAGTATGGCATTACCTCAAGATCCTTATTTTTCTTATCTAACACCAGACAGTTCTAGTCAGTTAGCAAATTCATCAACTAGTAAGTTTTCTTCTTACATATCTCTGTAGATGTAAAAAGAAAACCATCATTGGTTGTCCAATTAAAAAATTTAATACCTGCGGTGTGTAATATTTTGAATCTGTGCATCTTATTTAAGAAATAAAATATGTTTATGCAAATCACATAAAGACATAATAATTCGTGTGGATTTAGTTTTTTTTTTAATTCTTATGAAATAAGGTGAAAGTGAACATTAAATTCTGTAATAACAATTAAGTATAAATAAATAAATAATATATTATGTGTAAATAAAAATGTAAATTTAAGTGCAAAACATGGTCTAATCTAATAGTACAAGTGCATACGTATATTTTTGTAATAATTATTCGTATAATAATTATGCCAAGTATTAAAGGTTAGCTAGTAAGTAATACCAAAAATAATATGACATGTGTAAAATTAATATTATGTAATTTTGAACTACTTTTATTATATTTTTGTTCTATTTTAGTATTAAACAATTTTTATGTTACTGATTTATTAAAAATAAAAGAACGTTTTTCTCACAATATTACTTTTTATTGTTTCCTTTGTACTTTTATATGTTTTATATAATAGCTGGTTATTCTCTTAATAATATATTATATTGATTTAATCTAATAAAACATAAAATTCAATTTATTAACTATAAAAAACAGTATGAATATCAATTAACCGCTGTAAAGATTCTTCAGGTTTTGATGGTTCCCATTTTGAAATATTTTCGCTGTCCTTGTTATCGTCAGATAAACTTTCCGGTGACACTGGTTCGTACATTAAATAACTGTCATTGCTTTTGATTTCATGGCAGTCAACACCAGTTGAGAGAACATTGTCAATAATCATAACTAATTCATTAAGAGATTTAGCATCAAGTGTAACAAAACCATATTCGTCAGTGTTTTGTCTTATTTGCGATTCAATGTAGTCTAACCTCGTATTATAATCATTAGATACTTCTTCGACAGTTGAATCTGAATGATAGGAATCTGATTGTTCCCTATCTCTCTTTTCTGTTACTCGACGACGATTTTGAAACCAAATTTTGATTGCTCTTTCAGTAATATTAAGTTTCTTTGAAAGAAACAGTCGTTCTTCTTTGCTGACGTATGGCCTTTTCTTAAAAACCCCTTCCATGACTATAATTTGTTCTGTACTAAATACAGTCCTTTTCCGTTTCCGCTTTGTAATACCCTTGCAGTAACTTTTTTGCTTAAATCGTTCTTCTGCTGAATTTACGCTATTAGAACAAGAACCATATCGTGTTCTTTTTATAGAGTTTTCACAATCTAACTCCGAATGCTTTATAAGTATCTCATGTCTGACATTTTCTTCTTGGAACTGAAAACAAAACATAAATGAATATACATAGAACTTAACATTCACAGAGTTGTTATAAGATATTTATCAGTGCTTTTGCATAATTTTTACCTCAGGCACTTGACTTTTCGAAGTAGTTACATTGTACCATAAAAACTGGTTTTCGCTTTTATTTGAAGCTGGAATACTTTCGTCCAAATTGTATACTGTAAACTTAGAATACTGCTCCTGAAATAAAAAGGTATAAATTAGAGAGACCTAATTATTTAACTATGTTAAAGATATATAAATAATATATAACAAGTAAAATAAAAATTAAATTTCTTTTACGCACCAAATTATTAAAATTATTAACTAGCTTTGGTTGGACGAAACTTCCTGAACAACACTGGCTTTCGCATTCCTGAAAGAAATTTAATAATAAGATAAAATTAATTATATTACTAAACTAACTTATATTATTAAAACAGCTTATCATGGAACTGTATCAAACATAAAATGTGCATACTTACAGGATCGTGCAATATTTTGTTATAAGGTGAACGAAACATACTTATTTGATTATTTAAAAATATTGAATTATTTCTAAAATTCGTAGATTGGCTTGATGTCTAAGACGGGTTCATTATACATACACAATACACTGGGTACTAATAGTCATTTCGAACCCTTTATCCTTTATATACATAAAAGTTGTTTGGTACTCATTAAGGATTACCCTCTCCAAGTGCAATTATAGGTTTGTTATTAATCCTGATCCTAATTAAGGATAATACCTGCATGTACTGCAAGGTAATTATTAAATAATACGTTTGTTTACTATATTTTAGCGATTTGTGTAGTACTACTGTAACTTATTACTTTTCTACTCGTTTTAATACGAGTATGTATGTAAACATCATTCAGTAAATAGGCTTATTTTAGGTGTACGGTGTAACCCTATCTAAACTATCCTAATAGAAATAAAATCTCTCTATTAGAAATAAAATTTCGTTATTTTCTTTTCATTTTCTAACAAAAAGAAATTGCGACTTTTTTATGACAAAAAGTCTGAAAAAATCCTTCGTATCGTGTTCAATCCATAGACAAAAGTAACTAACGTGTTTTAATCGTCCGACTTCTCTAAAAGTATTCTTTAAAAATTCTACTAAACTTGTGGGTATGTGCATAGTGTCGCAGCATTGTGATGTCGGTAAGTATATAAATTTTACCCCAGTTGTCTGGACATGCCAGTAGCAAATAGATTTAGTTCGAAGTTTAAATTAAATTACGTATAAAACTCAGTTACCGTGCTACAAAATGTTTCATAACGTTCTGATGACTACTTTAACACCCATACGAGATACAAATGGGGTAAGAAATTGATATATTTTTGGTATAAGGATATCGAAATTATTATGCGGGACCGTTACGATGTTTGATCACAAATATGATTTCAGACTAGCTGTTGGGATAATAAGACGCTTCAAAGGATATGGCCTGAAGTTAAGCAGGAAAAATCTAAAGGTTCGTAAATTTTATTTCTATCCAATCATAACAGGATCAATTTTTTTATAAAACTCGGCGTTGCTTAAGTGGAGTTTTGAAGACGTTGGAAGTAGTACCTAGTTAATTATATATTTTTAAAATATTCTTCTTATATGTTTGTAAATAAATTTTGGGTTATTATGGTAATATGTAATAAAAAGAATTTTCCAATTTTTACAGATGCCAGCATAAAGAAGTCAATAAAGAAAAAGAAACGTAACCGCACATTATTTACGACAGATCAAGTACAGATGTTAGAGAATATATTCGCCAAATCTAAATATATTGACGTCGAGAGACGCAGAGAAATTTCCGCATGTCTACAAATAGAACAGAAATGCATTAAAATATGGTTCCAAAACAGAAGAATGAAGGAGAAGAAGGAACTCTCGGAAAGTTGCGACTCGACCAGTGAAAGTCAGGTATCCAGTTTGAAATCATTTTCACCTTATTTAGAATCTCCACAACGCTCAAACAATGAATCTGTTAATGGCTATACTAGTCCAATGATGCATACTGCAGTGAGACCTTCACAATATTGTCATAATACTCCGTATAACTTCATTAAACCAGAAGAACATCAGAATGATCTACATAGTTATGAATCATCCAATAATGCTATTTCTCCGGAGTACTTGAATTACAATAATAATAATAGTATTACTTCCAATGTATGGAGAAGCAACACAGATTACTCAGGGCAGTATTATCCACCACAAACACAATTCCAGTATTATTATAATGCGGGGGAAATAAACAACCAGTATACAACAGCTAATTTTCATGATTGGCCTGTCAATATGTATGATACAAGCTCTTTTTAATGTATTTCAATGTATTTGTTAATTATTTATTTGGACCATTAGATATTAGAGATTATTAGGTATTAGAATGATAAAATTTGGTTTTAAACATGGATAATTCAATTAAGTGATGAGATGTTAATTAATGAACATGATATTATAATGTAGGTACTCATTTAGTTAAGTCGCGTTAAGTTAAATGACTTTTATGTAAAAATATCTATACTTAATAATATTATGTACGGTTAATATTAAGTGATAAGATAGAATATACTTTAATATTGTACAATATGTTGTACAATGTGCCTTATGTTGTATACATATTTTGCTGTTAATTAAGGAGTTATAAATTATTTCGATATGTTTATTAAGCAAATTTAATGTATGTTATGTTAATCTTATATTATTGGATTTTAATACGTTGACAATATATAGTGACCACTTTATTTCATTGTTTAAAATCTCTGATTATATTATAATATTATATTATATGTTAAATAAAATGTTAAACTTTCTATGACTATTTCAAATAGCAATCTTTCTTTCCTAAAGTATGCTTTCTAAAATTCGTTGCTGACATCGCTTACTACTTTTTATTTATCTTTCAAGCTATTTTTATGTTACAGTAATTCAGTGTAATGGTAAAGCTATATATTATGTAATTTAACATTTTAATAAAGACAATGATAAGAGAACTGTTGTCTGATTTATAACGTTTCATACTGGCTAAATGTTGAAATCTAACATGTAAATTGAAAATATATAAAGTACTTTTTAATTTAGGTAGGTATAATTTATATTAGGTAGGTAAATAATTATTGATATCATTATTAAATTTTGGTACGTCTATTTATACAAAGAAACGTTTCAAGTACTTATTATTTTATAAATGTATATAATTACGTATTTAATATGTATGTGTTTATATTGTCAACGATACATTTTTCTACCACTACCCTATGTTGATCGGCAAAGAATGCTTTTCAATTCTGAAATTTTTTGTTTTGATTTGCTATTCAGTCTTGATATACTATCTATTTTTTAGCCGTATTTGTGCGGCTTAGAATACTAACCTCAATTCCACGCCAGATGGGTGTCGCGAGAGGCGGCTAAACCCGACCTGCTGGTGGTAGAACCCAAGGGTCCTATCTAAGAGTATTATATTGGTAACATTGATTTTAATTGTTAATTAATACCATTATTACTATTATTATTTCTCCATGAGGTTCGCCTGAATAGCTACCACCCTCGGAGCATGAGTCAGGCGCCAAACGACTCGTGTTCCGGCTGGGGGCTTGAGAGACAGTTCTTTCTTTCTTTTTCTTCTCTCTTTCTTGGCTGGCAACGCATCAGTGATGCCTTTGGTATTGCTGATGTCCATGGGCGACGATAGCCACTTACCATCAGGTGGATCGTCAGCTCGTTTGCCGGCTATTTCCATAAAAAAAGATATAAATTATTTATTTATTGAGATATCATTTGATACAAAGAAAGACATTTAAATTTTATTTTGATACAAAAAATATTTAATTATATTATATAAACAGTTATTCGTTTCATATACTTAGTAATCTGATACTATTACACTAATACTTGATAAAAAGTTACATATTTATTGACATTACACATATGTACATTTTATTACGTATTCATAAAATTAAAGTTATTATAGTTATTATACTTATATTATAAGTATAATAATAAATATTTATTTATTTACTCTTATAAAAAGAAATATTTATTTATCTTAAGACATTCAAGTTGTTATTGTAAGGAATAGCTATGACGTACTGTTGCTGTAGCCGTGGAGATCTTATATTTCCTTGATCGTAATTCAATCTGCTCCTGGAGTGACAATTACAGTTGCATTTACATTCTGGTACATTATTTGGATTCTCACTCGGTTGTTTTTCCGGTACGGCGACGGTAGCATTTGATGAGATAGCAGGCATTATATTAACAGGTTTCCATATTACATTCCCGGCAGAAATACAAACATCTTGCGTATTGCAAAAAGGAATGTACGCAGGACTAAATTGTACGTTCGTTGGATTATTTTGTGGAACAACAACATTTGACAAATTATGTGCCGACAAATCTTGAGGTAAATCTTGATGTTGTGGTATTGTAGCTGCTTTCATTCTATCTCTGTTACTTTCAGCTTTTAATGTTGTTTTCGGAATAATTTTGCTTTTTGTTACACTTTTTTTGTGTAATTCTAAATAGTTCATAAATTTCTTATTATTATACTTGTTATTTAAATTATATTTCATTAAATTTTGATGTAAAAGGTAAGGTTTTTCCACTTCCTGCTTTATATTGTTCACCACACCACTTTTGAATTTATAACCTTTCTGATTGTCGGTTATCTCTTTCTTCAAATCATCATTTCTATTTTGATTACAAAATGTAGAATTGTTGTAGTAAGGCGAGAAATTAGTTGTATCATCGTGTTTCATTAAAGTAGATTGTAACGAGTTTTGGCGATCGTTAGCTGATTGCGAAGAATGTGCATTAATTAATGAATCTTTAGCAAATTTCATGTCATTTGCAATATTGTTATGACCTTCGATGTTATATTCCACATTATTTATTTCTTTTTTCTCTTTCATACGGCGATTTTGAAACCATATTTTGATGGCTTTTTCTGGGATATTCAATAGATTAGCGAGTTCTTTTCGGTCACCGCTGCCTATGTATGGACATTTTTCGAATTGTTTCTCTAGATAATTAATTTGACTTGTTGTAAACGCACTCCTGTATCTCTTCACTTTCTTGGACTCGTACAACCCGGCTGATTTTCCCTGTAAAAGGTAATTGTTAGATTAGAACTGCACTAAGATTGCCTAGAATTAACAGAAAGACAGACAAGTAACATCTGCAATCAAGCTTTCTACTAATTGAGTACCTAATATAGGTACCATAGTATAATTGTTCAGTAGTGCACTTTTTGTTTTATTTATGTATATGACGAGCGCAATTAAAAAATAAAGTAACATCTATATCATGAAAGTTCGACATAATACGAGATAACACTCTCAGAATATAACAAATCTATAATGTTGCCTACATTCATGACATGTATGTATAATTGTCACTTAGGAATGCGATTGGAATAAATCATCAACTTAAAGGTATTATAAAAAGGTGTGTTAATGAAAACACCTAAACAAAATACTTTTCAACTTTTATTTTATCATATTGTTATTATTATCTCTTTATACTAACTATGATTGGAAAACGTAGGTACCAGAATTACCTATAAATATTGTAGGTAGAACAGTAAAAATAACTAAAAGTACTAATAAAAGAATAATAATAAACAAAACTCACTGATTCAAATGTTCCTCGGCGAATCATTTTTCGTTTTTTAAGACAAGGGTCAATTATTTAAAATTGCACTCTGAATTATTTTTTTTACGTGACAGTAAGATGTGTACAAGTTGAGAAAAATAGACAACTGATCTAAATATAATAATAAAGAGCTTTATATACGTCCAATATTTAATTAGTAATAAATGACAAACACAAAAACAATTAACTAAATGTCGAAGAAATTACATCAGTTTACAATATAATCATTATTGATTATTAAATATTTAATCATTAATTAATGTTATACGCTTACGATTTAAAACGTGGTTTCAATTAATGCCTAATTAGTTTTCTTCTTATCAAAATTATCTTGGTTCGTTGTAAGATTAATATAAATTATTTATTATTAATCAACATAAACTACATATAATGTTTCAAAAGTAAAGCTGGAAGAAAATAGCTTTTGCTGTCTTAACTTTCCATCCATCCATCCATCTTAACTTCATCTTCGAACTTCATCAACGCATACACACAGAACTGCAAACTCACAGGGCGCTTTTTTGAAAGTTTTCTTTTTTAAATCTCATATTTATTTACACATGAAGTTAGTTATCTGATTGTCCGCATTTACTATACATTCGTTATTTGGTCACTAATCTCCTTTAATGTACCAAATATTTAATTCTCCATCGAGCATATTCTAAGAAAATCAGCTGTGACAAACAGACACGTAGTGACTTGTAGTTTAATGTTTTTAGGGTTCCGAAGTAAAATCGGAACCCTTATAATTTCGTCATGTCTGTCGGTCTATCCGTCCGTCTGCCCAAGGCATAGTACCGAGACCCTTAGTGATATACTTATTTATTAAAACTCCAAAATCGTACAATAAAATAATACATTTTTTATTCCCTGTAGGTAACGTGTGGATAAAATTTTTTTTCACTGCGTGCCGCATAGTATGGGGTACCGTCGAAAATTTCTTTCAAAAATATTATGGGTCTTCTAAGACCATTTTGCATGCGTTCGTTATTGAAATATTTGGCTAAATGCAAATTTTAGTTAGAGTCAAGTGTCCCCCCCCCCCATGCCGGCTAAACAGTTGGAGTTGGACAAGTGAGAAAATTGTCAAAAATAGGTTATATGATGAATTTACAAGAAAAACTATCACGGCTATGTTAGTATAAGTAGTTAATGAGTAAGAGCCGATAAACTTACTACTTCGGAACCCTACATTGCGCGTGGTTTGACAGGCACTTGCCCGGTTTTTAATTAAAATGTTATAGGTTTTATTTCGTTTGCTTTTTTATCATTTTTTTAATTACGTCATCTATTTACGGGATATATTTTCCAGTTTGGTATTAAATGACCATTGTAGCTTATGGTTCTTTCTTAGTAATGAACAAAACAACAACAACGCACAACTTAGTAAGTAAACAAAAACAAAGCATCAGGAGTATAGCAATTTTGGTAACGAAATCACCTACAGTTACATAGGTAAATATATAATCAGCAGCATCTGTACTGATTCATAAGATTCTTCAAATTGTCTTTGTCTTTGACTGTCGAATCGCTCTTATTCCATACTATCAACATGTCATAGTTAGGTCCGATTTGAGATACAAATCAACACTGCTAATCCAACACTGTCGTTAGTTACCTACAAGTCAGTTTTATCTCGTTTCGCTGGACGCACAATTGTCTACAAACAAGCAGACTCACCAACCATTATATCATTAATACAGTTTTGAAATAAATTACTTCAATTAATAAGGTACTTCAAGCAACGAAGGACGGCTTCCTCCCTTACCGTTGCCTGACAGACTTCCAGGTCAGAAAGATGGCTTAGGCTCGATAGAAGGTTCCTCTGTTCCTCACAAACCAAAGATTCGATAGTGTGCAAAATAAATTATTCCAAGCACTATATACACGAGTATCTATTATTTATGAAAAGGATTGATTTAGCATCATTTTACTAATGAGTGTAAAAGTTAACTACATTACATCAACAAGTAATTCGACATTAGTAGAACTTCAACTCAGCTCTTCAAATCATTACTATGGCAATTAATAATGCCTATATTACAGATACTATAATTATTACAGTGATAGTTATTTTGTTATAACTCGCCAATAGATAGCAGTTTTTATAAACGTAGATAAATTAAACGGAGAATATTTTATATTCTTTTAATATTTATCATGCCGTTTATTATAACATCCTTCTTTATGTTATAACATATTTTTCACTAAACACAACTATCATCAATTTTATTTATTTTCTATTGATAAATATACATAAGAGAAAACAGTTACAACAATTTTTACTATATTTTTCAATCGATTTTCTTTTTTTTTTGGTAGCTGTAGACGAACTTTACAGTTCTAAGTAAAGACATCATTATGTAGGTATTTTTATATCATAACTAGCTGACTCGTATCGCCTAAATTACTAAAATGACTATTAAAAATAAGGGTTGGTGATAGAGGGGTGAAAATTTAGGGTTATATGTATTTTTAATGCCACATTGTAAAAAAACAAAAAATAAAAAATTTGTCCAAAAAAGAAAAAAAATGTTAGGAGTGGACAACCCTTATCACTTAGGGGTGCGAAAAATAGATAGTAGCCGATTCTCAGACCTATTAAATATGCATATAAAATTTCATAAAAATCGGTTCAGCCGTTTCGGAGGAGTATGGTAACTAACATTGTGACACGAGAATTTTATATATAAGATGTTGAATGTGACCTCTTGTTTATTTTCATACATTTTCATTAAATTTAGTGTAGGAAGTTTTCAAGAACAAGTTATTTTATGATAACAACCGGGAAGCACGGAAACGCTCAAGAATGTTTTTGCCATCAACGCAAAAACAAGGGTGTTATAAGTTTATACGTGTCTGTGTGTATGTCTGTAGCATCGTAGCTTCTAAACGGGACTGATACGGTATATATCAGCTGACGCTTTGATTTACATCTTGTATCTTTAATGCGAATAAGTTTTATATTTAAATAGTATAATAATTTTACTGATATGTCTACGAATCATTGTAGATAGTTAATATTGGTATGTAATTTATTTTAAATCATTTTATATACTGTAGATGCAGGCTTCTTTTATAACTTAAAATAATTTAAAACTTTTGCCTTTCTATAAAAAAACACTAAATACTTATTACATACAAATTAATAAGTAGGTTAATAAGTTAGGTAATTGTATTTAACCGTTAAATACTTAATGTGTTCTACAACCATCGGCCGATACATATGCTGTTACACAAGAAGACTCATGAAGAAAAACTAAATATTTATTAATAAGGAATATATAAATATATTTGGAACGTTACTTTTGGGACATTTATTTATTTATTTACACTTTATAATACCCTTATAACTAAGTGGTACAAAAGGTGGACTTAATGCTATAAGCATTCTCTGCCAGTCGACCTTCTAGGGGATTCAATTTTATTAATCACGAAGTAAGGTAGTAGAGATTGTTATTGATGTGAACGTTAGGAAAACTGGAAATATATCAAGGAGCAAAGTAAAAGGAATATTATTGAATAGCCAATACCGTAGAATACACCGTCGACCATCGGCGTATAACAATAATATTAATAAAATATTTTTCTTCAAATATTCATATATTTTTAATAATAAAATATTTACAATTTTACAAACAACAATAACTTATTATTATCTAAACTTAAGAATCCTCTTCTATTTTAACACCAAGCCAAGAAAAATCCCATTTTTGATCGAAGATTTCGTTATTTGAGATCTTTTCCTTAGGTTCCACTATGTTGGTTGAGGAGTCTGGCAGAACTTCTTCCTTACATTCATCTACCGGTTCAACACTCGTAACTACATTTCCTACTTGATATTGCACTGGCTGATGCAGCGGCTCCAATTGCGCTGAAGTGTTATGGCCGTTATCAAATGCATATTGATAACTATTCACAAACATATTCTGAGATGCTTCTGGCATCACACAGGCCTGTGGCAGCATTATAGTAGGGGCATTTATGTAATCTACATAAATGTTAGGTCGGTTTACTACAGGATTAATTTGAGGCGTATATTGATCGTGAACCATATTACCAGGTCCCATATCCGGTGATGATTCTGTAGTGCTCGCCTCTGAATCTTCTAGACCTTCTGCTCTGTCTTTCTTCTCCTTCATGCGACGATTTTGGAACCAGATTTTGATAGTGCGCTCGTTTAGTTGGAGTATATCAGAAAGCTCAATACGACGGCTGCGGTCCAAGTACCTTGTTTTGGCATACTCTTGCTCAAGCTGCAACATTTGTTGACTGGTGAACGCAGTTCGGATACGTTTAGGTTTTCTGACGCCTCCACTGGTTGGTTTGTTATTGTTGGACCAATTTGCTGGACGAGAGTATCGATCTACAGTTCTCATTTGATTCATCCAGGGATTGTTTGCGGTGCTCGATTGTGTGCGTAGACCGGATCCATTTCGAACATTTGGAGGCGTCATAAGACCAGACACGTTATGTCCATTATGTGGGTGTCCTATTATAATGTTATGATTAGGAACATTTGCAATATGTCTGTCACATGTAGCTTCAAAATAGTTCGGAGGATTATAGTTCACTTGTTCATTAACGCTGGGATAGTTCTTGACTTTTAATCCATCGTTAGCTCCTGGGTTGGGCATGTTGTAACTTGGGATCGGGATAAGCTTGTACTGTGGGTACTCTCCCCACTGCAGAGATTGCTGAAACAAATTAAAAACAAATTAATTAAAATATTTTTATGGGTTGGTAGAAAGTTTGCTCCTCCTTTTTGGTCAATAACACGTCGATTGTAACCTTATTGATACTCATGGACGACGGTGACCACTTATCATCATTTTATATGTTACTTTGCGAACTAGTGAAATAAAAATTATGTCTTATATTGTAATACACATAAATAACAAAATTAAATGTCACAAAGAATACATAGTACATTTTCAGTCAAAGATGTAATTTACCTTTTCACTTTGGTTATTGTGTAAGTTCATCATATTATTATACTGGTTATCACTGGCTTCAGCGGGGAAGATTCGCTGTGGCATCGATGATGACTGATTTGAAATAGACGTCGACACAGACATATTTAGCAATACTTTCACTGTTCATGGATATCTTATCGTTGCGAAAGCCTAAATGTGTTTGATGGCTAATTGTTAAGAGGACACATTTTTATACTGCCCTACTAATTAGGGAGGAAAGTAAAGCTCGGTGACTAACAAGGGTCATAATTAAATTGTTGTTGTTTTCGTATCTATTCGATCCATCGATCGTTATCTAATAGTAAATTTTGCTAACTAATGACAATTGTGTACTTAATTCTTGGATTTAATTTTCGCGTTAAATTAATAATGTAGATATAATGTAATGATTATATATCATTCTATAGGGATATAACTAGTATTCGACTAGGTGTTAAAATTACTGAAAATTTCAGGAAAATAATACGAATTTGCTAATATATATTTATTTCTACAAAAATTTTGTATAAAACCTTACAACGCCCATACAAAATAGGTCAGTGCTATCAAAATAAAATAAAACGACCTAAAAAAGAATGATAACACTAAAGTTCACAAACTACCATAAACTACCATAAAAAACAATAAAATAGAGCTGTTGACAAACGGAAAAGAAAAAGTGGTTTCACTGTTTTCTCTTAGTCTATTTATTATTATTATATACATTACATTACACAGGTATATTTAGTTATTATCATCACAATATTGTTTGTATTTTTCTCAATAGCAAGACAGGGGTGATACTTTAACATTTTTAATACTAACACCATCTTATTAATCATCATAATAGTATCACAAAAAATCCTTAATCCATAAATTAAAACTGCATACATTACTATATTATGATGTACTTATATCACATTAATATGGTAAACTAACATTACCTATTTTTAAATTGTTAAACGGTTAGTGGTGTGCCAGGTTCCATCAACATTACCTAGATACCTGGCGTTCGTCCACTGTTCGGTTCTCACGTAATTTTCTACCTCGCATATGTAAACTGTGGAACGAACTTCCTGCATCAGTGTTACCTCTAAGCTATGACATGGGGTCCTTCAAGAAGCGGGTCCATGTCTCCTTCTTGGCCAGCAACGCGTCGGTGACGCCCCCGGTATTGCTAATGTCCATGGGTAGCGGTAATCACTTACCATCAGGTACCCGTCTTCTCGTTTTCTTACTCAAAGCACAAAAAAGCAGATAATTTTAATAACATGTACCGTATAACCGTATAGATGAGCTCCATGTTGACAACTAACTGTAAAACTGAAGAAGCCAATGTTTTATGTGACTTTTAATTACAAATCTAATGAACGTCATAAGCTCAATCACATTACTACTTAGGTAGGAACATCAGTGATGCCTTTATTACGAGCAATCGCTAATTTAGTTGTTTTGAAATTTAATGACAAATTTGATTATAGACTTTTTACTAATTAAGTATTTTATTTATTACTAGGAAATCGCCCTCGCTTCGCTTCAGGAAAAATAGTAAAAAAAAAATAACATAATATAGCCTATGTCACCCGGGGATAGTGTAGCTTCCCAACAGTGAAAGAATTTTTCAAATCGGTTCGGTAGTTTCAGAGCCTATTCAATGCAAACAAACAATCAAATCTTTCATCTTTATAATAATGTCAACATTCAAATTCAAGCATTATTTAACTTTGTTCGTAATTGTACATATTATTATAATATACAATTTTGTGATATTATAGTAGGAAGCAGTCCTGGATTTGTCAATAGGCCTAGGTCGCGGCCTAGGGGCGGCAGCGTCCTAGGGCGCGGGCCACACAGACAGCAAGACACGGACCCGTCGCAGTCGCGGCGCCCGTTTAATCTACTTTCATACAAAATGTATGCAGCCGTCGCGACGTAAAACATACAGAAAAGACGGGACGCCGACACGACGCTTTCTCGTCGGCGCCCTATTGGAAAACATACAGAAAGGACAGGACGCGGGCCTGCTTAAGCGCCAGCGGAGGAGCGGAAAGGACGCGGAGAGCAGGTCTCTTAAAACGTAGTGATTAAGTACTCTGTGGCCGGGAAAAGCCCAGTGTGCACCGACCGTCACGCCCGTTCCTTGTCTTTTCTATGTGTTTTAACGGCGCCCTGTCTGCGACGGGTCCGAGCCCCGTCTTCGTCTTACGTCTTTTCTGTGTGGCCCGCGCCTAGGGGCGGCAGATTTCAGAAGATTATAATTATATATTATACTTAGATGATTTTTCTATTAAAAAGTGTCGCAAGAAATTGTAATTCTTGCTTTTTTACGCACTTTCTTAGTGATAAATTCAGTACCTTCCTTACTATGAATGGAAAATTATTTTAGAAAGGTGCATGGGGCGGCGGAAATAAATTGGCTTATACACTCATAAAAAATATAAATCCGGCACTGGTAGGAAGGTAGTACAGTATTAAAGAATGCCATCTACAGGCGACCGTTTGAACTAACGCAAGGCAAACTTGCTATGTAGCTACCTTACTGAAACAAAACTTGGAACGCCGTTACGCCATCTGATATGAAAAACATGGACAAAGGCTGCGTCCTATTAAAGTGTATGTCGTATTTAACACGTAAAATCGTATAACATTTGGTAAAACTTTATTTCATACCCAATCTCAAATCAGCTTGAAATTTCATACCTTGTCCAATGAAATACCAAGTCCAACAGTTACACGCGTTAAACCTTTCTAAGTACCTAACGAAGCCTCTGTACATTTTAAAGGCGAGAGAATTCAAAAGATGGCGTAACGGTACGCAAAACTCAAATCTTTAACTGGGCGATAATAACTTGAAGCTTGTGTATGGTAACTTCAACACATTCTGAACGCACCTGTGATAGAATTATCGTAACATAACTACCTACGTATATTATGCCCTGAAAACTCTGAAAACTTTTCAAAAATTTCTATCATCATCTTCATTGATTTTAAAAAGATGGACGGATTAATATACTGTATGTATATGTATACTATATGCATATATAGATTTAAATAAACTTTAAATAAATCCCATGTTGTATAAAAAAGATGAGGCTCTAAAATAATATTATTAAAATGCTTCACATGTTAACTAAATATTTTTATTATTTGTAGATGTTAAAAACAACCTCATATAATTTACCAGAGTTGGATTCCAATAGTAAAAGCAATAAAGTACCCACTACCTATAACTACTTACAACGTTTTAAAATTGGATTTTAACATGTGTATTCATGATAATAATATTATGTTATTTGTTCGCCAATATTTGGATCCAATAGGTCGAAATATCGTCACAAAAAATACAAATTATCGTGAATACCATATGATTACCATAGTCGAACGAATGTGCATGGTGATATACTATGTTGAGTTAATATAAATTATTATAAAAGTAGTGAAATAGTGTAGAATTCCATTTGAATGTATAGTGGTAGGCAATCGAGTGGTGTCGATGGTCCCCGGTAGGAGCGGGACGCGGCAGATGCGCCGCCGGTTGTGATTGTCTTGCTCGATGATTGATGATCTCCGTCGACGGCTGCCGGCTAGGGCTGCGACAACATGAGCTTTTTAATCTATAAATTTTTTACTGACCAATTGTTAGTCGCCAGTTTTGGTAAGGGTTAGATATAAGAAAGTAGTTTATCTGTTTCATTCATTAAGGATTACAAAGGCTAGTAAGGTATTGCATGAGCGCAAGTTAAGAAGTCCGTAATAGGTAGGTGTTATGTGAATTGAGTGATAAGTAGGTAAATATTTGAAGTATTTTTTTGTATTATTACCAAATAAAAAAAATGTAAATACATGTTTGAAGCAAGTCACAAACTCAACAAGTCACAAGTCACTGTGCACCTGATTGAAAATTTCATGTTCTTGCAGTTTATAAAATCCGAATTACTTTCTACAACAAACTGGCGATACGTGTTTTTATATTACGTATCGTATTTAAATAACAACTTGTATTACTAGTTTGACTTACCAAATATACCGTATATTCATCCAGATTTATACATTTTAGTAACATTTAAAATATAACATTCTTTTATGACTTAATATCTTTTTATTTTGAAACAATTTGAAACAGTAATATTAGTGACTATACATAAAAATAAAATACCTCTGCATAACACAAATAACACAGAAAAATATCTTAATTAAATGATTATAAATTTACATTCTTTTAAACATATAAAGAATTAAAACCTGTGATGTCTGAAGAAACATAGTGTAGGTACATATATGTCTGTGATAGGTACATTTTACATCGAATAATTTGAACAGTACAAAACAAAAAGAAACTAATAGAAAATAACTTACTATTACTACAACAATTAATAAGCCACACAAAAGGATGATCCTACCTAATATAATCTGTTGATGCCGTAAAATATGTACCGTAAGGACTCATAAACAAACTGATTAGTCTTTATGCACTTCGGATAACAAAACTTTGTATAAACATTTGAGTAAACACAATAAAAATCCAGTGTAAACATCTCAAATGAATGTAAACACTACAGCCTCGGTGTGGCAAGCCATGGATAATCCCCTTATCCTATTGTTGGAGTGATTGGCAGGTCCTTAGTGTCTTCCGTTTTTGCGGAGGCTGGAATTGACATGTAAATAAAAAAATACGTTGTTATTTTCATTTGGTTGATAGTGACAACTGATATAAGTTATTTTGTATATTATTATATAAATACCTAACATGCTAATAATGTGTTAAATATTTGAACTACAAGATTTATGTTAGTTCATTTAGGCGTTTTTATAGATGTTGAAGAAGTGAAGTTTCAAAATAAAAAATAATATAAACCTACGTCTTGTTAATTAATATAGTAAATTAGAACTCAATAAGTGTCTTTAGGATGACACAAAAAAAAATCAGTAAAAAATAAAAATAAAATTGTGTGGACGCAATACTACTCAGCTCAGATGTTAAATCAGATTATTTATCAGAAATATGTTTTTGGCAAAATAAATGTAAGTATCAACCCTATTCCACTATTCAACTCACGTTTATTCAATATAAGCAAACTCAAGCATAGGCCACAGTAAAAGTACTTTGCCGAAATATTCTACATTCGTCAACCGCCGCGTCGTGATTTCAATGTTTCGCGGGATACATTTATTTATGTTCTTGCAAAATTTATGCTAGATAGATCATATTAGTTATTATCCTACTTAACTCGCTGCAACAAAATAATATTTAACATTTTACATAATTATGGTTTCATGAGATTACATCTCTTGTATGTTGCTGTTAATTGCTATATCAAGAAAGCCAGTTTTCTTGTATTTGTGATTAAATAGACAAAATTCAATATGTTTATGGCCGCATCATTACAAAATTAAAACCACACGTTATTATGCTATAACAACAGATTTAAAAGTTTTTGAGTAATCAGACATAATTACTCTGGTCTCCGACAAGGGTGTGATTCTACGGTATTTGTCTTCAAGGCTTGGATGAAATTAATAATCAATAAGTAAAATATTACATATTATTATTATTATATATTATTATTATGTATCTCTAAAATTTCTCGGGTCCAAGATGTAAGCGGACCCGGTATTTTGGAAGGCTTGCGTGGGGACACAGGTCCAACACGCAGAAGCCCCTTTGAGAACATTAATAAAGTGTTTGTGTGGGACACAAGGTGGTTACTACTATTATATGGTTATTATTATTATTAGTAAGCCGTATTGGGGCGGCTTAGAATACTAACCCCAATCCCACGCCGGAAGGGTGTCGTAAAAGGCGACTAAATCCGGCCCGCTGGTGGTAGGGCCCTCGGAGGGATTATATTAGTAGTATTGATTTTAATTGTTAATTAATACCATTATTACTATTATTATTTCTCCAAGGGTTCGCCTGGATAGCTACCACCCTCGAGCATGTGTTCCGGCTGGGGGCTTGAGAGTCAGTTCTTTCTTTCTTTTTCTTCTTTCTTTCTTGGCCGGCAACGCACCAGTGATGCCTTTGGTGTTGCTGATGTTCATGGGCGGCGATAGCCACTTACCATCAGGTGGATCGTCAACTCTTTGCCGGCTATTTCCATTAAAAAAAATTACATTACATATTTATTATAGCTCACGAAAACGCACGAAATCAAAAATCCCTAAGCGAACCCTAAGTGAAATAATAAGAGCATTAATTCCCTTGCCAAACTCAATGTTTATTAATTTCTATTGTTTACTTATTTTCAATATGTTTTCAACTTAGTTCATATAGACGTATAAAGTTATATCAAAATTAAAATTACTTACGTAATATATCACGTATAATTAAATCGATGCTCTAGGCTCTATTATGATTTCTATCATAGCCGAACAAATTTTTGTTTGTATGACGTGCAGATTTCTCTATTGTGTTCGCCCATAATCCCCGTGCTAAACGTTATAATAAAGTTTTGAAAAATAAGTTGAATCCTAAAAAAATTTTTTTTTTTTAAACGCTTTTATTTCAATAATGTTTAGTTTATAAAATTAGCTACAAGTTGTGAAAATTTCAAGTCTCTACGTAAAATAGAACATAGAGAATTATGCGTCTAAAGTCTGAAAATCGTTTTTTTTAATTTAACAACAAATAAACAATGAAAATTAGTTTAAAATATGATTTTCGTGTATTGTCATCGGAAATACACATGTCTGCCAAATTTCATCAATTTTCATTAAAGGGAAGTCATTCAAATTAACGTTACAAGATTTGATCCACCGAAGTGAAGCTAAATAAAAGCGTTTAATAAATATTTTATCCCAGAACTTCATTACAGGATCTACATAAATATGTAGGAGGAACACAAATACACATGTATAGCAAATACACAGATAATTACACATAATTTTACAGAAATTTTTTCTAATTTTAAATCGAGTCTTTCGAATTATTAACGTCTTTTAGATCCAGTCTACGTCAACTCCAGTTATCATTGCTTATTATATAGGTAATAAATTTATTTGGAATGTGTTCCGCTCTCGGAAAAAAGTACAACTTCCTTATTACATTGATACCAGTTGCTACATCTAACCCTATATCCACTAGCGTTATAATATGGAACAGAACGCGCATATGTCGCGTAGAACGCCCGGGCCAGACCGCCCGCGCTATCACGCTGTTGCCTATATTTTGTCCTAGCGCGCCATATCGCCATTTCGTCGAACCCGTCATATCTTTTATATTTTTTCATCAATGTCACACGTGACGCCCGAATGTCATTTTCATACGACGGAAAAAATGTTTATTAAGACGCGCGCACGCCACGATATTACAATTTTCCACTAGTGAAATATGGAAAGCGATTTTTTACGAGAAAATAACAAGGTGAATACGGCACTGGGATTAAAAGTCGCGCCTAAGAGAGGGTTTAGGGCGATTTATTAAAAACGTTGCTTATGTACGAGTAACTGCCTGCGAAGGCGACATTTGTACCTACTTCTTACCCGTTACGCTCCCTTGCAATAATGTTTTGTTATTTTTCTTGTTTGATTACTCTTATTTGTTATTACTTAAGTAATTTTTCCTTATTGTTGTTCGAATTAGCAGTAATTGTTAAGACAACAAAACATGTTGTTAATACAAACTTATCCTATTTTTGTTTACATAAAGTTATTGTATAGACTGTTATTCTTTAAAATCTCAGTCTATAGTAAAAATGTTTGTTTACTTTAACGGTGGAGAAACGCAAATGAAAATATCTGACACTAGGAATTCGCCCTCGCTTCACTTCGGGAAAAATAGTAAAAAAATATATAATAGCCTATGTCACCCGGGGATACTGTAGCTTCCCATCAGTGAAAGAATTTTTCAAATCGGTTCGGTAGTTTCGGAACCAATTCAATGCAAACAATCAAATCTTTCCTTTTTATAATATTAGTATAGATTAAAACCAAATAACATGTAGGTAATGATTTTTGGTCAAATCAGCCCAGTATTATAAGCAAGTCGGGTATCCAGATTGCGTTTGACAAATGAGTGCCATTATTTGACGGGATCGAGCCGCAGTGCTGATGTCATGTAAACACGCTGTTGTCTTTTGTTTTATTAAACTCACCCCCCGTAATATTGGTTCTGTGAACAACTAGTTCACTACAGGTACCCATTGTTATGTTAATCAAAACAGCTTTTGATGATACTTTTTATGATTTAAGTTCGTTTTGATGCTTAAAATATATTTTCCTTATCTCTCTTTTTCTATAAATCTACCCCTTGCTGCTGATAGGTCATGTAATAGCTATTGAAGTATAATGTCATAGATCAGACATCTCGAACAAAATGTGTGTCCCGCCCGGGAGGTTCGATTTTCAAAATTGAGCCCCCGTTCTCCTTTCAAAATCTAACGAATCCATTGAAAATTGAAGCCACGTGGCGCCAATTCATTGGGACATAAATGGTGTTCGCGGTGTCTGTTCTATACGCTAGTAATAATACTTCAATGGTAATAGTAGCTCATTTCTCATATGATACACCTAGATTGGATACAATCTGTAAAAAAATTATTATGAAATCACAATCAAGATATGTAATATCTGTATCTTTCGGCTCTTATTTAGGTACGAACATTGTAATGATTGTAAAACATTAAGTACTCATATCTACTGATGCTGTTTATTAAGATAACTGCACTGCATACCACATAATAAATACTCATTAAAATCAGCCTTCATGCTTCATGGTTTGCAATGCTAGCTGCCTAGTTAGAAATTATTATAGAATCGCTTATGGCTTGTTAAAAATAATCACTTAAAGATTTTTAATCGTCCATAGAAATGTAATAATTACTTGGGTAATAACTTACTACTTGAAATAAGTTGATTTACATTTATTTATCATTACTAAACTACTGCAATACTCAAAATAAAATAATACGAAACCATTGCTTATTAGCAAAAATAATTTATTAATAAGGTATACGCATACTCCTAAACTAGTGAAAGTGCAAATTATAATTAGATACAACCCAATAATTAATTACTCGTTATAATTAGTGATCGACTATAATTATTGTAAGTAGTTTAAATGATGTCATTTCATTAAGAAAGTAATTTATTCCTCGTAATTCATTAAATAATGCATAACAAATGGCTACATATTGGCATGATTCAACTGCATCACACATTACTTGCATAATTGAAGTACCTACATAATATAATGATTTGCAATCATTCATATTCCATGTGTAATTTTTTGTCATCGACTTATGAATTTATTAGTTATGTGATTATTAGCAATAATTTATTACAAATTAATCAATAATTATTAAGTGTAATAATCAATAAATATTAGTTGTGGTCATAATAAAAAGTTATTCGAAACGTTTAAAACGTAAGTGTACGTCAAAAAATTTTGGGTTCTCTATTCCGCAAGTAACTCGTAGTCAAATAAGTTTTTTTATTTTACACTTCAATAACTATACTTTTTTTCTCTCCCAATGATTACCCATGTCACAAAGTAAAATTAAGTGTAGCACACTTGATTTGCTATCCCGCTAAGGTTTTCGCTACAGATAATAATAATGATAATATTTTGGTGCCTCGTGAGGAAATATCTGGAGTTGATAATAAATGATCGGTAGTCATTTTGTACATCACTCGTTTTCCAATAATTTTATTTATTTTGTCATGTTTTTCTTTCGCCTATGAGCTTACAATAATAAAAAGTATATGCACTGTTATATAACTGTTAAGTATTCTGATTAGATATTTAGTAACCAAAAATATTCATAGTACGAAATATGCAAATCTTTCGTTTTGCAAGCAAAAAAAGCGCGTGATCAAGAGTTTTAATATACAATATATGCACTGTTATATACTGTTAAGTATTCTGATTAGATATTTACTAACCAAAAATATTCATAGTATGAAATATATCTTTCGTTTTGCAAGCAAAAAAATAACATAATCAAATAATTCCTCAATGCCTCAACTTATAGCTAAAAATTTAAATCTAAAGGTGGACGGGACGGGGACGGGACGTGGACGGGGCATAAATATACGTGCGTGCTCCGTTCCCGTCCCGTATGTAACGTATGCATAGCGCGAGTTTACGTTTTCTATGAAACCATGTTTCCAAAATTTCACGTCCCGTTCGTACGGGGTAAAAACACGTTACGTGTGCATGGACTTTTAATCCTAATACTTTCATAAGAATGATATTTCAGCGAGAACTATTAATTATGATGAGATGTATTTGTACATTATTTCAAACTATTTTATAATGGTAAAGGCATTCATTATATGGGTTTAATGTGTGACGACCCGTATGGTGCAATGGTTACCATACCGGATCACCATGCCAAGGATCCTGGGTTCGATTCCCCGTGATGCGGAAATTTGAATGATGAGTTTGAAAATCTGTTCTCGGTCTGGGTGTAAATATCCTTGTCCTTGTGTGTTGTCCATGGCACCCACAACACAGGGAATCCTAGTGTGGGGCTATGAGTGTGAAGCGTTTTTTATTTATTTATAATGTAATCACTCAATATTGATATGTTTATCGCTTAATACCCAATTTCACACACCCCAAGTTTCATTATCATTGCTTCCACAAAACTGTATCGGTAGGTACCTACTACTTCTTCTACTGCAAAAATTCAACAAGCCATGATACTAACAAGCTATAAAAACACCTAACAAACTATATAAACCAGGCAAGTGCGTGTCAGGCCACGAGTAATGTAGGGTTCCGAAGTAGTAAGTTTATCGACTATTTACTCATTAACTTATTACTTATGCTAACATAGCCGTGATAGTGTTCCTTGTAAATTTATCATATAGGTTTATCATATCATTTTTGAGAATTTTTTCACATGTCCAACTCCAACCGTTTAGCCAGCAGTGGGCCGTGTCCCCCACACTTGACTCTAACCAAAATTAGCACCGTAAAGCCAAATATTTCGCAAACAGACCCCTAATTACAAAAATGGTCTTAAAAATTCATAATATTTTTGAAAAACCTTTTCAACGATACCTCATACTAAAGGGTACGTGAGTCGCGTAACGCGACGAATAAAAAATTCATCCTTAACTTACCTGTAGGGGGAGGTACCCTGAAAAAAAAATGTTTTTTAATATTTCATTCCACGATTCTGGAGTTTTAATAAATATGTAAATGCATGCCAAATTACAGCGTTCTAGCACTAAGGGTCTCGGTGCTTTGCTTCGGAGAGACAGACAGACGACGGACAAATGGATGTACGAATGGACAGATGGACAAACGGACGGACGGACATGACGAAACTATAAGGGTTCCAAATTTCACATCGAAACCCTAAAAATCAAATAGTTAAAGCGAACGCAATAGAATCTACTGTGACACAGAAGTGAACAGCTCTATATAGATCCCGCATCGATGATTAGTATCCTTGTAAACCGTCGAGCTCTTCTCGTGATAAATAGTCAAGCTCTGGCGATAGGCCAACCTCGCGGAATAATCAAATTTTATACTCCACACTGGCTCCAGCGTACAGCCATGCCGTGTCTTTTATGGATTTTATCCCCCTAACAAGATGCTCGGGTTTCGTTGCGGTCGCTTGAATTAAACCGTCGTTGATAAAGCCCTTTGGCGTGGATGCTATTTCCTGTTGAGCCGAAGATAACGCTCGAGGAAGATAAATAAGCCTTCTGCTTATTTAGTTGACGTGAACGAGGAATGTGAATAGAAAGTTCGTTTACAACCGCATATTGGGTAGCAAGTTCCGCTATAAAAGTTTTGTATATCGCCGATAGATAGAATTTGAGGAAGAATAAATAAGAAACTACACCTAAATGATTAACCCTAAACTAAAATGAGTAAGTTCACATGATGATGTGTTTATTCCAAACAGAAGTTCACTGCGTCGATGTTCGCTAACAATCTTTATAAATAAAGCGAACCCATTGCCTATTCATGACGGGCAGAATTCGCCCCCTCCCCGTCGCGCACCCCCGTATCAAACAAGCCCCTTCATGTCAAATACTCCGCGCCCCGCGTCTGTCAAACTCTTCGCCAGCGTTTGACAGGGATCCTCCCTAGCCCGCGGGGTGGAGAGCCACCTTGCAATCTACACGACCCTTTTAAAATCTACCTTAGTGTATTATAATTTGAGTCTAATTTCGTACTTTTGATTCGATAACTCCCCCGCAGGCCGCGCGGCTGTCACGAGTCTAGGTGCAGGCGCCACGTCGAATGATGGATGACGTCAGGGAAGGTCGGCAGCATCACGCGTCATTCATGTGTACACAGGCGTAAGGGATACGTTTTTCGCGTGACGATATAATATCGGTGATATGCAAATTTGCTGTCGGGCTCCCGTCGAACTGACGCGAGCCTATAGGACGGACGTCGAGATTAACATGCATGTGTCTCTGTCTATTATTGGGAATTGAGAATTTAAGTTATAATACGTTTTTTTAAGTTGCGAGAAACACAACTAAAATATAATATACAGTCACATTTTAACGTAAAGACGTATTGGTTACTAATCCAAAAAAATATTACCGTAGCACGCATTGTTTGTAAATGTGGGCTTAAAGAAAATTTATTTTATCACAATGTTCAGAATTCTCAGTGTAAATACTGAAGATGTAAATGATCAACCAGGATTTAAAAAACTGCGAACCGACGTTTAAAATTTTCGAGTAACAAATGTAAATTGTTTTAGTGTTAGTTTTCACTAAGCTTTCCCTATGACATGTCTATTATATCTGTTTGCATTGCGAAATCACCACTTATTAAAGTATCTATTTTGCGTAATAGTGGTTCAATTCGTGCAGGGAGTTCGCCCCCTTCGCGGGCCGACTTGTTCCTCTAATGTATACTTTATGAAAATTAAATATTTCACTCGCAGCGGCTTTGAGATGTTCCGCGGAGTGGGGATTACAACAAATTTGCATTATTTAATGGATATTGTGCGTGAGGATTTGTCACGAAGTTCACTTGTTTAGTTCACGATGTGCCGCTCTGTTTTGTTGATTTTGATTGATCGCACGCTTCCAGTTTTGTATCGAATTTAAACGCCTCAACAAACATTAAATTTCAAACTCGAATAGTTGTAGAGAATTACGTGAAGTTATCGAAGTTGTTCAGGTTTTAAGAGCGCCCACGGCAGTTCGAGAGTAACTAGTTTGCGCTTGTAGTAACGTTAGCTCGCTCAAACTGTTTTCCGTTCTTTATTTTTCCCTTCTTTATTTTTTCATGAATAAAACAACAGATTTCTACTTCCGCCGCGTAACTTCTCTCTCCCACCTTCGATTTATTCGTCGGATAAAGAAAACTTCCTTTAAAAATGTAAGAAAAGTTCCCTTTAATATTTTCCGTCTGTTAGCTATCTCGCGGCTTGCCGTTCATATTATGCGCATTTAAAATTATGTTTTTATTTTCGTCCTCAATGGTTTAAGGTCGCCGGATTTTCCTTGAATCAAATGTTTAGCTATTAACATAAGGCTTGAGGTTCAACCGATTCGAATCATTTATATTTCCTTTCATAATAATCTTTGCTAGTTTTGTTCCGCAACAACTATTCGAGTTGAACGTACAATGTTCAAGGCAGTATTATCCTTGAATCATCACTTTAGTTACGCTTTTGCAATGTTCAACCGTCATGCTGTGGTTTACGCACAGTCAGGGCTCATTTGTAATTCTAATGCTTGTATGATAACACTACAAAAACTACAAGGTACTCATAGATTATTTATTATTAAACTTTACTCATTTACAGATATCATCTTAATATTAGTGCATCTACATCACTCTTAAAAACTACAAAGTTTATCTTAGAGTGATAAAAAACAAACTATCTGTATAATATTAATATATAAAATAATTCTTAGTGCATACAATTACATGTTGTATACCTATAGTAAAACTAGTCAAAATTTAAATAATAGATTTTAATGTTATAAACGTATTTAGTTTTAAAAGTCTTAAAAAGACTTGATTTGTATAAGGGCGCAGGGTCTGATGAGATACCTTCAGTCTTCGTATCTAGATGCGCTGAAGCATTAGCTAGACCGCTGACAATGATATATAACAAATCCTTGCTAACTGGCATTTTTCCTTCCTGCTGGAAATCGGCACTTGTAATTCCTATATTTAAGAAGGGTAGAAAGGACCTAATAGAGAACTACAGACCCATATCGATTCTCCCCGTGCTAGCTAAAGTCTTCGAACAGCTTATTCTTCCTATTCTAACCTGGCACCTCAAACCTATTATGAATATTCGTCAGCATGGCTTCACGAAAGCTAGGTCTACAACAACTAACCTCACGTCTTTTATTAATGATGTGTCCTTGGTACTTGATCAGCGCTGTTCAGTTGATGCGATTTACACCGATTTCAGTAAGGCATTTGATCGAGTCAACCACACCGTATTACTTCATAAGCTTTCAATTCATGGAATTGCTGAGCCACTTCTGAGTTGGTGTAAGTCGTATCTAACAAATAGGGAATCTCAAGTAGTAGTTAACGGCTACTCATCGCAAACATTCTTAGTACTTTCTGGAGTACCTCAAGGCTCACATTTGGGTCCACTTTTCTTTAATATTTTTGTTAACGACATTGGCAGTTGCTTCACCCAGTCCATATATTACCTATTTGCTGACGATTTAAAGTTTTTTAGGGTTGTAAACTCATCCATGGAAGCAGTACTGTTACAGGAAGACCTTAACCGACTTGTAGCTTGGTGCGAGAAAAACGGTATGCACCTAAATGTGTCCAAGTGTAATTATATTCGTTTCACACGCAAGAAACACGATTCTTCTAATGAATATAAAGTTGGAGACACTACACTGCACCAAGTAAATATTATCAAAGATCTCGGTGTTACACTCGACAGTAAGCTTCGCTTCAACACTCATATAGATACAATTTGCACTAAAGCCTTCAAAAATCTTGGATCTGTGTTACGTAATATTCGAGAATTCAAATCTAACGAAACAAAAATCCTCTTATATAACTCTTATGTTCGTAGCGGTTTGGAATACTGTAGTGTCGCCTGGAACCCTTATTATGACATATATATTAAACGCATCGAAAGTGTACAGAGACGTTTTCTATGGCACCTAATCTACTCTTGTAATAAGGCAAATAAAATCACCTCCTATAACAATAGATTAACTTTTTTCAAAATGCAATCATTAAAGGATCGAAGACGCATGCTTGACTTGGTGTTTCTTTTTAGACTTGCAAATGGCTTTCTGGACGTCTCAGAACTTTTAACATCCTTAAACTTTTCCGTCCCGTGTAAGATTCCAAGATGTTCTAGATTCAATATTATTAACGATTTGCCATGTAAGTCTAATTTAGGACAAAATTCTCCCTTAAATAGAATTATTAGGGAATATAACAAAACAGCAAAAACCATAGAATTGGACCTATTTCTGGACACCACACGTAGCCTTAAAAATAAACTATTTGCAATGTCATTAAAAACTTGAAATTTGATTGTATGTTTATTGAATTTATTGATTTATATCTGAGTGCAATTTTGTATGATATTTTAATTTTTTTTTTTTTTTAATTTTAAATTTGTATAATTAATCTTATTTATAGAATAATTTAATTTCTGTTTTATTTAATAATATTAATAATTCCTATTGTAATTAATTTAATTTTTTTGTAATAACGATGATGTCATATTCCATGCTGTCGTTGCCTATAATTATTCCAACGCTTACCCTGTACTGTTATGTATTGTAAACCTAAAATGTAATGGTGTATGGAATGTTGGCAACCTTAATAAATAAATAAATAAATAAATTTATTATAGGCGTATTTTCGATTAGTTAGTCTATTAGTAAGAAAATTTGAACGCTAATATTATTTTTTATTTCCTTCAGCAAAACTTGTACGAAGTGACCCATATGTTTATTATCTTTGCTTGCGTTTTAAAATATCATAACATTATACGTACATAGTTATATGTAGCATGACATTAACTTTTAATATAATTTAAGGTGTGTCCAGGGTTTGGTGCAATCACTTAATAGCTACGAGTTTCTTTCATACCAATGAAACTCAAACTCAAATTATTTATTTTATTTTCCTCAATTATTGATTCCACCATAGCTCCGAAAATGTGCCTTTTATAGAGGAGAAATTTGAAGAAACTCTTCAGCACATTTTTCAAAAATAATACCAAAGATTCTGAGATAGAGATATTATGTCACTTTTGACGTAAATGCTTATAAAAAACAATAGGGTATAAGTAATGGAACAATAATAAAGCCTCACGTTGGTACCAAAGCGATACTATCGGCAATCTATCAAGCAGGGAGGGACACTGTGAACTGTGACACTAAACTTGTTACTTACACCGGGGGCCAACACTAGCAATTTAAATTCAACCTTATCGGAACTAAGAACTTTAATCCTTGTCGTCGTTTAAAAAAATATTAAGTATTCTTTGAGTGCTAATTTTGTAAATTTTATTTTTTTGATACGCCTTCGTTCCGCCTAAGTGCAACGATCTTTCATAGGGCTTGGTGTACATTTCTATAATAAAATCCCAAAATTAATACGTGACTTGCCAATAGAATCTTTCAAAAAACGTGTAAAAACACAATTGTTAGGCAAGGGATATTATAGTGTAGACGAGTATTTAAATGACAAAGACGCATGGAAATGATTAGCTCTGCAACCAGTTCCACTTAGAATAGTAAACTTTTGTATAATATCTTTTTTGTAATATTTTTTTAAAAGATGTGCTGAGGAGTTTCTTTAGGCTTTTCTTCTCCTCCATGACAAAGCACCTTCCGAAAAGCCAAAAAATGACGTGCATAAGTGTATCAATGATACCTATATGAATAAAATATTTTGACTTTGATAGTAACTTGCCCTCGTTTAGTATGGCATCCTAATGTTAATGTTAGATGTTTACGTTCACAAAAAAACAACCGTCAACAGTTGTTTTATATAATATTTTTTTAATATTGAGCTACACTGTCCTAACCTCTTATACCTAACACAAAATTTTTGGCAAAATGTTTTTGATTTTTGATAGCAGCAATAAATCTTGTAGAAGTTCACATCTTCTTTAAATAAGAGAAGTAAAAAAGGAGGTACAATACGATAAGTACGATACCAAGACTATAATATTAAGGCGTTAGCATGCAAGATTCAGTTCGAAGTGTTACCGATAGATGGAGTTTGTTCAAACGTCTTTACGAAATACATATTAAAATCGTACGATTACTTCACTAACTCATCATTCATGTAGAATGTACGATAAGCATAGCTAATTAGTACTAATATGATAAAAAAAACCCACCCGCTCTCAAAAACCTATCATGATACCTATAACTTTTTGAAATCCATATACTTAATGAGCACTTTAGTTTGATACCCATATTGCATTATTCGATTTATTTTTATTTTTTGATACTCCAAACAATGGAGTCTCACAGCCACCATATTAGTTTTTGTAATTCACTTACATACATACAAGATTCCTGGCAGTCGGGTAAAAATAAAAAATAACAACTTTAATCTTTTTCTGGGACTTTCTTGGTTCTTATTGATGCCATAGTTACCCTACTAGCTACATTGAAGCACATAATTCATTATCCAACGAACTCTGAAAGTATTAAAATAACAGTTTACTGTGCGATTACAAATCCAATCAATAAGTAGATAACTTTACTATTTCACTCTTTTGATCTCAATGCTTAAATTTTCTTTGCACCTCTGCCTCCGTAGACAGGCAAACTAAAACAATATAATTTTTCACTTTAACTTATCTTTTGAAAAAAACATTACATATACCTACAGCAACAGATCAATAATATCAGTGATCCATCAAGCTCTAAAGAAATGGCACTTGTTTTATACAATAAAAGTAATTTAAATTTAAGCCCTTCTCTACCCGGGGATCATATCGATAGGGATTTATTCCGGTCCACAGTCCGTACACCCCTCGAAGTAAAAAAAGAAAATAAATAGTCTTATTTACAAAGTTTTTCATGGATGTCTAAATTGTTTATAGGTATTTAACATTTAATAATTCATTCAAATTTAATATTGAACCAGATTTTATAATTGATCTTTAAACAACCCTCTGTCAAGTGGTAATTGACACTCAAACGCCAGCTTATGTAAGACGATAAAATGGACCTCCATTGCGATACAGAGCAGGTTAAAATTTAACGTTTTAATTTTAAAGTTACATATATTATCGAGGATACATTACATTTGAAATGTAATGTAAATTAAATAACAATTTTTGTATTTGATTTCATAATCTCGCCGTAGCCATGATCTGAATTGAAATATCGGTGTAAAATACAAAAATCGTGAGAACAGTTAGTAGGTACCTATATTTATGTTAATTATTAAATGTTAATTTTGATTATTTTTTACAGCAACAGTCGGTGAAAGAAGCTACAAGAGACTAGGAGCTTCATGAGGGGGAGTCGATAACGCGTTGTTGGCTAACGGCCGGTCTCAATAAAATACTGTCAGTACAACAAACTGTAGATAGGGCAAACATTAGTATGTTATCTGTCATATCTGTCAATTTTTGCGTCTCAATAACCTTCGGTGGATAGAACATAAGTATCTACCGATGACATCGATCTACCGTTCGGAGGGCCTACTCATACCAGAGAGTATGTTGGTCTATACAAAAATGAAAACTTGTGTCTCAATAACGCTTTGTAGTACAGTCAATAAAGTAGTTGTAGAGTGCGTGAGCGGGAACCTAAGCGATTTCTTCAGAAACTTATTCAGGGTGCATAGGGGAATAACATACTAAAAGTCCCCGCGTCTAGGGGGTGAGCCGGAGGGAGGGGGGGGTTACAAAGGTCTCAATTTTAGGTTTTTCGCCAATATCTCAAAAACGGTGCGTTGTAGCGAAAAATGTTCTAGGATGAAATGAAAGCTTATAAAATTCTCTATAACTTTCATTCTGTACACTTTTTCTATATCTCCAACCGTTTTTGAACTACACGCTCCAGAAATGTCGAAATTAAAGTAATTCAGCGTGATAACCATTACCTGATGCGAAAATTATCTTAAAATTTATAGTAACCTAAGCTGGGAGTACCTCCACGTAGTAAAGGCAGTAACAGTAAGAAATCGCGTTTTTTATAACAGTGGATAACTGAGCAGAGGCGGGAAAACAATCATGATATTGATGAAGATTTCTTTTCGCTCAATATCTTTAATGCTCGCTGTAGGAAACGCGACTTTCTTGGCTAAAACTCCTATTGATATTGTATACTTGCCTTCGGGCTTATGTTATTATAGGTTTTCGCAATTTTATTTTGTCTGGCACGGTAGTCTAGCCGGTAATGCAGGGGGGCAGCCGCAAAATATTCTTTTCAGATATACATACACTGTTATTAGTAACACAATTGGGTTATCCAACATGAGTACTAATAAGAGTCCTGCATGCATTTTGTATGACGAGAATGTCGTTGAAGGAAGTAACGATGTCTCTGAGGGAAAGGAAAGGGAATGCCGGGTCGTATTAGAGCTAGTAAGGAAAGGAAAGACGGCAAATATCGAAGTTTCCTTGACTTGACATCCCTTTTGATTTACATCAGCTGTCGTAAAAATGACACCCGAATTGATACCATTAAAAAAGACGTTAGGCAGGCATCTTTATCTAATGAAGAGGCAGGGCAGTCGCAGCTCAGACCTTCTGCTCCACCATTTGCCTTCAAGAATAATTGTTTTTTTATGTGCATGTTGCCTTAATGAAGAAATAAAAAAGCCTTTTAACAAAAACAAACAAAAAAAACGAGTATCTCATCGTGGGAAAGTAATCTATGTAAGCAAATATTTCTTCCATAGCCTCTACGACATGGGTATCTCTAGAGATCTCAGTTTTGTAGAGTTTTGGGTAACTGACAGGCTTCACAAGTGAGTAATAGTGTCTTCGTGATATTTTGCTCCTTCAGCAACAATATCGGTAATGCAGGAAAAAATATCAAGAACTTCGTTACCCCAGGCATCATTTCTCAAAGAACATACCTGCTTGATACAATATTTAGCAGCTAGAGTCTCAACTGAATGTACAACCCGCCTTTTTTTCAAAGGCTTTTTTATATCTTCATTGAGGCAATATGTACATAAAAACAATGATTCTTGAAGTCAATTAGAGCAGCAGAAAATCTGAGCTGCAACGGAACTGCCTCTTCGTTATATAAAGATGCCTGCCTAACATCTTTTTAATGGTATCAGTTCAGGTGTCATTTTTACGACAGCTGATGTGAATCACGCTGTTATCACGCTGAATAACTTAAATTGCTACATTTCTGGACCGTATAGTTCAAAAACGGTCGGAGATACGGAAAAAGTGTATAGAATTAAACTTATAGAGAATTTTATAAGCTTTCATTTCATCTTAGAACATTTTTCGCTATAACGCACCGTTTTTGAGATATTAGCGAAAAACCTAAAATTGAGACCTTTGTAACCCCCCCCCTCCCTCCGGCTCACCTCCTAGACGCGGGGACTTTTAGTATTTTATCACCCTAAGCACCCTGAACAAGTTTCTGAAGAAATCGCTTAGGTTCCCGCTCACGCACTCTATACCCTCTTTTGAGTCATTCCTTGACTGGACTATTGACAGATACCTGTCGGTATTAGAAGTTACCAACTGTCGGAATTTTTCATATCACTCGATTTCGACGGATAATTTGTAGATTTCTCGTAGTGTAAAAAAAATATCAAAGAATCATAGATTTATTAATCAGTGATGAGTGATATTGAATGGTGTGAAGCCTGTGAATTTGATTCCACCTTTTTTAATACCAAGATCGCCGAAATTATCCTCGTAAAAATATAATGACTGTATTGTCTGAATCCAAATTTGTTTATAAGTAGGTACCTAGATTCAGATTAAACAAAACGGCATTGAATGAGAATTGTGGAATATTTCTTTCTTTAAAGTTCTAGGTAAGTAGGTATTTTAATAAAACAAGAACACAAAGCTTTTTTTAAGTAAAATATATTTTGAAATTATTTATTTATTTATTTATTTCCCAATAAATGTAAAGATACCAGGTTAATTTCAACTTCACAGCGTTTACAATTTACACGTTGTAAATAATCTATGGCCGTTCTGCGAAATACAGCAGATGTCGAGTAAAATATGTCCAGATCTGGGTTCCAAGCCAGGATCCCATTGAGCAAAGTTACTGCACGAACCAAGGGCGATTCTCTCACCAACTGCAAATTACATCTTGGTACTGCTAACAACCTTCGTCGACGTGCGTGAGTATAGTTGTCCGGTACATACAATAAAACTTGTTCCAGCACTTAGGGGTTAGAGATACTACCTCTAATTAGCTTAAAAAATAGTTCAGTAGAGCCATGTATCGTCGAACTTCGAGGGAACCGTAACCTGTCATTCTAAGTACAAATAAACTTGGATACAATTAGGGATAACCTACGAAGTATTCGTACTGCCTATGGTAAAGCCATCTTAAGAATTTTCTTTGGAGTTTCTCCACCATTGTAACAAAAACATTTTGCCTTTTCAGAAATAATAGTGTGTCCCTGCTACATCAATAGCTAAATTGGCCTTAAAAATAAAGGCACATCATTATTATAATTATCATTTTAATATTAAAATGAAATAAATTTATAATCAAAAACATGGAGTTCCTTTTTATAATAAAAAGTATAAAAAAAGTATAAAAGTATAAAAAATGATATTGTCAGGCAAAAACGAAATTTTCAGAGGGACGTAAAAACCGGAAATAGAAATGTCATTGAAATGTTATCTACCGATGAGTTGACTTCTGTTTGCTTACTTTTGATTTTAGAGACGGCAGTTAATGGCAGATAAATCTTTACTTTTTATCTCTGCTATGTACCAGAGTTCGACTGGCAGTATAATATTGAGACCGGCCGTAAGAAGAAAACTATTTTGTATTTTCTATCGTAACGAAAGAACTATTTTCAGAAAGAGGTCGGTACCTAACCAAGCATGAGGCAGTTAAGAAATCTTACCACTATGCATGACTAACATTGAGTTTAAATGCGAGTCCATTTAGCTTTTTCCTTACCTTACCTTACTTTACCTTACCTTTAGCTTTTTTCTGGTCCGCTGTTCACCAGAGTGCCTCGGCAGAAGTTGCCTATATAACACCCGTGACCCGAGTACAAATATTCGTGTGTCATATAAATATCTTCATCGCCCGGGAATCGAACTCGGGATGCCTCGCTTCGCAGGCAGGGTCGCTTGAATGTGTGCGTGTTATATAACTGTAATGGTTTTCTGTTCGAAAAGAGTTTCATAAATATTCATGTTTAGTATTAGCATGCCGCGATGCCGGGAGCCGGGAGGTACGGGTGGAGTCATCCCCGTGCGGCGCGCGGCGATGTGCGCTTGTCATTATTTCGCCATTTGCCGCAAAAACATCGCGCACCTTTGCACTTCTCCTTCGCACACATGGACTGCTTGCGATGTTATATCAATATTTATAATACAATCACCTCTATATTCAGTTATAGCTGAATTCTCGTTTCTTTAGGGGTGCGAATAAGCAGAAACCAAATGGTCACACTTTTCGTGTGAATGTTCTTCATCTTTGAATCTAAATGTCCAAATCATTCTCCAATAAAATAAAATAAATAATTCATAAAAAGACAAAACTCGACTGCGTAAAATAAACTAAATAGAAAAAATATGCCCAGTAGTTTAGAAAGTTGTTAAAAGTAATACTGAACAACTACACCATAGAAGGATTTAACAGTCGGGACCCATTCTTCAACCAATCAAATCTTGTTGATCCCAAGCAGCCCTGTAAAATTTAAATGGTGTTTTCAATTTTGATATACCTTATGTCACTTCACAATTAAGACGAATCTAAACGTGCCGTTAGATTCAAGCTGATATCGATCAAGCCGTTCAGGCTATAGAGCGTGCCAAAGAAATATACCTACACACATACACTCGAAAAAAACCTTCCTGGCGGAGTCGGGTAAAACCACATTTCTTTGGTAAATATGCGAGTCATAGCTGTCTTTTTCACAAAGTTCACTAAGCTTTTTACTAGCCCAAACACAAATAATTTTGGAATATAATTGAGACATAGTTATGTATGTCTTTTTCAGATTCTTTACATTTCTTCAAATACCTACCCAATGAGATAAATAAAAAATATTTCTTAAAGAATCATTTTTGTCACTAAACTATTTCTGTGATGGAACATATATCAGCACCGGGTGATCAAAATCATACTTATTTGTTTGCTGTTTTAGTACCTGATGTTAATTTTCTATGGTCGTGATTAAAATAACTTGAACGTTTTTCCCAACGTATTGTCCATTCCGTCTCGTCCCCTCCGTGCATTGCGTGGCCCTGGCTGCCCCAGCTCCATCTTCCTCATTGTTTTAATTTCACTTGAATCACTAATTGCCGGGGAAGAAGCGTTTTAGATTTTCCCGCAAACGTTTTTAAGAACCACCTCATTGCATTTTAAAAGAAAGGATTATAATTTCTTTCGTCCTTTCCTTGTGGGCGTGGCGCCTCTTTTATTAATTCCGTTGGGCGCTCTTTGAAATAAATTTTAGCGACCTTCTATTTCTTACTTCTAATCATGCATATATTTTTCTTTACAAACTACAATCTGGTATCTGTGTGTGTTTCCAGAATTGAACTTAAATAACGTATGAGTTACGTAAACGAATACAAAAGTATTCCATATTGTTTGTTTATTTATCAAGAATTTTAATCCCATATAACAAGGTACGAGTCACTTGAAAGGCATTCAACTGAATTTTCCATAATATTATTATTGGGTAAGAATTTGAGAATCAAATGCCTCAAAGAATCAGTACTCAGATCAATGAAATGAAAATAAAAATTGACAGAGAGCAAGAATAAAAATACAAAGTACTTTAAAAGGATGAGAGAGGGGCAAAGGAGGAGTACAATACCAGAGAAGCGACAATACATAAGTATTATTAGATATTCCGACGTCATCACGTCATCGCAGAATTCTTGTAGCGTTCATAAATTTCTCATGCTCAAATCTAGAGCGTTACCCTTATCTTGAAACAGCTCAATTGGCATTATATGTTATACTGCAGCTGCTACGCATTGTCGCTTGAGATTTTAAGGTTGCTTAAGTTTGTAGTTAGTTCAATTGATTACTTGGCTATAAAACTGAAATTTCATTCAATTACTTCACATAAACGAACTGTTTTTGTTAATTATTTTTTAAGTGTAATTTTAGCATTAAGTTTGTAACATAGCTACTATTCGCTACTATCACTTTAAAGTGATACTCAGTAATCAGTAGTTAAAAAATCTATGATTTCATCGTGTTATAAGATAATAAGCAGAATTAAAAAATGTACTGAAGGTATTCTTGTTAACAAATTACACACTTAGTTTTTTTTTCACTTCTGACAATAGTGTTATGACAGTAGCTACTATTACAGACATAACATTGTCAACATAACTTTCTTTTATCTGTCTGCAAATATTATTACGAAGATGTGTAGCAAAAATATTCTGTTCGGCCTACTGTTATATAACGGTTTTAGGTACAAAAACAAAATTGTCTTGTGAATTCGAATGCAATCCTAAATAAAAAAAAATAATCAAGCTTACGCGCCAATACACATTGGGTGCAGCAAGATGTCATCGGTCGAGTCGTCGTCATTTATCATGCGCGCCGCCGCGGGCCACAGCGAAGTACTCGACAAACGCACTGCATACGTGTATTTAAATAAATTACACTCTAAAGTAAATCATTAACAATAAAAATATATGATTTTGAACTTAACTTTTCGTAGATTGACCTTTACTATAATACATGCACTCACGATGTTTGTACCATCCATGCAACAACAAATATTGGCGTACAACAACAACAACAACAACAACAACAAAATGAGTACGCACCTAAGTGGTGTTTTTGATATATTTATATCTATAAATTCGATAGCGTTACACTTTTTAAGCATACAGGTCAGCGAATTATAATAATAATAGGTCATTACTTACAGGCTATGAAATTGGAGATTTTATAACCAGTATTTTCAGATTTATTTATCTGTGAATTGGCGCACAATTTGAAATTCGAATTAATTTTATTCGAAAGCCATGTTATTTTAATTTCAACTTCAGTCATTTGTTGATAGTGTTTTTTGTGAAATTGTGAAACTTTTTAAGGCGCCATGTACCTACTACATGTACATAAATTGAAAATTCGTACAAATTTCGAATATGAGTTCCTACATGGAAATACCACTGCGCAAACAACACGAAACATTAACGACGTGTACGGGTCTAACACTGCTTGCATAAATACGGTCCATTATTAGTTCTTAATCTGGAAATTTTCTTACCGAATGGCACAACAGTGACGTCAGATGTCTATTGTCCAGAATTACAAACAATGATGGAGAAGCTCGCAATTCAACAACCAATACTGGTCTATCGCTTTTCCCCATTGCTTCTCCAGAACAACATGCGAGCTCATACTCCACGACAGACCATCGCAGAGCTACAAGAGTTACAGCTGGAAGCTCTCCGTCACCCACCATACTCATCGGACCTTTCCCCAACAGATTTCTACTTTTTTTCAAAAATTTAGACACTTTTTTAAGTGGGAAAAGTTCAATTCAACCCGAGAGGCATGGCAGTACAAAACCATTTCACTGACTTTATCGCGTCCCGTCTAGCAGAATTATACAGTAAAGGGATAAACAAACTGCCATCAAAATAGCAAAATTGTATAGATACTTTAATTAGCTAAAATTAAAAAGCACCAAAATTTTATATTTTATAATTTTCATAAAAATCTCCAATTTCATAGGCAAAGACCTAAACTAATAAAAATTTAGTAATTTTTTACTTCATTTGCAATCAAGGGAAGAACTAATTCAGGTATTTAATATTAAGCAACGTCAAAATGAGTGCAAACTGTAATATTAGGAAAAGACATCAACGATTGTTTTGATGATACAGTTACGCAACCGGTGTATTACAATCTTATATTATTCAAACATCATTACGACCGATGGCGGGCGCTAGTTGTTTGATTGTTATCTGAGATTTTTATCGCAAAACCACTGTATCATTGTGAGATAATAAAGCCGAATGACAATGTATTATTCGCGGTTATTCATTTCTCACGAAGGCCTGTTCGATTGAAGCAATCTCTGCGGGACTCCAGAATTTTCGCGAAAGGGATTCGAGTACAATTGGATTTTTGGTTGGGAAACCGGAATAATACAACGGGTATCGTTCTGAAATCTCTGATTTGAATCGTTTCAACGAGGCTTTGGTGGGAATTGGGACGGTATTTTTCGCCTTTCGCCAGTCACGCCGAGGTGCGCTGCCGACAGCCCCCGGATCAGATAGGTAGGTAACTACCTACCTACAGCGCTTCGTGGATAATCAGATATAATGACACGAACAAAATTTACAAATTTTCTTTACAAAATTCATATTTGAATTAATTTTATTTTAATTTTAGGTAGGTACATACTTCTTTTATTTTTAGATCATACAAAAAAAAAGCAAAGCAAAGCAACAACCCATAATTGTCCCACTGCTGGGCTCGGGGTCTCCTCTCACAATGTGAGGGGTACAGGCCATAGTCTACCACGCTGGCCAAGTGCGGATTGGTAGACTTCACACACCTTTGAGAACATTATGGAGAACTCTCAGGTGTGCAGGTTTCCTCACGATGTTTTCCTTCACCGAAGCAAGTGATAATTAAATTGTAAAACGCACATAATATTTGAAAATTAGAGGTGCGTGCCAGGATTTGAACCCGGGCCCCCGCGTTCGGGAGACCAACGTTCTAACCACTAGGCTATCACTGCTTAGATCATACGCGTTTTATAATAAGCGCATAGCTAAGTACCTACAGTCAATATCTTTTCAATATCCAAAGACAACAACATTGATATCAAGGTAACAACCATAAAAAGAACAGACCTGAATAAAATTGAAAATTGAATGTAAACACTCTTTTACATATTATTATATATCTATATATTATATTATATATATTATATATCTATATTATATATCTATATCTCTATATATTGTATCTACAAGCATGTCAGAATTATAACACAATGAAGTATATTTTATTATAGAATTAATACTACAGTACGTAGTAGTAACTCATTCATTTTACATTCCCTACTAAACATTATTTCTACATTTGAAACAGTATAAAGTAGAAATGAGAAAAAACTATCAATTCAGGATGTCGGCTGTTTCATTTTCTTAAATATTTAATTACTTACGAACGGTTACTTAATTTGCTCCTTAGTACATAATTCGTATGGTGACTAGGAGAATTAATAAGAGAATGAGAATTAAGAGAAGAAGAGCTGCTTATTTGATTTAATTTTTATATCTCAATGCCAATAACCATAATTCCTTAAGTATTCAAAACCTCAGTTATCTGTGTTCGTTTTGTGTATGCGCATTAGGTTTATCGTTTATCTGTTTCCCTGTCGACGGCTCACAAAGGGCTCTACCGCGGCACCTAACAAAGGGAACATGTTAATGTTATGTTAACAGAAAGTTTTTGGTTTCTCGTCCATTTTTTAGGGTTTCATAGTAGAAATACTTATCTATAGTTAGCGTCATATCCGTCCGTCCACAGCATAACGCATAGACCCTTAGTGCTAAAAGGCAATGGCCTAATTTCAGATTTAACGTCATTACATTATGGAATTTGTGGAGATCCGTTTGCATAATAAGCATGCATGACTATTTTAAAGCTATGTGCGTAGTAAACAAATATTTTATCATCACTAGTTTCGGTGTTTCGTCGTCGTAAAGAAAGCTTATTGCCTGCCAGTTAGATATGCAGATGTTCTCTAATTTGTGGGGAGTGCGAAAGTTGTTTGATGCTAATTAAGTAGGTATGTTGTGAAGATAAATATTATTACTTAATAAGAAAAACTGGAACAATGGAAAATAATTTTAATACCGTGACTATAGTGTAGTTATACCTTTTATCTAACTAAAATGGACCATAAAAATAATGTTAATTTTTATGTTGTTATAATATAGACGACGAAAAATTTTTTTTCAGCAATAAATTAGGGATCGCTAGCTAGTAATATCTATAAGCGGTAAGTAATGTCTCCACGTCGCAAATTCAACCAAGGGTGAGGCCAAAGGAGCGTATTTTTGAGCCGTGAGTACCATAAAGGTTTCATACTAAAGTAGAAAGTCTTCATGCATCGCCTTGTGGTAAACACAGGACTTAAGTATGGAAACCGAATGCACGCGACTCATTTTTATCGACTCGCAGCCGAAAAAAATATGGTCGTTTTTCCTCACCCTTAGGAGCACACAAGCTCATATTTCATTATTTTGAGTCAAGTCAAAGTAGACTGTGAAAAACCTTACTGCCTACAATCTGATGGTCCATCCACTCGTTTTCCAGCTAAACTATTGCTAAAGAACGTGCTGTCGTTTACACAACTAATTAAGAATTTGACTACTTAGATCTATGAGATCTTTTATTATTTGTTATTGAAAAATAAATCTTATTAGAGTTGCTTCAAGGATACGGATATTAAAACTAAGGTATCCGAAGCGAAACAAGGGCGGGTTACTAGTTATTATTAATAATAATACCTCATACTTAATTCTGCATTTATTACACAATTTCAGTTATACATATCGCACCTTCAGTGGAAAAAAGGCATAAGATGAAAATTGCAATTTTACAGGAGAGCAAAAAAACTGTTAAGATATCAGTAAGTAGTCAAAGGAATTTACATTACGATTTTTTGCCCAAACCGTTAAGATTAATGACAAAAATTTGAAAAAAATTGAGCATATGCAGCTTTTGTCCCTCTTTCCAATCATATTAATATGTAACTAAAATTCAACGTAAGACGACTTATGCTTTTTTTCCACTGTGGGTGCGATATGTACGTACCTATGTAACATGACTGATTAATGTTTCATAATTTCATTATGTTCTTGATTAAAACACTTTTGTTAAGTAAAGTATGTTAGTTTTTTCTATAACTCTCTACTCTACATCTCTGTATCGACAGTTCAACATACGGCAGTCGGCATTACTCCGGGTATGACTCATTGAGAACCAAATAAATGTCCGCAGCGAACTCGCTGAGACTCGCGAAAGAACAGTACCTAGTGAAGATTGCGTAGAAAGCCAATACCGTTAAGTTTATTCCATTATTCAAGTAAGATAGATACGAGCACAAGTTTGTTACTTGTGCCACAGCAAAGTAAAATCAGTAGGTTCGTCGTTCAAAATCCAATTAGATTTTTTAAACAGATCTATGTTCACAATTTATTGTAGTTCTTAGATGATCTAACTATTAAGTTAACACGCTCACTGCGTTAGTCAAATTTGATGACTTTCAATGGGTGCGGTATGGGGTCTATTATATCCGAAGCACGAGTTGGCCCTGGTGCGTTGCTGGGTCGAAAAGATCCGTTTGACTTGCATCTGTTTAGGAGGACTTTTCTTTATAGGTATAATGATTATAGCATATTCTTTTATAGCAATATATTGACAGATAAACACTCAATAAAAGGCTAGAATCGTAGGTAGATGCACTGAATGGTTTGTTTGCAAAGAAAGGGATTACCTGTCGGTTCTTTACAACCCGTTATCCGCACTGGTTAGTAAAAGTGTCGATAAATTTTTAGTGTTGTGGATGATAAAAAAACATCGATAGCGATAAAATATATGCTGGTTGTATAATTTTGTATACCAATATTTGTATTCAATCACTATGAGCTATACTGGTTAATGGTGTGGGTAAATCTGGTGGCTGGAAGTTGATGTCTGAAATTCATAGGACTTGTAATGTGTTACCATTTGACGGGTTAGTATATTACATTATCAAATATTATGTACCTAGTCTGGCCATAAATACTGTTACATAAAAACTTTTCTTTTTTTCAGCTTTTTAATTATTTTGAATTTGGAACACTAAGTTACGTTAAGAACACTATGCTAAGACTTTAATAAATATGTAGGTATAAATTGTATTAATATTACATTACTTCATTTAAAAAAAAGCATTTTCATTTGTAACAGAACTTATGGCTGGACTAGTTATTATTTTTTTGGGAAACATTTGCTTATTCTATTTTTCTTGGGTTTTTGCCCGTCACATGACTTGACATAACAACATTTTCCTGAATCGCTTCATGTTACATTACCTGTCTCTTCATATTTGCATTAAAACTCATCTAACCACAGGGACCTCACTAGTCCAACTTGCATGTAATCTAGTGCGGCTACCGGGTCATCGGGCATCGGGTCGTTAAGAACCGATAAACGCACTAGACGTAAAAAATTTCCTTTCAGTCGGCACCGGGTCGTAAGAACCCGATGTAATTTTTTCGTATTTATATTACCTATTTAACAAGGCAATTCCAAATCACTAACCATCTCATTCGTATTCATACGGAGACCAAAGATATCTGTCCCGCACCAGCGGTTGGAACAGTAATTTTTGCCCCGCACCGGAGGAAAGATGACCATCGGATATAATCAACCCGCTACCGCACCGAACGTGTTAACAGTAAGTAAGTTAACAATACTTTGTTTTTGGCAAGAATGCTAAATTAAATGTCAGTTTTCTGAATAGTTCTTTTTGCTGCTATTATTAATTTTTAACAAACAGTGCTTAACCACGGAATCATGTATCGTACCTATTGGTAATCCATATACTACTTTCTACCGCCTTGAAAGGATCTTGGGAAAAAAGAAATTGGATTTTACGATAAATTCACATACATAAAAGATTGTTTTCTCAGATGACTCTGTCTATAGATACCATAATAATTATGTTAAGTAAAGATTTACATTTTTTCTACAATAACAGATTAAGTTTATCTCAGATATTGTGACTTAATTTTCTTTAATTATTTATAGATCTGTTTTCTACCCTCTTCTTCTTTATCGCTGACTTAGGAAGCAAATACATAAAATGATATCAATATTTTGGATAAATCTGTAAGTTTTTAAACTCTTTAATAAATACGACCTTTATGGCCTTTACTAGCTGTTTCACCTTTAACTATTCGAATGCCGATCCGAGCGGCGCCACAAAGAGTACGAGGCGTGACCTCAGAGGCGTGAGAACGCGGTACCGCCTGCCTTCCTCACCCCTCACCTTCCTCACTCCTCAACACCGCATGACCGCATAGCATGCTGTGGCCAATACTGACTATGGCCGGTTCTTTCCGTGTTCGGATACGACCACGACACAACTTATCGCACGCTCAGTGGAAAAAAGGTATAAGATGAAAATTGAAATTTTACAGGAGAGCAAAAAACTGTTAAAATATCAGTAAATAGTCGTAGTAGCTCGGAAAGATTACAATATCAGTAATAATATTAATGATATAATACATAATAATATTGATAATATAATACTTATGTGAAGCCTTACCACCAATCGGGCCGGCTTCCGTCGCCTCTTATGACACCCTTGTCCTCCAGCATGGGTTTCGAGTCAGTATTCTAAACCGCCCCAATACGGCTACATTGTCGTTGTCTTGTACTATAAAGAGTTTGGCTACAGATTATAGAAGAAGCTTTTACATGGTTTTAAATTAACAACAAAATTAATAAAATACTAGAATTGTCAGCTAATTTAATTAATTTTGGAGCTTAATTAATCATTCGCCTTTGAAGAAGGTATTCTGCAAACTCAATATATTCAATTTTGTTTTATTACCCATAAGGAAATATTTGACTACCTACAATCCCACCTGACTAACCAACTCAAATGTAGAGCTTAAATTACATGTTACTAAAACTTTAGGCTTTTCTACACAGAACTTTGCACCCATTTAGATCTCAATTCTTTTTTTTTAACATGGCTCTCATTTCACATTTATGTTTTTGATGAGATTTTATTATGGAACAATAATATTTAACTACATAATTAAGAAATGTCCTTTGTTTTCAACCAAATTACTTGGTGACCTACACAGGCAATAAAAAATACGGGACACTGAAATATGACCTGAGTTTTGGAGCTTTAAAGAAATGTTCACCTCTACAATGATTTTATTATTCAAACTTTATTGACCAAAATATAATATTAAGGTATAATTGGCGACGTTAATGCATTCTCTACCAGCGAACCATTAAGCTAAAGAGAAACACATTTAATATTTTCACATTTAAAAAGTTTTGCTAAAGTTTGTGAAGGACGAGGTGAGAACTTTCTTATTGGTAACTTTTATTTTGATAGAGCTTTTAATTATACCTACTATACAAAAAAAGCTAAAATACCATATTACAATAGTATTGCTATGCTGAATGTATGCAAGGACCTTTAAGAAAGCAATACAAAAAAAATCAAATTGGAATAGTGTTATTAGCATAGTCTTATTGGAACCAATCAATAACTGTTTAATCAACTATAGCCTACGTTGTTTGGCAGTCAATCGTAGGTAAGTATAATATACTAATTGATAAAAATCTAGTTATCCCAGCAGACTCTTAGGTTTCGGGCTCGCCACTGATACAGATAATCGTGTGATCTGTTCTTTATGTTCATGCAACCACCGACCGTCGCCGCGTCGTAAGGTATAAGTTAAACCATTGTGGAAATATGACATAAATATTTATTGGAAAATCGTTGCAACCTATCTTTCCCAATACTGGACTCAGGTTTTATTTTCCAATGTGAGTCATACAAGACGTAGTAACCACGCCATCCAAGAGTGAATTTGACAGAATAAACACCCCTTTGAGAATTCAATAGATGAAAATTATTATGCCTTTGCAGCCGGCCAAGCGAAGGTTGTACTAGTTACTCAGTAAAAAAAACTTAACCGTTGTAAGTTCCAGTGCTATTGCTAAAGGAATGTTAAATTTTATTAAGCGCGTCTGACCTCATTATGAGGGTTAATGCTTGAGGCCGGGACGCGTATTGATGACGACTATACGTCATCGCCCTCGACGTACCGGCCTGCAACCGACTACATCCCTCACTTACACTATACTAGTCAATATAGACCACTAGAAAGGATAATACTTAATCTATACTAATATAATAAAGAGGAAAGATTTGATTGTTTGCATTGAATAGGCTCTGAAACTACCGAACCGATTTGAAAAATTCTTTCACTGTTGGGAAGCTACACTATCCCCGGGTGATATAGGCTATATTATATATTTTTTTACTATTTTTCCCGATGCGAAGTGGGGGCGATTTCCTAGTTTTATTATAAATACGATACGATGAGACGTAAGTAAGTTTAGACCCTCATTTTATACATACATACTGTATGTATAAAATTGGTTTAGAGCAATATTTTGAACTCGTCCGTTTAAATCAAAACTTGTGACACCATGTGGCAGATAATGGAAATTTACTAAAACCCTTTCTTATTTACTCCCCAATACACATTGGTGCTTATTTCGTTTTAGAATATTTTATCGAACTCAGAGGTAGAGAATTTTAAGGGTTTATGATGGACTAAGTCTGAGGCAAAAAAAGTCTCAGGCAAATTTTCAGTAATACTATTCATCGAAGTTTCATATTCATATGCTTAGTAAATTAAAAAAAAATGGCAAACATTAATAGCGTGGCTGTAGCTTTACTGTAAGCCTGTATGAGAATTACTTAGTTAACCCCATATACATTTCTAATATTTAGCAAGGAATAAATGGAGGAAAACTATTAAAACCTAGCAAAAAGATTATTTTTTCAATATGGTATTTGAACTTGTTACGTGAATACAAATAAGTCCATTGCTTGACGCAACCTAACGCTGACGCACCAACCACCACGCCGACTTGATGTGGAGAAAACGTACCGTGAAATCCGATAAAAACCGTTGCCTCGAATTATACACAGGTGAAGAACGAAATCACGGCGACCGTGACGATTAGATAACGTTCTTTTATGCATGTTATAATGAAATTTCTAACCACTGTTAAATAAAATACGTAACAATAACGCAGTACTATTACATAATATTGTATTAGAATGACTTTTATGAGTGAATTGAATGACTGAATCAAAAACTTTTTTGAGGTACTATTTCAGTTGACGATCCTGTAGCCTAATTGGTAGCGACCCTGCCTGCGAAGCGAGGGTTCGATTCCCGGCCAAGGCAGATATTTATGTGACAGATAAATATTTGTACTCAGGTCATGGGTGCTATTATAACACATTATAATGTGTCGTCAATGCCACCCGCGACTCTACTGCGGGGGTATGAGCGTGTAAGCGTTTTTCTATTATTTTAGCATTGTGGGTGTAAGGGGATACATTTCAAGTTCTTGGACTTTAGTCCAAGCGTACAGTCTACCTCTCCAGGTCGTGGTGCACTTCGTAATTTGACAATTCCAAGCGGCAAAATACCGCTCAAATAATTATGTAGTTATATGAACGCCGAACAGAATGTCATTTGTACCGTAATATTTTTATTGTGGTCAATAAAGGTTAAATAAATAAGTGTCGGGGACTTTCCCGATCTGCGGGCATGTTATGATCTTTTATAAAACCATTCATGTTCCAGGCAATTCATTTGTCTGACTTTGAACGACGTATGATTGGCTAAAATGTGTCACGTGACCGCTTTGGTACCTGGTTGCTTTGGACCGCTGGAATAAATAGTTCATAATAGACCGCCAGGTTGACTAGAACATAAGTGATAAGTGCTTCTATTTGGCATAGTTGTTCAACAAATACTGCCGAGTCGAATGTGCCAAATCGAACATGTCTGTAGTACACCACAGCGTATGAATACTATAAAGCGCGTTGAAGTCATTGGATTGTGTACCATATCCTGATGGTTTTCAACTCGATACCGTGATATTATATCCTGACGGTACTCAAGACCAGGAGATTTCAGGCAAAATACAAGATAGAAAAAGAGCTTGCCGCCCATCCTGCGCCGCCCATGGAATGAACATTCTGTGAATACTACCTAGCTACTGAAATACAGTCGACAAAGGGTATGATTCTAAAACTCTCAGTAATATTTAATAAGATATTTCATATTGTTTACGTTATTATCAATGTTAAATCATACCTTACGTGTACAGGTATCATTTAACATTGATAATAACACAAACAATCTCTACCTAATAGCAATAATTTACAGGTTTTAGAATCATGACCTGCATACCTGATTCCTTTGCTGACTGTACGTGTTTTAGGGTTCTTTACCTAGCTACTTCCCTACCTGAATGAATCGTGCCATGTTTTTAAAGTCAAAAGTCAAAGTCAAAATATTGTGTTCATATAGGTATCACTGATACACTTATGCACGTCATTTTTTGGCTTTTCGGAAGGTGCTTTGTCGTGGAGGAGAAGAAAAGCCTAAAGAAACTCAGTTTATTTTACAGGATAGTCATCAGTGGTTTTCCCATCTCTTTATTGGCCAAGAACGCGTTTGTAATACTCTTGGTGTTTTGCATTTATGAGCCTGGTAACAATATAACAGGTGGACTCTGCACGAAAAAATTATTAATGTTAGTGACGTAAACCGTAGTAATCGAAATAATAAATTAACTTCCGCAAAATTAATTTTATAAATTACACAACACACATTATCTCCTACTTTTGAAATACTTATGACATATATGTAATCTAAATAAAATTCTACATTAAAATAAATGCAGTTACATTGCAATAATTAATATACATACCTTCATTTCCCGCCTATATTTCATTTGCAATAAATAATTTTGTAACTACATACAATTTTAATTGAATGGTTTGCGGTATACAAACTTTATAATCTTGGTATGTTGAAACCAGGTTCATGTGTTGATTATACGACTCAGAACCAGTCAGTGTGACGCCAATCAGGCCGATCGAGCAGTGGACATCGAAAGGCAGGCAGAGAAAGATTTATTATAAAAATTGAGAAAGCCTAGAGCGTAGATGAGTACTCCACTATTCCTCTTCACTATGATTTGACCATTCCATTAATGACAAACTAGTGTACCGGAGTAGTGATGCTGAAAGGTTTCTGTCATGGCTGAACTACGTAACTATTCTGTGGCGACCGGTGTCAGGATATTTAACGCATCTCCCGAAATTCAGATGTTAAGCAGCAGCATATTTGTCACCAGCCTTCACCCATCCAAGCATCCGCGCCTAAATCAACTTGGCATTACTATGAGCAGGTTTAAAGTTAAAGAAGAAAAATTAAACAATCCTAATCTTTTCCGCAGCATAATAAACGAGTTAGTTTCGGTCGGCAGACAAATGCGTCGCTTGACAGTCCACGTTTTCATTTTATTCTAATTCATTTAATTCATCTTTTTACAGCTGACAGACAGACCGACCGTCGGACTGTCAATATTTTGTCACGAACACCATTTACGGTCCGACGTGTACTAATGTGGTCATTAATTTGTTTCTAACCAAATTAAGTAACTGCCGCCTTTGATGCGAGTTAACCGACATTTTTGTACGCGGATATGAGCTGTGAAGTGAGGTAACTACGTGTTAAAACAATATATCATACTGTCTTTTTGTTTCAACGTTTGACTCGCGGCAATAACATTATTAATAAACCTTGACTGTGAGTAAAATTGTGTTATATTTTTTTTGTTTTGAACTTTAGCAGATTCTCTTGAATTTAATGGAATGATACTAACTTAAAATCTCATATTATATTCTCAGGGGCCGACTTTCGCAATTTTTTTATTGGTATTCTGGGTTAGCTAAAAAATTAAGCTTCTAGCTGTGTAGTAGTTTCGGTTAGACGTCAATGTATCAATCAATAAGAACGAATAATTTTCATAAATAACATTTAGATAACGGAGCCATACCTTAAAAAACTAAACTTTTAACTTTGGTTAAACTTAAAATGTAGGTTCCTACCTTAGTGGTACTCCCCACTATACCTATAAATAAGAAACACCTGTAAGTACAAAGTTTCCTGCTTAAAGGTTCTTGAATAGGTACATTAATTCTAGGTGTAACGTTGCAATAGTTAGCATGTTAGACTAAATAAGCGAGTTCAAAACGTCTTACAATAGTGAACAAACGTGTGCAACGTGCCACTTGATTGAATATATTCACCACTGCCCATGAAGGTATATGTGTAACAGGAAAGGTCATCATTTATAAACAAAAGCATTGTTGACAATTACAGTGGACCACCGGTAATCCGGCCCCTGTCTAATCCGGCACCCCCTATAATCCGACACGGTCTATTATTTATTATTGAATATTTTTTTAACAATCTTCGCTAATGCATGATTGAACAAACTTGTACACACCACCAATATTGTGCTCGACGCGTTGGGTATTGTTTTGATTCTGATTGCTTGTATGATTGATGTATGAAGTATGATTATTACTTCAGAGTACATATAAGTATATAACATATAGAATGTTATCATTGGATGTGTAATTTGTCGGATTACAAGGAACTCTTTCGTAAAAAAATCCGGACTATAGGGGGTTTCAGGCAGTACTCTATAATCCGACAAATTCGATAGTCCGACACTGCCCTGCAAAATGTTTGTCGGATTACCGTAGGTCCACTGTATAAAGAAGTGGACAACCCATTGATCAGACTTAACCCTTCATCGTGTTTAAGTATCGTCGGGATACAGTTGCAGTTTGCAGTATACAACCCAGTTGTCATGAAAACCGACGCCATATCCTCATTATTAGATCACCAGGCTCCACCTGTAGATCCTACTATTCAATGTATATTAGTTATACTTAAAAACAGTATTATAGTATTTACCTATCTAACATAAAGATTAAGATATCAGAATTTAGATTATTTTGATTACCTACATCGCAATGTTTCATACGAAAGTAAGTCCACCATCCAGCAATTACTCTTACAACTACATAATTGTAGATATCAATGGGAAAGGTAAGAATTTGATTGGTGTTATAGATGTTCGTAGTCGTGCACACTACAGCCGAGTTCAACACAATATTTTAATTGTAAACGCACGCCCCGCCCTCTAGTCACGCGAGATCGCGTTTCGAAATACCACCGAATTTCTTCGATCCGCGGCCCTGGTAACAAAACACTAGCCAAGTAAGAGTCGAAACTTCTGTTGTTTATGTACCTATTTTTAATTATTACTTACAACAAACAAAAATATTAAAGTTATATTTGCAATAAAGGTGCTAAAGGCATCCAAAATAAATATTATTTATGTTCTTTTATTAATATTAAACGTGAAAAGTCACCCGATTATTAGTAACCAACACCCATGGATATTTAGAACACCAAAGGCATCAAAATGCTTCAATCTGTACTTTGGGTGATTGGGTCGAATTGTAACGCGGTGAATTGACCTTCATAATGATGAAGCATGCTATAATAATAGTAAGAAAAGATCTGAGATTCCTCCACTTCAAATAGTCTTTAAATTGGATTTAACTTATGAGTGACAGAACAGACGACAAATCTCACATAAAAAAAGCTACTACTTATACAACTAATTTATTCACGTCGGTTGCTCTAATTTTTACACAAATATCAACCGGTTTCCTACTTCTGTATATATCATAAATTTCATTAAACAAATTTGTACACCACCTAAGTACTTTTATTAAAATATCTCCCTTTAAAATCCTGATAACTCGTGATGACTCAATGATAAGCAAAACCAACATAACGACAGGATTGGGTTTCCATTGGCCAATCACGTTCATCGATTTTCCATTACAATCGATAACCCATAATAGTTAACTACATTCCACCTGCTATAAATTTTATTCAACTCACAAAAACGGGTATAATTTCCTCTGAGCCAATAGGAAAAAGTATTAGTTTGTATACAAAAACAAAAACAAAAAACCACTCAAGCGCCAACACAGCTGGGGGCGGATCGGGATTCGGGAACCACATCTCGAGTTTGAATTAAAATTATTCCTGTTTAAAATGTCTCTGTAATTTGAAACTATATTTCATTACTTCCTACATCTTAACTAATATTATAGAGATGAAAGTTTTGATTTTCGTTTACTTTTAATGGATAAATTCAAAAACTACTGGACCCAATTTAAAGAATCTCACCAATAGGATGTTTGTTTTTGTGTGACATGGGCTAGATATATTTTATTTAAAAAAAATATATGAAAACCAAAACAAAGCAGTTACTAGTAATCAGTAAATTTAAATTCAAAACTACACAATCAAGTAATACACACATGCTACCTGCCATTAAATCATTAATGATGAGAAAATTTACTGCAAATTGTTATTTGATGGAAATAATTTGAATAATGTTTAATGAATAATAAATGCAACGTGCAAAAAAATTGTTTGTGTGTGTTATTTTACAATAACACAGCAACGAAGACCCGAGATTCAAGCAGGAATGTTTAGCCTCAAGCGGGATTTAAGTTACGCTTGTAAGTAAATGGCAGGACAAGTGAAGAGTCTCGGAGCAACAATAATTTTCCAATTAGATCGATAACCGGTCGAAGTAACCACTAGGGCTGGAGGAATCTAGCTTCGGGTAAAGACTGATGGTAGAAAATTATAGATAATTGACCGATTACAGCCTCCCCAAGGCGGTACGACGGCTTCGAGCCTTCAGACGACGTAATATACTGATTATAAATGGAACCAGACATGTAATAGCATCGATTTCGATCCTGGATTCAGCGAGGCTTATTATATTAAGTGGGGACCGAATACAGAATCGGTGACGGCGTAATCGTCCCTAATCATAGTGTGGAACCGGTCGTTCTACATAAAATGGAAGTCGATTCTCGCGCGTCGCCGCCATTTTCACGTTACAGATCTTTAAATGACCGTTTTTGTTCGAAACATGTTATTTACCATTGTTCGATTGTATATAATAATACCTACAGGTATAAATAATTTATAAATAATTTATTCGTCCTTGATAAATAATTTGAAAAATTGCTTACCAGTAACAAAATGTATATTACATTATTTTAATAAACCCTTTCAACATCAAATTCCTTATCCAAAATAAAGAATGATGTAACGAAAAGATCCTCTAATATAGTTAGGCGTATAGCCTCTTAAAGCTGGCGTTCCCTGAAGGGTCATCCCTTTATTTCTGCAACAATCGCTGGGAAATTGATATTGATGCGGAAAGGGCAGGTTTTCCATAAAAATAGGGTTTATTTGAATAAAGGATGACCGGCCCGTGAGGGATCTGACGGGCGATAGTCAGTATACTTTATAAGATTGTCTACTTCCCTCCCGGCGCTGAAGTGATACATGGCTGGTTCCCGCGACTCGAAGAACGACACGGTAATAATTTTGCTCATAAAGAGGAGGTGTCCGCACAAATACGAGTATTATAGCTGTAAAAGTAAGTGCGAAATTGTAGCTATCAATTTTTACAATATTTCTTCTTCTTTCACTGTTACATATTTTTTGTGAACTTTGAAGATGCGCTGTAGGAAAACTAATAATTAATATTATGGAGTTCCTACTTACCTATATTACTTTTAGCTACTAAGGTTTCGTAGAGATTTATTTTTCAACGAATAAAAACGTATTTACCTACAAACAAATATAATAATATCAAACATTATTAATATGAGTAGGTATTGTATACCGAGCAAGGTAACTTCTGCTAAGCTTTTGTATAAAATCGGTTCTCTCAACTAAGGCAAAGAAGTCGCTTATTTCGATTAAAGGGTAGTAATGAACTCCCAAATGGACTGAAATCCACAGAAATAAAAATATTGACGTCAAGAGAAGATATATGGGCGAATAATAGGCGTAACATTAGTACCGTGCCGCTGACCCCCTCGGGAATCGAACCCGAAGTCACACATGGCACAGTCCACGGAATTAGTTTTACCCCATTTCACGGAACTTTGTCATGCCAGCGCTCTGCTCTACCGCTGTTGAAACAAAAAAATCCATGATTGGTATTTATGGGTGGCTTAATTTGAACTAAATTAAAGAAGTTTATTTTATTACTTCATTCTTCATTAACAGATGAAAATAAATTTGCTGGAAATCACAAATATTCCCGGCTCATATGAATGGCAGCGCTGACCGGGATTCCAACCTGAGACAACTTTGATACAACTTCTCAGGCATGATCATTATAACTAAGCCACTAGGTCGCCATAAATAAATTAATATTAAATTTATTCGTCGTACAAAGTCCCCGGCTTCAATTCCATACTAGACAAAATGTTTGTACTTATGTCACTATAAAGTTAAAATATCAAACCTCGTAGAAATAAATGTGAAAACTGTACGTTTCATTCTCAATAAAAGTTATTTCAACTTATTGTTTCTAGTAACATATCATTTGGGCAAACAATTTACTTGCCTCCTTACGCGGCATAGATAGAGTCATTACTCTATCTTTGTGTTAGTTTATTTTACAATTAAATTTGTGTGTATATCGCATGTAACATTTTATTATATATAATTGTTATAATCCGAATTATTTGGAGTCATTATCAAGAGTAAGAGAAACATCAAAATAGGATAATTTTGAAATCGAATACCAGTTACAATATCCCAACATGGAAACGGCTAATATTTTAATAGACATTTCCTTCCAGAGCAACACTTATGCAAAATTGAACAAAGTGCCCCTCATATCATTAACGTCGATGAAACTTACTCAAGAGAAAAACATCCTAAAGTGGACTTTTAGAGTAACCACCTCAAGTCCAAATTTGTTTGCACTTAACTTCAACGTAAAACCAAAGAATTGACATGTACACCGCAGTTCAATTAGGCTAATGGGGAGGGCTCAAAGGGATTAAATTAATTAGTAAGAAAGTTGCGCTCCATTTCGTAGCGCACCTTTGTTTGTCACTATATCTTAGATTTTTCCATTTAAACTAAGGTGTGTTCATGGGTTTTCTTTTATAAGTACATGCTACGTTTTTATAAACAAAGCTCGAAATTTTTGAAAAAATTAAAGACTGAAGTTGAGACCATTCTTGCAATGTCCGCAAACTAATGATGTTCAGTAATATTATGATTTATGTAGCTTAAAACATTCTACGAGTAATATAAATTCCCATACTGTAGTTATAGTGAACATCATAAATGTGCTTATTGTCAAAGTCGATGATCACCTTAAAAGGCCAATCATTGTCCTGCTTGTTTACCCTCTTAAGTATAAATAAACTTAAAAAGGTAACATAAATTACATAATATTACCTATCTGGGACGGTAATGCCCAAAAATGTTAAATGTAAAGCGTGTAACAAAGTGCCATAAGCTGGCAACACCTAATTAACGATATTAAAATACGTCCGCGACCGCAAAGGAGCGTCGTGAACATTGCATTCGCACATTGTAAGCAATAAAACGCAAGCGCTACCCTCCTTATTTATACGAATGAGGATTTTAAATTAACTGCGTAAAACATCCCCGGACGCTTTCGTGCGGGGTCCACGAATTGCCTTTTGAGACCGTGTTTAATATAGGAGCAATTAAAGTATCGTCCAGTGGGTAGTAGCTTAGACAACAGTGATACTAATGTGTAAGTATCTGATTACGGAAAGTACGAATATACGAAAAAAATTGACATACATATATGTCGGCGGGGCCATGAATCTCCGGTAAAGGTCCAGGGACGAACATCTTTATTCTACAACGCTTGTCCGATGCAGAAGCTGTCATATAAGAAATGTCATGAAGAACTGTCAGACATCTCGAACAAAATGTGCGTCCTGCCCGGGAGGTTCAATTTTTAAAATTGAGCCCTGGTTCTCCTTTCAAAATTGAACGAATCCATTGAAGATTGAAGCCACGTGGCGCATTGGCGCCATTGGGACATACATGGTGTTCGCCGTGTCGGTTCTGAGAAAAACTAAATATTTAGATAAAGGAATTGTCAATAATGTAGATTAGATGATTATTGATCACGGAGTGTTGAAGCACTTTGGAATATTGATGTCGGCGTTAGGAGAACTGGAAATAGGTATATCATGGAGCAAAGTAAAGGGAATATTATTGAATAACTAATACCATACAATACTCCTTCTGCTACATATACATAATATGTATCTTAATAATTTATTTGGTGAATTAGATGTCACCTGCACATCTAATTCATAATAAAATTAATCATAAATAAGTATTGTGAATGGAAATCACCTGCTACGAGGTCTTACGATATTAATGTAAGTACCTAGTTGGTAGGTAGCAAAAAACTTTATACCTATCAGTCAATGATGTCAGTTGTGGTAAACCCGAGATTATGTTTCTTAGTACTATTTCATTAGATTTTTTTAACATAATATTAATAAAATATAATACATCTGTCTTCGATATACCACATAATATTGGTCCAGAGGTTATAATCACAGCGAGGTTATCTTAGATTTTTTAATACCTATTTGCGATTTATCAAAAATTTTAAAACAATTAGTTAACTATAAATAATAAAAAATTATAGGCGAAGACGTGCGACCCTAGAGCTGGCAGCTTTCTTGCTCAACGAGTAATAAGCACAGCTATACAGCGAGGGAATGGTGCCAGGCATTTTACTTATACAAGTATACACTTATTTAAATTTTACTTTTATGTATTTATTTTTATATTATAAGTACAATTGAACTATACAGTTTTAAATTGAATTATTTTTTTAAGTCCTTTAAGGAATAAATATTTATATTGTAAATTGATTATTACGTATTTCTTGCGACGATATGTATTGACACAAATATTTCTGTTCGAGTTCACCCGTCAAGTGACAGGGCCGGAATCAATGATCCATTTTATTGAGTAGCAAGAGTTATGCAGTTACGGTGCCCTGTCGAGGGCGCGCTCCTATCAATCATTGGAGGCTTTTTTGAATTTAATAAAATAAAATTTGTATTTTGTCATCGGTGCGCCCTCGCGCTTTTTGACAGAGACGGACTCGGGAACCTTGATGTTTTAAGATTTTAAAAAGAAATAGTTTTAGTCGAATTAGCTGGAAGTAGTGGGAATGTAAGGTTTATACCTCGGAATCCGGGTCCAGGGAACGGATTTTTGTAAAACGTTTTGTAATTTGTTTTTACACTAAATATTGAAATCGCTTTGTTTTTGTTATTTAAATAGATACTTATTTTTTATAAAAAAATAAAATGGCCGATTTTTAGCGCAATAAATTATTAATTAATTAGTAACAATTTGTGTCTTCAAAATTTTTTTTTCTCAAAACCTATCGAGTGGGATTTCGTTGAATAGGTATTCAAAAATGATTTTTAGATCCTTTCATAATTTTTCATTTTAAGTTACAGTTTAGGATATATAACGATTTAAAACTGTTTAAACAACCGTTTTCGCTATTTTTTTAACTCCCTAAATTAAATGACAACATCGTCATATGATAATATAGTTTTTCGTCTAACAAAAAGTCTATGAATATTAAATAAAAAATGTAAAATACAAAAGTTAATTAAATAAAACAAAAAATCCGACTGCTTAAAAAAACTAAGAAGAAAAAATAAGTCTAGTATGTTAAGAATGTTGTTAAAATTAATACTGAACAACTAAACCAGGTTTCACAAACACCATATCGATACCTGGCAATCGTCCACCGTAAGATTTACACGACACTTCCTACCGCGTACGTGTAAACTGTGGAACGATCTACCACCGACGGTGTTCCCACAGTGCTACGATATGGGGACCTTCAAGAAGCGGGTCTATCACTTCCTTCTTAGCCGGCAGCACACTGGTGGCGCCTCTAGTGTTGCGAGTGTCCATGGGCCACGGTGACTGCTTACCATCAGGTGGCCCATCTGCTCGTCTGCCTGCATATTACATTAAAAAAAACCATAGAAGGATTATTATGAAATTTAATTTTCATTATTAACAAGATTAATTTATTATTTAGAATTAATTACAAATTATCAATAAATACTAATAATTTCTATACAAAAAGTAATGATATCTCATCAAAAACATAAATGGGAAATGAGAGGCAAGTTAAAAAAAAATGAGATCTAAAATTGTGCCAAGATTTGAGTAGACAATCCTAAAGTTTTAGTCACAAGATCATGCATTTAACTTCGCTAGCTTTCATTAGTTAGATCTACCAATAAACCCCAATTTTAGAAAAGTAACATAGGTATTTTATCAACCTAACAGTACAAAAAATATAGGTATAGAAGTAGGTAGGTCTGTAGGAAAACTTGCCAAGTCAAACATAGAGCTTGAATAGCGTGTGATTGTGACTGAAGTTTAGGATTTTCTACTCAGAACTTGCACCCTTTTAGATGTCAATTCTTTTTTTGGGTGGAACTTGGCTCTTATTTCACATTTATGTTTTTGATGAGATTATGATTACACAGATGATATTGACATTTTAAACGGATTATAAAGCTTAGTTAGTTGTCAAATATTTGAAATTTATATCTTTTTACCCACAGACCTGTGTTCTTACCTCATTTCAAAACAACATTCATTTTCAGCTTTATCGATACACAAAGCTACGTTCTCGTAGTTACCAAACATTTTCATTTTGTCTAGGTATCGTGAAAGTATCAGTACGGGCCTGGCAGGCGACAGAGTTGGCGCGGCAGCAATGCAGCGCATCTGTCACCGCGTCCCACTGTGCCGGCTTCTTCGACCTTACACTCTGCCAGGAATATTTGTGTTGGAAATATATGTATATCAATCCTTTGTTGTTACTTATTTAATTTAATACGGAATTGTAAATATGTTGAAATGTTATCACAATATTTTATATATTGATGTCAGTGTTTTACGCCCCCAATACAGGTAGATAGTATTTGGGTACGGGTAGTATAATATTTTTTTTATTTTAAATTAGCTTTTTTGATTCGAAAAACCAAGCAGTGGAACACCTTTGAATTGTAAGAAATAAATAGAATTGTTATTTATTAAATAATATGTATCCCCAATTTTATTTATAAAAATTCTCAACAAATTGCAAGTAATTACACAATATCGCAAAATCTCTGCAAACATGCACTTATTAAGGTTGTATCAAAGCCGACAACCAAAGATGGTAATCTCACTCGCCTTGCAAACACAGAAAAACAAGATATCCAACACGTAATTTAAATACTGAACGCAAGGATGGGCAGTTGTAGAGTATAATCAAATAAATTGAAAAGTTCGCGTATGAATTCAACACCAACTTATGCTCAATGGAAACGACTTATGTATCTGTTCAGATGGGCGACAGCAATATGACAAAGTGTCGCATAAAGACTTTGGCGGACTAATTGTATAAAAAAAACTTAGCTTCATTCACTTGCCTTCGATCATTAAACAGTAGTGATTGAAGACTTGAGCGTCAAAATGTCGCAGCAAGCAACATTATAGGTACACAATATGTTATCATACTCTCTACACTTAAGATCGATTGGAATTACCTAACTTTTTAGGGTAGACAGTTGACAGGTTAAACATTATACCATGGTTTTTAGCCTACATTTCAGAACAGTACGCTCACTACGTCAAGGTTATAGGCTTTTTAATAAACATAAACCCGCAACAGTCGAGTGCCTCAACCTGTCAAGAATCGACACGCTCTACGGCCCGAAGTATTACTTTACCGTGCCGAAGTGTACTTAAAATAAAAAAGGGTTATTTTCTCAAAATGTATAGTGTACGCTGTAGCCTACGCTGGGCCAAAATAATGATTAATGATCGCAAATAAGCGGGTGAGCGTGGCTCGAGTCGGCACAAAAAGTAGCGAATGCATCGCCGAGGTGCAGTGAACCGAGCGACCGCGGCCGGCCACTGTAGCCTTCGGAATTGCTTTGAGCTTTGCAATAATTGTTAATGCAGAGAACTAGGTAGGTGAACATGTGAGTTTGAAAACTACGTCAGGAATCACTCTTTAAAAATTGAGGAATTTAAGGTGTATACTATGATGGGTATACATTTGAATGTGCTACTTAGGGTTAGTCCTTCATTTGATACCCATCATAGCACACAAAAATATTTTATTTATAACTGTATGATAAGTACGCCACACTGAATTCAGTATAAATTTTTAAATTAAGATATAGGATTAGATTAAGATATAGGGTTTATAGTGTTCATGCAAACCTCTTCAATCCTCGTAGTATTTCACTTCGTTATTAATAAATTCAACGTCACATTCGTGTCAACAAATCCATGTTCTAAAAACCTCATAAATATGAAAACAAAGCTTTCCTGCTCCAAAACTGACTGGTAATTCACCATAAAAATAATCCGCTTGCAAAATAATTCGATAGCTTTAATTAAGTTTGGTAGGCGCCTGAATGCGTATTAATCAATTTGTGTAATTAATTTGAAGGCGATAGGTGCGTCAATCGCAGGTACCGACAGGTGGGCGCAAATCTACAGGAAAGGAAACCGGCTAATTAGACTGCCTTCCGTCCACCGCCGAGAAATATCTCAGAAGGCTCGAACGGTACCACGAATTAAACAAATCTACCGTTCTTTGATCTTTCATCGAATATTAATTTAACGTAAAACGTTCTAGTCATTTAGTATAAAATTAAGGCAACATTTAATAATTAAGTCCATAATAGACGTTAATTGTGGCCTAAGTTTATTACATTAACTAAATGTAATTGAGATAAACTAGCATTACAATAACAAGAGCAACGACGAATAAGGATAAATTAAGACCTGTACCTCGATCACGAGTTTTTAAAACATTTGTAGCGTCACCGTATCGAATTGACGATACGTAGTTTACGTAGACGTTAGTTGGCATCACGAGTTACTTGCGTCACGCTAGCGTCAACTCGCAAGTTCAACGCAAGTGACGTCATCCTATCGTAAATAAGAGAGGGGTCCAAGTGAATGAATGAACGAATGAATGGTGCGTTCAAAAGTTACATGTAAATTGAAAAATCAATAATTATGCAAAGAAATTTCATTAAAACTATGAAATCACACTTTTAACACAGTTAATACAGCTTGTATTAACTTTTCAATAAAAATAAACCTTACATTAAGAAACATTTAGGTACTTAATGATATATTTTACAAAAATAAAAATATTTTCGTGTCTCTTTGACCTTGGTATTCGAACGCGTACATTGTCAAGGTGAATCTCTACCGTTTAAGTACTCTGTGCCTGTAACCTAGCCTGTGGTTTGGCGCCCTATGTTGCGTCCACACGTATTAAGTAGATAAGTAGATAAGTAAATTTTAACTAAATTTTAGTTAACTACTTATCTACTTAATACGTGTGGACGGGACATTAGCGGTCTGCCGTACTGCGTTTGTTAATAATTGTTGTCAAACTAATATTTTGTGAATTTTATAATTTTATATAAACTAAAGTAAATAACAAAATTCACAATGTAATACTTAATAGTGATTGCGGCGTTTATGGAAAAGTACCCATATATTATTGAGGACTTATTTGTATATACATTTATACAATGACCCAATGACCTATAAGATATACAAAGTTTCTCGACTTCATCTCCATTACATCGCGAAGGTCTCCAATGTCGTGGAGTAGTTGGTGAAGAAGACGAAGTACCGGTTGTTCCTCCATCATAAGTTGGATTCGCGTAATGCAGTGAACTTCAATCTATTTCATAGTATTTATTGTGCGCTTTAAAACGGAGCTCTTGTCTACATTCCTGAAGTTATAGTGATATAATAATAATAATAATAGTGATAAAATGAGTGATTTAGTTATAAAAGACGTGTAATAGTAGTTTAAGTATGTTAGCCTGCATTTTGTAAGGTATTTATTTATGACCTCGTTGCCTGAAATAAAGATATAATTATTTATTATCTTCTTTTATTTGGCGCCTCAAGTATTATGTGTTATTTAATTACCTATATGGTGTATATTTTAGTCGTTTCTAGGTATTTTACTACTAAAAGAAAACTAATATATGTTGTGATACTAATGGAAGAATTATTAATTAGGAAATGCATTTTTATTTCGCATAAACCTATTTCTCACTTCACTTAAGTAGCAGGTATGCACACAAGCTTGACTTTGAGGATAATTCTTTGGTTTGATTTTAAAGACGATTAAGTTAATTGCACTAGATTTTAAAACCTGCCTTGCTAAGAAGATATCAATTTTAAATACTATTTCATTGCACTTAGCAAATTAGTGATTATAATCTACTTTGCAATTTATTTGGCTGGGACCAAATTAAATAAGACAATCATCATATGACAACATATTAATATATTATTATTATTTTAGTAATTGGATTACTCACACAATGTTAAGCTTATTTTCATATAAACAAATATTTTTCCCTTAGAAACTACTCTATATTTCATTACTCCGCTGCGTGATAGTAAAATAATAATAGGTAATAATAAAATGTGATACGTTCAATTATACGTTTTTCTTGCATTTTTACTTCAATATAGTTTTAAAAACAATTAAAACACTGAAATTCACTGCTTAAAAGTGATACGAAAGTTTTCTCACGCAACAATTCTCCGTGAAAAAACATTCGTAAAATGACGATAGCCAGCTAGCGTCCGTATGTCAAAAAAATATTCGTGCTGCCGTTTTCCACCGTTTTCCATACAAAATTCTCACGTAGCGTTACGCAGCTTTACGCCGATTACGCGGCGATACGCAAGTTGTAACGCAAATATTCGTGATGCCGATTTTAGTACCATTTACGCACGATAGGGGCGCTTTTGCAAAATGTCATACAAATTGCTTACGTCAACGATACGAATACTTTTTCGCAAATATTCGTGATCGACCTACTGATACTGCAAGATTTATTAAATATGGTAACAAAAGTTCCGTTTTTCATTAAATTATTTTTCACTTTTTAATGTCATTTTGTTTTTATCTACTTACAAGGCATTTTTGAAATAAAAGTTTTTATTTTATTTCATTTTCTACTGTTCTCATCTCCTTGTCTGCCCCTTGAATAGTTTTGGGAAAGGATAATGTAAATGCTCCAGATATTTTTTTTTATATAAATAACATCTCTCTAAGTATCAATACTGTCGCGATTTAAAGCACAAAGTTTCAAACAATTTACCATATTACGTGAATAAAATATGTCAGCCATTATCATAATAATGTTATACTGTAATAATCTTGACCTCAGCAGACGTCTAGATGGAGTGGACCTGGCCTTCGCCCAGTTAATAGCTTAGGTAATTCCGTATTATATAATAAGACAAAAACTACATTCTCGATTATAACGATAATCAACAAAATACCAGACGCTATACGTTGATAGGTAGGAGTATAATAAAATGATGTAGCTATTTACTGCTCTTAAATAGGATACGTTCCCAATCATCGAATGAGACAGTTCAATACATACATAGTAAAAATTATGCAAAAATAGAACCTAATTTGGGTTATGTCATTAAATTGTTCAGAAAGAAGCAATTGGTTCTTTAAAGCTTCAAGATACGCGATATAAAATTTGACAATTTTTTTTTCTTTATAATACCTTAGTTACTATGGGCATATCTTTTAAAAGTTATAATTGTACACTAATTGTAAGTAATAGAACTAAAATCATCTTGATTTAATCTAGCCCATTCGCCCATATCATATCGAATCATATCAGTCCACGATGAGTTAAGATTAAAATCATGTAAGACGTTTAATGATCACCTAGTTTTAGTATAACAGTAGTAGTTTAGTAATTCTTTCAATCTAAATGAGTCCTAATTGTTTTTAATTTTGAATAGTTAACTAACCGATTTTCTTCGATATCTTCACCTAAGGTGGGAATACTTCATGTAGGTCCATATATTCCGTATCTTCGATTAATGAAGTAATATCACTTCAAGCACGAACAAGCTTGAACAGATAATTATGTTTTTGAAAAGCTTACGAGGATCACAAGCACGAAACGAAAACGAACATTCATTCGTCACTCAAGAATCTAGCCTTCCACTGAAATTAAAGCCACGTCTACAGCAAATAAAGAAAAGTAGGTATGCCTTAAAAGTTCCCTCCAACGACACTTTTCCTGGCTCATGAAATTCATATAAACCACAAAATAACTTTCAAAATGTACACACAGTGCATCAAACACATTTACTGGTTTGGAGAAGCAATGTTTAGCCAAATTGAGACAGTTTAGTAGTTGGCAGTCTGTCGCTCGTCGCATCTGACGCTAATGAGCCCCAACCCTTTGGACACATGGCGAGTTACACGATTATAAATTATACCTTATCACTCGACGGTTCGTATTTTTGAGAATTTTGGCCTGTTTTTTTGTTTGCATGGAATATCTACACCACATCAGAACAAATACGTACGCTCAATAAAAAAAACTAACAACCCTTAAGAATCCTTGCAATGAAAAAGAGTCCTTGCAATGAAAACGGATAAAATTTTTAGCTGAAAAGGGAAGTTTAGAGTGTTTTCGTAAATATACGACTTTAAAAATATGGACATTTTAGGCATACAACAAGAGCATAAAATGTACAATAAATAAGTCAAATAAAATTTACAGTTATGCTTGTATGACTTATTTTTATCAACACCGTAGATATAGCACTGATAAAAATTGTCAGGTATATAAAATTGATCTGTTAAGTACAGTCATGCAGAAAATAAAAATCACACTGGATAAGTGTGTATATTCATTTATGTAATGGGGATGATTTACATGTATAAAGATAAGTAACTCATGACAAAAATATTTTCAGTGATCATAATATTTTTTCGGAGCTATAAAAAATTCCCCTCAGCATGCAAAAATATACCAAATTAAAAACATGCATCTTTGTAACACTGCCATAAGTATAGATATAAACTAGTTGAACCGCATGACTAGTAATTACGTTTTCGCACATGCGGCTGTAAACGGTGTCCGAAGCAATAACAACCCTAAGGCGCGGGCCACACAGAAAAGACGCAAGACACGGACCCGTCGCAGTCGCGGCGCCCGTTTAATCTACTTTCATACAAAATGTATGTAGCCGTCGCGACGTAAAACATACAGAAAAGACGGGACGCCCGACACGACGTTTTCTCGTCGGCGCCCTATTGGAAAACATACAGAAAGGACAGGACGCGGGCCTGCGTAGGCGCCAGCGGGGGAGCGGAAAGGACGCGGAGAGCAGGTCTCTTAAAACGTAGTGATTAAGTACTCTGTGGCCGGGAAAAGCCCAGTGTGCGCCGGCCGTCACGCCCGTTCCTTGTCTTTTCTATATGCTTTAACGGCGCCCTGTCTGCGACGGATCCGAGCCCCGACTTCGTCTTACGTCTTTTCTGTGTGGCCCGCGCCTAACAACGCATCTGTCTCAAGCGTCTTGAAAGGACTGCGGTGACAACTTTGACATCAACAAAACTGCACACTTACCATCTACGAGTACTCGTATAATATTAAAACCATTGCCGTAGCAGGCTATGTTATAACCGAACAAAATGCCACAGTACGCCTTAGAGTTGATTAATTCGTACTTGTTCTAGGAAAGCGTACAGTACACGCAACCGCATACTCCTCATTCTTAATAAAGATTAACGCAAACACGTCATAGAAAAATTATCAGTAATTACTAGCTGGCGTCGCCTCGGCCACACAACTAATGTTGCCCGCTGAAATAATTTACATGCAGCCGTTATTGAAATCCTACTATTACACTAAGGTACCGGTTATCTGATAAATTTCTTTTTTATGCTATGATTTACGTTTATTTAACTTCGTTTACGTTCCAACTTTGCTTTGAAAGTTGATTTTCTTTGTGGTCTTACGCATAGTACCTAATTGTCGTTGTATTTTTTAACTTTATGTAACTGGGCGGAAATCTAAAGTCGAAATAGTCAAAATTAAACACTTTTATTTTCTTCATCTTTATCACATGACAAAGTGAGAGAATAATTAAATCTTACCTACCTTATCCTTTTATCTTATCATATCGTATCATAACCCCCCGCTGTTGCTTGACTTGGCCGATGTAATAACTTAGGAGCGACACAAACAAGCTTCATTACTTCATGCTGATATACTTACACAAACCTAACTTTAGGTTAGCCTTATGCCTCAAATCTGATTATCACAGTACCTCTTCAAATTTGTGAAATTCAACGAAATATTTGTAACCATAAAATGCTTTGAGATAAGAATTTTTTTTTAAGTAGCTTATGTTTGTTACAATAAACTCTTCAAACTCCTCTTTTGTTTACTTCAACAATTCCGGTGACATTCTGGTTTTCTATTAGTTTGGTTTTGTGTCAGTCTGGTTTTGTTTGCTTATTAGAGCCTCTACGATATTTGCGAGTACCCCTAGTAATATACCACTCTTATTGTGGAAAAATTTTGAAAGTTAATATTAACATAATTGTCTTTTTGAAACAACAACCAGGATAACTAAGCATGTAGTACAAAATGTTCTGTTGTCAGTTATTTAACATCAAAGAAAAGTAACCTAGGAGAGTTGTGACAGCCTGTCACAACTCATCCAGGTAAGAAAATTTCCACCTCATCCAAATAAAGTATGTATCTTTTAACTTTAAAACGCATTGGAATTTATATGAAACAAAATTATAATATGAAAGCTGAATAGTGAAATGTACATTAGTGCTAAAGTCACAATTTCAGAAATGTGTAAGTATATATATGTATATATAGGCTTATTATTATTTTTCTGTAATTAATGTTTTCTGTTGTAATTTTTATATGAAAAAAAAATGTGCTGAGAAGTTTCTTTAGAGCTCTTCTTCTCCTCCATGACAAAACACCTTTCCGAAAAGCTGGTAGATTCAAAAAAGGACGTGTATAATTAAGTGTGACATCTACACGAATATATAATAATTTTGCATTGAAGTATAATGACATAGAACCGACATCTCGAACAAAATGTGTGTCCCGAAACCGCGATGACGCGTTCTTTTTTCAAACTCTAGAAGGCGATTTACACACTTGCTATAGAGTAAATTTGTATAAGACACTTGCCAAACCACGACAAACAGTCAAGGACTCTAAATCTTTAGCTCTTCCAAATGTTTGATTTAATGTTTAATTTAATTCACTGAGTAATGTAATACACATAATTTATTATTTACCAAAGAGTAGGTACTATAGTCATTCTTATCGGGCTTATTTATTTGTCCATTAACACGCTTACGGCTTGCCAAATGTGTAAGCCCGACTCATGATTTTTTCCATTCAATTAAATTCAAGTCAGTTTATTTGCATTTCATTCAAAAATGGCGGGAACATTACACAATAATTGGAATAAATTCGTTTTAGTTGATTTAAGTTAATATTTTTTTTTCTCACTGATGATAAGTAATACCATTTTTTTTGGATTTTTTTACGTGCAATTGTGACAGGTTCTTATCACGCAAGACGGCATTTTTTTCAGTTTGTTATTAAACAATTTTTGCATGCGGCCGCAATGAGCGCAGGCGAGTGACAAGTGAGTGAATGAATGAAGTAAGCCACCCTGGCTGCAATGCATTTCCCCGACTCAATGTTCGGGGTGTCTGTTCTATACGAAGTAATAGTACTTCAATGTAATTTTGAATTTTTATCTTTTACCTTGCGCATGACTGACTGTTGCGCACACTTGACCAAATTTTTGGTTTGTAATGTCACAATTGATCATTCTAAATAATGTTGAAAATATTATTCAATCATCGACAGAAATCTTAATTTACTGTTCCTTTAATTCAATAATACATTAACCGTAATTCAGTTACAATTTCCTGTGTAACAAAAATAAATATAGAGTCATTAGATATCATTTATTCTAATACAACATGCTGGGAGTTGACCTTTGTTCTTCAATTATATCTACATTTAAATATTCATTTCGAAATATGAATAATTTTTACAGGTGTCATATATTGTATGTCATCCTTCATAAACTTTACCTTCAAATAATTGCCTTAAATTAAATGCACACCTACCTACTAGTAAAGTGCTCAAAGCTTATATGTTTTAATGGCATAAATAGGCCATACGTAAAATAAACCAAAAATTCATCATCATTCATATTTCATATTTTATTTAAAACTACGAGTATTTAATCGGATAATATATTAATACATACGTTTAATATAAATAATAAGTACAAATATGAGATTTATACACATTATATTATTCCACAGATCTCAAATAGTTATGCATTATTTTATTCATGCAACCTTAAGAAATGTTTTTTAAATTCAGTTAGGTTTTATAAAGGGTCTTCTTTAACGCTAGGTACATTTTATTTTCCTTCGTAGAGCCGCTAATTACTACGTATTTACCTTCTTGCAAGGTGCAGGTTATGATCACACAATATAAAACAGGTAGGTACGCTGCAAAGGCCAGGTTAAACTTCTACAATAATTTTCAACTATTACATCGTACATTTTAAAAACATAAGTATATTAATTGTAACAAAGTAATGCTTCATAATAATCGATTGAAATCATGGAGAAATTAAGTACGCTGTCTAATTTTCTCACTCATTTTCGTCATGTCTGTCCGTCCGAAGCACAGTGCAAAAATAGGTTATACCTACGATGAATTTACAAGGAAAAATATCACGGCTATGTTAGCATAAGTAGTTAATGAGTACTAGTCGATAAACTTACTTCTTCGGAACCCTACATTGCGCGTGGCCTGACATGTACTTGCCCGGTTTTGTTTTTATTTTTTCCCGAACCTATATACAAAATGTGGATTGAAGTTCTTTCTGAGGTATTTAGGGATCACCACGACATAGCTTTTGGAAAAGGAGTAAAAAGAGTTCTCCTTCCGGGCTGACATTGCATTGGGACACCTCTGTTGTTGTTCATGACCATAGCCAAATTACCATCAGATGGCCCTCTGCATTTTCGGCAGCCCTTCAGGCTATAAAAAGAACGTAAAATTGTTACAACCTCACCGCTGAAATCTTAAATCTTAAACAAGTAAAGAATCATGTAGTACATTCCTGTACCATAAAGTTATATCTACGTCATAAAAATTCCCATTCTCTCCGCTCATTAACATCCATATCAAACCTGCAATGGTATGTGAGTGAACAGTAGTTTTGAATTAAATATGAGTGCTCATATATAAAGCAAACCCGTCAAGCATAGACTGAAGCGTGCCAGCACATAAAAACTGGACTTCCTCTTTCACTGGTAGATAATTGAAATCATTTGCACACAATCGCGTAAATTAATTAGTTGCAATGTTTTACCATCTCATTGCGGCTGTAATTATGGCATTACCGTAGTGTGATACACAGCTATTAGGCGTCTTCGTCACGATACCCGCATTATTCATTGCTACAGCCTATAATCAGTTAGACCTGCGGAAAATTAGCACTTTTTTAATCACTTATAGCACCTTTGCTAATAGTACCTAGTTCTTTCTTTTTGTATGAAATGGCGAACGTGTGCTGAACATTGTAAATCAGTAGCGATTGGACGAGTATCTATAGTCTGCACTACAGATATTAATTATCTCTTGTTGGTTGGTTGGTAACTTTAATACACACTAAGTAAATCAAAATGATTTTACATTTTAAGTAGGGAACTACTATTTGGGAAACTTATGCAGATACTCAACTAATATACACCTACGTAAAACAATGGTGCCGATTATTTTTAGGATTGAATAATTCTTAGTAATATTGAATCTGTATTTTCCTTTTCAGCTGGGCCATTTTTACGCAAGTTTGACAATAAGAATTTTCAAATGAGAATACAAGTTAAAACGAGTCTATTTCGATAACTAAGTAACGTCAGTGTCAACAAAATAAGGACTAAATAGGTCCATAAAGGGAGTTGACAAAGAGAAATATAAAAAATTAAATAAACTTTAAAGTGCAGTAAAGTATGATAAGATTAGCACGTTTTCCATGTTTATTCAATGGGTTTCAAGCATAGATTCTATACGTTATTTGTGTTGAATTATGAATTTTCACACATTACGTAGGTACGGCATTGTGGGAATCGCTTTCCCGCGAACATTCCACTACGGTAGTTTGAAGATACACGATCTAACTTTCGCGACGCAGAGAAACTGTGAAATCTGTTAAGTGATCAAATGCCTGCAAAAAATTGAGATATACAAAAAAATATATTATATTTAATTCCTGAACGGATTAAATTTTATTTTAATTAAGAATTAAGGTTTCATCAATTTTAATTTTTTTATCGTAAGTTATGGATAAATAGTGTGAGGGACGAACTTTGCGTAGTAATAAACAATCACGATCACCAATGACGCCAATACTTAGATAATGTGAATATGATTTTGTGTGTAATATGGCTTAACTTAATTTTTGTATCAGCTAAAAATATGAAATAAACTTAAAATAAAAGTAAAAAAACAATCTCTTGCATCTGAGATTATAGTAATTGTCACCCGAATAATAGAATATGTAGGTTTAACAATTTGTTACCTACCTTTAATTTAAACAAACTCATACTTAGTGGTTACAAGAACTACAGGAAATTGCACACAGTTCAATATAATTCAAGTTTTAATCTTTTTTTTTAGTTGCGGTTCACTAGAAGTAATAGGTAATCTAACCCTATGACTAACCAAATTAAAACAAAACCGCATTCGTATCTGACATCATACTTAATTTAACATCATACTTAACTACTACTTAAGAGTATCTCAGCCATATTAAAGCAACTTAAATACCCAGTTTGAAACACAACAAACCTTCCTACATTTCAATTAAATAAACAGCCGGAAAATTTTTCTTCCTAAATATTCAGTGTTATTTAAACCTTGAAAGGGGCCGTCCATTAATCACGTGATCTTTTTTTAGCATTTTTTAACCCCCCCCTCCCCCTTGGTGATATGTAGTGAGGTTTAAGACTACCCCCCCCCCCCCTCCCCCAACATCACGTGTATTTTTCCTTTCTTATACTCTGCAAAAAGGTCTTTATACAGATCACCTACTTTCGACATTGTTTTAATCCAAAACATGCCGAGCCGGGCAGTCAGTGGCGGCGCGTGAGGCCTTCGTTCGTTGCCTGGCAACGGCAAGTCAAAGTCACACTACACGCTGCTTTTCTATTTAAAAATCGCGCGTTTGACGAAAAAATAAATACACGTGATATCTTACTACACCCCCCCTGACTGACTGAGCAGGGCAACAAGCTTAAGTTTTGGTGGGTGCGCGCTCACGTCGGTAATGTTGGAAATGAGCGCGCAGATGAGCTAGCTAAGCAAGCTGCCCTGCACAAGAGGACGCCTGCTGATTATGACAGGTTCCCAGTGTCATATGCCAGGCGTATGATACGCCAACGTACTCTTGATGCCTGGCAATCTGAGTACTCAGGGACCCGGGAAGGTAGAATCACAAAAATGTTCTTCCCGGAAATTCGCCAGGCATATCGAATTATCGAGAGACTTGGTGTATCATACTGGAAATCACAGGTGTGGACAGGACATGGTGGAATAGCACAATACCTCCATCGATTTAAGCTTCGCGACGACCCTGGATGCTTATGTTTCCCTGACACCGAACAGACAGTCGAGCATATCCTGAATGAATGCCCACGCTTTAGTGCCAGAAGGATGCAGCTCGAACTCGAGGTCAATATGCGCATTGAGACCTCGAGCTGGACTTCCCTTCTGGTTGGAGAACGTTCAGGACCAAAGTTCGCCGACTACTGTATTGGTGTCATGAAAGCAGTGGCACAGCAAAATAAATAGGAAAAATAATTAAAAAAAATAATAATAATAATAATTCTTTATTTGTATGTTATAATTGTATGTTTGTATGTTATTTATGAAGTATGTTATAATAATAATTTATTTACTTATTTATACTATCCAGAAATATTTGTTGTTCATATTTATAAATATGTTTATTATATTAATATTTATTTATTATATGTTATTATTATTTATTGTAAAAAAAAAAAAAAAATAATCAAGGTCCCTGAAAAATAAAATCAGGGGGAATAATAAATTACATTAAAAAAAAAAAAAAAAAAAAACTACACCCCCCCTCCCCCCTCGTGATATTTCGTGATTTTTGTCAAACCCCTCCCCCCCCCCTTTCAAGCCTCACGTGATTAATGGACGGCCCCAAATGAAATGAAATAAAATGAAATGAAAGTTTTGAAATGAAAGTTTATTTGCAATAATTGTGGTTGCATAAAGATCTTAACAAACATATATTCTCACAATTAACCATTTACATTATGACATGAAAATGTCAATTCGATCCTTGCAGCTGACATCATATAAAAATTCCACCCACTATGGAACCTTACCTCAAACGTTCTTTTAAATGTGTGCTAAAATCCTTAATTTAAAAAGATCACCACATTATCCCGAGTATACAGGAAAATTAGTACAACAGAGATCTTCAACAAATAAATGTGGTAAGAGCAGCAACTGAGCAGAACTAAGGTACCTGTCTAGTGTCCATGACGACAGATTTATGGTGTTGACACCTTATTACTTATTAGGCCTTCAGCATAGTTAGCATCAAACAGTCTGATGTCATTTATTTGTCTGTCGGTGTAACTTTGATATCTCATCAAAAATATAACTAGGTCTTGAGTTAATAGTCAATATAGATCTTGTTTTAATAGGTCTTGAGTTGTGAAGTGTTGCATTTATAGCTTTACAGACCGAATATGCGGTACCTATATCCCACCACCTAGGTCCTAGACCATTTTATTATAGTTTATTTTATTGCCAGAAAAAAGACCTGAACCTTATAACTGCTTATAATTAAATGTTGAAATAATATTGAATTTTTACTTCTTAGTAAAAATCCTAAATCTTTGGTATTTCAATAAAATTATAGATTTCACTATCTCCACGCCTCACAGGGCTAGAAAAATAGGAGTTAATGGGCAAAACGGGCTATGAATAGCTGATGGGCGCGGATCTTCCCTTAGAATACGTAAATAAGTTTTTAACTTTATTTAATTATTCGTTTTAGCTACCTCTTGAATATTCAACGGGTACAAAGCTGTGGTGGATGGATAAAGTGCTCGTGGTTATTAGCATTTAACTTTGTATTACGTCATTATGTGCCTATAAATTTTGAATGCTGTACGGGTTGTAACTACCTATTAAATTCATGAGTTTGGTATGTTACCAACATGAACCATAGGTATTTTATTATTAAAAACATTTAAAAAAATACAGTCGAATTGAAAACCTCCTCCTTTTTTTGAAGTCAGTTAAAAAGGATATTGCGATCTCATTTATATTTACATACAAAGGAGATCACAAAGTTTAATTACTTATTGAGTTCAGTTATAATATTTATTTATCTTTAATCCAAAAACAAGAATCACAAATAGGTTACCAATGGCATACCTACATAAATTAAAAATTTACAAAAAATCTGTCTGTCTGCCATCTGTCCCAGAGAGTAACAAGTACCTAAGAGTGTCATATAGCCAAGATAAGGGAGTTTCCATCTCTCTTATACGGCCATCCCTTGTAAACTTTACCTACCCTAAATTTAAAAAAAACTTTGGTAACTAAACACTCACAGCCCCACAATCCCTCTACATTCTGTGTATAAAAGAAAAATGTTTTTGTATCATAATATTTGCTGCGGCAAAGCAAAGCAAAGCAAAGCAACAACCCATAATTGTCCCACTGCTGGGCTCGGGGTCTCCTCTCACAATGTGAGGGGTACAGGCCATAGTCTACCACGCTGGCCAAGTGCGAATTGGTAGACTTCACACACCTTTGAGAACATTATGGAGAACTCTCAGGTGTGCAGGTTTCCTCACGATGTTTTCCTTCACCGAAGCAAGTGATAATTAACTTGTAATACGCACATAATATTTGAAAATTAGAGGTGCGTGCCAGGATTTGAACCCGGGCCCCGCGTTCGGGAGACCAACGTTCTAACCACTAGGCTATCACTGCTTATATTATATTTGCTGCGGGCTGTATTCAAACCCGAGACTTCATATTCCAAGATGATATCTCAACGACAGACGTCAGTGATAAATCTCTCTACACATTCATCTAATAGGTACTAGGTGGTCTAGGTTATCTGATTTTTTTATTTGTAAAGATTGTTAACTTATGCTGGCCATACACGATCAATATACTTGTATACTTGTCAGTTTGCAGCTTGATTTGACTTGACGCGGCATCCAGTAAACTTGACGGTGTAGGTATGGCCACAGTATGGCTATCTGATGATATACCTAGCTATCTCATGAAAACTGGATGCATCAACTGAAACTGCAAACTTGACAAGTAGGTACACTTGATCGTGTATGGCCAGCTTTAGGTATGAGGCGTTCTTCGTCTGGAAGAGCAGCAAAACATTTACGAGTGATTTTGGATAGAAGAGAGAGATTTAATTTATTGGTGCACTATTGTAAAATCTTTTATCGGCATATACGGCATACCTACCGTAAGTACAGTCAAAGGCGTTAGTAAAAAAATTAAACTCACTTTAAACTGGCTACCTTAACTTTAGATAACTTCAAATTGATTCCAAATCCTTAACAAAAGCATTATTAATCTACAATTTGTGTGTAATATCAACAATACATGCTGAACTAGGGGACCGAGCGAGAAAGAATGGTAGGTCTGTAGGCAGGGTGTAATTAAGACGGCCACCCACCAACCGACCGAGGCCTTGACCGACAACCCTAATGAGTTCACTGCGACTCCATAACCTATACGATGTGGAACTCGATTTATTTCTGCGTATAACCAACGAAAATCGATGGATAGTGAGTTATTGGATCGGTTGTTTATACTGTTACATAATTGTGTAAAATATCTAAAGTTATTTATAACTAGAAAATCGCCCTCGCTTCGCTTTGGGAAAAATACCAAAAAAATAATAATATAGCCTATGTCACCCAGGGATAGTGTAGCTTCCCAACAGTGAAAGAATTTTTCAAATCGGTTCAGTAGTTTCGGAGCCTATTCAATGCAAACAATCAGATCTTTCCTCTTTATAATATTAGTAGGTATAGATAAATAACTGACAAAAGAATATTCGCGATATCCGAGGTTAAATAGTCTCTGGTCGAGCCTAGTTTTTATCGTTAGATAGCTGTCAATAAGCCATTTTAAGCCTTCGTGGAACAATTTTGATCATAGAGTTGGCTACTAACGCCTCTATTAATCCGTACTAAGGCAGTGTGGACAATTTAGGCCTCCTCGGTTATAAGGAAATATCGTGCCATATAATGCCATTTATGGATAAATCTATGGATATTAGGTATTAACACTAAAGATAACACTGACGCTTTGCCCACTAATATCCCGTCAAAGCCGCGGGCAAAGCACTAGTTTCAAATAAATTGTCTTAAACATCTGTCTGTAATTTATATTGAAAACCTATGCTATCAACGAGATATGCAATTGATGACTTATTTTATACATAAAAGCTGACAAATAGAAACCTGCCTGATGGTACGATCACATGCCTGTTGGTATGATCACCAACACCAATGTACATCAGTAACACCAAAAGCATCAACATTGTGGGTCAAAAAGGAAGCCTATTTAATTTTTGACCCAAATTAATAAGTCATTATTTCTGGCATTAGATATTTCTACCTCTGAAATAGCAACTAACTCACGTGAAAATATTTTACGGAATGAATTATGAGAGTTGCTACTCTAAGTTAGTACTTATACCTAAAAGATCGTGGGGCTAGTGCCAGGTCAGTAAGAACCCTTCAACCATGCATGAGTATCGTCAGTGGTTGAATAGAAAGGACCTGACACCGTAGCCTCGTGTGTTCTTCAGCAGCAGAGTGCATCAAGATCAAAACAAGTTGGTTTGGACTCAAAATTCTTACCTACCTACTTAGGTGCACCTAAATAAATATACACTGACTTGATCCTGACCTTTATCCTTTTCTGAATGGACATAAACACGTGATTACCTACAGTTTGGCTGCAGTCGATGAGGGAGAAATGAGCTGAATTTAGGATTTTCCAAGCTTATTTATACCTACCCAGTCTTTTTTTAATAAACACCTAAAAAGTTTAATGTGATCCATCCCTTATAATTATTACGTACTTTACAGAGAAGCAAATATTCTATAGGTATACAAATGTAGAAGAAAGTAGAACCAAAATAAGACTTTTGCAATATAGAAGCAGAATATGAGGTAAAGTCAAGAAAGTAGAGTAAGCAAAATGTAGAGACAAAATTATTTTCTAAAGCTTTAAAATTTTTGTCGACGCAAAGACACTAGATATTTTATTCAGGTAGGTACTTTATTTCAGTCAAGAACAAAATTGCGTCGAAACGTAAAGACGAATAGGACGCCATATTGTTGCATTGCATTTCTCATGCAATGTCCCGTTTGCTAAACAAAAATCAAACAACAAAAGGAAAATACCGACGAGCCGGTTACCAAACTTTTTTACTTATTTCAGCGAGCACGAAGAACTCCGATACCAAAAGGTACTATGTTGCTTTCAACGCTAAACTTAAATCTGTACATAAAAGGCTTAACTTTCTCAAAACAGGTTTTCTTTAAAGACGTTTTGTTTTTCAATATAAAAGCTCCAACACGAGAGCTCCGCCTACACTTGATTTAAAATTAGAACTCTTGCGTGACAAACGCCGGTAACTTCAAATTATATGCTAAAAAGTTAAACTTTATTTGCAGGTGATAGGGCACAATATTCCACGATAGTTTATCTACCGTAAGGTGGGTTGCTCCGTAAATGCCACTGGCCCAATGGCGGGCCGTGAAATAAACAAGAAATATGGGAATGAGCGAGACAGCAATATTCAACGGGTGAAGCATTACGAACTTAGTGGACTTTAAAAATTGTTTTATAGGAACTGTAAGCTTCTAATCTCCAATTAAAAATAAGGAATAGTAAGAGTAGAGAATTTTCATAAATTTTAATTCAAATCACAGATCTAAACCAGTTATTTTGGTGTTTTAAAACTTATATCCGCAAACGTCAAGAAACAGAGATGCTAGATACACCTGCGCAGAATGGATGAGAAGGACAAAAGATCTATTTTGTAGGCGCAATGTTCTACTGATTGATCTTAAAGCTCAATATGCCTGATTTACATTTTGCACTTTATTTGTGAGTGATAAGGTGGTTATTTCTTTGAGGAAGATTAAAAATTGAGTCGTTTTGGAGTTTGCGCTTGCATGGAAATGGGCATGGCGTCAAGCGAGCAGTGACGATGCGTTTAGTAGACAGTTGACAGTCGCCACGCCACACTGACATTCCGATAGAGCACTGTTATCAAATATCTATTGATGAATATTTTTTGCTGACCCTCCCGCGGTGCGTGTTTTGACATTGATTCGGCAAACACATAGTGTTCATTATTTGATATTTTTTCTTGAAACAATAAATAGATTTGAAAAGTGGGTGTGTGAAGTGTTGTGATAAAATGACTAAGAATCAAAGTGTGTCGGACTCCAAACTAGTTTTTGTAAATTACTTGTAAAGTAAGTTGCTTTTTGTTTGAATTATATTTTTTAAGAATCATCTAAACTTACGATAGGTGGATGACTTGTAAGTTTCTCCATGTCTACCGAATATCTATTGGCATTGTTAGTTATTATTCCAAGTGTATTTATTGAACGTCGGTCTCTCCCGCGGGGGCGTGAGTTCGAATCCTGCACTAGTTTTCTAAATTTTGTGTGTACCCAGCAGAAAATAACTATCACTTGCCTTAATGAAGAAAATTTCTCCATAATGTTTTTGAAGGTGTGTCATTTCTGTCAGTTTACTACCAACGTATTGTGGCCTTATGCCTTCTGAATTTCAGAGAACCCCAAGATTTATTAGCATAGAATGATTGAGTGATAGGTAATTGTTTCCTATACCTTCCTAAGTGGATAGGTAGACTAATAAATAACCTATTCTTAAAACATTTTCAATGGAACATTCTTAAAACAACATGGTACTAGGTAGGTGCCTACCTACATGTACCTACCTAACTACATCCACTTAGATATGTAACTTACCTGAAATAATGTAAAATAAAATGATATCTAGAAATGAATTTACATAGTTACCTAGGTACCTATCGATGCAATGAAAGAATAGTAAAAGAAGGTAGATATTGAACATATAAATTCCAGAACTTCATCGCCAGTGTGTTTAAGAGTCTACTCTTATGCACTGGTTGGTTGCCTAGAGGTTTCTTGGGTAGAGATCTCACATTAACCACCAACTGATCATTTACCATCTGGTGAGATTGTAGTAAAGCATTAATTAATAAAATTTATTAAAACATCTCTATTAGATCCTGCTCTATATGCAAAATTATTTAAAAATATCACTGTTAGATCCTCATAATAATTCATAGATACTAACACTAATAGATTAAAGATCAATCGCACCAAGACGAAAATGATGATTGTAGACCGCGCCAACTCTAACTCGCCGGAAGTGCCTGATATTGCGCAGTGTGAAGTGGTCCAATCCTACACTTACCTTGGAAGTTTAATCTCGAATAATGGTGGATGCATCGAGGAAATAAAGCGACGTATGGCCATAACCAGGAACGCCATGAATAAGTTTAAGAGAATATGGAAGAATCGTAATATCACGAAGGCCACTAAGACCCGGCTTACTCAAACTCTCGTTTTCCCCATATTCTTGTATGCTGTGGAGACGTGGACGCTGCGTGAGGTGGAGAAGAAAAAGATCGATGTCCTGGAGATATGGTGCTGGAGAAAGATGCTTAGACTATCGTGGACGGAATTTCGTACAAATGTCTCTATCTGCAATATACAAATCAAATCTGCTTTGGGCATTCCATTGCATGAGTGCACCAAAATAACGAACAACAGAGCAAAATGGTGAGAGATTGTGAAGAGAATTAAGTAGGTACATCTGCCACAAATGCGACAACATGACGACCATGACCGCTCTGTCAAGAGCGAAACGATTAAGAAGAAGAAGAACACTAATAGGCATCGCAAGAATCATAATTTTACAACAAACTTGAGAGTTTTAAATTGTGAATTATACGCACTTTCCTTTATTTTTACAAATTGAAGAAAGAAGTAGATAAATAGATTCTAAGAAGATACAAAATAATTGCATAATGATTTTAAACTTACCTACATATGTAGAGTAGCCGCGCGAGTTAAGTGCAGAGCTTAGGAATGCGGCTAGTGTTGTGACCGAAATTTTAATTAATTAGTGATATGTCGATAAATTGAAATTAGAAATTTGGCATAATATAACCATAAATGTCAATGTTTGTTACCACGTAGGTACGTGTCGTCGTAAATTCGTAACTACTAAACCAATTTTCATAAAAAATAAAATCAGACAATAATGAATTGATTTGATAGATGAGATTTTTGGTAAGTAGGTAAATTTAACCCTGAAATAACACAAAGGGTACGGGGAAAAGCTCGTATTGATTAAAACATAAGCTTTTCAAGTACACTAAATATTACTGAATCGATATCAACAATTATAAAACATTTACGGCCCTGATGTGAAGGAAATCTTTTTCTCTGGAGACAGCTACACTGCATACAGGTTTCATACATATGTATAATGTACATAATGTCCATGTCCATACAAATGTCCATAATGTACAGGTCATAGCTGATAAAGAATGGTACAACACATTGCCAACGAAATAGATACAAATCTACTAAGCAATCTGTAAAGACCTGCATAAGAAAAACCTACCTATATATGCTCATAGCTGTAAAACTTACTATTATTACAATGACGAGCAAGGTTAGTTCTGAACCATACTATATTTAAAATAAAAAGGCTAGAAGAGCTTACTAAAATCTCTCGGGGAAACACTGGGCGTTGCGCAGACGCAGCAATCCTGGAGAATCATTCTCAAGGTTTTTTTTTAATAATAAACAAGCATTAGATAATGCTTGACTACAATACTACATGAATTTTGGCAATTTGGATTTTGGATTTTGGTTTTTTGGCATGAATTTTTTTTTTGGCATGAATTTTTTTTTTTTGGCAATGAAGTCATGGATGGTAAGGCGTACTAACTTAGTAAAAACCTATTCAATCTTGAAAAGTGCTGGAAGCGCTTTGAGCTTTTCTGGAGAAAGCTGAGGCCGATTAGAAGAGTTAATCGAGGTCTTCTATCACTCTATAGAGTTAACTTACCCTAAGCATATCCCAATAGTTACGTTTGACTAACATTTCTCATATAAGTAGGTAGCTTGTTTAGTGAGCAGAATCAAAATCAGAATCATTTAACGGATTACATAATTATGAGGTTTATTATCATACTGAAAACGAACAGATCACCTAACTTAATTTAAGTCACAGAGAAGAATGAAGTATTCTTGTGGAAATTAAATGGATGTATCTACTTATGAAGCTCATGTCATGCCTCTCAGACTGGTATCCTAGAGAAACAGTGAAAACTGCTGAATTTAAAGTTACTCTTTCATCGTCAAACAATAATAGAAGACCATCTATCTCTATCCATCCATCCATCAGCCCTTGGAGGTCCACTGCTGGACATAGGCCTCCCCTAACTAGCGCCACTCTGACCGGTCCTGAGCCTTCTGAATCCAGCGGATGCCCGCTGTCTTCTTCAGGTCATCGGTTCATCTGGTCGGGGGGGTCGGGGGTCTGGTCCTATACTCCGTTTTCCAAGACGTGAGCGCCATTCGAGTACCTTTACCATCCCCCGTATTCTTCACTAAATTCTAGAGAACAGCGTGGTTTAATAAATACCCTGGAGGTATTTTAAATAAAGAGAAGATCCTCGTGCTTTTGTGATGAGTCGTTAAAAGAACGTAGTGTTGTCTTATTTTGCACTTCAAATTTTACTGATAGTAGAAGTAGGTACCTAGCTTTTAAAAAGTAAGCAATAAAATGCGGTTCATGCCTCTATCCAGAAAATATTTACGACCAAAACTGTACAACCTGATAAACATTGATAAGTTTTAGAGTTCATGGGCCGTATATCTTGAAATGCGTTAGGTACTGTAAGATTATTTTCTCTTTCAACAACGATAGTAGGGTTAATGGTTTAAGGAAGCCGACGACATTCCTTCACTTACCTATGGGATAAAAATAGATAAAGCCGGCAATAACTTTCAAAAGATAACGTGATTTTATCTCGCTCATATTTTGGCCAATATTATATCATAGTTTGAGTAGGAAGTTGTCGTCATCTGGCAAGCTATGACAGAAATATTTTTACGGAATGTTCTAAAAAAGATTTTAGGGAATATATTCATTGACTTTTACGAAAAACAAATTAGTATAATTCTCGTACTTTGTGTGGACGAAAATAAATGAAAAAAGAAAGAAAAAACATTGATTTCACCACTCGCATATAAAATATTCCATAATTTGCATTTAATTTAAAAAAGGCTCCTAAATTTTACGATAACGCAAAACACTAAATACTTTCCAAACGTCTTTTAAGTTGCTTAGTTTCGGCAATAGGTACATGTACCTTAACTTTAAGTTAACCACACTAGATGCGAATATACGAACAACATACGGATAATATCCCAGATGTTATTCACATTTGAGCTTAGTATCTAGGTAGAGTTTGTAGAGTCATAGTAAAGTATAGTTTACACGATACGCCGCCCGACCCGCCTCCCGTCGCTGGGCGGTAGAGCTCAGGACACGCCCATTCCGCATATGCCTTACGTTTCATGTACTGAATATTCCCTTTCAATGTACATAACATGACAATGTAGAGTACATACCTAAATTCCTTGCGTTGCGTCTTGAATGCTTGATGAGAGATAAGACGAGACGTTCTTAAGTGTAACAAAGGAAATGGTAGAGAATGAAACATAATGTTGAGATTCAGAGTTTTGTTTTGTGTAGACAAATCGTAGCTAGGAATTAAAGGTAATATGTAAAGTTCTTATAGGAAAAAAGCTTACATCGTGATAGTAGGAATGATACCTACTAGGAAGAATTCATTCTCTGTAAAAGTATCATAGAACTGTTTCGTTGAGAATAGTTCGTTTTTTGTCTTCTAATGGTATATTAATGTGAACTAACACCTACTTATTTTTTGTTGGTACTTACCTACCTATCACCAAAATAAAAAATATTACTTAATCCTAATCATTCTTATGAAATATCTCCAAAATTCTAATCTAATCTCTTGTGGTGGCACATCTTAAATCTTGCTAAATGTTTTGATAAAAGAAAAGACCTCTCAATGTTTAAATAATTAATGTTTAAATAATTAATGTTTAAATAATTAAGTGGACGGCCCCGTAGCTTAGTTGGTAGTGACCCTGCCTGCGAAACGAAGGACCTGGTTCGATTCTTGGCTGAGGCAGAGCATTATGTGACAGAGCAATATTTTTATTCGAGTCATAGATGTTAAAGTGATGTCTTATTTGTGTTATCCATGCCGCCCATAACATAAGGAATCCTAGCATACAAGTATCCAAGTATGAGTCTATGAGTGTGCAAGTGTTTAGTGATATTTGTTTAGCTATTCCAATAAACTATGGTAGACAATCATTTGCTTAAACAGTTGGTTCCATCCCATTGATGATCCACGGGTTTTTCCTCATAACTGATCCTACAGCATACTCCACCAAGCTGATCTTATGTGGATTTTACAAGAGTCCACAGTCAATACATCATATAAAATTTAATTAATGAGTGCTCTACTGAGTTACTTTTTACTTTTTAGGACGATATTTAATTAATAAGTTCACAAGTTAAACCACCAACATATTACTTATAGATAAGTCGATAAGCAAAAGCTGGCGCGTACCTACAATACAAAGACAAATCGCACTTGTGTATTGTCTTTAATAAAAAAAATTCAATGCCGTCATTCTATAAAAAAATGCAAAGACATCACAAAAATCCGCGCGACAATTCCGTGAGTTAAAATCACCTGACAAATATTAGGAAATAAAGCGTGATGTTTTATTGGAATAAAAATATTGGAACAAAATGTTCTCTGAAAAAATTACGTCCTGCAAATCATGAAAAAGACAATAATTATCGAAAAAATATTATGTTTAAACTCAAAACAAAATTAAATAACTATGATGTGAGATTTAAGTGACCTACAAAAATTAACTTTCCAGAATTATAATTATTTGAAATAACACAATACACTGTCTTACGAAATATCTCCCGTTGGTTGGATGTTAAAAAAAATATAATAAACTAACTGTTGTTAAAGAGGAATTTTTTTTAATTATTTATAAATATCCGCCATTATATTATCATCAAAGTTCTGTAATATGAATTTAATTTTCTCTTTTATTAGACATCTCCTAATGTACTTAGAAAAAGTTTTAGCCCTTGTAATAACAGAGTCTTCTGATTTTTTAATAAAACAAAGGATGGTTTAAATTCAAATTCGTCGTCATATTTCTATATTAATATAGTTCAGATTTATGCAGTATTTAATACAATTTTGTAAATCATACTGTATAAAAAAGTATTTGAGTGTGAATGCGCCAGCTTAAAGTAATCGAGCTATACCGAATTATTTTACTAAATCTAATACTCCCTTTTAATAAAAACACTGTTTTATCTGAAAATTTTACACACAGCTTTATTAAAAATTAAACAGAAGGTAAATAAGATAATTAGTTACCGGTTATGAAAACGATAAACTTACGTAGTGAAGTACCTAATAATATGAAATGTATTATGTCATTACATTTTAATTTTCATTACTCATTAAAAATTAAAAAGTTTTATGAAACGTAGATATCTAGAGTTAATTTAAAAATATATTATACTATCTGATAACCACGATTTCGTACGCGGAAATATGTAGGTATTATTATTTTACTGTAACGGAACTTCTGAACAAATCTGCTTGTAGGTCCACTAATTTAGCCAGTTTATCAGTCAGTAACAAAAGTGTTCCGTATGTAGATTATCTCGTAGCTTAAAATATAACAATCAGCAATATAATATAATACAAATAAGTAAAACATACAAAACTTTCATCTAAAATATTGTGGCTTTTTGTTAAATCGTCCTCCTCATCAAGTTACCGGATATTTTTAACACATCAATGTATCAAAATGGAATCAGAAGAGCAATTCGTGAAGATTCCAGTCTTGCCCTCGATCCATCATAAATCTGCGACGGGAATCGAGACGGCCCACGCGCCCTGACTTATGGCTTGTACCTTCCGCTTCATATCACCATGTTTGTCATTCGATTTTCATGTTTATCCAATATATTGCATCTGTTAAAGGCAATGTAACGTATCTATTATAGTAACGTAACATAGTATGATATATTAACCAAGCTTGCTGCCTCAGTGGCTCTAAAATATAACTTTGGTTTATGTGTCACACTACTAGGTAATGATGTTTATAAGTTTTGTAGTAATCTATAAAGTAACTTTTTTAGATTACAAATAAGTACCTACCTAAACTTACAATATACAGACCAGGTAGGTACTTAGGTTTAAATACACTAGAATTTTTATTACTTCTTGTTGCGTGGCTGAAAAAAATTACGTTCCCAGAGGCAACTACTACAAAGTTAGATCTATTAAGGCAAACCCATGTAAGTAAGTACCCAAGTTAGTAAGACCTCAGTAATTACTGATTAAGTTTGCATAGAAACTACTACGATAGGTAGGTATGTAAATATTATTTGTGTTGTTCTTATTTTTCCCTAGTTGTCCACGTTGCCGTATGACTTGACTGAAAAACAAAAGTTAAGTATAGGTAAATTTTTAAACCATTTCTATATAAAAAGCATCATTTTAGTTTTATTTTTCAATTAAATTAACCTATTTTACCTCACATTTGGCTCCAATCTTTGTTGCCACTACAAAAAATATTTCTTGGCATTTCAAAATAATGTTATTAACTATCAGTAATAATTTATATTCGTTATCTTATTACGTTATTATTTACTGATATTAAACATGCCTTGCTAGCTATCACCTTCTGGCTTGGGTCAGTCGCCAAACGACTCACAGTTTTCCAGCTGGGCGCTTGAGAGCCAGTTCATACTATCTTTGTCACTCTTCCATCTTGGTCAATCAACGCATCGAGGATGTTTTGGTATTGCTGATATCCATGGACGACGATGTCTTCTTACCATCAGGTGGATCGTCAGTTTGTTTGAAAGCTAGTTACCTACATAAAAAAGTTATTGTGTGGTTTTATGAAACCGCGGTATAAGTGAAACTTTTTTTCGCTTTGTAGACATTTAACTAAAAAAATTTGGAAAATTCTTGGAAATGTCGCGACCGTCACGCGACATGCAATAGATGGACGAAAAAGTTTGAGGCGATGTAATAAAAGTTTCACTTTAATAATAAAAAAATTGAGGAACTTGAACAATAAAAAGTACTACATTATAGTGCTAGGTAGAAAACCATATAGTTACAAGGATACTTCAAACTACTCTATTCTTAGAAGCTACGCTAGCTTTATAAACAACTCTGCAGTTCAGTTACATTCTTAGCTGCATCGTAACATGAGTACCTACTTGCGCCCGCGCATCGCGTGGGAATAACTCGGTAATGGATGATATGAACTGCACAACTGATATTATCGCAATTCCTTGACATCCAATTGTCATGAAGTTACAAGCTTGAGTTAAAATTACTGTAAGTAGTATTTTTAAAAATCGACTAATTTAATTTCGATTTAATTCATAGAATTCTATGAATAAAAATTTTCTCTAAAAAAAATTTTTTTATACTTACTTTTGAAGAATAAACTGATTACTTTTTACTTACTTCTTGAAAAAAATCTAACAAGGAATTATTTTATATACTTATTATAGTTATACTATCTAATTATTATTACTGTGTAGGTAAATTAATTTGTCACTATTTTCAGATTTTATCAAGCGAAGGACATAAACCCACACTAAACATTATTACTTGAATATGAAACTTAGGTATTTACCAAATCATTCAGACACAAGCAAATAATAGTGAACCTGTATAATTTTTTATGTTCTGCCACATAATTATTATTGATCGTTATACAATTTTTGTACACTGTAAGTAAAATCACTTTCATCTTCTAACGAATGTAAATTAAAAGTTAACTAATCTTCAAATTATTAACATTTATCTTTCTCTCTCATTCTTGGCTAGCTATCACAATCTTGCTTGAACTTGGACGCCTGAGAAGTAGGTTTTTCCTCTTATCTTCTCTATTCATTCTTGGCTGGCAAGTGTTGCCTAAATCGTAACATGTTACTGATGACAAATTTTGATGATTTTGGAGAAGTTCAAGAAGGGATGGTTTAAAATCACAATTGGACCCAGTAAGCGGTTCTCTTGCTATATTGGCCATATTGGCTATACTGAGATTCAATATAAGTTCAGGAAACTAGATATTGAAATGCCACCAAAGTAACAGTTGTTTAATGTCATGAGTATTTTCCAGTACCTACTTCCTACTACTGTTAATACTGCAGGTCTGGAGTACACGACATAAAACACTAAGAGAAACTAGCCAAAGTATATGATAATTATATTGAAGTGGTACCAAAATAAAAATGTCATATTTCAGGTGTTTTCCAGTTCGTGGAAAGTTAACTCTTAAAGAGGTTAATAAGAGTAGAAAGTTTGTCTGAAAATCTTCTGATTTTGAAACAGGCACTATGAGAATCGATGTTTGGCTCTCTGGGAAGAAATAATGAAACTTTTTGTAAACTTTTTTGGAAAATCAACCCCTAAACGTGAGCAATCAATGTTGAATGTTTGTTTGAAAATCCACCGATTATGAAGCAAGAACTATGAAAATTCGTGTTTGGCTTCTGACAAGTACATAATAGTAAAACATATATAATAAGCGCTATAAAAAATAATCTAATCACTGTTTGTTGAACATTAAAAACTCACTTTAAAAATAGTAAATAAAAGCTTGTAAAAATACTACCTCTAGGAAGCTAGTGCCCTTTCTAAATTAGTTTTGAGATTTCTAGTATAAAATAAAATTCTATATAATATAATAGAAAATTTTATAATTGGTATGGCGGGTAACTCCTAAAACAAACAATGTAACTCTTAAAAGAAATAAAAAGATTTGCAAAAATTGCGAGCAACAGCTAGTTAGAGATTTAGCTGTATGTATCTTTTTTATTTGGTTAGTAGGTAATTTTTCATTGTAAACTTTACAGCTGACATTATTTATTATAGATAAATAATTAATTTGCAATTTAATTATAAAATGTATACGTATATACCAATTGCTTAATAATACGTTTCCGTTAAAGTACTACGCTTGTTATTATAAGAATGAACTACTAATAACAGCAGTTAATATCCAAGCGTCCCTAGAAGCTATTAAACGAGAATACTCTATAACTATCATGTAGTCTTAAAAAACGGACAAGTTCGAGTTAAACTCGCTTGGAAAAGGTTCCGTACGTTGATTATAATCTACGTTATTATTTACCGTTTTATTTTAAGACCATAGACTTCTTATAAGTTTTCCTGTAATATTTTAGTAAATAACTGTATTTTTTTTAAATTCTGGCATCAATAGTTTCGGAGATAAGGGGGTCAATTTTCGTCTTCTTTCTTGATACCTTAATAACTATTTATTGTAGGAATATAACTACTACAAAGCCCAAGTCACAATTAAAAATTCAGTAATCCACATTATATCTTCATCTTTAGTTCATGGAAAAGCATATGAGTACCAAACAACTCATTTGGTCCAGTAAATTCGGAGCAAATATGAGTACCAAATTTCAACTAATTTGGTCCACTAATTTTTCGGAACAAGAAAAAAACAGACACACGAGTGATCCTATATCTAAGGGTCCCGTTTTATGTTTTTCTTACGGAACGCTAAAAATGTTCAAGCCAATCGAAAGTAAGCAAAGGTATGGACTGCATAAATTATTATTATGTAAACTTGGTACATACGGCGTGCACCGCGGCGGGGCTGGTGGGCGTTCGCCGGACGCACGCCATTCTATTCCCCGAAGAGGAAATCGTTATGGCCGGCAAATTGGAGGCTAACTACCAGTTGGAGTCGGTTGGAGTCAGTCCGCTCCCGACACGCAGATGTACTGTTATTTACTCTGAACTCGTTTAGCCAAAAAAACATCAGCTGACTTACATAATGTAGGTTGGTACAGTAGGTAGGGTAATCTATAACTATAGCAAGGTTGCAAAGTTCGGTAAATGTACATCTATAGCTCTGAATAGCTTTAAATATATTCTGCCAATAAATAGGTATATTTATGCTTCAATTTCAAAAATGTACATCTAGATATAGCTCTGAATAGCATTAAATATATTCTGACAATAAAGATATTTATGCTTCAATTTCAAACTTAATTTACAAAAATGGGTTCAGAACCCATTGAGAAGTCATTTTAGGGACATTTAAATAGATTTTCGCAAATAAAAATTCTATTGGTATTAAGTAATGTTTGATCATCAATTTACATGTTAAAATTTTAGTACAGCCAGTAAGTGCAAACTTTCTGATACTTCTAACTTATTTAAGATACGATGGGAAATTTGATCGTAGTGTTTGGTAATAAACAAGCTAATGGTAACTTAAATGGCAATGAGCCAAAAACAAAATGTAAAATTTTGTAAAAAACCGATCAACCAATAAATCGATCAATAGACCGAACCGCTCTATAAAGGCAAACAACTTTGAATGATAGTTTAAATCGTGTTGTGTGGACGCAGTGCAGAAGAATGGATCAATAAATGACAAATTAAAGAAGTCTAGTGTTAGCACTCTGTCAAAACTTTATTCAACCAGTTAGTAACGTGCGATGACCATTGTATACGAAGCCTCAGATGACTTCTAACATAATTTTGTTCTTTTATTGCAATGATATTAAACTATAGATACCTTACAAATCAACCAAAAAATCTGTTCCGGCCGAGCTACAATACACACACGTTTATCTTTTGTTTCACTACATCAATCACTATTACATTGGTAAATTATGTAAAAGGGATGGCACTACTAAAACCATAATAGTGCAAAAGACAGCTAGACGGCCTCACTCAGAGGCAGCTATCAACTGTCTGAATTAAAATCGCTACACTTGTCTAAATTCGACTGACATAATTTCAATAAAATCCTAATTATAATAATATTATAGTAGAGCAATTGTTTAGATTTTCCCTGTTTCTACATAGAACCATCAAAATACATAAGTTATTGATAGTAGTGTTGGCGCTTAAATATTCGTCTGTAGCATAAATTGTGGCATAATATTAGTAATTATTGTATTTATTTAATAGTACAATATGTACTTGTAAATCGTAATCATCCCGACATAAAAGGTAGGTCATAGGTAATGCGTTCCAAACAAAAATCACAAAAAATATAACAGCAATTAAAGTGACTCCTAAATCATTGAAAATATATTTAAAATAACATTCACCGTAGCGATACCAATAAAGATTTAGGAACATAAAATTAAAACATATAGTTATTTTCAAGCTCTGAGATTTCGGTGTCAAGTCGTACGCAAAAATAGCGCCATAAACAAATTCATAAGTAGGCTATGTTCTCCTTTTTATGGGTTTTTAAGGGGCTCTCCCTTGAGGGAACAGGAAAGTGAAACGCGGCGTAAAACCTGAGGCACCCTCGCAAGAACAAGTAGGAAGCCTTCTTGACGAAATTTCAAATTATTGGTTGCATGCATTTGCAATAAGATTATGCAAAGTATTCTGGTTTTCGAATCAAAGTAAATCGATCGCAACTACGTTATTTTTTATGTATTCTCACAGGCATAGGTACTTATGATATTTATTTAATTAAATAAACTACTATATTTAAAAGTTTAAAAAAACTCGCCTGCTGTCAAAAAAGCTATCATGATGTACTTTTTTGAAATCCTTATCGTAAGCTCTTTAATTTATAATAATATAAATGTTGCATTATTTGAATTATTTATTTAATTTTTTAATATTTCAAACAGTGGCATCTCACAGCCGCTATACTTGATTTTTTTAACGTGACCTACCCGAGAACACTTGGGTTATCAAGACGAATCTAAAAATATCTTAATTATGTAAATTGGTCCAGCGGTTTGGAAGATATAAAGTAATAAAGAAGATTACACACATACATACATGAAAGATACGCGCGAAGAACATAACACTTCCTTGGCAGTCATGTAAAAATAAATAAATAGTTAAATAAATTATTAGTTTAAAGAACTAAAAACACCTTTTTATTGCACAAAAAAGCAAAAAATAGGAATTGTGCGATTATTAATCGCTGAAAAGTTCCTTCCTCAGTTTGAGGCCATCTCCAATACTGGCAGTCAGGTTAGGATGGAGTTTAGATAGAGTAAAGAATTTCCTCAACTAGAGAAGACTGTGTGTTGTATCCTTGCATCAGTTTATAATGCTTATCATCGGAAATAAAGCAATTTGTAAGATTTTAGAGTTAAAAGGGTATAAGAGGAAGTAGTTCAAATTCACCTTCAAAGATTTGACCCAAACAATCTAACAAACATGCTATTGTAGCGTTTTATCTTTATTTATTTATTTATTTATTTATTTATTTAGGTCTGCCAGTGGTTACAACACTCAACATACAAATCAAGCTTATAACTATTTTTAATTACTATGTGTTTAACCTTTTAAGGCAAACACAGCATCTTTTCTGGATTTTCCTCCAATTCAAATCTTTTTTAGTATTCTTTTATACTAGCGTTTATCTAACGTAGACACTCGATGGACGTCACATCACGACGCAATCATCACACACTCGCCGCACGATCGCTATATAATTTGATACGAAATAAAACGAATCTCCATGAGGAAACTATATAATTTTATATTATGAAAAAAATATGTAAGGTACGAGTGACGGATTGATTGACGAACCCTTTCCAGTTACTTGGATATAGGTAATCTACTTAAAGAGAAACATTTGTATAATAAAGTAAAATTTAATTTGAAACTGGCACAACAAAGTTAACTTATTTTTACTTTTTAAAACTCATTACCGCGAAAACGCTACAAAAAGTGGAAACAAACTTATGAGTGACGAAGCACACTCGCATATTATACGAACGAAATTCTTACAAAGGAAATTACATTTCATTGTCCATTCCACGACAGACATAGAGGGAATTTTAATTCAAAACACAGAGCAACCCATACGCATTAAAATAGGTTTAACCGCCAGCCGTTCCACTTTGGGAAAAATAAAACAAAAAAGGCGCGATCCCGTCATACCTCCGGGCGCGCCGCAAATTCCACTGGAAAAAATCGTATTTTGTTCGTGGTTTGAATTTTAATTGACATTCAAGCGGCGAAAGCTAGCATCCGGCAACGATTTCGCGAACATTTCCGACTTCACTAGTAGGCAGGGGCTGTGCGATTTGAATACGGTGACGTCCACCAGTTGCGGCGATAAACTGACGCCACACGTTCGCTGCGTTAAACAGGGTGAGTTGTTGCGTACTGTAGTTGCGTACTTATGAAAGATAATGCTACCAACTCGCTAAATACTTAGGTTAAAAATACGTATATTAAAAGTCAAAATATCTGATTTTATTTAAAAAGTCTGATTTTATTTAAAAAGTCGGTAGGCTTTTTTTTAAAAAGTGTCAATACAAAGTTTTAGACCTTTTTATTACCTACAACTTTACCATTTAACTTTTTTCCATAGGACTTATTTATAGTTTTGCTGGAAATTGAGATAAACCATTTTTTACCCTCCCCCCCACTTCCCGACCTCAGATCGCCCGTAAATTATTTTTCCTTTAATTTTTGTTATATTCTCTTCCTTTTGCAATGGGTTTCATCCTACTATTATTTTTTTCATTTTTTTACCGTTTTCAGATGTATCGGCACTGGCCTAAACAGTGTACCGTCTTTTTAGACTGCGCGGTCATCCTTTTTCTCGTGCGTTCGCGCCGCTAGTGTAAAAGTCGCATATGACGTCATAATAAACATAGCTTCGTAATTTTAAAAGCTGTTGTAAAATCAATCCACGATTTTAACCACTTTAACTAACCAAACCAATTTACCAAGTACCCACTGAAAATACCTAATGTTCACTGACAATATAAACTCAACAACTTTGTATTGTGCTCACGCATATCGCATATTTTTAATCTGTGCACTTTGTCCATGATCATCACCTCGCTTATTATTCAGGGAGTCCATGACAATTTTAATAACTTTATTGTTACGTCGACATTACGTGTACACTTCATAGCGGCGGCTAAATTACAATAAACAATTTTGTCCGCTCATTATTCTCCCGCTCATCACGACTCTGCCAAAATTATTCAACACAAAACCGCGGTAATGTCGAACGTCCGCGAATAATAATTGAGAAATAACCACCAGACAGCCTCCTGCTACATTTAATTTAGCGCCTTCGAATTCAGTACAACATTGAGGCGATTAAGAGGGTCTTAATTGTGGCGTACTAACAAATTGCAATGAAATATTTCATGGCCGAAGGGCCTTAGCTTACGTAGATGTGATGACATTGACTCGACATCGAGCAACTGTATTAGCTGGGAGCAGTAACAAATTGTTTAGTGATCTTTGGTTGTCAAGCCGAAGGATCTTATGCAAATCATAATTTATTATTTTAATGAATTAAAATGACTAAAAACATGTTTTATTACAGATATCATGACAGCACCATCAACAGCAACGGAGACCCGTGCAATAAATTTCTCAACTTACTCCCCATGCGGATGAAAATGCAAACGCATGCGGCAAAACGGAAGCGAAAACCAATGCATGTATGATCGCGTCGAGGGCACTGGGTGACTCCGGCAGCGATGCAAGAGATTTGCAACACCGCCGCCCTACCGCTCGACAGTAACCCCTTGGTCCGCAAAATAAAATGTGAAGAGTTTCCCATCCGAGGGAAGCAGGCCGCGAGAGTTGGCATGGGGGTGCGCGATGAGATGGAGGAGGAGTTCGCGGTGAAGACGAGGAACACTCCGCCGATGGGGCCGGCGCCGGGACCGGACCACCCGCGCATGGAGCACGGGGGCAACGGCTTCTGGCTGGCGGCGGTGACGGCTGCGGGCGCGCCGCATCCCATGCTCGACACCTGCACCGAGACCGGCTTCATCAACAGCCAACCTTCCATGGCGGAGTTCATGACTGCTCTGCCCCAGCTCGGAGGCGGCGAGCTGAGTCCCCAGCACACGCCGCCCGGATACCCTCCCGACCTGCCCTCGCCAGGGGGCGGCCTCAACGTTCCCGAGTACCCTTGGATGAAGGAGAAAAAAACAACCAGGAAGAACAGCCAGCAAGGTAAGTGTTGGATATTTCGCCAGACACTATTTTAACTGTTTTATTTTTGATGCTGACTGAATAATCGGACAAATTAATGGTGTGCCAACTTCTAGAAAATCTTTCTTTCGACGCGATCACGGTCGGCTGCCAACGTCGATGGCTAGCGTCTCCGACAAACGTTTCATTTCATAAGCGCCTAACTGCCGCGTGAATAACTACGTCGGAACGGAATTATTATGGTGCCTTTCAACGGCAACAACAAATGGCCATTCAACCATTGTGTTCTGGTTCACGGTCCCAGAGTTTCTTTAATGAACATCAAATTACTCCGAAATATATTGAATTGTATGGTGCGACGACATCTCATGTCTGTAGGTAACTGTTGTTAGTGGTGGGAGTGGTGGGAGTGGTGGCCGACATTATCGAAGCCACCGCCGCGCGTCGCGCCGCCAACATGCCGTGTAACGGAACGAAATATCCGACATGCACTATAACCACAAATTATAAGTGAGAACATTTTAGAATATAATTTTTTACAAGTCGACCGGTCATGTAAATATTACGTACGGACTATGTACTCGCGCTGGTAATGAAGCCAATTAATGCATATCCGTAAACATCAACCTCATGTAATTGTAGCCTTGTCAGACGGAACGTGAATTTTAAATGAAGCCATTATAATATCTGAAATATACTTTATTTAAGAATAAATCCATGGACTCAATAATGATACTCATAAAAACATCTGTAACAAAGATGAAAAAAACAAGACAACACAGGGTACTGCCGTATTTTTGCACAATCAAGCGTTGTAATAGGGAGGATCAAAGGTCGGAATGACCCAAAATTTGTCGTCGGGACAAAACGCTGAGAAGAACAAAGGCAGTGGAGATGATCCATCACCATCCGTCCGACGTGAGAGAACGTGACCTCACCTGGTCCCATACATCATGTTGGAACGCGTTACATCGATATCAGTGTCAAAGCTACTCGTATGTAACATTCGCAAAACTTATTACCCTTTTATGTGAACGAGGTCAGGTTTCGTTTGATTATAATCCAGTATTTTTGTATTAAATCTTTTTGCTGGGTTTATTTTGGTACAAGATAAAGTCGATAGAGTAGCGTAAAAAGATAATGAATTACAAGTTCTTATGTATATCAACGCATTGATTTTTATTTTCGCTTGGTTATTTGCTATTTTTAAACTTGATGAGGCCTAGGTATAGCTATGAAAACGGACTTGCAACTTTGTCCACGCGCTAACTAGGTACTTTTGACAATTTAATTTCTAGCCACTGAAAGTAAAAAGATGTAAGATTAGTAATTGGACATAGGTACCTAATTTTTACGGATAACACAAACAAACACAAACTGATGGACATTTTGTTATTGACAACCATCACACCAAAAAATAGTTACCAAAAATGCTTAAAAAAACATTCGTAGCAAAATAAAACGCAATGAAAAAGAAAAATTCCGAACTATCAATTAAGTCTACGCACATGACGTACCTAGGTACCTGGGTGAATCAACTTTTAAGGCACTCCTTTCGTGTCCCCAACATAAAAGTGACCATATTTTTTTAATTTCTCTTCAAATTTTTAGATTGTTAGCCTTAGCACGTAAACAGATTTTTAACTATCACAGCAATATAATCATTTTTTAAATTTAAGGTAAGATTTACAAGATTTTTTTGGTAACTCAGCAGAACAAAATCATTCTCCATACTAAAAATGCTTGTCCCCAAGCCTAGGTGACGAAACAATTTATGAATTTTCTTTAAAAAAATGTATGAAAACATTAAATATTTACAAGGAGTTTCAATTAAGAATGAAATAAGCTTTACATTTAAGTACAAAATTGTAGTCATTATATTTAAATAGTATTTATTTGAAGTCCCTAAACATTTGTCCCGAGTATTGTTAAAAATATGTGTTCTACTGCGTTGTTGTAAAAAGTTGGAGACAATTTTCAAGAGATGGCGTCTAATTCAATGTCAGTAGAAGCGAATATTGTCTAATAATTCGTCAGCGTGGTCCGACAAGACCGGCCTCACGCCACCCGCCACTCAGTCCGCGGTAAGCTTTCAAGGAGTGCGCGTGGGTTTATTGCTGATATACTGCGTTATGACGACAATCTCGGTGAGTTTTTTGAATATGTTACTATTATTATCTTACAATGTGAGCTATGCTGTCTGATTTGAAGGTCGTGACCAATTTTTTGGTAAGTTTTATTTGTGTAATTGTTTGTCTTCATTTTAAGCAAAATTTTCTCATGCGTTATCAGTAACGCCAGAGAATGTAAGGCAGAATGGCATAGCATATTAGATTATATTTTCAGTGTTTTCTATTTTTCTGAGAGATTGATAATGGTTTATTTTGTGTCAGATCTGGGCAACATAAACGAAAATGCCGCTAAGTGCAGCTGAGAAACAGAAACGCTATAGAGAAAGACTAAAAAATAATAAAGAGAAGTAGGAAGAAGCGAAAAAAAAGCACCGAGAAACATATCATAAGTCTAAAAGATTAGTAAAATATTTGACTCCTAAAGAAAGATATAATGCAAATATGATATGGAGATTACGAAAACGACAACTTAAATAACGAAAACGAGCTGTAAAAAGTTTATTAAAACAAACACCTCCAGACTCGCCTAGATCTGGCTCCAGATTGGAATACTTTGTAGAATTAAACGAAACTCTACCACTAACCCCTCCCCATGCTATTCATCCACCAGGAATGTCACAACCAGCATCACCTACACCCCCATGCGCATCGCTATTAGGTACGCCACTTTCATCGCTTTCAGCAAAATTAGATCGAAAAAAAGTGAAAAAGATCAGGTCGAGATGTCATAAAGAAAACGCAAAACTAAGGCAAGATAATGACAATTTAAGACGAAAGTACGAGAAATTTAAGAAAAAATATAACAGACAAATCGAAACTAAAATCAACAAAGTTGAAAACAATGAAGACTTAATGTACAGAATATTGAGTAGTGCTATTAAGACGACATTCAAAAAGACAAAATCTAGGAAAGAAAGAGAGGTAACAAAGAAGATATTTGAAACTGTAGATGTCAAAGATTCACGAATTAAAAAACAGATACTTAGAGAGAATTTAGGCGTTGACAAAATTGTTAAAAGAAAAGAGAGCACAGACAAAAACACAGTGGTAAAGAAGAAAATTAGGGAATTTTTCTTGTGAGATGACATATCACGTGCAACTGCTGGTAAAAAAGAAACTCTCACAAAAGCAGGCATGAAAGCGCAAAAAAGATTTATGCTACACAATGAAAAATTTGTTTAAAACCTTTATTAAAGAGAACCCTAATCTTCGTTGTTCCTACTTTTATTTTACCAAGAATAAACCTTTTTGTTGTCGTAAGCGCTTATATCGACGCCAGAGATATGTGCCTTTGCAAAACCCAAACGAATTTTGCGTATAAGGCAAAAGCTTTAAAAATAAATGGAATAATGGGCACTGATAACTTAAATCTTCTTATCGAATCAACAGTTAGCAGTACTAACTCCAAAAACTGTATGTATGGTATATGCATTCAGTGTGTCAATAAAACAAATAGTTATTGTATTACAAATATAAAAGGTTAACATGGACAGAATGGGTAAGAAAGGAAGAAAAATACACAAAAGATGGAAAAAATCTTAAAACTATTAAAAATATAAAAGAAGATAAACATGAAGAAGCAGGTACATTTATAAAAATATTTGAGAATGATCTTGCAGCATTTAAAAAGCACGTGTTTAATATTAAGAGACGTTCATTTAAATTGTTATTATTTTGATTACAAACATCATATTGCTGTTATTTCTTTTTAGGTAGTCTAGAATTCTCAGACGTTACCAATTTTTCTCTGGCGTTACCACTATGTCCCTAAATTTGTGTAAGGATTTTTGAATATAGTTCGTGTAAAAATGTTAATACAGTATTAAATACTTTTCACTAGCAAACCTTAGGGTTAGAATTCAACTTAGAAATATGTAATGAATGACTTACTCGCCTAATACGGTGTTTTACCTAAAAGTATAACATTTAATTATGAACAAAGTATCGCAGTGGACTGTTAACTGTCTCTATTTATTGTTACTGTTATTATAAATTAAGGTTGATTATTTAGAAGACTGCATTTTAAGTAGAAATAAATATTTACTATTTTAGTTTTGCAATATATTTAGTTTTATTTCAAATTTCCATACTTTCAAGAACGTAACTCAGGAGATAGTTTTATGACACGGCCACCAGCTTTTCTAAAAAAACTCATGAATACTAACTTAGATGTCATGGCCAACTACGTAATCTAAAAATAAGACAAATTATTTAACACATAACACTTTATTTTTGTAGGTTTTCGTTATTTTATTTTTTTACTTTTACTATTGCAAAATGTTGTCAAAGGAGTGCCTTAAAAGTTGATTGGCCCACCTACTACGTATATTCTGTAGGATAAATTATTTTATATAATAACCACTTCAATATTAACTAAATGACATTGTAGTCAGCTATTCAAGAATGAAGTTATAATAAGTACCTAGATTCATTTTGTAAGTCTGTGGCTAAAAATAAATATTTGCTACTCAAGCCAAAGCCGGCAAAGCTACTTACAATTATGTCTTAAAAGCCTCAAGTTGTTAACGTGATGGTGAATGTTTTGATATTTGGACATGATTACCGGCGGGTAGTGCGGGCACAGAAGCGCCCCCTGCCGAGCGCGGCGGGAGGCTGCGTCGGTGTTCGCTGGACATTGTCGCTACTGGTTCACCAACCTCGGTGAGCTTCACGCCTTCACTCAACAATACGACGCGATTCATATCGACGCTTGAAAGGAAAAATTGACTAAGCGACATTGAGCTACATAACTTTACAGGAGAGCAGTTTAAAGTTGAATTTTTAGAAAAGTTGTTGTATATGCCACAATATAAATGATAAAATAAGGATTTCAAAACAGTAAGAATAACGTCGGTAGGAGGATTGCAAAAAAAATATGAATTGTTTCTAAAAATTCGATTTCAAACTGCTCTCCTGTAAAGTTAGCTCAATGTCGCTTAGTCAATTTTTCCTTTCAAGCGTCGATATGCATAGGTATGCATGTACACGATTGCTGTAGCTTACTTGTGGTTAACTTAATAAAATGTTGACCGAGTTACTTATGATGGAGTTTACTTACTGATAGTGAGATTAATTTTACTATCTAGTGAATAATCTTCAATGTTTAGTTTAAGGTCCCTAGGTATACACATTTTATTTCACTATCTCTTCTCCAAGACATATAATGCTGGTTTATCCTATTCTAAAGAGGTTAGGTTATACCAACCTAGGTAGGGTACCTATATGTATAGTGCTCTAAGGTAAAATTTATTTTCTAACCCTATACTAAAATGCTATTTTTGTAGCTAGGTGTTCCGCGGCTTTGCCCACGTTTACAAAGATAATATCTACCTATTATTCCAGATCATGGTCGAGCTGTGTTCTAAATTTTATAAATACTACTATTGCGTGAAAGAGTACATACATCCACATAATCCTCATAAACAAAATTTCACATTTTATAATGTACTACTACTATACTACCTAGGACGAAGTTGATAAAAAATATCTCCACCCTCAAATATATGAATATCTAAGTACAGTACAATTACAGATCAAGATTATTTCAACATGACATAACAACACCACACCACAACAACCAAAGCAACTTATCGACCGTCTACCTCTATACGTCTCCATCCGACACAAAACCATTACGGAACACATTCGGATTCTTATGTCGTGTCTTTATTCGATTGATACTGGGAAGATAGTTGGCAACGCCGCGCGGTGCGGTGCGGTGCGGCTCGGCGTCGATGCGGTGCGGCGCGTCGATGCGGTGCGGCCGTGAACCGCTACCGGCGGTAATCCATCACTGTCAACGGTATCGAGCGATGCACGCCCGCTCTATGCAGCCGCTCAGACAACGCTTCTCCAAACTTAGATATTGGATTTACCAACTTCTGACTGATTCTGTTAAGTGACAGTTCCGCGCCTATTTTGTCTCTTCCGTGATGTCTGGTGACGTGCTGATATCCGCTCGTTCTGGACAAATAACTAAAAACAACGTAAATTAATGTTTCAATATTATTTACACGTAAAGCACAAACTACTGTTTTTAATGAAAAAAATAATATTCATCAATATTTTAACGCTTGTAAATCTTTAAATGTCTCGACTGTCTCGTGTATGCAGAAGTAGTTAGAACCTCTGCAGACGAGACGACGTATTTTTACCGACATACGTTTACGGCACCGTAGTGACGAAAAAGCAGATTGTTATAAAAACGCGCCGAAAACGCGATCGTACGCGCAAAACAGAATGATAATATTACACAGAAGTGACACACCTTTCAGCTTGAAAGAAAGCCGACAAAATATTAGGCCACAGAAATCGACAGACACAATATTTTGTTATGTATCATATATACCTACGCCAAATTTCCAGCTACTTACAAAATAAAAATAATTTATCATGGTTATTATCATCTCAAATCATCAGGTGCAGTTTATCAGTTTTTTTTTAAAGTTCCGTAGTCGAAATGAAACCCCTCTAGTTTTATCGTGTCCGTGTCCGTCTGTCCATCTGTAGCAGTTGGACATTAGAAAAAAACCTAAACGTGTACTTATGTACGTGCGTGAGAAGTTATACTTCTTTGGCATGAAAAAAAAATTCAAAAAATATTAAAAAAACCATGTCAAAAAAATTTAAAAAAATCTAAATTATTTTTCTAAAAAATATGTATTAAAAAAAAACAAAAAAATTTTTTTTTTCATTAAAAACAAAAAAAAAATCAAAAAAGAATATTCAAAAAAATATATTCAAAAAACAATATTCAAAAAACACTACAATATTCAAAACATTATTTAAAAAATACCAATTAAAAAAAACTATATTAAAGAAAAAACAGTATTCAAAAACAATATTTTAACAATATTAAAAAACAATGTAATAAAAATAAAAATGATAATTTTTTCAAAACGAGCGTTTTTAAAAACGCACGGGGCGTTTTTCGTCATATTCGTTTTTGTGTCACCGTTCGTATTACAAATCTTAAAATTTAACTCATCATTTTTTCTATTTATTTCATAACGCGCCTAAAGAAATATATTAACTTCAAAAAATTATAAATTTAAAAGGAAAACTATAAAAATACGCCGTGTGCAGAGGCTTATCTATATATTTCCGTTGTAAACAAGTTATGAAGTATAATACTTTAAATAATTAATACAACCGTTGATGCTGTTACATTGAATGATCTTGAAACTGTTCATAATATAGGTACAGTTTACATTTCCTCATTTTCTTTGCGAGACTTATTTACGATCAAAACCCGATAAAAACTTAGCAGATGCAAAACTGCATAATCGTTGCGACCAATCAGCTTGCTATTAAGAATATTACAAAAAAAATCTAGTTACGGCTGCTCGTATGCAGCTGTGATAATAAAAGCAAGTTTTCTCCGTCGCTAAGGATAGGTATCTAGGGACGTGAAACAAATTGTTCGCACGACCACGCCTCCGGCCTATCTCGAGGAATCGAAATTAAAATGAACGCCCTGACACGATCGATCATTCCGATTCATCTTTAATACAATACTGTATTATTTTTGCACTGTCTCAATTTGTTCAACCTTCAAGCTCTTGAGCGACGTGTGACGTGTGATAGGGACACTCAATTTATGTTCTTTTCGATCAAAGTTGCTGACGATGCGCTGCATCGAAAATGTAATCTCATATTGTTACAAATAACCGTATCTTATCGGGTTATAACGTTATTTGTGTTGATGTTCTGCAATTATTGTCTTGTATAGTTATTGCAATGTGAATATTGTTCGTGAAAGATTTACCTGCTTATAAGTTGTTTTATTTAAAATTTAAAATCAGATAAATTGAAGATTATTTTCATTGTTTTACTTCCCTAAACGATTTTATTATTTCATAAGTATCTAATAGACGCCTGTCAAGTACACAAAATATACTATTCTTAGAAATCGGATAAAACTCAAAGACATTAAGATTTATGTCTTGTACAGTAAATAAAAAAACATATATCACTTTTTCTTGAATCCCAAGGAAACGCGGAAATATCCATCATATCCAGTCTCAGAAACCGTTTAAATCCGTTTCGTCGTTGTCATTGTTTGTAGCAATATTATATAATGTTCCATTTTAAAATACAGAAGCGCTGTTATTAGCTAAAAGTACGGAAATAGCATGTAAACCGGTTAGTGGCAGGCACTGAATCGCGTGTCACAAAAGGTCGCGGTCTGCAACGAAACAACTGAAATATTCACCGTAACACGAAGCTATTATGGTAATGATGATGGTATGGGAATTCTGTCATGCCGCATCTTTACTTATGGATGATACTAATAAACGTAAGCGATTAAATTAATTTTGGGAACGCTAGGCTCCGTGGAGTTATTGCTAACATTCTGGTTGGTAAACATTGTTCTAAAGTAACTAGGTACAATATGTTTTTTTACATGCGGGCACGTGAATTGAGCTACCTCGCATTTTTAGCTATGATGTAATGAATCATCATCATAATTTTGTTTAGTTCCACAAGTAGTAACAAAACACCAACGACTTACTTATAAAAAAATTATAAATAATTCCTGTGTCCAAAGATCTTCGGATATACTTAGATATGTACAGTAGAGATAACAATGATACGGAAGTTTATATTTATATTAACTAATACTCACTGTGCAAAATGTGCAATAAAGAATATTGGTATTTCATCGTAATACAAAACGATAAAAAGACGTTTAACGAAGACAATGCGTGGAAATTTTAGACAATACCGGCTTGGAAGTTAAGTGAAAGCATAACACTTTCGATTTCTTTGTTAGACATCAATATCAAGGTATTTGCAGGTGGGCAAAAAATTAGAGCAAAACGTATGAAATAGGGCAGGTAGGTTGATCTTTGTCTATGGCACCACAGACGTGGCCAAGCAATAAATCTTTTGGCCGGTGTTCTTTGATTTATGTGAAAAATGACCGTAAATTTGAGGTTAGGTCGTTCGTAACTGGGCGAAATCTCATCCGGAGATGTCTCTCCACAATTACTTGCACCTATTATTGAACTTGGTCAGTAATTTGGAGAATTGCCTGGAATAGATTAAATTAGTATGTAGTAATTTAAAACTTGGATATAAAAAGCAAAAAGGAGATATCAGATAACTAATGTTAAGGAGGTATCTAATGGTTTTATTAAACTTAGATTATAAAAAAGCTGAGGTATTCTTAACAATATGAAATAGACTAGAAAAAATAATTATGTTCCAAAAATAAATTACAAAAGGTAGCTGAGGATGAATTTTAATAAATACATGATATTTATATCCCGTGAAATTAAAAAATCGGCTAAATGCCAAAGTTACGCCACGAGAAGAGTGTAGGGTTGAAAGAAGGTCGTGAATTTTTTCATCTACCTAAAACCAGCCATTTAGCTGGCATGAGATGGGAGACACTTGACCATGTTGTATAACAAGTTAACGCAATGATACCGTAAAACAAATCTTAAATATTAGATAACGACAAAATATGTCTGTTTAGTTTACCTACATTGTATATTAAGTATTTAATACCCCTCAGAATCCCCAGACCTCCTATATCGTTCCTCGATATAAAAACTAACGTCTACCTCCACAATACGTCACATCCACTTAACATACCGACCTATAAATCTAATCGTCCAATTACGTCTGAGATCCAGTAGCGTCTTTAACAATAACTTTTCTCATAATGAGTGTATTCATGGGCTGTCAATACATCGGCGTTATGATTTACGCGCGGCCGGTAACACTTTCACCTCGCTATATCATTCCCGGGACATAAATCAATGCGACAACCGGCGCGGTGGCGCGGCCGTAGACCTTTATCGCCAATTCCGACTTCGAATGCCGTGGTCGAGGTTAGGACGTGCCAATTTCATAAGCGTGAATCAAAGCTGGTTTTACGGGCTTGTGTTTGGAATTATTAAATGGCGTATTGGATATAGGTTTTGAATTTTGATGCATTTATAATGGAAGTTATCTATACTTCTATACTAATATTATAAAGAGGAAAGATTTGATTGTTTGCACAGACATATATCAGAATAGACGACGCATGTACCTCGAATTGTATGAAAACCAAGCGTGTCACTTTTTTTTGACACATTGTGCTGTCACAAGAATATTTAGTGCTGAAATTCCCCATCCTAGCGATATCAATTCGAAACTGATTCGTTACCGATTCTCGACAACGATTAATGATTCTCAAAATCGATTACCGATAATAATTAGGTAAATAGAAAATCGTATGATTGTTTGTACGCGTAGAATATGTAAAACATAAAAAATGCCTTTGGTTGGTTGTACAATAATAATATAGTATAGTGCTTGAATATGACCGAATAAATAGTTTTGTGTTTTATTTAACTTGATTATTTGTTAATTACACAACACAAGCTTCAAAAATGTAAAGATAAAAAGGTAAACGAATATTTTTTTCTAATTAAAAATTCAAAATAAAAAAACAGTACATCAATATTCGGTATTGCGCTTGAAATCAGCCTTCGTTTCTTTTTCGAATCCGTAAAACAGTCATCATTGAAATGAATAGAACATATACGGCTATGTTTTGTTGGAAACCAATATCTATGCCCCGTCGCTATAATTCATTTTGCTTTAATATTGGGGTCACTTGAAAACCTTTAATTATAATGTTATCATGAATAAAATCACTATACAGAAACATTAATATTGTAATCAAAAATAATTTGCCTGTTAAAACTGTCTCTATGTAAATATTATTATTCATTGGTTTTCAAAATCGATTAACATCGAGACCACACCGAGTAAATGAACAACATTATATGCTATATTTTACAGAAACACGACAATATTCACCGTACTACGAAGCTAAGCGACGATTTATAGTAACGATTGTTTTACTTTCATTGCGTGTTCCAGTAAATAAGCCGTATACATTTTGCTACCAAAATCAGCAATGTATTGAGTAGTATGCAGTACACAGTAAGTTAGTGCTTTTCGTTGTAAAACGTGGTAGAAATGCAATAAATATGAAAAAAATTATTTTAAAATAAATTACTACACAATTTTATAAATAAATTACTTAACGATGAAAAGAAATATTTCCTTTACCTCTGCTAACTGTATTTGTAGAATTCCTACAGTTTAAAACGTTACAATTAGGCATTTTTCGTTATTTCAGTTGACATCTATTGCCAATAGCAGTAAAACGCCAACTAAATGACACGGCGCTCAAATAGGATTTAAAATCCTTTCTGTTACACGTGAAATGTATGAACATGCGGCATCTACTCTAGGTATACATGTCAAAAGTAATGTATTTATTTATTTATTGAACGATAACATAATAGGCATTAGGTCTAACACAATAAACTTAATCAAAGACAGTAATTTCTTAATGCTTTTATAATTTTAGGTATAGGCGTAGACAACATGCATAAAAGAGTATCACGTTAAACACGATTGAATTATAAAATTTATTTTTTTCTTTACATTTTCATCAATACAATAATAAAAAAAGCAGTAGGTACAGTTCAAGATAATTCGTTTTAAAAGTATGTGAACAAAGATTTATTTTTATACATACAATGATTATATGTGAATAATTAAATGTTAAGCTAGCTACGTCAGTAATAATAAGTTGATAGTGAAGGTAATAATTAAAGTAATATTAAATAAAAATTAAACAATTCAATCATAAAAATATAATATTAATACTGCTCATCGTGGATATCTGTTTGGCCTAGTGGTTAGCTGGTAGAGAATGCATTAATCATTAAGCTCGCCAATTGTACCCTGATTTTGTGGTCAATAAAGTCTGAATAAATAAATAAATAAAAATATCCAAATAACAATTGTCACAATAAACGTCAAATTAAAAATAAGATCATTGCATAAAAGCTTAAAACGAATAAAAAATTAAATTGAATTTCCAGTTCAACAATATTATTTCAGGTCAAAAATAAAATATTAATATCAAAAAAATAAAGTATAAAATAAGTATAGAATAAATTTACAAAGTCATTTAGAAGAAAATAAGTTACAAAATAGGTATTCATAATTTACAACAAACTTACAACAAACTTCTCCTTAATTTGACAATGTTTCTATCAAAGAGATCAATGTCTTTATATTAATAGTTTTTGCAACGTTATTAAATAATCTTACAATTCTGTTAATCTATATAAAAATATTGTTAATCGATAAGGAGATGAACAATTTGTACTTTAAAAAATATGTAATAACGAATCTACCTAAGAAATTAATTCATAGCATACTTATGACACTTTCGCCCCAACTCAGAGTCAGTAACGGTTACTTAAATCACTCCTTAGTACAGAATTAGTATGATGATTCTTTACTAAGGAACGATTAAAATAACCGTTAGTGACTCTGAGAGTTGGGGCGTTAATATAATAACACAAAATAGCGTGCTAAATTATCAGCAAACAGTTCGTAAGTGCACATGCCATATGCCTACAAAGCGAGCACGCAAACAAACAAACAAACAAACAAACAATGCGTAATCCGTCTAAGCCACACAAAGAGTAATCAATAAATCACTCAAAGGGCCGAAGGCGCCGGCTTTTGTCCCTCCGTTTTCGGCACCGATTTTTACAGCAATTAGAGACACTTACCTGCCGAACTGCGGTAATCCTATTAAAAGATGAGAGCGAGACGGAAGCAGTTTGAAATAAAATATTTGACCACAATAATAGTTCCTCATGAAAAAAACGAAATAGAGTTTATATGGTTATAAGAAAAATAATCTGTAATACAACTCACGTTGTTTTTACACTCATCTAATCTTTCACTCCTCATTTTCTGTACGGGATGAATTAAAAAATCTTGTACCTAATGTAACTTTAGTAAATCGGACATAATTATTTTTATGTATATTCAAACAAACACTTACTCCCTATTTTACTCATTTAGGGAATGAATTTTCAAATATTTTTTTACTTTTTTGAAGAATCTCGGTAGACTGTTTTAAGTACATTTCAGTATTTTTAATATTAAAATTGATTTTAAATGCCCGATTTATGTATTATTTTTCCGTGTTACAACTGTCCCCCATTGGTGTTACAACCGCTCCCGGTATGGGGTCCATTTACAATTGCACACACTCACTCGAATGACATAATTCCTATCAAACTGTTCTACCTGAGCTACTGTTTTTGATTTTATTTTAAAAACAAATGACTATGCTTTCATCTGAAATGATTTAAACGCTGTTTATGGCTCTATTACTCGTAGTAGTGCTGTGGGCGTTTAAAGGAAAACTGTTGCAACCATACCAGCCTATCCATACAAAGTGATAATTGTTCTGCATTTTGAGATACTTCTACGTCCGTCGACGTTTTTAGGCTGTGCTGTGATTTAGGCTGTGTTTTGTCTGTCAGACAGTACCAGTTAGCGGTTTTAGTTAAGTAGAAACTATTAATTATTTTATATACAGTACATCTGTACCTTATTAGGTACAGATGAGCAATACATTCCATGGGCAATCTTCGTATGTGACGTTGTTCTCCCTTGTTTTGGTGTATATAAAAAGTTAAACAACTTAATAATTATACCATAAAGATATATCAATAAAATAGACGTAGGTATAACCTGTTTGAAGACTCATCGGATAACATTTTTATAAAAGTCTTTGTCTTTTTACACTGTTCCGTCAACGTATAGCCCATTAATTTCCCCACTAAATTAAAAGTAATGAAAATCCAAATCGGATTCCTCTTATCTCTTGTGTGATAAAATTGTATACTTTAAATCGTATGAATATAATTACTTTCAATAATAATATGAGTATCTATTGGACTCATAAGTGTTGAGTTTAATGACCAAAATCAAAAAACTGTAAAATTTATTCAAATACCGTACCTACATCGGTATTTGCTTTTAATGTATTTAAAATTTACAGCATCAAATTAGTGTACCAAATCTTCACCACAACAATCCCTCGTAATAAATTATTTCAACGCAAGAAACAATATTCCTATTTAACGGTAGATTGTGAAGCATTTCCCACCCCTTTACGATTCTCGAGTGAGCTGTTTGGTAGTTGTAAACTGATTTATCATATCAGCGGAGTTTGCTAAACAAGCATCATCTTACACGCATAAACCCTCGTATCACCGGGAGTACCGGGACTGTCCGTCGACGATACATTCTCGACAATATGCCCCTTAACTTGGAGCTCATTCTGCGGGGCCATAAAAGATGTTTTCACCACCACAACACAAAACATCATAACCGCCATCTATTTACAAACAAAATCATGTCTAAAATTCTGACGCTTATGGCTATATTTGCATGCGGTGCGGTGTCGTTTGGTCGTTGTATCTTTGATATGGGAAGCGTCTGAGACACGGGTGCAATGTATGTTGCTGTCCGGTTTCCGGACAGACTCACCGTTAATTAACTAAGTTTCAGAGTGCTCTACGTAAGTGTTTCGTTAACTGATATCAGTGTATGTAGTTATTAGTGTTGCAATACGATGACCATTTTGGTTTGTATCTTGGCAACGACTTCATTGTATATACTGAAGTCTTTAGTAGGTATAATTTAATATTTGTAATGGTTGATGTAGCTAGTATAAAATGACCTTAGTGTAATGAAGTCCTTGAGGCGTTTTACTCACTGTAGCATGTCGTGGCTTTATGTTACTTAAATAAATAAATTTTATTACTTTGTAATAAAATTTATTTTGTAATATTCATAGGTATACAATATGCTTATAGAATAAGAATTCTCTGATAGCAACTTACTTTTATTTCAATTAGTATCGGCGTTAGGTTAGGCACTAATTCAAATAATTCTTGAAATGATACTCCAGTGAATTGCAAAGGAGAACCCCAGTTTCCATAGAAACTCAGGCCTAAGTAGACAAGACTGGAAATTGGCTGTTAATTAGATTATTGCAAAAAGTTCAATTTCTCCAATTTTCACGGCTGCCAGCAATGGCCAACTAAGGAAATCCTAGAATGAATCACCTTAATTATAGGTTATGATTATGCTCGTGTCACAGTGCTATTTAATATGTATGTTACACTTACGTTGGCGGGTGTCTATTATAATATCTACTACTTCAATGGTTTTCACCCAAAACGAATGTCATAAAAAGGTTGTATAATAAAAGCTATTGCATATTTCAAGAGATTTTATTAGTTATCATTATAATATATTAATATTTCGTGTAGTTGTGCAGGAGGCGTTATATTTCGTTAGTACCTTGCCCAATCAAGATACCATAATATACTCATTGTAAGTATGGCCACAGCAACTTCCTGATCTTCTAAAGATGTATAGGGTACGTTATCCAGTGTTCAGGACTTATTCTGAACCTTTGTCAGTCACAAAACAGGCGATTAAGGAGTCCATATTCATATAGTATTGGTTTGCAAGAAATTGTAGCGAAACTGCGAAACACATTCACCAAAACACAAGTACGAAAGCGAATACAATAGAAAATTAAAATCACTGTGTACGTGTCGATGAGTTTCAATAGTAAATAGGACTCCAAATACGCTGAAAATATTTGATAGTAAAAATATACAAGAACACGCGTAGAAAGATGAAAGATCGATGACAAATATGACAATACAGTGGTGTTATTTATAAATACTATGGTTACCAAAATGACATTATTAGGGATTACATCATCATTGTTGTCAATCGATTAATCGATGTCAAAATATTCGAAATGTAATTTAATAAAATTACCATAACGATTGAATGGTAATTATAATATATTACATAGTTTTGATTTATATGGAATACGAAAATATGTAAAAAATAAATTAATATTATAATTATAATCACTAAATAATACATAAAATATATTATTATGTTCCATCAATCGATAATTATCAATCGATTCAATCGATTATAAAATCGTATGTAATGAGGTAAATACTGTGAAAACTTTTTTGCATTATTTTGTTCATTTGGCAAGAGCAGCTGAAGCTAAGATTTAAATATGTTTATCTTATAAATAAGACGAATTTTTTGGTATATAGTTTACTCTTGTCTAGTCCGATGTTCTAACACAGATTACATATGGTTCGGGGCCGAAAATTGGGGATCTCCTTTATCCTTAAACATCCAGTTCCCCTGACAATTCAAACGCACACATTACATATCAGAGTATAAATCAAACCGGAGCATCTTGGAGTTAAGCCGCAAAATCCGTTTAATCATCTCGCAGGTTATTAATAACAGCTTTGAAATTAAACAATAAATTTGGCGGGGCTAATCGCGCAGCGCCACCGCAAACTAACCGCTCGCTGAGTCAACATTTATAGAGACAAATTGTTGCACGACTAACACGGCCTCTACGATGTATTAATCTTGAGCTACGCCGCTACGATGCTACGGCGCTACGGCGTAGCCAGGGGAGGCCACCCCGGGCGACACTTAACTAAATGTTTTACGGTAAAATCTCCCTCCACGAAATCAAGCTTTTTAAGGATTCGTATTGATTTGGGGTAACGCTACATTATAATTCTTTGTTATCGTTCGGGTAACGAATTTTCGTGGAAAAATTTATTTAGCGATGTCTAAACTTGTAATAACGAAGGTAATTTTCTAGCAGAATCGAAATATATTACATCTAACTATAGTAGTTTTATATCAGTCATTACTCATGAGGATAAATACTTTTGTCCTAAAAAATCTATACTTTACCAACTTAGCAATACTAACCTTGACAACCCTGGATTTGTTCATTTTTGTTTATTGTGGTACTTTTAAACATATAAATCATAAGTTTCATTCATCATTTATAACACAGTCTCATTACTTGGCCGGCTATTGGAGTGACAGGACACGCTACAGCTAAATGCTCGTTTATGATACGTCATACTAATAAAGGATTAGACCTGTTTCCATTAAAACACATATTTGATACCTGGTATTACTTGAACATAAAGATTTATGTTCATAATTTCATAACTTTAAAAATATATTAGTCACTAACCCGAGCAATCAAGATTTTTCAATACTATTACATTATTCTACCTTGTTCACAGTGGGACATACAATCAAAACTATCTTATATAGACAGCATTGACACTAAAACAACTAACAAAAACTCAATCATAACATGAGAATAAAATCAACAGGATTGATTTTACTGTCGTAATAACCAAAACTCAACTGTCGTTGTATCGTAGACGAGGCACCTAATAGCGTAACAGCCAAAACTCAATTGTCGGTATATCGTGGACGAGGCGCCTTACCATAAGATGGCCAGGGGAGAATGTAGTTGTTTATGCAGCGCGGGCCATGACAGTGGTGGCTAAACGTTGCGTTGACGGTGACTAATGACTGATGCACTAATAGTTGTGTCGCATTCGCCGCCGCGCACACCATATATCATGCGAGGGAAATGGGGAGAAAACCTTCTATCACTCAGTTCCCCAATGTGATAAGGTCAAGAATCGGCTAAGGTAGACGGTTTAGGAGAAATAAGCTCGTTTTGTCGCCTCAAACGAATGACGGAATAGAATAATAGCATTTCTTCGTTATAGTGATGTAGTTTTATTATAAGGGAGTGTTAAAGTTGTTTAAAGAAATGTTTTTAATTAAACAAAATAAAATTAAAAACAAAAAAGTGAAATGTTGTTCCAGCTGGAATATATTACCGCTTGAACTTTAAATACTTTATTAGACTTTATTATAACTTTAATCAATTATAATAAATTCTATGGAAATCACTTCATTTCTAATACAATAAAGGAATAAAAATAACACAAAAATAATTCTAAGATTTTATAGAAGATCTAACAACGTCGTATAGCGTCGTTCAAATATTCGATATAATATGGCATATCTACCTTTTTCATATTTTACAGAAACGTGGATCAAAGATTTTATAAATGTTTAAAATTAATTTATTGGTGGATGCGGGGGGAAACAACAAGAATGGTACAATAATGCACTTTTAAATACGTATGCCATTTAAACTTAATTTCACATTTTTTGCAGATGTGCCAATATATTACAAGGTGAGCGATATAGTTGTTAAAGTTGCTTGTCATGTCACTCCGGTCGCGGTGTTGTCACGAGAGTGTTAATTTGCTAAGACTCCAGCCACTAATGAAAGCTTGTACTTACCGCTGACGGCTCTTTGCTCACCGTGATAGATACTTCAAAATGTCTCACTACAATTGTATAGAAAAATTAGACGTAACTTAACTTTGATATTATCTATAAGTATTCTAGTATTTCTAGTATTCTAAACGCATTTATTTTAAATACGATGAACATATTTTTGTTGTAGAATTTGTTGTTCATGAGTGGCATTGAACTTTTATTATTTCCAGTTTCCATGAAGTGGCATATCGAGTGTATCTTAACTAGCTCAGCCAATCCAATCAATTAATATCCACTAACGGAAATAGGTGAAAATGAGAAATATTTACAAACGATTATCCAATATTTTTGAAACTTTTATTCCTAAATAAACAATCACAGTAAATTTTCTAAAGAACATAAATTGAGACTGTTTAATTAACGACTATTCTAAAGAAAATAACAACTTCTAAATAACGACTTTCTAAAGAACATAAATTGAGACTGTTTAAGGTATGACAACATAAACAGCTTCCTTACAAACTCAGGTTCCATTCACAACTACACCGACTTTACTACACTAACATATATATCGATATACAAGTAGGGTTGTCACGAGGGCGTTAATTTGCTAAGACCCGAGGCGTTAATGAAAGCTTCGACTCACCACTGATCCCGATCCCTGCCCGATAAACGAGCAAGAATCTCACAGGAAATTGCCCTTTTCTGGCACCACCTCGTTCTATACCAAGTTCTCGTATCATGACATGATAACAAGCTAACTTAGCTTGTTTTAAATTATGCCTATGATAGAAAAGTTCTTTGTTATTTTTTAATCGATTTTGATGCAGTTTTTTTCTTAATTTCGGAAGGTTTTCAATATTTGAATTCGTTTAGTAAATTTCTATAAAACTTGGGCCATTATACGGTAGGATAGTAAAACTCATTTTATTTCATGTCACCTACTTATTTTCCAATATATTAGATCAATATTATAAACTTCATCTCGGGAGTCTACTTTCATTTTGTCAACATGATCTGGTTTAACTAGGTATGTAGGTTCATGAGAGAAGGTATCTACTTATTACAGGCATATATTAAATCCGAAAGCCATCAAGATCAATATACGTAAATTAAAAAAGTCAATGCTCATCAATCTATTCGCGTAAAGAATAAAATTAAAAATATCTACTTTTGAATATTTAATATTGGACCAGAATTTCATTTCACTAGCAAACAAATTTAATAGAAATTTTTTTGTACATGTAATATTTAGACTCATTTTTTTTATTTACATTAAACATTTAAATTCACTACCACAATTCAATAAATAAAATTGCAATAAGACACGGAGCATCATGATTGTTATGTACCTAACCTGATTTTTATTGTTTGCCACGAGTCAACTTTGAAAATAAAGATTTTTTTCCAAAAAAGCCAAATTTTATATCAAAATCAGCTATTTGAGGAGTATCCTCAATATCCCGTGGATCTCGATAACAGAACAAAATTTCGATATATATGAGACAAAACAAAAAATACGGCTGAATTAAGAACCTCCTCTTTTTTCGAAGTTGGATAAAAACTGGAAATTCAGCTGTAGAAAACAAAATCAAATACAATTTATGTTATCAAAAACAGATATCACTTTTATAAACTACAATGTTAAATATGAATGTTTTACGATATCAATACGATAGGTATCTATCCATCACAAGCTCTTAATGAGTATCATTTCATAAAACATGTTTTCTCCACACAACGTGCGCCCCCGTTCGCAATATTGAGAGAGAGCGATCGATTTACGAGGGAATCACTCCGCTTTGAAACTAATTTGATTTTAGCATATTAAGAGACAGGGGGGCGCACGAGTGTAAGGAAAGCGTCTTGGCCCACCCCGTAATAACGAAAATGATGTAAGGTGTGCCCTTAATATCCATCACACGTCCCCGTATTTGCTTATCTATGAAAACACGGAAGTGTAAAAATCGTCAGTAGCTACAGAGGGATACATTGCGTTGCGCCCTAAGTCTCTTGTGTTTAATGTTTAACGCAGTACTTAAGATTATTAATTCACGATCGCAGTATTAAACTTGAACGTTCAGCGATAACATTTGTTTATGACATTTTTACCTTTTTACATTACATACTTGTTTTACTGACATTAATCTTGTCTTCCACGTAAATGTTTTAATGTAGATAAGTGTTTCTTCTTTCATCCATAAGCCCAAGCCACCTCAACGGCTCGTGGTACAGAATATTAAGCTACAGACGAGCCTATAGCGTGATATCCCTGCCATGTAATAGGATACCTAACTTGAATCATATACATAAATGTAAATCAAGCAAAAACATCATGAGTACAATACATAGTAATTAATTACTATCTAACTACAACAAAGTTACTGCAACAAATTGCATAATTATTTTATAATTCAGGTGTATTATGATTTGCATTTTAATTGTGTTTTAAATTACATGAATAACTTCACACCGACAACGGTTATCAGATCCTGGTACGCAACGGATCCCGATCGAGGTGGCAACAAACTCATTTAACTTTGCGAATCTCGGCTCAAAAATTCTGCTTTAAATATTTCGCCTCTTCGATTTTATTGTCTTCCGGTGTCCTCCTTTCACGATACATTTGTTTTATTTATCACAATTCGGGGATTAGGGAGGTTGGAACTCCGACCGCTGCCGTAATCTGTATATATTTATTTGAAGTTGGTTTTCAAGTCAATTGCAAGTCTTTTGTGTTGGTTCAGAACGTCATGCGTCTTGCATGCTATTATTTTTTTCAATAATACTTAAACAAATAAGTATATTAAAACATTATGCAAACATAACGTAAGAGCTTTTCATTTCAAAATATCCGTGGTCTTCTAACTAAAATTTTCTTCTCCGCATTGGAGTTCACGCGCGTAGCCATAATAATGAGGGGCAATAAAACGGTTATTATCACAGCTAACTGAGTCATCAATGTTGCAACGATAAACACCTCATTACATATCGTACTTTACATTAAAGTATGAAAAATAATCCCTCTGAAAAATCATTTTCACATTCTTTGTCCCGATATGAACTCACAAAAATTTGGTATCTCTATAAAGAAAGTACCGGGGTACATACAATACAATCAAACGGTAAAGAGTCGCAGGAAATAAACGCAACGAAGGCAGAGCGGAGGGTAGATATGCGAACGCAAATGTTGCCGGCCTCTGAAAAGCTCTCAATCGGATGTCGCGCTACATAAATAAGACTGGATGAAGGTGTCCTTATCTATGGACGCTTGTCACTTCTTACCTTTGAATGTGGTTGGGAGAACGACACTGCGATGAAGGTTGTAAAATGAAGTGTCTGTCTCTTTTATATCTGTGGGTCTAGCATCACTGAAAAAAGGACATAAGAGTACAAGATCGTTAGTACAGGATAGTACTCTCTAACTCATAACATAAGGTGTCCTGGAGTAGGTTCTACCATGGTATTTTAGAAGGCCTGTAGGATACCCTATCACGCTATATCAGTATAATGTGTTGAGGAATGAACAATTGTACTGCTTATTTACACTACCATAATAATAATAATACTGATATAATATAAAATATTAGATACCTACACTTATATTTAGAAATACTCGCGTCTTAATTTTATCAAAGTAAGGTGTTTAATTCATTTAAAGCGGTGTCCCAGAGACACTGTCTATTGAACCGCGAAGCATTTGTAATCCTTTAATACCCTCAATTCTTTATCAGTGCGGGGGTGTCGTGTTTATACGGATTCAGCCCCCGCGCTAATGTATAACTTGACGAAAGCTCTGATTACGACAATTGATACAGACCACGTGATACATGTACATTAACGTTACAATAAAAATGCAATTTATTACATACCATAGTAATTAAAAATGGTATTCGTATCTTTATAATCGTTGATAAATATCGTGTATATTTTCAACGTTATAATTCACATTCTTAGAAATAGGAGTGCACCTACTTTTTTGTCGAAAAGTTGGTTCATTGCTATGCTATATCCAATCATCTTATGTCTATAATAGTGAAGTGTACTCTTGACAGCTAGTTTTTACCCGAATGCTAAGGAAGTGTTATGTTTTTCGCACGTATCTTTTATGTGTGTAATATTTTTATTACCTCGTAATTTCCAAACTGCTGGACGGATTTATATAATTAAAATATCGTTAGATTCGTCTTAGTAACCTAAGTGTTCTTAGATAAGTGAAATTAAAAAAAAAAACAAATATGGTGGCTGTGAGATGCCATTGTTTGAAGTATCAAAAAATAAAAATAAAACTAACAATATGGGTGTCAAATTAAAGAGCTCACCATAAGGATTTCAAAAAGGTATATCATGATAGGTTTTTTGACGGCAGGCGGTTTTTTTAATTTTTTAATTTATTCTAGTTATTCAATATAGAATTCTGAGAGAAGTTCCGGTAAAAATGCGAGCAAAGCGATCCACGAGACGAAACAAACGGCACAAACTAAGCCGAACTCGATAATGACATCATTTGCTTATCAGTTGACCATTACCGAAATCGAACACCACATTACGCAACGTCCGAAGTCCCTAACTGTCCTGGGACGATATAAAAACATCTTATCGAACACTCTCCACTGAATACTGTCATCGATCGCAATATTTACTTTGAAAAACACATAAATTCCTTCCATTTACAAAAATAAAAACATTTTCCAGTCTTATCATGTTCGATTTTAAACGGTGCGCCATCGGTAGCTAAGTTGGGTACACGGTTTTTGTCCTCGGTTCCCTTTTTTCCGGGGGGGAATTTCTTTTCGGCAATTTAGAGGCGAGTAGATAATAAAAGGGCTCTAACTGCTTCGATTGCACCCTAATGAAAACTTGAAAACTGCTCATTTCTGTATCAATAATTTATACTTTAGGAGCAAACACATCTAATTGATACGAACCTGAAATAAACTATGTATTTACAATCTTCAAAATACGCATAAAATGTTTAAAATAAAGACTCGACTTTATAAAACAATTATATCTTTGTACACCCCTTGATATCAATAAATTACTCAGTTAACAAACACTTGACCTACTTTTAATCACGGAGAGTTAAACAGCTATCAAATTACTCCCATCATTTTAATTCATTGATTTTACTGTCAACTAGTGGTTTAATGTGGCCGGTACCTGTTTGTTTTGGAGCAAATATTACATTGGTAAAACCAAAAGAAAATCACCATTTTTACCATTTTACATTGGTAAAAGAAAAAGAAATTGTTTCTTCTACCAATATAAAATAATATTTGCTATATTTCAAAACAGGTTTAGACACATTTTAACTCTTGAGTATTTAAATATGTATAATTTGTTCAGCTACAAAAACCATTGAGACAAGCTTGTAAGCTTTCAAGTAAGAAGAACATTTTCGCACTGTTCATAATAATAGTATAATTAAATAAAAAGGAATTGAATTAAACGGATATAAAAACATATGTTAGGAGTATGAAATTTAACATATCACATTATGTTCATCTCAGACTAGCACTTGACCCACTTCGTTGCAATTCTGGGCAAATCGAAAATCGATGTGCCAACGACCCCTGCAACCGCGAGCGGGCGCGCGATTCCAACTCCCGCGCTCATCCTCGATATCTTAAATATCTAATCAATATATGGCTTTACATTTAGTTATTTAAACTATTACACATTTTAACGTAGATACAGAATCCAAAAGGTAGATTTAATGCTTAAAACATTCTCTGCCAGTCAGTTTTAGGGCAATTGCATTATTGGCGGCTGCAAAAGAACAAAAAGTTCATATTACTACAAAAAAGTTAATAATTAAAAAAATACACGGTTTTATAGTGTCAATTTAGATACTAAATAAAAAATGAGACACTGCTTTTAACAATTAGTAGTGGATATAATTTTATTTATTTATTATTCATAAATCTTTGTCCTATGTAATTTTCTGTTAATTTTCTGTAAGGTTGTCTGGAAGAAATTGCTAATTAGCAATAAGACCGCCGATTGTTTTCTTTGAAATTGGTAAACAATAAATAATATTTGTATTGTATTGTATTGTATTATTATACATACTAAATCATCAGGATACCTACTCATTACTACCTAACTCACTCAATGACGAATTCTTCAAAACTACATTGCACATGAACGGTTTTATTTTTATATAACACCGCTTATAACTGGATTAAATAGGGGTCGAAATGTTGTCTGAAATACTTCTGATTTTGAAACAAGTGGTCTGAAAATTATATTTGGTATTCTGGTCCGAAATCATGAAACACCTGTTGCAACAATTTAGGAAAATCAACCCTCAAGAAAAGTCTTTTCAACCCTTACCTTTTCTATTTTAGTATCAGCTCAAAGCGAATCAGAAAAAGACATTCATATTGCTATAAGACCTTCTAAACATTCTTATATTTCAACTCGTATAAAACCTTTTTAGGTTCGGTTAATGTACCGATGTAATTATTACTTAGAGTGTACTATCAAGAGTATTTTATCTGTCCCTACCTACAACTACCTACGTAGACAAATAGTTTTAACAATTTCGTGAGAGCGGTCGGGCGCGTTTTTTCTAGCCGGCGGTTATTCCCCCTATCCACGTGGCGGTCACTAATTGCTCAGCTGGGACGCCCAAATGTGAGTTTTCTATTTGAAGATAAAATATAATATTTGTTATATTAAACATGTTACAACCTTATGCTTTATGTACGTTTATTGCGCTCGCGGTCGCCATAATCGTAAATTTTGGACGCCATTTGTAGGTCGCTGCATTTGGTAAATAATTATTTCAGAATTCTAAAGTTTACTTACAGAGTACCTAGACGCATGTATCGTTTGTGTCTTATGTAAGTTATGATTTAGTTACCTTATTGAGTTTATTTATTACTTAGAAATTGGTTACTTTTGATGACCCTGTAGCCTATGTTGGTAGTGACTCTGCGTGAGAATTAAGAGCTGCCGATTTCGATTCCCGACCGGGGCAGATATTTATGTGACAGATAAATATTTGTACTTGGGTCATGGGTATTATAAGGAGTCTTATTATTTATATTGTCCATGCGACCGACATAGCATCGACGCTGGTAAGTCCTACTGTGGGATATGAGTGTGCAAGAGTTTATGTTTTTTTTTCTTAATTATTGTGTTGTTGTCGTTGTTGGTATAAATAATTGTTACACAAACTAATTACTTTAGAATGTTGGCTAACTTGCTTCTCAGTGATAACCAGTGGGATTTATAAAATGTAACAAAGGTTTTTTACGATGACGATTGTGCCTTATTGAATGTAGAGTATGGTAGAGTAAGCAGTAGTAATGTTGATTCCCCTCCAATTAATTTGATTTAAAATTCATTTATTACATGTACTTACGAGATATAAAAAAATATTTTTATTTTTCTGTGTTAATAATACTCTCAAACGAAATTGGCAGTTTTTAAAATTATCAGTTACTGAAACTATTAAAAAGTACTTTTGCGGCGACTGCAACGAAAGAGGTCTTGTGACGAAATTCGTAAGAATTAAGTATTTTGTTTTTATATGATAGTTAATAGTTTTCTTTTATTATTAATAACTTAAAATATTAATTACTAGGAAATCGCCCTTGCTTCACTTCGGGAAAAATAGTAAAAAAAAATATAACCTATGTCACCCGCGGATAGTGTAGCTTCCCAACAGTGAAAGAATTTTTCAAATCGGTTTGGCAGTTTCGGAGCCTATTCAATGCAAACAAACAATCAAATCTTTCCTCTTTATAATATTAGTATTAGATAATCACATTACATTCCATGCTCTCAACAGGAGCATTGCTTTTATGTATTATCGCGTTTGATTACTTGAATCTATTTATTTAGGTAGGTACATTTAAAGTACACCTAAGTACCTACCGAGCTATAATATAGTAAAATTTATTGAAACTTCCCATAGGTTTCTTAGTGAAAATATTTTGAATCTCCGCTGAAACTCATCGAACTCATTAAACACAAAAGGTACACCCCAACAATTCTTATGTAATGATCTTCGCAACCACATTTACAATGTAGCAACCGGCAAGAGGTTTGTAACTTTGAAACGTGAACGAGAAAATTAACGCGGGCCCGCCATATTGAGATTGTTTCAACTGCGGAATTATGTACAAGTTACGCCACATGTCCTTTCTCGGAATCCGGGAACTTCTCCATGCGTATTCGAATTCCTGTATGGAGTAGAAATACGGCTTTATAGGAGTAAAATCATACTTTCTCCTCGACGGGCGCGGGGTTCGCCGTACTAATGACCGCGCGGGGCGAGGCATCGCCTACCTATAGGTATGGTATCTACACATGCCACGACAACCACACTTTATATTGCGTTTAGCAGGCTACCCACACTCTTGCTAGCTACACAGACATGCACACCGGCTCGAGAATGCTTTTTTGTTATTCCAACGAACACTATTTTCTTTTGACGGACGGCAATACAAAAGTTACGGTAACAATTCCAGTAGCTTTGCAAGAAACTCGAGTGTGGCAAGAATCTTCGTTTCTTTGTTGCCGTCATATCACTTTTACACTAGCTAAAATTGCTTGCAGGTTTGAGACGCATAATAAAAGAACAATAGGAATTTCTGTGAGAAGTTAGCCCTTTTAAATTACCTTAGTTGCTAAATGATTTAATGTCGAAGGCAGTATGTCTTATACCAAACGCAAGTGACCTCAAACTAAAACATTTCGTGCTACTTGAATTCAACATCTCCATCTCCCAAGTCTGGTCTGAACGTCTACAGTTCATGAAGAAGAATTATAGGAGCTAGGAGTGACGTGTTGGGCGTGAATTGTTCGAGTTATATTGAATTGTCTTACTTAGGATCAATTAAAAAGGCCCGTCAAAATCTCGCAAGTCATGTAGGGCTTCCATGTGTTACGGCAAAAGGCGGCGATGCCACAACCTACTGAGTCATGCACCCCGTGTCAAATCTCAATGGACACAAGCTAAACTGGTGTTAAGCACATGTACTGATTACTTAGGTATGCTTTGTTGTTTCGGATTTCTAGAATATCTCGACGGGTGCGAAGTAAAAAGAGTTATATAAACATAAAAAAATAATAAAAAACATTGAAGTATAATGTCATAGAACAGACATCTCGAACCAAATGTCTGTCCCGCCCGGGAGGTTCTATTTTCAAAATTGAGCCCCGGTTCTCCTTTCAAAATCGAACGAATCCATTGAAGATTGAAGTCACGTGGGGCCAATGCATTGGGACATAAATGGTGTTCGCGGTGTCGGTTTTATACGCTAGTAATAATACTTCAATGATTAAAAACAATAAAACCCTATAAAATACTATAATAAAAAGCAAAAAATAAACCCAGTAGTTTAGAATGTTTCTAAAAGTAATACTGAATAACTACACTATAGAAGGATTAACAGTCGAGGCCCATTCTTCAACCAATCAAATCTTGTTTGTTTTTTCCCAAGCAGCCAAAGGTCCCGATAAAAGGAAAAAAATGCTACCATTTTGTTATTTTTAAACCAAGATAGTAGATAAGTTACCGCAAAAATCGAAAAATCGCAAAATTGCAGATGACATTTTACTTTAAACCCGTCGATGTAATAACTCTACATAGCCTTAATTTTGACCTGCATACGTTTATAATTAAGGGTACGTAGTTCTAATATTCTTCCAAGTATTTTATATGACTTTAGATGTTCATAACTTTCTGCACAATTATATGTATGTGACATAATATGTAAGTAGATACTATATAATGATAATTGAGATTCTTACGTTTCATGTAGACTTTTGTGGATCGTTTTAATATCCATTCCAATGATTAACTCCAAAAATCTAAGTTACATAATCAAACCAACCGAACCAAAAAACCGATTTGAACCATTCCAGCCATATCCTTTACTATATTTCATGACATTTAACTGCTGAGAAACATTTTTTAAGTCTGGCTCAGCGCCAAGCTTTTAAGCTAGATCTTTTACAATTGAATTACATCGCCATTTGTTCTTGAACGTTGATGACAATACCAGTTCACTGTTAACCCATAGCACTCATATCAAAGCTGGTATCTTTGCTTTATAATACATTTTTAATAAAATTATTTTTATGAATTAATATACATACATACAAAATATTAAAATTTCAAAACCTTTTTCACCAATTATTGAAATTAATTGTTCATGACATTCTTTGGTAAATTAAGTTTAATTTTATAATTATTGACGAGTTTTATATAAGTAAGTAGTATTATCAATAAAAAAAAATCCAAATACACTTATGATAAAGTTTCCACGAGATTGCGTAATTTCAAGCGTTTTGGATTAATTTATAATTTGGTCATAGCAAAACAATGAATACAATAATTGAACGATACCTTGAGCTAACTTACTTACTTATAATAAACCTAAATATTAGTTAGAATTTGAGGTAAACTGATTCCTAAAATAAATAAAAAACTGTTTAAGGCGCAGACTACCTTAATAATCATGATATTATTTTCTATCCAAGATACTTTAAAAAATCAACCAGTAACGACAGGATTCAATTTCCTCCTACTCCAACGAACGTAAAAAAATGTGTTACACATTCTGACTTTCAAAAATTTTACATACGATATGATATCCAAATTGTTATTGGAATAACGCATCATCCATCAGGCGCGCAGTCCGTGGGGTGAGCAGATCGTCACGTGGGAACGGGATGTAAGAGGCGTTTGGAGGAAGTTAGAGCGAGATGGGGATAAAGTTTTAAGAATTTGCATAATCTGCTCGGGTACTTTATCATAGAACCACGTGGCAGTGACTAGTGCAGTCGTGGATTACGATCGCCGGATTAAATCGGCACATCTCGATGCGAGGTCGTTCGCGTCACGCGTTCGCTTTCCCTCCAACTTAATGCATTATGACGAAAATCTTTCAATAGCCTCACGTTACTTAATGTTTTGAAAAATTGCGCTGCAATATTAACTTTTACAATGAAACACTGAATAAATACTGAAGCAATTTGGTTCAGTTGTTCTTGTTGTCTTTCTTATTCATTCATTACAAATCATATTGTACCCTGAAGTTAAATCTTTTAACTGAACTCATAAAAACTTTGATATTAGTTGAAACATTTCTTAAAGTCCCAGTATGATAATTACCTCAGTAGTAGTCATTATCTAAAAACGTAATAAGAACTAGTCAGATCCTCTGCAACAAACAAGCGTAATCCGCTGACCGGAATGGAAGCAAGTAACAATGATCCGAGTTTTATATGAAATGATAAATATTACACCGGCAGTCAGGGTCGTCCAAAAAACGCTTAACTTGTCCGCTACAAAAGGAAAAAGCCAACGTCTTCCGTTCGGTCGGAGCCGGAGAAAAAATCTTCGCGAGGGATCCGAGCCTTCCATTTATCATATTCCATATTCATTTATTCGTCAAGTTCTGGATTCATTTATTCGTCATGTCTTGATTTCGTCTCATTTATTATTAAAAATGAACTGTCCAGAACAGAACGTGAATACGACATCGGCCCCGGGCCACTGTTTCAATCTTAGGATAATTTCATGCCAAATTAGGTCACTGCACAGAAAAGAGACACAGTTTTATTTTTAGGATACAATAAAAGGCTGAACTAAACCTTGTAATATAATGATATAAATTATTGATTTAGTACCTTCATTTCTATTTTCTAAACGCTGTAAGGATCATTGATGATGGTAATGGTATTCGATGACTCAATGTTACAAGTGGTGGATTACGACTCTAACTATATTTATTAGCAAAGCAATGACGCGCCCCTCAACTTTCTTATTGACAATAACAACGCTGAGTTACTTTTGAAATTACTTAACATACAAGTTCACTGTCAGTCGCCAGGTGGCAATATGATCATAAGTCGCAGGTCTTGCGTACATAGAGTCAACGATAGGGCATAGGTCATCTATCGTAGATCGCGGACTGACCCATGCGATGTGTGATGAATATCTGGATAAGCCGCCAACAACGTTAACGTTACCTAATGATCCACAAGGTATTTGTAGGCATTATTATGTATAACAAAGGTAATGATAAAGTTAGCAGTGATAAAAACTACTTATTTCTTTGCAATGATAATACAGTGTAAATCTCTTTAGGGTGCAGGGTCATCGAGTATGGGGCACGGGTCATCTATCGGATAGCGCAGTGACCCGGTCGCGTGATGGATAGCCGGATAGGACACTGGTACTGAGGTCGGCGTAACTCAAACGATGACCCTCACCCAGTTTATCGCACTGTGCCATAGCTTAATAAAATAAATTTGAAAGCCATAGAAATTTAAAAAATATCATTTTTTTACTGTAGAAGTTGAGTAACCTTTATATTCTATTTAACTTTATTCAAAATGCTCATCTTTAAATGCTTGCTAGTTTAAATAACATGTTAGTATAATTGAAATTAGATGAACTACCTTAATAATAATTGTCTCTTATCCTTATTCATCGTTAAATTAAATACCATTTTTTTATCCATCAGTATCCAAAAGCAATGCGGGTTAGTTAGAGTATGAAACAAAGAGTATTCAAGTAATATTACTATACCAATAAGTCAGAGAAATGTTAATATGTATGTATTCGATGGGCTCAGGATATATTTCTGGCTCAGTATTGATTCCCTTTTCAAATTAATTTGGGTTACTTTAAAACCTTAACAGTTTGACGGACTTGATGGCCTTATTTGAAGTGACATTAATTACCAACATTTCTAAATATTATTATATTATTTTGTATGCTAGGTGATCGTAGAAAACTTACAACAAATAATATTTAGTTACATATTAATTAACAATATTATCTGTTCGCGCGGGGACGACAAAAACGAAACGTGACCCTACACCTACGAACGGCAGCACCGTGCCGTGACGTGTGAGGAATGACGTGACGCGGGACATTTTGTTTCTGTTTGAACATTTACTTCGGGATATGATCCACAGAATTAGGTGAATAGTTGCGTAATATTGATTAACAAGTTTAGTTTTTTTGTTTCTTTTTTCTTTGTGGCCAGTAAAAAGACCGATCAATGAAGTTAAAAAGCTAAATTACCCAACGTGTAGGTACACTATACAAACAATGACCTACATATTCGACGATTTAAAAAATTTAAGGCAATAAGCAACTTTAATCTTTGTAATTAATGCATTATACTGTAATCATTATGGTTTTTAAAAGATGTAGGTACTGAAAAGTTTTTTTCACTTTGTCTTCTCCTCCAAGACAAGTCACCTTTTCGAAACGGTGGTAGATAAAAAATTATGTGTTTCAGTGTGTCTGAATAAATTATTTTGATTTGATTTGATATTTAAAGAATCACTATTGTGCACATTCCATTTGATAATAATTCTTCGCAGCTTCCAAACTGTCGCAATTACAGTAAATCAATCAAACACCAGGCTATCACTGTGTAATATGGCATAAACTTCTATTATGGACAACAATGCAAATTGCAGTCTTATTGGTTATTGGTAGTGTCCGACCAAAGGTGCAATTCTGGCCGAAGCCGAAGTCGAAGCCGATTAATCGGTATTCACCAAAACCTTCGGCCGAAGCCGAAGCCGAAGCCGAAGGTGTCATTGACCTTAAGAAATACGATAGTTACTTTGATCTCAGAATATACTAGATACATATTGTGAGAGCTTTAGAGATTTAGCCCAATAACGAGCCGAGTGACCAACATATACAAGTAGGTAATAAAATATTGTCAAAAATAAAAGTTTCAAATATACAATGTTAATTAAATACATATTTATTTACTTAAAGTAATTTTAACAAAAATAATCAAATAATCAGTCACATTTTTTTAATTATCAGACGAACACAAAATATTTCTATAAAATAATTGAGCAAAGTTTAACGCTTTTTCAATATCTATTTTTTACATATAATTTTTTGGAATTTTTGAGAAAATTAAATACATACTTATAAGTAATTTCTTAGGATAATTAAGTTAAAAAGCGGCGCGGCGAAACTCTGCTGCTCTGCACACTCTCCGTCTCGCTCTAGCATCGTTCAGTAAATTTCAATATTTGACAACTAGCAAACCTTCGGCTTCGGCCAAACCTTCGGCAAATTTTTGGCCGAAGCCGAAGATTTGGCCGAAGGTGCTTTTTTGGCCGAAGGTGGCCGAAGCCGAAGCCGAAGCCGAAGCTACTACTAGGACACTAGTTATTGGCGAGATATTTTTCATGGTAAACAAAAACTCCGTCAAACTGAAAACTTACATTTTGCTACAACTATAGTCTATAACACCATAATCTAGAAAGTTCGTAAAGAAACATGCATAGTTATGGCTGGGGTCGAACCGAATATCATCCATGTGTAAGCAATCTCAACAATAAAAGGGCAGTATTTGTGTGGGCTGTCAGTGGTTCATAATACGCCATTTCGCCAAAGTAACAAATGAGGCGCATTACCTACTAGTGGCTCGCGTCCCTTCATACGTCACACGCGGTTCTTGCCGTCTTCGCGACAATAATGAAATGGTTTCATCTTGATACCTATAACGAATTTGTAACCATCTCTATAATAATACAATGTCATTAGGTATTATATTATTGCACATTAAATTAAGAAGTTTAATTATGTTGAAAATATTTTATTTAAAATATTTAAATTAAAATATAAACGAAAATATTAAATCACCGAAAACATTTTGGAAATCCATCAATAACTGGCTGAGATATCGATGATTAAAACGTATTCTCCCACTTGCCTGTAACGTCATAGCACCTCTCTGAGGTCGTCGCACCTATTATTTCCTTATACGCAAGGGCTTCGTAAAATAATTAATTTAGTGATAAAGTTCACTGTGTTATCAGTGACAAATTTTTAATAAAGTTTTGATGATGACCTAAATACTCGTCATACGGCGATCACACGAGAGTCCAAGGTCAGGCCGGGGCAACACTTCCACACTGTAACACGGCTGTCTCCATGCATCAGAGAACCAAAAAACTGGTATCGGATCTCACTGATGGCTCACAGGACCCGCCCCGGGCGCCGCGCCGCCGCCGCGACAGGAACAAATGGCCTCAACGCATCATAATAAATAAAACAATTTGTTGTTAATTAGATTTCGTGAATTTAATTTTCATGTCGGTAATTGGTCGGTGGCCACAAAGCCGGCTCTATCGTGATGGATGATCGAACGGCGCCTTCTCACTATTTGCCTTCGACCGTTCCACCGTAATTAGACGCTTCGGAAGTTTACTTTCATTATTGCTTATGAACCTATTACCATTTCTAATATAGATTTCATTTCATGCACTACGTCTTGTTATTTGAATGCGTGAGAGCTTGAAGCCTTTGTCGGATTTTTTATACAACCGATTAATAGTTGTAAGTATTGTGAAATTATAATAATATAACTCAGTTGCCAGTACACTGGTTGATGCAATGTAAGTAGCAGATTTTTAAGCAGACGATTTAATTAAAACCTCTACCCGAAAAAATTAATTGATCTCTGCCGTGGATTAAGAAATGTAAAAAATTAAAAGTAAAATATAACTATGCTTCATAAATGTTATTTACAGTTCATAAATCATTGTTTGTAAATTCATAAAGATCTCTTTACTCGCTACTTAAAAATATTTTTTTAAAATAATAAAATCCATAACGTACCTACCTACCACACAATATATCCAAATAAAATTAAAATTAATTAATTAATTTTAATTTTATTTTGAAATTAAAATTAATTAATTAATTTTAATTTTATTTTCTAATTACAATCCACACTGTTTTTGTGTGGATCGATGGTAAAAAGTACATACAAACAACACTAACTTATACAATTAATCAGGTATCAAAAAAAATTGTAGATATAACAAAGAAAATGCATATAAAATAACTGCGATAACATGTACTCCCAGGAAGTGAAGAGGAAAACAAAAGACAAACCGAAGAATACTCAGTTTGTAAAGCTACGAATATTGTAGATACAGAACGACCGAGCGTAAACTTTAAAAATAGAACAAAAAAATCTTGGAAAGTCACGGATGTTTAACTTTCTTCCCCTGTTTTATTTTCCCTCTTGCAATCTACTGTCCCTTTATTGTACTTGTATCAAAGAATGCTATCCCTTTCTATTGCAAGTGGTAATGGAACGTTTTTGATACACAGAAAAGTACGAGTTTAAAATGAAAAATAATGAAATACCTGTAAGTAGATCTAGATACATAAAAGTTGTATACATTTAGTTGTTAAAAGTTAAATACATTTAGGCATTTTGATGTATTTTTTCTTCCATTCCAACATAAGAGTATGACTAATGTTATGTTATACTAGCCTACGTAGGTATATGTATGATGTAACAATGTTACATAACACTGTATTGTAAAACTGAGCTATAAATAAATATTTATGTCTACCGAAAGTGTGGGAATATTTTTGCAAGTTCATCGTAGTTCAAGTACAGTTAGCAGAAATATCAGATCATAATATAATAAAGAATGGTTTTTTTTATTTCTCTGAATTTCTCATCTTGTAAAGCTATTGAAACTACATTTTTATTTAAAAAAAGCCAAGTAATATACTAACAATGTAAAATAGCTCAATAAAATAGCAACATTAGCAACATTCGAAGCTATTATCTAAGGGAACGTTCCCATACCACGTGACCCATTTTTTGGCAGAATTTTCAATAATGTTAGTTCATGAAATCTTCGGTAAATATCATTGCGTTTTTTTATTTTAAATTATTAATTTAAGAAAGTCACATGAAGCAGCTACCAAACATTTATTTTAAAATACATAATATGGCTAATAAATTACACTATTTCTCCCTGTCTAAACGTAGCACTGTGCGTATTTGTATTTAGCAACATCTCTTTCAGTACCAAGAAATTTAATATTTAACATATTTACGGTTTCCTCTAATACAATGTTTATAACCAGGTAAAGTTAACAAGTCAAGTGCCGTCAGATCACATAGTAGCTATTTAGCGCACAATGTCACTCGGTCACTATGTAGGGACTTAATGAGTCATGTATAAACACACAGGTACTTTGGTTGTAACCGGGTAACTTACGTTTATAGCAAGTGATTAAAGTTTTTGTGGACCGTACACTAATGCAAATGTAACGGACCCCGTCACTGCAGAGGGCGCTGCTAGCATCACACTAAATGTAATCATAAATGAGAATCAATACTGTATACAATATATCTATAGCTACACCCTTAGAAAATACGTACAACCTACTGCTCAAGTTAAATTATACAATAGAGTGGTTACATCATTGTTTCATTACCTTAAAGCTTTTTATTTTAGCCTGGGGCGGCTTCGAATATTGAGCCAGCTCCTTCTTTCTCTCTCTTTTCTCGCAACGCATCGGTGATGCCTTTGATCTTAGGTACTGATATTCATGGGCGATGATGGCTGGTGGATGGTGGTCAGCTAGTTGGTCGGATAGTTACATAAAAATATTCATATAATATTTTCATTGTTGTTGGAATGGCTTTCCTTACCTTAATGCATGAAATAAAAATTCTTACTGTAAGGAATTCTTAAGTAAAAATGGCTTGTGGATTTAAGGTATCTTTTCTAATGTAATATATTTATATCATGTAGACGTGCTAATATAATAATGTGTACGTCATGCTCACAATCACATGATACAATTACATTTGAACGTGTACAAAAAATGAGCTAAATACTTTATCGGCAGCAGCTTACCTAGCTCTCTTTACCACTTTGCTACTCCACAAAGATCAAGACCACAGTGAAAGTTGCTATTATACCACTTTTCCACACGTTTTTGATTTAAATCTAGATTGGATATAGGCAAAAAGCTTTAGTAATGAGCTACAAAGAAAATAGTCAAGGCAAAAAACAGTATTTGAATTTATTTAAAGCGTATTCGTTAATCGTAATATACTCGTGATTATTTTTAAAATATCAAAAGTTCACATGCGCGATACATCTGGCATTTTATTTCAGATGTAATATGTGTAACCCACGTGTAACAGTGTTATTGACATACATGACAGTTTTGTATTTGCTTTAAGAATGCTGGGAGATGTGTAAAAACAGCGATGTATCCGCTGGTAGACGCGAGTGTTGTCGGGCTTTGGACTCGGCGATGATGGACATGCCCGACAAGCGAGCTCGCCTGTCACACAATGAATACTGACACTTTTTCTGAAGTAAACATAGATATTTTTGCTATCACAGATTTGTTGTAGAGAAGTAGAAAATGGTAAAATTTATTTATAGTTTCACTCTCATCTCTAATAGAGTAACGGTGGAGCACAATATGACTACTACAACTTATGTAAGTACAAATATTATGAAAAAATGAGGTACCATATTCGTATGTAACAATTATTTAAATCACAAATTAGAAGCGTCTTTGTTCTGACATTTTACATTTTTGATCTACCTTGTTCTTTCAAAAAAGTTCCAATAATATAATATATTCCAATTCCAATGTTCCAATAATATAAATAAAGTGGCACTATTCCAAGAAAGAAATATAAAATAGATAAAGAATTATTTCCTGTTTCAAACATATAAGAACCAGTCGCACAATGTGTTACAGAGGAAGTTTTTATTGTAGCAAATAATAGGATTCATATTCACAGTTGGATCGTTTCGGGAAACTTTAGTTTCCCTCTCGCGTTGATCGGTACAGTTGGACGAACTTTACGTAGATATTTATGTAATACATACCCCGTATGTATGAGTTTTGTTATGTACTTATGTTCATTATGTGTACCTTCGCCTTTTTAATGTTACAAAAGTGCAGTTATTTTATCCTCATCTTAGAGTTTACGTAAAATATTTGAGTAAATATTACGTAAGTTATTTGAGAGGAAACGTATGGATTCGTTCATGTTAAACAATTAATTTCTTCATAATCATGACACGTATTTAACGTTCTATAACACGCAATTACGGAACATCTATTAGAGTATAACCTGATAGAATGTCACACACCGATTTTTTCCGAATCCACTGGATAGAAAATTTGAATTTTGTAAACATAGAGTTTGGACCTGGTGAAAACAAAGTTACGGTGATATCAGCTAAACAAAAATATATTTTTAATACAAGATATCCGATTTTTTAAAATATTTAAATAACTGATAAAGAAGAATAACAAGTTGGCCATTATCATTCTTCCTCTTCTTTTAAAGAACTGAGCCTAAAATAAAATAAAAACACAGAATACAACCCTATAAAATAAGTACTGAAACAAAATAATTAGTAATAACCGGTCTGTATTTTACTACTAACCCAAATACCAAAGTACTATCGCTACAAACGGTTGTGTTCCAGCGGATTATAATTTGACACCAACGGCTTGGCCATATCTGAGCCATTTCAAGATGGACAATCTAGAAGTTTAAGGAGCACTCAGACGATTAAGAGGCTATCAAAATGCGCTTAGATAACAATAAGTTAGCCTATCATCGCAAACTAGCTTCATTAAGGGGACAATACGTGTGCATGATGTACGCCCCAACTCTAGCCGTTCCGTGCAAGTGTTACCCCATTGAGTGGACTCAACAAACTGGACCAACTTTCCTCTTGAATATTCCACTCGCGCCGCGTCCACTTGTTTATGGACGTCGTGGCTATTTCACTCCGGGTTTTGTGGCTGCACAAACTTTTGGAATGCTCCGTTAGTGTCGCCTTGATAAGAGTTACAGATGCTTAGTATAGACACGTTTAAGTTTAGAGTTGATGGCCTTCAATTGAAATGATATGAAAGCCAAAGAACACATTAATAACCGTGTTTGTACATTAAATATTTAACTGTACCTACAGTCGTTTTGTCAATATTAACGGTCGAAGTGTCCTAATGTCGTAAGTGAAGTGAAGACATTCCGGCTTAGTTTTTTAACGGTCACGAATCACGAACAACAAATAACTATTTGATAGATTGTGATGGCTGTTTCACGGTGTGTTATTTGGATACTTAAGTAAGATTAGGTCGTAAGAAGATAAAATGTTTGTAATGACAATATTTGTTAGGCAAACGGTGGGTCGGGGAGACCGGGGTGTAGTTGTCCATGGCGTTGTTCGACAAAGGGCGGTAACTGCAAGTCACTCATATCAATATCAGCCGAGAGACCCCGAGGCCCGAGGCATCGTCGGGTTTTGTTTTACAACTTTTTGCGCAGCTTGCAACGATAAACTTTATCTGTTTACTAAAATTTTGTGCTACAAATTGTTCGCTAGTTTGTTCCTGGGTTTGCCTTATCATTGTGCGAAATACTTGATCTACATCATAATAATTTATCATCATAATAAATATGAATATTTGTTAATAAGTACTAGATAATAATTGCAGCTACTACAACTATTTTGTAATATAGGTACAGGATCCATCCATCCTTGAATCGTAAAATACTCCTGCTTATGATATGATGCATCTGATCGCTAAGCTCGTATCTACTTGGCAAACTAACTCCTTTTAATTCTATCTCCTCCTAATATCCTATCCTAGTAATATTATAACAAATATCGATTTAAAAATAACTAAATCATTATCATTTGTTACCATATCACCGTGACCATAACCATAATTTGCCGGACTAAACTAAAATCTTAAACAATTCCAAAAACTGATTCTATAACGGAAAATAGATATAAGTAGAAGATGTTGCATACCATCGCCTGTATAGACTTCCGCTTAGTTGTATCAGGGAGCTTCGGGTTGTTTCTTTTAATCTTTCCGTGTGTGAATGAAGCTAATGACGAGCCGCGGTGCGCAAGCGCATGTACCTTTCTAACGGTCGCGCTCATTCATCAGAGCTGTCAGCGACATCTATTGACAGTTGACTTCTGTGTCACGCCCGCTAAATATTTTCTAGCCGTCTCAATATTATGGGAATATGGTCACTCGGTAATATGGATTGAAATATATAAGAATAAGTTAATCGCAACTTCTTATTCACACCAATTGTGTATTAAATAGACATAATTTCATAAGTCGGTTTGGATATCCGTTTAAAAAAATTAGGTAAGTAGTTATTATTTCCTAATCAAAAACATAGCTTTCTTAGGTATGTATTAAATATTATAAGTTACTATTGAATACGTAGTATTACAAAGGGGAGTAATAAATAAAAACCTAATCTGATCTTCCGATACATAATCTTCAGCAAACTTAGTCATTCCAGCACTCAGATGTTTGCCGCCTCGCCGCCACAATAGTTGGTGATAAGAATACTTAAGAAAAATAAAACATTATAATATCATCAGTCATTGCGCCGACCCCCACGGTGGGCAGGTCAGCGGCTCAAGAAAAAACTTCACAATTCCGAGCCGAATTCAAATGAAGAATGATTCATTTATGAAAATGAAATGACAGAATGAATGGATGTGGAGAAACGAACATAAAGGCGTCGGCGGCTACCGGCCACCGCTTCGAGCCACGTGCTTCATTGTAGCCTAACTATTGAAGATGGAATACGAACCAAAATAAAAATTTAAACTACTGGCTCTCCCACGCTCGCAGAAAATAATAAAAAAAAACGTTCCCCCTTGACACATACAATTTGTTCGACATTTAAAACAGTGACCTTATCTTTAAAAAATGGCAATTACTTGCTACCCTCGGCTCGGCTTGTCAGACAGCAACCACGAGTTAGTAAACTCCACCAAACACTAAGAAAGAAGGAATGGGCAATGAAATTAAAAATATGTCTTAAGGGCAATTAGCTTTAACTTTTACAGTAAGTGCCCTATCTACGCGGCCCGCTCCCTCGCGCTTTTCAATTGTGGGGAACGGACCAGCTTTACAGTTGAAGTAAATTTTATGGACTCCTTTCAGAGTTTTGCGAGAGTTCACTTACCCCTACCGCCTAATATTAATTCACGAATAACAATGATAGAGCCCAAAGAAAAATTAAGTAAGATTTCAAATTTATTATAATACATAATACTTAGGACGTTTTAAAGATTGTAGGCTCTATAATTATTGTTAATATCGGCGTAGTGATAGTATAGAAAATAATTTGTCCACAACTTACATGAGCACTCTATTGGTGTTTGTTGACAAAGTCGGTAAGAAAACAAAACATTAAAAGTCCACAAGAACGTAAGGGCCAAATTAGGTAAAAATTCTTTAAGGCGCTTTCTTAAACGCATTGACGAAGTGTTTAACAATAAATTTCCATTTAAAAAGCCACAAGCCGAGCGGGAGGAAGGAGGGGGCCAGTTTCCGGCGCTTTTTTCCATCATTTCCTACAGGCAGCGGCTAGGGCGAGGCTCCCGGCCGCCCTACCGCCACCGAATTAAAATGTTTGCCGTTTTATACACATAATTACATTCAACCAAATCTCAACTCGAAATTTATGCTTCTATCTCTGGAGCAGTGAATCAAAGCTAACGGTTAAACGGAGCGTCTTGTAGACTCTACACTTCTACATTCCTGAATTAAAAGTAACTGATCCTATTAATTTTTTATTATATCTACCTAACTGTTTATTACTACTTTAAAGGCTATCAAACCTTTATTTATTCAATTTATGTTGTAGATAGTCTTTCCTATTTATTATACAATTCCTGGTGAATTTAGATTATGTTTTGGGCGAACCCGCTCATAATGATCTAAAACAATTTCAAAGTATTTAAAGTATACTCAGTGATTTTTTAATTAATAAAGGTAGAGCGAGAGGATATTTTGCAAAAGAGTATAATTTTATTGGAAGAAGATCACTCATTCGCATCATCGCATTAAAATATTTAATTCGCTTAGAACGAGGGTAGACAAATAAAATCGAAACCGAACAAACCAATATTATAATATAATAATATCTATCACTTAATGCTTTCTTCCACTAGGAATCGAACCCGAGCCGCCCTGCTTCGTTCTTCGTCTGTTAAAGTCGTTTTACGTCTATGGTGTGAGATGGTGATAGTAGGTGTAATTTTTAATATGATTATTGATTATTGGTCAAAAGCCCTATTTAAACAATGTAACTACTTTACTTAAACAACTTTCATTCTTAGTGTAAAAATATCCTAACATTCATAATTATGTAGCATTTTACACGACATGAACCCTTTCACGTGTCTTACGAAATAATACATACCACAGAGAGGCATAGTAACCAGCAACCGCGAATATCGGCGGGATAATAATTAAAAGAAGCGATAATGTCCCCAACGCTATGAAAAACGAGCTCGCCATCCTTTTTATTTGATAAATAAAATTTATTCCCTGACGCTATGCCCTCCTTGCATCTTGTGAGTTTTAACTTTTAGCCCTGTCTGTGTTAGATGATATTTGCTGATGCAATACTTTATTTGATATCAGTTTTTGCAAAAACTTCGAAAGTCAGACATTTATTGTTATTCTTGATAAAAAATAACCGACTTCAAAATTAGGGATAACTCAAAAAGTATTAGTCAGATCTCGCCACGGTTCACCCAGTCGAAAGTTCTGAGGTTACAAATATAAAGAAAATACAGTCGAATTGAATGCCTCCTCCTTTTTTGAAGTTGGTTAAAAATTATAATCTTCGGGCCGTGCGGAGTCTACATGAGCAAATCGATGAGTAGGAAACTTCTTTCATTGAACGCACAATAAACAACGCACTTATTTGAACAGTCGAATACAGTTGACCCAATGATATTGCATGTATTAAAATTAAAAAGAGGAAAAGATAGATGAGAGCGAAGACCTTTTACTTGATCGAAACTCGAATAGTCTCGGACTGTGATGTAGGTAGTAACATATTTTTTCTTTATCTACTGTCAGTAAGTCCTATAACTTCATAAACCACTTTTGTGTACCACAATTTTCAGTTTTCTTATCTATATCTTATCTTATCTTCTATCTTATGTATAAATTTATATATCGCTCACCTAGTAATATAATGGCACATCTGCAAAAAATGCGAAATTGAGTTTATATGGTATACGTGTTTAAAAGTGCATAATGCACATAGTAGTAAATATGTATTTATGTCTATACTACAAACCCATACAATCTGTAAAAAACGTAAAATGAACCCATAAATTAATTAAAAATATATATATAAAATTTTTGATCCTCGTTTCTGTAAAATAAGACACACGTAGATGTGCCGTTGTATTACTGGGTGAGCGATATAACTGATAGACCCTCTTCTCTAAGTTCATTGAATTCTTCAATTTCGTCTTAGCCACACGAGTTACTGTAAAAGTACGTGGAGGAATCCAGCACCTGTAAATTTTGGAATTCTGACCGCATCTTGTACCATGCATTGTCTTGGTAGTCGCCCCTAACTATTAACCTTCCCCCGAGTCTCTCGGGATTGCAATCGGGACGCTTTTACTGCGCACTAAATATTCTCCCGGCGACAATTGCGATTATGAAAAGTGCACCGTTATTTATATCGGCCGTTTATTTTTTGTCGCCCCTTTCAAGGGCAATTAAATACCACCAGTCTTAAGCGCTTTGCATATTCCAAGTTTATTATCGTTGCCCTCATAAAGATAGTAAAGGTCGCAGTTAACAAAGACTGCACCAAAAATATGTTGATTCGCTATGTTGTTTATTGACGTAAAAATTCAATTATTAAAAGTCACCTATTTATTTATTACCTACTTAAATAGATTTATATTGTCGTTAACTATACCAGACGAATAAGATTAAAATAAATTCATTGTTACAGCAAATAATACATATATTATAAAAGACGAGACTGTCACTCAAGAGAATTCCTCTTCCTTCCAGACGATAAATCTATGAGCGAGATGTGAAATAAGAGAAAAAAATTAGATATCTAGGGATTCTGTACCTTTTTCACAATTAACATCAATTTTTTAGCCGTATTGGGGTGGCTTAGAATACTAACCTCAAACTCACGCCGGATGAGTGTCGTAAGAGGTGACTAAATCCGCACTCTAGTGGTAGAGCCCCTCGAGGGTTTATATTGGTGATATTGATTTTAATTGTTAAATTTTAAACTTTTTATTTTAATTTAACCATTATTACTATTATTATTTCTCCATGGAGTTCGCCTGGATAGCTACCACCCTTGAGCATGAGTCAGCCGCCAAACGACTCATTGTGTTCCGGTTGGGGGCTTGAGAGCCAGTTCTTTCTTTCTTTTTCTTCTCTTTCTTGGCCGGCAACGCATCAGTGATGCCTTTGGTGTTGCTGATGTCCATAGGCAACGATAGCCATTAACCATCAGATGGATCGTCAGCTCGTTTGCCGGCTATTTCCATAAAAAAGAAAAAATCTGATTATTTCGGGCACAGGTACATAAATTAGCTTCCAGAATATAAGGTTCCTAAGACACAGATCCCACGAAATGTAATGAAGTAAAATTCTGGCTTTTTTGATCGAAGCGGACTGATACGTAACTCGCTACGTAAAAACTTTAAACGAATCTCAAGCAATTTTTCTGTGAATCGACTTTTTTATCTATTGACGAGACAGTTCGAATTCGAAATCGATCATGTTGCTACGGATTTATATTTTTCCGATTAGCTGTATCGGGGCCTATTTGATATTGTCGCATCAATTATAAGCATGGATTACTGAGAGACAGATCTGAGACGGTTCAATTACATACCGAGCGGGGAATTCTGCCTTGTGCCCGTAGCTTTCTTTCAGGGGAAAACTGTAGATAAATCTGGAACGGTATCGAAAACATTACAATGATTGAAAATAAAATGCATTTCAATGTGATTGAATCTAAGGTGTATAATAATAATATAGATTGTGAAGTCAAAATTTAAACAGGTTTATGGGATTTTTTTATAGTTACTGTGTATGTAATCGAAAATAGAACACCGACACACACAGAAGTTACATTCACCGGGATTATAGTTATATGTCATTCATTAATAGATATAACTTTATTAGAAATAGAATTTTCAAAGATAGTCAAACAGAGAGGGAGAGAGAGAGGGTTTTCGGCTCGCCTTAGTATGATTTCAAAGGTTACCTATAATATTTATATTTTTTGTTTTTTTGTACCTTCTCGTTAGTTATTTACTTTCAGCGTAAAGTGATTACTTATCAAATGACGTGCCTATCAAGGTAGATACAAATATAATGAGTGGCTTTAGTTTCATCCCAAATCCATTTAGCAGATACAGAAGTTATTAAAAGTTGTCGCACAGCAGACGGTGCAAGTTCGGAACAGTTTGACAGCCCGTCCCCAAGGACCCCGGTTCGATTCCGTCAACGCGGAAATTTCATTAATCCCGGTCGCATTAGGATGGTTTACTTTTCAGGATTGCGCTGTTTTGCGACTTCTAAATAATTTATTTGTCAAGGGGTAGATGAATGTAGGAAGGTTTGAGTATTAACGGATTGCATTCAAAATATAAAAGTTGTATCTGTTTGAAAAGATATAGATTTAGTAACTTTATGATTATTAATTAGTATTTATGTAATGCAGTGCATTTAGTAGGGATGTGCGTCGCCACTACATCCCATAGACATAGAAATAGGTGTAGGAATCAAGAGCATACCTAATATAGACGCTAATAATGATGTTCATAAAAATATGGTTATTAAATATATTTTACAATACACATAATAACTACCATGCCTATTCAAGTAGCTACACATTCAAAATTTTGCGAGGTATTTAGAAAATAAATATGAAATATCACATAATATGGGTAAAATGCCTACATGTATTATAATATCGCTGAGAATGCAAACATTCTTACGATATAAGAACGCTCCTATCCCCCTAACACTGTTACGACAAGAAATTGCGGAAAAATTTACTTTTGGCTTTTGAAATATTGAATTTTTACATTTATGCCTTTCACACCTCATAACGTAATATTTCTTACCCAACTTCCTCCCTCGGTAACTTTCTGTTGCAGCGCTACATTCAAAATAAATGTTTGGTGCTTTATCAAGCGGTGCCAGTGTGTGGTACCTACCTTCTCTGGTACTGTAGCTGTGTGGCACGCGCCCGTTAGTACCTACACTAGCTTTTTGTGTAATTTAACGTCACTTTAAGCCTTAAGGTTTTGTTCAAAATTTAAAGTTTTAAGTAAAGTAAGGTACTTCTTTAATAGTAACATGACTTACATGACATATTTTGTTGCACTTAAATTCGTTTCATTGATTTCAGTGACATATATAACTATTGTGAATAAGTGGCCGATTCTAATTTGTGGAAAAAAGGCATAAGATGAAAATTGCAATTTTACAGGAGAGCAAAAAACTGTTAAAATATCAGTAAGTAGGTAGTCTAAGGAATTTACATTACGTTTTCTTGCACAAAACCGTCAAGATTAATGATAAAATTTTGAAAAAAATTGAGCATATGCAGCTTTTGTCCCTCTTCCCAATCATATTAATACCTAAAATTCAACGTAAGACGACTTATGCTTTTTTCTACTGGAGGTGCGATATTATTATACATTGATATCAATCGTAATCCCTAGGGTAAATATTGCGTGTAACTAAATGTTGCTGATAAAAATACTGCTGCAATTAGTTTAAAGAACCCTTGGTTAGTCAAAATTATTATTCACAGTTTATGCAAATAGAGTGTACCTTTAAATTGATACAAGACCACCAGGGAATTATCTTTTTAAATACTTATAGCTTTTTAAAATATTTAAACTATATGATTCATAAAACTGCAACAACCGCAGTTGTAGGTACATTCAGTCCTGGATTTGTCAATAGGCCTAGGGGCGGCAGCGTCCTAGGGGCGGCAGATTTCAGATGATATAAGTATTATAGATGATTTAGCTATTAAAAAGTGTCGCAAAAAATTTTAATTCTTGTTTTTTTACGCACTTTCTTAGTGACTATTCAGTGCCTTCCTTACTATGAATGGAAAATTATTATTTGAGAAAGGTACATGGGGCGGCGGAAATAAATTGGCCTACACTGATAAAAAATATAAATCCGGCACTAGGTACATTATCTGAAAAACACGCACTAGTGTTTATCGATTAGGTATCACTCGAAGAGAACTGAAGTCAGGTTGCAAGTTATGAACCAAATAAAAGAAACGAGAAATAATTTGGGTACTATTAAAACCCCTCCTTGGCCATATGTCGGACCGACACGAGTAATGTGACCACAGCATTTAGTGGAACATCGAACGCTCTCTAATGGCATCCAACCGCCAACTGCCCACCGCATTAATCCTTTACCGGCTGTTGATTAATTATTTAAACTTGCACGACCCTTTCAGCGTGTATCCTTCGCAAATTGTTTACAGGGGTTTCCGTGCTGCGCTACTTGGGATGTAAGACTTGTGCACAATGGTTATTTCAATTACTTACTAGAGCTAGTTGAAGGTCTCAGTAAAATTCAAATCTGAGCTGATTCAGCTACCGTAGAAACGATTTTTTTTAATTAGAGAAAGTACTTGTACTTAGGTATTTCTTTTTAGAATTGATCCTTGTGGTATATCATTAATTACATTCTGGGGAGTTAATATTCCATCTCATGTGGCATATCCACATTCACACATTAAAGCGATATATTATGTTAAATCTAGTATCCAAAATATTTCCGACATTCCGAGTTCTACATTAGTCAGTAAGTACCTAACCACTAACAATAAGAACAGTAGGTCTGTACCTACCTACCTACCTTAAACTATTTTAAGCCTCCGAGTTGACAATAATAGTGTGTCGTATGTCTATAATTAATAAGCTATAATTAAACTATTTTTATTTAAATAGACATTGTCTCTAAGACAGCTCTTTACAATAATTGTGACATATCAAAATAATATTTTTCACAAATGTCCTAATTTCAAACAGGCTCACATGAAAGAGATTTAATTCCCAAAATATCCCAGGTAACATGCATAGTAGTAGCAGCCAATAATTCAATAGGCGCAAGGGTGGTGACATTATCAAATTAAGTACGGAAAGCGGACTGTTGACAATGTAAGTGACCCTTAATCCGCAGTAAATCTTCGACCCTGCCTATCCCAAGAGTTGTCCGAGTGTAGGGGGTACGAGTGAACACCACTTATACACCATTTATTACCTCCTTGTTGGACAAGGAAGAACAAATTTGAAAGAGTGTAAAAAAGAGTTTGGTAGAAAGGGTTGCATGGGCATAATAATATAGACATATAGGTAAGTATTATGTTTAGAGATAAACAATCATATCGAGCAGTAACTAATAAACAAAATGTTAAAACTTTAAATTTTTTTTGTTTGTATTGTGCTGTATGAAAATTTTAGGTTTTCGTGAAATCATAACAAAGTAAAAGTCATGAAATCACAATCTTTTTGCGATCCAAACAAACTTCTATTTGTGAATTTATCCTTATTTAATCATGTCCAGACTCCAGTATTAAATAGGTAGCTTTAGATAGAGTTCCTAGTTACCTACCTATGTCGGCTACGAATGATGAAAGTCAGCCATCTATTCACTCGCAAGAACGACACTCGCCATCTTAATGTGAACATTATACGCGGTACCACTCAAGTTCGCATAATCGAGATAATATTATCCCCACAAAAACTGCTTACCACCTAACGGCAACTCCTACAGACTCTGTTAAATTTTTATACTGATTTTCAGCTGATCCAGGTATAAAAGTAGAAGTTGAAATCACCAATATTTAAGTACCTACCTATTATAATAAGAAAATACCGGTCTAAAAGAAAATCTGTCTTGCGACAAAAAAAGCACTCAGATTAGTATATAGGTAGGGGAAGTAAGCCCAAGAAGGGTACCCTAAGGCAAAATTAAAGTTTGAGCATGTTAATAACATAATTTCTAAAGACTTAAGTTGACGCGTGTAAGGGAGTTTAATATAGTTTGATAAAATTAGGTCATATTACTTAAAACTACACCAGCAAAATTATTGTGAGCAAATAACATAAACCTTCAAAAAACTCATTTTGCCCGTAGGGGGGGCCTAAAATGGGTACTGGCCTCGGGCAAAACGGAAGGCCGGCCTAAGATGGGTAGGTACATAAATATCTCGAACATTTCTAAGTTAGCTATTATCATAATCAGTCTAAAAATAAGCAACTTAAATGTACTTCTAAATTGCACAAAAACTTAACATAATAGAATATAACAATGTCCAATAACACTGAAGTTAGTAGTAGTAATTAGTCTTTATTGTAGCTAGGCACCATTGCTACTATATTAAAATAAATTTTCATTCATTCATTTCATTCAAACTTATTTTCTTTGCTTCTATTTTTATTCTTTTCTATTCAAACCTCGGGGAGCCTAAAGAAAGTAGTAGATTCCTCTATTTAGGAGTGTTGCGGTCTATGGCCTTATACGGAGCTCCCGTAAGGGGAGAAGAGCTGACTGATAAAACCATCGCCCTTTTAAGAAAACCTCAGAGGGTGATGGCTATCGGAGTCATTCGAGAATATCGCACCATCTCCTTCGAGGCAGTGTGCGTCTTGACGGGATGCTCAAGCTTCGTTATATGATTGGCGATCAGATCCGGGCCCGGTGTATTGTACCCTCACCAAGAAAAATGGAAGAGTGGAAGTTCCACGCTCAACAGTCGGTGACTGAAAGGTGGAAAAAGCAGCTGGCAGAACTCAGAGCCGGACTGTCGAGGCTGTCCGTCCGATCCTGGAGGATTGGTTGGACAGGCGGCATGGGTGGCTTACCTTCCGGCTCATACATATGCTCACCGGACATGGTTGTTTCGGAAAGTACCTAAATAAGTGAACCGACCACCAGGTGCCACCATTGCAGCTGCGTCGAGGATACGGCGCAACACACATTGTTAGTGTGCCCAGCCTGGGAGGATGAGCGCCGTGAACTCGTCGCAGAAATGGGGGACGATCTCTCGCTTTCGACCATAATAAGAGCAATGGTCAGAACCGAGAGGTCTTGGGATGTGGGACTTTCCTTCTGCGAGGAGGTTATGTCGCAGAATGAAGCTGCGGAGATGGAGAGGGAGATATCATCTAACCTCCCAATCCGCAGCCGGAGAGTAGGACGTCGGAAGAGGGCCTGCCAGGCCCTTCTCCGTCCTAAATGAATTGATGTCTTGACGATGGACACGGTGTCAGCCGTCAATAAAATAAAGCCTCGAAAAGGTGCGCGCGGTGTATGAGCCGCGTGCCTTGTAGTGAAAAAGGGATGGTTAAACTCCAGATCCATGCTGAGAAAGGGATTTCAAAAAGGACCAGCGCTGTCAGGCTCGCGGAAGTATGCGAGAGCGTACCCGTGATCCTGACCGACGGTAGAGGAGAGAGGAGAGAGTGTAGAGGAGTACATCCGTGGTGGTTTTAGCCGGTAGGAGTCCAGCATAGCCAATAGTATTCATGACATCCATGAGGACTTCCTTACGTAAAAAAGGGGCAAAACGAGTAGGTACTCATTTTGCCCTACCCATTTTGCCTTTTAGCTAGAAGTTTACATTATTCGAAAAATAACCTTCAAATATTAACTCTAAATCCGTGTGTTGAGTATGAAAATATACTCGAATAAGTTTATTTCGATACTGAATTAACACTATTAGACAGACATTTAAGCAAAAGCAAAAATCAATGTGAACTCATCTTGCAATTTTTTATCGAAACAGACGAAAAAATATTTTTGGTCACTGCGCAGGTGTTTCTACTAGCTTCGTTTTTTAGTGACTGCCTCAGATGGAGCGGGGTGTGGAGCGACTGTTGCACTGTTCGCAGCGAGTCCAGCGTTCAATCTGACGATGTCGCATTGCCTACCCTTTTTAGGCTGGGTACCCGTCTTGGGCTTACTTCCCCTATATTCTATTTATATTATTTATGTAAGGATAATATAAATATTACATCGAACTACATAGAAAGTAATTAAGTTAGTTCCTGTCGACTTCATCGACGCCTTTTACAATAAGAAGAACAAAAATTCAAATTTTAGAACGTAATGACGCATTTTTGCCAACACTAACAGTATCAGTAATCTTCGTAGATACGTAGTTAAATTCTCTCCATCCGGCCGAGGGCTGACCAAAGGCCATCAAGTTTCTGGTCCACTGAACTGAAAATTATTATTATGATCCGATAATACATTACACCTGCGGGATAGATAGGTATTTACCTATCAGGAAATTAAGGTGTACTGTACATGACTAATACTGTACAAGACTTGAACACATTTTACGGTAGGTACCTACCTAAATGGTAATGGCAAACGTTCCCATCCATTGTAAGTCGTTCGGTCAATTTAATCCTTACGGCGTGTACTCGTGCATGTTACTACGCTAGTAAGCTTACCCTAACCTTCTATCTAAAATCAACCACAAAGTGTTATTTCGGTCACAGTGTCGGAAATCCAGAAATAATGCATTGGTGATTGCTATGATGTCCATGGACGACGGTGGTCATTTAACACCAGTAAACTTTGAAAAAAAAGATTAATGTGTTTTGTTTGCAAAATTACCTACAGCCTTTTTGCCCAGCAACGCATCCCGCTTCTGATATTGCAAATGTCCATATATAGTGCTGGCCACTTACAATTAAACTGACCACCTGCTCGTTTGCCACCTTGTAACTTAAAAACTTGCTTCAGCTTAGAGAATATATAAGTCTGTCAACCTAAACAAAACACTGCCGATTTAAAAACTTAGAAGGGCGGTCTAGGGCAACCATGCGTAAACAACAGTCGTACTTACTGTTTGATTGACAGTTGGTGCCGTCCAATGGCAAAAGCGCTAACTGACGAGCCACGTCAATCAAGCGCCACCCAACCTTGCCAAGTAAAGCATGCGTTTCTCTAAACAGTTTTAGTACTTATTACTTTAAGCATAAGAGTCAACCGAAATGCCCTAATTATAATACGCGTACACACGAGCCCCAAGCACGGAATCGTCACGCGAACGCGATCGCCCCATTATTCGCCGCCCTTTTGTAATTTGAATTTCGAATTCCAATTCGTATTTGTGGTAAAATAAAAAGAACTGTTTCGACACAATGGCGTCAAGGGCGGTACTCTGACATGCGATCAAGTTATTACATTAAAGGAAAGCGCACCCGCGAGCCGCTCACAACCCTGTTATTTAATGATTCCAGGAATACTATACATTAATATCAAACAGCATTTAATAACGCGATGATATAAAGTGTAACTACCAGGTACACAACTTTAATGCCTAGGGAGCAACTGTTCCATTATTCCTAACTATGAAATTCAAAAATATATCCTACTTACAGCAATACGGCAGAAAATTACCCTCAGTACTATGAAATAAGAGGTTTCAATAAAGCTAATAGTGAATTTATTCTGTTTCAGAAAATGGTCTACCTCGGAGACTACGCACAGCTTACACGAACACCCAGTTGCTGGAGTTAGAGAAAGAGTTCCATTTCAACAAATACTTATGTCGACCGCGGAGGATTGAAATCGCTGCCTCCCTGGACCTTACAGAGAGACAGGTAAATAACCTTGTATTGTTATAAATTACCTACTAGGAAATCGCCCTTGCTTCACTTCGGTTAAAATAGTAAAAAAAATATAGCCTACCTCACCCGGGGATAGTGTAGCTTCCCAACAGTGAAAGAATTTTTCAAATCGGTTCGGTAGTTTCGGAGCCTATTCAATGCAAACAAACAATCAAATCTTTCCTCCTTATAATATTAGTATAGATATCATACCTAATAATTATAAATGTTTAGATGATTTAGCATTGTAAATTTTTCAGTTTTATAGGAATTCTAAACATGCTTTATGGTATCGCATGGATCGTATTTACGAACGTTTCTTTTTAGCTGACATCAAGCAAAATAATTATTAATGTTCAAATATTTACAGTTACATTAGGTACACTGAAAACCACATACATAATTTTATATAATCTTATTTTCAGGTGAAGGTGTGGTTTCAAAACAGACGCATGAAACATAAAAGACAAACCTTAAGTAAAAGTGAAGATGGAGACGACAAGGACTCTACGACTTCAGAAGGCGGAAAAAGCAAAACTGGGCTCGACAAATTTCTCGACGATGACGGGCCATTGTCTGGCAAAAAGAGTTGCCAAGGATGTGAGCTACCTCCAGGCGCCTTGTGTTCTCCGACTGAGGACTTACCAGAGCTTTCCTCACGCACCAGGAATAATAACACTCCGAGTGCTACAAACAATAACAGCTTTGCAAGTGACGGCGCATCGAGTGTAGCTTCTTCATCATCACTAGACAAACTAGCTGAAGATGATTCCCGAGATGAACATTTAACTACCAATGCGGTAGTTGTAGCACCAAGAAGCTTGGCGAAGAGGATCAAGCAGGAGTCGAGAAAGCGTTCGCCGTCTTTAGACGCCAATGGTTGTAAGGTTTCACCATCCTCGTCCAAGGACGGCCTGGTCGTAGTACCTGGATTGCCCGACGGTGGTAAATTTTCCTCGGTCAATCTGACACCGTCCTCTACTCCAGGCACGCCTTCAAGCTTACATCAAAGCCCACTCGGTCACTATCCCCGACCTTCACCGCCCAACGCGTCAGCGAGTCAACCTCATACTCAAACAGTACCAAATGCCATGCCTCCCTATGTTATTAGAGGTAATGCACCTCCAGGTCAATTCGTACCCCACCCCGACTTCCGAATGGATTCCAAGCAGTTTGTTGGCAAACTGACACAGTATCAACAAAGCAATAGGCCGTACGAAACTTATGGACAAACTATACAAGGCGCGGATCAACATGCCTACGTTCGAAATCAACACACAAGACAGCAAGATGGGTCCCCGTCTGCAAGAACAGTGAATGGCTCCAGACAAGCTTATCCACATGAAATGTACCAGAATTACGGTTATTCCGCTTACGGAAAAGACCAAGCGGGTTATGGTCACCCCGGGTATGAGCAACCTCAAGGATATCCTGGAGAACACATGGCGTACCCTAACAGCCACTACGGATACCATTACCATGAGAGTGGACAGCACGACCACGCACATGGATATTACGGTGGTGAAAACCAAAAGAATGCTCACGGTAATGAGTATGGGAAGAGTGCTTACTACGACCCGTCTGCGTATGGAGGGCCACAGAGTGGATCAACGACGGCGCCGGTGTACGGCCCGAGCGCGCAGGGGCCAGTGACCGGGGAGTCCTACAGCGCCAGTGAGTGTGCAGATGGCTACGGCTCCTTCCAGCAGTTCTACGAGGCAACGCACGCCGCTCCAGCTACCGGCGACAACTCCAACTCATCGTCTGATTTCCATTTCCTTAGCAACCTCGCAAACGACTTTGCACCGGAGTACTACACCATTTGAGATAAGGACTTCGCCGAGCAGGCGAATAATCTGTTCGTGTAATGTTCAGCCTTAGAACATTCGTGACATGTATAAAAACTTATGAACTCACAAATCCAATAAAGGTTGCGGTGTCGAAGTGTGATATATTGCCAGAGGCGATAAATTTCACATTCGTATGTTATCACGTTTTTATTATTTGTACGATTTACATAAGTTATATAAATGTAATAGTTAAAATTAAGAAATTATGTAACAAAATGTAAATATCTACTTCTAGCTTATACTTTTCGTAGAATAAAACAAATGATTTTACTAATAAATACATAAGAATGGATTAGGTGCTCTTTAAACTTTGGCCACGAAACTAATGAGTAACGTTTAACTGGCACATATTGTTGTACCTAAGTATCATGATAATCGTGCAATTACATTGTATTGTTATCTTTATAAATACTTGTCATATTATTGTAATAAAAGATTGTATGACCAAAGTACGTGATGGTCACAGTGGATCTCCAAGACATTGCTCTCAAATAGCATATTTATCTGGCTTAAAACGTTTACATTTTTTATAATACGTACCTGCAGTTATTAAATAATAGCTACTGTAAATTTCGTAATTTCGTGTTTCGCCCCCTATTTATATGTAAACACCTTCTCACGTGTTCATAAAAAAATACATAAATATTAACATTTCATTTCAAATTATTAGAAATGGTTAACAAAATTAAGGAATAGTCGTTGCCTTATTTAGTTAATATTGTTTTGTGAGTATTAAGACATAATGTAGATAATTAAACAATAAGATAGTTTAATAAGCGACTACATGTAGATACCAGCGCTATCATTTTGGCCTATAAAATAAAATAATTTGGTGTCGCATGTTAATATTTTTTACCTAACCTACCCTTCCTTTTAAATTTTGTTAGAATTTTCACCGTCTAGTCAGCAATACTTACCTATTTTTATTCCAAAACAAGGTTCCATCTTATGGTAAGTGTTCACCGTCGACAGGTTGGTAGAGATACTAAATTGGATCAGTGAGCCATAGCATTATCCAGGTACCTACCTACCTACCTAACGCTTAAAAAACCTACGCCGTACCATGATCCATGTATCTGGGTCGAATCTCGGTGGTCCCTCCATCTAAGGGGACAAATCAGTGGAGGAATTCTACGATTCTTCCGGCGCGGCGCCACGATTTGAAGGTGGATTCTTATAAAATACGATGAAAATTAAGAATAAAAATTTTCGATATCTCGCTGAATTTTCGAGATATTGATACTCTAAAATCGAAATGTAAGTAGATATTGAATGTATGTATAAATATTAGCGAAAAAAGATGAATGGCAAAGGGGATCACGGGGTCAATAAATGGGCCCGTTAAGGGGAAGGGGGGCCAAGCCCCCCGCAATGAAAAAAGCTATAGGAATCCAAAACGGAATGGGTTAAGTAAGGTTCGTATAATTAGGGTTCCGAAATAAAATCGGAACTCTTACGGCCTCATCCAATGAACTACTTAATATACTAACGTGTTCACTGGCCTTATCACACTGACGGTTTCCGAGCGGATTCAAAGCGGAACGGGTGTGCAGCGAATACGCCGCGCGTTCGCGGCGAAGACGTCGCGGACACACGGCGAATTCGCCGCGGACATCAGTTTGTGTGCGTTCAGAGAGCGTAATGTACATTGCAATCACGCCACGCACAAGCGTCGAAAGCGCTGTGTATTCGCTTCACGTGCGCGACGTCTTCGCCGCGGACGCGCGGCGTGTTCGCTGCGCACCCGTTCCGCTTTGAATCCGCTCGGAAACCGTCGTCAGTGTGATAAGGCCCTTAAGTTTCGTCATGTCGTCCATCCGTCTGTCCGTCTGTCTGCCCGAAGCAAAGCACCGAGACCCTTACAGCTTTAGCATGGATATACATAATATTTATTAAAACTCCAGAATCCTAGAATAAAATATTGAAAAACGTTTTTTTCAGCGTACCTCCCCTAGAACCCTGCTTCGCAGAGTTCCTTTTTCAGAGTTTCCTCTAACAAGTCTATGTAGTAAAAGACCAAGATTGAATTAAAATATTCACATTTTAGTTTTACTTTCAAAATTACTTTATTAAAATTTATGTTTTGCACGTTTAAAAAAAACTAGGTATATCATACAAAACAATAGGTTATGCAATCTCATGTGGGAGGAAAAGTATTAAAACGAAACAAATAAGCAGCTTATGAAAGACAAAAATAATCCATTCAATAAAAAAAAATGTCGAGACATTATTTTTTGTCTAATTCAGTATGAACTTGCCTAAATTATAAAGTATGATATGATGCAAGTTTTGAAATGAACATATCCACCTAATCCACCCTGTTAAAGAAATCTTTTGTATACAATGCAATAAACACAGGTATTTGACATTTGAGTAATTCAGACTTATTTGCTGTTAAACTGAAACATATTTGATTAAAATGAAACATGTTTGATTTATATTAAACATTAAATAAATTGTGTACAAGGTAGAAGACATTGGAATATTCAGAATTCACTGGTTTAGAATGAATGTATGTTTTTATATCGCTAAGATTTTTAATATGTTGGAATTTTTTAGATGTGCTTTTAAAGAGCACAAATACTTTAGACCTGTTATAAAAACATGTCTGCAAACCAGATATTAAAGTACCCTGAGGCATACATACATATCCTTGTTATTTTCAAATAGAAAAGATTAAACAAATAATACAACTTGACTTACAAAAAGTTATACTCATAGAGTTATCAAAATTTTAAACTTGATTGCTTTTTTTTAATTGGAGTGATAGTTTCCCAGGACACATTAATGTTTCCGATTAAAAATCAATACCATTCCAAAAAACAAATGTCTGCAAAATGAAAAGGGTAAGTAGTATTAAAGATGTATTAAGTTAAGCAAGCAACCAAACAATAAATAGTCAATAAATAAGATGTTATGATGCAGAAGCCTTCTGTGCTTGAGTTTGGGCTTGAATCTTCATTTCCATCATCATACACACTGCTTCTCGCACTTTTGTTTTTTCTATTCCCATCACTTGAAGCTTTTCCATTTGTTCCGTTACAAACTGTACTTTCCTTTTAAAGTAATCCTTAGCTCCTTCAATATCCTGTTACAAAATTTAAATATTATATTAGATATTGAAAAGCTAAAGCAGCCTTACTCAACAAATATATTTTGAAATGAAAGCAGTCCAGTCACAGTACACACCAAATTTTCCAAATCACAATAATCCATGTCAAAATTGCTTTGACCTTTTGATTATTACTTTCATAGATATACATAGAGGCAGCAAGGTTCTTCCTCTCAAAAAGCAGAGCCAATATAATGGTAGTACGTTATACATAAGTAAATAGATGATCCACAAATATGAAGTTTAGTACTTACTTTCTGTGCATAATATCCAGTGCCAATATCAATTATTACACTGTCTGTATCTGTTAATGTACCCGGTACATACATAGATCCAGTGAGAGGAACTAGAATTGTTTTGCCCTTCGTCTTAGGTGTGATCTTCTCTACGCTCTCACCTGAATCCACGAATTTACCTTGAGCTATTTTCAATGTTTGTAACGAATCTTGAAATACATTTAATTCCTGAAAAAATAAACATAATTACTATCCCTCCTTTAGGTGTAAAAAATCGTATATAATTATTTAAATGAACAAAAACTATTCACTTGATCCAATTGCTGCTTTAACTGAGATAAATTGTGCAAACTTAATTTAGAGAGATCGATTTGCTGCATTCCTGGTCCTGGTGCAGTTGAAAAGGACGCCATTTTCAATAAATTCTCGTTATTTGATAACAACTGTACTTAGAAAAATTATTAGACCCTTTTTTGAACTTCTGAACAATTAATATAACCTCAATCTCAACTCAATCTTGTCTCGACGCCCTATTTCATTTTCACTCACAGACAGACCACAGAGTACTTAATTTAATTCACAGGCTACCTACGTCAATGTCGTCAATAATGACATAAATTGAGAAATTCAATCAAATGACCATGACAGCGATGACATGACATTGACCATGGATATATTACTCTAACTGGATAAATAACTTTGTAGAGATACCTGAGGACTGATAACGTCATAACCGAAGGACCATTTTCTTATTGCGTCCATGTTATTTATAGTCCCAGGATATATAATTCTATTGTGATTATTTTATTTTTTATAAACAACGCATTTTAAGCAACAGAAACAAAAACGACGACCACAGTCTTCACAAATCCCCGATGACCGTAATCACCACATTGAAAAATTGCATTAACTTTTTGGCGTAGTGTTGCAAACTACCACACAATTACGTTACTTATAATATTCATGTTAGATGTTTTTATATCATTATAAAAAATCATAATCGAATGATATATCTTGGGACTGTAGATAACATGGACACAATAGAAAAATGGTCCTTCGGTCATGCAGTCATCCATCCACAGGTACCTCTACAACGTTACTTATCCAGTTAGAGTAATACATCCATGACCTAACTAATCTGTGGTTGACATTGTTTTTTTTTTTTTGTTTCCCCTCACGGGAGGGAGGCAGAGAATGCATTTACGCATACCAGCAGAGCCGTCTCTGGTGGTTAACATTGTTGAAATGTTGACACAGCGCTGCATCAGCGCTGTCCCGATTTGCGGGGATTTGATGGTTAGCGTGGGGAATGCGCAGGGAATCACAAAAATCAGGGAATTTCGGGGAATGACCATACGTCCCACGAGAACATAAAAAAACATAAACGTGTACTTAATTATGTACGCGCATGAGAAGTTATACCTACTTCTTTGGCATGAAAAAAAAATTCAAAAAAAACAATGTTAAAAAAACATTGTTCAAAATACAATATTCAAAAACAGCAATATTAAAAATAAAAATTAATTAACATTTTGAAATAATTTAATTTACGAATCTCTATAGCCAAACTATATGTGTTAAGCGCCATCTGTGATTAATTTTGTAGTGTATTCTAATATTACTTTGCTACGTACCGTAATAGTTCTCGTAATAGAACATAGATGGTGTTTTTACAAGTATTAATATTAGAAAATAATTACGATACGTGTGTAAAGTTATTTTCTGTACGAATTTCTGGATTCGGTCTCCACGTTCAAGGCCCGCGATAGAAGCTATGCAATAGCTTAAAAAAGTATCACCGCTGTGCCGGTTGGAGTGGGGGGTGATATTTTGAAATAATTTAATTTACGAATCTCTATAGCCAAACTATATGTGTTAAGCGTATCTACATCTACATACTTGTAAAAACACCATCTATGTTCTATTACGAGAACTATTACGATACCATGCCACCTAGAACTAACTTCACGATGTAGAATTTAGGTGTCGGTGTGCGCGCGCATCGTAAAAATTCACTCTCATCATTTTTCTCTATCGCGCCAAAAGAAGTATAACTTCAAAAAGTCCCGCTTTGTATATTTTGTATATAGTTGTGGACATCAAATTCACGGCGGATGACCTTTTCTTTTTCAGTCCGAGCGCTAAACCTAAATATCTAAAATTCCATGCGCTCCCAAAATTTTTGCCAGAAGCCCAGAAGCGGAGAACTTCGGGGAATTGACAACACTGATGCGGGGAATCGAGAAATTTTTATTGGCAGCACGGTTGACAATAATTGACGTTTTCTAGATTTTTGCCATATTTTTGCACGTAGGCAATTAACTAATTTATATAGTTAATATTCATATTCGTATATTCGTTGTTCATTGCACGCCTATGATGATTGCACATAAGTCGTAGTGTACTGTGTTTATGTACTCTGTGTTTTTGCGGTTGTATTGTATCCCGACTATCCCGTTGTGTTGGAACGATACCTACATTGAACATTCATTTTTATTCATTACAATTTTTAATTATTCGACAATCTCAGCATAATCAAAGAAGAATTTAAATGTGGTTTGTGACAGTTATAAAAACCAAAGATTTTCTAATATTTTCTAGTAAATAAATAATAACCTTAAAACTATGTCGGTCAATATAATCGCATCAATCGAGGACTTCAATAACTTTGTAAAGTAAGTATATTCCTTAATAGTATACTTTTAACACTTCTTTGTTATTTAATTCTCATTTAAAACGTTCGTATTATTTTAGCCAGATAATGTAGTCTACATTAAGAAAGATTTTTATGTTAGGTTAGCAGCTCAGTCTAAACTCTTATTATAATAAAATTCATTCGATTCATTTTAGTTCTTGAATAATTCCCTTCATCAGTTTAATGGGTAATAACTTAATTATAATGATAGCTAAAAGACCCCATTTACTTGCTTTGTTTCAAACCTCATTACATAAGAAAATGGGGACCACTGCACCCACATTTAAATGAAAGCAGCTCCTACATTTTAACCTAAATAAATAAAATTAATAAATGAATAAAATAATCCGAAGACCATTTTACTATTCCCTGCAGTAGTACATTGCCTTGCTTGTTGTATCTGTTGTTGAGTAAAACCTGTGTAGCTGTCCTAAATAAATTATATATGTATACTATAAATTATATTGTTATCTTATATTTTAATCCACATTATAGTAACTGAAATATGTTGGAAGTGTTCTTTTGACCTTGTAATACACAATAGCTATCATTTGTCTGTTCAGAAGTAATAAGTATAACGGAGAACAAGACTGGTCGGGTGATGGTTCGGGAAATAATAACAACAGTGGGCGTTTACATCACTTTAGTCAGAAACTCATTTTAACACAGGTTTTACACTGGTTATAATTAAATACGCGATTAGAACTGATTGTCTTCAATTATCCGAGTAACAGCCAACAAATAATAGGGCACGACGGCCCAGTGGCCTCCCATCACCCCTTACAGCCACCCCAATGCCTCGCATAATCGTCTGATCCTGTTACTCGTCAATCTGATATCACAATACAATTCACACGTCGCGTTCCGTCTTAAAAGTAACTACGTTCTTGTCTAGGCGTCTGCTCAGCTCGAAGGCTGTATCCAGAATGTCCGTTCGTCGCTGGCAAGTTAATAGCTTTCCTCGGTTCTCCCGCCACGTCACCGCGTGACCAAATGACAGTAGTCAATTCACATAGTGTTGCCATCTTCACAATCCGAATACACCTAAGCCTGGCCCGGCTTGACGTTCCATTTTATGATCTCCGACACGGCCATCGTGACAATCTCACCGTCCTCGGTGAGGCAGCAGGGGACCATCTGGAAAAGACATAACCTTCGCAAAGTAAAAGTTTCCCACTCGGCCTCCCTGACCTCAAGCCTCAAGGCTTCATAATGAAAACACATGTAGCAGCCAGAACGGGATAATACCAAGAACTACAATCTGATAACACGATCTAACTTTACAACTAAAAGGCTTCATAGCACTCAAAGATAAGTCAGCAGTTTGTATGCAATACTCTGATCATCATCATCATCATCATCATCAACAACACCATCATCATCATGAGCCAACCGGGCTACCTCCTGTACCCAGTTCCACATCACAACAACAACAACAACTCACCGCTTCCCATCGGAAGCTCCAACAGCGACTGCTTACAGCTCCAAGCCAAACGCACGCCACGAATGACTGGAGTTGCATGCTATCTGAGCGACTTGCATACCACTTACTACTCATCAAAAACAATCAACAATCGATTCACTTGCTCTGAACATTTTACAAAATTCTTAGTGTGTTATCCCGTCTGTCTTAAAGATTCTCAAAAACAGTTCAACAAATCAGTAAAGGAATTATTATCTTTGCATGTCACTTTTAAATAACAAAAAGGTTATTTTTCGCTCACTTCGCTCACCAAATTCTCTCTGTGGCCTTCATTGCCAAAAATCGTCAAGTACACAAACTCAAGTAACCATCAAATGTCATATGTTGACATTACGTAATATCAGCACAAACTCAACAAGGAACAATTACTGTCAGTGAGCAGTAATCAAAATTAGCTACAAAAGTATCAATACAGATCACCTGCTATATCATGTCGCCATATAATCACCGACGATGCTCATCGTAAGCCATGGTACAAGGAGCCGCGATGCGCTCCCGTCACTATCAACAAAATTAAATGCAGGTAGTTGACGTCAGACTTCGTTATCTCGCATTGATGTAATTTCTCGTCATCGTTTAGATATTCACAGGTTACATGTCCATACAACTGTCATCGTCATTTAGTTTATCTGAAACACACACAAAAACAAAAGACAAAAACACGAAATGTCTAATTGTTATTTTTTTTGAACTGAGGGCAGACGATAATTAAAGAATATCAAGATGTTTGAAAATTGAATATTCTTGATAAACGATTTGTAGTTTACGCAAACCACCATTCTTATCAGTTCTTTCTAATCAGTCTTATTTTAAGGAAACTCGAAGCACAATAGTTTTTACAAACACAAAACACACAAATTCATGAAATCTTAACTTTGAACATTCTGTCAGGTGGTTTTTGACAGTTCAAGATGACGGCACCATTTACACTGCTTGACTTCCAGTGTATACCTACTACACAAAAACACTATCGAATTATCCAATCTTGTTAAGTGTGACGTATTGCCAGTGATGTCTCTCGGTGACACTGGCTGTCAAGCGAGACGTATGTCACTGGTAACACGGAGATCGTCTCTGCATGTTAACTTGTAAACTGAGTGTTATTATTTAAATAGAATCCTTAGTTTCGCGATATATATAATATCTAAACGCCACACATGGCGACGAGGATAAAAAAAAAAAATAGAAGGAAAATCGGTGGCTTTCAGATCTTTCGCGGGGAAACCGCATCTACGCGTGGTGCCAATATTAACCTAAAAATTCCATAAATGGATAATAATTAATCTCAGAATAAGTACTATTCTGAACAAGTGAGTAGTGATCCAATATCGAAGAATTGCTTAAAAACAAACGATAGCACAACTCCTTACCTATGGAACATGTATATTCTACGCCTGAATCGTGGTAAGTAAAAATACCTTTGAAATGTGAAATTGTCAATCGAAAAGATAAATGAATATTACTCATGCTACAACCAGTACAACCATACAGGTACAACCAGTACCTGTTTACCTGGTAAATTTATCAAATGACATCTTCAATTGTGAGGTAAGGTCACACTGGAATCATATTAATTATTTTTATTGATTTACCGAAAAAATTGTGAGATATTGCTACTGAAAAACAAAAACTTCATAAATAAGGGAACACGTCTCTGAGAAAAGAAACAAAGATTCAACAAAAGTATAATCTATGTAATTGAATAACTTCAGTACGAGTGATTTAACATAATCAGTCCTCGTATTGTAGGAAATATGGAAATATTACCTGTCACTCTCCTATCATATATAAATCATCAGGTATGACATAGGTTTCCAGGGAAACTACATACTTATTACACATTGATAATAATCTGCAAAGATAAATAAAGTGAGACGGTGGTATTTATTGTTATTATGTATTTGTCAGCAAATCTATTGGTGTTCAACTAACACATATTTAAACAAAGTTTACCTGCAAGGTTAAACAAATAATAATACTGACTTCATAAATATAACTGGACATGTGTTGGTATTATTATTAATAGCACAATTTAAAATAAAATTTTACAGTGTTATAAATAGTCTCCTTATTTATTATTCTCCATTCAAATGAATGTTGTATGTCATGGTGACTTCTGAACCTTGTTAAAAAGGAATATTTTGCAGTGTTAGAATTGTACTGCTAGAATATGATTAATTTTTGGATCACAGACTGTTAGTGACATAATATGAAAAATTTAACTATGTATATAAAATAGAACATTAAAATTATGGTGATATGTTAGCAAGCAACATATCTACTTGTACTGATCGACAAGAAACAAAATTCATAATTCATGAATAAATAGTAACAATATAATATGTAGGTACATAACAACATCTATTGGAAAAGCAGTCACCACAATACAAGAGCTGATTTATGACTGAAAATACATATGTTTAATTATTTATTGTTGTTGTCTCTGTATAGTCAAGATAACAAAAATAGCAGAAATAAATTGAAACATTACTGAAAACATGACATGATTGGGAATAATGAGATCCATGAACATCAGGCTTGGCAATCTTAACATTGGTAACCGAGTAACAGTTCATGTATAAGTTAACAAAATTAAGAGGGTGAATAATATTTCCCTCACTCCATAATTATGGTCATGTGACATCATTATTTTGTTATTATAACCTTAGATATCAGGTTGAAACTACGATAATGTTAATAGATGGCGTTGACCAACTTTGTGGATCACGCTAGCGACTGTATGTTGTATTTTCCATAAATAAATCTATGATTGCAGTATTATTGGAAAATTGTGACAAATAAACTTTTTATGATTTATACCTTAATTGAAAAAAAAATGGAAATGGTTGATTGAACCTATTTGAATATTTTTATATTTAAATATTTGGGATGGTTCAAAGATGGTTGTTACACAAAAATAGGTCTGGACTAGTAAAGTTCTGGACTTGCTAATGTGGAGTATCTAGTGTTCACACACACACTACTGAATGTAATTGCTAAACTGTAGAAGTGTTGGAGCGCTCAAATAGAGGAAGCTATCAGTGTAATGTGTATTAGACATGGGCGGTAAAAACTATAAATAGTTTCAAAAAACTATTTATTTGTATAATACCACAAATACGGTATCAGGTGCTACAAAAACTGTTTATTGAGAGAAACCATTTATTCGTGAATACAAGGTATTGCGCGGTAACGTATGAAAACGTGGTATAAACTATAAACAGTTTCAATATTTCAATAAACCTTTACTGGTATAATACCACAAATATATTATCAGGTGCCACAATAACTGTTTATTAAGAGAAACCATTTATTCGTGAATACAAGGTATTGCGAGGTCAGGTATTCCGTCTAATGTGTATTATGATAAATACATATTAAGTGATGAGTGTATGATGCACACTCTCGATATATAAAATTTGAGATCTTGAGTACCCGATGTGGAACACTAAGGGTCCAGCTAAACTGTTAAAGATGTTGGGATCCTGAAATAGCTAAAACTTAAAAGTAAGGCATGGAGTACACTACCCAACTGAGAATCCTAAGAGTTATTAAATGTAGTGAACATAATATACCTACTAAAGGGAAAGTGAAATACATAATTGGAATTTAAACAGAGCAACGTCTGTTGGGTGATACGATACCAGTTTCAAATATGTTTGGGACTAAAAAAAAAAAAAAAAATCAATAATGTGTGAGATATTCCTGTTACCGTGTTGGTAGTGAGCTTCCCTGTGAAGCAAGCGGTACCGACTTAGATTACCGGTGGAAGCAAATATCACAGCAACCATGTCAGACCAAGTTATGATTTGCCTGTTTCTTTGTCAGCTGATATTGGAATTAAATTATAGAGTACAGGAAGTATTACCAAATGATAAACACATCAATGACAAAAGACTGACACTGACTGAGCAGTGACAAAAGACTGTTTGAATGTTTGTATTACCATCGCGCTGGAGGTTATGCGGATGGAGAGGAGACTTGGCTCACAGACAGACGCTGTCTTGGGGTATTACATTATCCTGGAATAATTCCCTTGGGATGTATTGAACTAAAAATATATATTTGGTAAAGCAAATTAATCTATGAATATATAATGTCATTGATACTCCTAGCAAATCTGAATTTGTTAATACAAAAAATGGAGTCATGAGTAGTAGTCCACTAAAAATGGGCGGTGCTAACAAAACGCCTCTGTTGTAGTTGAGGCCAGTAGTAGTCCACTAAAAATGGACGGTGCTAACAAAACGCCTCTGTTGTAGTTGAGGCCAGTAGTAGACAACATTGGTTGTCGGTACTAACAATAATGTCTGCCATCACAGACAAGTAGTAGACAACCCTGTCAGTCAGGTAATAATGAGGATGTCTATTATTGTAGATGTAACTATTAGATTGACTCGGTTGGTCGGTACTAACAAGAATTTCTGCCATCAAAGACAAGTAGTAGACAACATTGGTTGTCGGTACTAACAAGAATGTCTGCCATAAAGACAAGTAGTAGACAACCCTGTCAGTTAGGTAATAATGAGGATGTCTATTATTGTAGATGTAACTATTAGATTGACTCGGTTGGTCGGTACTAACAAGAATTTCTGCCATCAAAGACAAGTAGTAGACAACATTGGTTGTCGGTACTAACAAGAATGTCTGCCATCAAAGACAAGTAATAGACAACATTGGTTGGTCGGCACTAACAAGAATGTCTGCCATAAAGACAAGTAGTAGACAACATGGTCAGTCAGGTAATAATGAGGATGTCTATTATTGTAGATGTAACTATTAGATTGACTCGGTTGATCGGTACTAACAACAAGGCCTATTAATAAAGAGCTAAATAGTAGTAAACTGACACCTTTAATGGTAATAAAAATTATAGTACATCAAGACAACAAGAACAGAGAATCTGGAAGAAGTGATAGAGAAATCGATATTTTGAACTGGAACCATTAATTTATTGACAGCGGTCAAAAGTGAGGCCTCCGGAACCCACTACAGACTATAACACTATTTGTTTACAGATAAAGATACTGCAAACACTAACTTTAGCCTACGCTTGAAAAAGTGAGGCACCGGCGCGGCGACGCCGATGATTTACGATGGAAGAGGTGGGAAACGAGGTCTATAATTTCATATAAATCGCAAAGGGCACTGGCCCTGAAAATAATTATTTTTGTTTCAGTATGTTCAGTTCAGATAATAACGAATTAATTATATTAATGTACACAGCTCTAATTTTGGAAGAAGGAAAGTCTATAATTTCATTTAAATCGCAAAGGGCACTGGCCCTGAAAATAATTATTTTTGTTTTAGTATGTTCAGTTTCAGATAATAACGAATTAATTACATTTATGTACACATTTGGAAGCATGAAAATGATGTCCAGGAACGAAACAAAATATGTACATGAGAAGTACTAAATATCTCAATACCGTTAAATAAAAAAATCGATTTTTATTGGAGGAGTTCTAATCGATGAAATGGCTACCTACAATGATGATCCTAATTCACGAAGAATGCGACGACTAAATTATTAAAGGATTATGATATTTTACTTTTTTCTGTCACAGTTGTTCCATGTGTAACTTATTTCCTTTTCCACAGTAAAATCAGCCTGAATGATATTGGTTATGTAATCTGTTAACTCTATAAACAATAAACGTGAGAGTTAAGATGAATCGCTTCACTACCGTCAAGGAAACAAAAGATTCATGAAGTAATGCCTTGCCTTGTCAATGTTTACTTATCAACAATTATCAGATGAGCATCACTGACATGCATGTGTCGAAGATCAGATGGTGAATAAAGTGGTAATGGTATATCAACGTTGCTTTAGACGTTGGTAATAGCAGGCCTAGCGCACTCCGCCTTTTGGCTATGTCGTTACAAGTACATGCCGCGTTCGGCATGTCTGGCTAATGCAGAAAATTCATAATGGCTGTCATACGTTCGTAATCTATGACACATATTAAATAAAACACATAATGTCTAAACTTTCAGATTAATTTTATTCTTAAAAAAAAAGACAACCCTGACATTGCCAGAGAAGATAAGCGATAGTTTAGAAAGGAAGGCAACTCATTACGCGTTTTGATTAACGTTGTGCGACCTGAATTACACTTTGTTGCGATGGAGCTAGAGTCGCTATTTGGAATGATTTTGTGGAGTTCACCTTCTGTACTTATTATAAAATACTATTATTACTTCTGTGTAATAGTATTAACAACAGTATACCTTAATAATGATTTTACATTTTCAGGTCCACATTTTCTTAAGGTTTTAAAAATGACTTGGAATATATAAAAAAATATATATATAATTATAAAAAAAAACTGAACCCTAACTACGGATGCTAATACTAATTGTCAGTAGACAAAACATGTTATGCGTCAGATTAGCACCGAATTAGGAAATATTTTCTCGTTTGTGATTTCAACTGTTTCAGGTCTACTCCAATGCGGAATATAATAAAATAATGTTACCTCGAGTCACCTATGCTCACATGAAGTGTCAATGCCGAAACATATTGCAAAAAAAAAAAAAAAGGAAAGAAAAGGAGATGAGATGAGGGAACAAAGAAAAATAACAACGTCATAATGTAAACTTATAGACGAAAAGAAGTAAAGTATAAAAAGTATCCAAAATAATGTAAGAGTTCATTAATTTGCAAACTTCGCTGTTGGAATGAGAAAGTAGTTTTATTCAGCTGAACGGAATAAATAAATTCTAACGAATTAAGTAATTGATGTAAAACAAAAGTAAATTAAATAAAAAGGGAGAGGTGTGACGTATTGCCAGTGATGTCTCTCGGTGACACTGGCTGTCAAGCGAGACGTATGTCACTGGTAACACGGAGATCGTCTCTGCATGTTAACTTGTAAACTGAGTGTTATTATTTAAATAGAATCCTTAGTTTCGCGATATATATAATATCTAAACGCCACATTAAGAATAATGAAAAAATATGCCATACCAAATCGCTGTCTTATAACCTCACACCTTAATGACATTTTTCCGATCCTTTGTTATTTTACATGCTTGCCGTCCACCGTTTGTAACATCATATCTGAAAAACCTGAAATGCGGATTCTTGCAATCAAAATGGAAAGATAGTACTTTTCCCTCCAAGACACGTCTTATAAAAATTTTTTTTTTTGGTTTGTTTGGTGTGGTTTGATGTCTTGGATGCTATTACTCCCTCGGCCATCTCTGACAAATTGAACACGTCCTCGTGTTCTGTGTTCAAATACTCGTAGTAACGTACTCTGTTCCACTATTCACTTCAATCATAATTGCTTCTCGACTGAATATCGACATCTTGCGTGAGGCGAGTATCTGGGGGTAGGTTCACATATTTTCTTTGTAAAATTCCACGGTTCTCATTTACTCGCGCTTACTGTCGTTACGTTTCTCATTGCAACCAATTCATTTCAAACATCATCCGAACCACCGTCATTCTTCATTTATTTTCCGACATATGTGGGCGAAATTTCTCATCATGTGGGTCCATTCCACTTCCGATAACGGAAATTAAAGCCTGGTCGGGTGATGGTTCGGGAAATAATAACAACAGTGGGCGTTTACATCACTTTAGTCAGAAACTCATTTTAACACAGGTTTTACACTGGTTATAATTAAATACGCGATTAGAACTGATTGTCTTCAATTATCCGAGTAACAGCCAACAAATAATAGGGCACGACGGCCCAGTGGCCTCCCATCACCCCTTACAGCCACCCCAATGCCTCGCATAATCGTCTGATCCTGTTACTCGTCAATCTGATATCACAATACAATTCACACGTCGCGTTCCGTCTTAAAAGTAACTACGTTCTTGTCTAGGCGTCTGCTCAGCTCGAAGGCTGTATCCAGAATGTCCGTTCGTCGCTGGCAAGTTAATAGCTTTCCTCGGTTCTCCCGCCACGTCACCGCGTGACCAAATGACAGTAGTCAATTCACATAGTGTTGCCATCTTCACAATCCGAATACACCTAAGCCTGGCCCGGCTTGACGTTCCATTTTATGATCTCCGACAAGTAAATATATGTGCATTTTAATTTACAAACATGGACTGTTGTCATGCATTTTTTTAGTACTCATTATTAAAAAAGGCAGATGATGATTATGAAGTGAAGTAAAATTTTTTCCAAAAACCTTGATAATGTGGTGATGATGGTTGTATTGTGGTTTAACCTGGTGATGATTAGCTTAATGATAATTAGTTTATGATCAATCCATAGAGAAATTATGTGTATAGCATAGAATTCCTTAAACATCATAATGCTTAAATAAAACTAATTACTTTTCCAGAACACCTACACTCTCTACAGTACATTTTTCAGCAGATTGGGCAGCTCAATGTGGCCAAGTTACAGAAGTGCTCACAGAACTATTTAAGATTTCAGAAATATTAAACAGTGGTAGTAAATTTGGTGTATGTGATGCTGAAAAACTATCAGAAATCTCATTGAAATACAAGGTAATTTGCATTGCGCTATTCTTTTTGCTTAGTTACTTCTTACTTTATAGAAATTAAGTTTAACATTATTTGAAAGCAAAAAGACTACTTTTATATGATTATTTGCTGTTGCCCACAGCTTCGCATACGGAAATTATGTTTTACCTTATTTGTACCTCTGACAGAAGAAAATTAAAAAATGGTGAATTTATATTTAAGTACTTATATGTATTTAGTAATTTATATACTGAAACCCATAGTATAATCACAAAGGATTCATCCAGCAGGGGGTTTTGAACAATAAGCAATATTCACATTAATTTGTATTTTTTCTTGTAAACTTTGAAAGACTGAAAAATATATATTGTTTGAATTGTTGCAAGGAACATTTGTTGCAAATTTGAAGCAAATCAGTTGATGTTTTAAAAATATTCCACACAAACTTTCATCCCCTTTTCCAGGGAAACCTTTTAAATTTTCAGAGATGAAAAGTTTTCTAAAATATGACCCTGAGTATTAGTAACAACTTTACCAATTTTCATCGAAATTTGTTCAAGCGTTTTCATGTAATGCCCAGACAGACAAACAGACAGACAATAATTTGACGCCCCGGGGCATAAAATGGTAATAGAAAAGTAAATTTTTCAAGACAAGCAAAAAACGAGTTTTGTTTTATCCTAAGCAGAATAATGATTGTATATCTTTTTGTTACAAATTGTTAAAATGAATTTTTACTATGTACATATTTTACTATTTTAAAATATCCTGAGTCCCTGCCTATTCAATTTCCGCTGTTAATACACTTGTTTACTTAGACACACACACAAACATACACTCACCTACAAACACACACACACACACCACACACGTACACAAGCACACACATGCAAACTTGCACACACACGTGTAAAACATATTTCACATAATATAATCTGTCCTTGTATCACAGCTTGAAAAAGCCTACAACAGGCACCAGGCTCTCGCTAAGAAGGGTTATAGAACATTAACTGTCCTAGTAAATAAGCCTCAGGTTAAGACCTTCTTGTGAGATTGTGTCAAATAAACAATATTATTATTAAGTATCTCATAAGTTTCTTGAGTCCTAGATGTAAATGGACCCAGTACTTTGGTAGGCTTGTGTGGGGACACAGGTTAAACATGTAGAGGTCCCTTTGAGAACTTTAATAAAGTGCGTGTGTGGGACACAATGTGGATACTATCATCGATTGCACAATCTGATATACCCGAGGATATACCCCACCGTGTGCACAGCAACTAGCAACTTTATATCTACAAAAAAAAAGTGTGCGTGTGGATTGAGGGCTCTTTTTTAAAAATTACTCATATTTTTTCCAAAATCAGGAGAAATTTAGGAAAAAATTGTGAAAACATCGTGGTGAAGATAAAAAATTTGTGAAACGTATGTTAAGAAAGTTGTGGTCGATTAACTGGAACACTCAATCCGCTAACTTAAGAAATTACTGTAATCTCGTATCTCAAAATATACTTGATGTATGTTTAACATTTTTATGTGGAAAAATTGTGCAGAATTTGTGAAAGCTATTCACAATTTCTCAATTGATTTTAACGGTTTACTTGGATTTTATAAAGGTTTATTTGGAGCTCTCAATCCTCCTATGTGTGGATTGAGTGTTCCTATATTTCTCCAACTTTGGCTGAATATTTGTTTATATTTTTACTCCTATTTTACGAGTATAATTAAGACTGAATTTGTGAAACAAAAACCCTGACTTAAAACATAATATTTAGACAGTAAATGAAAAAAATATTTTGTTATCAATGTCCCGTCTGAGAGCTCCAAGTTTTAGCGTTTATTTGTTTAACCCAAGCTTTTATACAAAGGGCGAATACATCAGAAATTGTGAAAATATTGTCACTAAAGTTTAACACGATAAAATTTTTTGTGAACTCTTAATTTTAAGAATAATCCACAATATTATATTTCCAAGCGACGAAATTGTGTAGGGTGGACATAGATTTGTTGGACACATTTTTCACCTACGAATCTTACGATCGACGAGAGGTATTGATTTACAAACTCACTAAGTATATAAATGAAACTTAAAATGATTGCATATCAGCTGCATCAGCTTACAAAATAAGTATGGTCTTGGCTCAGAGTCTTGGGTAGTCAAGTTTCTATTAAGTATAACAATAAAACGATGTCACTAATGAAGATTTCGCGGTACATAAATAAAAAGTGCTTATTTAATCTTAATCCGAAGCATTTGAGTACAAGCAAATCCTCTGGAGACAAAGGAAAGGATGGAGGTTCTGATAACAAAGATTCTACTGATCAGACACCTACAGGTTGTCCTTGTGAACCTGATGATAATCCATCTGCACCAACTATGTATGATGTAAGTTGTGTTTTACTTACTGGATAGGGCCTATGCTAGAGACGGGAAAAGAGAATAAACTTAAGTTGGGCCAATGGCAGAAACCTGGAACTACCTGCGCATTGCACATTCATAAAATAAACCTTCCAAACTTACACAGGCTTAGTCTTCGTACGATAAGAAGGGTACGATTCCACCAAAATAGTGTGCAGCACATTTGTTTACAAACATTTTGTCCAAAACTCCAGCATTGCACTTTAAGCTAGTATCGAGTTTAGCTGCTGTCTCCACCGGCAAGGCTGTGCGTAACTTTTGTAAACGCACAGTGTGGCACACTTGTGCACAAACATGTTCACTGAGAAGAGATTTCTGCCTTCAGATGTTAAATATGGACGGGCAGGAAAACGTAGTGCTCTGTGCTGCAGCTTGTGTTTTATTATTTAGTTTGCTTAAAAAGAAACGAAGAATAAAAGCAAGACTGAGTTCGTGAACAACAAGCGTGTACGCGTCGATGCGAGTCCACTGCGTACATGTGTGCGCGCACAAAAGTATACAGATGTGCGTGACAATTGTTAAATGTTCGCGCACAATTTGTTACTGTATGCCCGAGTGACTCGACCAGCGTGAACATTTGTGTCGTCGTACACTGTGCATTACAGTGCCGCACAGTTCAGCACACTGGTGGAATCATGCCTTAACTACGCGTTTTTAGGGTTCTGAAGAAATAAAGAATACTGATCTCTTTATTCATTTTGAAATTTGTGTTTATAATACATTATCAAGTTATATGAAAAAGTCAAAGTCACAACCCATAACTGTCCCACTGCTGGACTCGGATCTCCTCTCACAATGCGGAGAGTAACAGACCGTAGTCTACCACGCTGGCCAAGTGTGAATTGGTAGACTTCACACACTTTGAGAACATTATGGAAAACTCGCAAGTTTCTTCACGATGTTTTCAATTATAATAAAATAAAATACTCGGTGTACATTGAATTATACGTTCTTACTAGAAACGCTCATCGCTTAAGTACATTTTACTTTCTTTTACGTATGCATGGTCACCCTATAAATTTTTTGTATGAAAAATATAATAATGTTGATTATTCTTAAAATTAAGCGTTCACAAAAAAATTAATCGTGTTAAACTTTAGTGACAACATTTTCACAATTTCTGATGTATTCGCCCTTTGTATAAAAGCTTGGGTTAAACAAATAAACGCTAAAACTTGGAGCTCTCAGACGGGACGTTGATAAGAAAGTATTTTTTTCATTTACTCTCTAATTATTTTGTTTTAAGTCAGGGTTTTTGTTTCACAAATTCAGTCTTAATTATACTCGTAAAATAGGAGTAAAAATATAAACAAATATTCAGCCAAAGTTGGAGAAATATAGGAACACTCAATCCACACATAGGAGGATTGAGAGCTCCAAATAAACCTTTATAAAATCCAAGTAAACCGTTAAAATCAATTGAGAAATTGTGAATAGCTTTCACAAATTCTGCACAATTTTTCCACATAAAAATGTTAAACATACATCAAGTATATTTTGAGATACGAGATTACAGTAATTTCTTAAGTTAGCGGATTGAGTGTTCCAGTTAATCAACCACAACTTTCTTAACATACGTTTCACAAATTTTTTATCTTAACCACGATGTTTTCACAATTTTTTCCTAAATTACTCCTTGATTTTGAAAAAATATGAGTAACTTTTAAAAAAGAGCTCTCAATCCACACGCACACAAAAAAAAATACTGGGATATTGGGATGAAATTTTGAGGGACTGGTTCATGGGTTATGGGACACTATTATTATTATATTATTATTAGTTGGTGTATAATTCATTTTGTATGTAAATTTCAGGTAGACTCAGTTCCTACCGTATTACTATTTAAAAATGGTGCGCCTATTGATAGAGTGGATGGAGCTGACATAGCACAGATTTCAGCCAAAGTAAAGGCGCACAGTATTGGCAAGGCGGTCCCGGATACCACACCCAAGCAACCCTTAGAGGAAAGACTAAAAGCACTCATCAATAAGCATAATATCATGGTTTTCATGAAGGGAACAAGAGATGCTCCGAGATGTGGATTCAGCCGGACTCTTATTCAAATCCTCAATGAAACTGGGTGGGTGGTTGGAATAAAAGTCTTGGAATATATTGCTACATTGCCATTGCCTTCCAAATAAACTAATAATTTATTATAATTTCAGAGTACAGTATGATACATTTGATATCTTGACAGATGAAGAAGTCCGTCAAGGATTGAAAGAATATTCAGATTGGCCAACATACCCACAACTCTATGTCAAGGGAGAATTGATTGGGGGACTAGATATAATTAAGGAGATGCAGGCTAATGGAGAATTAGAATCTACGCTAAATGCCTAAGTAGTTAATGCTTTTGTAAACTCAATGTGGTTGCGATTTATTTATTAAAATAAATTTTTGGGTTTGCTCAGCTCATTTTGAGTTTTTATTTTATAAAATGAAAATGTGCATTTAATCTATCACCACATATTAATTATTTTATTGAAAATTATTTAAAATCTTCCCAACAAAGTAATAAAAACAAAGAATATGTGGTAATAAATAACATTTAAAAACAATCCGAAACAATAAACATGACAAATGTTAACTGCACTAGATTAGAAACATCCACAAGCCGTGAGTGAACATTTATCCATCTCATAATATCTCTCTGCTTCGGACGGGAATTAAACCTGAACTTCTCGCTTCGCATGCAGGGTCACTAGTCACTATCGACTTGAAACGAAAATATCTTATTTTCTCTGTGATCTCAAAAGGTGAATTTAGGCATTAAGTACCCTTCATAAGAATACCAGATCCGATCCAGAATATAGTATCTTATTTATCTTAAATTAATAATAGTTGAATTTATAACAACAGTTATATAGGAATAGGAACTAGAATTTAATTTTTCCAAGTGGGTGGATTCGTATTTTCGAAAAAAATAACGCATAAAATAAACTTTCTAAGCCTACAAAAGGCATCAAAATTTAAAATCAAAAGTTATTGGGTCGCCGGTCGTAAAACAATTTATATGAAATGATATGAGCAGTATGGTAATGACTTTATTTTTTTTTTGAATTTTTTCACAAATTTTAGAAAAGTATTTAATAATGTGAAATACCTTGGAAAATAAATATATATGTATATTATTAGCTTACTAACCCTACAAAAGGCATCAATATTCGTTACATAAATCAGATTTATTGACTCATAAAACAATATTTAGGAATGGTAATGAGATAAGTAGTGTGGTAATGATTCTTTTTATTTAACGGTAATGATATTTAGTTAATGGTAATGATAAAAAGCAAATTAAATTTTATAACATATCAAACAATTATTATATGATGAGGGAGATGGAGAAGTGATGTGGGAAAGGAATAGGGAGAGTTATTAGGCGCTACAAGTTCACCGGGTCAACTAGTTTAACATTACACATTTTACTAAAGAATCACTTTAATAACATAAAATATACCTTCTAAAAATAAAATCCAAATCAAGCTGGTCGCGGGGCAGGCTTTATCGGTTCTAAGCTATGATTGGTTCGCCAATCGTACATTTGCGCAGCTATCCCCTCCACATTTCATCGCTAGACTTCCGTTTCCCGCATCGATTGTATTACCCTACTGCATTTGGAACGAAGTTCCTTATCGCGCGTTGTGAAAGGGGGCAAGACGGAAAAAAATTTTACGACACTTTTTGATTCTTACGAATGACGACACTTTTTTTGAAGTGATTCAGAGCTACTAGCGTGATTCAGAAAGTTGTACAGCGCCATCTCTGTAAAACTTTCTGAATCACTTCAAAAAACAATACTTAAATCGAAAGGAACTTCGTTCCATCCGGGTGTCCCTTGACACCTCTCATATTTTTTTTATTTATTATTTCAAGGCATAATTCTCGGAAAAAGCGGCGCGTTCGTCTGAGTATATTGATTATTAATTCTAAAACAATGAACAAATAAAGCTGGTAAGCTTTCATTTAAAGCTTTCACTATTTCACGTGGTGTAGCGGATACGTCCTCTTTTTTCATAATTATTGAAGTTTTTGGTCCCATCTTTGTTGTGACAGTTTCTCTCGTACGATTCCATTTCTGATATGTTATTTTCACATCATTTCCGAATTCTTTTACCTGAATAACTTTATTTTTACAAGATTCACACTCGCGTTTTAGACACCTATCTTCATATACTGAACAACATAAATTACTCAGTAACACTTCCGAGTTTGTTTCGTCTATTATTTGAGCTTTTTTAAGGGCTTCAAGCTTCAGGTCTATATTTTCGTGTATGATACATTTGCATGTGTATCTTCTAAATCTTAAGTCCTTTTTATCTTTATCCTTATTTTCTGTTACTTTTGTTTTTTGATATTGTGTTAACTTTCTTTTCAATAGCTTGTTTTGATGTTGAAGTTTTTTAATGACTTGCAATAGCAACTTTCTTTTCTTCTTTTCTATATATCTTATTTTTCTGATCTTTATATCACTGTTTTCCGGAGATTTAGGAAAAAATAGTGGGTCTGAGGAGCTTTCACCGATTTCATTTTTTACCTTTTCACATGCTTCAATAACTACTGTTTCAGGAATTTTAAGCATATTCTGTATCTCTTCCTTTTTTTTCTGTCTATATCTTTTGGCAGCTTCGCGCCATTTTTTTCTTTTTTCTCTTTGTTTGCGCGGTGACTCTTCATTAATACTTTTGATCTTTTTCTCATTTTTCCTTTTTATATATCTATTTCTTTCTTTGTTTTTCTCTAACTCGTATAATACAGGATCTCCTTTTATATCAGTGTATCTTCTGCGTCTCGCAATTTTTTTTTTCTCTAAAAGATCCACTGCTTTAGATTTTACTTTTCTGCCCATTATTTATTTATCTGAGTAAAAAACATAAAGCAAATTTAAAAAGTTAAGTATGTTTTTACCAATTATTTGTAGCTTAAATTTATTCTACATACCAATATCATGAAGTAGGTACTAGTTAAGAAAAGTTGGGAACAATTTGGATTTTAATTTTAAATATTAACTAATGATGCGAGCGGTCTTACTCAAATCATATTTAAGGGTAGGTACCCTACATTACGAAAGGTCAGGTAGGTAGACAGAAAATTCATTCAAATGGGATAGTTCTTAGATATTTCAAATTAAGCAAAGTAATAAAACAATAACTGGAGTAAAGGTCGTAGCCCATCTAAACGACACCGCTCCCACCCAACCAAAGTATGAGAATTCAAATATAAACTTTAAATCGTGCTCTGTAGATGCAACTATTGAGTGGCAAGGTTGCGGTTAGCTTGCTTCCCGCGCGCGGGCTGCTAATTTTTGTTGTTACTGTAAAGTGCACCTACAGAGCACGATTTTAAGTCTATATTTGAATTCTCATACTTTGGTTGGGTGGGAGCGGTGTCGTGTAGATGAGCTACGACCTTTACTCCACTCATAAGTAACATTTACTTACTACGTATTTTAAGTGCCAAGTAGTTAAGATTAAAAGTAGCGTTTAGTAAAATTAGCAAAACACGTTAGGTATGGGGGCGTCCATTAATCACGTGAGGCTTGAAAGGGGGGGAGGGGTTTGACAAATATCACGAAGGGGGAGGGGGGGTGTAGTAAGATATCACGTGTATTTATTTTTTCGTCAAACGCACGATTTTTAAAAAGAAAAGCAGCGTGTAGTGTGACTTTGACTTGCCGTTGCCAGGCAACGAACGAAGGCCTCACGCGCCGCCACGGACTGCCCGGCTCGGCATGTTTTGGATTAAAACAATGTCGAAAGTAAGTGATCTGTATAAAGACCTTTTTGCACAGTATAAGAAAGGAAAAATACACGTGATGTTGGGGGAGGGGGGGGGGGTAGTCTTAAACCTCACTACATATCACCAAGGGGGAGGGGGGGGGGGTTAAAAAATGCTAAAAAAAGGTCACGTGATTAATGGACGGCCCCTATGACAAAGCGTCGATCTGCGAAGTTGATTGAACTTTAGTAAGGGTTTTACCGAAAGCTTTAGTAAATAATGTGAGCTAGCTAAGAGGTTATTTTAGCTAGCCTACATTATTCAATCAAAATTGCTATCAAAACCTCTGATCGTCATTACCATTTACACAAAATCATTACCATTCACAAAATTAAATGGAAATTACGTTAATGGTAATGATGATTATTTATTTTTATGCAAAATTAATCATATAAATAATTTTAGTAAATATAAAAACTAAAAACACATGCCACCATTGAAAACCCTGTTCTTATGATAGATATGTATGGAGTAATAAAAGAATTGTATTATTAATACGTACTTTGATATTCAGTTAAATGGAAATGATCAAAAATCGTGACAAAAGGTTTTAGCGTCGTTGTTTTCCGTGATTAATGTTGTTTCTCCATACCAATATATATGACCACAGAGTACGTAAACACTACCACAGAACACTAGTTCACTACGTTTTACTTATGCATGATCCATGACATGCCATTGTGACATGCGGCCTGAGCATAGACAAGACTCTTTTCTGCTTGCACTCAGCCATGGATGTATTATTCTAACTAGATAAGTAATTTTGTAGAGGTACTTGAGGATGGGTGACGTCATAACCAAAGGACCTTTTTTCTATTGTGTCCATGTTATCAGTTCTATAAGTCCTAGGATATATCATTCAATTATGTTTTTTTATAATGATATAAAACAGGGACTGAATAACCCAAAAATTAAGGTTCCTTTAAATTTCGGTATGACGTCATACCGTTAAATAAGGGTTATCGAAATATTTCGGAACCCTTATTTTTTTCAATACCTGTATTATTAAGGTTGGAAATTCATAACGGTTTATTTCGGTAGAAGTACTATAAACCTTTATAAATATTTCGGTTGCAGTACCTTAACCTTTATAAAACCGATTTAAAATAAAGGTTGAGCTTTACTTCTACCTTTATAAATTCTACCTTTATTTAACCTTTATACTATTTCGGTTCCGAAAAGCCTCTACCTTTATAAAACCGATTTAAAATAAAGGTTGAGCTTTACTTCTACCTTTATAAATAAGGGTTAAGGTCTACCATCATTTAACCTTTATACTATTTCGGTACTAAAAAGCCCGCATTGTTTGTTATTAATTTTAAACCCTAACCACAGAAGAAATAATAGTACATTTATAATAATATAATAGTACAGAAGACGCACTGCGCAAAATCATTTAAACAAATAGCGACTCTAGCTCCTACGCAATAATCTTCTAATACATATACATATAAAATTTCCATGTCACAATGTTAGTTACCGTACTCCTCCGAAACGGCTTTACCGATTTTTACCAAATTTTATATGCGTATTCAGTAGGTCTGAGAATCGGCTACTATCTATTTTCCATATCCCTAAGTGATAAGGGTTGTTCACCCTTAAAATTTTTTTTTAATTTTTTGACGAAATTTTTTGTTTTTATTTTTTTATAATGTGGCATTAAAAATACATACAACCCTAAATTTTTTCTTTTTTATCACCGACCCCTATTTTTTATGGCCATTTTAGTAATTTAATCATTTTTCATCCCGCTCGATAACTGATCAATAGGGTATTCTACTATGTTTGAAAAAGTACTTCAAAATGTTGATTTTCCTAATAAAAAGCCACAAAAAAATATATTTCGGCAAAATGAACACGCTTTCTTGCCATAAAATTAAATTAAATTTTAAACCTTTTTTATTCCCGCGAAAACGCTGTCATCATTTTGGTGACGTAATAGTGGTAAAAACAACAATCGTCTATGGACGACCGGCACACGTAGCATAGCTGTTTACACTGAACTGACAGTCACAGAGTACTTTATCACTATGCTGACAGTTTCTTATTGCCTGTATGACGTCACACCGTGGCTGCTCGTGTTTTAGGTCACGTGATATAAAGATTAAAAACGACGACTTTTAATTTTAATATAATAAAATAATAATGTGCTTTTATGACTCAAAATCTAAATATTTAAGTATATTTCTACATAAATTTTAATTTTTATCAAATTTCATAATTTATTTTTCACTAACGAAAGTACCCTATTGTTAGGCGATACGAAGTTCGCCCGGTCAGCTAGTATAATATAATATGTATTCAGGTCGTACAGCTAGTATTTAAGTAAGAATTAATAACTATTCATTGATTTAGTGGTAAAACTTCGTAGTTCGTAACAAAACAGGCATATTAAAAGGTATTTCTTTGAATCGCTAGTTACGACGGCTCGTGCGTCGTCGTGAATCATAGATTAAAATGTACAGATGTTTCATAGCGAAACTATTGTAGGTATTAGAGACGGAATAAGTCTAATTGGGTTTTTATGTCGATAGGTAGATTTAACTACAATTGAAACGTTAAATTCAAATTCAAAATAATTTATTCATATAGGTATCACTGATACACTTATGCACGTCATTTTTTGGCTTTTCGGAAATGTGCTTTGTCGTGGAGGAGAAAAAAAGCCTAAAGAAACTCCTCGGCACATCTTTTAAAATAATTAAAAGTTACATAATATGGTCTTACCTACGCGGAACTGGATGCGCACTAATTTCCAGGCGTCTTTGTCAATATATTCATTTATACCATAGTATCCCTTGCCTACTTGCTGAGATTTAACATATTTCTTAAACACTTGGATAGGCAAATCACGTATTGACTTAGGTAATTTATTGAAAAAACGTACACCAAGCCCCATATAAGAACGTTGAACCTTGTTTAGGCGAAAATATGACGTCACGAAACGTCTGTTTCTAGTTAGGTGATTATGCACATCACTGTTCTGCTTGAACATGCCTATGTTGTTTTTTACAGATATAATATTACTGTAAATAAATTAAGAGGCTACTGTTAATATGCCTATTTCTTTAAAGGACCCCGCAAAATCTCTATGGGAATTGGCTCTCGGCTAAATTTGCTGAAATTTTGCACAGAGGTAGCTTTCATCATGCTGATCAAAAGTCTCAATGGACGCAACCCCCCAAAATCAAACCCAGACCCACCACTCCCCCCCAAATCTCAAAATACTCCCCAAAGCACATTGGATGAAAATCAATGCATAAGGGATATATTCATATGAAACTTCGCACAGAGGTAGCTTTCATCATGCTGATCAAAAGTCTCAATGGGTGCAATTGAGACAAAATCAAAATCTCCTCTAAATTTCAGCTAATTTAGCCGAGAGCCAATTCCCATAGAGATTTTGCGGGGTCCTTTCTCACGCAGAGAATCGCGTGATTCTAATTGCCCTTTTCTGCAAAACAAATATACCATCAATGTTAGCCACTGAGCCCCACATCAATATACCATAGGACATGAGGCTATGAAAGTATGCAAAATAAACAAGTTTAGCAGTTTCTACATCAGTAGTCTGTCTTATCTTTCTAATGGCATAAACTGCATTACTTAGCTTACTCGCGAAAGTCGTTAAATGGGTGCCCCATTGTAGTTTAAAATCTTAGGTGACACCCAAAAAAACCGTGGATTTATCCATAGTTAGAATTTCATCATTTAATTTGAGGCTTTTACTAATATTCCGTACATTAGGTAGCAAAAATTCAACACACTTGTTTTTTTTTAGCATTAAGTAGTAAATTATTTGTAGTAAACCACTGTAATAAACGAGACAGAGCGTAATCCGTATGCTACTGTGTTCGCACCCTCATTAGACAGACCTCTCACTTGATTGATTGAAAAATGTTGTTTCATTTTCCGATCTTTGATTATACTTAATTTAAAAATATATTGTATAGCCTGGAAATAACGTCATGAAAATAACAGCGCCGCCACTATGATGCATGAGGCTACCCTATATACAAGGACGATAACGGGTGTCATATAGGACATCGAGGCCGGGTTTACTCGGACCGAAAAAACCCGGGTTTTCCCGGTTCTGAGGATTACAAAAAAACCCGGGTTTGATTTGTAAAACTCGGGTTTTTCGGGTTTTTTTTTAATACTTTGGTTTTTGTTATTTATTAAGTTTAAGCCACAAAGTACCTTCGGAATTGGACGACGTAACCACCGAGGACACTTGCTGGCTAACTTTTTGGAGAAGGAAGATCTCTTTATGATGAACTCCTTCTTCAGAAAGAAGCCTCAACGCAAGTGGACTTGGATAAGTCCTGATGGTTCCACAAAAAGCGAGATAGACTTCATTCTGTCACACAAACGGCACATATTTAATGATGTCTTTGTGATCAGCAGGTTCAAAACCGGAAGCGATCACCGTCTTGTAAGAGGCACATTAAATATCGACGTGAAGCTGGAACGGTCACGCCTGAGGCCTAATGAAGTCAATGCTTCGCCCAAAACCTGTCCAAATCCAGGGATCTGAAAACTTTGCCGGCCTAGAATCATGCACGTCGGTGGAGGAGTTTAACACCAGAATGGTAGCAACTGTCCATGAGGTAGGGTCGAAGTATTTTAAGACCCACCCCAGTGGTAAATCTCAAGACAAACTCTCGGTCTTATGAGAGATCACGAGAACTATGTGTGCAGTCTTCAACTTCTATGGAGGAATACCAACGGCTCAATGAACAGATCTCCAAGTGCAGGCGACGCGATTTGCGCAAACACAACGCAAATCGTGTAAAAAACATAATAGAGCGAAACTAGGGCTCCAAAGTGTTCGCCAGAGATCTGTCTATTGAGCAAAGTCAACTCACGAGGTTGAAGACCGTTTATAAACTGTTTTCGAGGGTGCTCACAAATCGCATTGCACGCAGGCTTGACGACTTCCAGCCTCCCGAACAAGCAGGATTCCGGAAAGGCTACAGCACTATAGACCACATACACACACTGCGGCAGATTATACAGAAGACCGAGGAGAATAACCTGCCGTTATGTTTCGCCTATGTGGACCATGAGAAAGCCTTTGATTCTATCGAGACCTGGGCAGTACTAAATTCTCTTCAACGGTGCCGGATCGACTACCGGTATATCGAGGTGTTGAAGTATTTGTACTCATCAGCCACCATGTCCGTCAAAATACACGACATAGCCCCGAACCCCATCCAATTGCAGAGAGGTGTCAGGCAAGGGGACGTTATATCCCCAAAACTGTTCACCGCTGCGATGGAAGATGTGTTCAAGCTGATGGAGTGGAAACGACGTGGCATTAACATCAATGGCGAATACATCACACACCTGCGATATGCCGATGATATAGTCATCCTGGCAGGATCCCTGGAGGAACTAGGTACAATGCTCGGGGACTTGAACAGCGCCTCACAACGGCCCACCCGTTAAGATGAACATGGACAAGACGAAAATCATGTCGAATATCCATGTTACACCCATATCGGTTGTTGTTGACGGCGCTGCTCTCGAAGTTGTAGACGAATACAATTACCTGGGACAAGTGATCCAGATGGTTAAGTCCAACTTCAAGAAAGAAGTCACTCGTAGAATCCAACTCGGATGGGCTGCGTTCGGGAAACTGCGTCATATCTTGTCGTTCAAAACACTACCTCAGTGCCTGAAGTCGAAGGTGTTCGAGCAGTGTGTGTTGCCAGTGATGACATACGGATCCGAGACGTAGTGCTTCACTATTGGCCTAATCCACAACCTCAGAGTAGCGCAGCGGGCTATGGAGAGGGCTATGCTCGGTATTTCTCTACGTGATCACATCAGAAACGAGGAGATCCGTAGACGAACAAGGGTAACCGACATAGTGACAATGGGCTGGCCACATAGTGCGAAGGACCGATAACCGTTGGGGAAGAAAGGTCCTCGAATGGCGCCCGCGTTTCGGAAAACGGAGTACAGGACGCCCCCCGACAAGATGGACCGACGACCTGAAGAAGACAGCGGGCATCCGCTGGATTCAGAAGGCTCAGGACCGGTCAGAGTAGCGCAAGTTAGGGAAGGCCTATGTCCAGCAGTGGACCTCCAAGGGCTAATGGATGTATGGATGGATGGAGATTACTTACTAAGTTTTAAGATATTCTGAAGAAAAAATAAATCCTTATCACTTTTTTAAACATTAAAACTTTTTTTGTAATTTGTAAAGTACTGTTTCATTTATTTAAATTCTTCCTCAACCTTTATAATTTGTACTCATTGTAGGAATTCGATATATAAACGCAGATTAGCGTATTTAAAAAAAATACAATAAAAAGATCGAAATGCTCGAAAAACCGGTCTACCCGGGTTTTGATTACTCTTAGACCCGAAAACCCAGGTTTTCAAAATTGAACCGAGTTTCGATGCCCTAGTGTCATACTTTGATTTTATTTACAAATACGTATTAAAGTATAATGTCATAGAACAGACATCTCGAACAAAATATGTGTCTCACCCGGGAGGTTCGATTTTCAAAATTGAGCCCCGGCTTTCCTTTCAGAATCGAATAAATCCATTGAATATTGAAGCCACGTGGCGCCAATGCATTGGGAGTTGGGACATACATGGTGTTCGCGGTGTCGGTTCTATACGCTAGTAATAATCAATGCTTTATATTATCTGGATTATCACATTGATATTCGCCCCCGTGGCATCGCCCGCATGTAATTTACAGTAGAAATATAGAAAATAAATATTAAAGTTGCTTTTTTATCCCAAGGGAACACCATATCAAGGCAGAAAATGTCCTATAATTATGTTAATCCATGACATTGACAACCTCTGTGTCAAGTTTAATTAAAATCCGTCCAGCCTGTTCAAGTGATTGAGTAACAAACATCCAAATATCTTTGCAAAGTTTCAATATTATAATATGAGTAGGTAAAATATAATGAAATATGACAAATATTACAATTTATTAATAACCAGCTATTGCCCACGACTCCGTCAGCATGGAACTAGTTTACGCGATAAGTACCCTATGTATGAAGTACCCTCCTTGGGCAATGGGCTTTAGTCTATCACCATAACAAATCATCAAAATCGTTTCAGCGGTTTAGGCGTGAAAACGTGACAGACAGAAAAGCATTTATAATATTAGTAGGGATTTGTTTTGTAAATTATTGTAGTTACAGGATACATTATTCAAGTAATTAATGCAAGTTTTTAATTTATTGTATTTCATTAATGAAAAATATTATTATTACAGAACTTGTAATTAAATAAAAACACCTTTGTTTCATTCTCCTTTCTAATTCGTCTTATAGTACATAAAAAGTCCTAATTATATCGATATTAAATAAAAACACCTTTGTTTTATTCTCCTTTCTAATTCGTCTTATAGTACATAAAAAGTCCTAATTATATCGATATAGATCACCCCAATATATTAGCAATCCGTGAGACTGTTTACTAAGTATTTTTTATATAATTTACTCATGAGGGCAAAATATATTAGGAGACATAATCTGTAATGAGGCAGTTGCACGTCTGTATCTTAATCTATGACCATGGCCTTCCCCCAATCTGCCGCGTTCGAGTCGTGCTATGGCCGTTTTACTTGTACAGTGTACCTACTGAAGTGCGTTTCTAGTATAAACAATGACATTATATACAAGACATGCCAACACGGCGCTAGAAGTACGCCAGTCGAATGTGCATAAGTATAGCGATTTCAATTCATACAGTTGATAGCTGCCGTGAGTGAGGCCGTCTATTATATAGTTTCACCAAAATGCCGAGTTGTTTTGAGATTTCGAAAAAATCATATCTCCAAATTGAATAAAAATGATGGATTACATACCATAGGTAAGTACATAAAACGTTATGTTAAATATTGGTACTAATATCGAATATTTCTTTTAAATTTTACTGACTGTTCCGTACTGAATTTGTTAGTGTGTGTGTGTGTGTGTGTGTGTGTGCAAATGTGTGCCATTTGGTCATAGATCTCGTGACGCGCTGTGACGCGAGCGACCTCGAGCGACAAACACTAGCTGTCTTTTTCACTATTATTATGGTTTTAGTAGTGCCATCCCTTTTACATAATTTATCAATGTGTGATCGGTTTAATGAAACAAAAGATAAACGTGTGTGTTTTGTAGCTCGATCGGAACAGATTTTTTGGTTGATTTGTAAGGGCATAACGTATCTTTAGTTTTAATATCATTGGTTGACTCTAGAAGGAGAGTGGTTGCTATCCAGGCGGTGCCCATGGGGAAACAATAATATAATAGCAATAATGGTATTAATTAGCAATCAAAATCAATACTACCAATACAATCCCTCCGAGGGGCCCTACCACCAGCGGGTCGGATTTAGTCGCCTTTTACGATACCCATCCGGCGTGGAATTGGAGTTAGTATTCTAAGCCGCCCCAATACGGCTAAAAATTGTAGTGTATTGTAAGTAATATTTTGCGGGATTTTGGTACAACTTCATAAGACATCCCATTCTTGCTTTTTCATTCATTTGTAAATAATAATATACCTAGGTATCCATTTACACCTATTATTCCATTATTATACAGAATACAGGTACACTGATTGGTGAAATGCAAATGTAACTTTGTAATTCTTTACATTTATAAGGGATTACAAAGTTAATTATGCAGTTAATGTATCTAGAAAACTGGACCGAAATCGCAAAATATTTTAGTTTTTCCTTGATTTATATACACTAAACCCTAATTGTGTTCTAAATTTGAAGCTTCCATGTCTGCTACAAGTGCCTTAGAGTTTTGATGATCGGTCAGCGAGTGACGAAATTAAGATACTTTGACTAGTTATACCTAATTCTTAAACTACTACTTCAAATTGATTGAAATTTGAAATATACTGTGTTTATACAATGCCTGTTTGGTTACTCAAAATTCAGGCTTCTAGCTTTATCCACAACGAAGTTATAGGGGTTCTAAAATGGCCTGAACTTCTTCGAGAAAAGTATGGACGGCCGTGCCGCTTTTTTTTGCTCGACTTGGCGGGGGCACTACCGTGCCCCCAGATAGTATGGATAGAAGAACGTCACTCGTCAGAAGAACGAAAGCAAACCCTATAAAAGTAAGATAAGAAAACCTTAGGTAGGTCGTGTCCGTCCGATCGGATACATGCCAACACGGCGCTAGAAGTACGCCAGTCGAATGTGCATAAGTATAGCGATTTCAATTCATACAGTTGATAGCTGCCGTGAGTGAGGCCGTCTACAGTTTCACCAAAATGCCGAGTTGTTTTGAGATTTCGAAAAAATCATATCTCCAAATCGAATAAAAATGATGGATTACATACCATAGGTAAGTACATAAAACTTCTTTTAACTTTTACTGACTGTTCCGTACTGAATTTGTTAGTGTGCTAAGTGTGCAAATGTGTGCCATTTGGTCATAGATCTCGTGACGCGCTGTGACGCGAGCGACCTCGAGTGACAAACACTAGCTGTCTTTTTCATTATTATTATGGTTTTAGTAGTGCCATCCCTTTTACATAATTTATCAATGTGTGATCGGTTTAATGAAACAAAAGATAAACGTGTGTGTGTTGAAGCTCGATCGGAACAGATTTTTTGGTTGATTTGTAAGGGCATAACGTATCTTTAGTTTTAATATCATTGGGATATAAAAATTAAAAATCAAAACTGAATCATAATTCATAATGCACCGCCCCGTGTTCAGTTGAGGCTATGATTTCACTGTATTTAGTATTATGATTCAGTTTTAATTTTATGTCTTATCGGAGTAGTAGATACATAAACGTAATTACCTACAAGTGTGTGAAGTTTGATGAGGTAGGTACTTATCATTATTCATAAAAAAAATTTATAGCCTGAAGGGCAGACGAAAAAGCATACCGGCCGCCTGATGGTCAGTGGTTACCGTCGTCTATGGACATGAGTAATACCAGAGGAATCGCCAATGCATCGCCAGCCCTGAAGGAGGACCTTTTTTGAAGAACCCCATGTCATAGCGCTCCGGGAATACCTCAGAAGGAAGTTAATTCCGCAGTTTGCACGATCCACCTAATGGTAAGTGGCTATCGTCACCCATGGACATCAGCAACACCAAAGGCCAAGCCAGCCACTGATGCGTTGCCAGCCAAGAAAGAGAGAAGAAAAAGAAAGAAAGAACTGTCTCTCAAGCCCCCAGCCGGAACACGACGAGTCGTTTGGCGGCTGATTCATGCTCAAGGACGGTAGTTAGGTAGTATCCAGGCGAACCCCATGGAGAAATAATAACTTACATATTTTCACATTTCTGAATTCAAAAAAGACGAAGTTCCTTAAACATTTACAACCCCTTAGTTTTACCTCTTAAGGGATAAATTTCGAGAAAACTGTGATAAGTTTTTTTGTGTCTAACAATAAACTCATATTATTATATAAAATTTTCACCATTTTAACTTCAAAACTGACAAACTTTCCATACTAACATGCACCACCTTAATTAACCTTCCGAAAAGCCAAAAAAATGACGTGCATAAGTGTATCAATGATACCTATATGAATAAAATATTTTGACTTTGAACCTTTAGGGGATGATTTTTCAAAAAAACCTAATACTTCCAAATTTTGTTTCTAATTTGGAGCTAATATGTATATAAATTTTCATGTTTTTAACTTCAAAAATGACGAAGTTGCGTACTATGTTCCATCTTCTAAATTAACCCTATATGGAATGATTTTCCAAAAAAATGTGTTAAAGTTAACTTTGGTCATAACTATAAACTAACATAAAAAATTTCATATTCATATGTTGCTCTAAGCCTGACGAAGTAGGTTTTATGAAAGTGAATGCCAACCCCTATTTTACCGGGATGAATTTCCAAAAATCCGATAGCCTACGACACTCACAAATAATGTAGCTTTCTATTGGTAAAATATTTTTCAAAATCGGTTCAGTAGATCCAGAGATGGCCCCCTACAACCTCACAAACTTTACCTCTTTGTAATATTAGTATAGATTTAAATATTAGGTACGCTAACATGTTACACGACATACAGTCGGAAAGAAACAAATTAGGAACTAACTAGAGAAAGTAGGCAAGTAACAGAGTACACCAAACAAAATAAACAAGTTGTGTTCAAGGCCGGAGGCTCCGCATCGAACTCGCGCTGCATGTTTTTTCGGTTTCGAAATAATATAAAGGTTAAATAAAGGTTAACCTTAACCGTTAAAAATAAAGGTAGCGGTATAGCTCAACCTTTATTTTAAATCGGTTCCGAAATGTTTTACCGCTACCTTAACCTCTAAACCTTAACCGCTTTCAGTCCCTGATATAAAAACATCTAAGATGAATATTATAAGTAGATTATAAATAACGTAATTGTGTGGTACAGTCACTGTACTACAGTGGTAGTTTGCAACATTACGCCAAAAAGTTAATATAATTTTTCAATGTGGCGATTATGGTCAGCGGGGATTTGTGAAGGCTCTGGTCGTCCTTTTCATTTGTGTTGCTTAAAATGCGATGTTGTACTGTTATCAATTATCAATGAGAAAATTACAATAAAAACAATTGCAATATTTTAAATTCAGTAATTTTGAAGAAATTTTATTAAAATGTTTTATTTTAATGTTATAATTTTTTACCACGAGAAAAATTACCAATAGGAAACATTAAAAAGGACCATATCAAACTAGGACATGATTATTCTAAGTGTAGACACCCTACAATTATGAAGGAAAACCTCAATTTGAACTGTGATTGGTCAAATTGTCCTTAAGATATGACGTCATCGAACTTCAGGTACATCTACAAGGACAGTAATCCAGATAGAGTAATATATCCACGATGGAGACCATAGATTGGATATAATCATGGATATATTACTCTATCTGGATCACTGACTTTGTAGAGGCACAGAATAAATATTATACAGAATGGAAGGTTCCTAACAGACACAAAAATTCTTACCTATATTTATAGGGTTATCATAGTTCTTTAAAATGTTTTCTATTGGTAATTATTCTCGTGGTAAAAAATTATGATATTGAAATAAAACATTTTATTAAAATTTCTTCAAAATTACTGAATTTGAAATATTGCAATTGTTTTTATTGTAATTTTCTCACTGATAATTGACAACAGTACAACACCACATTTTAAGCAACACAAACAACAACGGCGATCACAGTCTTCACAAATCCCCGATGACCATAATCACCACACAGAAAAATTGCATTAACTTTTTAGTGCAGTGTTGCAAACTACTACACAATTACGTTACTTATAATATTCATCTTAGATGTTTTTATATCACTATAAAAAATCATAGTCGAATGATATATCCTGGGATTATATAGATAATATGGATACAACAGAAAAATGGTCCTCCGTCCACAGGTACCTCTACAAAGTTATTTATCCAGTTAAAGTAATATATCCATGGTCTCCATGGATGAGATTGACATTTTGATTTGACATTTCACAATGACAGACAGCAACGTACACAACAAAACAGTAGAGAAAGTTGTGAATTGTTGGAGAAAAGTAATCGAACATAATTTGTGATTTGTATAATCAAATCAGCATTTTCCTTTTTATATTGTGTTCTTGTAGATAAGGTTGTGATAAGCATGGATAATTCAACAGGTTTTATTCCAAGTAAGTCTGCTTATGATGGTAAACTTTTATTATAATCTATGAGAATTATTTTACTTCCTGTTTGTTCCTTATCTTTAGAAATAATGAACAAACCAAGAACTGCTGGAGATGGAATGGAGTGTGAGCTTAAGGTGACAGAAACAGTCCCGAAGATTGAAAGAAAATCAATCCTGAAAACAGGCTCTAAAGAGGCTACTGTGGCTGGACGCCTAGTACAAATTTATCCTGCTAAAATATACCATGCAGAGAAAAAGAGTTCACAGATATATTCAAAGAGCCCTAAGTTCGTACCCTATGAACCATATCCAGGTGCTGTCAAACCTATGACACCAAAATTAGCTTCTAAAAACTCAAAGAAGTCCAGAAATAATATGGACATCAACACACTCATATCTCAGATGTCTCAAATGAATACAAATTTGAATGAGTTCAAGCCGAGACCTAAATTATTATCGACTGGAGACAAGTCAAGTACGGAGACTGATAAATTCAATGTGGACAGTGAAATACAGAGGGAAGTAGATGCATTGAGAAAGGAAAATGAAAGTTTAAAAGAACAACTGAAGCAACAAGCTCAGGTATACTCTTAGCTTTACACCCTCTTATGCTATATGCAGTGTGGTGCACATTATGCAATATTATTATTAGTATATAGTCAATGGATCAGAAAGCTTAAATAAAAAATTTGAAATATAATTTTTATTTCCCAAAACTTGTAGATACTTATACTTTATATTTATACTTATACTTTATATTTTGAACATACAATGTATCATAAAAAAATTAAGGCCATTTTTAAAATATACTAAGAGATTATTGTTATTTGTGTCAGTTACGAGACATTGTAGTCAAAATTTAAGCTATACCACAGAATCATTTAAATACTCTTGTTCCGACACAATAAAGTGTAATTCAGGTCGCACAGTGCTAATCGTCAACAGTTATATTCATCTAGATTTTGCCTCTCTTTCCAATCATAAGTCCCATCCTCTCTGACAATGTCAAGTTTGTCTTTTTTGATGATAACATGTGTGATAGTTTACGAATGTATGACACGGCCGGCGCGGCACGGCGGCACGTGGCAGCCCTTCTGAAATTAGCCCGACACGTCAAAAACAGTACCTACTTGTAACATCATACCAAAAGTGCAGTGCGCCTGGCCTGACTATACCTTAATACTACAAATATTTTTTTAAGACTTCATGGTCCATTGAGCACCGCTTGATTATCTAACAAATTTTTTTGCAGGTTAACAAGGAACTGAAGACAATGCTGGTAGCATCCATGGGTGAGGACCTTGAGACTCAAGTGCAGTCATTGAACGAGGATAAGAAACACTTAGCTAATGCCTTGCTTAGTTCAGCACAACATTTGTCAACACACCAAGTAATTGATTCAATATTCTGTCTCTATTATAGGACTTTTAATAATTATTAGTTTTGATATACATTAAGGTATATTTTTGAGAGTCCTAACTTCTCTTTAATCGCTTTGAATGTATTGTATGTATTTTTTACGATCTTTCATTGATAATATTTTAGGTATAAACACAAGTTATTTGCTATTTCAGGAACAAACCGAATGGCTAGCAGGTCAGTGTGAGGTATGGAGGAGTAAGTTTCTTGCAAGCAGGTAAGTTATGCTAATTACAATAATTCAATTGACAATAAAATTTATGTTAAAATAACAGAAAGTTCTTTTTAATAAATTATGATATTCATTACTTTACAGTTTAATGGTCGAAGAGCTAGCAGTGTGCAAGAAACTATTAACCGAGAAGACTATAAACTTGCAACAAGCGATAAAACAATTATTGGATGAAAGATGCAGAGTTAGAGATATGATGCTTTGTACATACAAGAACTTGTACAGCCTTCATGAGAATTGGCTTGAAAATATTACCATTTCTGAATATACTGGAACAAACCAACTTTGCAATAGACCTATAGGAAATCTTCACTTCAATGCAACTATGCCACATTCCACTAATATTTTAGATTTGGCCTCAGTGAACTTGAAACTATCTGAAAATGTCAGCAGTACTGTGACTAAGCAAGAGACAGTTCATTTGAACAATTTGCCGACTATCACAGAAGGCGAGAAATATGCTGAAAATGTAAGTATACAGCGTATACAATCAGACAGTGGCTTAATTTGACCTACATTGTATGTTAGTAATGTTGCTAATGTAAAGAAGTGGACAAAAGTAAATGTAAGCTAAAAAGAGTGACACTTTCAAATACCAAGCAGAGCATATTTGATTTTTAACCGACTTGAAAAAAGGAGGAGGTATTCAATTCGACTGTATTTTTTTATGTTTGTTACCTCAGAACTTTCGACTGGGTGAACCGATTTTGATAATTATTTTTTTAATCGAAAGCTGATGCTTGTCCCAATGTGGTCCCACTTAAATTTGAGCGAGATCCTACAAGTAGTTTTTGAGTTTTCCATAATTTTGAAGTCGGTTATTTTTGTCAAGAATTATGTACTTTATTTCTTGGCTAGAAACACATTGATGATAACTTCGGCATTAATTACGTCCAATGGCTACTGACTACTTACCATCAGGTAAATTGTCTGCTTGTTTGAATAAATAAAAATAGTAAATGACTTCACCTGCACTTTAATTTCTGGAGAATTTAGAATATTAGATTTAAGATTTACTTTTAATCAAAAGTAGTATTGTTTTCATTCAGATACTCCTATCAGTTCTCAGAACTACAGTACATATTAAGAACTCGGAACTACAGTTTTGTATTAAGATCAGTGTAGAATAGCCAAAATTTGTCATACCCATGTCAACCCCATAGATGTAGATTCTCATTTGCTTTTTGTCAAAACTACTTGCATATTTTTAACCGACTTCAAAAAAAGGAGGAGGTTCTCGATTCGACTGTATTTTTTTTATTATTTTTTTATGTTTGTTACCTCGACTTTTTTTCGACTTTCGACGACTTTACTTTCGACTGGGTGAACCGATTTTGATGATTCTTTTTTTAATCGAAAGCTGGTGCTTGTCATGTGGTCCCACATTTGAGCGAGATATGACAATGGCATCCATGTCAAAAGCATAAGTCTTAAATTTGCATTAAGTATATGCGCGATAAATGGACGAATAACTCAATATCACTCAATTTTAGATTATTTCATTACAGGTAATGGCCATGCCTCTAGATGTAAAGAGGGTGAATGAGGAACCAGTGAATGCATTAGTTCATCATGCATACAACAACACCTTGAATACAAAGCCTCCGGTTGCGTCTTGTATCCATTGTAATGGGAAAGTACAGTTACTATAACTAACTACAAACGCATGTTTAGTTATTACAAGTAACTATTTGTAATTATTCCTGTAATCTACTATGTTATATGCGAAATCTTAGTACCTAATGTAATGCCTGAACATATTTTTAATAGTTGGCATACTCCGAAACAATCCCAAATTTTATCATGTATTATGAGCAATATATTCTATTAAGTATTTATTATATTATGTTTTATTTTTATGTAAGTGCGTCATGTAGAATTGAAGCAACATTAGGTAAGTATGCAAATTTTGTATTCTATTGTTTCCAGTTATTTTAAATGGTAAATTGACCTCTTGATGTTAAGCAATATAGCTAATGTGCTAGACCAAATAATATGGAAGTCGTCACAATGCCGGTAGCGTCACGTGTCCAAACCATAGATAAAAAATAGCTTTTATGCAAAAGTATTTATTATTCAGATTTTTACAATTGTTTTATATTAAACTTGTTTATGTACAATTTTATTAAAGACGTAGTTTGTGGTGCTTGTTGTGGTAGTTAAGCATTTCAATACCGGTGTAGTTGTACGCCAGGTAGTCTCTCACTGGGATGTACTTGGCGCCACCGAACCAGTCGATCATGGCTATTTGCGCGATCTTCAGCTTTGCTACGAACCAGTCGTGATCTAGAATAAAATAGAAATAATTAATGATTATTAGTCAACCAATGAAGCGCTCATAGCCCGGCGGCTAGCGTCGATCCTAAGTGATCGACGAAGTTAAGCAACAGCGGGCGCGGTCGGTAGTTGGATGGGTGACCGCTAGTGTCAAAAAAAATCTTGAGCGTTTTCGTGCTTCGGAGGACACATAAAGCCGTCGGTCCCGGTTGTTATCATAATATTTTTTTTACACAAATAAGTTAATGCTTGACAATTCTATCTGATGGTAAGTGGAGATGTGATTAAGATAACAGTCGTTAAGCCATGTCGGAGGCCCTCGGGCGGTTTGAAAACTCTCGACACTCTGGTTGGCCACTAACCCCTGCACCAATCGGCACTGGAGCCGCGTGGTGGAGCTCTAGGCCTCTTCAAGAATAGAGACCCGTTTCCAGTAGTAGTCATTAATGACTTGAAGCCAGTAAACTGATCGCGGTCAGTACTAGCATGGGCGACCGCTAGCGTACCGTAGCGTTGACAATTGACATCACTCGTTTTCAATTCGAGACAGTGCCGACTTTAGAGCCACTAGCGCCCCAGGCAAGAATATTGTGGCGCCCACATAAGAAAATCAAAATCGAGTTTTTTTGCTGAACTAATAGGAACGCATGGCAACAAAGAATTTTATATCGCGCGCCTCCAAAATTGTGCGCCCTAGGCCATCGCCCGACCTTGCCCCCCCCCCCCCCTAACGTCGGCTCTTTCGAGATTAGGTAGGTATGTACCACAGCTACGTACACGTATTAATAGTGTGACTTACATTATCACAAAATAAATACTTATATTTACGTGACATCGGTTATAATGTTACGTAAAAATATTTGTATTATGCAATTATAAAACAGTACGATAAAAATTTAAATTAATACACAGGTCACTAGGCTATAATTATTAAGATTTGTGTTGCGTATATTACAGAAGTCCCGATTTTCTTTACAATTCAAAAAAACCCATATAATTCAGCCGCCTTTAAACAGAAAACCAAAAAGCCTTAATATTATACCCAATGCAATTTTGGTAGCAGACCAAAATAACGAAGTATTTTTTTTATGAAATTACTTATGATTTCAACAGCTATCCTCTAGACTTGAGTAGGCCGGAATTGAACCAGATACTTTCTCTACTCTTCTCGATTGGTTGAAGATCCATCCATTAGTTCAAGCTAACCATATTCGTGGAGCATCCTGCTGATCAATGCACGATGTATTTTTACCCGTACTTCCTCCTACAGAATCCATAGTCGGTCTTGGATACCCATGAGCGACCGTGACGGTGCTAATTTAGCATCAGGTGGCCTATCTGCCCCAAAAAGTAGTAAAATCGCTTCTTTTGCACCCTCAGTGGAAAAAAGCATAAGTCGTGTTACTTTGAATTTTAGTTATCAATATGATTGAAAAGAGGGACAAAAGCTGCGCTGAATTTTTTTCAAATTTTTATCATTAATCTTGGCGTTTTTGTGCAAGAAATCGTAATGTAAATTCCTTTGGCTACTTACTGATATTTTAACAGTTTTTTTGCTCTCCTGTAAAATTGCAATTCTCATCTTATGCCTTTTTTCCACAAACGTACCTACCCTACGTTTTATTCGTGTCTTCTGTACTAACCTTTAGGGAAGTTGGCCATAGATGGGTGCCTTTCAAATAATGCTGCCTTCGCAAATGTGTATTCTGGAGTATTCTCTCTCACCTGAAATAAAACCATACTAAAATTATTATTATCTAAATCGCGTATCTACATACTAAAGTCACGAACTTATGATAATTTTTATTAAAGTTACCTAATGTATATTAAATTTAATATTTTAGCACCATGTGCTGACTAGATAACATAAAATGTATGATTCCGATAGGAATGTTTACGATTTTAAATATAATATCGCAGACTTTAGGCTTAACACGCATTACGATTTTTCACCGCGCGATTTTTTCCGCAAAATTCATTGTACTTTGTACATTGTACTTTTGACATGGATACCATTCAGATCTCGCTCAAATTTATGTGGGACTACGCGACAAGTACCAGCTTTCAATTATAAAAAGAATCATCGAAATCGGATGGCGCGATATTGAGTTATTCGTCCATTTATCGCGCACATATCTAATGCAAATTTAAGACTTATATGATTTTGACATGGATGCCATTGTCAGATCTCACTCAAATTTATGTGGGACCACACGACAAGCACCAGCTTTCGATTAAAAAAAGAATCATCCAAATCGGTTCACCCAGTCCAAAGTTCTGAGGTAACAAACTCCTCCTTTTTTTGAAGTCGGTTAAAAAAAGAATCGTGTTGATTATGATTCAGTACGCGATTTAAAAATCGTCAGAAAAAAATCGCGCGGTGAAAAATCGTAGGTAATGCGTGTTATGGCTAAAACATGGTAAATTATAAATAAATGCGTGTCATCATGTAGATAGAATTTATTTTGCAGAATTTACATACAACGAAGTCGTGATTGCGAAATTGCAATGTCGTCAATATCTATCGACCGTTAGAAACTAAGTATTGGTGTAAAACTTAAATGGTATACACATAATGAATTGCCATAAGTCGCGGGTGCACACAGTCAACCACAACGAAAATTGCCCGACGGAAATTGTGAACCCGGACCTAGTGCTCTGCGCGTTTACTAACAACTAGACAACCGTGTCGTATAAGAATTTAAGGGAACATACCAAAACCACGTAACCCATTTTTTCCAACTTTTTACCCCCCTCCCCCCCTTCGTGACCATCCGTAGTATATGAGAAGACCCCCCCCTTCCCCCTAGTTTTCACGTGGTAATTGATAAATATGGTTTTCAATACTTTTTTGCAAAAACAGAGTTAAAAAATAATAATTTTGCTTATATTTGACGACTTGTGTGGCGTAATGGTTGCTAAAATATTGACTGCGTGACAAAAACCTAACCCCCCCCTCCCCTCTGTGACCAATCGTGGTGTTTTGAAGACCCCCCTCCCCCCCTAAATGAGGCACGTGGTTTTGGTATGTTCTCTAAGTAGGTAGTGTACTTTCAGTTCATTTTTAACTAAATTTTTCGTTCGTTAGGTATTGGGTATTTTGCAGACCGATGTATCATCCTTGTCATCGAATGTTTCAAGAATAGGATTATCCTTATGCCACAATTTTACCGTTTATATCGTATTAGAGCGAGCTATACATACCTAATATCATATATAGGTACCTACATCATTAATTAGCATAATACTAGCACTGTACTAATGGATACTAATGAATGCAATTCAATGTACCTACCTACACGGTCGATCGATTAATATTGGATTAGAATTAGATAACGTTATCCACAATGGTTACCTCTTACATAAGTCCTATCACTCACGAGTAAGTTAGAGAACGTTCTATTGTTCATATTTCTATTGTTGATATACATTTTAAAAATGAAATACAAATATATAATTAATGCGAAAAGGTCCACTTATCTGTCACAGCGGTTATCGCGAATTTTTTTTCGCAATGGAGATAATTCCGCAGGTTTGCAATTTATCTTATAATACATAACTTACAGGTCATTGCAATCAAGAAAATTAAAAAAATAAACTATCAGGCGTGATAAGGACTTTGGTTTTCGTTAACGAAGAAGATAATTATAAATCTCGGCCTTGTATTGAAAAAAGTAATAATATCAGTCAATAATAATATTCAGTTTTTATTCTGTGACTTTCACAGGTACGCTGTGAGCTTAATCCGCACTTAGAACATGATTTTCCGTGCGTAAAGTAAAACACTATTTACACGTTGTAAAAAATGAACCTTCGCTATGCTTTCCAGAAAGCGATCCCTAGACGATCCCATGCATTCGGTTTAAAGAACTTTATTTCCCATAAGATTTTTACATCACTTAAAATGAGAAACTTAAATACTAAACTAAGTTACGGTTTGTGTCCGGCATGCATTCTTGTGTGCGTGCGTGCCTGCGTTCGTGTGTGTGTGTGTGTGTTTGTGTTTATGTATTTGTGTGTCTGTGGCATGTGCGTGTCTGTGTGTGTTTATTTAAGTTTTTATCGCATTTACAGCCTAAATAGTACAGTGATGAGATCTGCAACTTATGCTGCATTATCGTCTAGGGACCGCTCAGTAGCGTAGCTTGCCCTAAGCAGGCCCTGCGTCAATATTTGTTGGAGGCCCTGCTCCTACTTTAAGCTGTCAATTCCTGGAGAAAAAAGCGGTAACTACCCACAAACAAGACGCTATACTGATAGTTTTTAACAGACTTCAAAAAAAGGAGGAGGTTCTCAATTCGACTGTATTTTTTTATGTTTGTTACCTCCGAACTTTGGACTGGGTGAACCGATTTGGATGATTCTTTTTTTAATCGAAAGCTGGTGCTTGTCGTGTGGTCCCTCATTTTGAGCGGGATCTGACAATGGCATTCATGTCAAAAGCATATAAGTCTTAAATTTGCATTAACTATGTGCGCGATAAATAGACGAATAACTCAAAATCACGCCAACCGATTTCGATGATTCTTTTTTTTATTGGATGTACCTACTTCATTTGAAGTCGGTTCTTTTTTGTTAAAATGTTAGATTATATCACTTTCATTTAGTTACATACCTTCCTCATTTTGCCGGACAATATGAGCCTGGTGCAGCGAGGATCCTCGGGGTCAAATTTCTGATTTTCACAATATTTCGTCTCCTCCAACGAAACCAGCACAGTTGCACGCGAATTTTTCTGTAAAAAGTTTAAGCCGTAAGAAATGTAGATTAAGTAGGGAGACGTACATAATAGTCCTTTTTAGGGTTCCAAAGTAAAATCGGAACCCTTATAGTTTCGTCATGTCCGTCTGCGTCTGTCCGAGGCATAACGCCGAGACCCTTAGTGCTAGAAAGCTGTAATTTGGCATGGATATACATATTTATTAAAACCAAAATCGTAGATTAAAATATTGAAAAATATTTTTTTCAGGGTAAGTATTTCTCCCCTACAGGTAACGTGAGGATAAAATATTTTTTCGTTGCGTACCCCATAGTGTAGGGTATCGTTGATAAGGTCTTTCAAAAATATTACTGGTTTTCTAAGACAATTTTTGGATTTCGGGGTTCGCTTGCCAAATATTTGGCCTTAAAATGATAAGTTTGGTAATTCTTAATAATAGGATATGTTGAATTTTCAAGGAAAACTATCATGGCTATGTTAGCATAAATAGTTAATGAGTAATAGTCGATAAACTTACTACTTCGGAACCCTACATTGCGCGTAGCCTGACATGCACTTGCCCGGTTTTTTAACTATACAGTATACATATAAACCAATTACCATCAAGTCATGAGCTGTGAAATCCAGCGGGGACATATAGAAATAAGGTACTCCAGTGGAATTTGCCAGGGACCCATCTACGATGGATTTTACGTTGGAAAACGGGAACCCTTTGATAGCTGGCAACACTGATATCGTTGCAATTGACGCCCAATCTAAAAAATAAAAATGTAATTTTAAATTAGTTACTTTAAAGAAAAAACAGAAAAGTTAGTCATTAATTTAATGATTGTCATGATTGGACATGCAAATTTTTATGATGTGCGAAATGACAAGTGACAGAGATTAGCAATAAGAAATTAATGGACCAGAGAGAGTTAAACGTATCTAACTTGTGTTATTTATTTGTTAAGAAAATAAATACATAATATAAAATATATATTTTAATATAAATAAATAAATAAATAACGCTTCACACTCATAGCCCCACACTAGGATTCCCTGTGTCGTGGGTGCCATGGACAACACACAAGACAAGGACATTCACACCCAGACCAACAACAGAAATTCAAACTCATCATTCAAATTTCCGCCTCGCTGGGAATCGAACCCAGGACCCTTGGCGCGGCGATCCGGCATGGTAACCATTGCGCCACACGGGTCGTATGAAATAACATTTAATATTTTAAGTAGGTACATAGTAGATATATTATGTTTGGTACAAGCACACTAAGAACAGCAAACAGACAACATACCACAGTTGTGTATGACGTATCTGGCCATTGGAATCAATTTGGTGTGGTCTGGAGGGTCCGCAGAAAAACGATGAACGTTTCTCGTCGTAATCTCATTCGCATTATCTCTTCGATACCAGATTGTATCAGATCTGCACTCCTCCAATAAATTAAATAGTGCTAAAGACACTAAAAACAGCTTCCAAATCATTTTGAATATGTTACCTGTATCTAAAAATGAAATAAACAATAAAATGCATTACATAGTGGTATCATGCAGTTTTCAAAATTTCAATTGTGAACGAATTAACGTTAGCATTATGTCAATGACACATAAAAATACAATACATTAACTTTGAATAAAATTTATAATTAGAAGTTTTTCAGTAGGTAAATGCCTAATTCAGCGATTAAAAGTTTACATAGTCATCATTAATTTAATACTAGCGCGTGACACAGCAACAAACATTGAAACAACAAAAATCGAAGAATTTATTTCCCTTATACTCGTATCTACCTAGTGGTTATCCTTGTATGACTCAAGGCAATTCAAGAGTAACTAAATGAAATAAAATGTTGAGTCTTAGTAAGGTGGGTGGACCATGGAAGGCCATGCTCCTTGTAAGGCCAATTATTAAAAAGTCGTATTTATTGCCATTCAATGACAATTTCCTTCCACTTACACTAACAGCCATCGAATTCAAGTACACAGACGTGGCGGCGAGTCCCTCGCACCGCTATTTTATCAATGCGGGTCCTCTCTTTGTTGACTTCGGTCATCGATGTTAAAATTGTTATATTTGCTCTTAGTAAAATGTAAGTTTTCAAGTAAATAAACTACTGTTTTCTTTATTTTTTTTTACTCTAAATTGATAATACAATGATTTGCTACGGCACTGAAGAAAAAAATATTACTTTATTTCCAATACAATTAAAATATTGGTAGTTTTCCTAGGAAAGCCAATGGTTCCTTGTAAGGCCGATCAAAAAGTTGACAGTTTGGCCTTGCTAGGGCACAAGGGTCTTTCTAGGAACATCTAGAAACTATGAAAATATTAACACTTAGTTCTTACTTGTAAATAAATATCTGGAAATTTAAAACAATGTGCAAGTTAATATAATTGCTACCACTCAGGTAAAGACCCCCAATTCCGAGGTGTTCTAACATTTTGGCCTTACAAGGAACAGACCCTTAAGAAGGCCATTTTAATCAGTTTTATATTTTTATTATTTTACTATAAAGGTTATTGGCAACTTATTTGATTTCGATTTATTACTCATTTATATTATTTTTAAAACAATTACACAAATACATTCTTAGTTTTACGATAGAGTTCTAGTAATGTTCGTTGATTATTTTTTATCTGAATATGTTATGGAAGGCATTTAATATTCCGTTTTAATGAAAGACCTTTTTATGTAGTTTAAGTATATGTAGATATTTTGATTGTCACAATGTTAGTTTTAAGTTAAACGACTGATTTACTATATTGGCCTTATAAGGAGCCTTGATCCTTGCAAGGCCATTTGGCAGAGGTTATTTAAACTTAAGTTTATTAAATAATGGTTAAACCTTTTATAAAAAAAAATGTTTTATATAACACATAATAAAACAAAGCGATACTTAACGATTTGTTTGATTCATTTAACTAGTAAATAACGAAGTAATGACTGTTTAATCGTTAGAGTGGCCTTCCATGGTCCACCCACCTTATATAATGTAATGTATATCGACCACATAACTCTGAATTTATTTAACATAAATTAAACCCCCTTTTAAGCAATAATAGCAGCTACTTATTCTTATGATCTATGAAATTATAGTTTAAATCAGATTGGCAGTAATGCACATTCAATGAGGTACTCACTTTTAAATTCTTAATTAATTTAATTGAAATTTAAATTGCGCTTTTATTTATTCTACATCAATTATTACAATGTTTCTAATTGTTAATTATGAATACAAAATAGACAAACAAGCTATTTCTAGAAACAACCTACGTAGCGCTCATTATACAAATTTAAATAAGACTACTTTAGTAAAAAAAATAACAAATAAAAAATGTAAACAAAGAAAATTACCTTCAATGAATCAAGTTTTTATACAATTAATTAATTCTTCGATCTTGATTCAATATGACTTTTACTCGTTTGATGGCCAAATGCGTTTTTAACACAGAACTTTATATTACGCGGGATGACACGCGAACGGAAACGCACCAAACTAGTAAATTGCGAGTATTGCGACTGTCGCCTCTCGGGTACTCTCGATAATTTCATATTTTGGCTTGTCATGTTATCATGTTCCACACTACTTACGACTATTGAGTTGCTATATGCATTTTTTGAATACCCATATGTTATTCCAATATTTTGCGTGCGAAATTACAAAAAATCAGCGCAGTGAAGAAACAATTCAAAGCATTTTAATGCAAAGTATTTTCTTCTTAAAAGGGCCTATGAGATCTTCAAAAAATAAAAAAATGTCGTCCTTAAGGATAGCAAAGCAACAGGGATGTTGACAGTAACTGTAAACATGTTTAAAGTGTTAATGGTAATATTTAAACACCTAAAATATTATTGTTTAATCGAACTGAATCACAATAAATTAGATATCATTAATTTAAATGTTAAAAATATTGCTCACTGTCACGTGAACTCAAACGCCATTTTGAGGTTATGACGTCATTGTCCGTATTTTATAAGCAAATTCAACGAACGTCAATAGACCACTAGTGTTGAATATCGGTTAGTGACGTCACGTGACGTTTTTGGTGGGAAATTTGATATTGATTTTTGTTTATCAATTTTGGATTTTAAATTGAACATTATTATTTTTATAATATCTTTTTCGTGAACATTAAGGTTCTATCTATAAAATAAAATTGAATCCTAAAATTAGTCAACATCCCTATTGTGAAGTTCATCATTGACTTTTAATAATTTATGAAAATGGACACCGATCTCTTTTCCGAAAAGAAGTTGCTGTGATAGAATGATCAAAAAATACATTTCTCAATTAAGTATACGTAACCTAATAAGAAATATCAGATATCGCACCCTCAGTGAAAAAAGCATAAGTCATGTTACTTAGAATTTTAGTTATTAATAAAGAGAAAGAGAAAGGAAAGAAAGAAAAAGAGAAAGAATAAAGAGAAAGAGAAGGGAAAGAGGGACAAAAGCTGCATATGCTCAATTTTTTTTCAAATTTTTATCATTAATCTTGACGGTTTTGTGTAAGAAACCGTAATGTTAATTGCTTTGACTACTTATTGATATTTTAATAGTTTTTTGCTCTCCTGTAAAATTGCAATTTTCATCTTATGCCTTTTTTCCACTGAGGGTACGATATCTGTTTGTTTTTCTTTGTTTAATACAAAAAAATCTATGGAAATTTTCCCCAGGTTCATATGGCAACACACACTTAAGAATTGGCGCGACATTCAAATCTCGAAAGTTACAACTCCACGTGTACTCGTATTTAGTTATGTCGTTCATCACTCAAAACATACATTATTTTAGCAAGAGATAGGCCAATAAAATAACGCTCTATGTTATGTTAAGGCTAGAACTACAAATTCGTGCCTGAAATATAAGTAAAAGTATATTATTAATATTATTATTGAGATTTTCTATTGTTACCACCAACTTACGTCGAAACTAATATTTTATTCGTAAACATTGTTATAATAATACCAAACTGTCAAACATTAGGGTGCTGGAACATAAAAAAAAAACAGTTTTTACTATCTGAATTTTTATTTCCTTATAAGTAATTACATACACAAATACACTTACATAGGAAATTCTTCCGTACTTAGAAAAAATATTAACGCTGTGTACTCTTGGCGATCTGTTCCTTCAACATGAGGATACTAGCGCGTTGCTCCGGCGGTAGAAGAGAGATCTGTTCGTCCGATAACTGCAGCACTTGCATTATCAACGCAGCCTACAGAGTATAAAAGAGTATTTTAATCATGTGTAATTTTGATCACAAAATCAAATAGATAAAATTATTTTTAATGTTAAACTGGTAATTGTGCTATTTAAAACATAAAAATTTTACTTTAGTTTCAAAATAAGTCCTTTTAATTCAGTATTGTTAATTCTGTGTTACATATATTTTATTAAAATTTTATTAATGCCTATCGGTATAAATGAAAAAAATGAATTAATAAAAAAATATATATGGATCGTACAGTAATCATCACTGACGATAAATGTTAATAAAATGATGTAAAGTATTATATAAAAGCGTTTCTAAATCTTCACCAATCTCATTTTTCTACTATACTTATCTTACTTATCATCGACTATACTTATCAAGAACTAAAGGTTAATAAAAGTTTACCTTTTCTTGATCCGAAGCACCAGACGGTATTCCCTGGATGGTCCTAGCCTGCGCCACGCTGGGCATGCCTGGTGGCATTTGTTCTGAAATAAATACAAACTTGAGTACGCGTCAAACGATTACACAATATAAATTCAACACTGCTTTTAACGTTTTTTTTTTTATACAATGTAATGGGTTTGAACCATTGATTAATTACGTAAGGACGATTTTGACCCCTTCCTCTGAAGTAAGGACACGTAAGATTTCTTAGACTCCCCCTCCCCCTTATTACGTAAGATTTTATCTGGTTATAAAGAAGGGTCAATTGCACAAAAGCTCATAATTTGACGTATATCAAAGACTTTACGACGTCTTTAACCCCCCCCCCCCCAAAAAAAATAAGGGCATGTAGGGATTGTGAGAACCCCCCCTTCGGCCTCACCCTGGGGATACTTACGTAATAATTATTAAACGGCCCCCAACGAACAAGGGCCCGTAAACGTATACTTTGAATTTGGATTGTTAGGTTATTTATTAGACTGATTATATAGGATGCTATAATAATTCATTACATAATTATTACAATTAATATTGTATATAATTTGCTTGAGTAAGTATAAAAAATTAAGTAAGTAGTAAAAATAATAGTGTGTGGTTTTATTATAATTATAACTATGTTGACTACCAATTAGTAAATAAATTATTATACTAACGCATTAGGTTAGAACCAGTAATGTTAGTGTGCATAATGATGATGATAAATAAATAAATAGTATAGAAGCCAATAACAAGTGCGTGCAGAGGCACCAACTTATCTGTGAAGTGGCGAAATTTGGAACTAATGCCGCCATGTTTAAAAGTCATTCATAAGTACTTTGTGGTCATTCATCTGTCAGTTACTACCTCTCGAATTGCGTCCAATGATTAGTCCAACGCGTCCGACAGCGCCTCCCTTCAATTCGCAGATAAGTTGGTTTCACTGATTGAAGTATAATGCCATAGAACAGACATCTTGAACAAAATGTGTGTCCCGCCGAGAGGTTCGATTTTCAAAATTGAGCCCCGGTTCTCCTTTCAAAATCGAACGAATCCATTGAAGATTGAAGCCACGTGGCGCCAATGCATTGGGACATACATAGTGTTCGCGGTGTCGGTTCTATACGCTAGTAATAATACTTCAATGGTTTCACTGTATATTATCAAGTTATCAACTTACGCGTGGGCTTGGACTGCGTGCGCGGATCGCTGGGCCGCACGCGTGGGTCCGCGCTGAGCCGCGGGTCGCGCGGGAATATCCTGTCCAAACAATGATATTAAACTATAGATACGTTATGCCCTTACAAATCAACCAAAAAATCTATTCCGACCGAACTACAACACACACACGTTTATCTTTTGTTTCACTACACCAATCACTAATACATTGGTAAATTATGTAAAAGGGATGGCACTACTAAAACCATAATAGTGAAAAAGACAGCTAGACGGCCTCACTCGGAGGCAGCTATCAACTGTCTGAATTAAAATCGCTACACTTGTCTAAATTCGACTGACATAATTTCAGCGCCATCTTCGCATATCTTGTATATAATATCATTGACAGACAGACGTTACATTGTTATCCTTATGTTACTTAGTGAACATGTTTGGATATTTCTTCCTCAATCATACCACAACTACGTAACCGATTTGGCTGTTTGGAATGGAGATAACCTATACCCTGGATTAACACATAGGCTACTTGTTATCCTGGAAAAGTTCAGTTAAAGTCAGAATTTAAAAGGGTTTTCTTTTAAATTCGTGATATATGTATGTAGCTGTCACGGCTATGTTAGCTTAAACATGACTGTATTACAAGTACTTCATTATATTACCCTTTGACACATTGTAGTGGCCACAATGGTGATGGAATCTTGTCAAAAGCCTCTTCATGAGAATGTAAAAGAATATATTCAATTATAAAAAGATGAAAACAAAAACATGTACCATTTGCCATAAATAACATTAATAAATGAAGAAATTATCAAGAACTATTGACAATTAAATTAAACTTACGGCTCACTTGGCTCCATAGTATGTCTTGAAAAAAAATTTTAAATATTAAGCCAAGCATGATTTGCTTTACAGACAACACACAAAAGGTACAAATACTCTTTTTGTACTAAGTAATCTAAAATTGGAATCTATGTTTTTGTCTGTTCAAGACAAACAGACATAATATGTTAGGTTCACAACAATTTATATATGAGCGATATGTTACAAAGATTTAAAAAGTTATGATGCTGATGTGATTGTCATTTTGTGAACCAATTTAAAGTAAACAATCAATATTAGCCCAAAATTTACTCAAAAAAGTGAAAACTGCATTGACATTGGTTAAGCCATTTTCGAAATTTCCTTAACTAAGGTAAATAATTTAAAAGTTACAATTTTATCATAAATATGTATGTGACACAATACATTATGATAATTTAATTGTATAGTAATAATTATGTTACTTTACAATTAAATGATCCCTTTCAAACAAATCAATATAAATATGTAAACATATAAATATGTAAATGCTAACATGGCGTAGAAATATTGAGAACAATAATTTACCATGGTGTAGAATATATTATTACATTCAAGTCAGCCGACAACAAACAACAAAATGGCGGGCTGTCTACATCTATACCGCTCATCATGTTCATCTTGTTTATTTATTTATTTTATTTATTAAAAATTTTATGTACACGAATAAACTTAAATGAAAACGTTATTTAAATCAATGGTACATAGGCACTGCTTGGGCGTCCATAAATTACGTGAGATGTTTAAGGGGGGGAGGGGGTCGAGTCAAATCTCATCTAATCTTACGTTGGAGAGAGAGGGGGTCTCGGCAAATATCACGCAATTTTTTTTCTGATTGAAACAAAAAAAATTATACTATTTTAGTCCATTTAATCCAGATTGTAATACGATTAAGATCATTCACTAATTCGTTCGAAAGAAAATAATTTACAATAACAATCCAACGCGTTTACGTAAGAAACCCACATTTTGAAAAATCTCACGTGAGATTGGGGGATGGGGGAGAGGGTTGAATAAAATCTCGAGACATCTCACCAGGGGGGACTGAGGGACAGAAAATTTAAAAAAACACCTCACGTAATTTATGGACGCCCCCTTATTTCAAAATGAAATTTCTTCCAACAGACCTAGTAATTGAAAAATGCAAGAAGCAAATTTAGTGCGCACATAAAAAATATGGAATAGTTGTTCAAATTGTAACAATAATAAAGCAGTATACATACGAGTCAGCGGGTCCGGCGGGTAGGGCGGGGGGCGGCACGGGGTGCGGCGGTAGGGGCGGCAGGGACCTCATGTCCTGGTCCAGCAGGGACGGGCCTCCACGCAGGTCCACGTCCATACCGCTCATCATGTTCATGTTGTTCATATTGTTCATATTGTTCATGTTGTTCATGTTGCCCATTGATTGACGACCTGGGTGTAGTGATATCGACGCTTGAAAGGAAACATTGACTAAGCGACATTGAGCTAACTTTACGGGAGAGCAGTTTAAAGCTGGAATTTTTAGAAAAGTTGTTGTATATGCCACAATATAGATGATAAAATAAGGATTCCAAAACAGTAAGAATAACGTCAGTAGGAGGATTACAAAAAATATGTTTTTTTTTTCTAAAAATTCCAACTTTAAACTTCTCTCCCGTAAAGTTAGCTCAATGTCGCTTAGTCAATGTTTCCTTTCAAGTGTCGATATAAATTTGTTAGTCTTATGCTTATCAAGTCTATAGTGCCCATATTGGTCATAGTGTTCATGTTACCATGTTTTTCATTCACAACCTAAATATTTCTACGTAGAACATGATTAGCAAGATGGTCCTGAAAGATTTTATAAATATGGGTCGGATTTATCTTATAACCTGCACATTACTTTCGGATTAATTGTTTGAACTATCTGTACCTATAAAATAAACACATTTTTACCAGAAAATTGAGTTGGTGGTGGTACAGGATTCGCGAGCAACGGCGGAGGCTGATCTGAAATATAAAACATAATTATTAAAGTTTTAACTACATAAATTAAAATATTTTTAACTAATACTACTTAAAGCAGAAAGAGCGCATTTAGGCCTATTTATTTATTGTACATTGTGCTATAATCTTCAAAAGAACTAATAAGTGAAATAACAGTAAAATAATTTATTCAAATTTGACATTACTCTTACTTGAAGGCGGATTGCTCGGCATGTAAGGATTGGGTGGCTTGTCTCCCGGCTGCAAAACTGGAGGCACCGGATTGCTGGGATGCAACATAGTCTGAAAAAAAACAAGAAATACAACAAAAATAAAATTACATGGTCATGTCATGGGTTATAAACTAATATTTTTAATACTGTGCATGGCTATGATATCGCCTAGTACTGTCCGGCCATCACAGCACCATGTAAACACAAATACAGAAAACAGAATCAATCAAACACATCAAATTGAAAATCTATTTTTATGTGAATTTTTGGACGAATCTTTTATATTTTTAATTACCTATTTATTCATTGGTAATTAACAGCAAGCTTTAAAGGTTGTAAAGGAATGAGATAAAAATATTTCAAAGTTGGATTTTACAAACACTTTTCGAAAGTCAAACAACACTGCTTCAATAAATCTTTACTGAAACTCCCAAATAATATTTTTTCTACTTATAATGATGGCAAAATAAAGTTTTTTCGCTTGGAAATTTAAGGCAATGAAAATTTATACAAATTATACTTACAACGGCAGTCGCAGGATCTACAATTCTCATTATCACTTGCGCCTGCAGCAATGCATAGGCCAGCTGTGGGTTTTGTAAAAGCATATTCCTGGCTTCATTTGGATTGTTCTGGAAAGAGATGTACAAACTATTCTTACAAATATGAATAAAAACAATGTGTGTTGAGTACAGCGCTGACCTTTCAGCTTTTCGTTTAATGGGTGATTGGAGAGATGCAAAAATGCTTATCAATGACTTGAATCTAATGGTCTCCATTTCTCTATCTTCATAGGATTATACCAAAAATATTAATTATTAGAAATACAGTAGAATGCGTTTATTATGACTCCGCCTATAATGACCAACCGCCTATTATGACGTAATTACAAACGTTTGGTTTTCATATAAAATTCTTTGTAACAAAGTCGGATATAATGACTTCGCTTACAGTGACATTTCGCTTATTATGACCCATTTTTAATAAATTTTGTCCGTATAGTGACCAACATGATTCTTTACACCTTCGGCAATGTTCGTTGATCCCCGAAGACGTTCGGCACGTGGCTTGTATTTGTTTTGAATCTCCAGAAATGAAAAATATACATACATAAATGCATGTATTACGTGCAATTTTTATTTTTATTTAATAAGCTATGTTTCTTTATAAAAATAAGTATTTATTTACCTAAAAAAAGGAGGTTGGTTTTTTTTTCACAAAAATGCTTTGTATGAAGTCCGCTTAGTATGATGTGTTTGTCAGTTCCCTTCGATGTCATTATAAACGGATTCCACTGTATATAGATTATTTTGAAAATAAGATTTCAGATCATCAATTTTTTTTTCAGCTTGGTACTTTTTATTCCATAGATACCATTCATTTGTTATTTAAACTACTTTGGCGTGTGGAGTCACTAATGGTTACTTTAAGGAGCAATTTAAGCAACCGTTAGTGACTCTGAGTTGGGGCATTAGTCTTACTTTGTTTGATGACTATTTTTTTACTATGGAAAATACATAGTTGGTTTTACCCCTGTTTTACCACTGAAATGTTTGTTGTGGTGTTGAAATGTTTTGCTGGCAGTATCGGAGAACCAGTTACAATGCATCCATGAATGACAGTGATAATATACCATCAGGTGGTTTGTGTCCTTGTTTTTTATTAAGGCGTTACATAAATGACTGATTGCCCAATAAATTATTGTATTCTGGCAAATACTAACTTGCACGCAGAGTTTCATTTGCTTCATTAACTCAAACATTTGTTCAGGAGGCAGGGTCGCTACAGCCTTACTTATTGCTTCCGGAGCTTTCTCCGGTTCAACAGCATCACCATATGGATTTTCAACCTGTAAAATCATGTTTAGGCACATTAGCAATATCTTCCAGTTTCATATTTGTTTATAAGAAACATGACTTTTTATAAGTTGATTGCCAACTAGCTAGTTGGCAATCATCATTGCTCTTACTTCATTATGATGAAGTAGGAGAAAAGCATAACATTTACAAGAGTTTTGACATCTACATGAATAAATTACTTTGAACTTAAATCTTAAGTCACTTATGTTGAGGAGTGATGTAAGGTCTCTGCGTATTATACAGTCTGTATAATGGGGAATATTCTGAAGAACTGTTTGGTTTAATCCCTGCGGTTAATTTTCGTCACTGCACTGTTGATGATGAACCCGGTGTTCCTAATGTCCATGGGCAGCGGTGATCACTTACCATCAGGTGACCCGTCTGCTCGTTTGCCTGCTCAAGGCATAAAAAAATTAATAATAATAATGCAGGCTTGCTGTCAGCACTCAGCACTATCCCAATAATTTCATACCTGTGGTCCTTGCATAAGCGCTTGCATTTCCATTCGTGATTTTTCCGTACAAGCATTATCAACTCTTAATGCTCGGCCACCTATCTCATATCCGTTAAGGTTCCTCATGGCACTCAATGCGGTTTCTTGATCCTTGTATTCGCAAAAGCCATAACCTTTCGGCTTCCCGGTCTCTCGGTCGAACACCAGTTTAAACGATAAAACAGGTCCCACCTCACTAAATATGTCTTTTAACTTTTCTTCAGTGGCTTCGTAAGGTATATTACCAACTGAAATTTAAATACATGTTTATAATATCACAAATAAAGCCTTAAAAAATCTAAAGATACAAGGGACTTACCGAAGACAGATCTCATGGATTTGTCCATGATACTCTGTTCTTCCTTATCTTTATTTTTATCCATTTTAAATGTTTTTATTTCTCAGCTTCACTAAGTAAAAAATTGTTAGTAAATAGCAACAGCACACTTATTTTCAATAATTCAGTTCAAATCAAAACCAAACCACGGTGACCCAACACAACATTCACAGTGTTGCCAACTCGGTATCACTATCAGGTTTTGGGGCTAAACACAGTTTAAAAAAGGGCTAGATTCGTCCAATACATTGAAAATAGGGGCTATTGCTTAATTATCAGAGGTGACGGCGAAAAAAAAAAAAAGGTCGTCAGACGCTCTACAACTATGATAGTGGTAATTTTTCGACATCTTTCACTACATTTTATCGTTTTTTCGATCGATTGCATCAAAAACTTCGTGGAAAACCTGAATTTATCCCTTGTTTTTCAAGATGGCGGAAAATGATTTTGGGGCTAAAAATTGGGCTAGGTGCTAAAAAATTATTTCAGGGGCTGAAAAGCCGTAAAAAGGGCTAGATCTAGCCCCGAAAGGGCTAAATTGGCAACACTGAACATTCAATTCATCGGATTCGTTCGGGAGTCGGACGGACGGACGGCGTCATGTCATGTGTTATGTCATCGTAAGTCAAGATGACAAGATTGACAAATATGACAACCACAGAATCACAAACCAATTTTTTACCATCCATGAAAGTAAGAACTCTGGACTCCAAGCTTCGAAAAGGTAAAAGGGATCACATGATATTAAATGATTATTTTATTTTGATAAGGTATAGGATATTACTTAAACTTGGTTTATAGTATTAAAAAGGTATTATAGTAAAAAAGGCATTATAATTATATCAACATCAGTACATACACCAGTGAATGAACGTTAGTTTATTAGTTCATTGACATATACTGACTTGCGTATGACTTAACTTAGGGACTAGGGTCCAGTTTATATATATAGTTCTTGTGCACTAATACCGTTTATATTGTCTGTTTGGCTCTATGTAATATTATCTTGACGTGCTTTTCCCTCTGCCATATTTGATATTCCCAGACATTCCCAGAAAAAGAAAATTAAACTTTCCTGATGGAGGACAAGAGGATGCACATTGTCCTTGCTTTGTCGAAATTTTAATACATGTATTTGTGAATTTTGTATAAGTTGTGTGGTGTAGGTGAACAAAATTTCATTTATTAATTTTTATTCACTATTTCCAACGGCTTTTTTAATACTTTTTAAAAGTGAACAAGTTAAATTTATAGTTATTGATTCGTGTGTAAAAAGATGGGAGGATGTGAAACAGGTTTGAGATGAAAATTTGATTTTTATACACTAGTGTTTTACAAAAGGTGAATCAGTCGTGACAAATCAAAATGAATCTAGATAATTCATCTAGAGAAAACCAGGAGTCGCTTGATACTATAGGTACTGTCAGTCCTCGAGAAAAGTATCACGGCATGAGGGAAAAGAAACTGTCCACAGCTTCCCTGACAAATACTGAGGGAGCTCGGCCGAAGGTAGTAACCGTTAAACATCCCGAATCCAATAAACCAAAGCCCACTGCTAAAAAGAACAAGCCAATTCAAGCTGACTTAGACGTGATTAAGGAGTTCATAAGATGTCGCGACGAGGGTGTGAAGCGGCTGGATTTAAGTAAATCTTCAATAACCTCGCTGCCGCCTAATGTTAGAGATTTAACACATTTAGTTGAGTTCTACTTGTATGGAAATAAGTTAGTAGCCCTGCCAGCAGAATTTGGCTGCCTAACAAACTTGCAAACATTAGCTCTGAATGAGAATTCTCTGACAAGCCTTCCAGACTCCTTGGCTAATTTAAGATGCTTAAAAGTATTGGATCTACGACACAACAAGCTAAGTGATATTCCTGAAGTTGTATATAAACTTACATCATTGACAACACTATTTTTGAGATTCAATAGAATTAGAGTAGTTGGGGATGGTATCTCAGCTCTCACCAACCTCACGATGTTGAGTTTACGAGAAAATAAGATAAAGGAGTTATCTTCGGGGATTGGAAAGTTGGTAAACTTGGTAACATTTGATGTATCTCACAATCATTTAGAGCACCTACCTCAAGAGATTGGTTTCTGTATTAACTTATCAACGTTGGATCTGCAACACAATGAATTATTGGATATACCAGAAACAATTGGAAACCTCCAAGCCTTAACACGCTTAGGACTGCGGTATAATAGGCTTACAGGTATACCTCCAACTTTGAGCAATTGCACTCACATGGATGAATTTAATGTGGAAGGAAATTCTATATCACAGTTGCCCGAAGGTCTTCTTGCTCGATTACATGAGCTTACAAGCATTACGCTGTCTCGTAACTCATTTGCAAGTTATCCTTCTGGCGGACCTGCACAGTTCACTAATACCATATCTATAAATCTTGAACACAATCAAATCGATAAAATTCCATATGGCATATTCTCAAGAGCAAGAAATCTAACAAAACTCAATATGAAGGAAAATTTATTAACATCGCTACCACTTGACATTGGTACATGGGTGCATATGGTAGAGCTTAATTTGGGCACCAACCAGTTGACTAAGCTACCTGAAGACATACAGCAGTTGCAGAACTTGGAAGTGTTGATATTATCTAATAATTTATTGCGGCGCATTCCACCAAGCATCGGCAACCTAAGGAAACTTCGAGTGTTGGATTTGGAAGAAAACAAAATTGAAGTACTGCCCAATGAGATTGGCCTCTTACATGAATTGCAGAAGTTGATTGTGCAATCCAATCAACTCACCTCTCTGCCTCGTTCAATTGGCCATTTGATTAATCTCACAGTTTTGAGTGTTGGAGAAAATAATTTACAGTACCTGCCTGAGGAGATTGGTACACTTGAGAATCTGGAGTCTTTGTATTTGAATGATAACCCTAATTTGTGCAATTTGCCATTTGAACTAGCATTATGTGTTAGTTTACAGATAATGAGCATTGAAAATTGTCCTTTAACATCGCTTCCTGCTGATGTGGTTTCACTAGGGCCTTCACTAGTAATTCAATATTTAAAATCGCAGGGGCCCTACAGGGCCATGTGATATCAGAGAGATCAATGCCTGTCCTCACAGCGTGATTGAAAATATGCTAAAAGTTATGCATTAGGGCAGCGTTTTGATCAAAAAATTCCACATTACATCCCGTTGATAAATTGAACCTTTTGAATTTCCTAGATTAACATGCTTGTGTTACCTTAATGTTTTATCCAAATTTTAATCTAAATGTTATACTATCATAGTTGTGCTAAATATTTGGTGTCCATTTACTTCTATAATAGTAGTGTTTTAAAAATTATCAATGGATGTTTCTAATTGTTTAATTGATGTAATTAAGTAAACATATAAAAAAAACCATTAAACTGTTGGGTAGAAATATTGTATTAAGTGGCTGTATATATAATGTGTATGCACAATAATTTAGGATTATATGATCTACAATCTTTTTAATAAATTTGACTAGGATTCATAACGGAATTACTTATTATGTACTGAAAAGAGGCCAAATAAGTCTTGTATATTTTGATATTATAATATGTTGCTAGCCATATTGAGATTTAATTTTGCAAATACTTTAATGCAAAGTGCAATTTGATTGTCTTATTCAAAAACCAATGAATATTTCTACTTATATTTTAAAAAATTAACTTGATCCAATTTTGCATTTAATCAAAGTTATGTTACTTTTAATAATACCTACAATCCTCTAGGGGACCTGTCCTAGCTTTTTTCATGATATTGTATATCTGAGACAGTGAGATTATAATTATGTATATTATTTTAGACCAATTAATAAATAAAAAAAAGTTCTTTGAAATTCAGCACATCAAAGAAAAATTTTGTCAGCACTGTTGCTGCATGACATATTACATGATAACCTGATAAGGCATTCTTTTTCATTTGAGTGTTTCTCAATTTGATTTCTAGTTCTAATATCACTGCCTTTCTTCCCTACCATCTCATGAAGCATAATTGGTGTATACTCTCGTTTGCCCAATTGTTTCTGTCAGGCTTACTCTGTAGCAAGTGTGATTTAGCTAATGTTAAGATCTCAAATCATTTCATAAGTTTTACTTTGACTGGCATTTATTTTATAGTTACTGTTAACCCTTTATCCGGGAAGAGGATTTCCCTCGGCACATATCCGGCACCTAAGCTGAGTTCCGTAAAATTGGAACTTACCAGTGATTTCCTTACCTAACCGAACACAGGAGCGTCTTGAGAAAAAGTCGAACTGCTTTTAAGTCCCTTCCTAAGCCTTTTATTGGCTTTTTATTCCCAATGTATGGAAAAAATTGCTTTAGAAGTATGTAATATCAGTTTTACTAGGACTTTCGTTAATTTCTAGTCTTACAAGTTCCTTGATCCAACAATAATAGTTCGATCTATGTCGTTCTTCAGAGTTAGTTTTTTTTCTCAACCTTGGCGCCCAACAAAAATCATCTTTATACTCTTAATATTTTGGCTGACCAAAACTAAATATCGTCCACTATTTCCCATACTTTATTAGTGTTTTCTTATCATTTTAGAGATTTCGTTCGATACGTGTAATAACATGCATAATCCTTATTATTATGTAGGTAATAAGAAATTAAAGTCATAATTTTAGAAGTATTGTGTTCGTTATGATTGATTAGAAGCATCGTTATGATTGAAGTCGGCTGAAGTCTTTTCTATGCTAGTATGTCTAGGAGGCGTGTAGGATATTTCATGCTGAGTTCTGTATAGATAATCTATCTTTCAGAAACGTCAAGAAAACTTTATTCGTCATTAATTATCTGGCTGAGCTTTCGATTTGATGCTAGGTATTTGTCGGTATTCATTGACGCCTATAAAATCGTAATGGTAGATCACAGACTTAAAAAAAGAACCATACGTCACCTTGTCTAATCGAGAATGACGCCGCCCGATTACCATGTGTCAATTTTTAGTGCGGTCTGACGCGGTAATGGCAGCCGATTACAGCATGATGTCAATGTGTGCTTGTGATACTTGTACGAATAGAGGAGTTGGTATTACTATGGGTGCTTTACTGAATTTGTTGCTGACAATCCGTCTAGTTCTTTTTTAAGTCTGTGTGGTAGATGTTCCCAGTGTCGTTGATTATATTATCCCACTGCTGCTCCTCCTGCTTTAAATATTTGCTTGAAAATGAAATTGACAATGTCGATAGGATACCAGACTTAAGGTCGTAGCTGGCTTATACGACACCGCTCCCATCCAACCGAAGTATGAGAATTCAAATATAAACTTAAAATCGTGCTCTGTAGGTACAACTATTGAGTGGCAAGGTTGCGGTTAGCTTGCTTCCCGCGCGCGGGCTGCTAATTTTTGTTGTTACTGTAAAGTGCACCTACAGAGCACGATTTTAAGTTTATATTTGAATTCTCATACTTCGGTTGGATGGGAGCGGTGTCGTATAAGTCAGCTACGACCTTTAATCGCGACAATTAAGAGCAAAAATATGTATGTTATAAAAAAATTCAGCACTATATTACTACCAATAATGGTTCCTAGTGTGTTAAATCCTATAGTAATAAAAATAATAGCGACGCGCGATTAAAAAATCTAATTGTGAATATTAAATACGACACGACAAATATTTTTTAAATCTGTTTGTCTATTGAATTTAAAATGGAGCATGAAAATTTTTATTACTGCACTCTAGTAGCAGAAATAAGGATTACGTTAAAATCTGTAATAGGGACATTGAAGTATTATTACTAGCGTATAGAACCGACACCGCGAACTGCGAACACCATGTATGTCCCAATGCATTGGCGCCACGTGGCTTCAATCTTCAATGGATTCGTTCGATGAAAGGAGAACCGGGGCTCAATTTTGAAAATCGAACCTCCCGGGCGGGACACATATTTTGTTCGAGATGTCTGTTCCATGACATTATACTTCAATTAATAGGGATGTTGTTTTATCCCATAATACTTCGTATGTAAAATTCATTTATGTAAAATACCCATTCGTCCAAGAATGTCACTACTGTAAAATTGATGTCCTTGCGTAAAATATTTAAAATGATTTTTATATATTTTAGCGCTGTCTAATTTAATGAGCTGTATAAGCCACAAAGTATTGATAATATGCTATTGTGCTGTGTAGACACAAAGACATAGTCTGAACAAAATAAATTATGTCTAAGATGATCTTAGTTTTAAATGTTGTATTATAGGTAATTTAATAATATTTTGATATCACAATCGTAGGTACCTAATGATATAAGTAATGTGTAGGTACTTCGTTGAGCATTATGACAATCATTTTAAGCGTAGTTATTCCTTTTGTATGCTTAAAGTTATTTATAACACGCAAATAATAGTTTAGCTAATTTTTAAGTATTCTTATTTTTATATACCTTATTTTAATGTTGTGTATTTTATATTCTTAGTCTGCTTCGCTGGATTTAAAAAATCTTGTGAACCTACATACATCTATTTAATTATAATATCGATTCCTTATTGTCTTATAGAAAACTGACTATTCCGTGGATATCGATATGTACGTAGAGTACCTATCAACTTATAATAGGTCTAATAAAATGATCAAAAATTTTGGATAAAGGGACACACGTGGACCAGGGTGATTGTTCTATGGTACCTATTAAAAAAAATCGGTCGATCTAGTCATAGTTTTCTGATTCCTATGTATTATTGTTTCGATGTTACCTCCCTGAATATATAGGTACCTAATGAAGTGCTATGAACATACTTTGCATTGCACATACTTTTTATTGTCCTGATAAAAATGGCTTGCTGCCTATAATTTTATTGAAAAGTCGACTGACTCATCTACAATTTCATACTTGTTGTTCGTCACAATGAGCTCTGTTTTTTTAATTAAAAATAATAAAGTCTTCGAGTCATGCTCATGCCATGCGCCATTTGGGCCAAAGTATGCGTCAGATCGTACTGAAAGCCAGCGCTTGACGTGACTGTCCCCCATACATATTTATAATAACGTATGTTGCATCATACTTTCAGCTTTATGTACCTAAGTATATTTTTATTCATAGTAAGTATACTAATTAGTACACTTATGCCGGATTTATGTGCGTATACGTTAAAAATGTGTTTAGTATTTGATTGTGTATCGCAAGAATAAAAGTAGTTTCTTATTATATTTCGATGTTTAGATTAAATCGATTGATGTTATACGTAATTATATCACAAAGATATTGTTATCGGTAAAATTACCCATGTGCAATGAGTCTCCTCCGGATTAGGCTAATAATCGTAATAAATGATTTATTAATGTATTGTAACTTGTAAGGAAGACCTAATTGACCTAATGATATTCTAAATCATGTTGTTTACAATTTCCCTGATTTTTTAACTCACACATTCAAACGATAAGTTTGTGAAATTTGCATTTTTGAAATAATATTCGTATTGTCTGTTTCAAAGTTGAAAGTTGTCCCAAGTTTTTAAAACTGAAAATTACTGAATGTATTGAGGCATGTATGTAAGTATGCGTTACATGAAATAAAGGTGAAACATAAAAATGTGTATTTTATTAGAATATCCCTGCTATGTTGCTTTGATTTGTAGGTACCTATTTATAATAGCTAGGTAAAGAAACGATTACGATTCTAGCTAAGCACAAAATTAAATACGGTGCAGCGTTTATTATTATTCTAAGGGTGCAGCCTTGTATTCTCAACTGTTGCCTCTGCAACGATTTTTACAAACATAAAAAGGATAGTTTAGGATAGTTTGTACCTTGTCTTATTTGATACAGGACGATTACAATTTATTTTAGTAACTCCTAATGAAAAAGGCTCGTCTATGTTTGGATCAAATTATTATTGTTTGAATCAGAATCACTGCTTGACCAACAGACGAGAAGGATAGTAAGTTTCGGAGCCGCATTACTTCCAATTTCAATCTGTCTTTCAATTTCTTCCATGGTTGAGTTCAATGCAACCCCCTGCTTTGCAACCATCAGTGTAATAATTAAGTATGTATTTTTTTCGTATTCCGGTTGAATTGTTGAAAAATCCTGAGCGTTGATCCCGTATCGTGGCTGGATGACTGCAGCTTTGTACCAAATCATTGCTATTGATGAAATTGTCAGGTCATTTAGAATAAACCATGGCCCTCGATAAGCCTCGAGTCGTATTGGTTGACGAATGAAGATAATGCACCCGCACATCGAGCTCAACGAATCAACGCTGCTCTGCGTGAATACGACATTACCAGGTTAGACTGGCCTGCCGGCTCGTCCGACTTAAACCCGATAGAACACGCGTGGGATGCTGTGAAGCGAGCTGTTTGGAACCGTCAGCCACCTCCCCAGACGGTGCTAGAGATCAGGGAAGCCGTTATTCAACAATGGGACAGGTTACCGCAAGAAATGCTGGATAACCTAATAGGGATAATAAATAATAATAAATAAATAACGCTTCACACTCATAGCCCTACACTAGGATTCCCTGTGTCGTGGGTGCCATGGACAACACACAAGATAAGAACATTCACACCTAGACCGAGAACAGACATTCAAACTCATCATTCAAATTTCTGTCTCGCTGGGAATCGAACCCAGGACCCTTGGCGCGGCGATCCGGCATGGTAACCATTGCGCCACACGGGTCGTCGGATGTAGACACTAGCTGTTATAAATTAATATAAAATGTCTAAAATATTAGTGGTAATATTTAAAGGCCTAAAATATGATTCTTTTATTGAAATCAATCACAATAAATTAAATATCATTAATTTAAAATGTTAGAAATTGTACTCACTGTCACGTGACCTCAAACGTCATTTTGAGAATATGACGTCATTGGAACAATTTTATATGGAAATTCAACAACTTAGTAGACAGATAGTATTGAATATAGTTTAGTGACGTCACGTGACGTTTTTGGTGGAAAATTTGATAGTGATTTTTATTTTTGTTTTTAAATTGAGGATTATTATTATTACTTATAGTATTTTTTTCATGAATATTGAGGTTCTATCTATAAAATAAAATTGAATCCTAAAATTAGTCAACATCCCTATTCTCTGCATGCCAAGTAGGATTGCCGCACATGTTCGAGCCAGGAGAGGAGTTATCTCATACTAAATAAAAACAATTTAATAATAAACGTTGATAATGTTTAGTTAAATCCTCTTTTTCTTGCAATTATTTATTAGTCTTTGCACTACGAATTTTAAATTCAATTTTAGTTACTAAAAAATAAGAAATAATTTAATTTTTTATTTCAACAAGTGTATCTTTTTATAAAAAGATGTTACGTAAGCAATATTCTTTTAAAAAAGTAAAATAAAAAAAAAACTATCTTTTGCTACTGATCTCAAACTTTATTTGATGTGTGTACGTGCAGCGCAGACGTCGCAAACGTAGCGTCGTGTACGTTATGCCAGCAGGAACGTATCAAATATTATCATTTGATTGTAAGATATAATTAATTCTTGAGCTTTATACAAAATATAACTATATGCAGGTTAAAAAAGAAAATAAACAACATATGAAATTCAATAATTTATGAAGTGCAAATATTACATAAGATTCTTCTCGAGTTGCGCTTTTGTTCTTACATAAATAATAGTTTATATATACATTTTATAAGCTTCTGTAAATCAAAGCAGTCTAAATCGTTTCAAAAAATCAGCCCTGAAAGTTACTTATATATATTAATTAAAATTATGTTTTAATAACAAAAAAGTAACATTACATCCCGATTTATTGTTTTAGTTACGCTAAAACTTTTCAGCTGCTTTTGTGATGCTTTCTTTCATGACTGATTTCCGTATACGAACTTCATATTGCGCGAATATAATAAATGCGTTACATCATCACACTAAATGCTTATTATCCTTAAGCTATAATTTTCACATACAAAAATATTTCGACCTAGTAAATCACTATAAAACACACCTCTCCCTGCCCCTCGAAACAATATAAAAGAAACAATTTCTATAAGAAAATAAAGCTAAGTGCGAAAACTTAAATATACCCTAAAGGGGTCCAGAGTGAACGAAATTAACGTTATATTCGTTTAGTCCATTCACGACCTCTAGGGGTCAAGATTTTTGAGATCGAAAGTGGACTAAAAGAATATTTATATGTGTACGCGGACCCAATTTGACACTGATTGTTTTATATATGTTTTGTATGGATCCTAAGTACATTGCAACTGCTTCCTAAAACGGTAACAACTAATAAATTGTAATTCAATATAGTCTTGATTTATCAAACACTCTTATTGAAGTCATGTAATGCAAAAATACTTCCAAAAAATTGTTTATACTCTTAAACTTTATATCAAACTCAGAACTATACTTCTAATGTATTTCGATAGAATAATTATGATAAATGCTTATCAATATAAAATACTCATTCATGCAACTAAAAGATAAATTTGAGTACGTTATTACACAACTAGTTTCTACGATCAGTCCTTATTCACAAATTGCATAAGAATATTTGTAAAAACATTCAAGTTATTGAGGTTAATTTGTGTATTATAAAAATAACATCACTCGATTTTATACAGTAACAATTTGTTTCCAACCAAAGGTGATTTCAAGAACACAACTAAAAGGTACTCAGACTTACATCTATTCATAAATCTTTGGTATTACCACTTTGCTAACAAAAAGCAGAAAAAAATAAATACTTTTGATGTGATGATCTTGATATTTACCAAAAGATATATCACAATGCACTATTCGAGGCATTTATGGCACTTAAATATTCATAAGTCACACATTAGCAATTTTATACAATGTACTATACTATAAATTGAACTATAATATAATAAAACAAATAAATTGTGATAAACCATGCCATGAGGGTCTGGTGTAGAAACATATTATTACTGCTGTATTGAGATTCCTGCATATTCATGTGTTTATAACATTTTGTCATGGTTACATCGTATTTACATAATTAAACATTTCCTCTGATGTCTCTTCTGAGGTTCGGGTCTTAATACTGCACGAACAGCTTCGTCAAATACCTGACAAATATAAATAATTCAATCATCCTCCTCAATTAAATTTTAACAAAAAAATAACCGACTTCAAATGAAGTACATCCAATAAAAAAACAATAATCGAAATCGGTTGGCGCGATATTGAGATAATCGTCCATTTATCGCGCACATTGCAAATTTAAGACTTATATGCTTTTGAAATGGATGCCATTGTCAGATCTCGCTCAAATTTATGTGGGTCCACACGACAAGCACCAGCTTTCGATTAAAAAAAGAATCGTCCAAATCGGTCCACCCAGTCCAAAGTTCTGAGATAACAAACATAAAAAAAAACAGTCGAACTGAGAACCTCTCCTCTTTTTTTTGAAGTCGGTTAAAAATCACAAATATGCTACTGCTGGACACACTATTTACCACATATTTTAGATACCAAATGAAGATCTTTTGAGTTTGCAGGTTTTTCCACGATGTTTTTAATCTCCAAAGCAAGTGACAATAATTTTAGGGTAAGCAGTAGTAATGTTGGCCCCCCTACAATTAATTGGCCCTTTCACATAAAATACATTTATTACATGTAGTTGGTTTACGAGGATTGAAAAAATATTCTTATTTTTCTGTGTTAATAATACTCTCAAACGTTTTTTAAATTATCAGCTAGTATAACAATATGTCATCTGTGGTAAAACTAATAAAAATACTTTTACGGCGACTGCAACGAAAGAGGTTTTGTTATGAAATTCGTAAGAATTAACCATTTTGTGATGATATTTAATAGTTTTATTTTTATTTTAATTGTGTGTTTTAGGTAAGATGTCATAATTGGTGGGAAAAAATTCAACATAACGTATAAATATCAATCCTTATACACCAAGGGCCAATCATAGTACTTTTGACCCCTTCTTTATGTTGCATTAAAGTTGTTTATGGAATAAAATATTATTATATTTATAAAGCATTTAAATTACCAGCCTCCCAAGGAACAACTTAACATAAAATGTTTCAATATGAGGAACCTTATTTCGTAACAATAAATTGTCAAAGTCGATGACCACTTTAAACGGCCAATCAAGTACTGCTTACCCTAATTATGTTACGCTCAAAGATCTCAGAAACTCAGTGAGCGAAAAAACCAGTTCACAACGCGTTGTGGCACCTGTAAAACGTCCACATCGCGAAATTTGCTTTCGTCGAAAACGATGTGTTTAATGAATTGCAAAAGCAAAATGCGTGTCGTGGTTGTGACAAGCGGGGGCACGGAGGCGCCGTAGGCCCAAGGTAACGATCTAGGGGGCGGAGCTCCCACCATAAAAAAGTACAAGCAACTCAAATCGAAACTGAACTGGTTTGCCAGCCAGATTACAATATTCCCGCTCCATATTGGTGGAAATACTATCCACTATGTCAAAGAAGACCATTGTTCAACTTACCTGCTTGAGTCCACGCTGTGTTAGTGCAGAGCATTCCATGTACTTAACAGCTCTTATTTTGTTAGCCAGTTTCTGGCCCTGCTCCCTCTTCAATGGTGACATGCCTTGTTCCGAGAGTAAACTTAATGTTTCTCGATCATCTCTCAAATCTATTTTGGTTCCTGTTAAATAAATAAAATAATAGTTTATACACAAATATTATATTTTAGCTACCTAAATATTCTTTGTGGAGACATGTGAATTACTTGTGTCACTATTATTATACCAGATGATTTACAGTCCTCAATATTTTATTTTGGACTGGTTACCCCAGCCTTGAGAAAGGGACTAGACACTCCACATGTGTATGTTTTGTTTTCTAGTTTCTTCTTAAGGTTTATAAGCAGATGAGCCACTGAAGGACATACCAAAGGAAGTAGGGAAACCACTTATTGCGAACTCCCCGCATTGTAACTAAAACATAGTCCAATTTGTCAAATATTTTAAGAATTTTATGTCACTGATCTCTTAATTTCTAATTGGAATTTCAACATGGTATGATAATAACAGATAACATTAAAGGTGTTTTTTTTTCATCTCCTCTAAAGTTCACTTTTTCGAGATAGACATTATTGATTCTTAATTGTTATGTGAAAAATTACCTAACATAGTAAGTGAAGTTACTAAACATGAAGGTGAAGGGACATCAATGTTAATATTACAAAAAGAGCAGAAATAAAAAAATACTTTACATGTAACTTACCAACTAAAATGATAGGGGCATCAGGGCAGTGATGTTTGATTTCTGGATACCATTTTGAAGTTACATTTTCATATGACGAGGGGCTAGAAGGTAGAATTGTAAAATGTTAATGTATAAAGTTAAACAGATGTTACTTAATAATTAATTTAAATTGTTGGGCATCAAAAGCAGTAAAAATGTTAAACAAGGCCCATGAGTTAGATCTTCAATCTTTCTATCTATATAACAAAAAATCCATATTAACTTTATATCATAGTCACCAAAAATGGGATGCGAATTTTACACAACTGACTTTAATGTCAGTTTTTTGTTTCTTTCTTTTCTTTTTCTTGACTGAACACACTAAAGTGATAGCTTCGATTATTACATCTACTGTTGTTGTTCAGCAGTAGATGTAAGAATTGAATATGTACCATCAGGCTCATGTACTCATTGGCTATTTACATAAAAATTCCATACCTTGTAACACTGAAACATATAAGGAAGACATCTGTTTGTGGGTAGCTCAGTGGCCTCAGTCTGTCGTAGTCCTCCTGTCCTGCAGTGTCCCAGAGCCCTAGTGACACTGCAACTCCATCCACAACCATTGGTGCTGAATAATTATCAAATCTGAAATAGTTTAATTTAAATTAAGTACATTTAACAGATAAATAAAGCAATTTTATTCTTTGGATTTTAGTTAAGACAAAAAATACATATTCATGGCCCAATTTTATGCGCATTTGAAATATGTCACATCAAAAGCAGTAATAATATTAATTATAAATCAAGTCTGTATATATCTAAATAAGATGGTACTGTTACATACTTCAGAAAGCAAAACTGTGAAATATTTCAATAACAAATTACAATCAATTCGGCATACTATTAATATTAGAAAAAATATTATTTTAGAACAAGAACTTGTATTGGGATCCAATATGACTGCATACTCACACTGTAGGCACATATTCACCAGGAAAACTATCAGTGGTATAGGATATTAGCATACAAGTCTTGCCAACCGTTCCATCGCCAACAACCACACACTTAATAGGTCTTCCAGAAGACATCTAAGAGAATACACATTATTATTAAATAAAGGCTAACGTATGAGTCACGAAAATCGAAAAGTATGCTAAGAACAAAAACAAAAAAATACCTTAGAAAGAAGTTATTTCGCAATCTCTTTATTAAATGATGTTGTTCACTGTAAAAATCTCAATTTGTCACTCTTTTTTACTAAATATATGGAGAACAATCCTAAATTGAATTATAAAATAAAATTAGAAAAAACGCATTGAAAGATGGATGTTGTATTGCCATTTACTTTGACTTTGACCACAGATTGGTTAAAATATTACTTTTTTACCAGATAATAGCATCATAGATTAGTAACGGAATGACCAAGAACTTTTTAAAATACAATTGGACTCCAATCATCGAAGAGGTATTTGAGATAGATCACGTGACATTGGATGAATATTTTTCTATAAATTGACATAAGTGTATTATTTTATGAATCAATTTAAATTAAACACAGACTAACCCAAGCTCACATCAGTGAAAATTTGAAAAACACATCTAAATCTGTTAAGCCGTTCCTGAGATTAGCCGGAACCAAGGATATTATAGGCCAGAAAAAAATGCACAGACAAACAGACAAAAATTCTAAAAATAATACTAAATACTACTGAAAGTTTTTCTCAGTTTCAATTTTATTATTAACTTCCATAGCTTCCATGTAAGCCTGGGGTCCAGTCGTGCTATTAAGTTCTTGGTAATGATTTGTCGGTGAATTATGAAAAATCTGTGTCGGTCAATGTCCAAAATGGTCAATGTTCGATGGCATAGATAGTTACTTCTATATCTATGTTCGATGGACATTTGTGTTCTCAGTTCTGTCATCTGTCAATTCTGTCATCTGTCTGTGTTATCAAATCAAATCAGCAATCAAATCGCATAGCGTCATTCGCGTCCGTTATATACTTTGTTATTTACTAGTTTCTTTCATTTCTATTTCTTTTTGTTCATGTGATGTCGAAAATAAACTTTCAACAATAATACTATATCTACAACGCTAAAGGTTTCAAAATTGTTAAGACCTTTTTATTGGCATTCCTTTATTTTTTGTTGTTGTTTCAATTTGCCTGAATTTGATTTTTAGATGAGTGAGTCATGCGTGGAGACACCTGAAGCTCCGGCTTGGTTATCAAAATTAGAGAGTCAGAGGGAAAAGCTCAGTAAAGCTCGACTAGGACATGACAGTGGTGCAGGGGCCCCGTGTAATTCTTGCGGTAAGATACAACATAAAACCTCTTTTACTACATAAACACCCTCTTTATCTGTGTGTGAAGATATGACATAGTAACCACGTATTTGAATCCTTATCTCACTCTTATTACACTATATCAATAGATATTAACGTATCTACTTTAATACAATAAATTATCGTTAATTAATGAACTAACTCTAGTTCAAGTATTAATTAATAAAATGGTCTTAAGATTAAATTGATTGAATTGAAAATGTAAACAAATTAATTTCATACATCTCTGTAGTTGCAAGTTAATGCAATTTTATGTATGTGAACTGTGTGTACTGAACATAACGTTGAACTAAGAACTAACTAAGAAGGTAATAAGTATATGCAGCTTAGCACACAGATATTTGCTAAGTTAACCAAAAATTCTGAATAAGCACAAGTAAATTTTAATACAATAAAGGTTACCCTACATCTTACTGTAAGAATCATATGCAAGTTCTTAAGCAGTGACTGAGTCAGTGTTTACTATTTACAGGACCAACATGCCCTGGGTTAGACCTTCACTTTTGGCGTAAAGTGTGTCGCTCGTGTCACTGCAGCAAGGATGTTCATGATGTGCATGACGATGACTTGTCTGGATGGGCACAGTTTGAACTGCTCGGCACAGCAAGACCCAAAAAAGCTTCTTGTAAGTAATTAAACTTTATTTTTATATAATCATTATTATTGGTGTCTGTTATTGTGTATCATTTTACTTTACACTTTAATTATGTTAATGCAGACCATATATTAATTGTTTTGATAACACATTAGTTTCAAAATTCAAATTCAAAATTATTTATTCATGTAGGAATCATTGATACACTTATGCACGTAATTTTTTTGTTGTTTGTGGCTATATGTAACTAGTGGATACCCAGCATGTTCCACTAGGTACGCTAAAAAATTTCTGATGACAGTGGCAGATTAATGTTGACAGTCTGTAATATGCACCATCTTCACATTATTATCTTCAAATTTTTGTATGGGAAAAGGGGAAAATCGACTTTAACTATGGAACAAATGGCTAATACAATGTTTTAGTGGTCTCAACTCTCAAACCACCTTCAGGTTATTGCCTTTCAAATGAAACCATTTTGAAGCGTATCGGTAGGATAGTTTCAGAGTCTATAGATTTTAGTGATGCAAAAAAGGCCCATGATTGTAAAATTGTCATATTTAGATCTCTTGGTTTGTCAGTAAACTAGCAAGCACTTATATTCATCCTATATAAATCTAATTTATATCATGAAGTAACAAAATTGAAAGTAAAATAATCTATCCTCCAATCTGCAGTGCGGACTCTAGGTCTTATAAGGAAAGATCAATGAAAATTGTTTATCTTTGATCAACCATTGATCTTACCTTATGAGAAGATGAAAATATTTTAATTGTGTTAGAGCCCTGCAGTGGGCTACTGATAATTTGAAGCCCTATATCAAACAAACAACTTCAATGAAGAGTCAATGAACTAATGAATGTTTCACTATATCAGTTTTATTGTTGAATTGCACATTATCTACGAAAGTTTTGTCACAATATTATTACTCATGAACAATATGAATAACATTTCCTCTTATTTATCAAAATGTCTGAAAACCTACATTTATCTACATTTATTTTTATTTATAGTCATGTTTCTAGAGCAATAATTAGTTAACAGTGATAACACTAACATTGTCATATAACTTTTGAACAATATGGCATCATATAATATGGAAACTTAGTTTAATTTCAAATTATTGAAAATTCTACATACTTTAGAAACCTATGATAGTATTATACAATAATTTCATAGCTATTATCTGATATTGTCTATCAATAAAATCATTATTAGCTTGCCACTAAAACTACAGATAAAATTTCAGTGTCACATCAAGGATGTTAATAGGACACTCCAACAATCTAATATGTATATAAAAATCATATGTCACAGTGTTTGTGGTCGCACCCCTCAAAAACGGCGTGACAAATTTTTTGGGTATATTTAATAGATATGAGAATAGGTCGTAAATTATATTTCATACCACTAGGTTATTAGGATGTCCCTATCCAGAATTTGTTTGGTAGAACAACGTTAGCCGAGTCAGCTAGTAATATCATAAAAAATATTATAATTTCTATTAATTCAAATTAAATTAAATAATCTTTTCACTCAAGTAATGTTATTTATTAAACCTTGTTTCAGTGCCCCTCATTAAAATCCGAGGAGTTACGGATAAACCTGTGAAACTTGACTGGGTCCCTCCAAATGCATCAACTGAACTGGTATTTTTTTATTCTTTAATATCTCATGAACACTTGTTGATTTAGGATTAGGAAAAATCTGCTGAGGTGTTGAGAAATTTTGTTGATTCGACTCTTTAATAGAGCAAGATTCAGAATCAGCATTAGAAGCAAAATATTAATGGTTTGTGCAGTGCAGATACAGACAGCACTTTTGTTCTTGGAGAACAAAGTTCCTGAACTGAACCATACAAATGTTCTTGGAGAACATATTAGGGAGTGTGCATATGATGTGCGAACATTTTTAAAGATAATACTGCCCCCCAAATAATTTCACGACAGGATTAGGCTTAAGGCGACTGCTTTAGTCAGAGGCGGATTAAATGTCTACAGCGCCCTAGGCAATTAGCTCACGGCTTCAAATAATTATGGTGCCATCTAAAAGCTTGCATGCCGTCCCTTTCGTGCACCCCTGTTTAATTTCTCGCCTTTAGGCACGTGTCTAGTTTCCCTTTGGGATAATCCGCTACTATGTAGTTGTAAAATGTTGTTTAGTTGTATTTTTTTAATTATTCTTTTCTTATTATTGATTTTAATAGTTCCGCCTGAGGTACGCCGCCAAACTCATCGTATTCCGGTTGGGAGCTTGAAAGCCAGTTATTTTATTCTTTTTCTTCTTTTGGCCGGCGTCAGTGATGCCTTTGGTATTACTGGGCGACGATAACCACATACCATCGTGGTGGATCGTCAGCTCGTACGCCGGCTATTTCCATAAAAAAAATGTGAGCCGTCATGGGACAGCTGGCACATGTGAAACATCGAAATTATTTTATACAACTAATAGGCATAAAAGTACAGATTATGACAGGAACTAAATATGGCAAAATGAAAAAATACAATATTGCGAATTGTCTCCAGAAAATGATGACAGTTTTGTCCTACTGTATGCTACAGCCTATCAAACTAAGTTTATTTATGATTACCCACATTGTCTTATTATATTTTTTTTCATATTGCCCTACCATAATAATATAGTGCGTCGAAGCGTCGCCACTCACCGCCAAAAATCAGGTTTACCCCTCGCCTATAGATGTTTCATATTAAAAATAAAATCTGTCATGTGATGTGTCAGGTGTCAGAGTACATGTCGTGCTTGGGTCCGATGGCGCCGGTGTCGGGCTCGGCGGCGGCGCGACGCTGGCGCGCACAGCTCCGCACCCAGCTGCCGCCGCACGACGTGGCCCCCGCCGTGCGGGACCACGCCACCGACCAGGAGAAGTCTGAACACACTGTGAGTACTGTTTTGTGTTTAACACTTTTTGGAGTTTTGGAGTTTAGCCGTATTGGGGCGGCTTAGAATACTAACCCCAATCCCACGCCGGAAGGATGTCGTAAAAGGTGACTAAATCCGGCCCGCTGGTGGTAGGGCCCTCGGAGGGATTATATTAGTAGTATTGATTTTAATTGTTAATTAATCCCATTGTTACTATTATTATTTCTCCAGGGGTTCGCCTGCACCCTCGAGCATGAGTCAGCTAGCCGCCAAACAACTCGTCGTATTCCGGCTGAGGGCTTGAGAGCCAGTTCTTTCTTTCTTTTTCTTCTTTCTTTCTTGGTCGGCAACGCATCAGTGATGCCTTTGGTGTTGCTGATGTTCATGGGCGGCGATAGCCACTTACCATGAGGTGGATCGTCAGCTCGTTTGCCGGCTATTTCCATAAAAAAATTCCTTTAAAATCGATTTTCATATTTAAGCCCAGGGTATGAAAATTTATGAGGAGTAAAATCAAAATTTCTCATCATGTCATGCGTTATGCGTTATGTTTGTAATTCGTAACACAGAGTCTAGATGGCGTTGTTACTGATCAGAAACAATGCCATCTAATGATAATAATAATCTTTACTGATTTGACAATCGCAAACTAGATGGCGTTGTAATAATTTATTTTATAATTTTATTTTATTTTAGGTGTTAATAAGAGTATGTAGTTATTGTTCGGTACTAAGACTGTGGATGATTTGTTTATCGCTAGTCAACTTTGCGTGAACCTATTCCACTAGACTAGAATATCAAAGTTATAACAATGATATTATCTTTCCAGGAATACATCACCCGGATAAAAGACCATGTCGTCGGAATGGGTAACGTGGTGCGAGTGGGGCCTTTACAAAACGGAGAAGTGTGCTCGATCGAAAGCAGTAAAACTCATACCACTACCAAGTCGTATGCATTGCCTTTGAAGATATCCAACATATCGAGGGGTGTTAAATACAATATTGTCCCCAAAAATGCTTCAGATAAAAAACTTGTTTTAGATTCACAGGGTAATGTCGTCAGTAGCGCAGCTAACTTGCCTGATTATAAATCGAACCCAATACTGAGCCGAATCGTGAAAGACAAGTTACTCGTTATGCGCATTGAGTCTGATCGAATCAAAAGTGCCGTCGAACATGGACCTGTGTATGACAAATTATTGAAAAATCTCAACGATTTAAACATGCCAGTCAACAACGACGTCTATTTGCAGCCAATTAAACTCTTCAGGGATGAGTATAACAAAAACCCACAGTTCAAGGAAGAAATCAATGAATTTGCTACTAAAGCTCTAAATGCTCAAGTGATGCCAGACTTGTGGTCTAATAATAACAATGTTATCGGCACTGCTAAGTTAATGGATAGTCGAATTCAAAAGGGCACCATTTTTGCTCCAAATGGAGAGATCTGGAGTTGGAAGCATGAGCCGACTACTGCAGAACATAGCGGAACTATATGTTCTACTAAAATCAACCCACAGTACTCCACTACAACGAAGCCGATGAATCAAGTGGAACCACAGCAAACAGCACCATTGAGAGAGTATCTTCGAACACATTCCGAGGAAGAGCTTCCTCCACCGCCGTTGCCTAACTATAGCACCTATCCTGGTGCCTTCCCGCCACCTATAACAAACAGTGATTGGAATAACGAAAACGCTCCACTCTCCGATGGCTCTGGTAACTCTTTACCTCCATCTGGCAACTTTGGGGAGCCTATAGAACCCATTGTCTCTCAGCTTGCTGACATGACCCTCAGCCCAGCCGAAATGGAATTCAATAGAAAGTTATACAACGAGGGTGTCCCGTGCCAACGCTGCGATAAGCCAATGTTCGCCGGCGAAGTAGCAGTCAAGGCAGAGCGGGCTGGCCAAGAAGCAATTTGGCATCCTCAGTGCTTCACTTGCAGCAAATGTGGTGAACTGCTAGCCGACCTCGTTTACTTCTTCTACAAGGGTGAAATTTATTGTGCCAGAGATTTGGCAAACGTGTTGGAAATACCGCGTTGCGCTGGCTGCGACGAGTTGATTTTTACGAGACCATACACGGCTGCCGAGGGGAGAGCGTTCCATGTGCAGCATTTTTGTTGCTACCACTGCGACGCCCCTCTCGGTGGGAAAAAATATGTTCCCGATGACAAGACTGGCCTGCCGATATGTCTGGAGTGTTACGATCAGTTTTATGCAGAGAGATGCCGGGCTTGCGGTGGTGTTATAGGTCCCGAACAGCAGGGGGTCTCTTGGAGCAATGTCCACTGGCACGCCAATTGTTTCATATGCTCCGGTCGGATGTGCGGGAAGAGTTTGCTCAGTGGCCGCTTTGTCGTCAAACAAGAGATGCCATTTTGCAGCGTGCCTTGTGTGCAAAGTAAAATCAAATAATTGCGTCTATTCGATACGTCCTCGGTTACGACTGTGTTAAAATAATTCAGTATTTTTTAAATTGATAGATATTTTTAGAAAGATTTTTATAAATTAGTTTAAAATTTATCATGTTTTGGAAAAATACATATAAAACTGTTTGTATAAAAAATATTATGTACTATCAGAATGATAGTTTTATGGATATGAATGACTGTTCTCTGGTGTCAAAATCTTTAGATCATGTGTACCAATATCTTTGTAAGTACAGAAGAATATTTTTCAACTCATGTATTGTTATATTTAAAGACTACAGATACTGTATGTATCTTCAGTCTTGCATCTGATTACTTTGGATAGAAGGATTCAATTTGTATTGACTGTATCAGGTTTTATTTAGACTGCTGTGTGATAAAACTTTAATAAGTAAATAATATACTGAACTGACTTTATTGTGATGATGATAATTAGGGGCCAATTTAATACAAAATAAATATATTTATTGCAATACATAATAACATTACAAAAAAGTAAATTATAAAAATTTATTGTGAAACATTAAATATGAAAAGTATGACATTATAAAAAAGGAAATTATAGAAATTTATTGTGAAAATTATAATGAAAAGTATGATGAATGTTGTAAGTAAGTAAATTGTAATCAATTGCATTTCATATGTATTTACACCAACGATGTTGCATGGAGTATACACTCCTTAGTTTAGTGTAAGAAGTATATTTATTTTAAGGATAGGTATAGATTTTTGATATTGTGGGTGATATTTTTATAAATGTGGTACACATCATTCCTGTAATTTGTGCCATCAATAAATTGTAATCTATAATATTGATTTTTATTTTCCTCTCAATGTGCCAGTAAGTAATACAATTTGTTTGGTATTTATTTACACATTAATCACGTCTGTGGTTAAAATAAATTTTTTACTAAAATATTGCTCTAATTTTCATTTTTTAAATGTTTGAACACAACATTGTTGGACAAAATAACAAAATCATCCCCATTTTGCTCAACAGAACTATATACTGGCTCTTCATCAGAGTCTAACTTCTTACTACAGAGTTTCTATCTCCTTATATGCACAAAAAGAGTATTGTATGTATTGTACTGCAATAGAACAAAATGGGAACTATATTTTCACAAAATCTTTCATTTACCAAATGAGGCACTGGCGAACAAAATTAATTGCAGTTATTTTTCCCACAAAACTTTATTTATGAAATCTTGTTTTTGTCCTGTTATATCTTTAACAAAATATTTTTCAAAAAATCAAAAAGTACTAAAATGGCCTGAATGTGGAAAAAAATAGGCATTCGGCAAAAGGCAGCCTAGGAACAGTTTTTTATCATCTACTGAAAATTTTTATTATTTTTTTTTGCCAAGTTAGCTAAGAAGCCATCTGATGTTAAGTGGTCATCAATACTCATTGACACCAGCATCATGAAAGGCACCACTGATTCATTGCCAATAAAGAAGAGAAGAAATAACTCCACCCCCCAGCTGGAACACAAGTCTTTTGGCAGCTGACGCAAGCGAGCAAATGGTAGCTAGCCATGTAGGGTTTGCAGAGACAATAATACCAGTAATATTATTATTGGTAAATAATAATATTGTTCATATTATCGTTCCACCCAATAAGAGGGTTACTGTTGCATCTTAGTCTATCAGCATGGCATTGGGACCAGTATTCTGGGTGGTCCCAATATAACCAGAATAGTATAGGGTACTGGTGTTTGAAAACCTGATAATTCTCTCTGTAATGATATTGCTTGCCGTGTGAAAGGTAGGTTTCATTCCAGGTTATTGGTATGGTATGACAAATATTTGTTCCCGGATTTGATCAATGTCTTGACCAAAAGAATCCTGAAGCAGGGATGTTTTTAATGTACACAAAATAGATACATGATTTCAATAAATACTAAAGGTGGTTCAGACTGAATGAAAAATCTTTGATCTTGTTAGATAACAAGGTAAGAGTAGATAGAAATAAAATTGCAATTTAGACAAGATAATAATTTTAATATCTATGAACAAGAGTTTATAAATTACACAATTAAACCATGTTTTTGCTTTTTTCACATGAAAGTATCAAATAGTAGTACAATTATTAGTGTTTTTTTGTTACTTATTTAATCTTATTTAAGTTTAAGATGATTTTTCATGAATCATGATAGCTGTTGTGCTGTTTCTGTGTTTCATGGTTTTATTTCCTCCAATTCAGCAACAGGCTGATGTAGGTAATTTAGAAAATATAAATGGTTAATACCAAATTAAAATATAATTAGTAGCATGTTAACTTTTTGTAATTTGTGATTTTTTGTCACTAAAGCAGCTGTGGAAATAAAATAAAATAATTAATTTATGGTTTAAATTATATAAATGCAATGATTTTAATACAAGTTCAAACATTGCAATTTCACTTTATAGAAATTAAGCAGCAATTTTCAAATTTCCGAGATCATTTTTAAGTTTGTTGAGGTTTTCTTGTATAGCTTCCTGTTTGTTCTCTAAGGCTGATATATGGCCATCGGATCTTTTGATTTCCTTATTAATATATTCCATACGTTTCGCAACGTTCTGTCTTGCCTCTTCCAAGTCTTGTTTGACTAAAACTGGACCAATTAATTTGTACACTTCAGAATCTTTTTTCAGTAACATCAATTCATCTTTCACTGCTTTGTTTTCATTAAGCTGGCTGTCTAGTTGTTGTTTTTGAGCTATTGCCTTATGATATTCTTTTTGCACTCCAGTGAATATTTCTAGCTCCTTCTGTAGTTTTTTTTTTATTTCTTCAGCCATTTTCATTCGTACCGAAAGTAAAGATTGTTTACTTTACTTGCAAATAACACTAACACTAGAATGTAGTGTTTAGATAAAAAGAGATGTGGAAGTACAGTAAGTTGAAATATAGTAACAGTTTATATAACTTCACAATACCGCACTTGTAAAATTTTTAAGTGTGACTTTTTGATTTTTTCGTTTTTGACAATGACAATGACGTACACAATTTTTAGGTTAGGTTATTTTTTTTATTAAGGTTAGAGTAGAGAAAACGGATATAGGACATTCATCCAAAAACCATCCAAATTAAAAAAATATTTATGGTATACCAGACTGATGGCAAAATGGGGAAGTTAAGATTAACCAAGACTTATAAATTATTTCATTGGATGAACAATTTCGACCACACATTTTGCTCACGTTTGTTGCAAAATAGATCTAGACACGCGGCAGCGTGTCAAGCCAAGTTCAAGCAAAGGAACTGGCTAGCCAGCGCCGAGTGTAATATTACACGAACCACTTGGTGCCACTTTTGAGCCTTTTATAACTCAAAACCTCTTTAACGTAAACACATAAAACTACGTGTGTTTAATTATATCCATAAGGACATGTAGAATACGAAATTTCATGAAGCTAGCTCAAACGGTTATAAAGATATGAAGGTTAAAAAGTCGTAAATTTTAGCACTGACTGACTGACTGACATATAGTACCTAAATCTAACCTACTTCCAGATAACCTAGAAGGATGAAATTTGGAAGCCAGCTTGGTAATTGTGTGTAAGCTTAGGAAAAAATCAAAAAATTTAAAAAAGTCGAAAAATAAGTGGTGTCCCTATACAAAATTTGTATGGGACCGAAGCAGAGCCATCTAGCGGCAGTGAAAAAAAAAGCTTTGGTCCCATATAAATCTTAGCCAACTCGCATTTACATTGTGAGCCCGTTATGTCACGTAAAATTCGCACTAAGGCCTCTGTGCACGCGGGGCTCAATATGGCATACTGCAGCGCATGGAGTATTGAGGTAGAACAAGGGCCATCTCATATGAAGGGAAAATTGAAAAAGTTTCCAGCTGTTTACAAAAAATAGAGGTTCCAATAATGGCCATTTCTAAATGGCGCTAGTGTGTGACAATTAGATATATGAACATGGCTGTTGTAAACAGAGTGAAGTTTGCTGAGTTATGCCACCCTACTCAATGGCGCTAGTGTCCGCCAAATAGATATTCGAACATAGCTGTTGTAGACTGCACCGCAGCCCCACCCGTAATTTTACGCGTTTTACGGACACTTTTCCCTTTGTTGTCCCTCGCGGAAAGTCGTTGTAATATATAACACATTCAACGCAACAAACCATGCGTGTCTTCCATAGAAGCTGATATACTTTGGTAAACCGTTAAAACAATGGCGGTGAGGCAGATCTACGCTGTGTGGCGGGGCGCGGAGCAGTGTGAGAATCGCCTGTTTGTCATATTTACCGAGATATTTAGTACTCAGTTAAATAGTATAAAATTTGCTATATACCGAATATAACCATAACCAAATACTCGTTCTTGTAAGCAGAATAACTTTGAATTCAGTTAATCAGGGTAAATATATTATGAATATAATTATATATGATAATATGGTTGCTTAAACTTATTTTTATACCAGTTTTAGGGACTCTTCAATAATCATACAAATATTCGACTCAACGTAAAAGCTAATGTTTTCCGATTCACTTTCCGGTTTATGGTCATCACTATTTAATTTACACCCGAAACTGGTCACCCATGAAACGTCAATTTAGTCTCTAATATTTGTGAACAGGATAAATTTTTTCTTTACAAAAAGTAATGATATCCCACCAAAAACATAAATGTAAAAAAGGAGAGCCAAGTTCAATACAAAAATTATGCTTGGCTGTGGGCTTCGCCGCAAAAAGAATGGAGATCTACATGAGTGCCAAGTTCTATGCAAAATCTAAATATGTATTTATAGGAACAAAATAACTTTATGAACAAGTATTAAACTATATTTCTTTGCTTTATTGGATACCTATAACAATTGCTGTTATTTAAAAAAGTGAGATCTTAAAGTAGGTTAGATTTGACTTGGCCAGTTGTCATTACATCAGTCATTTTATAAAGTTATTCAACATTTTAATTCTGATAAAAACTGGCCAAGTCAGATCTAACCTACTTTAAAATCTCACTTTTTTTAAATAACAGCAGTTGTTATAGGTATCCAACAAAGCAAAGAAATAGAGTTTAATACTTGTTCATAAAGTTATTTTGTTCCTATAAATACATATTTAGATTTTGCATAGAACTTGGCACTCATGTAGATCTCCATTCTTTTTGCGGCGAAGCCCACAGCCAAGCATAATTTTTGTATTGAACTTGGCTCTCCTTTTTTACATTTATGTTTTTGGTGGGATTTAAAATTACATAATTTGCATAGCTTTATATGACATTACGAGAACTACCTACATTCTACAACGCAGTGATGACCTAGCGATTTCTCTCTATAATAGAGAGGTCTCTCAAACGTAGGGGCCTGAGTTCGAGTCCTGGGCACGCATCTCTAATTTTCAAAAATGATGTGCCTAATCGATTATCACTTGCTTTAGTCAAGGAAAACATCGTGGGGAAACCTACAGACCTGCGAGTTCTCCATAATGTTCTCAAGTGTGTGTAAAGTCTACCAACCGCACTTGGCCAGCGTAGTAGACTATGGCCTGTACGGTGTACCCCTCATATTGTAAGAGGGGATCCGAGCCTAGCAGTAGCACAAAATTATGGGTTGTGACCTTATGAATTTGACCTACGTTTTAAGAAATTTCAATTTATTCTCTCTTTCTTGCCCTAAAAGCCTTCAACGCATCTGATGCATTTAGTGTGGCTAATTTGCTTTGCTAATGTGTATGAATGGGAATTACAGGAATAAACTGAAATTTGAAAGAAAGAAAGAAATACTTTATTCCAAGTTACAAGCAGATATGGGTATAAAAAAAACACTAAAACAATAAGATTATAGTTAAGCTGCTGTAAGCACTATGGAAAAGGATCGCACTCAGTAATTGCTGTGGAGAACCACAGCACTGATATTCTGTGCGAACCAGTTTTGGAGTGCAGTGCAATTTCAACGCATTTTATGAGGTACTTTTATGTATTAAAGAGGATTGTAAAATTTAAAATGTAGGTAGCGACTGTGGAGTGAAGTAATTAAGAAGTACATAGGTATAATACAGATAGAGAGAGGGATAGAATCGAAGGCCTATGAAAATAAAAATACTGAAAACAAGTTAAATACTTTATTTATTTATAAGTCTTATTTAATTTTAGCACTAATCAATCATTAATCTATGTTTTCTAATAAATAACAATCTTAAAACTTAAATCTTTACACTATACAACGCTTAGAATAATTACAGATCTTCTCCATATTCCAGAGTCCACATATATCCTGCGTTAGGATCCCCACTTTTCTCAGCATCGTCTTTCACTTTTTCAGTCTTTTTTAAAATTTTTTGAACAGTTTCGAGAAGTTTAGAATTTGGTCTATTTTCTGCAGTCTGTAATTTCTCGGACTTTTTTCCCAAAGAACTATCCTTCCCAAACCTTTCTCTTACGAATTTTTCATACAGATCAACATCATCATCGTCATCATCACCTTCAACATTTGGTTTTTTGTAATCTTCATGATCTTTGACTCTATCACTGTCGATTTTATAGTAATCTTTTTCATCTGTGTCGTATGGAATTTTTTTGTATTCGCTTGGATTTTCATCACTGTCTTCATCGCCAAAATAATATTTTCCTTCATTTTCCTTAGGTGCCCCTATACGTGCGTAAGATAAAATATCGTCCGGCAATTTGATTTCAGGTAACGATATGGATACATCACCGAATTTTGTTTTTAAATGTTCATCATAATTATTCATTTTAGGAATCAATGAATCAACCGTTCCGTCGTTTATATTTTCGTCTGAATTAACCGTAGAACTTACAGGTTTTTCTCGATCGTTAGTTTCTTTTTGTGACTTATCGTCATGGTTATAATCTACAGGAATCCGTTCAAACTGCTGCTTTATATTTGCTTTTTCACCACTATTTTCATTAAATTGGGTTTTTATTTTTTTATTATGTAAATCTTCTTCTGAAGAAGAATATTTTTCTGAATTTGGTAAATGAATATTTCGATATGTTGTTGGACTTTCTTCACTTGATTCGCTATTTTCACTATTCAGTTCGACTACAGGTTTAACTTCCTCATCATTTATACGAATTGGTTGTTTATCAGGTATAATTAAACGTTCTGAAGCATTATAATTGACCGTAAGAGGAGCATGATGCTTATTATATTTATCAGAGGTTAGCTTTGATGGAGCAGCAGTGGTATGTATGTTTTCAGTGGAATCATAATTTTCAGGTATATCTTTTAGAGGTTCAACTTGTCCTTTATTATTTACCTGTATTCTTTCGTAGCTGAAATCAGTTAAATCTACATCTTGAAGAGGTTTTGGAGAATTTGTAATATCCAGAGCCTTTTTATAATTTTCGTTGACCAAATCACTAATTGGCTTCTCAAATAAAGAACTTTCTTTACTGTTTTCAATAGACTTGCTATCTTCATAAGGTAATTTTTTTGGGTAATGTTCTTCATTGTTTTCATAGTTATTCTTTTCAATATTACTTTTACGTAGGTTTTCTGGGTGATTTATCGTTTTACTATTTTCTGAATCTCTGTAATCGCTTAATAATTCCTTTGAGAATTCAATACTTTCATCATAATTATTTATTTTACTTATGGGAGAAGGCTTATGGACCTCACCGTACAAAATTTCTTTACTCTCTCCACTTTCTTTTGAATTTCTTTCAGTTGGTTTATACTTAATTTTTTCTTCTCTTTCGACTATTTCACGGTGTTGTTCATAGCTTCTATTATCTTCTTTAATGGGATGCGAATGTTTAGAATTATGTATATCTGTACGGGGTGCATTATAATTAACTTCTTTATTATATGTATTTTTTCCGTCCCTATCGACTTTATCACGATATTTTGGTTCATAGTTTCTATTATGTTTTTTAATGGGATGTGATTCCTTAGAATTATCTATGTCCGCACTTTTTGCATTGTAGTTTGCTTCCCTATTATACGTATTTTTTTCTTCTCTGTCGATTGTGTCGCGATGAAGTGGCTCATAGCTTCTATTATCTTTTTTGATGGGAAGAATATGCTTAGAATTATCTATGTCGATGGGATAGTCATTGTAATTCCCGGCTTTATTGATTTTATCGCGATGTTGTTCTTCATAGCTTCTGTTATCTTTTTTAATAGGAAGAGAATGCTTAGAAATATCTATATCTAAATATAATTCATCTTTATTTTTTTCTTTGATAGTTGATGGTGATTTTGAATCATTGTGAAAAGTTTCAATATTAAAATCTGCTAAGCCTGTATTTTTAATGATTTCTCTTTTTATATCTTTAAGTGGAAGATAACTATCTATTTCACTGTGAGAAGAATGGTAGGGCGTTTTATAAAAAGCTGAGGGTTCTCTTTCCTTAAGTGAACGTTTTTTTCTTAATATACTATTTTTACTATGTCCTTTACTTTTGTTTTGTAAGTTTGCCTTATCCGTATTTTTGTATACATACTTCATGAGTGCATCGGTACTTTTTAAATTTATATTGTTTGGTTCTTTTTTATCAATCTCATGATTATTGATACCATCTAGGTGTTTTTCTGATAAGGGCTTCTCTGTTGATAACTGGGAAGACTGACTTATATGTAATTTTGGTGTAACATTTCCATTAATTTTCCCTTCTAATTGACTAATTACTGGAGCACATAAATTAATTGCTGATGAATTTTGTTTGATTTCTTCTGTAGTATTTGTTTTATTCATGTAATCCTTACATTTAACAAAATTGTTAGTTGCATTTGCCTCCGTTATCTGCGAACATAATTTTTGTATTATTTACAACACTATCTACTGTAAAAATGTTTAAAAAATTTAATAATTGGGAAAATTGGACATTATTAATAAAACAAACAAAGTGATCTATGAATTACCGTTTATTTTCTACGTGTATTTACAAAAATAATACAAATTTTGACATGCATCTATAATATGATCTACATTTTTTACGAAATAAATAATTTAAGAGATAAAATTACATAACATTATTTTAATTTGTAGTCTACAAATAAAATATTGTGCTAAGCTTCTACGAATTATGAATTATTGCGATTTTAATGAGAGTTTTACTTTAATGACAAATAGGAATCAATAAAGTAAACAAATGCAAACAATTTTAAATATATTTGTACATAGAGTTAACAAGTTGCTGAATTTTCGATTTAAAAGAACATTCTGTATATTGATTCCATTAAATAAGAAGTATCGTCATTAAAATAAAATATTTACATACAAGACGGACTACTAGGTATATTAACTTAAATAAAATATGAGTAATAATACGGATACCTTATCAAACGAGTAAACAATACATAATCCAAATATGGCATTCAAGCATGTGGTATCACCATTAACCCATATTCTACACTAATTTTGTACAAATTTATACTAAATTTATATTCGTACTCACACAAAATTAAATAAGATCGAGAAACCTGGAGAAATAGAACAACATCTTAAATATGAGTCATGCGTTTCTATAACATTAGGTAGGTACATCAATATTATAGGATTAAGGAAGTGTCCGAATTTTTTTTTTAATAATTTCACATATCTAATTATGTACGATACAGTAAGATATCGGTATTGTATCGTAAACAATACGATATATCGAAGCGAATCGTATGGATGGACAAAATATCGTACTAAATATCGATATACCTTGTAGTGCTTTCCAAATTTAGATTTTCGGCATTTATTTGATGATTTTTTTAATACCAATTCAAAGTCTTTGTTGCATGAAACATTCATGTCAACCTTTTTATTAGTTTCCCTATTTAGAATCGAGTAAAGAATTTATAGTTTGCAAGTTTATTATTGTTTTAGTCTATGCCATAATTTCCAAAAGTTGGTTTAATTTTTCACCTATTTATTCTTAGATACCTATTTTTTTGATCAGAAGGCAATAAAATATTCGGATTCACTTTCTTATATAAGCCTACTTACATGTCTATTAAGATTTTTATAGATATTTTGTTACCACTGACTTCAGAAAAAAACCTACCTTTTATTACATACCCACAAAGATTATAGAGCTTTTCCATCATTTATATCTCTATTTACTAAAAAATTTTCAGGTCTATGTTATCTTCTCTATAAACAGCTATTTCGTAAACTTGGTTCATTACAAACCTCATCTTATTTTTGACTGAAGTGAGTGGTAACAGTCGAAGCTTGTCCGTGCGTCTGACTCGGCGTAGGTACTACGTCAACTACGTGTCAACTAAAACTACTGACTATGTGGTATAATACTTGGTGCTGTGCGTCTACTTCTTCCCGAGAAACGGGTCGTACGTGAAGCTACTCACGAATTGTTTGGCCGCTCCGTGGAAGGGCACTTGCTCTGCCCATTTGCTAAAGTCCATTGATGGAATTATGCCACTTCTGCAAGGTACTCGTGGATTTCTGAAAAAATAGTTTTTTTTTGGTTAGTGGTGATAGTTATATTGTCTTACAAGGCTTTGAACAGAGATTTGAAAACGGTAAGTCATCCATGGCTGGCCTCCATCCTGCTCGAGTCTAGAGCACACTGAACCACGCTACTACAGTGCGAATAGATGAAGTTCTATGTTTACGTATACCACTAATACCAAAGCTATGTATCAGTTTTTAGTTGTCATATTTGTTAAAGTAAAAGTTATTGTTGTAGTAGTAAAAAATATTATTACCAAAATACTTACAGTTCATGATCTGGCAGTACCATGGGGTAAAGTTGCACCGTGTCAATAATGTCGGTGTTGTCACAAATGACTCGCGCAAGTCTAGCCTTCCTGATCTCTGTTAGTTGCTCCGGCGTGAACGATGAAGGCTGATTGGGCAGCTCAAACCTGAAGATAAATAGAAAATGATTAGTGAAAGGATGGGAGTAAGAAAGGGAATCATGTTTGGAAGGAATAAGGGTAGAATGTACAATGTACACATTGAAAGCTAACTAATAGAATTTAAATATAAATCTACTAATAGACTAAATCCATGATATATACCTAGAGAGATACGATGTACTAAGGATGATACAGGTTAGTGTGGAGGAAAATTAAAGACTAATAAACTAAAGTAAGGAAATGCTTCGTAAGTAACCAAATTATAAGAATTTGAGTAAAAGTAAAGTAAAATGCTCAGGAGTTTAAGAATAAGTTGCCCAATCGAGTTCTTACCAGAATCTGTCTCCTCTTCTTGAATAAGAAAACTGTGTAGCAATAATGCACGCGAAAGTAGGTCCTAACATGGATCCGGGAAGCGGTCTTTCAGACACTCCACCCGACCACAGATCTACATCAATGGGATGTTCGAATATCGATTCATATTTGCGAACAGTTTCGTTGGGCATAGATCCGAACAAATCTTGGAAGGTTTCAGCACCTGGGAGTCCACAGAACTTTCTGAACTCCATGTATCCAGGAAGTCCAAACTCCCGACCACGTTGCATGTTGAAGGACACTAGATCCATTCCAAAACGAGCACCGACCTTCTTGAACAGATGGTTTGTTACTTCCTGAGTTATAGAGTCATCCATAGCTTGTGCTACTTGGTTCATTAGTCCCATTACGTATTCATCTAGTACTCCAGCTCTGTATAAGTCATACGGCCTTCGGATGAGATCTGATAACCTCTTTGAAGCTGGAATTTGTAAAAACATTTATCAGAATTTTCCAAAAAAAGTCCAAAATTATTGGGTAGGTGTTGATTAAATATGTTACCAATGAATTTGTGTGCCTTTGACCATCTTTCGACAGCTGTGGGTAATAGCGAGTGTCCGAAACGATAGGCAGCCGCGGCGAATGAATCCAAAACATCAGGATTTACTTCAGGATCGTAACCGTTCCAGTATCCCTAAGAATAAAATAGTCATTAATATTCATTTCCGGAAAATTAAAAATGTGTATTATTTAGAAATGTTTTTAAACCTCTTTTTCCAGCACCAGTCCGAATTTTTCCATAACGTCTTTACCAAGTAGTATGGGCAAGAATTCATTGTAAGTGATGTGTTGTATTTCAGCGATGTTGATTCTGCGAGCTTCCTGGTAGAGGGTCTCGTCATCCCAGTGGGGGTTCACGGCTGCCAGCCCCTCCGCTACTCGGTTGTGTTCTCGGGCCATTAATGTGTGCATTACGGTTAACACCAGTTGTTCGTTCACTCTGATTTCTCCTGGAATTAAAACATTATTATTTTATTTGTATGTACATTTATGACCCATTGTCCATCAGAAAAATGTGCTTTTGAAATGGTGAAAGAATCTTTCAAATAGATGAAGACTAAACTACCCTCTACACTTGTCATTAACTCGATCTTTCTTTATAATACATACATCTTGATAAACCATTTTTTAACATTAGCTTTAAACTTTGTATGGTTAATTAAAAACTAGTAATCAATAATCATTTTCAATTCAACAAAAAACACACTTATAAAGAAATATATAACTAGGAAATAATAACAAACCTGCTTCAAAACAATACATGTTTTTGTTGGGCCGTGTACAACCCTCATCAGGAATATCAAGCTTTAGTGGGAGAAGGTCTTTCAGGCCGTATTCTTTGAAGACTGGATTCATCCGCAAGAGACCACCATAGCCGGTACGTAATTTCCTAGAAATAATTTAAAATATTATAAGACTAAACGAAGATATAAGTATGACAGAATTGAAAGAAGAAAGTGAATTAAATTATTTACCTTGCGAATTTCTCAGTTACTCCATAAACCGTATTACCATCGATAGTCCCAGTCAGAGTATTGAAAGGTACCCTTGATCCTATGGAATTAAATTACATAAATTATGAATGAGACATGGAAACTATTGGTTACCTAATATGTACCTAAAGTGAAAACAACAACAACAATAACAAAAACATAGTTACATAATAATGACAGAACAGAAGCAAACCGACCTCGACGGTAGGTTTTTGGGGCGGGCTTGTGTTCAACGCAAGTGCTGGAACTTCTTATGAATTCCTAATTCCTATTTTATAAAGATCAAGCAGGACCAATACCTCAACATGTCCTCTAAAATTTTATTTATGTATATTAAACTACTTTGAAAGATACTCAGTTAAACCTTAATTTTTGTGAAATTAAAAATCAGTTATAAACATCACCAGAATTATGTGAATTCACAACAACATTCCGTAACCACAATACTATAGAAGTGTAGAGAGTTAGACGACATTCCGTAGTATTGTATCACTAGAGTTATTAACCTTAGACATTCACAAATGCGTGTCGGCGAGGCTTTCCGATTTTCGCACCAGATTGGGCGAGGAAGTCTCGACGGCGACGTAACGTGAGTCAACTTTCCCCTCTCACCGGCCGGTCGGCAGATGCACCGAAACTAGTCACACGCTACAATATAATTATTGGAATATACTCTACGTTGGCGGTTGACCATTATGTAACAGCGAAAGAACTCGGTATTTTATATAGAAGGCGCATGACGCGTAATATCGAACCGGAAGCTTAGTGGATGGAGATATTTAGGATATTATATTATTAATACATTTTCAAAGTTCTGTATTTTACGAGTATAGCGAAGTTTAAGATTAAGCGCGTATTTATAAAATTTTAATAAAACTGTGGATTTAACGAAAACAAATCAAAATAAGCATCATACTTTGCACCACACATTTATGCCTTCAAGTTATTTATATAATATAACAAAACAATCGCAACAAAACCATTTTGTAACGATACACAAACACATGGCGTTTGCCCTCCGTGTACCCAAAGAGATCTATTAAAATGGTTTTAGAGATAACCCAATTTTATTACTCAATGTATGGTTAAGGTTTGTTACAAGTTACAACAATGGAGGTTTCATGTATCAGTAGTTTCGTGTATCTCGGACTATTGTGGACGTTGCGCAGTAACCGCAAGTCCAGCATCGATCGTGGTTATTGGGTAAGATATCAAATGATTTATTTTTGTTATATGTGTCATTTGGACTGTAGTCACATGTATTGAATTGAATGCTATTGTTACCAAAAGGGACCTATTCATAAGTCTCTGTTCGTCCGTCTATCTGTCCGTCCGTCCTGCCTTTCGTAGGGCTCTATCTCTCGAACCGTAGGCATCTAATAGATAGATACAGACTACTTTTTTGACAAGGATGCTTGGAAATGACTAGCTAGACAACCAGTTCTGCACAGGTTAGAGAATACCTATTTTTGTAATAGATATAAGTTTTATTTTTAAAAGATGTGCTGAGGAGTTTCTTTACGGCTTTTCTTCTCCTCCATGACAAAGCACCTTTCCGAAAAGCTGGTAGATTAAAAAAATTACGTGCATAAGAGTATCAGTGATACGTACATGAATAAAAGATTATTTCATTTCATTTCATTTCATTACTATTAATACTACTGACGGTCTCTGTACTGTACGGGTCTCTACTCTCTCTTCTGGAGGAAGATATGTATAATGTATAAAATAATGTTACCAAGTCGGCATCCAGGCCGCGGCGAGGGGAATCCCCGTACAAAGTCGATGCACTTGACGCCCCACAGGCGGTAGAAGTAGTCGTCATCAGGCACGCGGATCTCGTTGCAGTACGGGTGCTTGAGGTGCGGCGGCCGCTTGCAGCACTCCTCGGGGTCATTGCGGTTGATCGGGTCTAACAACAACAACAAGGATTTATTTTCTGTCGATCGGGTTTAACAACAACAACAATAAAAGAGTGAAACGCCCCAACTCAGAGTCACTAGAGGTTACTTAAATCGCTTCTTAGTGCAGAATTTGTACGGTAATTACTAAGGAGCGATTAAAGTAACTATTAGTGACTTTGGGGCGTATGCGTCTAAAACACAGATAAATGTCTATCTATATTATGTGGTCATAAAAGTACGAAGTTGGCCTGAATGATTTTCTTTTCCATCTGTTGATTCAGTAACATTAATTCATTAAGCAAAACAAGTATTACATATTATCAGTTTTGACTATTAATAAACATGATATTGTACATAACTACATATTGATACTGTACATAACTTCCACGAGCAATGTGGAGATATTTTATCTATGTATATACCTAAATATAATATGAAGTGATGAATAAACCAATTCATCAACAAATTATGAACTAATAATTTTATTGATGTGAAAGTAGCAAACGGCCAAGTGATATTGAATTACTGATTATAATGTGATCCGATACGTCTTACGGAATTTTTATAAGCAATTTGAAATGAATTTTCAATATTGTTTTTTATTTTAATGATTTCCTATATCAGATATTCTAGAAATGGAATGCGTCATTTGCACCAGTGACATAGGTAACCGTGATTCATGAGACACAATAAAAGAAAAAGAAAAGAAAAAATTCAAGAAATTCTTTAGACATCGAGACTTTTGTCTGCATTCCCCGATCTTGAAAGCTTTCGACTAGTTTTAACCGCACTTATTACGTAATAATACGTACGAGTACTTATAAGTTATAACTTCGGTAAGGATAGTGCGACTGCGTCACTTTGAAGCTATTTTTTTTACCAATTATACAGTTTCCAATCCCGTTACATATCGTATACGAACAACGATTTATAAAAATATTATGTATTAAAATAATTGGCCAGATTAAAATTAAAAAATTGTTTTGTTTAGGAGCTATTCACGAGCAAATGTTAAACAATAAAAAAGTTTTTATTTCATTACTGAATTGCTTTGTATGATAATTAGGTACCAAAAATGTGTCTCAAATATACAATTAACGAATAAGTAAGTAGAATAATTTTATATTCAACTCATAAAAAACTTTCATTATGATAATTTAATTTCTGTCACTACTCACTAGGCGGACATAAAAAATAACATCATCAAAATCTTACCAAGCGGCGTTCCAGTTAGAGTATAGTCATGGTCCATGAACTGTCCCCAGGCGATGACCATGACGGTCCCGGCGTGGTCGTGGAACCCGTCGTCCGGGTGCATGGTGCGAGACACCACCCGGGATAGTGGAAGGTCATGTCCGTTGTGGGCTATCCGGGGAGCGTTGATACCGTCCGCGAAGAGAGGGCCGATCAGCCTACGGAAATGGGAATGAACAAGGGTTTAGCACGCAAATTCCACAGATTTCATATTCGAACCGTTCAAATGGTGCTTTGGAAAACAGGCTAAAGCTAGACATTTATATTTTGCTTTGTTAAACAGGTTAAAGCTAGACATTTATATTTTAGGCTGTAAACTAATGCGTTAAAATGACTGATAACTTGCACGACGGTCTATTATGCTTTATGCAGCATGTTATATAATAACTTAACGTAAACGTACATTTTTATGGGGGGATGAAAATAACCTTTATAAATCTGCCCCATCTACTCATTTATCACCAGAGTTATCAAAAAAAAAACTCCACCTTTGTTCTCAGGATCGATTAGGTGCAGTGCAGATATGGGATTCCATACACTTTTGGTTTGAGCAATATCTCAGCGTAGTTTGTAGAGCAGACTGCCAATTAGGTGAGGGTTTCGTCGAAACAACAGACGATGTAAGCAAGCATGTATGAAAAATAAGCGACTGTATCCAATTACTAAACCGTGCCATACATTTTTAAGTCCGCTGTAGAGGATCATTGCTAAACTTGTTGTTTAATTACAAGGACAAATGTTTTTGTTTGTACTTCTAGTTGTGTATTGCAGATGTTATTTATTTAATTGTTAATGTAGACATTATAACATGCAAAAGAGGAACTATAAAGTAGACTGTTTACAAAGATCACGTGGTATAAACTTAAGTACTATATGCCTTATGATCTTCTAACTTAAGATTCTAAAGCTTAACTTCTTATGTTGGTAATCCTTCCACCAGTACCGAGTAGCCGGGTGAAAGGCCTCCTCATTTATAAGAAGAAACATGTGCCCGTGAAAGGCTTGTTTTTTATTTTTGATTCTTATTATTATCAACCTTTCCACTCAGGTTTAAGGGTAAGTTTATAAAAAAGGCCACTGCCCGCTCTACAGTACTTCTCGGCTATTCGTAACATCTTACATGCTAATGAATGGGTGTGTGCAAGCGTTTACATAGCGACGCTTGAAAGGAAACATTGACTAAGCGACATTGAGCGTACTTTACAGGAGAGCAGTTTAAAGTTGAATTTTTAGAAAAGTTGTTGTATATGCCACAATATAGATGATAAATAAGGATTCCAAAACAGTATACTCAATGTCGCTTAGTCAATTTTTCCTTTCAAGCGTCGATAGGTACTTATTAACGTTTGTTTGTAACGGTACCTTTGGAAAGGCGCCATCGTCGCTCCCCAGTTGGGGTGACGCAAGTTGTTGCAGAGTCCATCCAGTCGACGGTACTTGCCGGCGCGGCACTCCACATGCGAAAACACTGGAGGACACGCCTCGCGGATCAGAGTGCGCGATGTGTCGATTAGAGGAAGGCCTTTCTCGATCTCTTCGTATGTGAGGCCGTAGCTGGAAAAGAAAGATTTTTTTTGGGTTAAAAAGTTGGAGTATTTATTTATTTATTTAACCTTTATTGACCACAATAAAATATCACGGTACAAATGACGAGCGAAATGCTTAGTGCATTCTCTACCAGCTAACCATTGGCCAAAATAGAAATGCGCAAAAGGCGGTTTGGGAAGGTAAATTGATACACATACATATATATTAATATTACATAAAATATACACAAAATACATATATAAATACATATACATATAGCTATAAATACATAAGTTCATATATTCCTACATACCTAAAGTCTCATACATCATGCATACAGAATCTCCAGCAATCCACACTGGAGAAGCGCGCCTCCTCAAGAGAAATGACCCGTGCTCAATAGTGCGACGTTAATGGGTTGAAGCTAAATTAGGTTGAACACAAAAGAGCAAACTATGCCATGTTTTATTATGCAAAGTAGGCAGACTGTCGTCTTATTTATATTCTAAAGCCAAACTGCCAAATTCTAAATTAAGTCAAAGAGCCGTAGTCGATTTCAGATTGTCAATGAAACGAGAGCCTCATTTTAGGCTAGTTGGATATAATTGGCATAATTAGGTACTGCCGAGACCTTTGGTTTCTAACTTTTGCATAGTTCCATACTGGCTATGGTTAAAGATTTCAAGTCTTTTCACTTCAATCACGAGTCCGTAATCTGCATTTGGACTATTATGCCGTCAGATGCCGATGCATATGTCATCCGTATCGGGCTCTCATATGATTTCATACAAATGCGATGCTGACAGCGCTTACGATGCCGATAAATGTGCGTTTACCGTCAACGGGTTGTAGCTTGTAGCCAAGACTCTTCAGACGACTTGAGAGTCGAAAATTGATAATGATTGTAAAATAAATCTACCTTTGAATGCTACTTTAATTTTTATCAAGTTCCGGTTGAAATAGTTGTCCGGATCAAATTAAATCTTATCTACTAAAATACGAGCATCAAACAATAATTGAAACATTGAAACGCGGTAGGTTAGTATGTTTCTTAAATTTATTTTTGTGTAGGTAAGTAATGTAAGTAGTTTGATTATCGAGGTCAAAGACGTCAAGTAATGTAGTTCAAGGCTAATTAACTTTGTGAGTTTGTGAGATGTAGATGGCTTATCTTCACATGTAGTATCAATTAGTGTCAAATAAGTATACACGGGTAATAAAATATTGAATGTTTGTAAGAGGGGTAACTAAGTCTCGAGGGAAGATTTTGCTGAAAATAAATCGTCTAGTTATAATTCGGTGTCATAAAGCGTTAAGCGTCCTTCGTAGCTATAAGGTAATCGGAAGTGTATTTAGAGTCTCTTCGAGTTGAAAATTATGTGAGATTATCTATACTAATATTATAAAGAGGAAAAATTTGATTGTTTGCATTGAATAGGTGACATAGGCTATATTATATTTTCAAAAAAATTAGAGATCCTTAATAAAACTACAATAATGTAACCCAAGGTGTAAAAAAATACGAAAACCGAAGCAAAGCGAGGGCGGTTACTCGTGTATAATAAAATTAATATGTTTTCGAAACGATACAGTTCTCTTTTACCAATCATTTCATAATAATACATTAATACTGCATGATTTCATCGTAAGCTTTATTTAATACATGTCAGAGGGAGAGAAAAGCTTACTTTGCTAGCGTGAACCTTAAAAGTAATTCGGCAATTTACGTCTTAATCACTTTAGTTTGACCCTCTTTTGCGTAGATTGTATGTAATTTTTGGTAAACAATTTTTTGTCATGTGCGCATATTACATTCAATAATTTTAAGGTTAAATTCGAAAATACTTGCACTTTACTGGTATTAAGTAAAGGCCGTTACGTATGCCAGTAGGTTAACATATTGAGGGAAAAGCTTTTGTGTAAATCGTAAACGATTGCGAAAATAAAAATCTCAATATTACCTAAATGACTAGATGATGAGTGATAGCACAGTGTAGACATTTATGTATATAACAACTAATAAATCATTAATTACATCTTGTCCCGTCGATTGCAGCACTTTGAAATAATACAGCACAATATCAGATGCGGAGGCCTAGATATGCCACTCAAACAATTATCGCATTTCAATATTTCGTTCGCCTCAATTAAGAAACAGTAACATAATGAGACCGGGTGTCCAGTTTAAATACTTAAACATACAGTATTAGGTATATCTAGAACAACTACAATTAGCTTTCAGTATTTAAGATACTTTAGTAAATACGATGTTTTCCCACTGGGTCCCACTTCCTTCTTATAAGTTGCAGTAATTATATGATCATGGTCGGTAGTGATGAAATAAATTGCATGGAACGATATTAAGAATATAATTGTAATGATTATATTATAGAAGATCTGGTATGGTATTATGTAGTGGAATTCGAAGTTTCTATATCTGTATATATAAAAGGCAAAAGTGATTGACTGATGTATCAACGCACAAGCCAAACCCTTAGGGCTAGAAACTTAAAATTTCGCACACGTATTCCTCTTATGACGTAGGCATCCATTAAGGAAGGATTTTTCGAAATGCAAGCCCCAAGGGGGTGAATAGGGGATAAATATGATAAGCATAATTTCCGCGTGCGAAGCTGTAGACAACAGTTAGTAACATTAGCTATAATTATATTTATTTTCTTACAATGTGATGGGCGCAGGCAATAGTCTGCCACACGGGGAATTGCCTTGCATACACTTAAGAACATTATGGGAAACAAGAGTTAATAAGAAGGTTTCTAGGAAGAAAAAGCGTAGCTTTCCATGCGATGTTTTACTTCACCGAAGCAAGTGATATTTAAACCCTGATATCGACATAAATCTTCCTCTTTATTAATTTTGTTATCTATTGCTAAAGATTGCAACATCACTCAGCTATATTAAGTGCTAATTAATTTATGCGTAGATAAAATGTTGATTCGCTCTTAATTAATAAAGAGCGCTGTATAACAATTTTGCAATATTGTATGTCTACTGAATTCTATTTCACTAAATGAGAGCACAAGACTATATTAAGATGATATGCAACGATAACAGTAGAGCATAATAAAATAGTAATTAGGTACCAAATGCTTATTTGTAAGTTATTGTTGCTAATTGGTATTACGACAATGTAAATTATTATTTTAATTTAGAATTGACGGAAATTTGTTCAGCTTTAAAATATAGATATCCTGCCTACATATCGCTACATTCACTATGTTCTTATATTTTTATTTTTATTTGAAGTAATTTTGACTCGTGTGTTGTGCTGAGGCCTTTGAGAAGTCAAATAAGGAAGGTTTGTTTAATCCACTCCTGAAGGTATAAGAAGAGATATGCGTGAAAATCTAAGCTAAGCAATTACTTACTCAATTGAGTAAGCTATTCATTCATTCCATTCACTTTGTGACAAGGTAGAATTAACAAAATGCCCTTTTTGTGATTTATATCCAAATATTCATAAACCTTGCATATCTAATACAGTTTTTACACATAACTACGTGTATTTCAAAAAAGAAAACAAAGTAGTAGTTATTATTAGCCTAACATAATTTTAGTGCACATCACCTCTATATCTAATGCGTCACTAAATACAAAACAAGCGTGGTTACTTTGTCCTCAGTTTCAATCATGAGCTTAATACAGACGTTATGATATGCCATTTTCAACGGCTCATTGCATTACATTTTGATTTGCAGGGATCATTTATCATCATTTCAACTTTATGATGATCATTGAACTCATTATAGTAATCGTTACACATCGACTTAACAACGCGTAATCATGGCTCAATTGTACCGATTCAAGGTAATAGCTACACAATGAGTAAAGATTCGTATCGGTAATAGATGATACTAATACCACCTAATACTCATACTCAGTATTATAAATGTTACGATTGTACACGGCATGTTAAACGCGGACTTACTCTACATTATGACATAGAGACTTACAGTGGTGCAATGTTTTAATTTCATGGATATAATTTTTTTGGCCTGAAGGGAGGAGGAAAAACATAATGAACCAACTGATGGTAAGTTGTCACCGTCCATGGACATGAACAACACTGGACTTGTGCAGAACCAATGCAACGCTGTGCCGCGTTGACTCTTGGAGTATTCCCCTGGTCACAGGTATAGATATGTCTGTGATATTAGTGTATATTCTTTAAAATTAGGTAACAAGTATTCTACAGTATGAAACTGTTTTTTGTATAATATACAACCAATCTATTTATCTATCCATTGTAACGATATTCCTGATTAGCATGTGTATTTTTCCTTTAAATTATCTTTCAATTGAAACTGCACCTGTAACCTAGGCTTCGCCCATTAAATTCTAATGTTAATTAGGGTGGAAATTAAATTAAATTTTTGTAACATTTAAACAAACAGAAGTACAATTTGACACTCTACTAAAGTAGTGATTCCTTGTTCCTTTTTCCTTATTTATATACTTACAATAAAAATAAATTACAATAAAAAGAAACCGTTTCTATTAAACCGATCCTGAGATACTATCAAAATCTGTGACTTGAGAACTAAACTTCCTTGTAGTTCAAAACCCCAACCTGCTAAAAATCGCGCGTATGAAATGCCCAATGTGGAACGACGTTATCATAGTATTGATTGTGCCAGCGACTCTTCGCATTTAGAGATTTTGCTTCGATATCTTTGAACAACTTTTTCCGATTATAGATAATCTAAATACTTAAATGATCTTATCGATAGGAAATATGTTACCAACTGTTTTGTAATATCTGATATTGCTCTATAAACAAGCTTTCAAGTTATTACAGGGCTGTATTTTATTTATTTTAATACAAATAAGTAGTTGACCCAGCAGGCATTGTTCAAACCCTTTTGTTGAGTGTAAACTTATTATGTAACCCACAGGTAACATATGGAACTGTTTCCAAACGTTCCGTAGGTATTTCTATTTTACAAAATCTCTAGTCAAAATTGTCCTATATGTAAACGTGCATTACAAATACGTAATGGAAACTAAAAATCACAGATAAAAAATTGTTTAAGTATCACAATTTATAGACGCGTTGTAGGACGAAATTATGAGTTATATGAATTATATCTCAATAAAGTAAATACAATTTTAATCCCTAATAGTGTATATTATTGATTATCTCATCCCTGTTAAAATTTATATTTAAAAGTTCTCAAAATTCATCGTATTAAAACATATTAAATAAACGCACTAATATAGTTTACTTTGTATTGCCAATTTTGTCTGATACATACGTTAATTAATATTGTGTAACACGAGTCTCATCGGTTCGTTTCCATTTTAAAATACTTTTCACGAAATATCTTTTAGGTGGTTAAGTGACAAAATATGCAAATCAATTCGGACATTGAGTCTCTATTTATTCCACAAGGAGGAATCACAGTTTCAATAGAAATAACAACAGATTAAGCTTTTGAATGATCAACAAAAGCTTTACCTTTCCGCGACGTGATTCAAAGTAGCCTTGGTTTGATACAGAGAATACAAAAGAACGGATCCTAATCCGTTATTTATCAGCCTTGTGGTCAGTATTCAGATTAATGATTAACTATCAACAATATTGACAATGAGAGCACGCAATTTGAGCAAGGCTGTTTGGACAGGAATTTAAATGTCAGCCGAAAGTTCGCGAGGAAGCAATTAGGTTGTCCGAAGCAGAGTTACGCAACATTGGTTTCGTGTCCATCAATAACTAAGTAGCGTAATTGTACGAGTATTTGCGGTATTTTTTTCAATTTAGTCTAACTACTAGAACTAGAACTAGAACTATTATTACTATGACTTGAACTAGACTATTCTCTAAATGAGAATTTAGTTAGGTCTCCTCTTATAAAGAAGGGTTGTCGGTAAGTTTTAGTAAGACAAGTTGAGGGAAGGAAAAAAGATTTTGAGATCCACTAAAATGGCCAAGTGTGAATTGGTATTTACGGTATCTACCAATAGCGTGTATTTAGCTACGCACGCAAACCTTGGAAAACATTATGAAAAATTCCAGGGTATGCAGGATTGCTCTAAACTTTTTTATAACTGAAGCAATTGACAATCAATTATAAAATACGCATACGACTTTTAAAAATTAGTATGCATTTAAATTAATAGATATGTTTAAAATAATTACTCACGTGCGTGCCAGGTTTATGGAAATGTCCAGTAACAGTTCCCCCACACTGGCAAAGTCTTCTGCCTTCCAATCTCCTTTTGGCTGCGACACCACTGAGAGAAAACAATATATTTAAAATACATTCTGTTAATTTTTTTTTCATCAATTAGCTTATGATGACCAATGCCCCTTAGTCATGAGGAAACGACGTAGAAGAAGAAATGCAAGGTTTTCATAGTTCCTCTTAATATTTTTCTGCTTATAGGTAGTACTGTCAAGGTAGTACGGTACTTTGTGGTAGTACGGTCAAGTAGTCAGTACTGTCAAAAATACTATTTGATCTATGTAATATATAAATTTTAAAGCGTTCAACTCTAAAATTACTCGACATTTCATTGAATATAATTTTTTCGAAGACCTTACTGCAAGTAAGTAAAATAGAAAAGCAATAACCCATAGTTGTCCCACTGCTGGGCTCGGGGTCTCCTCTCACAATGTGAGGGGTACAGGCCATAGTCTACCACGCTGGCCAAGTGCGGATTGGTAGACTTCACACACCTTTGAGAACATTATGGAGAACTCTCAGGTGTGCAGGTTTCCTCACGATGTTTTACTTCACCGAAGCAAGTGATAATTAGCTTGTAATACGCACATAATATTTGAAAATTAGAGGTGCGTGCCAGGATTTGAACCCGGGCCCCCGCGTTCGGGAGACCAACGTTCTAACCACTAAGCTATCACTGCTTGTAAAATAGAAATAGGAAATAAAAATGTAAAAAGATAACAACGCCCGTGACATTACGTTATGACGATTAACAACCCAATAAAAAAATTTAATTAACGTTACGTAGGTTTTTCGGATTAATTAGTAAATTTACATAATACTCGTAGAATTTATCAGATTAATTTATGTACAAAATATTAAAGAGACATCGATAATGAACTTTATATTGACAAAATACTTGATCATCTAGGATTAGATTCACCATCACTAATCATCAGGGATAATAGCTGTATAGTAAGCGATATATGTATTCAGTAGGTACTTAAGTAAATACAAAGAAAATTCAAAAATGTTACGTGAAAGTGTTGTTCTATAAAGGCATATAACCAGTGTACTTACAAATTCTGTTCCTCGCATCAAGATACGCCTGGTTGATAGCTTCATATGTTATGCATGTGTGTTGACCCTCGTAGCCACTGTAACAAAACAGGTATAAATAACAAACCTTTCTTGAATAAGCAACAATGATAGGAAAAGTGATGGAAATATCTACAACTTTGACTTCTACCGGTAGTTAAAAAAGTCGCCAAGTTCGTTTGGGAATAAGTACGCCTTTGTTCGTTGGTTAACATAGGAAATATAGATAAATGCTAACCATAATAAAATGTGGCTGAAGTTTGACATAATAAAGAACTTGGCCCTGAATTACCTGGCCTTTGATAAAATTTTATTGATTAAAGATTAAAAGGTAACTACACCGGACCTAAACTTGACATTTAGAATTTGTTTGTTCAGTCATTCTTTTGTTGTTGTATCAAAATTAGATAGAGAACTTATTATAAAATGTGTGAAACATTTCAAATAAAACTATAATAATATTATAAGTACATATTTAAAAAATATTTAGTTTCAATATTTGAAGATATTATTTCTTATTGTGCAGTAGCTTGAATATAACACACACATAATTAGCAGTCAAGAACCTTTTTTTTACGCCTGAATATTGAATAAATAATTTGCCCATGTCACTGACCTCAAATATTTTTGGTACAAAACTCGATGATGCGTTAATGTATAATGCGTGCATTGCCACTTATTTAAATAACAAATGTCTTCCGGACTCCGGTCTATTCACGTGGCGTAGCGTATTTTAACATAAACAACGCGTTGAAGAATAAGGTAAAAATATTGTCTTGTGAACAGGTATTTATATTATTCACAGTTGTTCCGTTTCCTGAGCCTTCACTCGTTTGGCAGGGTCTCTAAAGCTAGCCATACACGATCAAGTGTTCAGTTTGACTTGATGCGGCATCCAGTATGCATGACATAGCTATATGGCCAGATAGCCATACAGTGGCTATACACCGTCAAATTTATTGAATGCCGCGTCAAGTCCGCTGCAACTTGACAATTATACTTGATAGTTGATCATGGCCAGCATTACAGGTTGTAAGATATGGCCAGATAGCTATACAGTGGCCACACACTGTCTTTACTGGATGCCGCGTCAAGTCCGCTGCAAACTTGACAAGTAGTATACTTGATAGTTGATCATGGCCAGCATTACAGGTTGTAAGATATGGCCAGATAGCTATACAGTGGCCACACACCGTCTTTACTGGATGCCGCGTCAAGTCCGCTGCAAACTTGACAAGTATACTTGATAGTTGATCGTGTATGGCCAGCATTACAGGTTGTAAGATAAGTTGTAAGGTAACCTGCGTTATAACCTTACAACCTGGATACATGGTCGTATTTTCATATAGTATTAACGAGATCATTTTTAGACGTTTTTTGTAGGTGGTTGAAACGCTCAAATATTTAGAATTACTTATTCAGCAACCGGCTTCGATACGCGTGTGTATATATTATTGGTAGTTATAACATAATATTATAATAAAAGAAACAAGGCGTGACCAATAATGTAACGGCTATAGAAAGTGGAAGATCATAAGTTGCTTTAAACGATTTTACATCAATATGTACATATGTACAATGGAAAGCTTTCGGAGTTACGTAAAAATTCCACATGGTTGATACATTTACGCCTACTGTTTATATTTAAGTTGTCGCTTATATTGGTACTTTTAACCAATGAACTAATAATAATAATAAATAACTTTATTCATCAAAATATTACAGGTAATAAACTTTACAAATGTTATACTTTACTAATATAGTTACTAGTAGTATATTTGTTCACTGCTTTTAACTTACGCAGTAGTTATACAGTTTTATTGTATCTTCTATATACACCTCCTATCGAGGGCAAGTAAATATAAGATGGCCAAGTGTTTATCCTTGGTTCACGTGTCTCGTTAGTTTGTGATAAGTTAATTACATATTCAAGTGACACCCGTTCTGCGTTCAAAATTTGGCCTAAAATTAACTAAATGATTCACCATTTAGTCAACGGATTACTTCAGAACCATAGACATATTGTATAGAACGGTATCAATTTTGATGCCTGTAATTAGCACGCATACCGTTGTAGACACAGATAGTTGTAGCCAATCTATATAAATAAATGCTAAGCAGTATATATATTTCTTTTGTTTTATTTATTTGAATACATAATAAAAATAAAATATTTGCCAAATAATATCAATAAACTCAATTTTAACAAGTTCACAACTCTAGTCTCCCGCAAAGCGTTGCATGCTCATACTCAATAAAGTCTTCTTACAAATAATACAACCATTAACGAAATTTTAATGACCAACTAACCATGCAATTCAAGTTCACTACTAAATGGGCTTAAAAATAATTATGAACTGAATGAAAAATTATTTAAAAACTTAAAAGATTTTTAATCATTAATATAACATACTTAACACATTTAACAGAGTTGTATAATTTTATGCTAAATCTAGTGGATACCCGGCGTGTTTCACTACGCTAAAAAGTTTTCTGATGAGAATGACAGATCAATGTTTAAATTTTTGTGTTGACGTTGACGTTGATGCGCGATCTTAACATTATTATCTTTAAATTGTTGTATGGAAAAAGTGGAAAATCGACTTTATCAATAGACCGAATATGCCTATTAAGGCATTGTTTTAGTACTCGTATTTTCAAACCACCTTCGAATAATTGCCTTTCAAATGAATTCATTTTGAGACATATCGGTAGGACGGTTTCAGAGTCTATGAAGGACGTCCGTACAATCATTTTTTGTGTTTTATATACATACCTAAATAGACTAATTGCTAATTTTTGCACAAATAATGCGTGTTATTTATAAGCTTGTCAAATTTATTGCATATGCCACTTAATTTTATTTGCTTTAAAATTTCTCTGATCTAAAATTTGAATAGCAAACAAAATAAGATAGGTACTAATGTTGCCTAAAATACCACTTACTTCTGCAATATAATATGTATACCTGAAACCACAGGTTAAGTATTTGTGACTTCGCGGTTGAGCCAACGATATTAATGTAGGGTCACTCCGTTTCTTGGCCAAGGTACGTATGTCTATGTACCTATATGGAACATAGTTCACGTATAGAACACGTTGAATTTATGAAACCAAAATTTGTACAAGCCCTTTTTAATTTCAAATTAAATTGAATAATTTAAGATACTTACATACCTACATATTTGAAAGCACAAACCTCATAATTTTCTTTCTAGTATACCTCTTATCATTTGATCAGCGAAGTGGACATTCGGAGAGAAGAATGGAAAGGCGCATCTAGTACTTACCGCGTAGTTTAGAAACTTTATTAAATGTTTTTGTTTGCCATTTCTTCTTTTCGATTTAAATAGCATCATTCCGAAATGGTTGGAATAAATAATCATATGCATTAATAATAATATATTGACAAAATGCCCGACGATTAACATAATTTGAAATGAAATTGCTACTTTTGGGTGTGACAAAAAAACGACTGATTCACGATTTAATTATTAAGTAGATAAGGTGAGTGAAAGTGCCGCTGCATACGTAATGGATGATTTGAGTTTGATTTATGATTGTTTCTAATAACTAGTTTAACAATACTGTACGCAAATTATGTAATTTTAGGGTTCCGTACGAAAATACGAAAAATGGAATCCTTATAGGATCACTAATGCGTCTGGGCGACCGCCGTTCACAGCCAATTTACTCCGAAACTACTGGACCAAATGAGTTAAAATTTGGTATTCAGGTAGGTACTGTTTTGTGATCCAAACACGGAGGTATAAAGTAAACAATTGAATTAAAAAAAATACAAAATAAAAATTAAACAAAACTGTTTTGTAAACCGTATCGTGTGATAGGTATGTCAAATGAAGGGGCTTATTGTAAGGATCTCAAATATATTTTTGTTATAGTTCTACAATGGATAGTTTTAAAATTATTCAAGAATGAACGAAAATTAAAGCCAAAAATTTACCATTCCCCCATAATTCCGTAACTGCAGACGCTAGAATTTTGAAAAAAATACAGAGATAGATCTTTACTTAAATATTTCAGGAAAACCTATAAAAAATCTATGGTTTAAAAAAAAACGGCATACTGAACCCTCTCCCAGCGAGTTTAAATAGGATTTGTTAAGTTTTTAAAAGTTCCGAGCATGTAATATCATGATGAATTGGTGAACTAAAAGTGAATTAGCGAAAGGATTTTGAAAGTGAACGCGAGGCCCGCCTCTCGAATCGTCCGTTGCTTAATGTGATGCGTGAGATGAAAACATTGTTGATAAGAGAACGTTAAGACTGTAGATTATAAAACTTGGACGTCGACGGAACATTACGATAAACAAGAGTTTTTTGGTAACATTTTTCTACAATTTTTTTCCTTTTGGTGACATCGTAATCACGATGTGTTATTGCGTATTTGAACTACCTATTTGTTGCTGATTTCTGCTATACATATTAACTATTTAATGGGTAAGAGATTAGGCGATACTGTAGCGATAGTTGGTCCACTCTGCCTTGCGATTAGTGGTGAGCGGAAAGTCCCAGGTTCGATTTTCATTTCAAGCAGCCATTTATGTGACAAATATTTATTCAAGAATCGAGGCCTCTGTGATGTCTCATTAGTCTGTCATTTGAGTAGGCACTTCATAGAAAACCTTCGTATAAGTGTGCGTTTGGGAGCGGTTATTATTATTCTGTTTCTAAGTGATCTTAGTGTTGATTTGAATGGTATTCTAATGTGCTCCAAACAGTACTTTGTTCGACAGTCACGGTGTATTTGTCGTCTATTTGCTGAGAACAAACAATAACACATAACTGCATCCACAGTACAACAAGACAACCGTTAACACAATTCTGACAACCGGGTCGCTACGACATCAACACTCATGATGTTTGAATATCCGTTTAGTACGTTGGCGCTAAATGTTAAAATACATAGAACGCATCTATGGAAGAAAATATGTGTGGTCATGCTAAACAGTACTAAATGAAATTGATTGATTAAGTAAGCATTTTTTGCCTACTTTAAAAAAGAAACAGTAATTTATTACTGGATTGCAACTATTATGTAACTATTTATTAAAAAAATATATAAGTTATGAATATTATAATTATTATTCCTGTGTAGATATTACGTGGCAATATCGAAATATTGGGCTTTAGTACTTGTTTGCATTATACACGAAATTTGTCTTAAATATTCAAGTAAATTAATTATGACATTATGCAGTCTCTTACAAGAGTAGATAGGATAGGAAGTATATACGTCGTTCTAATCATACTAAAATAAAAGACCAAACGATCAAAATTTTAGCTCAAATTTTAGATTTAAAAACAAGTAAAGCCTTTGAAATATTCATGTTAGTGCATTTAGAATAAAGAGAAAGAATTAAAGTGTGTCGCGGAAGTGTGTCAAGTTTGCGACGCGCGGCCGGCCGCGGCATGTGTGACGCAATGGTGACAGTACGACCACACAACATTGAGCATTGAGCCTTCTCTTCACGCTAAGTGCTCTATGGTCTAACATACCAAACTTGTATTGTTAATGTATGAACAAGGCATTGATTGATAAATTGTTGAGACGTTGAGACGTTGAATGGTGCTACAAGCCGTTTACCATTATCAAATCTAATTGTAGTAAAACACGCCGCCTCAAGCAAGTGTGTTTGTTGTTAACACAAAACACTTACTGCTATGAAGAAATACATTTTCAATACGTCAATACGCTAGACAAATCTGCCCAAGGCGACAAGAATCATCTATGATCCTACTAATATTATAATTGTGCAAGTTTGTGAAGAAGTGCTAACCGTTGTACGGATTAGGATGAAACTTGGAACACAGATAGACCTTATCCAGAATTATTGGTATTATTTTGGTGTCTATATTATTTGTCATTTCATTAAGCCAGACCAATTTCTGGAATTACGATAATTTAAAAAGTTCTGTGGGACCAGATTAATGTTCATAGCCAACTTTTTGCATGTGTCCGCGTGAATGCAATCCTAGTAAATGCTGCTACACCCAACAGCAGCTGTCTTGGCAGATTTAGCTTGGCCGTAGTCGGATAATAAATATGTATGTAAAAGGGATACTTACAAGTTTCCTTTTAATAAGTTTAGGCTGTAATCGTATGCGGAGGAGCGGCCGGGCCCGGTGAGGTACAGGGCACAGTCGTCGTCCGCCGGCGCCGTCAGCGGGGCGAGCGCGGCTGCGCACGCGCACCACAGCGCCACCACCAGCGCTCTGCGAATATTTCACCGTTATTGTTTCGTTTCATTTTTCCTATTTTATTTGTTGCACTAATATTATATTTCATTTTACACTTTTATAATTATAATCCATAATTTTGGGGAGATACTGCCTTCAACAACACAGTGCAAACTAAAGTTGAAAACAGGGACTCCAACCATATTTGTGCTTGGGAATAATGGGAAATAAAGAAATTTGTATTTGTATTTAAAATTAACAAACTTTACAAAACATTTTACCTAAATCTAATTTTTTTCCATCTTTGAATCGATATATTTATTTCAAACTTGTAAACGTGGTAATGAATGTTATCTACTCCACACAGAATGTGTTACACATTAACTCCTATGTAAAATACATAACACTCATTACCGCGTATGGTAACTTATTAATATAATTTATTCGATTTGTAGGACGAAAAAAAGATATGATATATTCGACACGAATTCTATAAGGGCCATCTTTTAAACGTATTTATTAGACATAAAGTGCTACTGTTAACCTATTAGGATACAAAATAGTTTGTTTATCGATGGAATGATTCATGAAATAGAGGAAAAATTTTCACCATCACCCAGGGCTGACTGGTAGAGAATGCCATTAGGCATTAAGTTTTTGCCCTTGTATACCCTAGTTTTAAGGTGTTGCAAAAATTAAATAAATAAATAAATAAATAAAAATGAAGTTTAAACGTAATACTGTTATTAATATTATAGTAATTATGTGTCCTATTACTAACTGGTCGAGAACTGGCGAACTCTCCCTATTATTGGACGGGGCCCAGATGCATGTAAGTTATTATTACTAAAGTCGCAAATTATCACTGCCATATAAAATTTAAAGTGTAATATGGATAGTGTTAAGAAACAGATCATAAAAAGCACCCAACATAAATAAATCCCTTACCAAATACTTAATTGACATTACTTAACGCTTAAAATTATTATTGTTAGTTTTACAATTTCGAAAATAATTATAATAATTTATATTGCGTTAATATTACGTGAAATGAAAGCGTATGTTTATACAATATCTATAAAAGAACTCCCACACTCACGATAACACTACACAATAATTATGTACAAATGTCAAATCATGTATAACTGTTCGTTGTTTTTTCATAGAAGATGTTTTGGAGAAATATGGATTCCTAGATGAAAAAGCTCTCATAATGTAACAATGTTTTAAGAATTTTTCTGTTTTTCGTTACCAACCCTTACCGCTAACCGATTTCGATTTTGTTTTCGCTGATCTATTGTTTTTTTGTTGAATTTGCTGTTTATTTTATATCCAAACGGTGGACAAATTGTGTTTATTTTTTTGGGTGTGGGTTCTGTGGGTGCTTAGGTTTTCCGTCTAATCGAGGTAGGTAATTATAGTGACACATACTATGAATTTGACTAAATTATTTAACTTCAAAATGGTCTAAGATCTGAGCTAGGCGCGACCTTCACCCATCAGTTTCAGTCAAACCACTCACGATGTATTTTTAGCATACTAAAATGGACATACAATTCTTTTCATCCAATAAACAGATGGGTAAAGATCGAGCCTAGTTCGTATCCTGAGGTAAAAACTGCTAGATTGAGCTATCCTCTACACTCTGCAGGCGTAGTTGGTGTAGACACATGGTGGCATAGTTGGTCTAAATATAAACAGATACACAAACTACATTCTATTGCTTTAAATTGCCTCTTATTTCTTTGAAAATTCCGATTTCAAAGTATCGTGTTTCGATATAGCAGGAAACATTATGAATATTTATAGTATCAATTACTCAAGAAACGGTCGAGTGCATCATGGCCCACGGCCGAATTGCAAGATAGGCGAATGGTGTTTAACAATATTTGAATACGGAACACATTACATAGTAAATTAATTATAATAGCATACTAGAGGTAATGGATTCAACTTATTAATGGCCCACTACTGAGCACGGGTCTTTCCTCTTGAGGAGGCCTAGAGTATACCCCACGCCGATACACCTAGGTAGCTGATATCACAGAAGAAATAATAGTACTTGCTGATACCGAGGTATAGATGTTAGTTCTTAATTTCTTATTACAGTTCTAAGTTGCAACGGAAAATTGTAATAAAAATTTCAGATATGTGTACGTAAAAGAATACAGCAATATGTGATAAATTCGATAACTTTAAAAAAGTTGTTAATTTATTAATGAGTGAACTTCATTGAAGTGAATTTGAAAGTGAAGGCTCAGGACTGGTCAGAGTGGCGCAAGTTAGGGGAGGCCTATGTCCAGCAGTGGACCTCCAAGGGCTGATGGATGGATGGATGGATGGAATTTCATTGCCATGGACCATCACTGCATCGTCTGTTAAAAAAATGCAAGTCATTGAAAAGTTACTTCGTTACCTCTGGTACTTAACAACAAATAATAACTTGATTCATTCATTTATAACTGTTATTTAAAGATAACACAGAATTGATAGTTTGCTAATTTAAAATTACATTGAAATAAGGCTTCTTATCATATTATGGTGAGTATTACAAGGTTTGCATTTTAGTGCCTAATTACAGTGTGTGTTCTATAAAGCTGTTACTAAATATCCGTTTTATCAAAATTGGTAGTATGCTTGTCGACTTAGATTGCCTAGTCTGATCTAATGATCGTGATGCAATCTTCGAGAGCTAATTTGCAGTATAAAATTGCTATCAAATTTAATGTTCTTGAATTCGAAACTCGATAACTCACTATAATTTTTTTATAATACTATTTTCGTATTGAATACTTTCACATTTGTTAATTGAATGCTAGAAATACCGCTAATCCCGGTAATTATATTAAATGACTAGCCTAGAAATAATATAAAAATAAGGTTAATGGAATTTCTGACCAATTGTCAGGTTTACCAACCTTCTTTCTTACTTCCACTGACGTTGACGTGGAATTTAATTTATGTTAAATCCGATCCATTTTTCCTGTTTTTGCGTAAATCAAAAGTAATACTAAGTACTACTACGAGTATACCATACTAATACTATAAAGAGGTTACTTTTGGTTGAGGGCGGTTACTAGTAAAACATAAATTAAAAAAATTGGTTGTCTGTAAAGTCGGTTTACGGACAATGGTTTTACGTGATAACGTCTATTTCGTAGAAGAATAATTTATGATACCTAATGTAGTCGAAAATTTGGTTTAAATCGTTTTAAATATCAGGAGCTGCGCGACATCTGTGATTTTCTTGACTACAACTAAAGTCCGAGTCGATGTACTGTGTAAAGTTCTTTCAAGTAGTTCATACCTATAAACAGAGATGACGCTATTGTAGATTTTCGTTTTCATATAATAATAATACGTACGAGCTACGAGAAATCATTTCTTTTCAAAAGATTGTAAAATAAAATAAAAATGAAATGAAAAATGCCTTCCAAGCGGACCGATTACGCTTGAGTGGGAGAGAGACGGCCGGTCTAGCGTGCCTCTCTCTCTAATGCTGCGCGCGCTTCCGTGACGTTACTCCGGCCGTTACTCGGTTTTCGTGAATGCCTCTCAGGCTCATCGTCTTTATAAACGTTATCACGTTAAAAACTTTATGCTCAGAAGTTTCAGTGATAAAAGAGAAAATTATCAAGTTTCAGAAACTCTTTTTCTAGACTACGCTTTTAAAAAAATATCCCTAACTGCTGTTAACATTGGCACAATCTTGATGAATTGTAATTAATTTATTATAATCCAATCATTTCTGCAATTTAGTCCCAAAATATCATAACTAACAATAAGTTTCATAATTTAAAAAGCAAAAACAATTACCTATTAAAACACAAGGGAATGCTGATGTCCATGGGCGACGATAGCCACATACCATCAGGTGAATCGTCAGTTCGTCAGATCGTTTGCCGACTATTTCCATAAAAAAGGACGAAGAAACTATTTGTATATCAGAAGAAGGGTTATACGAGTATGTATCTACTCGTAGTTATTGTTGATGAAAGTGTCTTGCTGAAGTCATTGCAATTACATAGAGGCAGGTGGACATCACTCAAGCGGCCTGCCGTCTGTGAGACGCACGTAACATTATTTACAACTTACAAGTATTTTATGCGATCTTACGAGTATGTGGCGACCAGATAAGCAGCTGTATAAATGTCATACGTATTTGGAATCGAATGTCCAATTAAGAAACGGAACGAGCATACGCGGTAAATTTATTCACGCGTTATGATTAGATAATCTCCCGGGTTGTATCCGTTAATTTTCTTTGCATTTTGTATTAACTCTCAGATTACCTATACCTACCCATCCGTATCGTACGAGTATTATTACTCTACAATTTTATCACTTAACATTAAGCACCACAATTTGATAATTTTCATGAATCAGAAAATTTTATAGAGCCTGTTAAGTAGTAGTTATATAAACATAATGTCGCACCATTCGTAGAATCAACTTACCCTGATGATGCTCCGTTTCGGGGCCAAACACGTGTTGGTGCTGGTATGTATGTTGGTATATACTTTTTATTATTGTAGTGCATGTTTCCGTTGTAGGAAGTAGGGAGGTGCCACGCATGTCTTTAAGTATATACCTACATGTTAACCGCGGATTGTTGCAAAGTAGACTAATACTAACTTAAAATATAGTATGGGAGGTAATGCGATTTTGTATTAGTGCTTGACAGGTTTTTATTTTCTTCCTTAGTTGTCAATCACAATCACAGCCTGTTAGTTTTGTGTTTTTTCAGCCGTCCAACTTTATGGCAGTGGCGATAGCTTACTGACTGTACGAACCATTTAAACGCATTTTATCGCTGCATTCGTTTAGAATCAGAAGCTTTGCTGAATCAGATTTCTTCATTAGTGGCATTAATTACCGGTAAATAATGCAGCAATAAATGTTGCTTATAAAGTGCTAAAGTGTAAAGCTTTCATTTCGGCGATATTCAATAAATAATAAATAAACAACGCTTCAAACTCATACGATTTCCTGTGTTGTGGGTGCCATGGACAACACACAAGACAAGGACACTCACACCCAGACCGAGAACAGAAATTCAAACTCATCATTCAAACCGCCTCGCTGGGAATCGAACCCAGAACCCTTGGCGTGGCGATCCGGCATGGTAACCATTACGCCACACAGTTCGTCTAAATTTCGTCTAAATTTAATATAAAATAATATTGTGTTAAAATCAGGCGTTACTTTGCGATAGTCCATGGTTATTAAGTTAGTATTAGTTACTTTGCCACAATCCGCGGTTTGGTATTAAAATGAAAAAAAAAATGACTACTTAAAATTATTACTAAAGGAAACATTTTCTAAGTTTACTTTATTTTAATGATTAGTTATGAACGAAGACAACTGTCGTCCATTCATCGTCGCGTAGCCTGTAAAGGGCAGTCGTTGAACTAGTCTGTACCAATCTAATACGGTATAACTTTCACTCGGGCTGACTCGGAGCCGGAGCTCCCTGGCCGTGAGGCAGGAACCTATCAGGTTGACTACACATCTTGTTGAACTCGCCATTCACCACTTACCTACGTGCGATTCTTGAATTCGTGTTTAATGGCTGGATTATTTAATAATACGAAGGTGCGCTTTTTAATACCACCGCGCCGCCAGGAAACAACTAGGTTGGTATAATGTGAGATTGTGAGAGTGCTAGTTAGCTAACTACACACCTTCGTTCCTGAAATACGAGTGTGTAGGTTAATTTTCTTAGCTTATTTTATTTTAAGTAATTTAATTAAGTCCTACATACCTACTTATACTACTACTTTTTTTATTAAAAGGTAAATGATCAAATTACGAACCGAATACGACGCAATTTGAGAATCATAAATCATAGCTTAGGTGCACAGTTGCTGCTTGAATGCATTATACATTTAATTGCTTTATAATTTCAATTAAGCGTGCCTCTGACACTTAAAAAATGCATGCTTAGGTCGTTTCGTTCTGCATCAAGATATCACCGAACACGGTTACAAAACCAAACTAAGCGACATTCAGTGAAATAATCCATCTTCTTGTTAAGTACTTGTATTTGTCTTCTAGCTAGAGAGGCATTGTTACATTTCATTAACAAATACATTTGTTCGACCACAGTGGTCGAATGTGCCTGTTTGTAGTCTGTGCTATAAAATTATTATTAACATTATTTTTAGTAGTCAAGAGTGTCTCCGCACCACCGCCGTCTAGCGTTAACCACGATCCCTGCAACTGGGTCGAAATATCGGCGTATAAAATATATGTATAGCGTGAGTACCCGCACTGTTCTAAAAACGTGTTCAGTCCACGATGAGTTAAGTTTAATATCATGTTATTAACATTAATTAAGTAGTTATTATTATACGGCAGTTGCGAAGCGAGGGTAATTATTATATTGCTCTAGTGCTCTCGCGCCGCTTCGGCAAAACTACGTTTTAGTACCCATAGCGAAAAATATTAAGACGGGATTCTTTAAATTGGCTTTTTTATTGATGTATTCATTGAAATAAGACAAATAAATGATTTTACCCGAAGCTTACATAATGTTTGAAAACTGAATTCAAATCGGTTAATGGGATTAGCTCGAAAAAGCCACACAAACCAAGAAAGACACAAAAATTTTAAAAATCATTTAACGATGCGATGGTGCGATGATGATGATGATTCAACAAAATTAATAATTTCTAAGATACAGGCAAAGATTCACAACTTTCTATATCTTAGTTGCCTTATCTTGAAATTGTGGTAATCGGTTATATAAAAAATAAAAAAATAGAGACACGTCGAAGAGACGTGCAATATAAATACTCCGTTAAATATCTACCTTCGCAATAACTTGATTATTTAAATTCGATTTATGTTTTTCATTTAGTTTTAGTTGCCAAGGTATTTTGGGATTCAATCCATCATTAGGTTGTACGAATACAGGGAGAGAATTTAGTAATATGGAAAACCTTTTTTTATTTTTGTTTCTCAATGAACGTCGATTACACTTACAAAACGACCTCGCCTCAATAAATGTCATCGCCTAGAATTTAGATTTTTATCCTTTCACTGCAGGTCTCACTTCGGATAAATTCTAGTCGAAGCTGAATGGGATTAATTCACTTTCATAATCACTATACGATATCTGCAATAGTTCGTGCTTAATACTCCGTAATGAACAAATTTCACGTTTTAAATGTAAGTTTATCGCTATTAGGAGATTTTACTGCAAAGTTTTCGTGTCAGAGTGCAGCACCAGCACAAATCTTAAACAGAATTTTTGACAAATTGTTCAAAACGTGGTTAAAATTGCGTATTACTCTACAATAATGCATCAATGTAGTGTATTTGGATGTAACAATAAAGGGACCCATTCATTTCCAAAAGAAAATGTGCGAAAACTATGGGGAGTGGCTACACGTTGCAAAGACTTTCGAGCGGAGAAATACTCAAAAATGTGTTCAGCACATTTTAAATCCGAAAATTTAATAAAAACTGGAAAGTATTAAGAATTATGGAATAAACTTCGCTTTTATCACGTAAGACAACCAAATATGATTTTATTTTGAACTTAATCTAAAATCTTGTTTGAGTATTTTGTTTGAGTTTGCATTTATTATCTTTAAGTTTATCGATTAATGGAGTAAATAAACATTTCAGTGTAGTGTTGTTGTCACATACGTACTAAAAACTTTAATTTTTGTCGTATAGTTTGAAACAATTTTGTGAAATTACTTTCATTGAATTTAAGTTGAATGAGCTTCAATTACCACAAGTTAGTTAATAAGGATATTACGTAATTTTTTACATGGTTATTAAATTTTAATAAAATTAGTGCAAACATGAATCCACCATGATACCGGTTTGTTTACTGTATGTGCTGGTGGCGCCATCTACGCTGAGCTTTGCGTAATTTTCCCCATTAGAATGGTCATGCATCTCACACAGAACATCGATGGCCCATCACTATTGAGTTAAAGACTTGGCCCCCATCACTGTCAGGGCTGTTAGACACTTAGTTTGTAATTTATTATACAGTGTGTGTGTGTGTGTGTGTGTGTGTGTGTGTGTGTGTGTGTGTGTGTTTTTATGGAAATAGCCGGCAAACGAGCTTTTTATTATTTTTTTTAATTTAAAGAGAGTTCACATTGTTAAATGAAATGTTTGCTAACGATTATTTATTTTATTCTGATTTTCTGACATTAAGTATTTATATTTGGTAGTATTTATAAATAATGGGAGGAAAATAAAATAAAAATATATTCTAATTTATTAAAAAAGATAAAATGTATTTATCAATTTATTAAAATAAAAGTGAATGAGATTTCATAAATACATTGCTTAAGTGCATATTGATAGATGGACAAAGACTTAATTTTATAAATTATCACATACCTACTACAAAAAAGTACACGATCTCTACCTAATGTGTTTTATTAAATTGTGATCTTCTAATTGCGTACAATGAGGTATTCCTGAAGGGCCAACCCTAATGCAGGTCAAGTAGGGCAGTAGCGTAACGAATGGATTTGATCACATCTAAATTGCAAAATTACACCACAGCTCTACAAGTACTATTATTCGTTCAATACGTAACTTAAGTGACGCCACGTACGCTTCGAACTTTGAAGCTGTGTTTCATTGTACTCAAGCGAAAGGACCAAAAATATTCAGTGACCAGGCCACCCACTATATGAAAAAGTGCAAAGCCTTCGTGAGCAAGTGAGAGAAGAGATATTCACAAACAAAAACCATCGATGGCTCACCAGTTTAGCAAGTCAAAAAGACCAAAGATATTCCTATGAAGCTTCATTTTGAACAACCGATTACTTGACTCGATTTTAGACAAAGACTGACAACAGAATGGTGGTATGAACCGCAAAATACCCATCAATGGAATGCACCATTGGGGATGCTTCACAAAAAATAATTTCGGAAATTTGCAGTTGTGTATTGGTATTTTGGATACTCAGAAAATGACGAAAATTTACGTAAGAGTAGTGGTTTCTAAAGAGTTTAAGGACCCTAAACACTAAATTCGGCTTTGCCCCACTTGAAAGGTGGAACGTGGTATCGACATATTGAATTGTTCCTCACAGTCCCCTGATACCAATTCAATTGAAAATTTTTGTTCGTAGATGAAGATTAAAGGGAGGGCAAAAGGTACAGTAACCGTAGATGAGTTTATTTGTGAACTGAAGACTGCGTGGAAGTCTTTACCGCACAGCTATGCTAAAAAATTACGGAAAGTATGCTACAAAGATGGCAAGCGATTATGGACAATAGTGTACATAGATTGGATGTCATATACATAAATACTAAAGCATCCAACAGTAATATAATAAAATAACTGATTGATAACAATTTTATCGTTTGATATTTTTTAGGTTTTCATTAAAAATTTGCCAGTCACGCTTTTTTCGCACATAGTGTATATTTTAGTAAGTCTTTAAGATAGGTTTCCCAATACAGCAGTACCTGGTTTGCATTTAAGTAATTTGTATTTACTTAACAATCTTATATAAGATTATTTACCAAGTGGTCATTGCACACGCTGCATAATGCATAAGTATGATGTCACGTAAACTAGAACGAAACATATTTATTTTAAGTTTAATTCTATTTTTATTTTTGACCGAGGCCGATTACACGGTTTACAGTTATGTTACTGATAAATTTAATCATTTACACCTACAACATAAGTAATTTTAATGTGAGAAAAGTTGTATACAAATAAACTACATTCAAATGAATTATGTAAGTTAAATCTCAAGAGCATTCAAAGGCTGAGGAGATTGAAAATATTGGTGTTGAGAGAAGCGATGGATTACAAGAGTCGAACAAAAACATTTAGCTATTAACCGCGTTATACGAAGAAGCTACTTTAATTATTTTTGAGAAGGAATTTTTCATGCACTAAATACTGAAACAAATATTTCTTTTGGAGTGTAAATGACAAAAATATTTCGGTGAACGCTTTTATTGTACCTTATTCATTAATTCAATATTCGAGGTTAGTGTATTTTAAGCCAGTCACGTCACGAGTGTAATATAATAAAATTTTCGTAATCTGATAACCTTAAACATATTATAACTTCTGTAAAACGTTGGAATTTTAAAGAATAAATATTTTTAATTAAATCAATAATATTACTTACACAATATATGTTGGCGCAGCTATAAATGAATAAACCCATAAAACGAATTTTAATGTACGCTTATCGTATACAAAATTAGGTAACACTTTCGATTCCAATATGTTTATTAATGTTAATTTAAGGCTGGAACGTATATAATTATTTCCACGTGACTTTGAAAAAGTATAAAAGAAATGTGTATAAATTTTTATTATTTTTATTATCGTCGTATACATATTATATTTAGTCTTATAAAATATCTAATTTACGGTATTTATTTGCGTTTGCGACTTTTATTACCTAAAAGAACAATAATCTTAGATATATAAGCAGTTTATTTTACAGAAATAGCATAAGTAATAGCATCATTAATTGTATAGTAATAGCATAATTAATAGCATAAACAATAAAGGTACCTATTCCCAAGAAAATTGTCAACACAAATATTTTTAATCACGAAAACTGCACCATAACAACATGTTAGATAGGACTATACACGAATTTATAACGGTCCATTCATTGACCGATTTTTATTGACTAACGTAGAGGAGCTGGCCTAACGGAGTTAACGACTAGTTTTGTATTAATGGTGCTATTGATTTTATTATTAACCGCCGATACCGGTTTACCTTTCGGCACTTTCGGCTAGCTTTTTTTTTACATTTATTATCAGTTCTAGAGAGTGCTACTTTCGATCTATATAACGCACCTTCAGTGGAAAAAAGGCATAAGATGAAAATTGCAATTTTACAGGAGAGCAAAAAAACTGTTATATTATCAGTAAGCGGTCAAAGGAATTTACATTACGATTTCTTGCACAAAACCGTCAAGATTAATGATAAAAGTTTGAAAAAAATTGAGCATATGCAGATTTTGCCCCTCTTTCCAATTATATTAATAACTAAAATTCAACGTAAGATGACTTAAGCTTTTTTCCATTGAGGGTGCGATAATAGAGTTTAGGGTTTTAACACAGTGATTATGTATTGCATTTGAACAATGGAATGAATGACTCACATATTGGTTTGACTTTGAATAACTTTAAACGAATAATACATAATTATACATTTATATAAATTTAGATTTAATAATAGATTTATCAAGAATGTTTGGAAGTAAGTAACAAAACTTTTTTTAAAATTAACGCGTATAATTTCGCTTATTATTTCCACAGCTATTTTATATTCATAATATTACTAACCGTAGCTTTACTCTATCACCGTTACTAGTTAAATGAATATTGATTAAATTACAAAATAGCGCTTAACAAAATGAAATTGAAAGTGAATTATCTTTACATGAGTAGTTAAGCTCTCCCGGTGCATCGAAATATGCATCGAATGCATTAGAGTTATGAGTGTCAATAGTAGGCAATGGAAGATCAAAACGCTTTCACAACATTGAAAAAAGCGACTTTCCACCACCACCATTTCTTTATTGCATAGTAGAAGTAAAAAAGGAATAAAAACAAAATGCTTAGTTAAACTTAAACTCTAATCATGTATTTCTCCTTTGAAACCACCATAACTACATCGCACAGTACCGATTCACATTCGGAGTTGAAGTAAAAACGAAAGAACCTTATTCCCGAGAGGGTCCTGACCACACACGTTTTATTCTCAATTCCACGGAGTAAAGTGACAGACGCAAATGTCAAATGAAAAATTAATGTTACTTGCTATGGTTGTTTGTAATATGGTAAAGATGGTAGTAAGATTCTGGTTATACGAATCGCAAGATATTTGTTTCGTCACTTAATTTTCTCATGTTCAAATTCTTACGCAAGATTATTTAATGCTGAACTAAAAGTGGATAACAGTTAATTTAATATGCCTCAAAGGTAAGCTCCCTAAATTGCGAAACTTCGCGAATAATATTTCGGCTATGTCATTCGATAAAATATTATATATAATTCAAGTTGTAGCCATTCTATTATTTCTGAATTTCTCTTTTTTTAATTACTTTAAATACATATTACTTTTTCTTATACAAATCAAAATATATCTTTTACTTCTTGCCGATAACATTGCATCACTTTTAAAAAAATTGAATAAACTTGCACCACACTAAATATGAAATTAAAAACTGGTTTAATTTCTCTCATAATTTATTCTTCTTTTTAGGCCGTTGTTTTTTATTTTTCCTTATTTAAAGTTCATAAAAATTTTTTAACTTCGCCATAACACGATTGTTTGGCTTATTTAAAGTAATGGAACTTTGTCGATGATCTTAGCGTGGTTCTAAAACTGCTAAACCTTTTTTACTGAATACTATTTTAATAACTAGTAGTCTATATTAATTTATCTTAAATTATTTAATTAGTAAAACTGAATCCTGTATCATAAAGATTAATGTTCAAGCGTTTATTTATTTATAAGCATGTAACAGAGCGTGAAATAAAGCTTCTGGATTCAAACACTCATTCAAAATATTTGGTTTAAAAGCATTACGAGGAGAATGATTAACGTGAATGACATAAACAAATCTACTCTTAAAGGTTACTGGTTAATTGAACGTTATGACTTTGACGCGATGTTTTAATGACTTTACACGGTCTAGAAGCAAGCGGCTGGCGTAACAACTTAAGTATTTTAGTTACAATTAAAGCTTGGGAAGGCTTAGCGATCGGAATCTTTCTTAAAAGTAACTGATATATTATGAAATTTACCATGGAATAGTAGCAGATGGCACCGCAAAATTACAAAAGTGATTGCATTAAAAATAAAAGGTTATAATTAAATCATGTACTTTTTATGTTTAGAGTAAATTACATGAGATACAAATTTTATTGACTTGTGTATTGACAATTTTGCAAGAAATTGAAGAAGCTCTTGTAAATCAGGTTATTATAACGAAAGTAACATGTACGTTTAACTAATTTACGATATAGTTGATGAATAAAACTCTTGTTGTTTACAATGAGTACGCGCTACGGCCTGTAGCTAGTGCGTAGCCGCTACGCGCTTGTATTAGACTTCAACGGGATTATATTGGGATTATAGGATTATGTTCTAGATAAAAAATTGTATTTAATTCAATTAAACATGTCGTTGTTAATAACATCAACCTAGAAATTGAAATTATTCATAATAGTAGTAATTTTAATGAATATTAAAAATATAATATCGAAATAATTTATTTTTCATTTACAGATTTAAAGTGTACCAAAACAAAAAACAAAACTCACCTCGCAATCATATTTGTACGTCCTCAACTTCACTGATAGTATCTGCCACTAGATCACAACACAATTAGCACTCGATCGGCTCAGTGGGTAGCTTCAGTTCTCATTATTTGTCGAAATGTATTGTTTATTGTTTGTTGGTTTGCGCGTGTTCACAGGCGCGCCGACGAGGTTACTGCCGCGGTAGTCAGCGCCGCCGCCAGACGAAGCCTCAACGAAAGTAAGCACGTGACGCCCCGACCACTGTAAGCTCTGAGATGCTTCAGCAATAATTCAGATAGAACCGCTTGGAAGCCAACGCTTAAAGGCGATTGTTACGCAAGGATAGGATGCATTGGTGATTTCAATTTGACAGCACAATGCTGCTTGAATTACTTATTATTTTGTACGTGTTGACGTACGAATACTTTCTGTGTTCGATAACATGAAAATTATAACGTGTACCTGGTCTAAGTGTATTAAATTAGTATTTAATACTGCAGTAAATTAATAAAAGACTCATATCTGAATAATACACTAGGTACAACTCATTGTCATTTACCCTTTTTCTCAACTTATATTATATATATTCGGATCTTGATAATTGATACTTAATATCCCTTATTAATCAAGTTGTTCGGAAGTTACACGATTACTAAATATTGTCCTCCTCTACATTATAATTGCTTAAAGCAATCGTTAATTTCATAATTTCAATCTCCCTATTAGCAAGCTATTAATAGCATGGAAAATTAAATCCGTTGAGACCACAAATTGATTATATTGTCAACGGATCACATAATTAGTCGCGCATTTTAACGCAGGCGGTGTGGTTTCATTGCCGGCGATAAAATTATGACGGTTCATAACCTGCAGAATATTATATTAATTTATTAATAACTTCTTGAAGGTTGAAGCTCGCCTGGCTTGCCGGCTATCCTCTTGCTTGAGTCAGTTGATAGACGATTCGTATACATGCATTGTTCGTCTTGTTTCAGCGGAACTTCTTGTCTTGTCTTCTCGTTTGCCAGCTATATCAATAAAAACACGGCCAATAATATAATTATTGACCTACTGCAGGGATAACCTCAGTATTAAAGCTTAAAGCCATTTTCGTTCACTATGATGACTTAAGAACTCCTGTGTCTCGTTTAATAAATCAATTTTGCATGCAGAATTCAAACTCGAGTCATCCGTGCGGGAAAATGAAGTTCAGTATATTACTAGGCTATGTAGGACTTGCTTGCTAATGAAATGACTAATGTAAGTATATATTTTTATTTTTTATTTCTCTCAGTCTTATGAAGTTTATCAGTCAGTATTAACTTAACATTTGATCTGATTTTAGCATTGCTAAACATGGACCATGGCGTGCCATAATACTTTATTATTTGTATATTTGCATTATTTGCTACGTTGATTACTTCTTCGCAAAACGTCTTCGCGCATATTACTTTTCATAGATTGCTAAGCAATTCTTAGCTAGCCCAAAAATCACTTTAAACATATTACTCTTATTACATGACCTAAATTGTTAAGTTAAAAATACGGAAGTATAAATCAGATACAATGATATGTCTCATATGAGGGATATATATCACTTTTCCTTTCATCACCTCTCTAGATGTGGTGAGCATGTTATAAACAACATTATTAGTGAAAGGTATAAAAAACCGGGCAAGTGCGTGTCAGGCCACGCGCAAAGTAGGGTTCCGAACATTGAAGTATACTTTCATAGAACAGACATCTCGAACAAAATGTGTGTCCCGCCCGAGAGGTTCGATTTTCAAAATTGAGCAGCGGTTCTCCTTTCAAAATCGAACGAATCCATTGAAGATTGAAGCCACGTGGCGCCAATGCATTGGGACATACATGGTGTTCGCGGTGTCGGTTCTATACGCTAGTAATAATACTTCAATGGTTCCGAAGTAGTAAGTTTATCGACTATTAGATACTCATTAACTACTTGTGCCAACATAGCCCTGATAGTTGTAAATTCATCGTATAACTTATTTTTGAAAATTTTTTTACTTGTCCAACTCCAATCGTTTAGCCGGCAGGGGGACACTTGACTCTCACCAAAATTAGCACTTTATTTCGCAAACGAACCCCTAAATTCAAAAATGGTCTCAGGAAACCCATAATATTTTTGAAAGAAATTTTCAACGATTCCCCTAATTATTGGTTACGCGATGAATGAAAAATTCAATGAATAAAAAACGTGAGGACGTTAGCTGTAGTGGAGGTACCCTGAAAAAAAAATTTTTTTCTAATATTTTATTCTATGATTCTGGAGTTTTAATAAATATGTATATTATATATATCCATGACAAATTACAGCTTTCTAGCACTAAGGCGGCGCTTTGCTTCAGATGGACGGACAGACGAACAGACATGACGAAACTATAAGGATTCTGATTTTACTTCAGAACCCTAATAAAATGTAGAACGTGTGTTTTATTAATTTATTATAATATATTGCAGTAACGTTACTAATGCTTTTGTATAATAGTATTCTAATAAAGTTGACTAATATGTAATGGCTGCCTGCAGATTTTAATGGTTTGGTGGCAATTCTCGGCTAAATTTGAAATTATGTACAGTCGAGTTATTATTATGTACATGTGCAGGGCATGATTCTATTATGAAACCTTCTATAATTAATTGATATTACAGAATGTTTGTGTTTTTATCAATGTTCAATGATACCTTTATACGTAAGGTATTATTTAACTTTACTAATAATGTAAACAATATGTAAAATTAAACATTACAGAAGGTTTTAGAATCATGTCCTGCATACCTAATTCTTTTGCTGACTGTACCTATTTGTTGTGACTCGTGAGATTTTTTCTTTATAAATAAATAGATATCTTTATTGTAAACTCAGAATAAATTTCAATAATACATCCATTATAACGTTATATAAGTGTCTAATGTTGTATAAATAATGGTACGGAACTCTTGGATTCGCACTTGGCCAGTTTTTTATTTTTTTATTGCATAATTATAATGGCTTTACATTGTCCATACGCTTATACCCAATTAAGATTTTTTTTAATATTACGTATATCACTAGATATACAAACCATATTAGAAAACATGTACAATCATCACAAGGAATAAGTGCCGTAGATGCGGATATGTAATAGGTACGTATCGCTTTGTACAGGGATTAAAAAAGCGCACCACTCGGTGTGAAAGCGGTCTTGTCTTACTAAACTGAACTGATTTTATGTTATTGGTAGTTAATAAAGCCTGATGCGCTCCTAAAGCACAAGATTTTATTAATTAAATAGATGAATCTTAAAAAAATATTTACTTTGAAATATTTTCTTGCCTCCATCGCACGTCTGGCATGCTTTTATTTTCTGTTAACGTAGAAACCGATGGATGATCAGCTTTTCCAGGAAAATATAACAGAATAAAAATGTATAAACTCCCTAAACCTAGTAAAATATTATAGAAAAAAAGCATTTATAATTATAATTAAGCAGACTATTATTTTTAGAGCGGTTTAAACATTAAAAACTCTCTTCATACGCAGAGACCGTCGATTTATGATTAGTAGGCTCGCCTGCTATAGTTACATAAAGTGCTTGACTATTAATTGCATATAAAAATACATAATATTATAAATACAACGAAGAACGCACTAACGAAAGTAAAACTCGAGTTTCTTATACGACTGTATTATTGTGAACATTTATGTTGATACGCTCTCGCAAGTGAGATACTTGTTCGAACTATGGCGTAACATTCGGGGCTATAAACTCATCCTTTGATAATTCGCTACTTAAGTGTCTGCGTGGAGATTTCTCTGTTATGCAGTATACCCGTACATATCGGCTTGCCTTTCACGAGCGGATCACGTGCCGTAGCCCTCTCTAATCTCAGTTTATTGGATATGCAGCTAAACTTTGCATAATTTATTGTGATGATAGCCAAGCCAACATATAATAAACGAAAATTTTACCAAAAAATATCCGACTTCAAAGAAATACCGTCCGATGATGACTATTAAAATTATCGCTGTATATACTTTAGTTATGTAAATATCGCCTTATGTATACTTTTTATTTTTGAGGAGTCTTCTAAATTTCTCATGGATCCCATCATCATAATTGAAGTTTAAAAAATATGGGACCAATCTCGAAATGTTACACCCTTTCAAATAAAGAATTTTCAAATCGTTTCATAAATTAGCGGAGTTATGGGGTAAAAAACATATACGAGTATATAGTGTGAAACAGTTAAGAATGATAAGCTTGCACTAAGCGTTTAACCAACCAATAAGTACAATATCGTGACCTGCAGTCATTATTTAAGTTTACATAAACGTTAAAAGTAAAAAATTATGCAACAAAATCTCGTATAAATGTTTGCAAAGGCTTGGTTCCAAAGGACGCAGGAAGTCATTACGTTTGACGTGCGCTATAGTCCACCTATCACCTGAAATATCAAAAGGTCATTCACACATTACCTAAACACTTACATAGCAAAATAATACGTTACGTTCATAACTAAAGTCAAGTTAGATAAATGCTTGATATAATAACTGCCAATTGACATTATACTTGAGTATTACATAGTTATTAGTCAACTTGAAATTAGTCATTTATTAATTGAATTTTTGATTACGTTTGAGATTATAAGCAAAAGCTGCCGCCATAATTAATATTATTTATAATAACTTTTAGGGCTCCGTAGACAAAACCAAAAATACCTACTTTGGAAGATATTATTGGTAGGTGTTAAAGGAATGGAGGAGTTTCATGGAAGTCGAACAGTTCCACTGGAAGTATAAATAATGAGAACCATTATTATAGTAGGCGATTCAAAGAAGCCGTATCATATACCTAATTTTATCACGAGATCATGATACAAGAGGAACAGAGTAAAAATAAATGTGCATAAACTTGATGTGTCTACTCATTCAGACAGTGTTATATCCATAGTAATGGTATCACAATATAATGTCGGAAAAAGAAGATCTTCAGAGAATTCAAATCATATCACCACACATTCTGGCATCTGCTATCTAGGGTGGTTATCATTAGAGGACCTATATCCATCCATCCATAGGACCATCCTTAACAGACAGTTCGTTGAACTTTACACTTTAGCCACATGAGCCGGTTAATTTTGAGACCTATTCATATGTTTGTAATTATTAACCGTCTATAGAATTCATAACTGAATGCTTAGTCACGTAGAGAAATACCAATCATAGCTCTCAAAGCACGATACAATGTGTGACTTTGAACTTTTTTTTATATCTTATAAGTTAATGCTTGACTACAATCCCACCTGATGGTAAGTGGCGATGTAGTCATTGGTGGTAAAACGCATTAACTTAGTAAAAGCCTATTCACTCTAAATGTTGAAGCTCAAACATGTTAAAGTCCAAGTAAAACATAACTATCTCTCCCATTCTTGTGGTATCACTAGCATTCATCACTGGCAGCAGTGATAGCCTAGTGGTTAGAACGTTGGTCTCCCGAACGCGGGAGCCCGGGTTCAAATCCTGGCACGCACCTCTAATTTTCAAATATTATGTGCGTATTACAAGTTAATTTATCACTTGCTTCGGTGAAGGAAAACATCGTGAGGAAACCTGCACACCTGAGAGTTCTCCATAAAGTTCTCAAAGGTGTGTGAAGTTTACCAATCCGCACTTGGCCAGCGTGGTAGACTATGGCCTGTACCCCTCACATTGTGAGAGGAGACCCCGAGCCCAGCAGTGCGATAATTATGGGTTGTTGCTTTGCTTTGGCTTTGCATCACTGGCAACAGTGGCTACACACTATTCGAACACCTTAGGCTCTAGGCACTTATGAATTACTTAAAATTGTGAAGTAAAATAATAATGTGAAAATAGTTCATACTGATTTAATGTTATACTCGTAGAGATAGTAGATATATATTTTGTTTCATTTGTATCTAGATTTGTTGATTTGAATAAAATATTATTACCTCTTTATACATAAGTTTACCTATAGCCTCAGACAGGAAACTCGTGACCACTCCTTATTCTGCTTAATTACAATTTGCGGAGATATTCCTGTGAAGTCATTAAGAAATACTAGGGTAATAAAATACTTGACTTATACGAATCGATTTTAAAATTTGGGCCATGTTCCAATGAAACCACTTTACGTAACTCTTTATAAATTACATCTATACATTAAAGCATCATATAAAACTTGTATTTGCAGGTCGCAGTATCAAGAATATTATGTTTAAAATTATTATAATAATATTGAAATAACTAAAAGGTTTCGTAAGTGTGGATAATGGAAATTCTACATATGAATGCACAAAGGGACAATCTGTTTCTGTACGAGACAATAGATGTTACAAAAACCATTACTCCTATTCATTCATTTTGATAATTTCGCACCAAATTAACGTGATCAGTCGATACAAATCGACTGAATTGTTTTCTTGCTATTTTTGCTTTTAAAATGCACATTATTGTTTATGAACATTGAACGTTCATTCAGCACTGTTACTATTTTGATTATTAAAATTATTGTATGAAGTAGTCGTTTGCAAAAGGTTTGATTAAACGTACTAATTACATAGCATAGGTTATTTAAAGTTTTTTGTTATTTAAAGTATTCGACCTTTTCTATATCATTTCTATAGAGAATAACATAGGCATTTTTCTTACTCGCCAACTCGGAAAGGAACTGCCGTCTGTGGTTTCGCGATGATATGACATGGAGTTCTTAAAAAAAGTGTAAAAAGTTTCATTTAAGGTCGATAAAGGTTTTAATTGATGAATTCTCCGATATCTCTTTTGAGTGCAGAGGTGACCATTTATTCTTTTTCGTCAGTTGTTAGGGACGTAGTAATAAATTATTTTAGTAATGGTTTTTAATTTAATACATTCAGAGAAAACCGAGAAGACACAAACACACATATAAATACACATTACACGCGAGGAGCAGACTTTAAAATAAAATTTAAAAAGGGTTTAAAATATTTGCAGGTGCAATACATAGTAGCACATACCTAATGTAAAACCGAATAAAGATCTCGGGAAAAGTGGGCCAATCGCAGCTGTGACATTATTAAATGAAAACATTGCTTCGGTTGTGAATGTGGACAGCATTCATAGTCTATATCATTAGATTATTTCAAGGCAAATATAGCAACTCAAACCGGACGAACTACACGTAGGTACGCGACGGGTCGCATAATTTCTTAATCGGAAATTTCGATGGAACGACAAGAGTTGACCTCTGGAGTGTCCGAAGGGAATTAATTAATCATTTATAACTGATATCCTTACAATGGGAATGCTCGTCGGATAGATTTATCATTTATGATGATGATGATGATGGTGAGGATGATGATTGAAAGATAGACTAAGAACTAATTAAATATAATACCTGTTAGGTACATAAAATCTGTCTTAACCAGAAATTAAACCTAGGACCCTGAGTCAACAATCAAGATCTCCAATCGTATCATTAATGAGTAAAAACGTTAAGTGTTAAGGAATAACACTATGCACAAAATGTGCCTATACTTAGACACAAAATAAGACATTAACCGTATAATGAAACTGAAGTAGTACTACAAGGTTCTCATGGTAAGTTAATGGCTGGAACTGGGTCAAAATCTTTCTGACATGCACTAATAGCTTAATGTGACAGATTATATAGTAAGTGATAAGATTAATATCAAACATTCTGCAATTGTATATAAAAATGATAAATGTAAATGTCACCGATCAAGGTCTTAAGGCCTAAAACTTTAACTTTCTTTTTAGGGATTCGAAGCCAAACGGCAACAGTGGAATAAAAATATCGTTTAGTTAGTTCGCTGACCCTTGACTTGAAGAATTGGGACGTAGTTTAGACGTAATAGCTGTAGGTGCATTTACATAATTAAAATACCTATCAAAATCACAAACGAAAATAACTTTGTTCAAAGAATAAATAAATTATGTTCAAAGAAAAACGTAAACTGAACCTTCTTTTACAATTTTTTGAGTTTAGAATTCGCTTAGAAGGAGCGGTGCAGGAGAATTAGTCAATTAATGTTTTTAACGCTTCATTTAGCGTCAGGGACGGTCCTACTGTTTATATGTACATACATTTTTTTTTTTTTTTTATGCTTTAAGCAGGCAAACGAGCAGACGGGTCACCTGATGGTAAGTGATCACCGCCGCCCATGGACATTAGCAACACCAGGGGCGTCACCAACGCGTTGCCGGCCAAGAAGATGACGATAGACCCGCTTCTTGAAGGACCCCATGTCATAGCTTAGAGGGAACACCGATGCAGGTAGTTTGTTCCACAGTTTACACGTGCGAGGTAGAAAATGACGTGAGAACCGGACTGTGGACGAACGCCAGGTATCCAGATAGTGTTGATGGAACCTGGTACGTGGTGTGCGGTGACGAAAATTAACTGCAGGTAGTAATCCAAAAAGTTCTTCAGAACATTCCCCATTATACAGACGGTAGAATACGCAGAGAGAACCTACATCTCTCCTCAACTCAAGCGATTCTAATTCGTCTGTAAGCTTGGGATCGTCGACAAGACGAATGGCTCGCCGTTGAATTCGGTTGAATGGATCCACTTGGCCAGCTGGGGCTCCGGCCCAAAGGTGGGAGCAGTACTCCATGTGTGGTCGAATTTGCGCCTTATAGAGCATCAACCTGTGTTTAGGCGTGAAGTACTGCTTAGCTCTATAGAGCACTCCCAATTTCTTTGCGGCTAGTTTGGCCTTACTAACCAAGTGGTCCCTAAACTGAACTTCATTCGAAATGTCGACACCAAGGATCCCAATGCTTTTAGAGATGTTAAGAGGAATGTTCTGGAAATGTGGTGCTATGACAAACGGGGTTTTTTTAGCGGTTAACGCGCAAACTTGTGTCTTCTCGGGGTTGAAATGGACTAAATTTAGTCTGCCCCATTCCGAGACCCGCTCCAGAGATGTCTCGACTTCAGACACAAGTTTTATCCTCTTCTCCTCAATCTGCACCCGAGAAAGATTTGCTCGGCCTGTGTAACGGGCGTCACCGGTACTGTCATCAGCATAGCAATGAATATCGCCGATGTCCAGCATATCATTGATATGCATGATGAACAGTGTGGGTGAAAGTACAGAGCCTTGTGGGACGCCAGCATTTATGGGCTTCGTATCCGAGCATGTTCCGTCAACGACGACCTTGATGCTCCGCTCCGATAAAAAACTGGCAATCCATTTGCACAATTTCTCGGGTACTCCGTAGGAAGGCAGCTTAGACAGTAATGCCTTATGCCACACCCTATCGAAGGCCTTTGCAACATCCAGACTTACAGCCAATGCTTCTCCCTTGCTCTCGATTGCTTCTGCCCAGCAATGAGTAAGGTATACTAAAAGATCGCCAGCCGATCTGCCGTGGCGGAAACCGTATTGACGGTCGCTAATCAGCTGGCGATCTTCTAGATACCGGAGCAGTTGGGTGTTTATTATACGCTCCATTAGTTTGGAGAACAGAGATGTTATGGCGATTGGTCTGTAATTGGATGGATTTGACCTGTCTCCTTTTTTGGGAATAGGGTGGACCAAAGCACCTTCCATGAAGACGGCACGATGCCGGCAGAGTAGGAGAGTTGGAATAGGCGCGTTAAAACCGGGGTCAACTCCGGAGCGCACGTTTTTAGCACAACAGCAGGTATACCATCTGGCCCATTCGACTTGTTGATGTCAAGGGAAAAAAGAGCTTGACGCACGGCATTCTGAGTAAAATGCACGTCGGGCATCAGCTCACCACACTGCGGGATGGTAGGCGGTGTGTTACCCCCGTCATCAACAGTCGAATTCGACGCAAAGAGTGTGCCCAGTGTTTCTGCTTTCTCTTTTGCGGTATGGGCCAGGGTATTATCTGCTCTGCGCAAAGGAGGAAGGGACGATGCACAGAAGTTGCCTTGAATGGCTTTGGCTAGAGACCAAAACGCTCGGCTACCACACGGATAGCGCAGCAGTCTCTTGCCGGTTCTGTGTATGTGCTTGAACTTTGCCTTGGCGATTTGCTTTTTTGAGGACCACGAGGCAGCGTTAAATTTCTTTTTCAGCTGACTCACTGTGGTACCTCCGAGCTCACGCGCTTCTACCCAATCCTGATAAGCAGATTGCTTCAGGCTGATTGCCTTAAAGCAGTCTCTGTCAAACCAGGCTTGGGTTTTTCCACCAACGGGTACCACTGAGTTTGGAATGTAACATTCCATGCCCTGAAGTACCACGTCAGCTATGGAAAGTGCACAAGCGTCGGGGTCAGCTGAAGAGAAACAAATGGGCCTCCACGGGAAAGATGAATAGAATTCCCGCAAACCGTCCCAGTCCGCCGATTTAAAATGCCAGACCCGGCGAGACGCGCTAGGTCGCCGATCTGCGGGTCGTGCCAATCGTACCGAGGATCGTACAAGGCAGTGATCAGATGAACCAAGCGGCGCCTCGACGGATACAACATAATCGTTAGGGTGGGAGGTAAGCAGGAGGTCCAAAGTGGAAGCGGAATGGCCATCAATGTCAGGGATCCGGGTCGGGCTGGACACTAACTGACTGAGGCCATTAGCCAAGGCAAAGCTGTGAGCAGATTTCCCTGCGTAGTCCGTTGCACGTGATCCTAGCCATTCAACATGATGGGCGTTGAAGTCTCCCAGGATCACCACTTCGGCACAAGGGATCTGCTCTTGCACATAGTCGATCGCCCCTTGAACGTGCTCGTAGAGTCGATCTACTTCGGTATTACCACTATGAGACCTGTACAAACCGATGTAAACACGTGTTTGGCCACCATGGTCCACGCGTACGCAGATGGTGGACAGGTCTCTTCCTTCAAGAAAGTCGAGACGTTGACAACAAATATCATCTCGAGAAAACAAACAGACACCGGCGTGTGGTATAAATCTGTGTTCAAATTTATACCCCGGGTAATGAAGATAAGAGGTATCTTCTCGAGCTGATATTTGTGTCTCAGTCAAAAAGAATAAGGCCGGCTTCGACGTTTCAAGATGGTAATGAACGGCGTTGAGGTTTGAATGTAAGCCCCTGATGTTGCAAAAGTCCACAAGAAATGTGGAAGGGGGTGCCGCTGGTTTTAACCTTTTTTCTTTATTCGACTTTTTCATTTTGCTTGCGGGGAAGAGTTGAAAGAGTAGGAGTGGTGCATCGTCGGTACTACCCGAGTCAAAGAGTAGTCATAAAAACTATCTCGGAATGGTGGGTAGTCTGAGTTACTGACTCGGCGGACGGAAGGACCCCCGATCCGACCCGCGATTAAAGTCCCAGTCCACATCCGGCTCCCCAACCGGCAAGAAAATTAATCGACGGGCTTTTAACATTGGCGGCGGGACAGCCTCCCAGGGTGGGATCACCTGGGTTCGGGTCCCCTACAACCAACGGGCGCCAGCGGTAACGTTTCATCGGCTCTCCCTGGCCGCCGAGCCAGTCCATCACGCCCAACCACAAGAGAGCAGTTGGTAATGACACTACCGGACTCGAGAGACACCAACAAAAGTACACCACTCCAGGACGGGTGACAGACGAAGAATGGGAGGGAAAACGTATAAAAGATGGGGGAAGGAAGAGAAGAAGAAGACTGGCTCTCCGACACTACAACCGAAACACGTTGGAGAACATTTCACGGTTGACTCTAGAAGGAGGGTGGTTGCTATCCAGGCGGACCCCATGGAGAAATAATAATAGTAATAATGGTATTAATTTACAATTAAAATCAATAATACCAATATAATCCCTCGAGGAGCCCTACCACCAGCGGGCCAGATTTAGTCGCCTTTTACGACACCCATTCGGCGTGGGATTGGGGTTAGTATTCTAAGCCGCCCCAATACGGCTAAAATACATATACACCCTTTACCATCATTGGTACTTAGAGGAGCAACTAAGAATACTCTGATCAAATAAGATACTTAAATAGCTTCTTTGGTTTGGCAAGGCCAATGTATTAACAATCTTGTCATTCTGTTGTCACGGTTTGTAAAAGGTTTCTAAGATCGATGTTCTACTTGTTGTCGAAAAGCATTGTTCTATGTATCTAAATAATTTGCTGGGAGCGTTGCGTCAAACTATCAACGCAAATCAGAATATCTCGTGGACGGTCTTCGAAAACAATGGTTACCGTTGGGCTATTTGCATGATACTTAATGCGGTGAAAGAAAGTGACGTAACTTTCATAAAAATAAATCTTTCTCTTAAAATATATTGTAATATACTCATCACGAAATGTCATAAATCTTTATGTAATCGTTGGCGTGTCTGTTTGTTTTCGTATAATTTTGAACAACTTGACCGATTCATTTCTCAAGACTGGTTTATAGAAATGATGGGGTTTGATAAATGGAGTTGTAGTCAAGTTATTTAACAAATAATCCGAAATAAAGTTTTGTTGATATTTTCCAGGAAGCTTGTCTGGCTGGCTACCACCATATTGCTTGAGTCAACCGCCAATTGACTCTCCGTGTTCCGGCTAAGGTCTTGAGAAACAGTTCTTTCTTTCTTATCTTTTTTTCTTGCTCGACAACGTATCCATGATGCCTTTGGTGTTACTGATGTCAATGGGCGACGATAACCACTTACCATAAGATTGCTCCTATGCTCGTGTGACGGTTATAAAGTAAAGTAAGTTACAAAATAGTGTACACAATTCTTGTCAAAAGTCTTTGTGAATTAAAAGAAAAATGCCTAATAAAAAAATAGATAGTGGCCTTATCGCTATATTATATAACAATTAAAGAATAACAAAAAATGTAATGAGATTATGTAACATTTTATAACGTAACAAAGGTGACACACAAGTCACACACATTAAGATATGAAAACACAGCAGCGCTACTGCCGCAATGATACTGGCACTTTCATTATTAATGGTTATTACCTTAATGAAATCACCACGAAAATAATTATTATAAATTGATTACCCCCATGACCTAGATAGGTACTTTTCCATTCAATACTTTTACAAAAAAATGGTAATTAATTTCTAAATTAATATTATTTATCCAGAACTGTATTTGAACTTTAACGGATGATTAGAATTTTTTTACGGAAATAGCCGGCAAAGGAGTTGACGATCCACCTGATGGTAAATAGCTGTCGCCCATGTACGCCAGCGTCACCAAAGACATCACTGATGCTTTGCTGGCCAAGAAGGAGAGAAAAAAAAGAAAGAACATTTGATTACTTATATTCATTCAGAAATAAATTATCACTTGCTTGTGTCAATAATTACATAAGGTGCTGATATCCCCATGTAATATCACGTGCTCGATCGGGGTATCCAAGTTATTCTCCTTCTTCAGTAGTAGGCGCTCTCGAGGCGAACGGCTAATGGCGAAACTAGGCGGGTTACCCTGACCAACAAATACGTGGTGGAGCCGGGATTATCAGCTAGTTATTCCATTTCAAACACTCACAAATCATTGATAAAATCTAAAGTTGATTGACCAGTGAAAAGGAATATTGAAGAGTTGATTTGATCAATCCTTAGATCTTGACACATGTAAACGTTAAATGCAAACGTTAGAAGTACGTAGAAATATCATTCTAGTCACCTACTTCTTCCGTTTAGCACGAAGAAGGAGGTATAATAATCCGGAACTGCTAAAACAGGTCGGATTCGCAGTGCCCACCTAGAGCGCTGTCTGCGCCTGTCGACGACGGGTTTTCGCGCTATCAAACGCGCGCACCGCTCTAGGCTGATGGGTACCTCTCTCCAGGGCCCAACCACCAGGGTTCACCAATCTTAACGTTGGTGAACATAATATCGGTACGCAACCCAGGTCTAGACCTGTTCACATTTTCATTTGCTCGTTATAAAGCAATGCCTAGCCGATTTGTGGACGCTGTAACCACGGTAGCTATATTGCATAATTAAGCTTTAAATTTTTTTATTATTTCATAATTACGATTCCTTTTAATTTGATATTTATTAAAAAAATAATGTCTAATCCATTCTAAGGTCAAGTTATAATTGCAATTTGTAATTGCAATTTAATTTATAATTGTATCAAATTTGTATCACATTTGTTTGGTCATTGACTGTTAGCAAACTGTTTTTTTTTTATAATTCATAAAAATAAATTTTACTCATAACCGGGAAAAGAACCGGAATACTAATCAAACACTATCGTAAGTTAACCTGACTTATTGGCAGTTTTATCTCGTTTCAACTTTCAACAGAAACGCTACTTTTGATTTACTTCGATATAATACGGAGTGTCTTCGTCAAAAACGTTATCTATACTAATAATAAA